>CM070772.1:132295472-133693741 GCA_036346955.1 Dipus sagitta | reverse complement strand
TGTCCTTTGCCTTGGGCTCCAGCATAGCCTCATGTGTGAATGATGTTGAGTCTGCACTCTAGGGCAGGGCTGTCCAACCTTTTGGCTTCTCTGGGTCACATTAGACAAAGACAGATTGTCTTGGACCACACATTAAATACAAGCATACATCACTATTTTCTTGACCTGTGACTTTTTGCATATTAGGCCAGTTGTTTGGGGGAACATTCCTTCACTTGAGTTTGTCCACTGAGTTCGTGCACTTGTGATAGAGTGTCTCAGAAGTGGGACTGTGTTACCATTGAGCCTGACCATATCTTACCTGGTTATCTGTTGCTAATAACAATAGCACAAATTCAGTAAGTTATGAAGAAAAAGTGGTGTATTTTGACTCATGGTTCTGGGAGTCCAAAGTGTAGAGCCCGTATTGGTGATAGCCTTCTTGCAGGCAGAGTCCCAGAATGGTGCATGGTGTCATGTGGCAGGAAACAGGGAGAGTGTTTGTGTATTCATGTGTCTCCCTCTTCAGTCACAGGGTCTCACTCTTGACCATATCTAATTGTAATCACCTCTGTAAGATGACGCCTCCTCTGAGCACCATCACAGTTAGATTAATTTCCATCCTCTGGATGTCTCACAGGGTGGTGGGGATTATCCTCCAAACAACATGAGTTTTGAAGGGTACTGAGCACATGGGACTCAACGTGACTATTGAAGGGTACCAAGCACACATGACTCATCATGAATTTTGAAGGGTACCGAGCACATGTGACTTGACATGAGTTTGGAAGGGTACCCAGCACACGTGACTCAGGTTTGTTTGAACTCACCCTTGCTGGCATGCTGATTCAGGTGGTTTGATTTTTTTTTTTTTAAGCAGAGTTTGCACTAAAATTTCTCCTTTTGCGCTTATGATTGTAACAGTTTTTTGTGGAATAGTACTTTGATGCCATGTAAAAATAGCCAGTTAATCCTTTGGAACCCAGAATTGGTTATGAGTTCACTTGTATTTTAGGGACTCATGGTGTCCTATTTAATTCAATGGGTTATAATCCATTAGAATGATTCTGTTTTGATATCTATCTTGTGCCCAGTTTGGTTAGTTGAGTGCCTTTCCATCTGGGCTCTATATACCTTAAAAAGGTCTCTAGAGTTCTTTTTTCAAAATATTGTATTTATTTATTTGCAAGCAGAAAGAAAGAGATAGAGAGACACTGAGAGAGAACGGGTGCACCAGGGCCACTAGCCATTGTAAATGAACTCCAGATGCATGCACCACTTTGTGCATCTGGCTTTGCATGGGCACTAGGGAATCAAGCCTGGGTTGTTAGGCTTTGTAGGCAAGCATCTTAACCACTGGGCCATCTCTCCAGTCCAGTGTAGAGTTATTCAGGCCTTTTATTGACTTCTGTTAACAGGTGATGCTGCAAGTTCTTCAACCATTTCTCCATGGAGACTTGTTCCTTTTAGTAAGGAAATGGTATTTATAAGCACCAAGATCTGAGCTCTTGGTGGGCTCATTACTTTGGGGTTATTGTTCTTAGGCCTAGCGGGGACAGAAGGAGACTGTAAGTCTATGTCTATGTGTGTGTTAAACAGTTTTTTTGTTTTTGATTTTTTTTATTGTTAAATATTCTTTTTTCTCAATTTTTATTAACATTTTCCATGTTTATAAAAAATCTCCCATGGTAATACCCTCCCTCCCCCCCCCCACTTTCCCCTTTTAAATTCCATTCTCCATCATATCCCCTCCCCATCTCAATCAGTCTCTCTTTTATTTTGATGCATGATCTTTTTTCCTCCTCTTATGATGGTCTTGTGTAGGTAGTGTCAGGCACTATGAGGTCATGGATATCCAGGCCATTTTATGTCTGGAGGGAGCACGTTGTAAGGAGTCCTACCCTTCCTTTGGCTCTTACAGTCTTTCTGCCACCTCTTCCGCATTAGACCCTGAGCCTTGGAAGGTGTGATCGAGATGTTACTCAGTACTCCAGTCACTTCTTTCCAGCACTATGATACCTTCTGAGTCATCCCAAGGTCACTGCCATCTGAAAAGAGGAGATTCTCTACCCAAAGTGAGAGTAGCATTAATATAAAGGTATGAATATTAAGAGAAGTGCTTACTGGGCAGTTTGATAAGCATAGTATATATATTTATGCAGTCATCAGCAGATATTACACCCCTAGGGCTCATGACTACCCCTGTTTTAAGTTTTCAGTATCAGGGATGTATTCCCTCCCATGGAGTGGGCCTCCAGTCCAATTGGAGGGCAGTTGGTTTCCACCATGACAGACATGCCACTATTGCACCCATTGGCTCATTTGGCCTGGCTGGCCAATTATAAGGCTTACAGTGTCCACTGTTGAGTATCTTCACTGGTGGTATCTCTTTCTCCCATTGAACTACATATAGAATGGCTTCTTCCAGCTTTCTGTCAGCTGGTCTACATGGAGGAGGTTATCAGCTTAGTTCCAGCAGGATTTCTCAGTGGCCTTGCAGCCCAAGGAAGGAAAAAACTCAGTAGCAGAGGCCAGTAAGTTAAAAAGCAGATATAAAGGGAAGAGAAAGGAAGGGAGGAGAGTACTTAATAGGTTGGTATTGTATATATGTAAGTAGGAGAATAGATTAACGGGGGTGAAAAGGCCCAAAGTAAGGTCAGGGGAAGAGATTAAAGGAAAGGTGGAGGGAGGGCTAATCAAAATCTAAGAGGATACAAATAAATCATATGGAATCCTCTGGTTTTGAACAGTGGAACACTCGGGAGCCATAGATTGTTGTTAGAAAATTTTCAGTGCCAGGGATGGGATACCTTCCAGTGAGTTGTTGGCCAGGGAGGTCCCTGATGCCCCCAGAACATAGCAGGCCATTGCCAAGGCCCTTGGTTTCCCACCAGGAATAGATGGTAAGACCCTATTGCTGTTTTTGTTTTTGATACTGTGATAGAATGCCAGGGATGAACAACTTAAAAGGAGGAAAGGTTCATTTCACTTTTGGAGGTTTTAGTCCATGGTCCTGTTGCTTTTGCGCCTGTGGCCAGACGGTGCATCCCAGTAGAAATGTTTTATGAAGCAAAGCTGTTTACCTTATGGGACCAGGAAGCAAGAGGGAGAAAAGAGGGGGCTGGGGTCCTATTCCCCTTCAAAGGCTTGCCCCAATGACTTAACTTCCTTCCACTAGGCTCTACCTCTTAAAGGTTCTACCACCTCCCAAAGGCTGGTGACCAAGCCATTAACACATGGGCCTTTCAGGGACACTTACCCAAACCACAGTACACATACTACATGTGTTTATATCCTTGTCTATTATGAATACTGAGTTGAGGTGGATATCGAATTCCAGTCCCACACCACAGAATTCTTCCTAGTTTCCACCTTCTATATGTTACTTTATTCTCCAGCAATGAAAAGTGTGGCCACCTTTGCTCTTGATGGATTGATAAATTTGATCAGCTCCTCTGTGGGTAACCAACGTACCTTTTCTCTGATGCACCTCCCACACACACACACACACACACACACACACCAGGTGGATGCCCTCCTCACCGTGTTCAGACTGATGCCCAGAGTGGACTGTGCTACCCATGGGTTCCACTGGGCTTCCCTCCCCCCAGCCTGGATGTTTCCTCACCTCCTGGGTTCCCGCAGTGCCTCTCCCTGAGCTACCCCGAGATTCCCCTTTGGTCCTTCCCCACACATGCTCCACTTTCCCTCATACGATGGCTTTAGGATAGGCAATTTCAGGAAAGAGTTACATGCTGTAGTTTTTAAATCAAAACAAAACTACCACAGGACCACAGGGATTAGGAATGAGGTTCAGTGATACATTTCATACAGCCACAGCTCTGCCTAGTCAGTGATTTCCTTTGGTGCTCTTCAAGGTAAAGGTTGCAGAACTGTGGACATGACAGGTACAGGCCAAGGCCAAGTGCGTCGTCAAGCATCCTCACCAGAAGCTAGACCATTTGCTTTGGCAATGTAAGAGGAGAGAAAATGAAGTCTACTAAGTAAAAATTAATGGTTTTTCAGGAATTTGTAGGAAGTTGGGTAGCTTAATTGCACAGTTTGGGTGTATACGTGTTGGAGGAAAGTAATTTTAAGGGACTTGGAAATTGTGCAATATCTTAACTTGGGTCAGGGTTGTAATTATTGCAATAACTGAACATGGCTGTGTGTGTATGTGACTGAAATGGGAAGCAGTTTGTTAAAAAGTGCTTAAAAAAAAAACAACAAAATGTCCATTCTGTCTCTCTGGACTTCCTTAATTATAAATACCAGGTAGCCCAGTGCTGGCTAAATATAGGTTTGGTGGCCATCTCTATTTATAACGTTTTTAGGAGGAAGTCACCAGAGCAATTCAGAATTAATTTGGTGTGTAGGGTTTTATGGGCTTTAATTAGTTATGTGTTTTTTTTAAGCAGGCCAACTGGGATCAATAGCATTATATAACTGAACCCAGGCAACCATGACTTTAGACATGGACTCTTCCAGAAAGCAAAGGCCCTTGGAAGATGTCAGCCCTGAAGAAAGACAAGCAGCTCTGGAAGCCAGTGGCTGCAGCTGTGAGGAGGACGGAGTTTGGGACATCTGTTTCTAGCCAAGGGCAGGCTCTGGGAGTGATAAAGTGAACAGTTTTTTGTTTTGTTTTTTTTTTTCCTGCAACATCAGAAACCTTACTCTAGCCCATTCATTTCTGCGACCTTGAATTGTGACATCCCCTACTGCTTATCAGCTCTTCCCGAAAACAGCAAGATTTTTAGCCTTGCTGGCCTGAGGAGGTGGGGTGGCTTTTATGGACAGACAGAAGTATGGACTTAGCCAACTGCCCAATTAGCAGCTTGCTGGCCCCAGGACTGACAGCCTTGAGCCTATGTCAGAGGAGACTGTAGTAGGCAGGTAGACCTTTGGAACGCTCAGATGTCATTTGGCGGTGGCGTTGCTACACTGGACACGGATCGATTAGATGGGGCTTTCCTCCCCCGTTCCTTCAAGTGATGCATCTTCACCTTTTCTTCAAGGAGGCTGGGCAAGCGCTAGCAGGCAGCACTCGCTGCATGTCAGACCCCACACCTGTTCTGTACAAACAGTGAGAGAACTTGAAGCTTGGCCTAAAATAAAAACAAAAGTGACAGGTCAGGGTGTTCCTCTCCCCCTTGGCTCTGCCCCTCCCTGTGCAGGCTGCTTGCACTCCTCCACACCTGGGGATCAGAGCTGTCCCCCCCCCCCACTCCACAGGAGGCCAGGTGCAGGTGCGCTAGGCAGAGTGATGAACCTCATTCAGCCGAGTGGGGAGAACTGTGCTTTCAACAACAGAGGCCGGATGTGTCCAGGCCTGCAAGTGTAGTTCATCCCTGAACTCCCAGCACAGCATACTCTAGCCTCAAGACTGTCCTGGGAGGGGAAATGGCTGGGAGAGAGCCCAGTGACAAGATGGCTGTGCCCAGGACAGGAGGTAGTACGGCTGGGCAACTCTGCCTCCAGACTCAGACCTCACTGAACTGCTTTACATAGGTGGGATGGGTGAGACACCTCCTCTACCTGGTGCCTCTGGGAAGTGCAGTTCTGGGATTCTGTTTCACTACATAGTGTTGAAACTCTTTCTGGGTACCAGAGGCTCTGAGGATTGACAAGTGCCTCAGTTCTTGCTGTTGAGGAGCTAAGAGGGAAGAATGACAAAAGCCATGACAGTCACATGTGTGCAGACTGGGCCTGGGAAGTCTGGGAGGGCTTTTTGGAGGCAGCAACAGCTGAGGAGAAGGGTGACTGTAAGAGTAGGAGTTAGTGGGGTCAGTGTGAGGGGTCTGCTGTGAGCATGCTGGACAGAGGTGTGAAGCAGTGAGAGAGCGCAAGGGTCCCTGAAGGGCACAGAGTAGTGGTTGGAGAGGTGGCCTAGCTTGATTGTGGAGACCTGTGACGAGCTGATGCTATCTTCCAAGACAAGGAGTTGAAGAATCAAAGTGACAGTGCAGGGTCTCAAAAGACAAGAGGCCTGCATGGCCATGCTGGGCCCAGTCAGACGGCAGACCTACCTGGGACGGGGAACAGACCACTGAGGAGGTCACTTTGGGAGGGTAGGTGGTGCCTCCCCCCATGACAGGGAGGTCTTTGGGAGGAAGGACAGGCATGGGAGGGAGTGGAGGCAAACTCACTCTGATGGGTGCCTTGGCAGTGGTAGAGTCACCTGCTGACTTGAGAATGTGGCCCAACCCCAGCATGTGCCAGCCATCACACTGCAGAGTCTTGAAATCCCTACCTGGGGTAGGGAGGCTCCTGGGCCTGGAAGGCAGACGGGACTGGCCTCCAGGGTGGATGGAGGAGCAGCCTCCGGGAAGGGCTTGGCCTCTCCTGGGCAGTCACTTGCTTCAGAACACACAAGCTGCTCACCAACCAGACCTCTGAGGCTGGAACTTCTATCTGGGGTCAGGCCCGGCCCATAGCAGGTTTGCTGGGCCTATATGTCTGGTTTTAAAGTGCACTGAGATTGGTAGCCATGGATCCAGGGGTTTTGAATTAGGTCAGCCAGCATAGGCCCCAGTGCCAAGTTAGATGCAATGGCTTTGGGAAAACCAAGGACTTGGCTGGCTGAGTTTCAGAGTTCAGGGTTCATGAACCTTGCATAAATGCACAATACTCATATGTATACACACAATGATATACATACATAAACACATCGAGTGCCTAGGAATTTGCATATGCAAACATACATCTGAATATATTTATAATATTCACAAATAAACACACACCTGTTTCCTTATATATGAATGCTTACATACAAGCACACATTTGTTACATCTACATATATCTGAATATATTATATAAATGTATATTAAACATTTGTATATTTGTATGCATACACACACCTAACAATACAGGTCTACACACAACACTTGAACATCTATCTACACAGAGGCACAATGGGATATGAATCATTGAGCTTAATGCATAGCTCTCGTGACTTCCCTTTTGGAGCACAGGAGAGTAGGCAGTTGCTGAGATGTGTGGCTGTGTGCGAAAGAAACTGCTATTGAAGGCAGATGTCAGATGCTTGGAATCCCTCACAGTAACTACTGGTCTTTAACTGTTGATGGCTAAGGGTCCTGGCTGTTGTTAGCAGAATGTGTAGTCTTGAAGAGGTGACTTCATTGTTCTGTGTCTGAGATTCCCTATCTGTAAGATGAGGTCTGTCCTAACACTTAGCTCCTAGGATCTTGCTGACTGAGATAGACGGCTGCTCCTCTAGCACCTGCCTGCTGAGCTGGGAGCACTCAGTGAAAGCTGGGGACAGGAGAAGGGGCGAGGGCTGCTATTCCCCGTAATTCCATATCCTTCTGTACCTTCTTTATATTACACCATCTCCCTACATTTTAAAAAATGTCTACTAGAGCATTCTGTTAAGGAGAATTAAACTATGTTTGACTCTGCGCATTGTGGGTTCTTTGATCTCATTTCTTCCAATGTTCTGGTTGAAAACATTTAGTTAGCCCTTTAATAACATTTTAATGATGTTACCAGTTTTATCAACTAATGTATATAGTTACATATTGATGTTGACTAGCGAAACGTAAACATTTGATATTCAGCAAATTGTTTGTTTTATTGGATATTGTGCTAAGAGACTGGCTCCAACAAATGCACTGTGAAAATACTATGGGCAAGAAAGAGCAAAAGCATGTATTGAAGTTTTATGTTGCAATTCTAGAAGCAGTGCCTCACAGAGCAACAAGCAGGAAGCTTTGCTAATGAAGAGCAGATGGAGGGCTGGAAGATGGCTCAGCTGTTAAAGCGCTTGCTTGCAAAGCCTGACAGCCTGGGTTTGATTCTCCAGTACCCACGTAAAGCCAGATGCACAAAGTGGCACATGCGTCTGGAGTTCCAACAAGAGGCTCTGGCATGTCCATTCTCTCTCACTCTCTCTAACTCTCTCTCCATCCTTCTCTCTCTTGCAAATAAATAAATAAAAATGTTTTTAAAAAAGAGCAGATGGGGCTGGAGAGGTGGCTTAGTGGTTAAGCGCTTGCCTGTGAAGCCTAAGGACCCCGGTAGGAGGCTCAATTCCCTAGTACCCACGTAAGTCAGATGCAAAAGGCGGCGTGTGTATCTGGAGTTCGTTTGCAGTGGCTGGAGGCCCTGATATACCCATTCTTTCCCTCTCTCTCCCTCTCTCTCTCTCTCTTCTCTCTCTCTCTCTCTCTCTCTCTCTCTCTCTCTCTCTCGCTCTCAGATAAATAAATAAAAATAAACAAGATTAAAGAAAAAACAGAGCAGATGGAGGCCTGGGAAGGGCAGAGCAGAGCAGGACAGGCTAGTTTCCCACTCCCACAGTGGGAAGGAAGAGGAGGTGGCTGGCTGGCATGTGTGATGCCCACTGTATGTGTGATGCAGGCTACTCAAATACAGGTTTGAGGCGTTGGTATGCACACCCTGTGGCCAGTGGCCACAGCAGCAGAACTAGTGTTTGGCATAGACACGGCCCCAGCCCATGGCCCACAGCTGAGCAGGAGGAGCAACTGCTTTAATGTCAGTGTAAATATCAAACAAAAATGAGTGTTTCTGGGCTGTGGGTGTAGCTCAGTGGCGTGCACTTAGCATGTGTGAGGTTCTGCATTTAATCCCCAAGTCCATACTTCCTTCCTTACTACCTTGAATCTTGAAAGGCTTCATGCTGCCTCCTCCTGCCTTTCCTGTCTTTAGTAGTCTCTCCTTATCCGAGGGTTCAATTACCCATGGCCAGCCTCAGTCTAAAGATAGCAAATGAAAAATTCCAGAAACAAGCAGTTTATAAGTTTTAAGTATAACTTGTATCACTTGTATATTGTAATTTTTCTATTTTGGTAGTGGTCTCTTACTATGCACAACTTAGGAATTAAAATTTCTCATAGGTATGTATGTATTGGAACAAAAATGTGGTGTCTGTGAGGTTTGATACTATCTTTGGCTTCAGAGATCAACCGAGGATCTTAGAACAAACGCATCCCTCTTGGATAGGGGACTCCTGTGTTCTTAGGAGTCTAGCTTCTGTCCATTTGATGCTAATGGTGTGCCAGAAGCATAGCAATCACCGTAAATATTAGTTGTGTGTCTATATGTCATTGATCATCAAATGTTGCCTTTGAACAGAATGGGGGGGGGGTTACTGGTTCAGAACTTCGGCACCTCAGAGTATGACATTGTGCTTCACTCCCTGGGCTTCAGTCTCCCCTGAATTTTTTATTTATTTTTATTTATTTACAGGTAGGCAGATTGAGTCAGAGGGTAGGGCAGTCAGCTATCCTCCTGTCAAAACAAGAGAGTAAATCCGTCCCTGAAAGTGACCCTTTCTAAACCTGGGATCCAGCCAGCATGGCCTCCTAGCCCCTTTCTTCTTGAAGGCACCCTAAGGTCTGAAGGAGCAGTTTCTAAGATGAGGAAGCTTGTATGGGAGTTGATGGTGGCCTGGCAGGTCAGGTGAGAATCCAGGAAGTCCTTGGACGGCGGAGAGAAGCAGCAGGAAATGCCTGCATAGGTAAACAAGTGGGTGTGACTGTGCTCCCGGTGCCACTGAGAAGCAGGAGGCAGGAATGTGTGCAAAGGAAGCGAAAGCAAAGGCTCAAACAAATATTAGTCGACCCTGTTTATAGATGTGATATTCAAAGTGACCAAAAAGAGGAATTGGCCCAAGTGTCCATCGATGGGTTGATGGATATATATCCATACAATGGAGCGTTCTTGTGCCTTAAAAAAAAAAAAAGATGGAAATTCTGACACGTACTACAGCGTGGGAGACCTTGAGGGCATGATGCCAACTAAGCAAAATAAGCCCAGCACAAAAGGACCAGCGCTGTACGACTGATTCCGTTAGAGTGGTTAAGTCCTAGCTGGCTTTGCAGGGACAGGAGGATGGCCTTGGTCAGTATTCCCTCCTCTTCTGTATTGGGACTTAACCTTTTTGCTGATGTAAGTTTCAAAACAGATGTGCTGCTGGCTACTGCTGCCCCTAGAGGGCATTTGTCTGGCTGGCATTGTGGGACCATCTGTTCCCTTCCTTGCTCAAAGAGATCAGCTCACTAAGTCCAGGCCCGTTGCTAAGGATTATCATAGTGGTCCAGAGGCAGGGGTCTGTGTTGTCGGGGATTTATCTCAAAGCAGAGTGGCTGCCTCTGGCTTAACTTAGCTGCCCAAAGGCCAGGACCTTCCTGTCATAGGTCTGCTAACATTTAGTGGCTATGCAATTAATCCATTCACTTGCCAACTGAATATCATTCAGTTGCTTATTTTTCTCTTTCCCTGAAAGGGAGTTGAATGTCCAAAGTTAAAAGACCGAAAGTTATATAACACCTGCTATGGATGGTGACTGCTTATTAAACACTGCTGTATGTTAAGGCTCCATGATACTTTTGTGTTTAGTAGCAGGTCTAGCATGCTTTAGGGGGAGTCTTTGGACACAGGTAGAAATTAAGTTTGTTGAAGAGTGAGCAAGTAACTTATCTGGTGGAAGAGGAATAAAAGTGCCTGCATGCAAAGTAAGATAGAAATAAGATGATTGCACAAAAAAAAAAAATGTCTTGAGGTAGAAAATGAACTGAGAATCAGAATAGTAGAAAACCACGTATAGAGTGCTTACTACCTGCTGGGAGCCCTGGTAGCTCTTTCATATTTAGCTGTCTCACTAGAATCTTGAGTCTTGAAGCGGTCAATCTTGCAAGGTGGTAGTGAGTACTTTTATGAGGAAATGAAGGCTCAAAGAGGATAGATCCCTTAACTGAAAGAGGTCAAGTTAGGTGCACACCCAGATATGGCCCAAATGCACAGCATCCCAGACCTTAAGAGGGAGAGAGAAGGTCCTTGGAAGAAGAGCCAGAGACAGAATCTCAGTGTCCCTAAGCTCTAGGCTCTGTGTAGATGACACCTACTTTGATCTCCATGACGGTCATATTGTAAGCAACAGAAACATACTATTGCAGCTCAAGTGGAAAAGGAGATTCTTTGCTTTAAAAACAAAAGGATATCTCCTAAACCCAAGAGCAAGAGGCAGCACACTGCCAGGATGGCTAGTAAGGACAGCTGAGCAGTAGCAGAGAGGCTGGTGGGCTCTCTCTTGTACACCTGCTCTATCTACTGGTATAAAGATGTGGAAACGGCTACTTACAACATCTAAGTCCTTCCAGTTTCTGCCTGGGACTGTCGCCCCTGTTGGGAACAGGTCACAGACAGAATGGCTGTGAGCGAGGTTGGGGCAGCCAATAAGGTACTCATTGTTTGTTAAGTGGACTTTAGCCCTAGTTGAATAAATTCTAAGGTAATTAACAAAAAAAAAAAAGTTTATGGTAAGGAGTTTTGTTCCCATTTTACTCATCAGGGATTGAGATTTGCAAGGGTTGAATATCTCTGCCCAAAGTCATGGAGCTAATGGTAGGGAGGGTTTGAACAAGGCTTATCTGACTGGAAATTCATGTGTAATCATCATATATTTATTTTTCTAGAGGTGAATCATAGTAATATATATGTACTATATACACAGATATATATAGTACTCTATAGTATATAACATAAGTGCCAGTAGTTTATATATATATATATATATATATACATACATACATATATATATCATATGTATATAAATTATGTATATAAGTATATAAACACATACTGTGTTCTTCCTATACACACATTCCTATGATAAAGTTTAGTGTATAAATCAGGCACAGTAAAAGATGAACAAAATAATAGTGACTAGAATAATTATAACAATAGAGTATAAAACATGCTTATTATTCCTGGAATTTTCCACTTAATATTCCCAGACCGATGGACTGACTACAGGTAACTCAGAAAGTAACAGTAATCAGGTCAAGAAGGGCAGCATGTGTACATTCTGTGCACGATCAGTTCATCTGTGTTTTTAAAGTCTTCTTTCAAGGCTTTTCCATAGCCAGTGACAGGACAGGAAGCTAGCTGCTAAGAACAGTGTCCTCATGCTCAAGGGCCATCTGACACCATGCAAAAGTCCACATGACAGGGAGGGTGCAAGGGTCAGCCCCCCTTGAGGACCAGGGATTGGGCACGTGTCTTCATTTGATTCCACCCAGTCTTCTAACTGAAAGCTGCCCTGAAAAACTGTCCCTGCTAGAAACCCGGGACACCCCATGGGGTGTGGTGTTCTCATCTGACCCTTTCACAATCCCAGAACAGATGGACCCGTGTGTTTTCATTGGCTCCCCTGTGCACTTGAGATGTCCGTTCTTAGAGATTTCAGTTTACCCATGGGGTGGAGAGGATGGAGCTTGTTTGTAATGAATATTTTGGTGGAGACCTGACTTGACACTAACTTTGCTACTTCAGGGATGCTTGACATGAAATGAACACTAATCCATGTCCAAAAACCTTGGCCATGATAGTATAAACTTTGGACAGTATTAACATACCTCAACATCTGATGGGTGCTTCATGAGCAGTGTTTCCTAGGTTGTTTGTCTAAACAGCTATCTGAGCCTACCTTCCAGTTCACAAACACTGTCTGTTTGCCAGAAGCACAGGTGGGGAGCAGGGCAGGGGAGTCTATTTCCTCTGGGAGCAGAATAAGCCTCAGACAAGGAGAAGAGTTTTGTGGGAAGGACAGTTTTTGAAGCTGTTTATAAGATATGATACTAATAAACGGTGTACTGTTTCTTGGTTTGCAGATTGGAAACCTGGAGGATTACTACCATTTTTACCATAGCAAGACCTTCAAACGATCGACCTTGAGTAGCAGAGGTCCTCACACCTTCCTCCGCATGGATCCTCAGGTACATGGGCCGGGTCCCCTCCTAAGGTCCGCCCTCCTGAGGAGATCTGAATTGTAATGATCCTGTGGCCATGACCTTTTCATATCTACTTTGAATAAACCATGATACAGATATAGCAATGTGTCAGACCACCTAAAGACCCTCAACGTTTGTGCCTCTTATCAGACTTGAGAATTGAAATACTTTAGTTGGAAACAGCGTTCATGTGAGTGTGAATTGATCAATATTTTAAAAATCGTTAGGAAGCCAGGCATGGTGGTGCATGCCTTTAATCTCAGCACTTGAGAGGCAGAGATGGAAGGAATACCATGAGTTTGAGGCTATCCTAAGGCTATATACGTAGTGAATTCCAGAGCAGCCTGGCCTAGTGTGAGACCCAACATTGAAAAACCAAAATAATAATAATAATAATAATAAGAAGAAGAAGAAGAAGAAGAAGAAGTAAATAAACAAAATCATTGGACTAGAAATACCTCAGTGGCACAGAGATTGTCTAGTGTGTACAAGACCCTAAGCTCCACTACTAGTACTTTAAAGTTAATTACTTTTAGTTAAAAAAATTAATGCAATAATTAAAGGAGATGCAAATGTTATTTTTACTCATAAAGTGACACTATGTACTTCAAGCAACTATTTTAATAGTGAAATCAGAGATCAGGCAGATGTGTGTTCTGTGGTTATTTTAACACACTTTTTTTTAATGTGTGCATAGTATTGTGGTGTGGGATGCGTGTGGTGTTTGCATGTGTCTGTGCTGATGAGGCACCCCGCACATGTGCCTGGGAGGACACTGAAGAATATTGGGTGTCCCCTTCCATCACTCACTTGCCTGTTTTTTCTGGAGACAAGTCTTAACTGATTCTGAGCTTGCCATTTTTTTTTTTTTTTTGGAAGTTTCAGTGATGCTCTGGTCTCTGCTCCCTCCTATGGGACTGGAGTTAACCATATGCAGACATACAAGGCAAATGCCCATCTACTTACATGGGCACTAGGGTACCTGAACTTGGGTGGTCTGAGGCCCTCTTAGGCTCTCATGCTTGTGAAGTGCACTTAACCATTGAGACATCTCTAGCTCCAATACTATGAAATATTTAATAGTTACCATGAACTTAAAAATTGAATTTAAGTTTTATGTGATCTGTCTCAGATTAAAATGAATATAATTTGAAAAGTTTCATATAATTCATATTTGGGGGGCAGTTAACTATATGCATCTATTGGAAATTGACCTTTGACAGATACTGATTAGCAGATTTGGTAAGATTCGAAATGTAAGATAGGGGCTGGAAAGATGACTTAGTGGTTAAGGTGCTCACCTGCGAAGCCTAAGGACCCATGTTTCACTCTCCAGATCCCACCTAAACCAGACACACAAAGGTGGGGCAAGCCCAAGTTCACACATGCCCACTAGGTGGCACAAGTGTCTGGAGTTGGATTTCAGTGTCTGAGGCCCTAGCCTGCCAATACTCTCTCTTCCTTTCTTTCTAAAAAAAAAAAATATAGATAGATAGATAGATAGATAGATAGATAGATAGATAGATGGGTGTGGTGACTCATATCTTTAATCCCAGCACTCAGGAGGCAGAGGTAGGAGGATGGCTGTGAGTTCGAGGCCACCCTGAGACTACATAGTGAATTCCAGGTCAGCCTGAGCTAGAGTGAGACCCTACCTCGAAAAACCAAAATAAATAAATAATGTAAGATGGGCAGGTGAACCTTTCATGCATGCATTCATTTGAAATACCTGCCATATGCCCCACCCTGCCCTCAGCATGGGCAGTGGAGCTGGCAGCAGGGCTGACCAAAAATGAAGCACGAAACAGAAAAATATGTGATTTTTCACAGGGTGATGAGGGCTATGAGAGAAAATTAAGTTCATGTAAGAGATAGTAGCAACTCCAAAGAAATGTGGCCCCTGGAAGGCCATAGTTTTAAACGTGGAAATCATGTTCTTTGGAAATGTGCCAAAGGCTAGTGTAGAGCTCCCTAGCTGGTACACAGAATTATTTCAGTGATTCAGAGAACATTGATAACCAAGATTCCATGGAAGAATAGGTTCTTGATGTTGCCACAGGCCATCCACTAACAGTCTCAGCTTCATTGTATTGAGAGAGCTAGGGAGGGTGTGAGAGGTACTTCATCCCTGGGCACTGAGTTACCCTGCTCTGGGGCATGGGTATGTAGGGGTTGTGATTTGGAGTACACAGGAAGTGGTTCTCACAAACTCATTCATGTAAGACTGTGAAAAGGCAGAAATGTCTAAAAGTATCTGTGAACTCATCGTATAGATTGATGAATGAGAATATGGATGGATAGGTAGACTAATGGGGTGATGGGTAAGTGGATGGATGAATGGGTGGGTAGATGGATAGATACATGGATGAATGGGTAATAGATGCATAGATGAAAAGAGATAGAAGACATTTCATTAACTGCATTATTTAATGTTTACTAGCAGATTCCTGTGTGCTTGGGCCTTTTAATACACTTCATCATACCTAATTGCATGGGGTTGTGATTATATCTATGTGTGCTCACACCATGGGATATGAAAGAATGTTTTTCAAAGGGACCAGTACACTTTCTTCCCCTAGGAAGCAAAGCCAGATTGTAGTTGCTTAGATCCCCAGAATGGGGCAGTTGGGAAAGGGTGGGCAGACCCGATATGCATCAGTATGGGAAAAGAGCAGCAGGGTCTATCCCCCAAGGGCACAGCCTACACATGGAGGAGGTGTGAGTACTGGGAGGTTGAATGGGGACCTTCACTTGTCGTCTTGGAGGAAATTCTAAGCTAGGAAAGATGTCACTTCATTGTTCCTCCAGTTTGACTTAAAGGAAACAGTGAATCTGTCTTGTAAAGGCAGCATGCTCCTCTTCATTTGAAGTCTGTGGAGTCATTAAATTGCCACCACACAGAGTTGAAACTCAGGGCAAGCCATTCCCCCTACAGCGGGTGTGCTCTGTAGCTCTGTGGAGAGACTCAGACTATGGGTTTCTTGGTCCCCTTTCCGTGGGGGCTTCCTTTATTTTATTTTATTGGTTTTTCAAGGTAGTAGCCCAGGCTGACCTAGAATTCACTATGTAGTCTCAGGGTGGGCTCAAACTCATGGGGACCATCCTACCTCCTCCTCCCGTGTGCTGGGATTAAAGGTGTGAGCCACCATAACACCGCTTCATGGGGGCTTTCTTGAGGACTTCCAAGAATTAAGCTGCTTCTTGATGTTCAAACAAAAGCAGAGGTGAAACAGAAGACTAATAAAAACTGTGTTTAAGGGCTGGAGAGATGGCTTAGTGGTTAAGGCGCTTGCCTGCAAAGCCAAAGGACCTCGATTTGATTCCCCAGGACCCACGTAAGCTAGATGTACAAGGTGGTGCAATCATCTGGAGTCCATCTGGAGTCTCACCGAGGTCCTTTAGCTTTGCAGGCAAGCGCCTTAACCACTAAGCCATCTCTCCAGCCCTTCTTTTTAAAAAAATACTTTATTTTTATTTATTTCTTTGAGAGAGGGAAAGAGGCTGAGAGAGAGAGAAAAAAATTTTTTAAAGGGCTGGAGTGATGGCTTAGCGGTTAAGGCACTTGCCTGCAAAGCCTAAGGACTCAGGTTCAATTCCCTAGTAGCTACATAAGCACAAGGGGGTGCATGCATCTGGAGTTCATTTGCAGTGGCTGGAAGCCCTGGCATGCCCATCCCACGCCCCTCCACACACTCTCTGCCTCATTCCTTCTCTCAAATAAATAAATGAATAAAAATAAAATATTAAAAAAATAATAGTAATAATGTGTTTTGTCTGTATCCTCTGTTTTTGGTGACTAAGTTTTAAACCTATCTTATCATTATTATTATAATTTTTTGGCAGCACTGAGAATTGAACCTAGGACCTCACATATGATGTATGCTGTCATATGCCAAATAAACACTGAGCTATATCCCCAGCCCTTTTTAATTTTTAATTTAAATTTAATTAATTAACTAATTTCTTTGAGAGAGAGAGGAAGAGAATGGATGCACCTGGGCCTCTAGCCACTGCAAATGAACTCTAGACATA
Source organism: Dipus sagitta (assembly GCA_036346955.1). Lineage (NCBI taxonomy): Eukaryota > Metazoa > Chordata > Mammalia > Rodentia > Dipodidae > Dipus > Dipus sagitta. The sequence continues at coordinate 133,676,957 of CM070772.1, read as the reverse complement.
TGCGCCACCTTGTGCATCTGGCATACTTGGCTACTAGGGAATTGAACCTGGGTCCTTAGGCTTTGCAGGCAAGTGCCTTAATTACTAAGCCATCACTCCAGCCCTTTAAAAAAATTTGTTTCTCTCTCAGCCTCTTTCCCTCTCTCAAATAAATAAATAAAAATAAAGTATTTTTTAAAAAGAAGGTCTGGAGAGATGGCTTAGCAGTTAAGGAGCTTGCCTGCAAAGCCAAAGGACCTCGGTTTGATTCCCCAGAACCCACATAAGCCAGATGCACAAGGCAGCGTAATCATCTGGAGTCCATTTGCAGTGGCTGGAGGTCCTGGTGCGCCTATTCTCTCTCCCTCCCTCCCTCTTTCCCTCTCTCAAATAAATAAATAAATAAAATATTGAAAAATTTTTAAGTAGAAACTTGGTATGGGCACATTGTTGATACCACCGTTTCCCTCCTCCCTTTCTTTCCCCATTCCACTGAGGGCCCTCCTGAGTGGGATTGCTAGTATTCACCATGGAGTTGTGAGAGCAGAAGTCAGTCATTGTGTGGGGGGAAAGGGGAAATGCCTCTGAATATTCCCTCCCACTCTGTGGCTCTTATAATCTTTCTGTCCCCTCATGCACAAAATTCTCTGAGCTGTGATGGGTACGTTTTAAGTCTACTTTAGTGTTGAGCTCTTAGCAGCTTCTGGATTTCTGCTTTGGTACATTTTGAGTATCCTCAGTGTCTGTCTCCATCACCCTGGCGCAGGTTGTCAGGCTTGCAGTAGAAGCAGCACTCATGTTCATCTCACCAGTTCCTCTGTGGTTCCACCTGGGCCTTATCTGATGTGCAAGAGGTGATTCTTCTCCTGCCAGGAAGTCAGCTATCTTGTCTTGTTGATAGAATTTGGTTGTCCTCAGTTCTCACTGTCTTCTGAAAAAGAAGATTCTCAAGCCAGGCGTGGTGGTGCACGCCTTTAATCCCAGCACTCGGGAGGCAGAGGTAGGAGGATTGCCGTGAGTTTGAGGCCACCCTGAGACTCCATAGTGAATTCCAGGTCAGCCTGGGCTAGAGTGAGACCCTAAGTCGGAAAACCAAAAAAAAAACAGAAGAGTGAGATCATCATAGGTTAAAGGCGATAGGACAGAGATTTTGATGAGAGTAGCCTGCCTTTTGGGCAAAGACTAGTGGGAGCTTCTCATTGGAGTCCATATCTTGGTCTCCATAGGATTCTGACTTACTTCCCAATTCCAGCTATGGGTGCCTTTGCACTGAGTAGATCTCTTAGCCAGTTAGAGAACCGTTGGTTACCCACCTAGGTTGGGTGCCACCCTTGCACAGGTGTGTAGGTCCTGTCGGGCTGGTCGCTTTTGTATTGCACTGACCCCTGTTTGCTCACAGCGTTGTTGGCCATTTTCCCCCAGCAGCTCATGTAGTGCTTTCCAGCACTGTACAAGCACTATACATCTGAGAACTGGCTTCCTTCCGGAATCAGACCTCTCAATGTTCTGTGTTGGTGCCGTGTGGTTTCTTCAGTAACAGGTTCTTACCTTTTACCTCAGGAGGGTAGTCAAGTGCTTTGGTAAAAGCCTATCTTATTTTGGGTGTAGGTCCCAGCCCCCTTTTTTTGTATTTTGTTTTGTTTTGAGATAGGGTCTCACTAAGTTGCCCAGGCAGGCCTTGGACTTACTATAGGCCAAAGCAGGCCTTGAATTTTGATCCTCCTAACTTGGCCTCCAGAATAGCTGGGATTGCAGACCCAGCAGTACCTTTTTGTTGTTGTTGTCTGTTTTTTAAAGTACTCAGCCTGATCATTCTTTACTTTTGTCCAAAACTTTTAATTGTATTAGTGGGGAATGCAGAGCTGCCCAGCAAGTCTCACTGCTGAGGCTGCAGCAAGGCCAGGATAGGACTCCTGGGCATGGGCCATGTAGACTGGTGGCAGAGACCCATTTCGCAGGCTCCTGTGCCAGGGTGCGTCAGACCCAACTTTGCCTGTGGTGCCTGAGTGGCTCTGTGAGTTTGTTTTGGGTGTTTGAAGGACTGTACAATTTGGGTTTGGGGGCAAATAGTCCAATAATCACTTGAATCCCTTTGTTTAGTTTACATTTTAAAAAATTTATTTATTTATTTATTTGAGAGAGAAAGAAGTAGAGAGAGAGAGAATGGCCACGCCGGAGCCCACAGCTACTGCAAATGAGCTCCAGACACATGCTCCCCCTTGTGCATCTGGCTTATGTGGGTCCTGGAGAATCAAACCGGGGTCCTTAGGCTTTGCAAGCAAGTGCCTTAACTGCTAAGCCATCGCTCCAGCCCTGTTTAGTTTACTTTTTGAGATAGGGGCTCATTGTGTTGCCTAGGCTGACCTGGCACTCAGTGGGTAACCCAGGCTGGCTTGAAATTTGTGGCAATCCTCTTACCTCAGCCTCCAAATTGCTGGGAATATCGATGTGAGCCACAGTGTCTGGCAGTTGTGTTCTTGACAGAAGCCTGTGTGGTGGCTGACACCTTTAATCCCAGCACTTGGGAAGGAGAGGTAGGAAGATTGCCATGAGTTCAAAGCCACTCTGAGACTATATAGTGAATTCCAGGACAGCCTGAGCTAGAGAGACAGAGAGACCTTGAAAAACCAAAAAAAAAAAAAAAAAAAAAAGAAAAAAAAAAGAAAAGAAAAAGAAAAGAAAAGAAAAAAAAATCCCTTTTGCCCAGTTTCTTCACAAGTGTCTGACAGGGCTGTCACCAAAACATCCTGTTGATGGAGAAAAGGAAGGAGAAAAAAAAAAAAAAGGTAAAGAGCCTGACCATCCTGGCCCTGCTGGGAACCTCCTCTGATTGGCTGGTTGTCTCCCATGGTTCTAATTAAAGCTTTGGCCCCAAGGAAAGCATATAGACATCTGATCCAATTATGAATTCAGAACTGCACCCGAAATACCTCTGTTTACATTAGTCTAGTTTTGAGGCAAACAAAATCAATTTGCTGTCAGTCTGATGAATATTTACTTTGCCTAGTCATTTCCAATTAAAGATTTGATGGAATTAGTTGTTTTATATCATTATTTAGTGCTATCTTTTATCTGAACCATCTTTCTACATTACATCTAGGACATTGTGTAATTAATATTATTAACAAAAGGAAAAGATGATTTAATATTATTTAGAGACATGGGAATGCTAAGTTGCCAGTGTGCTGAAATGACCAAACTGGAAATGAATGTTATAGGGCTTAGGATAAAGTCCAATCGAATACAGATGGTATTTTTATTTTAATTACCTCCAGTCTCAACTGTATCAAAGTGGCTTGATAAAGGATGGAATTTACAGTCTACCCTAACCTCACATAGAAACTGGTGGAGTGGACATTAGTTTAAACGGAACACAGGGGGAGAGCAGGAGCAATGGCAGGGTGTTTCTCTTTAGTCGCACACAGAAACACACACTTGCTAAGCATCTTCCCACCCTGACTCTATCCTGGCATGTACTGTCATTTCCCCTGCATTCTTAATTACCTTTAATTGTTTTTTTATTCACATTCTCTTAGAGGAACCATTTTGCTTCAGTTGCATTGTTGATGAGCCCCATCTCAGGGAGAGCAGCCCCGATGTCCCCAGTGTGCAGTACCGGTCACTGGGTTTTCCAAGGGCTGTCATTTAAGCAAACTGAAAGCATTTGTTTTTGACTTGTTCTCTTGCCAAAAGTCTGGAGAAGGGTGGATGTTACAGAAGCACCAGCCAATAGCTGAAAGGGCTCACAGATTTTTTAAAAATTACTCGTTCTGATTCCGTTCCAAGCTGGCTTATGGTTAGACGCCGTTGCCTGTGTCTTCCAAACCTTACATTTTAGCACGATGACTCAGGTTCAGCCCTTTCCTTTCCTCTGGTTCCCAGCCAGTTGGATGACAGCAATGGAAGGATAGAGATATTATTAGGGAGGGGCTCCATGGCTGCTTCCGGGGCAGAAGGGGCCTTTGAGCGCATGCTTTAGTGCTCTGTAGTTGCGAAGTGATTTCAGGGACCGCAGTAGGCATTCTGTTTCGATAGGATGGGACTTTGCCCCCAGAGTTTAATCAGAGCTCAGGTTTCTTTCCAGCAGTGATGCAACATTTAAGCAGATCTTTCCATTAACCACAGATGGGATTTTATCTGTGTGCTAGAGCCATTGGAAATGCAAACAAACAAAAAGTTCCTGGCAAATAACAGCACACAGACAGCAAGTGACCTAGTGGTTCTCAGGGGTCAATGAACTGTATAATGCGTTCAGAGCAGGGAAGGTAGCCGCCTCCTAAGATGGGTCTGCCCATGTGGTGTGGGCAGGGAGATACTGCAGGCTGTCCTGACCGGGCAGTCTCACAGAACCTTACCCTCCTCTGAGACAGATGGCAGACACAAGATGCCTCTTCATACTTCCAGCACAGCACACCTGGTTCCAGGGGCCGGGCTGCTATGAATTGGCAAAAGGTTCGCATTTGAAAATGTATCTTTCAAGACCAAGTTTTATAGTTTCAGCTGCACAGTTGATACTTCCACTTAAATGCCCCAAACTTGATTCCCCAAACTCAGCTCACAGCCTCTGACCCCCCACCTCTGTCTCAGAGATAAGTATTTAGTCCTCTGCTTTCCATGGTATGACTGACAGCTAATAACACTGCCTGCCCCTCCTCCACTTATTTCATGGGTTGGGCCATTGCACCCTTGTACAGCTGGCCCTGTCCAGGCCCTTGCATGCCCTGCCCTAGGCCATGTGCCTGTGTTCTCTCACCTGGACCATAGCACTGTCCTCTCTGCTGGCTTCCTGTAAGCATCCTTGTCACCCTGACCCTAACCAATCTCCGTATTCCTTCACTCACAGTCCTCAGACGTGGCCTGCTCTTCTACCGATTATGTTCATATTCTAGTTTGAGCCTGGAGTGGGAGTGCATCAGTGTCTGGTGGAAATGACGCTGTCTGTTCAATTTGCTTCGGCTGGTCACTGACACACACAGTGTAGGCAAGGGAACCACATGGTTCTGGGAGGCCTGGATGAATCTGAGGGCAGTGTCTAATATTCCAGGACTGAAGAAGAGGCAACGATGGGAAGGCCAATGGACTTGGTCCATAAGTGCTCTCTATAAGAGGTACATAGACTTGGAAACACACAAGCTTCTTTCTTGCCAATACAAGATGAAGTGTTTGAGAACCAAGGCCACATCTCCTGTGTTTTTATTCCTGTACAGGTCCAGCATTTACCCAGTAAATAGAAGATAATAAAAGTTTATTGCAATTTCTCTTACTTTTCACAGATAAGGTTCATTTTAGCTCTGCAAGTTATATCTATCCTCATTTGCTTATCAACTGCTATGTAAATGCTTTAGATACAAGTTATGGCGAACTAGTTAAATTTTAACAAAAACCCTAAAAGGAGTCTGGATTAAAGCCTTATCCCATGTTATTGGAGCTAAAGTGATAAAATTATACACAGTGGCTGGATGTTGAGCAACTGGACCAATGCCTGACCTCATAGGTACAGGGCTCTGCCATGACAAAGGGCCACAGATGCAGTGGCTTAAACAATAGATATTTACTGTCTCACAATTTTGGTGTCTAGGAGGCGGAGGTAAGTCTTTAGCAAGGTCGGTCTCATCTGAGACCTTTTGCAGATGGCTACATTCTTGCTGTGTCCTCACACGGTCTCTTTGTGCACATCTGTGTCTTAATCTCCTCCTCTTATGAGGACACCAGTAATAATGGATGAGGGCCTAACCTAATGACCTCATTTTAACTCAGTTATCTCTTTAAAGACTATCTCCAGGGACTGGGGTGTGGCTCAATGACAGTACATTTGCCTACCATGTGTAAGGCTCTGGGTTTGATCCTCACATTCTCATTCCGAGCTACTGGGGTTTAGGGTGTCAACATACACACTGGGGGATACACAACTCAGATACAACAACAGACCAGAATGCACTGTGGCTTCCTTGTTCTGTCCTCAGTGATAGACAATGGGGAGAGAGAGATACCTGCTGATGCCTCTCAACACAGTGAGAACTAAGTAATGAATGAACAACTTTAATTAAATAAAGTTTCATACCCACTGTCACATTGCCCAAGTCAGTAGCAGAATGAGTGGTGGTTGAGCCAGGGTCTCCTGAAGAAAATTAAGAAAATTCCAGGGCTGGTCTAACTGTGTTTCAGTTGTAGTTGCAGTTAAGGAGTAGATGCAGAGCGGCTCCCTTGTTGCCTTGGTGACACAAGAGGAGGAGCATGGTGGAATTCTAGTGCGAGTTAGAGTATCTTTTCTGTTCTGGGTTCCTCTGACTTCTACTCCCTGTCATCTACTGCCCTGGCTCAGCTGTGCAGTTGCCATAGCAGCCTGGCATCTCCTTCCCATGCTAGCCCCAGGATGATGCCACAGGTGAGCCTGGGCATCTTTCTGAGACCAGCTCTTAACAAAGCCACTTCTCTCCCTTGCTTGTGGTGGCAGCTTCTGGGCCCTTTGGGGAGATGACAACAGTGACACCCATGCCTCACACACAGAAAGGAAAGCCCCCTACCTCTATGAGCCTAGTTTAGCCCCATATTTGTTTGTTTATTTATCTTTTTTTCGGGGGTGCATGTTCAAGGTAGGGTCTCTCTGACCTGGAATTCACTATGTATTCTCAGGGTAGCCTCGAACTTACTACAGTCCTCCTATCTTTGCCTCCAGAGTGCTAGGTATAAAGGTTGTGCCACCACACCCAGCAACTGTTGTTTTGTTTTAATCAATGGGTTTTATTGCCTAGAACTGAAATACTCAGTGGTTCTCAGATTGAACCTTTCAAAGCTACAGTCAACAATAGTTCATCAGAGACAAAAGGAGAAGGTCAGAGGCGAAGGTGTCAAGAGATAAGGGAAGAATTAGACCCTTGGGAAGAGATTGGGCAGGGGCACTTATTTCTGTCTTCTCAGTAGATTTTACATTGGTAACTACTGTATTTACATTCTTGTTGGGATAAAACACCTGACCAGGCACAACTTATGAGAGGAAAGGGTTTGTTCTGGCTTACGGTCTCATGGGGATGCTTCATGATGGCAGGGGACAGCATGGCATGAACAGAGGCTGGACATCACCTCTGCTCCAGCAGGTAGAACACCACACAGCAGGAGAGTGAGCCAACTAACACTGGCAAGCTAGGGGCTAATAAACCTTCAGGTCCACCCTCAGCAACACACCTCCTCCAGCAAGGCTCCACCTCCCAAATTGCCACCAACTGGGGAACAAGCACTAAGAACACGTAAGCTTATGGGACGTACCTAATTCAAGCCACCACAGTAACAACACTGAGGTGACCCGGTGGGGACACATAGACGAAAATAACACCATAAGGAATACCAAAGCCCAATCTACAAAAGAAAGTCATCAATTCCCAAGCAGAAAGGGAGTCTTCAGGTCACTTCAAAAGTGGGGGTAGCAACAGGAGAGCAAGGAACAAGATGGAGACACAGCCAAAGGTAATTCACAATTTATTGAAATTTTATTTTTAACAAAAATAATGTCATAAATGGGCCCATTCCCCTAAATTTTTATATTTTAAAGAAAGCCATAAACAGATGCTTCCAGCTATCTTACTGTGTACATTATACTTATACTGTATAAATCATACTAAAAAAGAAAAAAAAGATCCCTAAATTGTGTCTTTCTTTGTATCTCCTAGTGGTATGTATGACTGTAGAGGGGCCTCTGGGCTGTGGGGTTAGCTCTGTGTTCTTAGTCACAGTGGGATCCCAGGGCTCTTTGAAAAGTTGGTGGAAGTCGGGGAAAATGAAATCAGGTTCCCATGCCACACAATGCCTGGGGGTTTCCAAGACTTCAGCATGTCCTTCCATTCCTTGAAGGACATGGGCCCCAGGTCAGGAAGTCACCAGCTTAGGCCCCCTCAAGTCTATCAACAAGAGAAGCACATTGACACTGTGATGGTTCAAGGCCATCAGTAGTGAACATTGCTTTCCAGTCAGAAACTCATCTTGTAGCCTTCATGTGTAAACATTGTGTAAATATTTTATTTATTTATTTGAGAAAGAGATAGAGAGAGAATGGGTATACCAGAACCTCTAGCCACTGCAAACAAACTCCAGACACATGTGCCACCTTGTGCATCTGGCTTTATATGGGTACTGGGGAATCAAACCTGGGTCCTTAGACTCCGCAGGCAAGCACCTTAATCACTAAGCCATCTAAGTGTTCACATTTAGCCCCTTAGCAGGTTGAATGTTGGCTTGGAAAGTGTTCAGAGCAGTCAGCATTGATAGAAATGCAGATGGATGTGAGCACAGAGATTAGTGAGTGCAAAGACTGTCAGTGCTGGGCTGGTCAAGCCCTCGCTCGTGCTTTTATGGCTTGGAGGCTGAGGCCTAGGCTGGATGCCTCACCATCCACACACACAGAGTGAGAGGCTTGTTTTCTGTGGTGCTCACAGCGTGACTTAATTGTTTCCTCCTGCTGGGGTGGTAGGATTTGGTAGCTTTTGGACACTGGGGACATGGCCCCTGACTCCCCCCTCCCCAGGATTTGCGCTGGTGTGCAGTCAGGGCTTACAGGGCAGGGGTTCCGCTTGTCCTTTCACATTTATGGAATAAAGTATCCTTCACCTTGATGAAGCCAACAGAGAAAGGAAAGAGAGCTAGCTGGCAGGAGCTGTTGCCCTTGCTCTGGGTACAGCTGTGTGTGGAGCACAGAATCTATTCAAGAATCAATAGACCCAGCAGCGGGTGCTTGAAGGGAGTTTTGCAGCTTGACTCAAATGTATTCCTTTCCCTGTGGGCTGTGTAGGATCCCTGGGGGCAGAAGTCTCTGTAATTGTCCTTTGTCCCCTTGTCCACAGACCCTAGACCTCCTTGTAAGAACTTCTGGCCTCTAGAAGAGGTATGCTGGGGCTTCTCGAGCTGCAGCAGTTCCCCTTGAAGCTTTGGGTAGAGTGCAAGCAGTTTCATGCTCTCTTTGGTGACATTGTTTCATGAAGGAAGTTTCAGAATACTTCTTTGTTGCTTGTCACACCCAGCACCAGTGTGTTAGGCAAGTTTCTGGCCTGGAAGAGCGTCTGTAACCCACAGAAAGAGGACAGCACACAGCCAAGGCTGTGACTAGGACCACATGGACAACTTCATACTATTGATGATCCTTGACATCTGCAGGCCATCTGTAACCCCCCAACAAGGGTCTCTGCTTGTCTATGTAGGCTCCTATGAGTGTTTTTAAATTTATCTCGTCTTATGTCAGAAGGATGTTCCAGAACTGCTGGATTTTAACTTGGCTTCTAAGAAGAATATCGTTAGGAGGGCATGTGCTGCAAACGAAAGTGAAGGATGTGGTTCAGTGGGAGAGTACTTCCCTAGTGTGTGTGAGATCCTAGGTTCCATCCTCAACACCACTTAAAAAAAAAAAAAAAGGTGCCTCTCTTCTTTTTTATGCCTAGAATTCTTTCCTAGAGTAAAGAGTTTTCTAGGATAATCATGCTGCATGTTTAACTGGAAACAAACAGAAAATGGATGAAAACAAATGGGTCAGAGTAAAGCCTAGCTTCAAAATGATTTCAGAGAAATCAAGCCACTTCATACAGGTTTGCAAATAGATAATGATTTGTGTTTGGGCTTGAAGTAGCATTTGGCCAGCCTTGCTCTTGTCCTCAACAAACATCATCCAGTAGTCATTATCCAAGCCAGACATGTTAGTTGTATGTCTGTAATCTCAGAACTAAGAAAGCTGAGGCAAGAGGATCATGAGTTTGAAGCCAGCCTGGGCTACATAATGAGTTCCAGGCTAGCAGAGGTTTCGTAATGAGAATCTTCCTCCAAAAAAAAAATGACATTTTCAATTCAGAAGCATTTTTTAAATGTCTGTGTATGGTATGGCTTGTTTATAAACTGAAGAGTATTCATATTTAAAATCTCAAGTGTAACTTCTTTCAGGGAACATTTAGTAAAAGCTCCTACTGAAGGCCATGCATTGCCTAGCACACTGAATCACCAGGGTGAACAGGAAATAGACCCTGTCAAGGTGGCATTGCAGCAGAGGGTAGTCTGACAACCCTTTTCAGTCATCTTCCCATCACTGTGGCAAATACCCGAGATAAATCAATCTAAGGAGAGGAAAGGGGGGTGGGGGAGACAGTGGGGAAGAAGAGAACAGGGGAGAAGAGGGCAAAATGAAACAAAGTCTAATGGCACATATGTGAAAAAGCCATATGTGTGCTAACTTTAAAAATCCATTTAATTGCTGGAGAGATGGCTTAGCACTTAAGGTGCTTGCCTGTGAAGCCTAAGGACCCATGTTCTACTCTCCATATCCCATGTTAGCCAGACGCACAAAGGTGAGGCGAGCGCAAGGTCGCACATGCCCACTAGGTGACACAAGTGCCTAGAGTTCGATTTCAGTAGCTGAGGCCCTATCGTGCCAATTCTCTCTCTCCTCTCTCCCTGTCTCTCTCTTTCCTCGTAAAAAAAAAAAAAAAAAAATTAGTAATTCATGTAAGAAAGAGGAAAGGTTTATTTGGGCTCACGGTTTCCGGGGTTTCAGTCCACAGCTGTCTGGCCCTGCACTTTGGGCCTGCGGCAGTTGACCACATCACAGTGTGGGCAAGCTGCGGAGTATGTAGGCGCACCTCGTAGCAGCTGGGAAGCAAGGACAAAGGGAGGCCAGAGTCCTAAGATCTCCTCAAGGGCATGCCCCAGTGTCCTAACTTCCATCAACTACCCCTGCGCCCCAGTCCTGGGGACTGGATCTAGAGCCTTGCACATCCTAGGCAAGCATTCTACCACTGTGCTACCTTTCTAGGCAGAAGCTGACTTTGAAAAGTTCTACCGTCTCCCAGTGGCACCAGGATGGCCACCAAGCCTTTATTACATAGAGCTGTGGGAGACACATGCAAACGCCAGCAGCCCCAGATCCATCTACTCAGAATGAGGCCAGGCTTGTTCCTTCATGGGCTTACTTGGGGTCAGGGTGTATTTTCCACCTGACTTACCTATGACTTTGAAAGCTGGATCGATGCACTGCTGTCACTTGCCTTACACTTCTCCCAAGGAGAAAGTCTGAGCACCGCCCACAGACACTGTGAGGCATCCGGGGCACAGACCATGATTGAAGCGTAAGTGGCAAGTGACAGTGAACCTTGTGCCAGAGAAACATCAAGATTTCCTGTCTGCACTGGCTGTCTTATGGCATACTTTAAATCCCATGGGAGACTCTCACGTTGCTTTTCTTAGCACAGATAATCACATGCACAGAACAAAACAGCCCACAAGTCCAGCCTCCTGCCTACCCTTGACTCGCTGCTTGCTTGCAGGTTCTACGGAAGAGCCAGTTCCATGAGTGACACGTGCTCTGAGAAGCTCAGTGATGTGGTCTCTTACTCTAACTTGTACATAATGAGAGTCCTCGAACATGCCCATGAGAGGGTGCCCCTTCAGCATGGAAAGGGCTTGATTCCGATAGAAGACAGAAGCTTCGATCACAACTACATTGTGGGAGCTCCAATGTGAGGGCCACTTGAAAAAAGCTTCACATCCAAGCTGGGATGATGAGTGACTGAGCATGTTGGCTTTGGTCAGGAAACATGTTCATACGTCTCATGACCTGGCTGTAGACACATGGAAGGCTCAAATACGCCTCTGCTGAGTGAGCAGTCAAATCAATGACCAAGTGCCCCTTATCCAGGACAGTGATCTGGAAAGCTGCTTTTTCTTTCTTTCTTCTTCTTTTTCTAAAATATTTTTTGACTTTATATGGGTACTGGGGGATCGAACCCAGGTCATTATACCTTGCAAGCAAGACCCCTAACCACTCTCCAGCCTCTCCAGTCTCTCTAGCCCAGGGCTGCTTTTTCTTTATGGTGGGCAGGAAACAGTATCAGAGGTCTCATTCTGCTCTCTGGAGAATAGGTGAGCCGTGAGGCAGTGCTCAGAGCCCAGAGGAGAGGACCAGGTAACTGCTGACCAAACCAGTCACTATGACCATGCTTCTACCTGAATTCCAATCCACAGAGTTGGTCCCCAGAAACCCCCACAACTGGCCCATAATCTATCCTCTCTGGTTCCATTACCCTGACACTATCTTGGTCATATGGGCTTCTAATGAGCAGACCTGTCACCCTGAGTTGGAAAGGGATGAGACCGTGGTATGGGGGAACCCCAAACTGCTGTGGTCATACTCAGATCTGTGTATCAGCATGGAGCCCAGCAACAACCAGAGCCTGGGATGCCCAGCTCATCCTATGAGGCAACTCTATACTTTCCCACATCACCCACTCACCCACTCAGGCTTGGCACAGCACAGACCCTCCCCTGAAGCCGGGTGTGGTGGCGCACGCCTTTAATCCCAGCACTCGGGAGGCTGAGGTAAGAGGATCAACATGGGTTTGAGCACACCCTAAGACTACCTGGTTATTCCAGGTCAGCCTGGGCTAGAGCAAGACCCGACTTCAAAAAAACAAAACCTAGGGGGGGCAGACCTTGGTGGCACAGCAGCTGGGAGGTGCTGGGAGGCAAGTCTAGGTTTCAGCCTGGCACGAGCAATGGAGCCTTGCTAGGGAGCTCAGAGCCAGAAGAATCTACATTCTACTGTGTTTTTATAATAGGGTGTTTCACAGATTACGAAATATTGTTTTATGTATGTTATACCAGATAAGCGTTCTAGTTCATGCAGTAATAGACAGAGAAGTTGCAAAATGGGTATTTGGAACAAAACATTTCATTTCATAGTGTTATTTTCTATAGGAGTCTCTATCAGTGGCTATTATAAATTACCTAGGACCTAGTGCTGAGGCTTTTAAAGTCTCTAATCCAAAATTGATTTTGAGCTCTTTTCACATTTTCATTTTGGTTGTCATTGTTTTGAGATAGGATCTCACTAAGTAGTCCTTGCTGGCTTTGAACTTGTATTGATCCTTCTGCCTCTGTCCATATACTGGGATTACAGGCACATACCACCAGGTCTACCTTCTTTGCAGTTTCAAAAAAAAATGTTTTTTGTTTGTTTGTTTTTTAAATTGGCCAACCGTTCTCTCGGGAATCTATTAAATTTTTTTTGTTTTATTTTTATTTATTTATTTGAGAGCAACAGACAGAAAGAGGCAGATAGAGAGAGAAAGAGAGAATGGGTGCACCAGGGCCTTCAGCCACTGCAAACAAACTCCAGATGCGTGCATCCCCTTGTGCATCTGGCTAACATGGGTCCTGGGGAATCGAGCCTCGAGCCTCAAACCGGGGTCCTTAGGCTTCATAGGCAAGTGCTTAACTGCTAAGCCATTTCTCCAGCCCTCAAAAAATGTTTTATAGACAAATATTGGTAGTGAAACAGGCCATGGTACTTCTTCCTAAGCATTCTGCCCTGTACACGGAGGAGGCCTTTGAGATCCATGCTTACCCCTACCTGTGAGGCTACGTATGGAGATGTGCTCTCCTCCCCCTTTACAGTGGACAAATTGAGGCTCAGAGAGAGAGAGAGAGAGAAAGGAAATCTTGCCCTTGACCCTGAGCACTTCACTCTCCACCCCCACTGCCTCAGGCAGTTCGTTCCTGTAAACTCCTTTCTAGCTTCCAGGACCAGCATGGAGTCCCCAGCCTTGGACCAGTGGCCCTTTGAAGTCACCTTGAGCCCTCTCCCCCCAAGGTCCAGACTAACTCTCCAGACAATCCATCCTGCTCAGGGTGACACTACTCCACTCTCTGCTTGGTGAGAGCCCCAGAGTGGGGCCAGCCTACGTGAGAGCAAGGGCTGGGTGCCCATCCTGTCATCTTCATTCTGCCAGCCTTGGGCCCCAGCATCGGACTGAACCCTAAGAACACACTTCAGTGTCTTAAATTTTTGAACAGCTTCCTCCTTGGAAAGAACATGCACACTAACAATAGCAGTGCTGCACACCGGGGACTGGCTGGGCTTTCTGTATACTGGGCTCATACTGACCTTCAGGGTAACACTCCAGGATGAGGTCATTCTCGGAGGAACAAACTGAGTGTAGGGCTGGGTTTTTGATTCCTGGCAGCCCGGTTCCTGGATCCCCGCTCTTCCGTATCATCTTTACCACCTCTCGAGCTTCCTCCTTGGCCATGAAGGCAAACCATACTGCCTGAAAGAAACTTATAAGATCCTAAGAGTAATTTACAATGTGTAAATTGACAATATCACCATTAGGAAATTGCTATTAGTATTTTACTGCTACCCTTTCTAGATCTTTCTCCGTGCACATTTTGGTGTCCTGTTTCTAGTGGCTGCCAAAAATTCCAATGTAAGAATTGTCATCATTTATGTATTCGTGTCTTCACTCCAAGCAATTTCTGATACCAGTTTGACCAAACAGTTTCTTTCCTTTCTTCATTAATTCCTTCCCCATTCATGTAATTCCTTAATTTTTAGAAATAGAATCACTTGTCAGTTTTTTTTTTTTTGGCAGCTTCACAACGTCTATTGTTTCTAGAAGAAAAACTTTAAAATCTGTGTGGTGTTATCTCCCATACACACATATAACAAATAATCTGTCAGTTTTCACATGTGATCATTGAAATAAAAATGTCCCTTTGGTGCATACTATTCAAATCATCCACTGGGACCCAGGAAAAGAAAGCCTATAGCACCTGCAGAGAGGCTGCATAAAGCCAGGACATAACCTTCTTATAATCTGTGCATGTGTCTGTGTGTGTGTGTTTTTATATGTGTGCATATGGGTGTGTACATGGTAGGACACGTGTGGAGGTCAGAGGACTATTGACTGTTGGTCCTCTCCTACCTCCTTTGAGGCAGACAGGATCTCTGTGATTTTTTGTTTTGTTTGAATTTTTATTTATGTATTTGCATGTAGATGGGTGTGCCATGGTCTCTTGCTTTATGTAGGTGAGTAGTAAATTGAACCTGGACTGGTAGGCTTTGAAAACAAGAGCCTTTAACAAATGCTAGGCCATCACCTCAGTTCCTCTCTTGCTTTTTGCCACTAGGAAGTCCAGTTTAGCTAGCCCCCGAGTTTCGCGGGATTCTCACGGCTCTATATTGGTGCTAGAGTTGTGAAGCAGGTGCCTTTAATCACTAAGCCATTTCCCCAGCGCCAGCAGAGTAATTTCAAAATAACAGTGACTCCATTTCTTCCTGGTAGGTGAAATGGCTTCAACAACAAGAAGTAAAACGCAGGGTGAAGAGACAGGTGCGAAGCGACCCTCAGGCCCTTTATTTCAACGACCCCATTTGGTCCAACATGTGGTACATGGTGAGTGGAGTGGAGGCCTCTCTCAGCCCTGGAACATTTGCATGCTATATCTCTGAGATGGGTTATTTATTCCCCAAAGAACACTCAGGACAACTCCAGACAGATACACTTCCTCTTGAGTATAGACCCTCTACTTCAAAGGATGAATGTTTGTGATTCTTTTTTCTGAGATTGTCTGGCAGTTCAGGGAGGGCTGTGTTTGGAGGGAAATGATTTGATGCGGGCTACAGCATGAACTGAGTGGAGGGCCTGTCCCTAGAAGGAACCCCTGGCAGGAGACGGTGGCATAGGAAGATGATAGATACATTGCCAGCTGTGGGAAAAGCCAGGGGAGCCTCCACACTCTTCCCAGAACAGGGATTCGGCTGTGTAAGTGGTGGTCACTGTGTCCTCGTGCTTGCTTGCCTCTGTGATGGGCCCTGTGCTCACTTGCTGTGAGGTGTCTGTGTCCCTGCCATCATGTCTTCTGTGCTTACAGCATTGTGCCGACAAGAACAGTCGCTGTCGGTCAGACATGAACGTCCAGGCAGCGTGGAAGCGGGGCTACACTGGAAAAAACGTGGTGGTCACCATTCTCGACGATGGCATAGAGAGGAATCACCCAGATCTGGCCCCAAACTATGTAAGTCAGAAGTGACATGCAAAGATATCAAACCACATTAGTCGCCAGATACATACAAACTGCCTTTCCTGTCCCCGTAGCCATTATACTAGGGAATAATGGAAAACATGTTGGGGAAGGCTGAGGATGCAGACATTCTGCTTCCTAGCACCAGAGCAAGGGTTTGCAGAGGGACTTGCCCATGTGCTGGAAGAGCCACGTGTGCTTCTGGGAAGCCAGCCTAGCCAATGAGAAACACAGGAGTAGAGGTGCGCATCACGGACCTCTTAGCTCGTGAGCCACTGCAAATTTCAAACATGGATTCTACACCCAAACAAGCTGGGTTTCCTTCCCTAGCTCTGCAACTTCTCTGAAACCTCGAGCAAGCTGCCTAATGTCCGAATGACTTTATGCCTCAGTGTCCCCATCTGTAAAATAGGGTGGTAAGAAGACTGCTATCATAAAGGGTTATTATCAGGTCTAATTGCGTTCATAAATGTAAAAAAGAGAGCCTGGCACGTGCTAAATGCCATAAATACATCAAATGCTCTAAGGGACCTGGTTGAGTAAACCCCATTTTATCTACTTGCTAGATAATTATGTAGCTCTTATAAATGAGTCTTGAAGACTGTGTGAGCAGTGGAAAACTTTGTGATATGTTTTCAAAGGGTGATGAAAAATTATACGAGCACTATCATTATGTATACATAAAAAACACTATACATGTTGAAATATAAAATTAAGGAAATTCTGATACATGTGACAGCACAGATGAGCCTTGAAGACTTTATGCAGAGTGAAATAAGCTCACCACAGGGGAGAAGCGCTGGGTGAGGTGCCAGGAGTAGTCACAATGATAGAGATGGGAAGCAGGATAGTGGTTAACTGGCCTTGAGGGATAGGGCATTACTGTTTAACAGGTACAGAGTTTCAGTTTGGCAAGGTGAAAAAAGCCCCAGAGATGGATGCTAGTAACGATTGCACAAAAATATAAGTGAACTGACTTGTACGCTTAAACATGGTTAAGATGATAGTTGTTTGTTATGTATATTTATCCTGATGAAAAGTAGTCACAGGGAAACTCTGTATGAAATTTGATTTATTTTCAAGATTGTCGTAAAGATAGTTTAACCAGGGCTGTCAAGCTACCACCTATCCTCACTCACTAAGATTTAATTCCTAGGATTCCTATGCAAGCTATGACGTCAATGGGAATGATTATGACCCGTCTCCACGATATGATGCCAGTAATGAAAATAAGTACGTCACCATGCCTCTTTCTCCCTTACTTTTCTTCCTCGCCTTGAAGAATTGCTACCGAGGTTCCACACAAGGGGCCCTGGAGAGGTGATGGGCCCTGGATGCTTCTCCGGTGCTACTGAGGGCTTGTCTAGGATTGGCCACCCAGGCAGAGCCCTTCAGGCACAGGCTGCTTCTATGACATTAGCTTCTGCCTATCAGGTGCCACCTCTGTCAATCTTGTGAGAATATTTTCAAAGAATCACCATTGTCTTGTGGTCTTTATGACCAGCTATATTAAGATATCACAGTAGTCAGTCTGTGTACACAGCTTACATGCCCAAGCTTTTGTGGCTGTCCTTGATCTTGCGAGCAAGGTGGAAGGGCCTGAGATGTTGGACAGATAATCAGTTCACATCCCAGTTCTACTTCCCACTGGTTGTGTGACATTTGTGCACATTGAAGGACCTCGCTGAGACTCCTTGTCTTTGTCATAGAGGCTTTTCCATGGAGATGACGTCTCCAGCTCAAGGATTGTTGGGAGGGATAAGTGAGGTGACAGATTAAGAATGTCCACCATGGGAGTTGTGTAAACTGTATAATTCACCATCTCTATGATGACCGTGATGAAGTCATGTGTCCTGTGCATAGTAAATGGCAGTCCTTAGACTGCCTCTACTGCTCATACAGTTGTTTTGGGGATCCTACTTGACTTTTTTCTGTTACATGCCTAATGCCCTGAGCTCTTTAGAGGAAAGTAACAAAAATCTTTCTTCCTCCCATACAATTGACAAGATAGTTGTCTGTTAATATAATCCCAACATGGTGTGTGAGTCAGCTTCCTGTCACTGTAACAAAATACAGGAGATGACCAACTTAGAAACAGAAAAGATGGAGCCAGATGCAATGGTACATAGCTGTGGTCCTAGCTACCCAGGATGGAGACAGGAGGATCACTTGAGCCCAGCAGCTAGAAGGCAACCTGGAGCACACAGCGAGACTCCATCTCTGAAATACGGGGGAAGGAAGGGAGGGAGGGAAACATGAGATTTATCTGGCTCACAGCGCTGGAGGTTCCAGCCCACTGTCAATTAGCTCTTGCTTTGAGCCTGTGGTAAAGAAGCCCATCACGGTGGTAGCGCACAGTAGAGTAGAATAAGCTCACCTCACTATCCTGGAAGCCGGAAGAGAAAGAGGAAATGGCGCCCAGGGTCCCACAGCACCCTTCCAGGGCATGCTGTCAGCGACGTAAAGGCTTTCCAATAAGGCTCCCCCTGCTAAAGGGCCAAGCACCTCCTAATAGCTCCACCCATGGGACCAAGCCTTTAACACGTGACCTTTTGGAAGACGTTCAACGTCCAAACTCTAGCGAGGTGTCTTGGTATGCGGTTGGTTCCGTTCCACTCACTGCTATGCCAGGTAGCTCACAGGCTGTGCCACACACCCGACTGCTGAGCTCCAGGCTTCAGAGCTGCTTTCCCTGCCTCACGTCCCAAGGTGCCCTTCTGCCCAGCAGTGAGGCTGCCTGGGGCAAAGGGCCTGCTTCCTGGTCACACATCAGGGGGCAGGGAGGCATGATCCATGTCCCATCCAGTGACCCTTGAAGGGTGGCACTGAATCCCAGTGTGAGCCATCCAGCTATGTGACCTGAGAGTGTCCCCAGCCCTGGGGCTGTGTGCATCCGAGCATGACAGATGACTCCCTTTCAAAGGGCTAGAATGTAGACCCAGGGCCATTTATAAAGGCTGCTCTAAAATGTGAATCAATGATTCTAATCCCCCGTAGACTCTTAGTAAAGATGTACTGTTAAGAGTCGCCTCTGTTTTGGCCTCCTCTAGAAGAACTGAGCCAATTGGCACATTGGAGGATGGGGTCATTATGAAGGAAAGCAATCTGTTTTCTGGTAATTTCTTCATCGTTTCTTCCTTGGCTCCTGTTAAATGGTCACAGGATTGATAGAGGCTTGTCAAGGCTGGGCATGGACATGCTGTAGGGACACAGGACAAGACATAAAAAGTGCCATTTGTTTGTATGTTTGTTTTTTTAATTTTTGTTGTTACTTTTATTTATTTATTTGAGAGTGACAGACAGAGAGAGAAAGAGGCAGATAGAGAGAGAGAGAATGGGCGCGCCAGGGCTTCCAGCCACTGCAAACGAACTCCAGACGCGTGCGCCCCCTTGTGCATCTGGCTAACGTGGGTCCTGGGGAATTGAGCCTCGAACCAGGGTCCTTAGGCTTCACATGCAAGCACTTAACCACTAAGCCATCTCTCCAGCCCACTGTTCGTTTTTCCTTCCATCCCACCAACAGGCAGACATTGATTGATGTCGCCACATCTTCATGTGCCAAACCCTGTGTTGTTTGTTAGTCATAGGAAGCGTAGAGCTGAGGCAGGTCTGTGAACAGAGCAGCAGAGCAGTGACAAGGGCTGGGAAGCACAAAGCCATAAGGCACTGGGAGCAGCTGGAGGACCAGGGGAAGCATCCTGGGACAACCTGGGAGCCAGGACTTGCCATATGCATGCGGCTGGGAGGGCTGGATAAAGCCGAGCTAGATGTCTCACCAGCAGAGGGGCTGCACTAGCACCCTGGGTATAGGGACAGTCGACCTTAGCCGCAGGGGCACTGAGCAATGCACAAGTTCATTAACAACTGCTGGGTCAGGGCCTCACTTGTTTTCTTTCTCTTTGCTGCAGACATGGCACTCGTTGTGCCGGAGAAGTTGCCGCTTCAGCCAACAACTCTTACTGCATCGTGGGCATAGCGTATAATGCAAAGATAGGAGGTAAGATCGGAGGACACAGCTGGGAGTGGAAGGGCCAGGGGCCAGAGAGTTTCCTCTGTGCAGGACCCAGCAGTCTCACGTCCTTTGTCCCTGGCCATGGTAGAGCCCTGAGCTGGAAGCAGCAATGCTAGCTGCAGTGTGACCCAGGTAGCCAGCCCAGTACTGGGGATCTCAAGATGAGAATTGCTCACTGTTTGTCTAAGGACTCATCAAAGGCCCCATGTCATGGGACCCTCTTGCTTTCCCATGGCTCTGCCTTCCTGATAGCTGACTCATCTCCCCCTATAGCATGGATCCTTCAAACGGGCTACCTTGGTGCTCTCCTGGCCCCAGTCTTCACAGCTCCCTGTCATGTCTCAGACATGCTTGTCTTTCCCTGAGGCCATGGCTCCCACTCTAGCTTGCTCAAGTCAGTGTTCCTCAGGCACTGTGGACTTGCAGACTTTCCCACCTCCTCTCTCCTCATCATTGCTAAAGTACTCCCCACCAGTCATCCCCTACCTTCATCTTGTTCCTGGGGAAGTTGGTTATCCAGTACCCTACCTTGACTGCATCTGGCTTTCTCACTGGGCATCTCACATTGGTAAGTCAAGCCGCCCTTGTTGGCATGAGGCTTTGGAGCAAAGGGGCCGGTGTCTTCCTGTGTCCCACCGGAGCCTGCAGTATGACAACTAAGTCATCACTATTCTGATGTGCCCACTGTGTGCCCATCACTGAGTAGGTAGGGCAGAAGAGAGGGCGCCAGGCAGCCTGGGGGACTGCTTAGGGAGCAGGGGGCTACCTGTCCCTCTGTTGAAAGCACTCTGGCTCCCTCACATGGCTGTGGCCGTGTCTTCTTGGAGGCTTGCAGCCCCTCAGCCTCACCTACGAGGAGTACAAGGTGAGGAGGAAGTTGCAGCAGAGTTTTCTTGGATCACTTATTGCTTGAGGAATTTCTTGAGGGTCTTTTTTTTAATTATTTCATGGACTGGAGAGATGGCTTATCAGTTAAAGCATTTGCCTGTGAAACCTAAGGACCCAGATTCGATTCCCCAGTTCCCACGTAAGCCAAATGCACAAGGTGGTGCATGTGTCTGGAGTTTGTTTGCAGTGGCCACTCTTTTTCTCGCTCATAAATAAATAAAGTAAGATGTTGCTATTAAAAAATTATTTTGTGTGTGGTATATGCCACATATATGTGTGCGTATGAATGCACCCTGTGCACATGCATGTAGAGGTCAGAGGAAAATGTTAGGTGTCTTCCTCTATCTCTCTTCTGCAATATTTTCTTGAGACATAGTCGCTAGTAGAACCTGGAGTTGTCATTTTTGGTCAGTGGTCCTGTCAGCACGTGGGTTACAAGAGGTGTGATCATGCCTAGCTTTTCACATGGGTCCTAAGATCAGACTTACCCACTGAGCCATCTCCCAGGCCCCACTGAGTTCTGATAAGTGACTTCTAAGCTTTTACTAAATTAATACCCTGACTACTTTTTTCTTAAATCCTTGAAGTGGCTGGGATTGGGTTTCAGGTACAAGTTCATTCCCACCACTCCACTGCCTGCCTGTGTATCTTTATCTGAGTCTAAGCATGGTAGTTCAGTGGTTTTCTCTCAAGTATGTTACACCAACAAAGTCAAATACCTGTATAGCAAATATTGCCTGAGGTCCAAGTCTGAGTTTCTCTTTTCTTCCTGCTCAGTTTCTCACGGATCAAAATGATTTGTCCTGCTTTGAGTGAGTGGGCAGGTGGACCCCGACATTAGGGCGGTTAGAGCCTTTCTCCTCAAAGTCCCTCATTTGACTGAAAACAAAGGAGATCGATTAGAGATGCAGACTCCTTGCCCCATCACAGACCCACCAGCCAGAATCTGCAGATTCCTAGAGGACTTGTCTGAAAATGGCAGTTGGGGAACACTGGATGAAAGGACTGGGGGTCCACAGGTAGGTGACATTGTGAGGAGAAATTAGTGGAAGTAATGTCCAAAAAGAGCTGCCCAGAGAAGGTACACAGCAAGTGCAGTGAGATGTCATCATATCGCTCTGTACTGATTGCAAAACTGTGGGCCTAAGTCTCACAGAAACTGGAGAGAGTATATCTCCCCCCATATGGCTGGGGACAGAAGGATTTTTTTTTTTTTTTGAAGTAGGGTCTCACTCTAGCTCAGGCTGACCTGGAATCCACTGTGTTTTCTCAGGGTGGCCTTGAACTCATGGCGATCCTCCTACCTCTGCCTCCCCAGTGCTGGGATTAAAGGCGTGAGCCACCATGCCCGGCCTAGAAAGATTTTTAAATGATTGCACTGAACATCTTTAAGCACATATACCACATATGTAATACTGGGCTAGCCATGGAGGTGGGGGACAGGGCGAGAAGGTGCCAGACACAATTGGAAGTGTCCAGGAGCTCAGCATACCTTTAGTACAGTACTGGGCATATGCTAAAGTAGGAAGCAGACAGAGGCCAGGAGTTGCAGGTGCGTAGGAGGGAGAAAAGCAAAGGCTCGGCTTGAACTTGACCTGCAGGTGGGGAGGGGGGGGGAGTGGATTGGCTACAGATAGAAGAAGAACTAAGGGAAGAATGGAGTCTGTAGATTGGAGCTGGGAGGGACCATGTTACATAGGGACAGGGGACAAGAGGTGTACTGAGTGCGGGAAGATAGGTATGACAAGAGATAGTTGGTTTTTTTTTTTTTTTTTCCGGTTTTTCGAGGTAGGGTTTCACTATAGTCCAGGCTGACCTGGAAATCACTCTGTATTCTCAAGGTAGCCTCAAGCTCACAGTGATCCTTCTACCTCTGCCTCCCAAGTGCTGGCATTAAAGGTGTGCGCCACTACACCTGGCTTAAGAGATAGTTGTTGATTCAAGGAATCTGACAGCCAGTGTATTCCAAACTGATATGCATACCTTCAGTCTCCACATAGACAGCCACACCTTCTTCACGCCTACCTTCCTGAAGCTGACCCCTGAACAGGGCAATTTTGAGCTCTCCTGACATAGGATGGCCACCCTCTCTGAGTATCCTATACATACCAGGCAGTTTTTCTGGAGTGCCTCTGAGCTAACCATGGGGTTTCATGTCTTTTTTATTTTTCAGTCATTGCTCAAGAGAATATAGCATGAATCCTAACTTTCCCCAGTGTATCCACAATTAATAGTATACTATTACATGTATATTATATGAATCTAAAATAGATTATTTCAATTCACACTCATTCTCACAGTAGTGGTTTTACATATTTTACTTCTGTATTTGAAGTCCATAGTGTATTATATTATTCTTTTTTAAAAAATTGAAAATAGGGCTAGAGAGGTAGGTCAGCAGTTAAAGGCCCTCAGTTCCCCAATGCCCATAATAAAGCAGATGCACAAAGTGGTGCATACCTGGAGTTTGTTCCAATGGTGGGAGGCCTTGGCATACCTATTCTCTCTCTGTGTCTCTTTCTGTCTGCCTCTTTATACGTGTGTGTGTGTGTGTGTGTGTGTGTTAAATGAATAAATAAAAGTATTTATTATTATTTTTTATGAGAGAGAGAGAGAATTGGAATGCCAGGGCCTCCAGCCACTACAATCAAACTCCAGACACATGTACCATTTTGTACACATATGTGACCTTGTGCACATGTGTGACTTGGCAACTTGTGTCACCTTGTGTGTATGGCTTATGTGGGACCTGGAGAGTTGAATATGAGTCCTTAGGTTTCACAGGCAAGCGTCTTAATACTAAAACATCTCTCCAGCCCAAGAAAATATTTTTAAAAATTTAAAATAAGTTAAAAATAAAATGAAGACCAAATCTCCCTATATAGCCTTGGCTTGCCTGTTAGTCTTTATGTAGTACATGCTGGCCTTAAACTCACAGCATTCAGGTGTGTGTCACTTCACTGAGCTATCATTCTTCTTTAAAATACTCAAGTTGACTTTAAAATACTTATGGGAAGGAAAATACTTCCCTGTATCTGTCACATTTCTTGCTGTTCCCTGCTTTCACTAGCTTCATATTATTGTTTTACTTCAGCCTAAAGAATTTGTTTTTGAGACAGGTTGGATGCTGTAGCCCAGGCTGTCATGTAACTCTGTATGGAGCCCAGGAGCCCAAACTTGTGACCATCCTCCTACTTCAGCCTCCTATGTGCACCATACTTAGGAGAATTCCTTCCAGTATTTTTTGAAGTTTAGGTATGCTAATGAAAATTTCTCTAAGCTGAACAAAACTCTAGCTTAACATGCCGTTCTTTCAATATTTTAAAGATGCCATTCCATTGTCTCCTGTCATCTGTTGTTTCTGATGGTGAGTCAGAAGTCATCCTTATTTCTCTTCCCTGTTTGTTATGTTATTTCTTCCCTTAGCGGATTTATGATATTTTGCCTACAACTCTAGTGTCAGTTTGTGTAATTTTATTTCTATTATTCGAGCTTGGGGTTTGCTGTGATGCTTTTTAGGGCCTTTCTTTTCTTCTTTGTCAGATTTAGGAAGAATGTCAATGTTTCTTCAAATATATTTAAATTCCATTTTTTTCTACCTCTTTTGGGGCATCAATTTTAGCTGTTAGAGTACTTCACACCCTCACAGCCACTGAAGCTTTGTTCATATGCAAAAGGCATTATTTTTCCTGTGTGCTATTTAGATGATTCATGTTAGTATTATGATGTCTGGTGCACTTATTCTTTCTTTTATTGTGTCCAGTCTGTTCTTAATTCCGTGAAATTAAAGAAATTTTAGATATATACTTTTCTGACTTTTGGTTTATAGTTTGGTCTTCTTTACCATCTCTAAATCTTTCCTGAGGTTTTCTATAACTTCATTCTTGATATTGCATCTTGGATTCTTTGACACATTAGTAAGAATCACTGTAAAGTCTTTTGTAGTAATTCCAATATCTAGGTCATTTGTGAGTATGTTCTAATTACTGATTTTACTCTTTACAATGGGTCACATACTAATTTTTTTTTTCTGTGTGGTAGATATTGTTATTCTACATAGAGACTCTGGATTCTGTTGACCTTTTCTGAATACTATGGAGTTTTGTGCTAGTTGTCATTGAAATTGAAATTTTGGCAGATTAATTTTTCATGTTTTAAAGGCCCTTAGTCTTAGGGGAAATTCCTAAGACTAGGCACATGTTATTCCTATACCTTTACTCTTTTGGTACTTTGATAGAAATCTGAAATCTTTAGTGAGTAGTAGCTGGAATACTTGCTCATCTCATTGAGGCTTTCAGCTGTTGTTTTCCTCCTAGGTTTTTCTTGTCTTTTCCTTTAGAGCATTCACAGAACGCATGTAGTTCAGGTATCAGTCAAGGATCGAGGTTTATATGTCTTCCCCTATAGCTGTTTCCTTTCCGAGATTTCTCATCTCAATTTCTAGTTGCTTCCACATTCTCAAAATCCATGCTCTGATTGACTCCTAGCCTCTCTACCTCAAAGAAATAGGGAGTTCCTGCACAGGAAAAAATTTAAGCTTAGGCATACCCTGACATAATTCCTTTCTTTGAAGAATTAAATGCTTCCCTTTCTCTGCCCTCTTATAGTAGCTTTCTAATAACCTTAAGTATATATATCTAGAGTTTATAATTATTAGCTTTTGAAGAGTTAATCTGTTATGAGCTACCCTGTCCTTGTTGAAACTAAAACTTGCAATTTTTTTTTAACCAGGTAGATTAGTTATCCATTGCTATATGGCAAGTCATTCCAAAATATAACTCCTTAAAAGAGCAAACGTTTGTCTAGCACAGAGAGTGCTTAGCTAAGTGGTTCAGGTTCAGTGTCACTTCTCAAGGTGGAGTCGAGCTGTTAGCTGTGACTATAATCTGAATGCTTCACTGGGGGATCCACTCCTAAGACAGGTCACGTATGTGGCTATTGGCTACAAGCCTCCATTCTTCTCCAGGAGACGTTGTTTGCTTACCATGTGGATCTTTCCATAGGGTAGTTTGACTGTTCCCATAGTATGGGAACTAGCTTCCCTCACTGCAGATGATCAAGAGGGAAAACAGAAAGGAAGCAGCCATGTCCTTAATGACTAGTCAAAACCATAGTCACACACCATCTCTTCAGCCATACTTTGTTCATTAGAAATGTATCACTGGTATATACCCCCAAAGGGAGAGAAACTTGTTTCTATCTTTCGAATAGAAAAGTGTCAAGGAATCTGTAGGCATAGTTTAAAATCACCACAGATGGGCTTCTAGAAATTTAACTACCCATTTGTACAAATGGAGTGAATTTTACTAGCTTTCTTTGTAAAATTGTGTGTTTGCTGTAAGGTTTGTCATATACAAACAATTAAATTTTAAAAAGTGATGGAACTATCCAAATTATATCTTATGAAACAAACTTCCCAAGCCACCAGCCCTGGTTGTGTTGTCATTAGGTGCACCACCTACTTTCCAGAGAGGTGATACACTCTCAGAAACCTGTGTACAGACATATTATCATGTATATATTTTATTTAGAGCATTTTAATTTTTTATTAAGCTCCTGAGCTATACATGCATGATTTGTGTTCTTTTTCTATGTGTAATATTTCAGAACAAACCTGTTTAAATGTTTGGTGTTTATTTTCCTGTATGGCTCTGGGTCTTAGAACTTAGCTTAAGAAAAGCCCATGCTAATTAATGGACTCTTATACGTCCTCAGAAAATTCAGTTCTAGAACAGTAGTTTGTCAAAAAAAAAAAAAAACCCTTATGAGTTGATCTTTTAGTTTTACCTTCTTATTCCATATGGAATTTATTTCCACAAACAGTGTGAAGGAAAAGTCTACTTTCATTCCCTCAAAAATTAATATTCAGATAATTCACACTGTCCTTACCCCATCTTGGATTCCTGTGTGTGCTGGATCCTCACTTATGTTTCATTAGTCTGTTTCTTTCTGACAATGCCATCATTTTACCTACTATAATTTAGGGGAGTTTTGTTTTTTTTTTTTCCCTAATTTGTGTTTTGCTAATTGATAGGACAAGTTTTCTCTGGTGATTCTTTTTCCAAACTTTCCTGGCTATTCTTGCACATTTTCTCTTTCAGATGAACTTGAGAATCTTCTTGTCAAGTTCCATGAAAAATCCTGTTGGGATTTTTATTGGGATTGCATGGAAATTATAGATTAATTGGGGGAGCATTGACATCCTTACAATATTGAGTCTTCCCACCCAGGAACATGGTATGTTTCTATTTATTTAGGTCTTTTTTTCATCATTTTAAAAAGCTTTGTCACTTTTCCCATATTGATTTTGCACACTTCTTATCAGGTTTCTACCTAGGTTGGCATTTAAAAATATATATTTATAATTGGTCATAATTGAAATACATATAGAAAGCCACTTATTTTTATATCGTGATTTTTGTTTCCTGCCACTTTGTTGAATGCTATTGGTGCTATTGTTTTCCTTTTCTTTGTTTCAATTTTTATTTATTTGTTTGCAAACACAGAGAGAGACAATGAGGATGGGGGCACCAGGGTTTTAGTGCCAATGCAAATGAACTCCAGACACATGTGCCATTTTGTGCATCTGGCTTTACGTGGGTACTGAGGAATGGAATCCAGGCTGTCAAGCTTTGCAAACAAGTGCCTTTAACCACTGATCCATCTCTCTAGCCTGGCACTATTGTGTTCATTTGACTCCTGTGGCTTTTCTAAATAGAAATAGTAGCTATCTATGAATATAATGGTGGTAATTAAGACTTCAATACTAATAAGTCATTTCTTTTTCACACCTTATTTCCACATATAGAGACTTTTGATAATTACCCAGTACTGGTCACCAATAGGCTCTGTTGTCTTATTTAATCCAAACAGGAGAATGATTTTTATAACATTTGTAGATATCATCTTACATTTTCTATAGTTGGCCTTTATCAAATTAAGAAAATTTTATTATAGTCTTAGATTTCCAGAAGGTATGATAAGGAATGGATATTGAATTTTATTAAATGCTCTTTTAAGACATCTATTGAAATAATTATTTTTCTCTCTCACCATTTAATCTGTTCAATAACAAATTGTATTAATGGCGTTCATAACATTGAAATGTCTTTCTTCTGTTCTTGGAATAAATTGAGTTCGATCATAAGTATAGTTCTTTTAATACACTGCTACATTCAGTTGTTCATGTTTTATGTATGGTTTTATATCTGCTTATAATATAGATTGGACTACCATTTCTATTTGGGTGTCAGAGTAATGCTGGTCTTGTAGAATGAGTGGGGAAACTTTCTTATCCCTGCTCAGAAGCAGCTCATTTATCATGGACACAGCCTACTTTGTGGAATGTTGGTAGATCTGATCAATCAATCTGACTAGTTGTGGTAACTCTGTAAGGCAGTAGGTCTATTCAAACTTCATATTTCTCCTTCAGGAATTTAGGTAATTAGATTTTCCTGGGAAATCATTCTCTCAAGTATGTTATAACCTTGATATTATTCTCATAATTTGAAGGTATATCTTTTGTTTATATAGTTATTGTTGTACCTAATCTTTTTTATGATATCTCTCCTTTTCTCTTTGATCAATGAAAAAAAAAATGTTCTTTCCAGTAATGTTTTTTTTTTTTTTTTCTCCAGAGAACTAGGTATTTTAGTTTCTTTCTGTTTCATGAATTTCTAATTTTCTTGTTTGTTAATTCCTTCTGCTTATTGTGATTATTGTTTTTTTCCTGGCTCCTTGATTTCAACACCTTTTAGTTCTATATTTTTAGGCTTTTATGTGTCCTAATAGATAAATAAATAAATATTGCATACATGTTCCCTTTGACTCCTGACACTGGTTTAATTATATTGTGATTTTATTACTCTTTATTTCTGAATTTCAACCTTGATTTTTCTCTTTAATCCAGAAGGTAATTAGAAAAGATTTATAAAACTTTCCAATTGGACAAATGCTTCTTTGGTGCTCTTTTGTTGCAATTTTTAACCTTGTTTGTTGGGGAGTCACAAAAATCTATATTTAATTAGACTAGGGGTTGCTACTGGTTCACTGGCTGCCTTGGTCTGTAGGTAGATTTTATTTGTTGGTGCCCCACAGCATTTGTTTTTGTTGTTGTTGTTGTTGGTTTTGGGTTTTTTTTTTTTTTTCAAGGTAGGGCTGCACTCTAGTCCTGGCTGATCTGGAACTGACTATGTAGTCTCAGGGTGACCTCAAATTCACAGTGATCCTCCTACCTCTGCCTCCCAAATGCTGGGATTAAAGGCATGTGCCACCACCTGACCAGTATTTGTTTTTAAACTCAAGCAAACACTTAGAAATAAAGATATCTTATGCCAGATGTGGTGGCACACATCTTTAATCCCAGCACTTGGGAGGCAGAGGCATGAGGATCGCTGTGAGTTTGAAGCCAGCCTGGTACTACAGAGTTCCAGGTCAGCCTAGGCTAGAATGAGACCTTTAAAAAAAAAAATTAAGAGATCTTATGTAAGAATATTGATTTGGGCTTTCTCATGAAAAATCAGAAGTTTTGCATGGGGGGTACCCATCCCTCATAGCAGAAGTTAGCAGGAGCCACGCAGCAGCTGTGCCAAGCTCAGGGAGTGCTTCCCTACACTAGAACGGAACACTTCATCCATTCTGCCTGGTGCCATAGGTGTCTGCCTCTGTTACGTGTGTGTTTGACAAAGCTAATTAAAAATTTCTAGAGTCTTTCTTTAAAAAGAAATGTTTTACTTATTAGAGAGAGAGAGAGAATGGGTGCACCAGGGCCTTTAGCCACTGCAAACGAACTTCAGACACATGCACCACCTTATGCTTCTGGCTTTATGTGGGTACTGGGGAACTGAGCCTAGGCCCTTAGGCTGTGCAGGCAAGCACCTTAACTGCTAAGCCATCTCTCCAGTGCCCCTGGAGTCTTTCTTATTTATCTATTGGTAAGAAGGGATGTGAGTCTTCATAACAACTATGGATTTATTCATTTCTTTCACTCTTGGCCATATGTGTTTCATAGCTCTGTTACAAGGCAAATAGAAGATGAATAATGAAGCATTAGTCAATATAAAAATCCTCTCGATTTTTTGTCTTTAATTATACTTTGGCTGATATTAATAGTGCCACACCTGCTAAGTTATTTTATTATCACTTTCCTTGTACATTTTTCATCTTATATTTAACCTTGATTTTGGAAGTAGCATATACCTGGATTTATTTTTTTAAAACAGAAACAAATTATTCTTTAAAGAGGGAATTTGATATACCACACATATGCTGAGTCCATATATATTTGGGGTTATTTCTGTTATATTTTATTTTCATGAATGCATTCACACAGGTACAATGTTATTTGAATTTTGTTTTGTTTTGTTTTTTTGAGGTAGGGTCTCACTCTAGCCCAGGTTGACCTGGAATTCACTATGTAGTCTCAGGGTGGCCTCGAACTCACAGTGATCCTCCTACTTCTGTCTCCTGAGTCCTGGGATAAAAGGCGTGTGCCACTATGCCCACCTTATTTGACTTATGTTTCTTTGTCTTCTTTGCTTTACCTCCTTCTACACAGATAGCTTTTGTTTTTATTTTTTGGCAGTTTTAGGAATTAAACCCAGGGCCTCACACATGTTAAGCAAACACTATTTTGATTTGATAGACAGACAGAGTTTGGACACAACAGAGCCTCTTACCACTGCAAACAAACTCCAGACACATGCATCACTTCGTGCATCTGGCTTTTACATGGGTACTCAGGAATCAAACCTGGCCTGGTAGGCTTTGCAAGCAAGTATCCTTAGCTGCTGAGCCATCTTCCCAGCTCAAACACTCTTGTCACTGGACTACTTCCTCGTCATGTCTCCTTTTAGTGGCTTTTAGTTTTTACATTCCAGTTCTGTATCTTTTTCTTTTTTTTTTAACTACATTGAAACATGTATGTTTGAGTTTAATTTCTTTACAGTGTTTAACATTAAATAGCACTTACTCCCTCTTGAACAAAACAATTACCTTACCTCAGCTCCTCTTCCCTTTTCCATCTTCTCTTCTTCCCCACCTCACCCAAGATTTTAATTCCATGTTATTTTTATGCTTGATCTTAGCCAAAGGCCAAGAAGTGATAACTCCTTATTATTATTATTTTTATTATTACTATTTTGGTTTTTTGAGGTAGGGTCTCATTCTAGCTCAGGCTGACCTGGAATTTACTATGTAATCTCAGGGTGGCCTCAAACTCATGGTGAACCTCCTACCTCTGCCTCCCAAGTGCTGGGATTAAAGGCATGTGCCACCATGCTCAGCTCATATTATTTTTAATAGTTTTAGTTATACATCAAATGTAATGTGAGGGGCTGAGGAGATGGCTCAGTGGTTAAAGGCCCTTGCTTGAAAAGCCTCCCTGCCCGGGGTTCAATTCTCCAGCCACCCACATAAAGCTGGACAGGCATTCGTTTGCAATGGCAAAAGACTCTAGCATACATACACACACACATATATATATACATAATACATACATACATACATACATAAAGTTATGTGAGCTTAACTATAATGACTGACCAGTTTCTTTGATCACAATTGTTTCTTAACTCTTTCTTTTATGTAAATGTTTTTATTGTACTATTTCCTTTGCTACTCTTAATTTTTTCATCATTATTTGAAAGATATTTTTGATACTTACTATCTATATGGATGGTTATACAGATAGTAAACTTCTGAATCCTTGAAGTCTAAAAATGCCTTTATTTTCTTCCTATGAAATTGACTGGATACAGATTTTTAAATTAAACAATGTCACTAAGCATCTTAAAATATTGTACCATAGTCTTTGCCAGCCAGTGTTGCCTAGTCATTCATTTGAATTTTACTCTATATGATATTAGTATTGTTGTTTCTTAGCTTTCTTTGATGTGAAGGTTTTTATTTTACTGTTTTCTTTCCTTTCATGAATAGTTATTTTCAACCTACCTTGACTCTTATATTCACATTGACTTTCTTGTGGACACCATATATTTGAGCATAGATTTTTAAATCCATATTGCCAATTTATGGGTTTTAATTACCTTATTTAGACCACTTATATTTAATGTTATCATTGATATGTTAGGGCTTAGGTTTGCTTTTTTGTTTCTGTAATTTAATTCCTATCTTTTTTTTCCTGCCTTCCTGGAGGTTAATTAAATACTGTTTATAAGCCAAATTGATTTACCTATAGGGTTTTAAAATGTATTTTTCTTGTATTTTATTTTTATTATTTATTTATTTGAGAAAGATAAAGAAGCAGAAAGAGAGAGAGGGAGGGGGAGAAAGAGAATGGGTACACCAGGGTCTCCAGCCCCTACAAACAAATTCCAAGCGCATGCACTACCTTGTGCATCTGGCTTACATGGGTCCTGGGGAATTGAACCTGGGTCCTTTGCAGGCAAGCACCTTAACCACTAAGCCATCTCTCTAGTCCTTGAGTGGCTTTTTGTGGCATTAAATTGTGTGTACATAACTTATCATAGACTATGACTGTAGCTATTTTACAGCTAAGGTGAGATCTAGAGCACTTACCTTCTTGTAATCTCACTCCCCTTCCCCCTTGTAGTATTTTAAATTGTCTTAAATGTACATATTAGAACCAAATCAGCAGCACTATGATATTTTAATTCCCTCTCTCTCTCTCTCTCTGTCTCTCTCTCTCTCTCTCTCTCTGTGTGTGTGTGTATATGTGTGTGTGTGTGTGTGTGTGTGTGTGTGTGTGTCTACATCTGTGTCTGTGTGTGTTCTGGCATGCCACAGCACATGTGCGAAGGTCAGAGGACAACCTTGCTGTCAGTCCTCACTTTTCACCTCCTACCTTGTTTGAAACCGGGTCTCTGTTGTGCACACCAGGCTAGCTGGCCCTTGGGCTTCCAGAGATGCTCCTGTCTCTGCCTCCCATAACTTTTGCCTCAGCCATCAAATATTATGTAGAAACTCAGGAATAGAAGAAATGCCCAGTAAATCTGTAGGTTTGTGTCTCTTGCCAAATTTTGATATCATTAGGCATTACTCCTTTCAGTACTTTTTTAGCCCTCTCTCTTTTTTATTCCTCTCCTTACAGAACTCCAACGGCATGAATTTTGGAAGTTTGTTACAGTTCTGCAAGTCCCTGAGGCTCTGTTCATTTTTCTTGTTTCCTTTCTTTCTGTTGTTCGAGCTGGGAAATGTCTGTGATTCAGTTTTACCCTTCACTTTTTTTCTGACTTTATCCCTGGCATTCATTGTGCTTGGTGACTGTTTTCAGTTCTAATAGTTCTACTTGGCATTTCCTTACCTCTCCTCTTTCTCTGGTGATACTTTGCAATTCCTTGTTGAGGTTTTCTGTCTTTATTGCATTTGTGTCAAGCATATTTGTAACAGCTTAGTGAAACATTTCACTGTGTCTCACTGTACTGTCTGCTACCCCACTGTTGGCATCCGTTGATGCCTTTTTTTTTCCATGCAGCTGAGACCTTTCTAGTTGGATGATGTGTAGATGTGTAACTGTCATTTGAAACATGTGTAATGTGCAATTTTCATTTGTGACTTGGACTTTTTAAAAAATATATTATTTATTTATTTATTTATTTGAGAGAGACAAAGAGGCAGAAAAAGAGGGAGAGAATGGGCGTGCCAGGCCTCCAGCCACTGAGAACGAATTCCAGATGCATGTGCCCCCTTGTGCATCTGGCTTATGTGGGTCCTGGAGAGTCAAACCGGGATCCTTTGGCTTTGCAGGCAAATGCCTTAACTGCTAAGCCATCTCTCCAGCCCCAACTTGGACATTTTTAATTGCATTATAAGACTGTGGGTCTTGGGTAAGCCTTCCATTTTCACTTTCTCTGACATGGCTCCAGCAGGGAAAGCGAGCCCAGCTTCACTACTTCTAGGTATGTGTGAGCACCTAGACTCCCTGTGTCCTGTGATCATCCCTGAGCACGGGAGCCTCCTCATCCATCCTTGACACAGATGGGAGCATTCAGTGACATCACCATGGAAGTTAACTCATTATTGTCAGTGACAGCTCACACCAGGGAGGAGCAGGAGGAAGACTCGGATGCTGCCAGGTGGAATGAAGACTAGCCTGGTCAGGACCTATCTACTGAGTGAATGAAAGTGTAGCTCTTTGTGACGAGGGTGTTAAAAGCCTTGCTTCCTACTTGCCAATTCCTGACATCACTAGCTAGGCATGGGAGACTGGTTACTTGTTCACAGGGGTGGAGGTCCAGGCTCACCATCTAGCCTTTGCCACTACTGGTCAGGTGTTGCTATAGTTTTTCCTGTGGCATCTGGCTGGGGTAGGGAAGTTGTTGTATAAAGCTTTTTGCTTGCGTGGCTGCCCAGTTTTTGTTGTTTAAGCAGGTAAGCTCATACAGCTGCTTTTGTCTGTTTCCAGTGGTGTTTCTGGGTTGCTAACATCTATCTCTCAGCTCTGGGATATATGAGACAAAAAGAAGAGGGCAAAGCAGGGCGTGGTGGTGCACGCCTTTAATCCCAGCACTTGGGAGGCAGAGGTAGGAGGATTGCTGTGAGTTTGAGAGCACACCGAGACTACATAGTGAATTCCAGGTCAGCCTGAGCTAGAGTGAGACCCTGCCTCAAAAAAACAAAAAAGAAAAAAAGAAGAGGGCAAGCTGGGTACAGCAAGTGAGGCAAGAGGATTGAGGGTCAACCTGGGATATGTAGCAAGACTCTGCCATAAAATATAACAAAACAAGGTGAAACACAAGAAGGGACAAGATCTCACGACCGTGTCATTCCTCAGCACCCAAGCTCCTGAGCCAGTCTGTCTGCCACTCCACACTTCAGAGTTTTCTTTTGTTTGTATGATGCCTGTGGTGGTTTGAATGTGAAAATGTCCCCCATAGCCTCATGTGTTTGTGATTAGGACTCATACTCAATCCCTAGCTGGTGGCAACTGGGGAGGTAGAGCCTGCTAGAAGAGGTGTGTTGCTGCCCCCCCCCCCTTAGGAATAAGCCCAGCTCCAAGCCCAGTACTTAGACAACTTCCACCCAGACATGTGCTAGCTTCCTGCTCAGACTGTGCTTTCTTCATCATGATGAAACTTCCCCTCAGGACTCTACGATGCAGTAAACCCTTTCCTCTTAAAAGCTGCTTTTGGTTAGTGTTTTGTCCAAACAAGAGAAGGTAACTGCAACAATGCTCAAGGTTTAGCTTTTCTTAGCATGAAGGCTGAATTGTATCTATTTTGTCTTCTGAGAAACAGATATCCTCTAGTTGGTTTTTTAATAGAGAGGCAGAGAGAGGGAGAGAGAGGAGAAGAGAGAGAATGGGTACACCAGGGTGTCTAGCCACTGCAAATGAACTCCAGACACATGCACAATCTTGTGCATCTGGCTTTATGTGGGTACCAGGAAATCAGACCTGGGTCATTTGGTGTTTTTGGCAAGCACCTTAACCACTAAGCCATCTCTGCAGCCCTTTCTAGTTGATTTATAACAGATTTTTAACAGTATGTCTTCTTCCATCGTTTTGAGCATATTAATGATAACTTATTTTTGGAGGATATTTCTTCCAGTTTGTTTGCTTATCCTTTGGGTTCATCTGATTCATGGTTTTCATTGGTTGGTTGGCTGGTTGGTTTTGAGACAGGGTCTTGCTATATTGCCCAGGCTGGCTCCAAACTCACATCCTCCTTCAGCCTCTGGAATATTAGGATTGCAGGCATCTATCACCACACCTGGCTGTACTGTTTTTTGGTACTGGCGTTTTTAAAGATTGTTGCCTCTTGGTAATCTACTTGTGTTTGTGCTCACAACCTTCTTTTAGCTGTGATGGTTATCCAGTCTGATTGCAGGACTGTGATGGGGGAGAACAGAGGACCTGTTGCTGGCCACCCCTCTTCTGGAAGGCTGCTGGGTGGGTGGGTTCTCTACTCCTGGGACACCGTCCTGGCTCTCTGTCATCATCCTCTCTCACTGTGTTCATCTTTGAATAAGTTCTGTGCTGCTCACTGCTCAACCTAGAAGGTAGGCAGCTCTCCTGCCCCACCCCCCACCCACCCAGCTCCTGCCTGTCAGGGTCCCTGGTGTCCTTGCACCATTGCTTTCAAGTTTTGAACAGTTGTGGAATTGCCTTCCTCCAAAGAGAAAACTTCTCCACCAAGGTGCTGCCTCCTGCTACATCCTGACCCCATCTGTGTGCTCTCTGCACAGTTTCTCTGAACATCTAGCATGCCTGTTACGGATTTGTTCTGTTTCTTGTCTTTTATATTTTATTTCTGGGGATTTGGGCTCCTGAGGAGAGGTAGTCTGTGTGCTCAGCCCACCTTCTTGATCTAGTCTCCTTCCACAGTAGCGTCTGTCGCTGACTGCCATTACTTATGGGCGCTACATCAAGCAGTTAAATTCATGTCTGCATGTGGTCCTCAGAATGATTCTGTGAGCTGGTGTTCTCATGGTCACCAGAAACTTAATAATCACAGAGGTGAATTATCACCTCCAGGGTCACAGTGTGCTGGGAAACCAAGCAAAGAGATGGGCACGGACTTGTGACCGGAGGCTGGATTTTCCCTGTACCCCTGGTGCTAGGACATAGTAGTGAGTTCACAAGGCCAGCTGCCACTGAGACCAGTGGCTGGAACAGAAGCAGAAAGGAAGCCTCTGTGATGTACAAATGTATTGCTTTTTACATTCTTGATATAACTTGACCTTGCTTCTTCCACCTGGCGTGAGAAATGATAGCAGGAATAGCATAGATAGCAAGCAGGGGAGAGTAGTCGTCCCCTTTCTTAGCCTCTCGGCTCTCGCTCATTATTCCTTTTTCCGTTTAATTTTTTAAATAATTTGCCCTACATCGAGGTCTCCTGCCTTCCTACAATGCTCCTTCTCTCTTGCTGCACCTGCTTGTGGTGGGCATGGGTGGTGGGTGGGAGACTCAGGCGCGCCTGCACTTGCCCACCATCAACCCAGAGTAGCAGCATCTTGCCTACTGGCTGAGCTCCTTGGGAAATGACCCAACTCTGCAGGGGCCTACAGAGCCCAAAGGTCACACCCAGACCCTAGTGGGTCGGCGGGTGTGAGCCTATCCGACAAGTCAGGTTGTCTAGGCTTTCTGGGGAGCCTGAGGTGTGGGCTGGACTCAAGTCAAACTTGCTGTCAGGAAAGCCCAGAATTTGCAGGGCAGCCTTTGGCCAGTACGTACTTCCCCCATGCTATTGCTTAATGGGATTGAGATGTCCTCCTGGAGCAGGAGGGCTGTTCCGAGGCATATAGTGTTTGGTGTACCTCCTGTCCTGCTTCTGAGATGCACCAGTAGCTGAAGCATCACAGGCTGCTCAGGAATAGCCGCTGCTGGGGCATACATCAAGGACACCCAGCATCAAGGGCACCCAGCAGCAGAGGCCACCAGAACCCAGTGCTTTGAAGCAGGAAGGCTCCACTGCTTGCGCCTTGTGGGTGGTGTGAATCTTTTAGGCTGTGTTTGCTGGACTTCTGGGAAGGAAAAGTAAACAGCAACAGCCAAATTGCTGTTGATGTTTTTGCTCCATATTTTGATGTGGGAACTGAATCATGTTTTTCCTTTCATAAACATGAAAATGTTAAGTACATAACAGCTAAATTAATGTGTGCCCATAAATTGGTTAATTATGTTAATTCCAAGTCACAGAATTCAGTCTCATTAGCGTTTTCATTAAGCAGTTTAGGCTTGTGAGCATTTTAAGAGAACCGTTTAAGCTCCAGATTAATCTTCAAAGGCTCCAAGAGTATTTTCAACTGCAGAAGGATTTAAACTGCACTGGGAGGCTTGGGGGATTTGGTGAATGTAGGAGCCAATGCTGTCAGGGACCCCATCCTCCCCCCCCCCACATTCCTATCAAAAGCGCCAGAGAATTCGTAGGCATAGCAGAAACCTCCTGGGAAGGAGGCTGACAACCAGCAGCCACAGTCCCCTCACCCAGTGACTCCTTGGTGGCCATACCCTCCCAGGCTGCCCGGTTGCAACCACACCCCTCCAGAGCATAGGTGAGGCTAGATCGCAAATGCCGTGTCCCCAGACACTGAGGAGGCAGCTTGTTCCTGGGTGTATATGAGCAAGACAGACTGAGCGAAGACCGGGGAGAGAGCACACCTAAATCCAAGTGACGAGCTCTCGGGTGGTCTTTGTGTATTATTTAATTATTTGTTTATTGTTATTTGCACTGTCTCCTGGTCTCCTTCAGAGGCCTGCTCAGGGCATGAGTTCATTTTCTCTGTTTCAACCACACATTCTCCTGGGGTTCCTCGCTGTCCTTGCCTGTGGTGTAGATAGACGAGTACTCTGGTTGGCTGTTGTTCTGTCCTTGTGTCCCAAGTTACCAGCTTCACTGAATTATTGCGGCGCATAGTCTGATGTCCCCAAGAGATGTACTTCCTTCCTAACCCTGCCCCCCAGCAGGAGAGCGTGAAAGAGTCAGTGCAGATGTCAGCTCTCTAGAAAATAGCTGAGGTTCTCCTCCTCATTTGCTATTCTTGAGAAATCAACAAGACCTGATTATAAAGAGAGAAATATGGTTTTCATTATTATTTAGGTTTGGCAAGGCCATCTGACAACTGCACTTGATTGAAAAGGTAGCTTGTGACTTGCAGTTCACAAGAGGACAGACCACATCACACTACCCAAGGCCTCATAGAGAACCTCTGAGGTCGGTTGGAGGCAAAGGAAACAAGTTTTTATTGTGGTTTCCATGGAAAAGGCAAGGCAATGATTTTAGCAGGCTCTTGGGTATAGATAATGTCCCCAGTTGTCTGGTAGCTGTCTTCTATTCCCTAGAGTGGTTAGGTCAGGAATAGTGGTCAGAGTTGAGGGCCCAGTTCAGGAAGCGGCTAGAGGTATACATTCTGGATCAATTGGTTTTCATGTGAAAGACACACTCCTTGTGGGAATTGTTCACTGTTCTTAGGAACTGGCCATCACTGGAATGGATAGTCTTTTCAGGGTTAGCAAGACCCAGCTGTCAAGGCATCAAGAGTATAGAAAACTGAAAGACACAGTTAACACAGGACCCTGCTTGGCTCTGACTTCATCTCCTTGGCTTGGTGGTGGCACGCGCCTGTGGTCTGCGGGTGATTCCATGACCACAGCTTATCTTGCTCTGGAAAGAGATGGGATGGGCTGTTGGGCAATCAGGAACAGCATGGGAAGCCAAGAAAGACCTGGCTCAGTATCCATCCCCCGCAGGTCTCCACGTCCATCTTGTGACGGGGTAAATGTCCATTTGATCGACAGCTCAGTAAACCACAACTGCCATGGGTCCTACAATGTGCTTGTTGAGTGGGGCATGTTTAGAGATTCCAGAGCTCTGTTAAGATAAAGAGATAAGAAGATCAAGAGAGTTGTCAGGAACCTTTCTAACAGCTGTTGAAACTTTACTTGTCCCAACATGGCTGCTCACTGAATAGAATGTACTATATTTTTGATAGGGGAAAAACAAAACAAACAAACACCAAAAAAAAAAAAAAAAACAGTTCTCTGTGGCTTTAGTAAAATACTCAGGATTAATGAGTAAAATTTGTTGAGGAGGTCTATTTGTCATACTCAGGAAGCTACAATCTAATTTTACTGGCTGCTGCTCATTGCTCCTGCATTGCCATTCATTTGCTGAAGGCACAATACATTACTGCTCAATAAACAAAAGTGGGCCCTGCATGGCGGCTCCCTTGCCTTCCTCCAGACTTTAGCCTCACAGGCAAGATGGCTGACTTCCTTCTAGGAATGAGAGGTGTGTATGGGTGGTGTGTGTACATACGTTTTGGGGTAAATGCTACATCTTGTGCTACTTTATAGGGCTGACTGCAATGTTGGTTTGATGACATTCGCCTGGCTTCATATTAGCCCACTGCTTAGAAAGTCAAGTAGATTAGAAACTGAGGAAGGGGAGGAGGGACAGGACACTATGAGAAAACCAGCGTTTTCTTCCTTTAACTCTACCAAGAGACTTACAAAATTCATTCATTTCAGCCAAGCTCACCCAGTGCATTTAAAATATTATTGGGCTTAAGTTTTTTTGATAGGAATGTATGTACTGTTGAAAGAAAGGCAAATATGTCCTGTTCTTTCCTGGATGAAGCTCCTCAGGGCACTGGAATTGTCTCCTGTGGGACTGCGCCTCCATAGCAGTCTGTTTCCCCAAACAGAAAGTCACCAGGCCCAAGGAGGCAACTGCCTTCTTTCTCTCTGTCACTCCTTATACCCCGCACCCCCAGACTCACCCTCAGCGTGGATGGGTCAAACATGTTTATCTTGCATTTATGCACTCTGAACCCAGCAGGTAGAAAAGTAATCCATTAGCAAGCAAACAACAGGGAGTTAATTTGCCATCAAAATGATTTGTCCAAATTATTTTTGTACCCAGCAATTTATAGTAAATGGGTCTTTCTTTTTTCATTAGAGAAATGATTGCTGTTCTTCTTCTTTTTGGCATTTCCAGAGAAACATTCACATTTAAAGCTAATGTTGGAACAGCAGGTTTCTACTGAAAATATTTACCTTTTCTCTGTTGGCAACTTGTCCGTGTTGGGGAAAATAGATGCTGCATTAAATACATGATGCCAGCTTTCTCACACATCCATCAGTCTTCTTCCAAGATGAAAGCATTGTGAGAGGTGTTGGGAAATCGTTCTGGTTGTGTTTTTTTAAATATATTTTTGGATGTCTTCTGGCATCCTGCTCTTGTTCATAACTAGGCATTTCACCACCTGTAACTTGTATGAGAAGTCCTAGAATAACAGGTCCAATTTCAACACTTGGACATGAAATTGGTTTTGGCTGCCTGTGTGGCCAGTGTGGTCTCTTACCCTGGAGAGCCTGCTGTTAAGTTTAAAGGCATAAAGAATACTGATGGCATTTATACAAGTAGCACTGGATGATGCAGTTCATCAGTCTATTTCCACTGCTGTCACCAAAAACCTGAGGCTGGATAACTTGTAAAGAAAAGTTTTCTTGATCTCTCAGTTTTGGAGGCCAATAGCATGATGCTGGCCCTGGTAACAGCCCTCCTGGCTACAACCCATTGTGGCAGATAGTATCACAGCAGGAGCATGAGAGAGAGGAATGATTGAGGCAGGAAGCAGAGAGCAATTCTGAGGAAGTCTTTTTCTTTTACAATAATCCTCTCTAGAGAACTGCTGTAGACAGATCCACATTGCTGGGACAAATATCCAACCATTCATGGGAGGAATGGGTTTATTTTAAGCTTACAGATCCAGGGGAAGTTCCATCAATGGCAGAAGAAACTTCTTATTTCCATACATCCAAGTACAGAAAGAAAATACCACCAGCCTGCAAAAACCAAAAATAGCAGCAAACGCCCCACCCCCAGCTCAAACCTCTCTGCATACCTTTGGGCTGACTTCACATCCCTCCCCAGTGGCATGCTCCCTGTAGCAGAAGTCTGCCTGCTAGTGGCTGAGGCTTCAGACTTAATAAAACACCTGAGTCTATGGGGGCATACATTCAAACTGCCACATTCCACCCCTGGCCCTATCAACTTATAATCATCTCATATTGAAAAATGCATTCAGGGCTGGCTGGGCATGGTGGCGCATGCTTTTAATCCTAGCATTTTGGAGGCAGAGGTAGGATTTCTGTGATTTCAAGGCCAGCCTTGAGATTATAGAGTAAGATCCAGGTCAGCCTGGGATAGAGTGAGATCCTACCTCAAAAAAAAAAAAACTAAAAAAAAGGAAAGGAAAAAAAAAAAGAAATTGCAGTTAGTCCAATTTCAAAGGTCCCATAAGCTTTACCAGCTTTCAAGATTGTTCCAAAGTCCCAAGTCTTATCTGAGATTGAATACTCTCTTAACTATGAGTCCTATAAAATAAGAACAAGTTACATACTTCCAACACATAATGACAGAGGGTAAACATTTCTATTGCTAAAAGGAATAACAAGGAGAGACTGGACCAATGTAAAATCAAAAAAACATTAGGCAAACATCACATACCTGCAGTTTTAACCAGTGATGACAGTCTCTGGATTTCCTATTTCCATCCTTCCAGTGGGGGTGAGTAGTCAGAGAAAGCCTCCGTTGTGAGCCAACAGCGCTCCCTGGTAGCTTTTGCACAGTCCTGGTATATCCAAAACATCTTCGAGTCTCTACTGCAAAGCACAGTCTCTCTTACCACGGCTTCACTGGCCTCTCCACAGAGGGACATCGCCCTGCTTCACACACTGCTGCATCTCAGCAGTGGCTCCTGGAACCGTGTGTATTTCATAACCTGCCTCCGTGCATTTTTCATGCTTCCAAAATCAATACCAAGTGTGTAACGACAGCTGTTTTGTTAATCCAGGAGGGAAATAAATCATGACCTTAAGGAGCACAGTTTCTTCCTTTCAATCACCTACTTTCAACTTAAAATTGTACATCTTTCAGTTCTATATCTTTTGCCAAGCACACAAGCCTATACTTTTAAATTTAACCTTGATCAAACTCTCTCTAGCATGAGCAGAAGAATGCAGCCCAGTTCCAACAAAGTTCTCTGTTGCCTTTTTTTCCCCTTTGAAATTTCATAAGTAAAGCCTCCAAACACAATTTTCTCTGCATTTAGCAATTTCAGACCCTCACCAAAATAGGCCATAAAACTGGGCTTACCACACTGAGGCTTCTTCAGTACTTCCACATTTCTCTAGCACACAAGTTCCAAAATACCAAAATACACATGGTCAGATTCATCCTCATTAACACCCCACTTCTGGTACCAAATTATATTATAGATAGCTCCACCTTCAAGGAATGAATATCTAACCATACTCAGTTTATGGGAGGAAAGCTTATATATCCAGGGGAAGTTCAGTCAATGGCAGAAGAAACTGTTTACTTCCATTCATCTAAGCAGAGAGAGAAACCACCAGCAGCCTGCAAACACGAAAAACCAACAGCAGGAACATCCCCAGAGCTCAAACCTCTCTTATACCTTTGGGCTGGAATTCATATCTACCCCAAATGACATACCCTCTGTAGC
Source organism: Dipus sagitta (assembly GCA_036346955.1). Classification (NCBI taxonomy): domain Eukaryota; kingdom Metazoa; phylum Chordata; class Mammalia; order Rodentia; family Dipodidae; genus Dipus; species Dipus sagitta. Next base: position 133,634,299 of record CM070772.1, on the reverse strand, counting down.
AGTAGTCTGTCTGCTAGGGGCTGAAGCTACAAACTCAATTTTAATAAAAATACCTGAGTCTATGGGGCCATACATTCAAACTACCACAAGAACTACATAAGGTCTCATGAGACCTACCTTAATTCCTTCTGAGGGCACTGTACACAATAACCTGAATACCTCCCAGTAGGTCTCACCTCTTAAAGATCACACTAGCTCCCAATGTCACCACATTTGAGCCAAGCTTCTAACATATGAATTTCTTAGGGATACTCTCAAGCTATATTTAAGTCACAACCAAGGGCCTTAGCTTATATCTCCAGTAGTCTTCTTAATGTCTCTACCAAGTAAATATTGTAGAAATTAGGGATTCAGAGAGATTGAATCCATGACCCAAGGTCATGCAGATCTGAGCTTCCACCCCATAATTCTCTGACTGTTTCTCTTTCTTTGCTGGGAGTGGTGCTTGAGTTTTTAACCATACTCTACAGCCAACTTCCTGCACTGGTGTGGACCCTCTCATAAGGCTTCAAGATTGAGTGAGATGACTCAGCCAAGCAGCCCTGAAATAGCCATGGACCTAAGTATTGAGCACACAGTTGGCAACTAGGGATGGATAGCATTTCATGGCCATCCTGACCCTTCTTCTCTACCCAGACCCCAAAGAGGAGAAGAATAGTGAGTCAGTGCTGCAGCCCATGTGTGTGACTGTGACTGGTCATGATGTTTCCCGGGGCCAGGGAGAAGAGGTAAGAAAAAGTGACAGGGAAATAAGCTGAAAAGAAGATGGTGCCAATGTGATGTGTAGCCCAGCTGCTTGTTTTAAAGGTTGTAAAGAGACAGCTTTTCCCATGACTCCAGCCCCATACTGCATCTCTGCCCATGCCCATCTGGATGCCTCATGAAGGCTGTGGGCAGTGCTTTTTGGACTTCTAACATTTCCATACCCCTACCTTACTACTGTTTTGCTATTAAGTCTCTGATGCTAATTTTGAATACAGTTCCCATGCCTTCAGAGCAGGTGTTTCCAGTTAAGTATAGAACGTCCTTTGTAAGGATCAGATGAAGCTGCTGTACCCTAGAGCAGCCCTCTCTCCTCCTACTATCCTCGGTGGGTCCCAGGGGACCTCTGTAGTGACTTCTGCATTGACTCTCTTGCTTTTGAGTTAGGAACTTGAGAGCAGATGGGAAAATCCTCAGGGAAAGCAGGACCTTCAAAACTGGTCAGGTGAAAAATTTACTGCAGCTAAATATTCAGATTCCCCACAGGTAAGAAATTTTCACCCTGGCAAATCATAAAGTACATTTAGTCATTTGTAATCCATGTGCTACTGAGCAAGAGAATATAGGATAAGAAAATTGAAATGTCTGTTAGGGAGCTCTGTTCATCAGTTTCTCATCAGAAGTGACAGCAGTGTGTCCTCGTGATTCCAGTGAAGTGGGATGATGGGGTTTCATTCAGAGGAAACGTTTGTTCCTAGTATGTGGGGAGCTTCTCTCCTTCCTGTGGCTTCTCCTGAGTGAGTCAGGTATCATCTCTTCACCTCAGGAAAGTCACTGCAGTCGTCCCTGGGTATCCATCTACAGGGACAGTTCCAGAACTCATGTAGATGTCAAACACTTGAGTGCTCAAGTACTGTAATAAAATGGTATAGCATTTGCATAGAACCTATGTACCCCCTCTTCTTTAACTCACCTCTAGGTGATGCATAATATCTGATACAGTGTAATTGCTATGTAGTTGGTGCATTGTTTACAAAATAGTGACAAAAAAAAAACATCTGCTCATGTTCAGTACAGATATGCCTCTCCCCTCCCCCCCACCACCACCACTTTTCAGCTGTGGTTTTGGTTGAATCTGTGGCTGTAGAACTCATGGATACAGAAAGCTGGAAGAAGAAAAAAAGTGTGTGTGTGTGTGTGTGTGTGTGTGTATTGTCACTTATAGTAAAAGCTTATTTTTAAGCTGGGCATAGTGGCACACACCTTTAATCCCAGCACTCGGGAGGCAGTGGTAGGAGGATCACTGTGAGTTTGAGGCCAGCCTGAGACTACATAGTGAATTCCAGGTCAGCCTGGGCTACAGTGAGATCCTGCCTCAAGGACCCACTGTGTACTGATATAGATTCTTGGATGTAGGACTAGTATGAGGGGTGGGAGCAGGGATCGTAGGTGAGCTCAAAGGAAGTGCTGTCTGGGCCTAGGGTATGTGGGGAAGGGGTGCCATAACCATTAACAACTATGCCTATGAAAGGTCTCCAATCACGCAGGAAAATGCTCCACATAAATTTCAATCTAAAAAGAAAAGACTGCTAAAGATGGCTCAGTAGGTAAGAGTGCTTGGTGCTCAAGCACAAGAACCTGGATTCAAGCCCCAGTGCCCATATAAAAGTCATATATTCCTATAACTCCAGTGATGAGGAGGGTGGAGACAAGAGAATCAATGGGGGGCTTGCTGGTCAGCCAGTCTGACAAACTATGAGCTCCAGGTTCAGTGAAAGACCCTGTCTCTAGGAAATAATGTGAAAGAGCAATAGAGGAGGACACCCACTCTTCTCCTCTGGCCTGTGCATACATCTGCACACACACGTTCATTAACACACACATACACAAGCACACCACACCCACATCTCACATATTCAAAAGAAAGAAAGAGAAGTTTTGGAAAGGAAATTTGCTTCAGGCAAAGAAAAATGTTAGAAGAAAATAACCCAAATATATTGTTGGTTATTTCTCCATTTACCAAACTTTCATCAAAGAATGTGTACTACTCTTACAATCAGACATATTTATTATGTCTTAAGTAGCCCTAAGATGTAGAATTCATTTCAATGAAAGAAATGGCCATTGCACACATAGAGCTGGGTGCAATATACAAGGAGCTCTGGGGAACTCTGGGGGTTTTCTGAGGCTCAAAGAAATCTTATCTTTGTGCTAGAAACTATGTGTTGTTGGCTGTGATTACCCACTATGTCCCACTTATACCCAGGTACCTCACCTTCTGGGCAAGGTACTACTGGGAAGGACACAGCAACTGGATACAGAGTAATGGAGGCAACTTGGGCACAGGCAAGGAAAGGCCCTGACTGGGGCCACCACCATTGGGAGAAGCTGGCAGGAGCCATTCTCCCTCTCCTTTCTGGGTACTCCTGAGAAAGATGGACACCACCTATTAGGACCCTCATAGAAATGTGGCACTGAATCCAGTGGAGCTGAGATGAGTAGCAAAGTCTTCTCCATAGGCTAGGGCGTGGACTCCTGTCTTCAGAATAGAACTCACGGTGTGACTCATCATGTTGTGTTCTACGTCAGGGGCAGGCTCATAAAGGAAAGAGAAATAAACATAAGCTGTGCACAGCTAGCTGGTTGAAAGAGACTCGCGTTCTAGTGTAGAAAAGAACATTTGTAGATCCCAGTATGACATAGTGGACAATAGGGAAACTGCATCCTTTTTGGGAAGTGGTTGGTTTCTCTTGTTGCTGCCACACACGAGTGCTTTACAGTGTAGCCTGCACTGTAATTCTCATTCTTTCACACCAGCCAGCATAGGGAGAAGGAGCAAGCATCCAAACTGACATGGCAAGAGAACCTTGAGGAGCTCATGGGGTGCTGGTCTGCGCCATCTGACACTCTCGGGTCTTGGTTGCCTCCTAGTCCCAGGGTGACCCTCACCACATGCTCAGAATCCTGGGTGCTGACAGCAAGCCTCCCCCTATGCTTTCAGGCATCCGAATGCTGGACGGCGATGTGACAGATGTGGTTGAGGCCAAGTCCCTGGGCATCCGACCCAACTATATTGACATTTACAGCGCCAGCTGGGGGCCGGACGATGACGGGAAGACAGTGGATGGGCCAGGCCGACTGGCTAAACAGGCTTTCGAGTACGGCATTAAAAAGGTGTGAGTAACCTAGGGTTGTGGGGGAGGCTGTGGGGCAGGGGTGACAGTGCACATTTTTAATAAATATCAGAGTGACACCAGCCACAGCCTAAAACAGGACTGGCAAGGAGGCCTTGCAGTGCCAGAGTGAGGCAGAAGTCACTTAGAGCTAGAAAGTGGCTGTTCACCAGCTCAGATGGAAGGACTCTGACCTGTTCCAGGGAAAACCCTCCTAGCATCTTCCTGCACTGCCCACTTTGCTGTGGAGTATGAGTAGGGTGCAGGTGAAGGTGGTATCCAAGGCAGGTCTCAATGGAGGTGGAAACGTGTCAGTATCAGTTCCTCTACCCCCAGAAATATTTAGAGTGGAGATTTCTGCCCCTCACAGGGTGTGTGCTGATACAGTACTCCCCACAGCAGGAAGCCATGATCTAGACACCCCCATCCTCACCACTATATAGCCCAACACAGTTACAATTTCTGGGTAGAACCTCACAAGGACCATCCAAGAGGCTGTCCCTCCTAAGCTAGGAAGGCTGGCAGGCTCCTCTCACCAGCCACTCTGTGACCATCCACTGTAGATGGATGGGAAGAGGTTGAAGGAGATGAACCAATTTTTGCAAGTCAGGTGACAGGGCAAGTTTCTATGTGAGGATAGTTTCTTAGAGCAAGATGCAGCTATGGTCAATGTCTAGTAGGTCCTAGGTGGCTCCACAGGCCCATCCACAGCATAGGTGTGACCAATAAGTGTTGCCCGACAGAGAGTCCAAGCATCTCTGGCTTCCATAGGACACAGGAGAGGGCAAGCGCAGGAGACACAAGTCCCTTTTATTATTTATATAATTTAAAACATTTTCAGGGATGGAGGAGATAGCTCAGTTGGTAAAGTACATGCCTTGCAAGCATAAGGAACAGAGTGCAATCCCCATTGCCCACATTAAAAATAAACTAGGCATAGTGGCTCTGATTTGTACTCCCAGTGCTAGAGAGGTAGAGACAGGTGGATCCTTAGGACTTGCTGGCCTGTTGGTCTAGCCTATACTGGGCCAGCTTCAGGCCAGTGAGAGATGCTGTGGGTGTACGGGGTGGTATCTATGTGCACCTGCATGCACACATGTATAGTACACATATGAACACACAGAGACACATTTAAAAAAAATTTGTTATTATAACCTATGCACAGCAATTCAGATGTGGTTAATGGTTGGGCATGGTCACATATGCCTATAACCCCAGTCCTGTAGGGAGTGGAGAATTGCTGAGGTCTACTAGTCAGACAGTAGACCTCAGCAAAAATAGCAGTTCTAGACACAAAAGGGAAAGAACAATAGAGAAGGACACTCTTATTTTCTGGTCTCCACGTGCTTGCACACAGGGCACACACACTCATATACCACACATACAACCACAATATATATGCTAACCACACAAAGATGTGGTTAATAGTTAATTCACACATCAAAAAATATTACACTGGATTATATCTCTGTCTGCCTCTACCCCCCATCGTACCCCAGAAAGTAGTAATCTTTTTTTTAAAACACTATTCACAATTTCCTTTTTCTGAGTGTGATTTGTTGGGGTTTTTTGTTTGTTTTTTGGTGTGGTTTTTGTTGTTTTTATGAGAGAGAGAGAGAGTGAATTGGTACACCAGGGCCTCCAGCCACTGTAATCAAACTCCAGACGTGTGCACCACCTTGTGTGCATGCACAATCTTGCCCATGCGTTATCTTGTGTGTACGGCTTATGTGGGATCTGGGGAGTCAAACATGGGTCCTTAGACTTCACAGGCAAGCACCTTCACCACTAAGCCATCTCTCCAGCCCAATTTGGTGTGGTTTTCTTTTTGATGCTTTGTTTGATCACCATGTATTAATCTTTTCTGTGACAATAAGAAGTTTTGTCTTCGAGGACATCTACCCTTGCCACCTCCCACCAGTACAGAAACCGTAGAGTGTCTCCATTTCCTTATACTTCCTGGTTTGGAGGCACTGCACCGTGTCTCCACCTCTTGCCAGACACCTGGTCTGAACACCCTCCTATGGATAGATGGGGTGCTGCTCCACAGTCCATGGGAAGGCATCCTCCTTCAGTGCCTTTCCTGGCCACTCAGGGCTGCCATGCTGGAGAAACCAGTGATCAGAAACAGGGTGTTAGTCTGTGTCCTTTGGACAAAGAAAAGTAAAAGGGAGGCAGTGTAGAAATACACAACATACCCATAGCATACAACCTTGTGCTCCGACTTGGGACACGGAGCATCTTCTATCTTCCTGACTCCAGGAAGACACAAAGGCAGCTTCTGTTTGGCTGTGGAGCACCTGAGCTAGCTGCATGCTGGACCACGTGCTGGGCCAGGGGGGTGCTGGCAGATTCAGGCATGACCAAGTCAGCTGCAGCCCACAAGGGACTGCTGAATAAATAAATCATTTCTTTCCATGACTCAATTCCTCCTCCCACCCCTTAGATCACTTGGATCTCTTGATTCGATGACAAGTGAAACATCCTAAAAATTAAGCTGACTCTCAGCTTCAGAGAGGGTGGCTTACGTTGTGGGGTGCATTTTCTGCCCCAAATGCACATTGCTTTGAACGGTGTTAATGCAGAACATCTGGCATTTGAATGAGATGCTTTCTACAGGTGTGGGTTCTTGGCACAAGGACCCAGCAGAGGAGATGATTGTTTGCAAGGGGTTGTTTGGGTCACCCATGTAGGTTTGTGTATACAGAGCTCACCCAGGACTTTGACAAGTTGGGGCTTCAGAGAAGGGATCTTTGCATTCTGAATCCAGCTTCATCAAGTTGTCAGATGAACAGGGACTTGCAGAGGGAACCATGTGGTTTCCCCTCATTCTTGTCATGGTTTCTTAAAATATAGAGGTCATTTAATTTTTTTTTAGTCATTCTGAAGTAAAACATGTTATATGGGGAGTCTTAAATCGCAGCTGTCTAAAGCTGTCACAGAAAATCCTCCTAGAAATTTGATGATCTCAAACTCAACCACACTTCCCCATCTGTTTTCCCTCCATGTCACTCTATTTGTCACCTACAGTCTTTTTCTGTAAAATGTGACTTCATCTCTTATAGTTGATGTGGTCTGGTGGCAGGAGACTTAAGAAGCCATAATTTGGCACAGGGCTGTGTCTAATGTTGGTCCTTATAAAGCTTCACTCTTCATATAACTTGTCATTCAGAAGGAGGGATGGAACACCATCTGTAAACATTGGCTTTGTCCCGGTGGCTTGAGGTCACTAGCCCTGAGGACTGGTGCTTCTGAACTCATAGATGGTTTCCATGCTCTCCCCCCCCCAACCTGAGAGCACACCAAAATGTGACTTGAACAGGTTGAAGTTGTGGCTTTCCTGAATGGACATGCAAGCTCATGGTTAGTGTTGGGACTTGTCCTCTGGTTTCTCTCCTATGGAGACGAAAGACATGGAGTGAGAATGAAATCCTCAGGGACAGCCAAGATCTCTCTTCACACCTCAGATACCCACCTGCCTCTTCTGCCTTCCTCTCATGTTCTATCTAGAAAAACACTTTAAGAAGAGAAAAAGAAGCCGGGCGTGGTGGCACACATCTTTAATCCCAGCACTTGGGAGGCAGAGGTAGGAGGACTTCCATGAGTAGTTCAAGTCCACTCTGAGACTACATGGTGAATTTCAGGTCAGCCGGGTCTAGAATGAGACCCTACCTCAAAAAAGGAAAAGAAAAAAGAAGAAGAGAAAAAGGCTGGCTCTTGATATTGTGGAAAGTGATTGGTATAGCAGAAAATGCCCTGTGTCAGATGGAAAGATTATGACATTTTGGCATTGCCCGGGAGCTCCTTCAGCATGCAGAATTTCAGGCCTACCTGCTATGGATCTGAAATGTCTCCAAAAGGCTCATCTGTGAAAGACTTGGTCTCCAGCTTAAGGTGGTGGGAGGTGGTGGAACTTTTAAGATATGTGGCCTAGCAGAAGGTCTTTGGGTCACTGGGTGTATGCCTTGAAGGGCATTATGAGACACAGGCTCTCCTCTTCTCTATTCCCTCCTTCATTCTATGCCATGTGATAAATGGGCTCTCTCAGCCATGGGCTCTTAATGTGACATATGCCAAACATACGCCAAACCAGTAGGCCCACCAGCACTGGTGGGATAGTGGTTAGCATGGCTGCCTTCCAACTGGGTCTGTCAGTCACTTAGATATCTGTTACAGTGTTGGAAAGTTAACTAGAATGCCACCCTAGACCTTCTGGGTCCAAGGCACTTTGTAACAAGAATCTCAGGTGATTCAGGTACTTGCAGGTTTGAGTTTGAAGAGCATTACTATAAACCGTCTTCTGCTTCTGGAGCAATAAGATTGCTAAACCACTTCACAAAATGACAACATTTTATACACAGTTTTGAATTGAGTGAGAAGTTGAGAGTGACAGTTTCTTAGAGGTGATTTTCATATGAAATACATAGGCATTGATTGGTTAAATGTCTTTTTATTTGGCATTTAGTTACTGTAAACTGGCTTCTGATTCATCTTTTCATTAAGAGTCTTGCTTTGCTTAATGATGGGAATATGAGCATTATGTGAATATCATAAAGTCCTTACCCAAGCCTAGATGGTGTAATAGCCTTCTACATACCCAGCTTCTCTACACCCAGGTGGTATAGAACCTTCTGCACTTGGTCCTTTATGTAATCCACCACTGATTGACACATCCTTGTGTTGAGGATGGCCATAATCCTATAGACATACCAACTTCCAATTTGCTTTTATTTCAAAGCTTATCCTTTTCTGCTAAATATAAGAAAATTTGTTGAGCTGAAGAGATGGCCCAGGGGTTAAGGCACTTATCTACAAACCTAATAACCTGGGTTCTATTCCCTAGTAGCCACCTAAAGCCAGATACACAAAATGGCGCATGCATCTGGAGTCCATTTGCAAATGGCTAGAGGTCCTGGAATGCCCATTCTTTCTGTCTCTCTCTCTTGCTCTCTTTCTCTCTCTCTCTCCTTGCAAATAGATAGATTAAAAAAATAAAAAGAAGAAAATTTGTGGCAAGCTCAACTCACTCAGACAAGCCCAACACCTTGGAGATGTAGAAAGCAGTGAATAAGGCAGCGTGAAGCAGCAGAGCTAGGTGAGCACAAGGAACCTCCTTGAGGGCCCTGCTGGGAGCCTCAACTGGCATTGGATTCCTTGCTCTGCAAAGTGACATAGGCCTTACAGAGCAGATGATTCCATTCTGCCAAGAGGGACTTGAACTCCGAGAATGGAGATAATGCACCAGGCTGCAGGAGTCAGTTGAACGTTATCATCAACTCGATTTGTTACTGAGATAAGTATCTGTTTGTAAGGGAGAGTGCTCAGATGTCAAGAGCCTGGTGGGCCCAGTTTCATACGGTGTGCCATTAATGAGTCCAGCTGTTGGGACTGAACCAGCCAGCCTGGTCTTCCATGAGCTGATTGTTAAGTAGTGGTTGTGGCTGGGATGACACTCGGCCCAGCATTTGGTCAGAAATCTTGATCCTATGGGTGTGGGATTGAAAGAGACTGCAAGAGCCTGCCCTGGCCTGCACTGTCTTTTACATGCTTGCTTGCTTTCAGGCTCTTAACAATGAATGAGTGAATTCACCAGCCTGCCCTGGTGTTGACATCTGGTCTGATTGCTGTGACACCCACTTATCCATGGCAGGAACCCCCGGGAACTCTAATAGGACCTTTGCAGACAGCCACAAGCATTCTGGCCTGTAACCTTGTTTATCTATTCAGTCTTTACCCAGAAGTCATGGTCTTGCCCCTCTGCAAAACTAGCTTGCTCTCCACCCCCCTCCAAACCCAGCCCTTTTGACCCACAAAACTAAAGTTCTAAATTCTGCCATCATAATCTCCGCATTACTTGTGGCACTGCTATGTCTCTTTAATCCCCAGCTACTGTAATGGAACTTAGAGGCATGGCTCTGAAATGGAGCAGCTTGTATTCAGAGTCTGAATTTTCCTATAAGAATGGGGGAGGGAGGACAGCCTTGGACCTTCCTCCCCCACAGGATCCTGAGAGTCTGCCATTTTAAATTTTGTTTTGTTTTTATTTATTTATTTGAAAGTGACAGACAGAGAAAGAGGCAAATAGAGAGAGAGAGAATGGGCGCGCCAGGGCCTACAGCCATTGCAAATGAACTCCAGATGCGTGCGCCCCCTTGTGCATCTGGCTGATGTGGGTCCTGGAGAATCGAGCCTCGATCCGGGGTCCTTAGGCTTCACAGGCAAGCACTTAACCACTAAGCCATCTCTCCAGCCCGAGTCTGCCATTTTAAAGCTATTGACAGCTCCACTGTAAGGAAAACAGAAACCTCTGGGCAGCACGCAGATGGTCTCAGTACCAGAAGGTGGGGCTTCAGACTGATGAGGCCCCCGTGGGGTTCAACCATGGTGACTGATGACTTGTTCTTCTTGTTTCTGTCTAGGGCCGCCAGGGCCTGGGCTCCATTTTCGTATGGGCCTCTGGGAATGGTGGGCGAGAGGGGGACCACTGCTCCTGTGATGGCTATACCAACAGCATCTACACCATCTCTGTGAGCAGCACCACTGAGAATGGCCACAAGCCCTGGTACCTGGAGGAATGCGCCTCAACCCTAGCTACCACCTACAGCAGCGGGGCCTTCTATGAGAGGAAGATCGTAAGTTCTCCCTGCAAGCTGCAGGACTTCCTTGTCCCAGAGGATGACTTAGGTCGGATCCAGATTGTGCTGGATCTCCATGAACCAGCTGAGCCTGAGGCCAGCCCCAGCACCTTGGCAGCCTGCCTCGGACCCTGCTTTACTCATCTTTGCCCAGAAACACCAATTAAAACCCTCTCTGGCTTTAGAGATCCAAAAATATGATTTAAGAATGGGGTTCATTCTCATCATGTCTCCTTTTAGCTCTGTGAAATTCTGTGGTCACATCATAGAGTCCAATTGACCAGTCCTATTCTGATGTGGAAAATAGAGAAAGTCTTGATTTTACACTGAAACATTCGGGAAACCCAAGCATTCCTGTAGGCTCCTCTGTTCTACCAAAGGCTGTATCCTGTGCACTTTTAAGTGGAGACGTGACTTTTGACTGTCTGCTCACTCCAGGGAACATAAGTGTGATTTTTTTTTCTTGCGCTTTTCTTTGTGGTGCTGGGGAGCAAACCAGCACTAGGTAAGAGCTCTACCACTGAACCACATTCCCAGCCCCTGACGTATCTTTCAAAGGGTAGCTCTGTAAGCACCTGGGTGGAACTTACGGGTCCTCCCCATATACTTTCCTATAGAAAGCAAGGAAGGAAGGAAGGAAGGAAGCGAGGGAGGGAGGGAGGGAGAAAGGAAAGAAGGAAGGAAGAGAAAAAGGGGAAGAAGGGAAGGTTTCCAGTCCAAATGAACACAGAATTCAAATGCATAGTCATTAAGTTAATTTGTAGACATTTTTAAAATAGACAGTGGAGCTGGCCAGGCAGTTTTAATTTGAAAGCTTACTAGCATCTTTTTTTTTCTTCTGCTGCTTTGCCACATCTTTATAAATTATTTGCAAATTCAGTTTGACATTTCTCTGAGGGCGCACACAGGCTCCCTAGTCTGTGCTGGCTGCACACCTGTGAACGGTCAGCCACCATCATTCCACCACATTCCTGGTTGTGGCCCAGGCTGGCTCACAAAGGTATTCATTTAAGACATTTCTTTCCCTTCCTAGTGGAACACTCAGCCCTGCGATGGGCAGTGGAGACCTTGAATGATGAATGATGTCCAGTTCACTTACATCTCTGCCTCATTTGAGCACAGATTCGCTTGAAACTTATTAAACAGATGCATGGGCTGAACCCCAATGAAGGGCTACTGGCCACGTGGGTGCAAGCTAAGCTTGCATTATTGGACATGGACTGGGCTGCAAGATGAGAGAATAGTGGCACTCAGCTCTGCAAGCAGGGCTGGTGACTTTGCCTGCTTACTTAGTCATGCAAGCACACGCTTACATGTGCACGCAACTTAGCTACAAAATGCTTTTAAGTCCCTTTTTTTAAAAAAGGTTTTTTTTTTTCCTCCCCTGGCCAATAATGTATGATTAAGAAGGAGTTGGAGTGGGGGGAAGGGCTGGAGGGATGGCTTAGCAGTTAAGGCATTTGTCTCCAAAGCCAAAGGATACCGGTTTGATTCTCCAGGACCCACGTAAGCCAGATGCACAAGGGGGCTTACACGTCCGGAGTTCAGTGGCTGGAGGCCCTGACGCACCCATATTCTCTCCCTCTCTCTCTCTCTCTCACTCTCTCTCTCCCTGTCTCCCTTTCCCTTTCTCTGCCTCTTTCTCTCAAATAAATAAATAATTAAAAAAAAAAAAAGGAGTTGGGAAAGATAAAGAAAAATACAGTATATGGTTGCTGCCCTAGAACTCGACTCTGACAGTATGGATGGCATTTTTTGTCTGCTTACTAGAGCCTGGTTTTTGATTTGAGGCCCCTTAGGAGTCTTGCAAGGGGCTGAGCAAGCTCTCTAGACAGTCAGTGCATCACAGTCTTCAGGCAAGTCTCTGATGTAGTCAGAGCTTGGTCCCCTTGGGTGCTCCATACTCCCAGTCTAGTGATGCCCAGCAGTGTCCTCTGGGTGAGTGATGCCGTGTGTAACTCTTGATCAAAGAGAGAAAGCCTAGAGTAAGTGTGCTTGAGCAGAAGCCAATGATCTGTTCATTCACTAAACGTAAGCCAACTTCCAAACATGGCACTAAGACTCAGGAGGGGACTGCCCACCTTGGTTCAGCCATCCTTCCCAGGAGAGGTCCCTCTGCTCTCTTCCAGAGCCCTCTTCTGTGACGCTGGAGAGCCAAGCCAGCTTTGGGCCTCACAATCTCAGTTGCTCAACTTCCTGCCCCACCCACTGCCACCACCATTTACCAAGCATAAGTATGTGTAAGTGCCCAACTGTGACCTGTACAGAAGCCACAGCAGGGCATATCACTGTGTCACTTGCATATGAAGAGGCTGGCGACAAAGGAGTTGAATCCTTGGCCTTTTCCTTTGTCCAGCTGCCCTCCCCACCTTCGGTACCTTAACCCTGCTGAATGGGCAGAGAGAAAGCTTGTTTCTGATAAAAAGTCTCTGTCTTATTTTCCTATGCTCAAATGGCAAAGGCTAGATCCTCCTTGGGAATTACTAGACCAGCTGAAACATAACCAGCAAAACATGGAAGGATCTAGATTGTTGTCACTGGAGAGATTTATCTTTGAGGGTTACACAAAGTGGCCACTGCAGCCTTGCAGTGGGTGGGGTGGGTGAGTGAGTTGCCTGTTGTTGTCATGACAAGTTTTCACAAGTGTAGCAGCTCCAAACAACACAAACTCATGGGTCCCCCTTAGCTGGCTGTCTGCTCTGAGTTGCACAGGTTGAAGTCAAGGTGTCTACAGGGCCTCTTCCTTTCTGATAGCTACAGGAGAGGAGAATTTGTTTCCTTGGTCAGTTGGGCTTTGGGCAAAATTCCTTACTGTTAGGAAGTGGAGGTCTCATTTTCGTATGAGCTGCTGGCTGAAGGACATTGTCCTTTTCAGAGGCCCATCTCATACCTGGCTTATGTATGCCCAGTGCCCCCTTCAAAGACAGCCACGGTGGCTGAAGGCCTTTTCATGCACCAACTCTCTGACAGGCTTCCTCTTCCTCTTTAAGAGCCTTCTGATTAAACCAGACCCACCTGGATAATCCAGGATAATCTCTCTGATTAAAAGTTAACAACTTCAGGGCTGGAGAGATGGCTTAATGGTTGAGGCACTTGACTGGGAGGCCTAAGGACCTAGGTTCAATTCCCCAGTTCCCAAGTAAGCCCCAGATGCACTGGTGGCACAAGTGTCCAGAATTCCTTTGCAGTGGTTAGAGGCCTTGGTGCACCCATTCATACACTCACTCTCTCTCTCTCTCTCTCTCATAAATAAATTTAAAAAATAGCAACTCCGAAAACAAAAATCTCATAAACAGTGGGGTAAAAAGTTAGCAATTTAAATTCCATCTTCAAAGTGCATGAGTTAACACTAGAGGCAAAAATCACAGGACTGTGAGCCTGCCCAGCCCAGCTGAACTCATGCATATCCCATGGGCTCCACTCCCCGTTTCCTCCCAGGGGAGGTACAAGTCAGGCTGAGCAGAGTAAGATTGAGTCAGTGCTCCACTCTGCTGGAGGCTGCGCCTCAAGTGGAGCCCCAGCTGGCAGAGCCAGCTTTACCTCCCAAAAAAGCTCAGCTGCCTCACCCCCTCAGCACCCCGCACTAGGACAAGCCCACTCCTGGTTGACCTGCTCTGCAGAGAGAACTTTCTCTGGGAGTGACGCCCAGGTGGAGTCCCAAACTGCAAACTTGAAGCTTAAGGTAGAAACACCCTCTGGGCTTCTCATGAGCTGGTTTCCAGCTGCCCTGAAGTTCTGGCTCGCCAGGCTATGCTCTGAAGATGAGATCAGGCCTTTGGGGCCTTAGTGGCAGGAGCACAGTGCCAGGAGACTCAAGGATGGGGCCTGTAGAGTCCTCCTTCATGTCCTCTCACCTTACCTGTTCCTCTGCACACACTTCCGTGGTATTCAGGAACAAACTATCAAGCTCACTGGCTGGCTGCTTGTCTTTCCCCTGCCTCATCACCCTGCTCTCTCCCTGAGATCAGCTCGTTTCAACAGAGAGTGCCAGACACTGCATGTGTCTCCCTCCTCTTTTGTCCTTGGCACCCAAGGTCACTCTCTCTGGTGGCAGCACGTTGAGGAGTCTTGATTTCTGTCCCTACCTCACACACCTCCCTCTCACCCAGGTCACCACCGATCTGCGCCAGCGCTGCACTGATGGCCACACCGGGACCTCAGTCTCAGCCCCCATGGTGGCGGGCATCATTGCCTTGGCTCTAGAAGCAAAGTAAGTTTCTTCACTTCTTTATGTTAAACATAAAAATAAAAAAGATTACAAATGGGTACAACACACTTAACATGAAATCTACCGTCTTAAGCACGTTTAAGCGTACAGGTCAGACAGGCCAGCCTGTGAAGTGTGTTCCCACTGGCGTGCAGCACCGCTACCATCCGACTGCAGAACTCTGTCATCTTCCCCAGCTGACATTCTGTCCCCATTGAACACTAAGTCCCTATGCCGGCTTGCTCGTAGTGACATAAAAAGTGCATTATACACCAGGAATGTATGTTCTCAAAGTTCATAGATGGAGGTGGCAGCTAGTCTGGCACCTTCTTGGCTTACATAGAGCCACCTTTGCCATGTGTCACCATGTGGCCACTCCTTGTAGGTATCTGTGTCCAGACTGTGTTTCTTCATAGAGCCATTATGGTCCGTGCATATGACCTCACTTACCTGTATGACCTTAGAATTCTTAATTCCCAATATCGTCTCATTCTGAGGAACTGAGGTTTAAGACTTCTGAGTATTCCACAATCTAGCTAACTATCCCGCAGCCCCTGACGACAATCTCTGCAAATTTGACTACACTGGGTACTTCAGGTAAGTGGATTCATATAGGGCACATTGAGAGCCCTAATCCAAAAAGCTCCAAAATCTGAAACTCTTTGAATGCTGACCTCATGCTCAAAAAGTTTCAAATTTTGGATGAGTTTGGACTTTGAGTTTTCAAATTAGGGATGTTCAGCCCATGAAGTCTATACAAATGCTCCAAAATTCAAAATCCAAAACGCTTCTAGTTCCAAGCATTTTGGTTAGGGTCATCGATCCCCAGCTGATTTTGTCCCTTTGTGGTTTATTTCACTTGGCGTCGTGGCTTCAAGGTTCATCTGTGTTGTAGCCTGTGCACTACCTTGCTTTGTTTAGGCCATCCTAATGAGTGCGGAGTACTTTCTTCTTTCATAAAGCCCGCTGTCTCTTCCTCTTTGCAGGACCCCAGGGGCTGGGTGGGCCAGGGCCCTTCACTTGCCTCTTGCTGTTACCATGCTCTAGGCTGGCATAGCTTCTGTTTAGTTATTCTGTTAGTTCATTAATTGACAATCAATGATGATGCTTTATTATAAGCCCTACAAAAGCCCTAGAGTTATTAATGTGTAAATGAGTAAAAAAACAAAAAAGGGAGTTAGCTACATTTATTAGTTACTTTTCTCGTTGCTATGGCAAAGTAGCTGGTAGAAACAACTGAAGGGAGGAGGGTTATTTTGGCCACAGCGTAAGGGATACAGGCGCAGTGGGTCATGGGGGAGCGGGTAAGGAGGTTGGAGCTAGTGGTCTGTGGTGACCGAAGCTTGTGGAGGAGCTAATTGTACCTTTGCAGGTCAGGAAACAGAGAGTTCAAACCAGAAGGAAACCTTGGTGTTAACTCTTAAGGCCTGCCTCCAGTGACCTACTTTCTCCTGCCTGGCCCCACCCCTAAATGAATGTTTCAAGGCCCTTCACAGTCAGCACTACAGGCTGGGGACCAAGTGTTCAAACACATGTGCTTACAGGGAGCATTCCATATCCAAGCCATATCACTGCACATGCAAGAGTCAAAAACAAGTTTTAGTTTAGATATCAAAACTGTCAAAGAACAACCCAGACATTTGCAGTAGTCATTTGTTGAAGATGAGTTTTTAAATGATTCAGAAAGAATGCGATGTGTAAATCCTTGTAATTATGCATGCTTGCTTGTTGGTTTCCACAGAGCTAAAAACCATAGCATTCAAATGCTACCAACTTAACAAAGAAAGAGCTAAATATTTTCAATCTCCAAGCAAAAATTTTAGCTTCTGTATCCTGAGGCACTTTTTAAAACTTCTAAATAATTAGTTACTTGTGTGGAAAGTTGCACTCACATACTTAGCAATTCATCACTCTCTATTTTCCTCTATTCCTTATTGGAAACAGGCAAGGAGTTTCATTAGTTTTGTTAGAGCAAACAGAAAACAATCCCTGCTTCAGGACGATTGTCCCATTAACCTTGCCTGTGGACCCATGAAAACATCAGACCAGTCATCTTTCTCATTTTTGAAATCTCCTCCTCAGAAATTGACAGGTGCAGACCTCATTTAAAATAGCACTTACGTAGAGCTTTCTACACTGTTAAAACTGGTCCAGAAAGGAGCAAAGGGTTTCCAGGAATCCAGACCCCAGTGTAAGAAGCTTGGCTATCCAGCAGGCCTAGGCAACAGGGCTCCAGCATCGCCTCCTCTGTGTTCGCTGTCACTCAGCAGGAACCAGGGCAGGTGACACTTCCACAGGGGATGAGAGGTGGGCACTGTGCAATAGGAGTGAAGAAGGTACTGTAAGAATTGTCTCTTAGGGGTTGGAGAGATGGCTCAGCAGATAAGGTGACTGCCTGTAAAGCCTAACAGCCTGGTTTTGATTCCCCAGGACCTACATAAAGCCAAATGTACAAAATGGCACATGCATCTGAAATTTGTTTGCAGTGGCTGGAGGCCTTGGCATGCCCATTCTCGCTCTCTGTCCCTCTCTCTCTCTCTCTCAGCCTCTGTGTATGTCTCTCTGTGTCTTCTATCTCTCTCTTCAAATAAATAAAAATGTTTATAAAACAATAAAAAAATAACGAATTATCTGTTAGTCTGAGGCAGGCTTAGAACTTCCCATCCATCTCTTTTTATTAAAAAAACATTTAGTTCCATGATAGAGTGCTTGCCTTAGTATGGGTGAGGCCCTGAGTTCAACCCCTAGCCGAAGGAAGGAAGGAAAGAAGGAAGGAAGGGAGGGAGGGAAGAAGGAAAGGAGAGAAGGAGGGAAGGAGTGAGGGAGAAACTAAGGGAGGGAGAGAGGGAAGGAAAAGAATAGAAAAGGGAAGGAAAGGAGAGGAAAGAAGGCAATGAGGTACTTTAAGCACCATTTCCTAGACATATTTTCCATAAAGTTATACTTGTGAGTTTACTACTAAAGTCAAAAACGAAGAGCTTGGTTTCTAACTTCCTCTTTTTGGCAGTGTCCTAGAGTGAACTGTAAAAATAGTTCTCTATTCACTTGACCCAGAAAACCCCACTGAATTACATTAATTCTGGGGTTCAAATCTTCATGTTCACTGTAAGAACACCTGAGGAACTGCTCAGGCCACCAAGGGTATCCATCTCCAAAAACCCACCAAGTATCTGTAAGATCTCATTTTACAGAAGCAGTATGTGCTCTTGTAGTGTTAATAATAGTTGTGTTGGTAGGTATGACCAGGCCGAACAATGGAGCTGGTCACAAAGTTAGTGGCCCAAAAAGAGTGCTGAGTTTTTGTTACATGTGCCTAACACAGAGCGGTACTGAATTTAGAGCCTTAGATGAGAGTACCCACAATGCCCTGCCGCACTCACAAAGCTCAAGGTCACATCAGCCTATCCCTGAGCTTTCCTGCCACATGGAGGTGATTCGCACTTGAAAGGGAGCAAACTGTCCCTAAGCCAGAAGAAGAGGGCACACAGAAGGAAAGGATATTTCAGAAGCACTGGAGAACCAAAACCTTATGGCATGGGAATAAATTCAGCATAAAATAAATGCAAATAAAAGGATTCAAGTGAAAAATGGTTTCTAACTGTCCCTGTTTCTGGACTTTCTTTCCCCTCAGTTCTAAAGTCCGTGCTTCTGTTGCCTTATGCTGTGCTTCCAGGATGACTGGTCTCGGCATCCTTGTATAGGCCCCACGAACATGTGTCTAAACTCCAAAGCCTGAACCAGAGCCACCAGGGTACATGGGCTGGGGCCAATCTGCTTGGGCCCTCAGAACTTTTCTCCAGTCCTGAGGTCATCTGTGAAGGGCAGAGACCTACAAACTGAACACATGTATATGGTGCAATACCAAGGGGGCAGTGATGAGCCAGTGACCAGCAGACACATCAACAAGAGCTATATAAGAAACCAAGAGAGGCAGAGCTATAACCTGGAAAGTGTGAACCTAAGGGAGGAGTGTGCTCAAGACTCATGCATCAGCTGAGCCCCTCATAGGAAGACCAACAGCAGCAGGCTAATGGTGGGAAGATGTACAGACCAGCCACTGCCTCAAAAAACTTAAACACAGAATCACCATGTGACCAGCAGCCCCACTTCTGGATATATAGTGTGGAAAGTAGAGAGCAGGGGCCCATGCAGATATTTAGACACCCACATTTATGGCAACCACCCACATATCTATGAATGGATGACTCCATAAGCAAAATGTGGTCTGTGTGTACACAATGGAGTGTTAGTCAGCATCAGAAATGACGGGGGCAGAGATGGCTCAGCAGTTAAAGGTATTTGTTGCCTTATGGCCAGGGTTCAATTCCTCAGTACCCATGTAAAGCCAGATGTTCAAAGTGACACATGCTTCTAGAGTTCATTTGCAGTGGCAGGAAGTCCTGGCATGCATATACCCACACACACTCTCTCTATTTTTTTCTCTCTCAAATAAATAAAATAAGGAATGGATCCCAGCACTCAAAAGGCTGAGGTAGGAGGATAGCTGTGAGTTCAAGGCCAGCCTAGAACTACAGAGTGAGTTCCAGGTCACCCTGAGCTAGAGTGAGACCCTACCTCGAAAAAATAATAATAATAATGAATGGGCTGGAGAGATGTCTTAGAGGTTGAGTGCTTGCCTGTGAAGTATAAGGACCCCGGGTTGAGGCTCGATTCCCCAGGTCCCATGTAAGCCAGATGCACAAAGGGGCACATGCATCTGGAGTCCGTTTTCAGTGGATGGAGGCCCTGGTGTGCCCATTCTCTCTCTATCTGCCTCTTTCTCTCTCTGTCTGTCACTCTCTGTTAAATAAATAAAAATAAACAAAAAAGTTTAAAAAAATAATGATGATGATGATGATAAAAGAGAACTCGGACACATTTTGTAAGAGAAATGAACCTTGAAGACATCATCCTAAGTAGAATAAGAAAACTACCATATTATTGCCCAGATACAGGTTCCTAAACAATTGTGGTGATTTGAATGTGATCGTATAAATGTACGGCCCCATAGACTCAGGTGTTTTGTTAAAATATAAGTTTGTAACTTGGGTCTTTAGCCACCTGGCTGGAGGGGGTGTCACTGGGGGCAAATCCTGGGGTCCAGCCTTAAGGTGTACTTGGGGCTGGATCTGAATTCCAGCACAAAGGTGTGGAAAGTGCAGGTGGAGCTCTGGCCGTTTGTGCGTGCTTGTGGTGCTGGCTGTTGGTAGTGTCTCTCTGCTTGGATCTGTGGAAGAGAGCCAGCTTCTTCTGCTATTCATGGTGTTCCCCTGGACTCCAAGCCTGAAATAAATCCCTTCCTCCTATAAACTGTGCCTGGTTGGATTTTGGAGCTGCCTACAACACAGGTCAAACTCTTAAGTAGCAGTTGTCAGGGCCTGAAGAAGTGGGAATGAGGGTTGATGTTTAATGGGTGTAGAGGTCCAGTTTGAGGTGATGAAAAAATTTCTGGAGATGGATGGTGGTAACAGGGCACAAGAATGGGGATGTACTTCCATGGCACTGACTTGTAGACTTAAAAAAGGTGAAAATGGAAATAGTGAATTTCACGTTATAGGTGTTTTAAAACACACATACACAGTGGGCACAGGCCGGCAGTGTCCTGAGGAGGTGGCCTTCCTGTGCACACAGGCCTTTTTGGGAGCAGCTGTCCCTCCAAGCAGCACTTGTGCTACATAGTCATAGGATGGAGTTGAGCATACATTTGTGCATTATGGTGAAGAATTGTTCCAAATACTTGATAAACTTTTACTGTGACATTGAAAGTTTTCTTCTCTCCATTTCCAAAATGTCCTGTCTTGGAATAGAACTCACATGAGGCTTGGTAGACAGACTAGGTCCCTCATGCTTGTGGATTTTAGGTCCCTTGAAGTAATCTTTTAGTTCAGGATTCAGTTGTTGAAAACTGTTCTTTGCAAAGAGGTTGTGAAGTGAACCCTTGCAGAAGAATGCAGTTTGAGGCTCAGGCTGGCTCCCAGGACCTCCCCTGAGGCCTGCATCATGAGCTTGTGTGGAATTCAGCCATCTGTGTTTTGTTGTTGCAGCAACCAGTTAACGTGGAGGGACGTCCAGCACTTGCTAGTGAAGACATCCCGGCCAGCCCATCTGAAGGCGAACGACTGGAAGGTCAACGGCGCTGGGCATAAAGGTGCGGAGGCTCCTGGTGGGCTAGGCAAGACCCTCTAGTGACCTTTGGAATGTATAGGGTCTTATAAGTCCCTTTAAAGGAAGCCCCAAGTAGCTTTCAGTGTTGTTATTGATGATCTGCCACGGGGATTAATCATGCATATGCAGGGCTGGGGAGGTGGCTCAGTGGATAAAGCACTTGGTCAAGTACCCAAGTTCATGTCTCCAGGACCCATCTAAATGCCCGTGGGCATGGCAGCCTGTCTCCTGTAATCCCAGCACTCAGGAGGCAGACAGAATCCCCAGGCCAGCTGGTTAGCTAGAGTAGCTGAATCAGTATGCCTGGGTTCCATTGAGAGGCCTTGCCTCAGAAAATAAAATAGAGAGTAATCAAGGAAGACACTCAGTGTCAACTTCTGCCCTCCGCACAGTTTGCACCTGCATACATGTGTGCCCACACATACACACACAAAAAAGCATATGCAATGATTTAAGGAAAGGATCCTAGAGCCCACCCTGGCACAAAGAGACAACCCTAAGGCCTGATCCAGGGTTCCTGAATGCCATGACTTATGCTATATGCAGAGACCACCTGATCCAGAGTTTTCTTAATAGTTCTCTGCTAATTGACTCCTTTTGTGTCCACATCAAGAAATTTTACAAGGTAACTTTATAGATGAGTATGGTGGCACATGCCTATAATTCTAGAATTTGAGAGGCTTAGGCAGGAGGATCATGAGTTTGAGGCCTACCTGGACTATATAACTATGTTCAAGGCCAGCTGTACTACATAGCAAATCCTTGTCTTAAACAAACAAACAAAATTTATTGTCTAGTCAATGATGGGTTTGAATATGAAGTTGAGTTTTTTATACACATTAAAACAATCTAGCTAGTTGTGGTGGCTCATATCTATAATATCAGTTTTTGTGAGGCTGAGGCAGGAGAATTATCAGTTTGAGGTCTGCCTGATAGCCTGTCAAAAGAAAAGAAAATAAAGAAAGAAGCCAGGCATGGTGGCACACGCCTTTAACCCCTGGACTCGAGAGGCAGAGGTAGGATCGCTGTGAGTTCGAAGCCAGACTGAGACTACACAGTTAATTCCAGGTCAGCCTGGACTAGAGTGAGACTCTGCCTCAAAGAGAGAGAGAGAGAGAGAGAGAGAGAGAGAGGGAGGGAGAGAGAGAAAAGGGGCGGTGCTGGGGATGTAGCTCAGTGGGACTGTGTTTGCCTAGCATGGGAAAGGCCCTGGGTTTGATCCCCTACAACACACACACATACATACGTATTGTTTGTATCATCATCTAAAGGCAGCATGCATTCTTAGTCTTGAGTAGTTCTATTACTTTGAAAGTCACCCTCAGTTTCCCCATGTGCACAAGCAGGCCATTGAGATAATTATATAACTTTCTAACCATAAATTTGCCACTGGGCAGCCCCTCTGTAATGTAACTCATGACACACAGGGCCTCCACCCCCAGTCCCACATAATAAAGACTCTGGTACCTGGAAATCAATCCATGGTCAGGGTTGGATTAGCCCAGATATTTGGAGGCTCTAGGAGCAGCAAACAATAGGAGATAACTTGTATAAGATTTCAGTTGGGCGTGGTGTATTAGGGAGAACTATCTTAACTCCAAGCCTGGTAATGATATCTACAAATATAGGTTGACCGTTGTTCTTGTGCGTGCTGTGGGCCTTTCCTTTGAATAAGGAGGCCATTGACCAGGGCTCATAGGTGTTTGTTTGCAGGAATGGTGGTGGTACACTGTAATAAGAGCTGCCCTACATTGCATTTGTGGCCTAATTAAATAGAAAAATAGATCATATCAGTTCCCAACCTTGCCTCTGAAATTGAACTTTGAAACTCTCTTCCCTTGGCCAAGTCAAACACTGAATCGGGCCAGCTCCACAAAGCACTTCTGACTATGTGCTACGCTGTGCTGCTCGCCCGGAGCACCCTAGGAACTCAGCGGTGAAGAAAAGGGGTTTTTAAAACAGGCCCAACTGGCCTTGTTTTTGTTGTCTAACATAGTCATGTGACTGGTTTCTCGTTTTTGTGCGTGTGCTGGGGATCAAACCCAGGACAACACACAGGCAAGGCAAAGGCCTGCCACCGAGCAGTACCCCAAGCTCTGAGTCCTCTTATAGTATTTTTCTTGCCTACTCTAAGATTCAGGGACACACATGCTGACAGGTCCTTCTAATGTAAAGAATTGCTTCCCCTCCCCCAATAAAATGAAACAAAATTTTGGGTCCTATTCCTCCTACTCTGTTCCAGAATGGGATGTATGCCCTAGGGCTCCCTTCCTAAGCAATTGAGAGGGTAATGCAGCTGGGTCCTTGAGCAGCTCTCAGAGGGACCCACAACATCCTGGGGCTTGGGACCCTTCAGGTGACAGGTGCTTTGTGCTCTTGGGACCCACAGAGCGGGAATGTGGCCTCACTTGCTTTGCAGGTGAGGCAGGAGAGCTGGCTCTGAAGGCCCTGTCTTTTCAGTTAGCCATCTGTATGGATTCGGTTTGGTGGATGCAGAAGCTCTGGTCCTGGAGGCGAGGAAGTGGACAGCAGTGCCGTCCCAGCACATGTGCGTGGCCGCTGCAGACAAGAGGCCCAGGTAAGGCTCAGCTCTGCAGCCACTGACTTCTAATACACATGAGACCGGACTCTGCTGTCAGGCAGGGTGGGAGAGGGGATTTAAACATGGACTCCTGTGCACACAGACAGGACACGCATGTGCACGTACAGAGTCTGCCTCTTCTGTCGTGAAGTATGCAGCTAGGAGAAGGTGGGCTTCTGGACCTGCTACCGTTGGGAGACCTCGTCCCTTTTTGTAGCAGACTATACCACAACAGAGCGCCTGTTCCTCAGCCAGTATTGGAAATTCTCACCCCTAAAGGTTAGCATAGCCAACCAGCCCAGGCTTGCCTTGCACCTGAGAAGCAGCTGTGAGGATCCTTTCTGTCCTGCCCACCTGGAGGTTGGTGCCAGAGCCCCTGTCTACAGCCCACAGTGTGACTAAGAACAGCACGTCTGCCCCTTCTCTGTTACACGCTAGGAGGTGGGGCGGGTCATACAAAGTGCATATATCAGCTCTGTATTGCTTTTTATCAGGCCTCATAAACCTTCTTGAGGTGTAAGCGCTGGAGTGTTTTAACAAGCCTCGGGTGGTAGGCTACAGGACCCTGACTTCATCTCTTTTCCCTGTGTTGCCATTTGGAGGAAGTTTTCCTAAACCAGTTACATGTGTTTGTTGAGATTTTTTTTATTTAACAAAGAAATAAGTTAGTTGTAATACAAATCAGATGAGAACCCAACTCCATCCAAAACTCGGATTATCCTCAGTCGGCCGGTGCAACTGCTTTCTAAGAAAGTGAGCATGGTGCTTTGCTGCCTCTGGGAAACGTGTGCTTGAATGAGGCTTGATGGAGTGATGAGATGGGGTACGCTGCAAGGCTGGGGGTGTGGCTCGGCGTGGAACAGCTACCTAGCATGTGCAAGGCTCCAGCTTCCATCCCCAGCCCTGGAAACAAAGAAGTGGAGGGGCCGAATACGTTGTTTTATCAACAAATATAGATCATTCTCTTTGAGACTCTCTTCCTTGGATTTGTCCGCCTCTAACCTAGCCTCTTTTTGCCACAAAACGTTCAGAGAAGCGTTTCCCGTGCATGATGTGCAAACTGGGAGTTCAGAAAGTGTTTGCTGGATGACTAGCTACTGCTGGTCATTCAGAAAGCGCCGTTTCCTGCCTATGGCTAATTGTCCTGAGCCACAACTGAGCCATCATTTAAAGATCTGACAGGTCTGCTGGCCAGGCCAGTCTCATTGTTGGCTTCTTCAAGCCTCATTTCCTCTGGGGAGACTTAGACTGCCAAATTTGAAAGAAAGTAAGAGATGCTCTGAGAGAAAAGAGGCCTTTTGTCTGCTCTGGCTTTGTCTGCTGGGAAATGCCTGTAACACAGACAGTGAGAGGCCAGGTAAGACGTTCTGGGCTCCTGTTCTGGCTGCTGACCCACAGGGCTGCCCACTTCTCTCACCCACTCCCGCCCCATCAGGGTGGCTCCTGAATGAAGCATTCTTCTCCTGCCAGAAATCTGTTTAAGATGGTAGAGTGGTGCCTAGGTGGCGAATGGTTGTTTTTATTTTTATTTTATTTTGTTTTTTAAGTGAAAGCACACAGAGTCTAGACAGCATAGGTTGAGGGGACCCACCACAACATACAGTATGACATTGTTCTGTCCTTAGAGAAAAATAAGGACTCTACAAATTCCAAGAGAAGGCAAGAATCAGACTTCTGTTTCTAAAGGACAATCATCCTTACCTTTTGCAAATTTTAGACTCAGCCAACCTCCTGTCTCAGACCCCTGCCTTTCCCCACCATTAGATTATTCCTAAGGGCACAAGGGCCTCCAGAGAGAGGTGTGTGTGTGTTTGTGTGGTGTCACCATAGGGGAGACAGGTGCCTCCTCTGCCAGAGGGCCTCATCTCCAGATGGATGGCAACAGTCTGCTTCTGTGAGGCCTGACTAGGGGCAGGTGGTCTTTTGTATCAGAGCTGCTTATCCCTGGTCCCGCAATTACCCTGTTTCCCTCACCAGGATTTCATCTAGCTTTACCCCGAGGGTGGGGGGAATCACCCAGCTTAAAATGGAGAAGTGGATCAGCACTAAAGGGTACTTGCTTGTTTGATTCCCCAGCATCCATGTCAAGCCAGCCACAAAGTGGCATATGCATTTGTAATCTCAACATACCTGTGGCTGTGGGAAGTGGAACCAGGAGAATCAGGAAGCTCAGGGGTCAGACTGGAGAATGTAGCCACAAATCAATGAGAGATGTCATGAGGAAGGAAGGAGAAGACAAACACGCGAAGGTTGTCCGCAGACCTCCACCCACACTACAGCATGTGTGTGCGCTCTCTCTCTCTCTGTCTCTCTCTCTCTCACACACACACACACACTCTAAGAAGAAAAAAAGCACGTGTCTCACATGCCTGATAGTCTAGTCTGCTTTTCCCCTCCTCTAGCTGCTCCCTCCACATATTCTGCTCAGGCCAGCTGACTACTCTCTTGGCCGCCTCCCGGGTCTTCCTTTCACAGTGGAATTCTAGACTTATGTAACAAAACTAGCGCCAACTACTTCCGGTGGCTAAAAGCAGAATAAGACAGTGATGATACCCATGCATGTGTACACCCCCCATGAGTACCTGCGTGTAGCTGATGAGGTATATTCACCTACACTGTTAAGTCCAAGGAAAATGCCACCCTGGTGTGACCAAAGGTCAAAGGACTGTGTTCACGGGACATGAAAGATGGAGCTTTAGAAGGCATCATGGCTGCTCCTGACATGTTCACAGTGATGTCGTGTGGGTCCTGAGCTAGAGAGCCTCGAGGGTTGCAGCATCCATTATTCTGCTCAGGTTACAAGGCCGTGGTCCCTCTCCCTGTCCCCAGACTTGATCAGGGAACACTCACTAGAGAGATACACTGGTGGTTTAGGGACCAGATCCTCACTAGCAATTGAAGGAGGAGTTAAGGGCCCCCTTACTGCAGAGCCCTCCCACTTACCCAGCCTTGCTCAAAAACTGGCACTGCAGCCATTGTGCCCTAAATGACCGCATGGCATGGGCACACGGTTGTCTCTGGCACCCCTCCGTTGAGCTGCTCTCTCTGGAGCTGCCCCACCAGGTACATCACAACCCTCAGTGATGCTCAAGCTGGAAGTAGCCAGGAAGCCCACAGTGCAGGAAGGATGCAGGAGGCAGACCCACCTCCCCAGAGGGGGACTGAAATTGGTTGTAGTTTTAGGCCATACCTAGTGTGGAAAAGGACCAGCCAAAAGGGAACCTCATGTGAGACACTGACACTTCTAATTGGCACATCTAGGAACACTGGGGCCTGTCTCTGTTTGGACCCACCTGACCCATAATTGGAAGTTAATCAGGGTTTGAAGGTTGGGGAGCCTATCAGGAAAGGGGGATGAGCATGGTTGAAGACCAAAGGACCAGAGCCTCTGCCCTAAGGCACTGTTAGGACCTTGCTGACAGCTTCTTGTCCCCCAGGCCCCAGGCAAACTGAGGCTGTGGCATCTGTGGCACCCTCCTGTGCAGGGGCCCAAGGGCAAGGCTGTGGTGAATGGCTTTAGGAAATGCTAATGGAGGAATGACTTGAACGTAAGGGCAGGTGCATTTTGCCAGTGAAGGAGAGTGCCTTGTTAAGAGTCCTCCCAAGAGCAGATTAAAATGCAAGTGGTGCCAGGCTCTGTTTTGTGACATGCACACACATGCAGATCAAAGGTCTCCTTACCTACTCTTGGGAACAAGTAGTTTTAATCTGTTTAGAGCCTTTCTTCCATCAAAGGATGGGAAATAGGAACATAACCAGTAACTTCTGCCTGTGCAAAATTATGTTTGAATCTGTATGTATTAAGTAGAAAAGGGGAAAGTAAATACCTAGCTTTTGTTCAAGTGAAAAAGAAAATCAAGTTTAGCAAAATTCCTTTGAATGAAAAAGAGGCTCGGATTTTAAAATCTTATTTGACTAGATTTTCTAACTAGTACTTCCCTACTTTAAAAAAACAAAAAAGCCAGGCTACTGTGAAACAGTGATGACACCCATGGTTCCCAATGACAACAACACAAAAGAGCCATTTAAGCCAACACAGAGCAATAGGACTCACCTATGTGTCTTATGTTTTTGCTATTTTAGGAGCATTTCCATTCAGAATTTCGTTTACTTTTGCCTTTTATTTGAGGATTCTCTCTCTCTCTCTCCCCTTTCCCCATGAATATTAAGGATTATCAAATGTCTAGGAATTGACTGTAAATAATTGCATCCTACCACCTTTTCTGATACTTCATTATTTCTGAAATTTCACTAAACCAGTCTGCATCTGATACTCCCTGAAGACTAAAAACACACGGCTATGAATGATAGACAATGGAGAGATGGCTTAGCGGTTCAGGCACTTGCCTGCAAAGCCGGAGGACCCCAGTTCCACTCTCCGGACCCACATAAGCCAGATACACAAGGGGGCGCAAGCATCTGGAGTTCATTTGCGGTGGCTGGAGGTCCTAGCATGCCCGTTCTCTCTCTCTCTCTCTCTCTCTCTCTCTCTCCTTCGTTCTCCCCTTTAAATAAATAAATAAATAAATAAATAAATAAATAATATTTTTTTAAAGTTTAGGGGCTGTTTTTCTCTCTCATCTGTAAATGAAGAAATAGTAAGCCACAAGGGAGTTCAGAACTTGGCCTGGGACTGGGCTGCTGCACTGCTGAGCTTCTGGGCCAGACTGTTTCCCCTTGAGGTAGGAACTCAGACAGTACTGAACCAAGTCAAGTCAGCTGTACACCTCCTGTCCCCTCCCTGCATCCCCACTGCCAATAGCTTCACAGCCTCCAAGGGCAGGAAAGTACCTTAGCCCTGATGGCCAGGAGGTTTCACCAGGCTTGGCCAGTACAGAACCCAGCTGGCCCCCAGCTGTGCCCCAACACACATCAGGGCCTGATATCTGTTTAGGGGGCTCAAAACCCCTCCCTCCTTTGTGCCTTCTCCATACCCTGCTGATTCCCACCTCTCTCCCCGCAAAGCCCTCCAGGGCATGTGACCTGAGTATCCCTGAGGTCCTTGCTTTGGGTTCGTCCTTTCAGGTTGGGTGTCCTCAGAGAATTGTGGGGTGCTGCACAGCCATATTGTTTGTTCTGCTACTGGATACCCCCCAAAGGCTCCAGTGAACTTTTAATAAGCTGCTTATGTTTATCAGTCTTTGCTCTTCGTTTTTGTTTTTTTTGAAAGAGAGAGAGAGAGAGGTAGATAGAGAGAATGGGTGCACCAGGGCCTCCAGCTGCTGAAAACAAACTCTAGACACATGTGTTACCTTGTGCATCTGGTTTTACATGGGTCCTGGGGAGTCAAACCTGGATCCTTAGGCTTTGCAAGCAAGCACCTTAACCACTAAGCCATCTCTCCAGCCTCTGGCTGTTTTTAACTAAACCCATTTTCTGAACATTGTAAAGGCTATGTACTTCCAAAGTCAGTGTTCATGTTGGAATAATGGTGGTTTCTTATTAATCATAGTTACATTCTACAGAATCACTGTGAGCACTGAATTAGAGAATTCTGAACTATTGCTCCTAGAGAGTGTCAGGACAAAGAAAGTGGTCCCTTCAAAGCCAGAAAAACATCATGGCTGACACCCCTCTACCAAAAGACAGGTTGACAAGAGAAAAGCCTGATCACCGTATTTGAGCATATTTTATATGACAGCAGCTCCTGCAGATTGATGACCCAAAGACCCGGATGGAACAGTGCATTTTTGTGCTGAGATTAGATGAAGCATGGGTGGGTATGTTGACATGAGGCAAAGGGGATTAGCAGACACGGCGGCTCAATTCTTTTTGGCCTCTCAGTACAGCTCTCCTTCCTCCCAGGAGCAGGGCAGGATCCCTTATGGAATGGGACTGGCTATCAGACAAGGTAGAGAGAGAAATTCTTCATGACTGGCTCCAACACAGAAAGGCAAAGACGGTTAGAAAAATTCTTTTATTTTAGGCTTTGTGACTGGCTTTGGGGACAGAGGACTCCAAAGTCTGTTACCTGTCTTGAGTGGGTAAACAGCAGGAAGAGACAAGAAGGCAGAAAAACGGCAGAGAGAGACTTCGCTTCTGAAGCCTTCACTTTGGGGTATTGCTTTCTGAGGCCCAACAGGGGAATGTGGGATTAGATTTTGCCCAGCCCCTGGTCACAACATTCTTGTCGATACAGAAACTCATCGTATGTGTTTCTGTTTAAAGGTACCTTATGTACTAGCTATTGCTGATTCATTAACACTGAACTAGCAGCCTCCGGCACCCGTCACTCATAGGGGAGCTGAATGTAGTACACGTGTTTTTCTGAAAGGCACATCGCAGCCACCTTGGGCTCAGGAACGCTAGACAACACTTCAGCGCTGTGAGACCCTTGTAAGTGGCAAAAGCACAAAACTGAAAAGCGTGGCCCTGTGGGCTTCAACAGAAGCGTGTTACAGTCTGAGTGCTGAAACATGGAGGCCCGCCATGTTATTCCACCTCAGCATGGACATGCATGTTGTGCGACACAGATACTTTGCTGCTCTGTGCATCTCCACAGAGGACCACAGAAGTGCCACAAGTACTGAATGTGGGTATACGAATACATTTTAGTGAGTACATAAACATGCAAATACAGACTCTGAATAATGAGAACTGACTACAGATTTTATTGTCTGTTTTACTCCCCATTAGACTGAATCTCAGTTAGTATTGGAAGACATGTTTAAAGCCAGAGAATGAAGCTCCCTCATTTCATATAGACGAAAGGCACATTATAAATTTAAACACTGTATGTGAAAACACCTTATAGCCTGATTAATCATGGGCAGCATGGTCTAAACCAGTGCGGAGTAGCTTCATGTTTGTTGTTACGTTTTATTTATGGCCTACATGCCATACTGTAGCTTGATCATTAAACACAATTTCATCTTGGGCTGAAGAACTGGCTCAGTCAGTAAAGTGCTTACCATACAAGTGTGAGGATCTCAATTCGGACCCCAGCACCATAGAACTGCTGGGTAGGGGTAGTGAGGGGATGCTCAGGGCAAGCTGGCAGCCTAGACTAGCCAAACCAGCAAGCTCTGCATTCCAGTGAGAGGCCCTGTCTGAATAAATAAGATGGAGGAAGATCAGGAGGAAGACACCCAGTATCAACATATGGCCTTCTCTCTCTCTCTCTCTCTCTCTCTCTCACACACACACACACACACACACAAAATTTCATCTAGCTGAGCATGGTGGCAAAGGCCTGTAATTCCAGTACCCAGAAGATCAGGAGTTCACGGTCATCTCAGCTACATAGTGAATTCAAGGCCAGCCTGGGCTACACGAGACCCTGCCTCAAAAAAAAAAAAAAAAAAAAGCCAGGCATGGTGGTGCGCAGCTTTAATCCCAGCACCTGGGAGGCAGAGATAGGAAGATCAATATGAGTTTGATGTCAGCCTGAGACTAATTCCAGGTCAGCCTGGGCAAGAGTGAGACCCTACTCTGAACCCCCCCCCCCGAAAAAACCACACACACACACAAAAACAAAAAGTAATGCCATCTAGCTGGGCGTGGTGCCGCACACCTTGAATCCCAGCACTCGGGAGGCAGAGGTAGGAGGATTGCCATGAGTTCGAGGCCACCCTGAAACTACAGAGTGAATTCCAGGTTAGCCTGGACTAGAGTGAGACCCTACCTCAGAAAAAAAAAATGCCATCTATCTAAACATCTAAACATCTAAAGAAAATTGTTAATGTGAGGTAATATGAGTAAGAACATCAGATTAACAAAATGACCTCTATCTCAGACCATCTATTCTAATACATAGATCTAAGAAGTAATTCAACAACTCACTCTCCTGTGTCTGAATTTAGTATGAGTATTCCTGGTACCTCTGTCCACTCACTAGTCACCACTCTTTATACTGGTCAATGAAAACATTTCCTAGACAAGCTTCTACTGTAATGAGCCTCACCTTAGCCACCCCTTCTCTCTCATCCAAACACGCCAGCTGTATCTGGAGGGAAGGACATGGCTACCTCCTGATCCTCATGGGGCTCTGAACATGGCTTAGAATTATCAGATGAGGAAAAGGCCTGGATTGGCTCTTGCTCCCAGCCCTACAGCAAGGAAGGGCAGCATCAGCCTAGTAATACAAGGGTCCAGTCTACTCATGAAGCTGTGCTGGAGTGAGAAATCCTGACTATATTAGTCAGGGTTCTCTGGAGGAACAGAGCCAATAGAATGAATTGTATTAACAAGGGGGTTTATTAGATTAGCTTATAGCAGTCCAACAATAGCTGCCTTCAGGTTTGAGAATCAAGGGACCCAGTAGCTGCTCAGTCCACATAGCTGGATTCTTCAACAGTCCAAATCCCGCATTGAAGGCCTGGAGGATTCCTGGAGAGCCACTCATCCTCAGCCCACATTTAAAAGCTAGTGAAACTTGGTTCCAGTGCCCACAAGAGATAGTAGTCAAGCAGGGTAGATGCCCTGTATGAGTGAATAACTGGAGGCAGCCAGGTAAAAGGTACATACTAGTGAGGAGGTAAGTGAGTAGGACAGGCAGCCAAGAGAAAAGGGGCTGTGTCCTCTTAGAGCTTTCTTGCCCACTATGGGGAAGGCTGCCCACTCTGGAGGAAGGACTTGCTCCTTCAGTTAATACTTCCTGGAAACAGCCTCATAGGCCCACCCAAGAGGAATGTCTGTGGATT
The DNA here is from genome assembly GCA_036346955.1 of Dipus sagitta. Classification (NCBI taxonomy): domain Eukaryota; kingdom Metazoa; phylum Chordata; class Mammalia; order Rodentia; family Dipodidae; genus Dipus; species Dipus sagitta. The sequence continues at coordinate 133,602,194 of CM070772.1, read as the reverse complement.
CCTAACAACCAGGTCTTAACCATCACATTAACTTGTAATAGCTTCTTGGCTAGAACAGAAAGATAACTGGAGAATCAGGGGTCCCTAGTAGTAGAGGTCTTCAACCTGGGACCTACCTTCCTCTGCTCTTTCCTGCCATTTCATCACTTAAAAACATTGATTTGGGGGGCTGGAGAGATTGCTTACTGGTTAAGGCACTTGCCTGCAAAGTGGAAGGACTCCCGTTTACTTCCCAGTACCCATGTAAAACCAGATGCGCAAGATGGAACATGTGTCTGGAGTTCACTTACAGTGGCTAGATGCCCTGGCGTGCCCATTCTCTCACTCTATCTATCTGCCTTTCTGTCTCTATCTCTCATTAAATAAATAAATAACATTTTTAAAAATGCATGTATTGGATATTCATATGATTCCCTAAAAACATTAATCTTGGACTTTGTTACTCTGATGCTATAAGGGTTTCAGAAAATCAGGAACTTTTCTACACCTTTCCGCATTGGTGAAAAGTAAGAGACCACCATATTGGTGGCCTGGGTAGGGCAGACAGTAGCTTGTCAGTATGATGACTATTGCTTGGTAGTCCTCTGTAGGTCCATAGAACTGAACATGAGTAGAGAATATCTGGAGCATGGGTAATTGATTCTGAAGGCTACTTTGATAGGAAATGGCATTTCCATGTCCTCAGGGACCTTGTCCAAATCCAGGTACCCTAGCTTTTTTTAAAAAGCAGAGGCTGGAGAGATGGCTTAGCAGTTAAGGCACTTGCCTGCAAAGCCAAAGGACCTAGGTTCAATTCCAAAGGACCCATGTAAGCCAGATGCACAAGTGCACAAGGGGGGACACATGTCTGGAGTTCGTTTGCAGCAGCTAGAGCCCTGGTATTCCCATTCTCTCTCTCTCTCTCTCTCTCTCTCTCTCTCTCTGCCTATTTCTCCCCTCCCCACCCCCCACCGCAAATAAATAAATAAAATTTTTTTTAAAAAAAGCAGGCCCATGGGAACATCTAACTCCTTGAGTTCCTCTAGGGCTCTCAGAAGATGGCTTTATGTGCAAGACAGTATCACAGAATTTAATGGTAGAAAACCATTTTGTGTTATCCAGGGAACTTTTAGATCTTTCTAAATCAATTTCATGTTGAAAGTGCAGTTAAGCTGAGTTTGCATGACAAAGATAATCCCTCTGCATTGCTTAACCTAAGAAATAAATTACTTTACAGTTGACTTGCATTTTCTGTATTATCTTTAAAATGACTGCAGAATAGGGAATGATTTCCATTTTTTAAAATTTCTAACTGCTTTCCTTTCTATCTTGGAGTTAAGTGAATCTTAAAAGTGATGACTTTTGCTACTCAGCTTCATGACTTCTTGGAGTTTCTATCTGAAACAGAGCACAAAAGCAGCTCAGCTGTCGTGACACATTTTGGAGCTTCCTTCCTTTTGCGTTCTGCAAGGACATCTAAAAGGCCCTCCTGTGGGGTGATAGGTTGTTTATTGCAGCAGCAGTGGAGGCAGCAACCAAGTGCAAAGGAAGGCAGTACTGCTGCCCTTACAGTGGGCAGCTGTCCTGACTCCCAGCTCTGCCTAGAACTCGCAGAAATTGAGTCCTGGTGGCCTGGAAGTGAGCGATTTCACAGTTAAGAGATTTCACATAAAAACGAATAATTATAGCAAGCCTTGTTTCCCAGGTGGGCTCATCCCCTGGGGAGGGTGATATCTTGGCTATGAAAACCCAGGCAGCAGAGGCCATTCACTCCCCAAGGAGCTGAGCTGCTCATCCAGCCACCACCTTGGCACAGCAGGCAGAGCAGCCCTGCTCACCCAGCTGCTGGAGTTCCTTAGCTGGAGTCAGGCTGACTACAACAAAGGCAAGTGATGCTCATACTCTCACTGAGGTTTTCTCAAGGTGCGGATACTGGTACTCTGAGCCTGGGGCAGGACAGCTGGGAGCTAGGCGCCTGGGCGAGTGGAGGATGGGGTCTGGTTGTCTCTTACTGTACCCTGCTTTTGTTTGCTTTTAACTCCTGCATCTTCTCAGTGGAGTTAAGGTTTCTGTGGAGAGATCTAGGTCTGTTTGTAAGAGTGGTGCGGGTCTTTAGCATCCAGCAGCAGTCTGGGGTCCAGACAGTTGGAAGCTTGGTTGGTGCTTTGTTTCTTTGCCACCTTGATTTTACTATTCTGACCTGGAAAAGTGCTAGAGGTTTGAGAGTGAGGTCATTTCTGCCTCTTCGGGTGCCACGTTTTGAAGTCTCAGGAAAACATTAGTGACTGTTTCCCTACCAGCACACTTAAGGAGGCCCCTGCCTCTGACACACCCAGTTTGCATCTTAAATGTGTGGGTGGGTGAACTGCAGCACTTTACCTGTAGTTATGTTTTGGTGTTGCAGCGCCTGGAACTCTCCAGAGCTTTCCACTGGTGCACTCCCTCTGCCACAGTGATGGGGCCCTCACCAGTAAACACAGACAGTAAAACATGGAGAAAGCAGTGAAAGAAGGCAGCGCCTATAAATCAGTTTATGGTGCATGCAAAACGTGTTTTCAAATATTTACAGAGTCTCTGAGGAATTACATCACGGTTTCTAACTGTTTTGATTGTTTTTTATGACAATTTATGGGCCAGTAGAGCCCAGCCATGCAGTTCCCAAGAGATTGGAGCACAGGTTCGGAGGGTCCCTGAGGGAAGTCTTGCACAATGGGAAAAGCACTCCTGTAATAAACCCAGCATGGGCCAAGTAGTGGGGAATTGCTAATGTGCTGTTGGTGGCAATCTGGTCTCCCTGAAGAATGCCATGTTCCTTCATTTTGCAAATTGTTGGGGGTGGAACCAGACTCTGTAGAGACAGGAGCTGTCACAGCAACCTTTGAGCACAGGTTGTGTCTATTTTGTGCATCCAAAATCTGGTGGAAATGACTCTTGAGTGATTACAGCCGTGTTTATCCTCACATTCCGTCCCTTGTGATGAAAGTGTCCTTAGGCTGTAGAGTACTATCATTCATTGCCTTCACAGGGCAAGGGGTCAGCCAGTCTTCATGAAGGACTTTGGTCCTTGAGTGTAGGTCCATGCAAGCACCTGTGCAAGGTGACTTGGATAGAGATTGAAGCAAAGGAATGGGGCCTCAGATCCCAGTGACCCAAGTGCAATCCTTAATGTCTCCCTGGATGAAATGGGGTTAATCCTTTTAAGCTTTCTCATCAGCCCCAAGTGCTATTTGGTCAGCCAGGAAATAACTTGGTGTCATTGTTCAGCATTGTGACTTATATTTTCTTTGAAACAAAGTTATATGATATTAAAGCCTTACAGACAGACCCCAGGCCATTGAGGAAGTGATCTGGTCACATGCTCCTCAAAGAGAAATTATCTCCTGGGTACCATCAAGTAGATGCCTAGATATTTGGGCCAAGTCTGCATGAGGACCCAAAACTAGTTCCAGACCATAAAGTTTTCTGAGCAGGTTACCTAAGTCAGAATGGGGCATCATAGAATAAGGCCTTCCTCAGAGGTTCGCTGGGGACCCTCAGCACCCGGAGGCCACACCAGGGCAGGAGGGAAGGTTGGGAATTTGAGTCTATGCACTCTGTGTGTGAGACTTAGACTCAGGTGCCCAGTTCTGAGCCTGTCCTTCCTCCCCAGGAGCATCCCTATAGTGCAGGTGCTGCGGACCACAGCCCTGACCAACGCCTGTGCTGACCGTTCAGATCAGCGTGTGGTCTACTTGGAACATGTGGTGGTCCGTGTCTCCATCTCCCACCCACGCCGTGGAGACCTTCAGATCCACCTGATTTCTCCCTCCGGAACCAAATCGCAACTTTTGGCAAAGAGGTAAGGCTGAGATTTGCTCCTCATGAAGGCCCCGTCCACTTCGGTTCCCTACAAGGCTCTCTGCACACAAAAGATCTCACAGGGGTACAGGCAGCCTCCTTCCTCATGGAGACCTCCCCAGCTCTCTGGAAAGCTGCTTGCTGAGACCTGTATAAAGCAGAGCTGGCAAACCTTAATGGTCAGGAAGAAAAAAAGTGACAAAGAAAGTGGAAAAAAGTGTGTTGTTTAGGAGACAGATAGAGCCTAGCATGTACCCTCATTGGGGGACAGGGTAGAACCCAGGCTGTGCCCTCACTAAGGGACAGTATAGAAGCCAGACTATGCCCTCAGTGCTCTTGCAGGAACACTAATGATCATGCCCACCCTATTGAGCTGGCATTGAACAAGCATGGGTATCCCAAGGAGCACCATTTGTCTCCTGGAGCATCCCCTACCCCAGGCAGCCCTGCGACCCTGCATGGCTAGGCTCAGCTGGGTATAGGGCAGACTCCTGGGCTGCTCTCTGCAGCCTTCTCCCCTAACGTGCACTTGGATCAGAGCCCCTTGCATGGTTTGTGGAAGGCTATAGTCATTTCTTCCACAAATTTTGATCCCAAGGGCATGTGCTTGGATGTACTTACATAGCTTACAGGTGAATAGAGTGGAGTGGTTTGTAGGAACTTCAGGATACTGGGGCAGAACTGGGGCACCTTAGGTCTCTTTCCAGCTAAAAGAAAAGAAAAGAAAGGCTTCACAGATAAACCAGAATCTCCCATTTCTCTTGAAAACCAGAACTGGCACCTGCCTTCCCTCGCCCCCCAGTCCATGAAAAAACATGTGTGACCAGTGCCCTGCCTACTGCAGCACTTAACTGGAGTACAGGGAGCCTGGCACATTGAGAAGCAGGGTGTGGAGGAAAAGTTCTCAGACCAGGCCTGGCAGGAACCATCCTTTACAATCCCTCCTGCCCACTTCCCTTGCAAAAGGCAGTTCGCCCTGTTTTGCATAATTGACAGCAATGAAGGGCTGCCAGAGCCACTGTCCCAAGGAGAGAGAGACTGTGCTCTGCCTTCCACCCCACTGCCCGGCTTCAATCCACAGACAGGGCGGCGGCAGCAGGCAGTGGGCCCGGTATGGGCATTGTCCTCGGTTGGGGTCAACCTTTCAATCCTGAGATCCCCCTCTGGTGCGTGCGTTCCAAGAGTCCCTCCCAGCTTCCACCTTCCTAGAAGAGCAGTGTGGAGACATCACTCTTCCTGAGAGCTGACCCGGCCACTGGCGGCCTCTGCATGGGGAAGGCCAGCAGGGGCCCAAGAAGTTTGGAGGTGCCAGCCAACAAGCTGAAGCTTGATGCTGGTTTGTCCCCAGAGGATTTTTAAAATTTTTATCTAAAAATCCACCTTTGTAGCATTTGTACAGAAGCTCTCTGGCACTAGGCCCACTTTCCGAACACTTGGCCTGAAGCTAAGCAGAGGGCCGGTCTGCTTCAGTGTGCCCCGTGCTCCCCGTTCCTCGCTGGAACCCCACTTCTATCTACTCCTGCTGCATTTCTACCTCCAGGCGTCTAGTTGGTCATCTGTGACTCGGGCAGAGCTTTCCTGCTCGGGTAGTGGTGCCAGCAGCTGTTAGGAGAGGCTTAACCACTGGCAGCTGGGAGTAGGCGGCAAGCAGAAGAGGCACCATGACTAGACGTGTGCCCAGAGCCTGGAGAGACAAGCTCATGCCACACGCTGCCCACCCAGGAGCCTGGCACTTGGGCTGTCTTTATTCCTCATCTCCAGAAATGTCATTTCACTCATCTGTAAGCATTAAGAATACCACAAGAATCAAATGTGATAATATAGACAAAAAATGTTTGGCAGCCCTTCATGTCCTGCTAAAGTCAGTCCAGCTATGAGCTATCTGACCTGCAAGAACCTTCCAACACCCCAATGTGCCCCCTTCCAGCTCCATTTTCATCCCTGTAGCAGACAGCTTCAGGTTCACTGAGATGAACTTCCAGACCAGGCACAGTTATGGAGGAAGGGATATTTATTGAAGATTACAGATCCAGGGGAAGTTCCATAAATGGCAGAAGAAGCTGGCCTGCCTTCACAGGACCAAGCCGAGAGAGAGAAGCACAAGCCTAAAAGCCAAAAGCCATATAGCACAGCACACTTCAGGAACTCCAGCTAGGCACACTTTGCAAATCTTTAGATTGAAATCTGAAACCCACCACCACACCTTAAGATCCACCCAGTGACACTGCCTCCAGCCAGGTGGCTAAAGATGCAAACTACAAACAAATAACTGAATATATTGGGGGCCATCTATTCTATTCAAACCACCACAATCCCCTTCTGGCCTGACCTTCATTGCTCTGTATCTTAGCCCAGTGTTGGAGGCCCCTGGGACCAAGAGCAAGTCTTCTGGGTTTATTTGGCATTCCTAATTTACTAGGGAGTGCCTGCAAGTACTTTAAGGTATTACCCTGAGGCCATCTGGCAGTCACCTGAGTCCTGGGAATTTGTTTCCCCCTAGGCAGATTTCATGGGTCATATCAAGATTTTGGTTTTAGTATCTATTACTCCATTTGGTGGGCTGTTCAGGTTACCAAATTTTTTCACTAAGGGTAGTTGATATTCCAAAGGACCTCAGCACTTGTAAAACAGTTTGTCCTTGTCCTATCCCCGGTATGCCAGGTTCCACTTGGCTTTGTGTGGAAAATTAGCCTTGACCTTGGCAGGTTCTGCACAAGCCACTACCCCGCCGCACCGCCAGTCTTCTCCCTGCGGAGAACATTCCCTTGATCAGCATCATCACAGGCCACCATTTGAGCCCCCAAACCAAGCATGGAATCTGCCGCCACACAGAACTTACACATCCAGACTTCTAATGAACAGTCAGAGTCCAGTCCTACATGAAAAATTCTCATTCCAAAATAGAGAAACCGAAACTTAAGAGGGTTGGAGATACAGCTCAGTGGTAGAGTGCTTGTTGGACATGCACGAGGTCATGAGCTCAATCTCTAGTGCTGCAAAGAAGAAGACACAATTAGTGGGGGGGGGGGGCTAGAATTGTTTCTGTGGGGCAAAAAAAAAAAAAAACAGAGGGACTGGGATGAGGAAGTGGAAGAGAGGGTGTCAACTAAGTGTTCTGCTCCTGCTTGATCTGGGAATGAGAACTGCAGGAGGCTGCAAGCCAAGAGCTGGTGGAGACAGGAGGGGAAGAAAAAGAGAGGCTCAGGCCGACCTCTGAGGGGGGCTCCCCTGGAGTGGTTACAAGGAGTACCCTACTCCTCGCAGGCCTTGAGCAGGCGTGCCTCACACCTCCGTCTGCCATCTCCCCCAGTCCTCTCAGGCTTTGCCCAGGAGTGCTCACACCTCCGTCTGCCATCTCCCCCAGTCCTCTCAGGCCTTGCCCAGGAGTGCTCACACCTCCGTCTGCCATCTCCCCCAGTCCTCGCAGGCCTTGTCCAGGAGTGCTCACACCTCCGTCTGCCATCTCCCCCAGTCCTCTCAGGCCTTGTCCAGGAGTGCTCACACCTCCGTCTGCCATCTCCCCCAGTCCTCTCGGGCCTTGTCCAGGAGTGCTCACACCTCCGTCTGCCATCTCCCCCAGTCCTCTCGGGCCTTGTCCAGGAGTGCTCACACCTCCGTCTGCCATCTCCCCCAGTCCTCTCGGGCCTTGTCCAGGAGTGCTCACACCTCCGTCTGCCATCTCCCCCAGTCCTCGCAGGCCTTGTCCAGGAGTGCTCACACCTCCGTCTGCCATCTCCCCCAGTCCTCGCAGGCCTTGTCCAGGAGTGCTCACACCTCCGTCTGCCATCTCCCCCAGTCCTCGCAGGCCTTGTCCAGGAGTGCTCACACCTCCGTCTGCCATCTCCCCCAGTCCTCGCAGGCCTTGTCCAGGAGTGCTCACACCTCCGTCTGCCATCTCCCCCAGTCCTCTCGGGCCTTGTCCAGGAGTGCTCACACCTCCGTCTGCCATCTCCCCCAGTCCTCTCGGGCCTTGTCCAGGAGTGCTCACACCTCCGTCTGCCATCTCCCCCAGTCCTCGCAGGCCTTGTCCAGGAGTGCTCACACCTCCGTCTGCCATCTCCCCCAGTCCTCTCAGGCCTTGTCCAGGAGTGCTCACACCTCCGTCTGCCATCTCCCCCAGTCCTCGCAGGCCTTGTCCAGGAGTGCTCACACCTCCGTCTGCCATCTCCCCCAGTCCTCGCAGGCCTTGTCCAGGAGTGCTCACACCTCCGTCTGCCATCTCCCCTAGTCCAAAGGTTCAAGCTGCCTCATCTCTGGTGATTTGGGAAAATGAATAGTTGTCTCCTTTCCCTTCTATGTAGAGAAAGTGCTCAGTGCAGGCTTGAAGACAAAGTTGGCATGTCCATGTCTTCCATGAACACGCATTTCAGAAGGCTTCCTTTGGGCATCTGCGGGTCATGTGCTGTATCCTCTGTCTGTTTTTGTGCATCCAGGCATTGGAGCATGGGCTCTGTGGGATGGGCCCAGGTGGAAAGCAAATAGACATTCTGCAGCAAAGTGGCGATACTGAAAGTGTTGGTCAGTAGCCTCATAAACACCTGCAACTGGTGGAGAAAGGAGTCCGAATGCTCCACCCCTCCCCAGAGTCCCAGTTTAGTTGCTTTCTGGAGACTGGACCTGCAGCAAACCACTGTGCCTGGGATCTCTCTTCCGTGGATTAGGATGGGAGAAGGAGACCACACAGACCCATCACCATCTTGTATTGGGTTGGGACACCTGCCTGCCTCTTGGATAACAGAGAAGTACAGATAGATGTCAGAGCTAAATCTGGGCTGTTAGATTTTGAAACTCTTACATTTGGCATTTGGCTGGTCCCTTGCCCTCCCCTGTTTTTCTTGAGCCCTGGGCTGTGCTTCAGCTGGACGGAGAAGGCTCCTGAGGGAAGATCAGTCCCTCCAGGTAGACCACAGCCCTTAGTGCGCTGCTGCCTTTGTCCAGCCACCCTGGGGCCAGTGCCTAACTTTCTAACACTGCATCTCCAATGGCAGGTTGCTGGATTTTTCCAACGAGGGCTTTACAAACTGGGAATTCATGACGGTCCACTGTTGGGGAGAAAAGGCAGAAGGAGAATGGACCTTGGAGATTCAAGATATGCCATCCCAGGTCCGCAACCCAGAAAAGCAAGGTCAGTGGCTATGAGCATTTCATGGCGTGACTTTTCTATTTCACTCCTTTAACACTGGGGCTTGCTTTAACTACGCTGCTGCTGATGATTCCTGGTTTTGTGGAGATAAAATTCACCATTGTGAACTTGTGTAACTTTTGTGGGGGGTGGAGATGGGGTTTCAAGGTAGAGTTTCACTATAGCCCAAGCTGACCTGGAATTCACTATGTAGTCTCAGGGTGGCCTGGAACTCATGGCAGTCCTCCTTCCTGTGCCTCCTGAGTGCTGGGATTAAAGGTGCGCGCCACCACGCCCAGCCACATTTGTGTGACTTTTAATGCAGTCACAATATTACAACTGTTACCACAATCTAATTCCAGGACATGTCCATCCCCAGCAAGGGAAAGCCATTGCCCATGAGGTAGTCACTCCCTTGCCTTCCTCTGCTCCTCCCCCTGGCAATCCCTAATCCACTTCCTGCCCCTATGAGTTTGTCTATTCTGGACACTTTATATAAGTGGAAGTATACCATGTGTAGCCTTTTGCATCTGGCTTGTTTCACTTAGCATTATTTTCAAGGCCAATCTGTGGTGTGCACATTAGACTTTATTACATTTATGACCTAACAGTGTGTATTGCATAAACATACCACTCATTGTTTTACCACTCATAATGGACAATTGGGATATTGTCAGCTTTTCAGCGTTGTGAATAGTGCGTCCATGAACATTCGTGTACAGGTTTGTGAATGGACATATGTTTGTATTTCTCTTAGGGGTGCAATTGCTGGGTCCTATGGAACTCTGTGTTTCACCCTTTGAGGAACAGCCAAACTGTTTAACACCTTGGCTGTACCAGCACTGTATGAGAGGCCCTGCACACCCTCCCCAGCACTTGTCTGCTTCTTTCTTAACCATTCTCTTGGGTATGAATGGTAGCCGTGGTCTTGATTTGCATTTCCCTGATGACTAGAGAGGTTAAGCATCTTCTCATGTTTGTGTTGCTCATTAGTGTATTCCTTGGGGGAATGTTTATCCAAGTCCTTTCCCATTTTTAAAATTGGGTTACTTGGACCGGGCATGGTGGCGCATGCTTTTAATCCCAGCACTTGGAATATAAGAGGATCGCCGTGAGTTCAAGGCCAGCCTGAGACTACATAGTAAATTCCAGGTCAGCCTGGGCTAGAGCAAGACCCTACCATGAAAAAACAAAAAAATAAGTGGGGGGTTACTTGGGACCAGAAAGATGCCTCAGCAGTTAAAACCACTTGCTTACCAAGCTAGCCAGCCAAGTTCGATTCCCCAGTACCCACATAAAGCCAGATGCACAAAGTGGTGTGTGTATCTGAAGTGCATTTGTAGCAGAAAATGCCCTCTCTCTCCCTCCCCCTGCCTCTCTCTCTTTCTCTCCCCTTCCAAATTAATTAATTAATTATAAACTTGAGTTACTTGCCTTTTCTTGCTGTTATAAAGGTTTTTGTGACATGTAATTTATAAATCTTTTTTTCCATTTTATACATTGTGTTCACCTGAGTGATACCATCCTTTGATGCATAAAACTTTTTTTTTATTTAATTACAAAGAAAGAGAGGGAGAGGAAGAGAGAAAGAATGGGTTTGCCAGGTCCTCTTGCCCCTGCAAACAAACTCTAGACGCATTTGCCACTTTATGCATCTGGCTTTACATGGAGACTAGGGAATTGAACCTAGCCGTCAGGCTTTGCAAACAAGTGCCTTAACTGCTGAGCCATCTCTGCAGCCGAATGCACAAAACTGTTTAATTTCAATGAGGTCCAGTTACTCCTCTTCTTGTTTGTTCTTTGGTACCATTTTTAAGAAACCATTGCCTAATCCAATGTTATAAATACTTGTTCCTGTGTTCCCTTCTAAGAGTTTTACAATTTTAGTTCTTAGATCCATGTTAACTTTTGTGTATGTTTTGAGATAAGGTGCCAAATTCATTTGTTTTCATGAGGCAATGCAGTTCTCCAAGCACCATTTATTGAAAAAAAGAGTCTTCTTTCCCCACTGGCTGTTCCTGGCACTCTGTCAAAATCCATTGCTGATGGGCACAGGGATTTGTTTTTGGACTGCCAATGCTGTAGCATGACTGTCCTAATTATGGTAGCATTATAGTAAGTCTTGAAGTCCTCCAACTTGGTTTTTCTTTTTCAAAATTGTCTTGGTAATTTTGAGTCCCTTGCAAATTTATATTAAAGATAAGCTTGTACATTTCTTATTTTAAAACTGTATTGGGATTTTGATAACAAATCTGTAGATCAGTTTGGGGCATGCTGCCATGGATACGTTAATCTTCTAATGGATGCTTTCACATTTGTTTAGACTTTACTATTTATTTATTTATTTATTTATTTATTTATTGTTTTAGAGAGAGAGAGATTGGCACACCAGGGCCTCAGCCACTGCAATTGAACTTCAGGTGCTTATGCCACCTAGTGGGCATGTGCAACCTTGCACTTGTCTCACCTTTGTGCGTCTGGCTAATCTGGAGAGTCGAACATGGGTCCTTAGGCTTTGCAGGCAACTGCCTTAACCACTAAGCCATCTCTCCAGCCCTGGACTTTAACTTTAAAAACACTTTTTATTTATTGATTTTCAAGGAGAGAAACAGAGGGAGAGTGGGCGCACCAGGGCCTATAACCACTGCAAACAAATTCCAGATACATGGACCACCTTGTGCATCTAACTTTATGTGGGTACTGGGGAATTGAACCCAGATCATTAGGCTTTTCAGGCAAGCACCTTAACCACTGAGCCATCTCTCCAGCCCCTCTTTAACTTTTCTCAGCAATGTTTTTTATAGTTTTCAGTATGTAAGTTTTTTTACTGCCTTAGTTAAACTTGTTCCTAAGTATTTTCTTAGTACCATTTTAAGTGGAATGGTTTTTCTTAATTCTGTTTCAGATGGCTTACTTCTGGAAATCTTCATATCCATTCTTCTAGTTGATAATAATTTATTTAACTGACCTTTACTGGTGACTATTATAGGCCGGGCACTATAGGTGATGAGGATATATAGGAAAATGCTAGAAGTAAACATCACCTCTTACCCTGAAGTCTTCCACAGAGGTCAGCTAGCTTTCCTCATAGCTCTCTATGGATTCATAGTATAGTGCATGGACTATGCAAGAGTCAGTTTTCTTTTTTTTTTTAATACTTTATTTATTTGCAAGCAAAGAAAGAAAGAGAGAGGCTAGAGAGAGAATGGGCCTGCCAGTGCCTCTAGCCACTGCAAATAAACTCCAGACACATGCATCACTTTGTGCATCTGGCTTGATGTGCATACTGGGGAATCAAACCTGAGTTCTTTGGCTGCATAAGCAAACACCTTCACTATTTCTACAACCCCTTGGGGAAGAGTTTCCCCAAGGTTTGTTCCCCTCTTCTCATGTTCCTTGTCCTTTTCTGTGGAGATGCACCCTGTGCCTCATCCTTTGAGTCTGTAAGACCCTTCTCCTCATTTCCAAGTCTTACAGAGCTTCAAGTTGATGGTGGTGTTTTAATGGGGGAAGGAGTATCAAACTAGTTTATGAAAAAAAGTGATTAGGTCATCCATCTATTAGAGTTCTCTCAAAATAGCTTTTATTAAAAGAAATTATTTTTATTTATTTATTAGAGACAGAGAAAAAGAGAGAACGGGCAGGCCAGGGCCTCTAGCCACTGCAAACAAACTCCAAGTGCATGTGCCCCCATGTGCATCTGGCTTACGTGGGTCCTGGGGAGTCAAACGTGGGTCCTTATGCTTCATAGACAAGCGCTCTAAACACTAAGCCATCTCTCCAGCCCAAAATTGCTTTCCGTGTGTGTGTGTGTGTGTGTGTGTGTGTGTGTAGAGAGAGAGATTGAGAGAGGTCATGCATGTGTTAGTTCTTACCTTCTGCCTTGTTTGGGGCAGAGTCTGTTCATTGTTCACAGCTGCTGCGTTCATCACGCTAGCTAGCCTGTGAGCTTCCAGGTGAGACTATGACCACCTCCTTTCTCCACGTGGGCCCTCTGGGATTACAGACCCTGGTGCTATAGTGTCTGGCTTTTTACATGGGTGTTAGGGATCCAAACTCAGGGACTCAGGCTTGCTTGTCAAGCGCTTTATCTACTGAGCCATCTCCATAGCTCCTCAAAAACATTCTTGTTTTAAAATAACTATATGAGAAAATGCTACTTTAACAAATTCTAAAAATACAAAAGCATGAAATTTTCATGACTTAAAATTTGCCTATTTTTAAAGCAGAAGCTCTTAAATTGTTTCTTTGTAAAGCCCCAAAGTCTATGAGCCTAGTAATAAAAGTTGAGGTCACTTTTCTCTGCCAACTGCCTCCTCAAGCAGCCACCGCTCTGTGTGCACCACACAGCATTGCCATCCCTACACCAGCCTGCCTGTGTGCTCCTGGGAGACTGGCATTGTGGGCGGGAGTATGTGGAGGCCTTGCTCTGTGCCAGGAGCCTTGCCCGTGGCTGAGGTAGCTGTGAAGGGCCAGGCTGAGCCTGGATTGCACTGTTGCAGGCTGTCTTTCTCACTTATCCACCTCTCCTTCCCCTTCATGAGACCAGCAAGCTCGAGAGCAGCCACAGCTCCACACCACACACCGCTCCGATCCCCTTGGCACTGACCGCTGCTCACTCACAGCTGCTCCAGTGCACTCGACCAAAACTGGGACTTGTGAAGAGTCCACCCGCAGTCGCAGTGTTGCGCAGGCCAGCGTTCCCGGCTCTGTCCTCAGCGGCCTGTCAAGGTCAGAGTCTGCACTTCTCTAACAGGCCAGCCACCCCTGTGTGGTGCTCACACGGGGCAGTGGTTATGGCTGTGGACTTGGCAGCCAAACTCTTCCTAACACCTTTGATCTTGGGCAAAATGTTCGCTCTCCTGGGTCTTGGTCCCCTCATTTAGAGAATAGGACAATGGTATATCCAAGGATCAAGTTGTAAGATAAAGTCTGTTAGTATAAGCAGGCCGCTGAGAGCAGAGCCAGGCACTTTGGCGACACTGGGTAGCTCATCCCTTTGTGAAGTGCCCACCCTGTGCAGCAGCAGCGAGGTCTCACTCCACAGTTCCTGTCCACCTCACAGGCAACACCAGTAGGTCTGCCTTGCTGCTCCCTCTTCTCCACATCCCCATATGCTCTTGAGTCCCCTACTTTGTCTCCATTCCATCCAGAGAGCTAATCCAGCCCTGATCAACACTTTGTACCTAGAGATGGTGCCCAGGCGCTCCTCACCCCTGCCCCTACTGCACCCAGACCCGCTCTGCAGCAACCTCCCACACTGCACACAGGGTCTAATGGGCTGGGTGCTCCAGGCATCTCAGACAGAACACCTAAATGGCTGCTCTCTCTCCCCCTTAACATCAACAGCCTCCCTGTCCACTCATTTGCTCAGCTGAAATCCAAGAATCAGCCTTCGGTTCTCTTTTCCCCCTCCCTCATCTGCCTCCAGAAGGCATCAATCTGCCCATTGCCTACCTGGCCCTGCACCCTCCTCTCCCCTGGCCTCCCTGCCATTCCTCACACAGCAGCCAGTGAGCCCGTGATACACAATTCACATGATCACAGAGCCCTGCTCGCTAAGACTTGGTCTCCCACAGCTCCTAGAGCAAAATTCATCTCAGTCAGACCTGAAAACCCAAAAGCTCCACTCAGCATACTCTCTTCTCCCTGATGTCCTTTCTGTCCCCTAAATATGCCTGGTGCCACCCACCACAGAGCCTTTACATGAGCTGATGCTTTCTCCGGAGAGGCCCACTCTCCCCCTATCTTGCTGTGTGTGCAGCTCGGACATGGTCTCCAGCAGAGGTCCCCTCTGAATATCTGCAGCGGATGTCCCATTCACTCTCCCATTCAATGCTCCTTCTACAGAAACCAGTTGGGGACAAAGATGAGGAGGAATTCTAAAATGTACTAAGATTCTTATTTTACACTAGGTAATAGATTTTATTAGATTCTTAGCACCACTAGAGACATAATCAAACATACAGATAACCAAACTTCAAAACAAGATCCAGACATTCCAAATTATTAGAAGAAAACATAAGCAAAGAAAAATTGATCAATGTGGGAGGAAAGCCCATAGGCAAATTTGAATATATAGAGAAATGTCTTAAATAAAACATTAGTATGGGGGACTGGAGAGGTGGTTCAGAGATCAAGGCACTTGCCTGCAAAGCCTGGTGACCGGGTTTGATTCCTCAGTACCCACAAAATGTCACATGCATCTAGAGTTCATTTGCAGTGCTAGAGGCTTTGGTGTGCCTATTCTCTCTCTCTCTCTCTCTCTCTCTCTCTCTCTCTCTCTCTCTCTCTCTCTTTCTGTCTCTCTGTTTATTTCTGCTTGCAAATAAATAAACATCAACATGGAATTCATCAGTTTCCTCAAAGACTAATACCCTCTCCAAGAATGCAGCCTTCAATCATCAAACGCTCATGGCACATGGACTAGGCTCCAAGCCTAGGGATCGAGAAGTCAGAGCCAACACTGAGCTCACGTTCCAGTGGAGGCAGCCGGCTGTTGAACAAGATCACCAACTAGGAATCTGTTGTCTACTAGATGGACACAAGCTCCAAGGAGAAAAAGAGAGCCAGGCAGGAAAAAACCCCTTAAGCCATTGTGAATAGTGTTCCCGCGAACATTCATGGACAGGTTTTTGTGTAGGCCTGTGTTTTTTGTTTCTCTTTGTTATATACCTAGGAGTGGAATGGCAGGGTTAGATGTAACTGTTTAACAAGTGAAGGAACAGTCAAGCCATTCGCTACGTTGCCTGTACCATTTCACCTGCCACCAGCAATGTATGAGCTATTCAGGGCAAGTCATAGTAGCCACGGAAGGCCTCATAAAAGAGATATTTGAGTAAAGCTCAAAGAAAATGAGGGAGCTGCACAAACAATCCTGGAAATGGCATTCCCAGCAAATATTTTAGCAATGCAGAGGCCCTAGGACCAGAGTTTTCCAGAGGTATTGCCCACACAGCAGAGAGGCTTCAAAGCAGCAGAATATGACAAGGTCGCTCGCCATAGGAACACAGGACTACTAGATTGCACTGGACCATCACACATAGGCCATTGCTGGACTGAGTAAGAAGCCACTGCAGAATTTTTGGCCTGAGCTTCTGTGTTGGTAGGCTCGCTGTCAGCTCAGTTAGAATACACAGAAGTGGGGACTGCTGAGGGATAAAGACAGGGAGGCCATTTAGAAGGTGATTGCAATAAGAAGTGGAGGTGACTCAGACCCGCTGTAGCTATCAGATTCTCAAAAGTAAGAGATGTGCTGATCAGATGTAGGATTTGGGAGGAGAGTGGCCACATGATTCCAGTGTTTGTCTGGCACAGTTGAAGAATTGGCATAATTTCCTAGATCCTGAGCACCGTGGGAGGAACAAGTGCCTCAGGGGTCTAGAGTGCTTTGGGGGAAGGTTAGTTGAAGACATCTGTGACAAGTCCATGTACAACTGGAAGACAGGGACAGGGTGGGCTGTGGGTTGCTCATTACTTAAAACGTGTATCAGTGCTCCAGGGCTTGTGAGTGAGGGAAGAGCTATTTACACAGCATTAACACACATTGGGAGCCTATGGTGTGCACGCGTGCTGAGCTGCAGCGGTACACAGATTGGAATGACATGCCCTGGACGTTTGTGCAGGACCCTCACCCACTCTTCCCTCCTCTATAATGCCGCCATGTTTGCTGCCTGCTCCTTATCCTCTCGCCCCTGCTGTGTTTGCTGCTGGTTCGTGACAGCTGCACCATAGGCGCTGGAAGTCAGTTGGCACTGTTGGAAGTGTCTGCAATCATCATGTGGTCAGATGCTCTGCAGGCTATGGAGGACATGGGATTAGTGGATGCAGGACACATCCATTCATGTCCCCAGATTGAGCCTTGACACAAGCTGGTCTCCATCTTGAAACGCGTTTAGAATCCTGGTCTTTGTTTTCAGGTTGAGATGGGAACAGAATAAATATCCCGTGGTGCTTCTGGCTCTAACCTTCTGTGACTTATTGGAACTTGGGAGGTGGGAACACATTCCCCAGTGTGGTCACAGAGAGCCTGAGCCTTTCCACAGTGGCTTCTAAGGTAGGTTTTTCTACAGACAGCAGCCACTCCTAAATGTGGCCTTTGCCAGAAATAGCAAGTGTCCGACCAGGTTGTGGCACAGCAAGCCCTACTGTTGGAATAGTCCCTACTCTGAGCTACACTCTCAGTACATCCACATACCCACAGAGTCCTCCCCCAGCAAAGGTGGAGTCTGCTGGGGATCCCTCAGCCTCTGCCCACAGTGGGAACCCAAATCATGCCACAGTAGCAACCAAGCCCTTCTGGGGCTCCATTGCCTCAGCCTCGCTCACGAAGTCAAGGGACGGCCTCTCAGAGGGGTACTGAGTGTTACAGCTGGAGCCTCCCAGGTATGTGACGATAAGTGGAGTAATGAATAGAGACCAAAACCTAGACAGACGGGCTCCAACAAAAGCGAGGCGGCTCTTTCTTTATGGTGGGCTGGTATGGGGAACAAATGCTTCTGAGATCCATGGGGGTAAGCTTGCTTTAACCACCAAATAAACACCCCCAGGGGTCCCTGCCCCCACTGATTCAGAAGGATCTGTGTGTGCTAACAGGCCTTTCTTCCAGCCCCTCACCCCCCCCACACACACACACCCTTCCCTCCAGCCCTCCCTCTGCCATGAATGACTGGGTCGGTGCCCACACTTGCCACATGCCACACATATGTTGGGGGATCCTGACACACAGAGGTCACCGCTGGCCTCAGGACAGGATGCTGCAAACAGGCAGGAAGGGTGCTCAGAGAGGGCAGTGCACTGGGCTCTTCTGAGAACATGTTTTTGAGATGAAGTGCTTCCTTCCTGCCCTGTTCATTGCAATTTTCCCCTAGTCTGTGCAATTTAAATGCTTAAAAGAGAGGGAGAAAAGAAAAAGGGGGGAAAGAGCTCAGTTTTAATACTATGCTATGTGAAAAGTGCTTGAAAATCTCAAGTAGGAGCTGGGGTTTATTAAGTAATTAAGTGATCAGAATCATATGCTTGCTCCAATACTCACCTCCTGTCAGATTGAACTTGACTTGTATAATTAGTTTTAAAACTGTATTCTAAAACTGAGAAGAGATTAGTCATCCCATTTCCTCTTCAGTTCCTAGAAAAAGGAGGAGTGTTCCCTGTCCTAGGATCTCTGTCCTACAGGAGACAATGTAGAAATGGAAGTGTATGCAGATCCCATGTTTTTTCACTCATTCTTGCATGCAACAAACCATTACTGTGCCAGACCTGGGAATCCTAGGACTATGCAGTCTGGGTAAGGTTTATTTAGGTAGAGTCCTTGCATATGCAGGTGGAGACAGCTTCCTCAGAGACAAGAGACTGATGGTTTCAAGTGTTCCTGTATAGAATGCTCAAAATTATAAGTGCAAGGGCTGGAGAGATGGCTTGGTAGTTAAGCACTTGCCTATGAAGCCTAAAGACCCTGGTTCAAGGCTCAATTACCCAGGACCCACGTAAGCCAGATGCACAAGGGGGCGCATGCGTCTGGAGTTTGTTTGCAGTGGCTGGAGGCCCTGGCGTGCCCATTCTCTCTCTCTCTATCTGCCTCTTTCTCTGTCTGTCACTTTCAAATAAATAAATAAAAATAAACAAAAAAATTTTTGAAAAGAAAAGTGTTAGCCTTTGCTACAATGGCTACATTTTAAAAAAAATTTATAAGTGCAAGCATTGAGTGTAGGAAGTTTCAGTTCTATGTGAAATATACATCTAAACTTCCAACAGCAAACATCTGACAAACCTGGGATAGGGCCCTCCTCTGATTCTCCAGCTCTCCAGCCTTGATAGTAGGCCTCTTCTGTAAGCTGGGGCTGTGCAATGACACACACACACTTAGGGACGGAGAGATTTCACAGCAATTAAAGGTACTTGATTGCAAAGCCTAATGGTCTGGTTTTGATTCCCCAGTACCCATGTAAAGCCAGATGCACAAAGTGGCATGTGCATCTGAAGTTTATTTGCATTCTCATGTAGGAAGCCCTGTCATGCCCATTCTTTCTGTCTCTGTGTCTACCTCTTTCTTTCTTTCTTTCTTTCTTTCTCTCTCTCTCTCTCTCTCTCTGTGTGTGTGTGTGTGTGTGTGTGTGTGTGTGTGTGTGTGTCTCAAATAAATAAATAAATATTTTTTTTAATCTTTGGCCTGGAGAGATGACACAGTGATTAAAGGTACTTGCTTGCAAAGCCTGAAGGCCTGGGTTCAATTCCTCAGTATCCATGTAAAGTCAGATGCACAAAGTGGCTCATGCATATGGAGTTTGTTTGCAGTGGCACCAGGCTCTGGTGTTCTCTCTCTCTCTTTTTGGTTTTTTTTTTTTTTTCAAGGTAAGGTTTTATTCTAGCCCAGGCTGATCTGGCACTCACTCTATAGTCCCAGACTGGCCTCGAACTCACAGGGATCCTACCTCTGCCTCCCAAGTTCTAGGATTAAAGGCCTGTGCCACCACACCTGTATCATTCATTCTCTCTCTCTCTCTCTCTCTCTCTCTCAGTCTTTCTCTCTCATTGGAAATAAAAAATAAATAAATACCACTGGGCATGGTGAGGCACATCTTTATTCCCAGAACTTGGCAGGCAGTGGTAGGAGGACCACTGTGAGTTTGAGGCCACCCTGTGACTGCATAGTGAATTCCAGGTCAGCCTGGGCTACAGTGACACTCTATCCTGAAAAACAAAATATGTATACATATATATAACAAGCATATTATATATATGTATATTTAAATTAGTTGCTAAGGGGAAAATGTCTCAGTTCTGTGTGTGAGAAAAAAGTATTTAATATGCTATGAACAGCTAGTTTCTCTTCTTTATATTTGGACATTTTACCACCAATACATCAGTCTGAAATCAATTTAAGAATAATGCAAGGTACCAAACTTGTAAGAGGGAGGAATACATATAGGAATGAGTGGCTGGGTGTGTATACGAGTGTATGTGTGTGTGCACATCAGTATGTGATTGTTTATATGAGTATGCATGTATCTATATGTGTATGTACATTGGTATATTGTGAGAGTGGGTGGGCATATGTGTATATACATACGTGTTGTAGTCAGCTCTACATTGCTAGGATGAATTTCCAAACAGACACAGTTTATGAGAGAAATGGGATTTATTTCAGGCTCACAGATCCAGGGGAAGTTCCATAATGGCAGAAGAAGCTGGCCCTCTTTCACAGACCCAAGAAGGGAGAAACCACCAGCAGCCAGCACACACCAAATACCAAGCACACATGGGAAGCCAACAGCAGGGATCCAGGCATAGCTTACACTACTCTGCATACCTTTTGCCCTGGAATTCAGAATCACCCCCAGTAGCACCTTAGGGCCAGATCCTAGGATCTGCCCACAGTGGCACCTCTTCCAGCCAGGTGGCTGGAAATCCAAGTTACAAGCTTTAATAAGACACATGCGTCTATTGGGGGATGTACATGCAAACTACCACTGTATGTGCATGGGGGCATTTGATTCTGTGCATGCGTGTGGCTACATCTCTATCCACGTGCATGTGTAGGTATGCCTGTATCTGTGACCTGTATATGTGGGTGTAGACATGTATAGTATGTATATGTGGGTGCATATGTATCCATGTGAGTAGGTGTGCCTGTGGAGCTCTGTTGTCAGCTTGATCAGATTAGGAGTGAGAAACATGCCTCTTGGGTCTGTGAGAGCCTTTCCAGAAAGATTAACTGAGCAAAGAAGTTTTTCCTCCAGAGTGAGTGGGTGGCCCTTCCAGTGATAAACTGAACATGAGGAAGCTCCAGGAGAGCATGGGCCCTTTTGCCTGGTGCCTGTGCTACTTGCTGGTGCATGCGTTTTGCCTAACTGCCCTTGCTACTCACACGTGCATTATGTACCCTGTTTTGGCTATCCAATGTGGACTGAAGGCCAGTGGTTCTCCAGAAATCCTCCAGGCCTTCAGTGTCAGTTAGAGTCTGCTGAGACATCCAGCCTTATAGACTGAGCAGCTATGAGGCTCTTAAACTCTCAAGCCTGCATCCAGCTGGTGGACTAAGCAGCTACTAGGTTCTCTGGCTCTCAAGCCTGAAGACAGCTATTGTTGGGCTGCCTAGCCCTTACTCCTAAAATAATCCAGTAAATCCCATTAGCTGGACTGTACAGTGTGTTCTTTTCCTCTAGAGAGCCCTGACTAATACAGTGGGTGTGTTTGTATCTGTGTTGTGTGTGTGTGTGTGTGTGTATAAGTATTATATATCTGTGTGACATATGCTATATGTATCTATGTGTAAATATGTCTACCCATGGTATAGATGTGGGTGCATATATATTTGTGTGGTATATATTTGTGGGTATGCATATATCTGGGTCTGTAGGTATGTGTGTGTATCTGCATGGGATTTTTTTCCTTGTTTTATTTTAATATTTATTTATTTATTTATTTATTTGGGAGAGAGAGAGAAAGAGGCAGACATAAAGAAAGAGAAAGAATTGACACACCAGGGCCTCCAGCCATTGCAAAGGAATTCCAAACACATGTGCTACCTTGTACATCTGGCTTATGTGAGTCCTGGGGAATCAAATCTGGGTCTTTTGGCTTTGCAGGGAAGCACTTTAACCACTAAGCCATATCTTCAGCCCTCTTTGCTTGCTTTTAGAGTCGTGGCCTAGCACAGATGTCTGGAGCTGCTCCTCATTGAGTTCACATGCTGCCTCTCACCAGCAGTGGTCTGAACAGCTCTTCCCCACACTCTGCATAGATGTGGGAAATTAGATGAATTGGGGCTTGTAGAGAGATCAGCACCATTAAGATTAACAGGACTCCCTCTGCAGCCTTAATAATATCTTTTTGAATTTACTTTTGTTTGTTTTGTTTATTTACTTCGTGTGTATGTGAGTGCAAGCATATCCATTCAAAGAACCACGAGTGGAGGTCTGAGGGCAACTTTTGGGTCAGTCTTCTCCTTCCTCCTCAGTTTGAGGCAGGGTCTCTTGTTGGCTACCACTCCTTTGAAGAGCTTCTGGGAAATTTTAGAATATAGAAGGCACCACAGCTTCCAGCTTGTATGTGGCGTCTGGGGAGCTGAACTCAGTCAGATACTCAGTTGTGCAGCAAGCACTGAGCCATCGCCTGTCTTATAGTGAGTGCTTTGTCCTCACTTACGGAGATGGAGTTCGTGCTGTACCTTCAAGCATGACTGAGCTCACACCTGGCTAAGGAGGGAGGGCCGAGGGCCATCTCCCTGAGGCCCAGCATGATGCACAAGTGACTCTTTGTTGATTGATTCTCTTTAGCCAGCAGTTTTCTGACCTTGAGATATTTTTGGTGGGATTGTTTATTTAATGTGTTGTCCTTGGAAGACAAACCTCAAGTGGAAGATGAATAGCTAGCAGTTGCCATGTCCTCGGAGCCTGTACTGTGTGCTATGGTCAGGAGACAGCTGGACTTCTGAGAACTTTCTCTGATGAGCCGGCGTGGGCACAGTGCTTCATTACACCAGTAGAACATTTGAATCACAATAAGCATTTGAGATAGGTGCCAACTGATTACTGAAGGGTGTTCCTATATTCTCGGCAGGAGGATTAAATATTATTGGGACATCGTCTCTTTACAGGATAACTGTTGTGGTTTGAATGTGAAATGTCCCCCCTCCCAGACTCATATATTTGAAAACTTGGTCCCAGCTGGTGGCACTGTTTAGGAAAGTTGTGGGACCTTTAGGAGATGGAGCCTCACTGTAGGAAGTGAGTCACTGAGAGTGGGCCTTGAGATGTTACAACTTGGCCCCACTTCCTGTCTGCTCTGTGCTTCTTGACTATGTTCACAGTGTGACTAGTTACTCCACGGCTCCTGCCTCCATTCCTTCCCCACCGTGATGGACCGTCTCCCTTTGTAAACTATAAGCCAAAATAAACTTTTCCTTCCTTAAGTTGCTTCTTGACAGATATGTGGTCACAGCAAAAGAAAAGTAACCAGTACAATAGCTTTGCTGCTTGTGTAATCTTGGTCAGCAAGCATTGTCTTTTGGAGTTGGGAGTAGTCCATGCCCTCCTGGGTTAGAGCCTCTGTTCATAAATCTGCTAGTATCTGATGAATTTGCCTTTATATATGACTTGGCACTTCTCTCTTGCAGTTTGTAAATATATTTTCTTTATTCTGCAATCTTAGTGTTTTGCTATAATATGACATAGGAGTGTAGCAGTTATCTTTCTTGTTGTTGGAACAAAACACCTGACCAGAGGCAGCTGATGGGAGGAAAAGGTTCATTTTGGCTTACAGTTTCAAGGGTAAGTTTCATGATGGCAGGGAAAGCATGGCAGAGCAGACAGCTGGGCATCACATCTCATCACAGCAACAACAGGGAGTCAGTAGAGAGTGAGCTAACTCTGAACTCACAGTAGAATGGACTCCTCAAGCTCTTCCCCCAATGACACACCTTTCTCGAACAAGGCTCTACCACCCAAATGCTCCACAACTTTCCTAAATTGCCACCAGCTGGGGACCAAGTGTTAAAAGCACATAAGCCTAAGTACATCATTTCATTTAAACCACAAGGACGTCCTTCTCTTGTCTGTTTGGTATTCTGAACAATTCCCTTATCTGAATGGCCATGTCTTTTCTTAGATCTGTGAAGATTTCTGCTATGATTTTATTGAACATATTATCTACACATTTAGCTTGCATTTTTTCCTTCTTCTATGCCTCAGATTTGTAAATTTGATCTTTTAATGGTGTCCCATAGATCCTTTATGTTATGTTTGTGCTTTCTTATTATTTTATCTTTGTTATGATCTGTTCTAATTAATCAACCTTATCTATAAGACCTGATATCCTGTTCCACTTGATTTGTTCTCTTAGTGAGGCTTTCTATTTAAAAATATATTTATTTATTTATTTATTTTTGAGAGGGAGAAATAAGCAGGGACAGAGAGAGAGAGAGAGAGAGAATAGGCATGCCAGGGCTTCCAGCCACTACAAATGAACTCCAGATGCATGTGCCCCTTGTACATCTGGCTTACATGGGTCCTGGGGAATTGAACCTGGGTCCTTTGGCTCTGCAGGCAAGCACCTGAACCTCTAAGCCATCTCTCCAGCCCAAGGCTTTCTATTTATTGATTTATTTATTGGAGAGAGATTGTGAATGGGTGTGCCAGGGCCTCCAGCCACTGCAAACCAACTGCAGATGCATACGCTCCTTGTGTATCTGGCTTACGTGGGTCCTAGGGAATTGAACCTGTCCTTTGGCTTTGCAGGCAAGCACCTAACCTCTAAGCCATCTCTCCAGCCCAAGGCTTTCTATTTATTGATTTGTTTATTTAAGAGAAAGACAGACAGATTGAGAGAGAGAGAGAGAGAGAGAATGGGTGCACCAGGGCCTCCAGCCACTGCAAATGAACTCCAGACATACATGCTACCTGCTACCTTGTGCATCTGGGTAATGTGGGTACTAGGGAATTGAACCTGGCAACCGCCTTAATAACTAAGCCATCTCTCCAGCCCACAATTCACAATAATATTCACTTATTTATTTATTTGACAGAGAGAGAGAATGGGCGTGCCAGGGCCCCCAGCCACTGCAAACGAACTCCAGACACATGCACCACCTTGTTCATCTGGCTTACATGGGTCCTGGGAAGTCAAACCTAGGTTCTTTGGCTTTGCAGGCAAGCACCCACAAATGTTTTTTAAACTTACTATGTTTTTCATTTCTAAAATTTAAATTTGATGCTTGGTTTTTTTTGTTTGTTTGTTTATTTATTTGTTTGGTTTGGTGTCCTGAGGTAGGGTCTTACTCTAGCCCAGGCTGACCTGGAATTCACTCTTTAGTCTCAGGGTGGCCTTGAACTCACAGCAATCCTCCTACCTTAGCCACCCAAGTGCTAGGATTAAAGGTGTGCATCACCATGCCTGGCACTGTTTTCAATATCTCTTCATTGAAATTCTCTTTCATATCCTGAATTGACTTCCTTTTTTCTTTTTTGAGGCAGGTATTCTAACCCTGCTGACCTGGAACTCACTCTGTAGGCCCCAAGCAATCCTCCTACCTCAGCCTCTCAAGTGCTAGGACTAACAGCATATGACACTATAACCAGCTCTACTGTTTTTTTGTTTTTCAAGGTCGGATCTCACTCTAGCCCATGCTGACCTGGAATTCGCTCTGTAGTCTCAAGGTGGCCTTGCACTCATGGCTATCCTCCTACCACTGCTTCCCAAGTGCTGGAATTAAAGGTGTGCACCACCACACTAGGCTTTTCTATTTTCTTTTTTAAAAAAAACAGTATTTCATTTGAGAGAAAGGGGTAGAGAAAGAGAGAGAGAGAAAGAATGGGTATGCCAGGGCCTTCAGCCACTGCAAATGAACTCCAGATGCACAATGTGGCTTACATGGGTCTTGAGGAATCAAACCTATTTTCTTTGGCTTTGCAGGCAAGTGCCTTAACTACTAAACCATCTCTCCAGCCCTTTTTTAACTTTTTTATTGACAGCATCTATAATTATAGACAATATGCCATGATAATTCCCTCCCCTCCCCCTTTTTCCCCCTCACAAATCACCCTTCATCATATTCACTCCCCCTCTCAGTTAGTCTCTGTTTAGTTTTGATGTCATCATCTTTTCTTCCTGTTATGAAGGTCTTGTGTAGGTAGTGCCAGGCACTATAAGATCATGGGTATCCAGTCCATTTTGTGTCTGGAAGATTTCATTGTAAGCAGTTCTACCCTTCCTTTGGCAGTTGTACCCTTCCTTTGGCTCTTACATTCTTTTCTGCCACCTCTTCCACAATGGACCCTGAGTTGCGGAAGGTGTGATAGAGATGTCTCAGTGCTGAACACTCCACTGTCACTTCTTGTGACGCTATGTAAGCACTATGATGTCTTTTGAGTCTTCCCAGTGCTCACCACCATCTGAAAAGAGAAGCTTCTCTAACCAAAAGTGAGAGTAGCATTAATATATGAGTATGAACATTAAGAAAAGTGGGCTGGGGCTGGAGAAATGGCTTAGCAGTTAAGCACTTGCCTATGAAGCCTAAGGACCCCGGTTCAAGGCTCGATTCCCCAGGACCCACATTAGCCAGATGCACAAGGGGGCGCACGTATCTGGAGTTCATTTGCAGTGGCTGGAGGCCCTGGCGCACCCATTCTCTCTCTCTATCTGCCTCTTTCTCTGTCTGTTGCTCTCAAATAAATAAATAAAAATAAACAAAAAAAATTAAAAAAAGAAAAGAAAAGTGGGCTGGCCGGGCATGGTGGCACACGCCTTTAATCCCAGCACTTGGAAGGCAGAGGTAGGAGGATCACCGAGAGTTCGAGGCCACCCTGAGACAACATAGTGAATTCCAGGTCAGCCTGAGCTAGAATGAGACCCTACCTTGGAAAAACCACAAAGAAAAGAAAAGTGGGCTGGAGAGATGGTTTAGTGGTCAAGGCGTTTCCCTTCAAAGCCTAGGGACCCAGATTTGATTCCCTAGTGCCCACGTAAGCCAGATACACAAGGTGGTGCAGGCCTCTGGAGTTCATTTGCAGTGGCTAGAGGCCCTGGTGTACCCATTCTCTCTCTCTTTCTCTCACTCTATCTCTCATCTTCCTCTCTTTCTGTCAAATAATAAATATATAAATATATTTTTTAATTTTTTTTATTTAGTTGAGAGAGAGACAGAGAAAAAGGCAGAGAGAGAGAGAGAGATGGCCTCTAGCCACTACACACAAACTCCAGACACATGTGTCAACTTGTGCATCTGGCTTACATGGGTCCTGGGGAATCAAACCTGGGTCCTTTGGCAAGAACTTTAACCACTAAGCCATCTCTCCATCCCTAAAATATATTTTTCAAAAGAAGTGCCTACCGGGCAATTTGGTGCCAGCTCTACTTTTTTATTTCATTCAGCTGTTTATTTGTATTTTCTTTTAATTTATTCACCTATTTATTATGTATTTATTGGTATCTGTCCTCTTTGATTTCATTAAATATTCTGATATTTTTATTTTGTTGGAATTTCATCTAATTTGTTCTCATTAGAATCCATTACTATTGAAATGGTATTTTTAGAAGCATAAGTCTGCCTTGGGTTTTCATATTTGTTTCTGCATCAGGACTGTGCATCTGGAGATAGGTCACCATATATTTCAGGTAAAGTATTTGAGATGTTCAAATGGGACTGGGTTATATTAGGGCTGTAAATCTGCCATACTCATACAATTCATTCAACATCAGCATCACAATGAAATCAAGGTGATGAGAGGAACTTGAGCTAATGAATTGAAAGATTATCTGGAAGAGTAAGCATAGAGAATAACCAGAGAAACTGGAAAAAAAAAACAAATATAAATAGTGAGCATATATTTAGCTATAATAATGCAAATGTCATCATACCTTTAATTGGAATAAGGAAGATAGACTGAACAAACCTTGCAGGAAGTCCATAATTACAGCCACATAGATACTAAGTACTGTTGTCGCTCACTGACGGGGATACTAAGTACTGTTGTCCCTTGCCGTCTGAGGAGGACTGGTTCCAGGGCCCTGTGGATATTGAAATCCTTGAATTTCATATCCTTTAAATAAAATTGTGTAGGATTTGCGTAGAACCTCTACATACTCTCAAGTATGCTTTAAATCATCTTTAGGTGGCTTATAATATCTAGTACAGTGTATATGTTCTATAAATTATTTTTATGTTGTATGGTTTGGGGAAAAGTTGTACATGGTTTTACAACATACTTGATTAACAGTTGGTCAAAACCATGGATTCAGAACCCACAGGTACTGAGGGCTGACTTCAGAGTACCTTAAATTGATGAAGAAAAAAAATGAAGTGTTGAGCAAAAGCTATTGGCAACTGTCTAGCCATCTGGAAACAAAATCATTGTTATGATAGAGGAATACATATAAAATTAGAAAACCATGCTTGGCAAGAAAATACTGTAATATTAAAATTAGAAAAATATTTATAAAATATTTTAGACAAACTTGAGCAATTGACAGATGGCTCCTTTTACTTCTCTTTATGCCAGGAATTGAGAAACTTTGTTTAAAAAGGCAGATAGTAAATATACTAGGCCTTCTGGTTTCTGTGACGACCACTTAACGTTGCTATAACAGTGTGAAAGAAAATATATACCTGAATGGTGTGCTGTGTTCTTGGCAAAAAAGTTAATTTAAAAAATGTAGTGTGTCTGTGGCCATCATTTGCTGGCCCTAGCTCTATCCTGTTTATAAGTTGCAGTTGAATTTAATACTGTCCTGGTAATTAAAACTCAGTTTATTTGAGTATTGCATGAGGCATCCCATCATATCTCTGTTTTCCCACCTTGTACCTGATATTGTTCTATATGCTGTTTAACACTCAGTGCTTTTAGAGACACTGTGAATATGCATATATTAATGGATAGAGAACTATGTCACATAAGTTTATTTTAAACTTTTTATTGACAATTTCCATAATTATAAATAATACACCACAGTCATAATCCCTTTCCACAAATCTCCCTGTGCCCCCTTCCAAATCCCTCCTTCATTGAACCCCTTCTTCTTTCCAACTAGTCTCTCTTCTATTTTGATATTATCATCTTTTTCTCCTGTTATGCAGGCCTTATGTAAGTAGCATCAGCCACTGTAAGGTCATGAATATCATGGCCACTTTGTGTTTGGAAAATGATATTGTAAGCACTCTTCCCCTTCCTTGGGCTCTTACATTCTTCCTGCCACCTTTTCTGCAATGGCCCCTGAGCCTTGGAGGGTGTTGCAGTCAGCTTCTCATTGCTGGCATAAAGCACCTGACCAAAAGCAGCTGATGGCAGGGAAGTTGGTTGTTTTGGCTTCCAGGCTGGAGGGGCAACTTCATGATGGCAGGGGAAAACATGGCGTGAGCAGAGGCTGGACATCACCTCCTGGCCAGTATTAAGTGAACAATAGCAGCAGGAGAGTGTGCCAAACACTGGCAAGGAGAAGCTGGCTACAACACCTATAAGCCTGCCCCCAACAACACACCTTCTCCAGGAGGCTCCAGTTCCTAAATTGCCACCATCTGGGGACCTAGCATTCAGAATCCATGTGTTTATGGAGGAACCTGAATCAAACCACCATAGAAAGTGTGATGGAAATGTCTTACTCACCAAAGTGCTGAACACTCCACTGTCACCTCTCAGCACTTCGGTGAGTTTTGAGTTACCCCAGTGGTCACCACCATCTGAAAAGAGCAACTTCTCTAAACAAAAGTGAGAGTATCATTAATATATGGGCATAAACATGAGTGCTTAGAGGACAGTTTGGTGGGCATAATAAATCCATTTAGCCAGACAACAGTAGTAATTCCCCATTAGGGCTTATGACCTGCCAAGCTTTTCAGAGGTAAGTTTCCATATTCATAAATCTTAAATTTTGATTAACTCGCCTCCCACCCCCTCCTTTTCTCAATCCCTCTCTCCAGATTACCAGGCAAGAATTCCTTCCATGGAATGGGCCTCAGCTCCAGAGAGCAGTTGGTTTCCCCTATAACAGACATGCTGCCATTGAACCAGTTGGTACATTTGGTCCTGCTGGCCAGCCATAGAGCTTGCAGAGTCCACTGCTGGTTAACACCATTGATGACTTTTCTCCACCAATAGGCTGCATAGCTCTTTCCAACATCCTGATAGCTAGCCAACAGTGAGGAGGCTTCCAGTTCAGCTCAAGCTTGACTTCTCAGTGTTCTGCAGCCCAAGCATGTGGTGTCTTCAGCAATAGCATCTTACCATTTAGTTCTAGTTGGCAACCAGAGCCTTAGCAATAGCCTGTAATGTTTTGGGGGCACTAAGAGCTTCTCTGGCTAACAATTCTCTGGAAGGTATTCCACTCCTGACATTGAAATTTTTCTAATAATCTGTGGCTTCTGGGTACAACATTAACCACTCCTATAAGATACTAATGCCAAATTCACTCTTTAAAAAAAAAAACATTTATTATTAGGTAGCAAAGAGGTAGGTTTTACAAAGCATGGTGATGCATGCCTTTAATCCCAGCACTTGGGAGGCAGAGGTAGGAGGATCACCATATGTTTGAGGCCAGCCTGATACTACATAGTGAATTCCAGGTCAGCCTGAAATAGAGTTATACCCTACCTCAACCCCCCCCCCCCGAAAAAAGGTTTCCATATGGTTTGTTCATAAATCTTAAATTTTGAGTAACCCTCCTCCCACCCCCTCTTCTCCATCCCTCTCCCCAGTATTCTGCCATCTATTTGCATATCTACTCTACCCTCCCCTTAAGCCCTCTTCTCTCCTCCCTCCTTCACAGCCCCTTTCTAGCTTCCTGGTCTCTACTACTGACTTATTCCAACTCACCTTATTCCAACTCACATACAAATCTAAACATTTGAAGCTAGAACACACATATGAGAGAGAACATGCAGTTTTATGAGCCTGGGTTACCTCATAATCTTTTCCAGATCCATATATTTCCCTGCAAATTTCATAATTGCATTTTTCATTACCACTGAATAAAACTCCATATGTTAATGCACCACATCTTCATTCATTATCCATTCATCAGTTAAAGGGCATCTAGGCTGGTTCCATGTCTTAGCGATCGTGAATAGAGCAACAATAAACATGGATGAGCAAGTATCTCTGTAGTGATGAGTAGAGTCCTTAGGATAAATGCCTAGGAGTGGTGTAGCTGGGTCATATGGTAAATCTATTTTTAGCTGTCTCTGGAATCTCCACACCAATTTCCACAATGGCCGTACCAGTTTATTACAAACTTTAAGTAACAGAAAAGACATGTAGCATACAATTTACAAATAAGTACACACTATACCTATTGTAAACTCCATGCAACCATTTCATTCTCAGAGAACGTTTTCATTGATTTTTGTCCAGCTCACAAGCCCACAGCCAATTGTAACCTACAGTTACAATTCATGGTCAACTATCTTTTCAACATCTATATGTAGTTGTGTCTGAGAAACTATAAAGACATATTAAGAACATTACTCATCAGTGAAATGAGTGATTTCCTGTGCTGAATTAGGTAATAATTTTCAAATATAGGAAGAATGTTTCTTCTGGATTTTACGCTGTGTGCAGAGACAACACACACAGCACACATTCAAGTGTGATTGTCTCTGTCGCTCTCTTGGGTCTGGAAAACCAGCATTAAGTGTGTATTTGTAGCATTTCCCATTTCCACAAGGAAACAAATGGGTGATTTCAAGTGTTAAAAGGCACACAGAAAGGAAGCCAGATATAGTGACTTGTGCCTCCAGTTCCAGCTCTAGCCAAGGTGAGGCCAGCCTGTGCCCTAGAGAGCAAGATCCTATCTTCTCAAACAAAAAGACACACAGAGGCAACTTAAAACTTCAAAGAGGTTATCTGAGCAAACAGTAACTCACAAACTTAGTAGCACCAAACCCCAGCAGCTTGATGCTGTGGCTGAAGAGGTTGAAGGACAAGTTGAAGTGATAGCCTTATTTGGACTACCCTGGCAGGAACTTCAAGGTACAGCAAAGCAACAGTGAATGGAATGCCTTGTTTGCATACAGGAACCTATAGGTGCAACTGCTTCAAACGAATGGACTCCCATCTTATTTGAATGCAGGTTACCTGTATTCGCATCACTCAATTAGGAGAGATACGCACTAGTGTCTCTACTATATAGACACAGCCCAGATGTAAGTACCCCCAATGCCAAGATTTTATATATACAGTATAAGCATTAGGAACTGATGACTTTTGAATATTCACAACTTTGTGGGTTTTCTTTTTTTTTTTTTTTCACCGAATCAGGACCTTGCACATGCTAGGCAAGCACTCTGAGCCACACCTCTAAACCCCTTATTCTTGGTATAGTTTTATTTAACTGTCAGTGTATGTTAATGTTAGATAAAGGTTGCATTTAACAACCAGTTCACAAAGTTCTTAGAATATGAATGATCAGCTCTATTAAGTATGTGTGAGCCAGCCCCAGCACACCACTGCATCTTAAGACTCAGGTACAGGATTTTTCTTCTTTGGATAAATATCTTTCAACACATGACAAGCTCAGACCTTACCCAGCGCTCTGCTCCTGTCCCTCATGTCCTCTGGCTAAGACACCTTGGAGTAGTCACAACTTCTGCATTAGCATGTTGTGAGCCCTAGAGGTGAACATTTCTAGTACAACTTGAACTAGATAGTCACAGAATCCCAGGTTCTTTTCTCCCCTCTTGCCACACACCCACTACACGTGTAGGATTTACCACAGACTTTAGGAGCTAGTTCATTTGCCTCCTGGGAAATTCCAACCCACTAGTAACTGGTAAAGACCTGCCCTCTTGCCTGTGAGGAGGATCCGTCTGGCTTGATTTTGGATAATCCTACAATCCTGGCCACTGTGGTGAAATCAAGCTGGATTGCTGTCCAGTTAACTGGACCAAAAACAAGCTCTTGGTGCAGCAGGTACACATCTGTTCTCTTTTTATTTTTCTCAAACAACATTTTTTCCAAGCAAAGCAATACAAAAATGCCCTAATCAACAGCTTTCCTCTGGAACTGCTGTGAGCAGATAATAAGCCCCAATGCCACCAGCTTCCCAGCGCTTTTGTGGGCACATTCCCCAGGGTCAGAGCCATTGCAGCAGTTCCCACACATCTTGGTTTTCTTTGGACCTCAGCCCCGTACACCTGACTCCACCAGCCTTTTTCCAAGGAATGCCATCTTCATTTCTCTCCTTTCCACAAATGTAAAAGTGGAGGCTGGGGCAGGATCAAAGAGGTCCAGTCAGAATTGTAGTGCTTTGGTCAAAACTTGCAAAGTGAGCTGTAGAGGCACAGACAAGCTAGGAAGACAGCCTTAACCACAGTCCAGTCTGAGAGGGACCATATGGGTGGTTGGAGAACAGCCTGGCTGCCACGTGCACTGGGCTCACACACAGCTTTTTGGCCTTGCCCTAGTGTTGAGTGAGCCCAGAGCAGAACTGCCAGTAGGTGTGGTTTAAGTGCCAACTAGCCACTTGTTGGCTTGGTTATGGACACTCAGTCCCAGCTTCTGTACCTGTGTGTTAGACATGTACAACCATGGGACCCACAGAAATTCACATGCAGGGAGGCCTTGTATGAGTACCTCCTCTGAGAGGAATTAGAAAGATTCCAGATTTGTAAATATGTCTTTTCATAGTGCTTATAATGTCACAATACCCATAAATATTTTTGAATTTGTTAAATATTATTTTTAGGTATGTAGACATACATGCATGCATGTAGTACTGGGGATTAAACCCAAGGCCTTATTCTAGTCCAGGTTGATCTGGAACTTATGCTATAGAGTTCAGACTGGCTTTGAAGTCTTGGTGATCCTCCTACCTCAGTCTCTGAAGTGCTAGATTACAGGCATGGACCACCACACCTAGCCCAGAAGTATTTCTTGATATTAAACTGTCCTGGAATCAATTACCCATGCCAGTTGTCTACCTGATGCTGCAGTTCTTGTCTCACAAAGGTGTTATGCAAGAATGAAGAATGCCGGGAGGGGGGGGGAATTATCATGGTTTATTAGCTGTACGTATAGAAGTTGTCAATAAAAAAATTTTAAAAAAAAGAATGAAGAGAGCCTAGGAGAGTAGGGCCTTGCAAACATGACTCATGATAGTTCATGATTTATACCTCAAAATGCAAAGATCAGTGACATTTTACTCCATGAATGTACCAATCCACTCCTGATGCGCCTTCACCAAATTGGCCCAGCCCTGCTGTCCTCAAGCCTCGCCTCGCTTCACCTGGCTCTTGATTTCTCTCCTGACTCCCCTAGTCTTCCTCAGGTAGAGGCTGGGCCTTGGGATGCCTACCATTATTCCTGCCTGGGGAGAAGCTGCAGATGTTCCCCCGGGTCAGATCAAAGCCAGCAGGACCCTAAGACACTGTGGCTTTTCACTCCACTTCCAGCTGAGGCTTGTCACCCATTCCCCCCTACATGCGGTTCCCTGGAGGGAGCAGTGACAAAGCCCAGAGGGTTGTGCAGTGAGAGGAAGGAGAGGGAACCCATGTTAAGCTCCTGTGACCAGCTTGGACAACTTACCCTGGCCAACTCGCCTCCTCTGCTTTGTGGCTGGTTTGTTGTTCAGCTTGGACCACACACCTACGCTCATGTCTCCCCTCCCACCCTCTCCCACCTAATTTCCGAGACAACTACAGCATTTCACTTTGCATGGGAGCTTTTGGTCTCCTTGCCAATGCTAGTTGCACCAACAAATTTAGGGTATCCCAGATCCTCGTCTTACAAATTTAAAGAATCAATTCCATAGACCATAGGGTAAGACTTGGGAGAGATTTTATTAAATTAAGAGAAGGAAAGAGAGGGCTGGAGAGTTGGCTCAGCATTTAAGGCACTTACCTGCAAAGCCTAACCTCTTGCATTCATTTCTCCAATACCCGCTTAAAGCCAGATGCACAAAGTGGTGCATGCATCTGGAGTTTGTTTGTAGTGGCTGGAGGCCCCAAAGTGTCCATCCCATTCCCTCTCTCTCTCTTCTTGCAAATAAATAAAATATTTTTTAAGAAAAGGGAAGAGAGGGCTGGAGGGATGACTTATCAGTTAAGGTGCTTGCCTGCAAAGCCAAAGGACCCAAGTTCAATTCCCCAGGACCCATGTAAGCCAGATATACAAGGTGGCGCATGCATCTGGAGTTTGTTTGCAGTAGCTGGAGGCCCTGGCACACCCATTCTCTCTCTATCTACTTCTTTCTCAAAAGATAAAAATAAAATATTTTACAAAAGAAAAGAGGAGAAAATACAGAGATCTCCTGCCATTGTAGAAGGCAGGAGGGAATAGGGAGCCCACTGGGAGTAGGAGTTGGGATCCCCCAATCTTAGCCCATAAGGGAGGCTTACCAGAGCAGAGATCTGGAAGTTCAGGAGAGTTGAAAAACCAACAAGAGGCCTTCCCCACCTGGTAAGAACCTATTTCTGACCTTCTTGTGGTGGGCTTTACCTTCAGGCTCAGATGAGTCTGAAAGAGAGCTGATTGGTCTGGCTCAGGAATAAGGGGCGAGAGAGCTGATTGGATAGACTGGATCAGACATTGAACTCTGGTTCTGCTGATGCAGGCAGGCTCCATGAAGAGTCCATCTTTGGACTCTTCCTCCTGACTGATTACCCAATCCCATCTCAATTTAAGACCCTTTTATTCTAGAGAACCTGAGCTAACTTAACCCATATTGAGATGACAGACTGAATAAGATCTTCCATAATCTTTATGAGCTAATGTACAGCAGTAGTTATCAAAGTCATGTGTGGAACTGGTCCAGTGAGATCCCACCATGGCCTTGGGAAGTTCAAGACAGAGTCTGGTCTCATCCCTGTGTCCCTCACAGCTCAGCACTGAGAACTGGTTCCTAAGTCATTGTTGAATGATTGGATGGCGAGTGCACACACATGCATGAGCCTTGTTTAAATCAAAAGCTCATGTAATCTTAATCAATTCTGTGTTTGGCTGTGTACACTCAGTGAAATGTTTAATAATCGGTTAAAAGGAATAATTTCTTTCCTGTGTGACTGTTCTTTCTTCTTACATGGTTCCTTGGTTTCTTTTGGTGGTTCATTCATATTTATCTCTTTTTTCCCTAAGAACATAATTGTTCTTCTTTTATGGCTAGTTTTATTGACCTCTGTTTTACTGACATCTGTTTTAAGCTAATCTTCATTTCTAAGATGAGAGATGGAATTTTTCAATCTATATTTCAATGGCTCCATCTATCTTGTCTTCAGTGCTGGAAGGGAAAGATAGATTTAAGCCAACATGCCTTCTGTGCCAGCTTTAAGCTCTTTCACTAAACTCCCTTCTGCAATGTGAGATGATAAAGTATTATTCCCACTTCCTTGGAAACAAAGCTGAAGAATTTAGTACTCTTTATAAACAGTTGCCAGACACATGGTTGTCCAAAATTCAATTTTTAGCACCATTTGCGTTGCTATTACAGGCAACCAGGAGCCCCAGTGGCACAATCGGTTAGCACACGGTACTTATATATTACAGGCAACCACTTCACCTCCTTTTATCATTACTGCAATAAAAATTCATGATAAAAGCAACTTAAGGAAGGAGGAGCTTATTTTGGCTCGCAGGTTGAAGATACAGTCCATGGTGGCAGGAGCATGAAGCGGAGCTGGTCACATTGGACCCACAGTCAGGGAGCAGAGGGCAACGAATGTCAGTGCTCAACTCGCTCTCTCCCTTTAATGCAGCCTGAGGCCCCACCCATGGAATGGCGGCGCTCACAGTTAGGGTGGGTCCTCCCACCTCAGTTAAGCTAGTCTAGAAACTCTTTCACAGACATGTCCAGAGATTTGTCTCAAAGATGACTGTAGAGCCAATCAAGTTGACAGTTGAGAATAACCCTCACACTTCCCTTCTGCTCTTTCTGGGACCATTCCAAACTTTTCCCTCAGACTCTCCAAGTTGGAGGACAAAAGCAGTATCTTATTCCCACTTGCTAAGGTGAGGCCTCAACCCCACCACCACTGGGTGCCTTCCTTCACAAAGCCTGGCATTAGCTTCTCCCTCTCTCTCAAGCAAAAGAGGAGGAGATCTCCCTCTTTGTATTTAATTTCTTCAAAGTACATACTCAGTGGTAATAAAAATGCCAATGAAAAAATAGATCCGCAGAGAGAACAGGCCTCCGGAGCCCCATCCTTAGGGTTATCCTGTCAGCACTGAAGAGTCAAGGGGCACCCCAGTCTTCCCTCCACCTGCCCAGGAATCTGAGGCTTTTAGTGTTTGAGCAGAAGGAAACTTATTTTGAGAAACATGGCATGTTCAAAAATATATCTGTATTTGCATTCAGCCTTTTTCCCTCTAGCACCTTGTAGAGTTCTAGCCATACTGCATACTAATTTCTGTGATTTGCACATCAACCAATTTTAATGTCATTATATATTTTTTGAAAAAGTAATCTTAAATTTTCCCTTCAGAGTTTTAACAATTATTTCTTTTTTTAAATCCCTAGTTTATTATTCTTTTTTATTAAATTTTTTTTTAATTTGAAACTTTGCATGGATACATCAAGTGTTGATACCATCATTCCCCTCCTCCCTGTGCCCACTCCACTGAGGGTGTCCCTAGCTTATTATTCTTATTTCCTTCATAGCCTGTTTATGTTGTTTATTTTAAGATAATCTGGCTATAAACTACTAACAAATTACTCCCAAGCAAAGACAGCATTAAAACATTAAAGGAAATGGATTTCCTGTCCAATAATATAGAAAACCAGGTGTCCTGAGACTGCAGTGTTGTAGAAAATAATACTTCAACATTGGCCGAAGGGTCATGGGTGAGCCTCAGATTCAAAACAAAAAGGAAGGGGGCCCTGGGAATATATTAAGAAGAATGTCATAAGAAACTTGGTGATTAAAAACAAGTGAACATTTATGTGATACGGAATAAATTCTAGAGGAAAATAGACCTTAGCAAAATTGAAACAAGTCAAAATAAAAGTTAAAACCGGGCTAGGACAGTGGCTCAGCAGTTAAAGGCACTTGCTTGCCGGGCGTGGTGGCGCACGCCTTTAATCCCAGCACTCGGGAGGCAGAGGTAGGAGGATCACTGAGAGTTCGAGGCCACCCTGAGACTACAGAGTGAATTCCAGGTCAGCCTGAGCTAGAGTGAGACCCTACCTCGAAAAACCAAAAAAAAAAAAAAAAAAAGGCACTTGCTTGCAAAGCCTTATGGCTTGGGGATCAATTCCCAGTAACCACAGAAAGCCAATGCACAAAGTAGCTCAGGAATCTGGAGTGTGTCATGGCAGGAGGCCCTGGCATGCCCATATTTATTCTCTCTCCTCTGTCTCTCTTAAATAAATAACAACAGGTAGGCATGGTGGTACATACCTTTATCCCAGCATTTGGAAGGCAGAGGTAGTAGGATTGCCATGAGTTCAGGGCCAGCCTAGGACTACAGTGAGTTCCATGCCAGCCAGGGCTAGAGTGAGGCCCACCCTACCTCAAAAAAATTTTTTAATTAAATAAATGAAGAATAACAAAATAGAGGAAAGACTACCTTAAAAAAGGAGGTCCTCAGGGAGTGGGAGATAGGGTGAGAGAGGGGCAATAAAAAAGATAAAGGGGTCTAGGAAGATGGCTCTGCAGTAAAGGCACTTGCTTGCCAAATCTGCCAACCTGGGCTCAGTTACCTAGTACCCCCCATAAAGCCAGACATACAAAGTGGCTCTTGGGTCTGGAGTTCATTTGCAATAGCAAAGGCTCTGGCCCACCTATTCTCTCTCTGTGCTCACAAATAAATATATAAGTACATACATGCATATTGCTGAGCATGGTGGCACATGCCTTTAATCCCAGCAGAGGTAGGAAGTCTCTGTGATTTTTTTTTTTTTTTTTTGAGGTAGGGTCTCACTCTAGCCCAGGCTGACCTGGAATTCTATGTAGTTTCAGGATGGCCTCAAACTCACATCAATCCTCCTACCTTTGCCTCCCAAGTGCTGGGATTAAAGGCATGTGCCACCATGCCTGGCCTGAGGTTGCTGTGAGTTTGAGGCCATCTTGGGACTACACAGTGAGTTCCAGGTCAGCCTGGGCTAGGATGAAACCCTACCTCAAAAATAAACAAATAAATAAGTAAATACATATTTTTCAAGGATGACAAGATGGGAACATTATTAAATTACTGTATGTTTATACATTAAAGTTCTCAATAAAATAAAATAGGGCTGGAGAGACGGCTTAACATTAAAGTGCTTGCCTGCAAAGCCTAATAACCTAGGTTCAACTCCCCAGAACCCACGTAAGCCAGATGCATATGGTGGTACATGCATCCGAAGTTTGTTTGCAGTGGCTGAAGGCCCTGGCACACCCATTCTCTCTAAATAAATAAATAAGTAAATAATTAAGTTAAATATTTTAAAAGGTAAAAATAAATCATTCTATTAACAAAATTGATTCTGTAACCTAAAAGAAAACTCAAGGCCAAATAGTCACCAACAAATCCTACTAAGCATTTCAATGAAAGATTGTGTCAGTGTTCCATAAACAGACAGCAGAAGAGGAAAATAGTCCCAGCTAGGTTGACAAAGTTGATGTCCTTGATGCCAAATCCTAACAACCAATAATGAAGATACAGTCTTTCCAGCCAATTTACTCAAGAACGCAAATACAAAAAATCCAAGTCACTATCAAGCAAAATCCAACAGTGTTTTAAAATTAATATTCTTAGTTTCTCTAGTCATACCTTCTAAAATGGAAGAAAATTTTATCTCCCCTCTTGGCCTTTTAGCCATTGTTGGAGTAGTTGCTCTAGGGATTACAAGTGTACCTGTAGTACCACTTACGTAAAACTAATATTGGAGGGCTTCGTGCTTCACAGTGCATGAAACTCCTTGCTCCCTAATTCCCTTCCTTCATTTGTGCTGTAGGGGTGCCGTGTGTTTTACTTCTGTGTACATTACAAACTGCATCTTACAATGTTGTGAGGGTTTGCTTTTGTTTACTTGCTGGTTTTTGCTTTAAGCAATTGTTTTGTCTCCAAGAAATTAAGAGAAGAAAAAAAACCCTTGTTGCAGTCAGGTTCATATTGCCGGCAGAAATAACCCAACCACGAGCAGTTTGTGGGGAAAAAAAAAAAAAAAAGGTTTATTTTGGCTTACAGAAGCTCCATGATGGCAGGGGAAAACGATGGCATGAGCAGAGGATGGACATCACCTCCTGGCCAACATCAGATGGACAACAACAGCAGGAGAATATGCCAAACATTGCCAAAAGGAAGCTGGCTATAACACCCATAAGCCTACCCCCAACAATACACTGCCTCCAGGAACCATTAATTCCCAAATCTCCAATATCTGGGAACCTAACATTCAGAACCCAAGTTTATGGGGGACACCTGAATCAAACCACCACATTCTGTTTTTATAGATCTATTTTTTTTATTAATTAGTTTTGTATTCAGCAAATGCAGTCAGTTTGGTACCATTATTAGGCTCATCTGTGACCTACCCCCTCCCCTTGGCCCCTCCTTGTTGAGGTATATGGGTCATGCATTGTGGAGTTAGCCCACAGTTATGGGTAAGATAAATGTCTCTGCGTATCATGACCCAACGTGTGGCTCTGCCATTCTTTCCACCCCCTCTTCCGCAAAATTTCCCTGAGCCATGTTGGGTTCATTTTTGATCTGCTTCAGTGATGAGGTGTTGGGGGCCTCTGAGGCTCTGGCTCTCTGATTTGGTAGGAGTTGGTTTTTCTCTGTGTTGATCTCCTTCCCCCTTGTGCTGGTATCCGGTTCATCAAGAAAACAGCACCCTTGCTTGTTTCGCCAATTTTTCTTAGTTTCAGCCGGGGCCCTTTTGAGGTTTGATGGGGTGGCTCTCTCCTTAGGATCTACATCTATCTGAAAAAGAGAAGCAGATTCTCCAACGGAGAGTAAGTTAGCACCAGGACAAATGAGATAACCCTTACTTTTTTTTTATAGAGAATTTAATAGGTGTAGGCCCTTTTGTAGCCCATGATTGATGGTAGCTTGATAATGGAGAGTGGGCTTATGTTTGTATATGGTTCTGACTTGTTTCCCAGATCCAGCTGTGGGTCCCATACCACTGAGGGGATCAGTTAGCCAAATCAAGAGCAGTTGGTTCCCCACCATGGCTGTGTGCCACTATTGCACTTGTTTGGGCATCACAACAGGTTATTTGCTGCTAAGTAGGTTAGACCATCAGTTGCTTGGACAGCTATTGGTCATTTTCCCCCCAGTCGCCCATGTAGCACCTTCTGGCACTAGACGCGCTGACTGTCTGGGAACTGACTCTCTTCCAACTTCCAGCCATGCCATTCCATTTTACATGTCAACAACATAAGGTGTCTTCAGCAGTAGGGTCTTACCACTAACCTTTGGTGGGTCATCAAGTACTCTGACAGAAATCTGTCTGTCTTTTAGGAAACTTTGTAGGTCTCTCTGATCAAAAGCTCATTGTGGATGATAGCCACATGCTGGTAATGGGAGTTACAGGTCAGTGCCCACTAAGAAAAGGAGGAAAAGGATAACTAATGTATAAGAGTTAGAGAGAAGAGAGAGAGAGAGGGAGAGAGAGAGGGAAGGAGGAAAGATGTAGAAGGCCCCTGGCCCCAATAAACTGATAACCATATATGATATAAAATACAATGCATTCAGTCAAACTTTAAAAGTCTCCATAGCTTTTATCAATCCCAGTGATGTTCAAAATCCTCATAGTCCAAGGTCTTTTAACTGAACCATAATACCAAAAAAGAAACCCATAAAGGCACAGAACAAACATTCATACTGCAAAAGCTGGTGTTGGGCATAGCAAAGAAATATTCAACCAGTACAAGATTTAAACAGGGCAAACAACTCTTGCCAGGAACAAGTTTCCAAGTCTGATAATTCTAATCACCAACAAGTCTCCAGAGTTCCAACTCCGCCCCTCCAGCTAGGCTACTTACAGTCCTGGAAAACTTCATCTGGGACTGGCAGCCTTCTTTAGTAGACGTTTTGTGGTCCCAGAATCTCCACTGTGTCTCCACTGCAACCTACATTCCATTCTCACGGCTCCATTGGGTCTCCATGCAGGCATCCAGCAATCCAGCAAACCTGCTTCACACTGCCCATGGCCATTTCCAAACACAAGACCTTGCAAATTCAATGACCCTGTCTTTCCTGCATTTCTTATACTTCATAATACCAGGTGGGGTGCCAATTTGTTAATCCAGGGAATAATAAAGCAAACTTTGAAGAACAGGACACGCCTTCAGCATTCAGACCCCTTCAAAAGACTGCATTCTTTCTCTTGTCCCAATGCAGGTAGCTGGCCCAATCTCAATGGCTGTAATCTCTCATACAATTGCAGCTGAAACGGTCAGCAGTTTCAGCCCAAAGATTTCTTTTTCTCTGTGCCATATTACTCTGGTCACACCAGTCCATTTCTACGCAATGCAACCGTGCACATATTCTTAGGACATGAGCACAATAGCAAGTCTTTCACACAAACTGCTTCTAGCCCAGTCCAGGCCAAGCTCTTTCTCACCCTCACAGTCCATAGTTCTTACTGCATTCAGGTCTTTCAACTCTAACCAGAATAGTCTATCAAGCTGTACTTATAGCACTGCAAGACATTTCTTGGGCCAGGATTTCAGATCCTTCCACATTCCTCTTGAAAATCAGCTTTAAAAGGCCAAAGCCACACAGTCAGGTTTCTAGCAGCAACATTGACCCCATTCTCAGTACCAGCTTTACTGTTGCAGTCAGATTCACATTGCTGGCAAAAGTCACCTGACCAAGAGCAGCTTGTGGAAGAAAAGGTTTATTTTGGCTTACAGACTCAAGGGGAAGCTCCATGATGGCAGGGGGAAATGATGGCATGAGCAGAGAGTAGACATCACTTCCTGGCTAACATCAGATGGACAATAATAGCAGGAGAGTGTGCCAAATGCTGGCAAAGGGAAACTAGCTATAATACCCATAAACCCACCCCCAACAATATATACTGCCTCCATGAGGCATTAATTCACAAACATCCATCAGCTAAAACCTAGTATTCAGAACCTAAGTTTATGGGGGACACCGGAATCAAACCACCACACCCCTACACTCCAGTGTTCACCTACAGATTTGCCATTTCTGCGTTGCTGTTTCTATTTCCTGTAGATCTAGATTCTCCTTTGATGTCATTGTCCCTCAGCCTGAAGAATTTCCTTTACCTTTTTGTAGACCGGTCTCCCTATGTAGCCTATAAGTGGCCTCAAACTCGTGATCCTCCTACCTCAGCCTCCCGAATGCTGGAATCACAGGCATGTGTACCGTATTCAGCTCTTTCCCTTCTCTTGTCATGCTGATTTCTGAATGTGCTTGGCTTTCATGTGTTTGAAGATGTCTCTTTTTTATTATTTATTTATTTGCAAGCAGAGAGAGAATGGGCATGCCAGGGCATCTAGCCACTGCAAATGAACTCCAGATGCATGCACCACTTTATGCATCTGGTACGTGGGTACTGGGAAATCAAACCCAGGTCCTTAGGCTTTGCAAGCAAATCCCTTATCTGATCAGCCATCTCTCCAGTCCCTAATAATATCTTTATTTGAACTCATTTTTGTATGTTATTTTTATTGGCTATAAATAAAATCTAGCTTGGTAGAATTTTGTTTTTATTTCAACACTTTAAAGACACTGCATTTTCAAACAAAAAGAAAGACACTGCATTTTCATCTGACCTCTGATGTTTTCAGTAGAACATGTCTGCATTTACCACGTCAGTGTTCTTTACATCTGTGCTCA
Source organism: Dipus sagitta (assembly GCA_036346955.1). Classification (NCBI taxonomy): domain Eukaryota; kingdom Metazoa; phylum Chordata; class Mammalia; order Rodentia; family Dipodidae; genus Dipus; species Dipus sagitta. The sequence continues at coordinate 133,559,036 of CM070772.1, read as the reverse complement.
CTGGACACTTTAACATTTCCTTGCCCATATTATACAAGCTAGCAAGTCTGCTGTATGCAAAATGAATAAACACACAAAAAGTGCATTTCCATATTCCAGGAACACAGCAGAAATTCTAGTCAGCTTTTTACTGCCTCACTACTAAATATAAAAGGATGCCCAAGAGTCACTAGGCGTTTGAAGAAATTACCCAACATTAAAGCAGAAACAAACTCTAACAGAGAATAAACTTGACTAGGCAAAGGATAAATTCAGACAACAAAAGAAAACTTCAGAAAATTACAGTTGGTCTCCTCTGAAAAGAGAAAATATTTCATCTATGAAACAGAACCAGGCTGCTGAATTTTTCAAAAGAACATTGGAAGAGTCCAATGAATGCTTTAATAGGGTGGCAAATGCTGGAGAAAGCCACTCAGAGTGTTAAAGGAAGCTGTGCTGCATGGGGGATAGTGGGACCCCAGGAGGTAGAGAGAAATGAAGAAAGAACTGTTTGTTATAAACCTTGGAGTATTATTTGACTTTTCACACTATTAATTTATCACTTTGGGAAAACTAAAAAAAAATAAAAATAACTCTTTTAAGATGGTACTCCAGCAGGGTGTGATGGCACATGCCTATAATCGCAGCACTTGGGAGGTAGAGGCAGTTTTGCAAGGCTATATAATGAGTTTATACAATGAGTTTGAGGCCAGCGTAGGCTACATGAGACCCTGTTTCAAGCCCCACTTCCAAGAAAGAAAGGGATCTTAGAGCTAGGAGTATAGTCACTAGAGTTCCATTCTAGCACCACAAAATTAAGTAACTATTTGACTCATTAACTGATTTATAAAGGATGGTATTCCAGTGTTCCCTGTCAAATCTGATTATGCCAAGGACAGTGGCATGTGTATGTTGCTGTGACAGTTCCTCACTGATTGCAGAGAGCATCCCCCCATGGCCAGTTTGTTTTCCTTGGTTTCAGTTACCCATGGTCAACCATGCTCTGAAAACATTAAATGAAACATTCTAGAAATAAACAATTCGTAAGTTTTTAAAGGCATGTTGCTTTGAGCAGGATCATGAAATCTCACCTGTTCAGTGCCACCCAGCTCAAGATATGAGCTATCCCTTTACCCAATATTTCCACATTGGATACACTACTCTCACATTAGTAACTCAGTAGCTGGTTTAGGTTATCAGAATAACTGTCTCAATATCACAGTGCATGTGTTCAAAGACATTTTATTTACTTAATAATGGCCCAAAGCGCAAAGGTAGAAATGCCAGCTATTCAGATATACCAATGAGAAGCAATTGAGTGCTTCCTTGAGGGGTAAAGGTGTAAGCTCTTGACTTAATAAAAGTAAAGAATCACATGCTGAGATTGCTGGCTTGTACAGTAACAATGAATTTCCTATCCATGAACTGAAGAAGGAAAAGGAAGCCACAGTGCAAGGTAAGTGCTTAGTTCAAATGAAGAAAGTGTCAAAATTGTTAATGCATGTACAGGAGAAGTATCATAGCTAAGAAACAGTATTATGTGTGGCTTCAGGAGTCCACTGGGGACATAGTCCTCACAGATGCTTCACCCAGACAGAAATTGTATGTATATATCTGGAGAGATGTCCTAACAGTTAAGGCACTAGCCACAAAGCCAAAGAAACCAGATTCAATTTCCTAGGACACACGTAAGCCAGATGCACAAAGTGTTGCATGCATCTGGAGTTCCTTTGCAGCAGCTGGAGGCTGTAGAGCTCCCATTCTCTCTATCTGCCTCTTTTGGGTTGGAGGGGGGATGGCTTGGAGGTTAAGGCATTTGTCTGTTTCTCTGCCTCTTTCTCTCTCTCTCTCTCTCTCTAATAAATAAATAAATAAAAATTAAAAACTATAAAAAATACATTTTTATTTATTTATTTGTAAGCAGAAAGAGAGAGAAAGATAGAAGGGGCACACCATGGCCTCCTGCCACTGCAGAGAAACTCCAGATATATGTGCCATTGTGTGCATCTGGCTTTACATGGGGACTGGGGAATTGAACCTGGGCCTTTAGGCTTTGCAAGCAAGCTCCTAAACCACTGAGCCATCTCTCCAGCCCAGAATTAACATTCTTAAGTCCTTTTCCTGGCACTTGAGACACCATCTTTAAGGGCTTTTAGTCTACAAGAGCCCAAGAAAGGTTCTTGCATGTCCCCTGTCTTAAGTTTGTCTCTGGGGGTGGGGGTGCATGCATGCTCACATGTGTGTCCTCTTCCTTATTCTCTCTGTCTCTGGGGGTGCATGCATCTGGAGTTTGTTTGCTGTGGCTAAAGGTCCTGGTGTACCCATTCTCTCCCCCCCCCCCTCTCTCTCTCAAATAAATAAGATATTTCCAGGCATAGTGGTACACACCTTTAATCCCAACACTTGGGAGGCAGAAGTAGGAGGATATCCATGAGTTCAAGGCCACCCTGAGACTACATGGTGAGTGAGTTTCAGGTCATCCTAGGCTAGAGTGAAACCCTACCTCAAAAATAAATAAATAAATAAATAAATAAATAAATAAATAAAATATTAAAAATAAAAACAAAACAAAATGTATTGCTGCTGGGCATGGTAACACACACCTTTAATCCCAGCACTCAGGAGGCAGAAGTAAGAGATGAGTTCAAGGCTAGCTTGAGACTACATAATGAATTTCAGGTTAGCCTGGGCTAGAGTAAGACCTTACCTTGAAAAAAAAAATTAGGGCTGGAGAGATGGCTTAGTGGTTAAGCGCTTGCCTGTGAAGCCTAAGGACCCTCGGTTTGAGGATCGATTCCCCAGGACCCATGTTAACCAGATGCACAAGGGGGCGCACGTGTCTGGAGTTCGTTTGCAGTGGCTGGAGGCCCTGGCGCGCCCATTCTGTCTCTCTCTCTCCCTCTTTCTCTCTCTGTCGCTCTCAAATAAATAAAAATAAACAAAAACTTAAAAAAAGAAAAAACAAAATAAAAGTATTGTTTAATGAGTACACATTCACCAAGCCTTTCATCCCTTAACATGGGGAAAGCATACAAAAATAAGTGGTCTATGAACTTCATAAAATTTTTCTTTGAATACAGAAAACATAAGCCAATAGTAAAATAGTCAGTGTAATATTGTTGTTGTTTCAGGCAGAATCTATAGCCCAAGTTGTGTAGCTGATAATGGCCTTGAACTCCTGATCATCCTGTATGTTATGACAAATACATAAGGGAGCCATCTTCATTCTTTCACCAGGCCTTTGTGTTTAAACACTGTGACTTGAATGTAGCCCTTGAATGACTGGTCCCCTGGATGCCAGAGAGAAACATCACTCACTAGAGCATTAGACTGGAACTTAATTACTTGATTTTCTACCTCTTTTTTTCCTTTACTCTGTCTCAACTAAAGCATTTTTTTCTCTGCATGTTTTAAGTCTGGGAATGTGGAGGGAAAAAAATACTAATAAATTCATAATTGTTAGTAACTTCTTGATAAAAATAAATAAATAAAAAGCTAGGAATTCAAAGTATTAGCTCATAGTCCTTAATCCCCCCCCCAAAAAAAAAAACTTTTCCCACCCCCACTCACTTGTCTCCAATCGTAAATTTCTCTCTCAAGGGTTTTTAATGCTTAATTCAGAATGCTGGGCAGAGAAAGGTTTATATTAGCTGGCACTTTCCTACTGGCAAACACAATCTTTCCTTAAGTCTACTTCTTTCTTTAAATAATAGGAATAATCCTGTTTGCTCATTAGGAATTGAATTCATCAAGGGAAAATACTCAGGGAAAAAGGTGAACAATGATAGAGCTGGTTTTTGGCAGTCTCTGACTGCATTAGCAGCTGATTATCTTCTGCCTAGTTGCCTGGGCTCCACTGTTGACATCTGTTGGCAGCCTGCTGCCTGTGCTGGCCGTGTTTAAGCAGGTGGATCTGCAGGTCTTTCTAATATAATCTCAGGAATCTGATGTCAAAACAGCCAGAGAATTTGGACTGGGGCATCTTTTGAGACTCCCTTCTGGAAACTAGGTATTCCTGGTACTAGTTGGAGTGTTATCACAGTAACTTCAACAGGCTTGCAGAGGATCTTGGGAAGTCATACATCCTGGGTAAATGCTTTGTTTAAAGCACGGCCAACATGCTACAATCCCACTGCCTGCAAGCAGCAGTTCTGTTGAGTGTGGACTTAGGCCCGAGGTGCCCTGGACGTGGTCTGGATGTGTGTCTCCTCTTACCCATCACAGCATGGCCTCAGGGGAGTGGCCAGGTGTGGTGGGAGCTGGCTCCGAGTGCCACATCCCAGTGTAGGGGGGTGCGTGGTAGATTACAATCCAGGTGGGCTTGGCTTTAGGAGAGGGACCCCCAGAGACTAAGGACTCGGAGCAACTCTTCCCATGTGTCTCTGCCTTGATGTGCCTTGCTGAGTCACTGCTGGCTACCTCAAGGACCGTGGGGCTGGAGACGGGGGAAAGGACCATGTACTGGATTTGATGACTATGGAACTGACTTGCCCAGGTGGCTCTGCTCACTGCCCTGGCTAATTCTGGAATCCAACATTATGTGACCACAAACAGGCTAGTGCAACAGTTGCCACCATGTATAAAAAGCCTTGCCAACACCTTACTCTCTGACCCAGTGTTTCCACTGTGGGATCTTTCCACAGAAAGTAGTCTAGACTGGAGCTAGTGATATTTCTGGCAAGTGCATATGTTTTCTTAAAAGAAGGGAAATGGAATAAATATTCTGTTATAACTCATGCTAAGAGACTGATTAAAGAAATTGTTATAGCCAGGCGTGGTGGCACATGCCTTTAATCCAGCACTCAGGAGGCTGAAGTAGGAGGGTCTCTGTGAGCTTGAGGCCAGCCTGGGACTACAGAGTGAGTTCCAGGTCAGCCTGGGCTAGAGTAAGACCCTACCTCATAAAAAAAATTTGATTATATTCATATGGTGAAATATTCTTCTTTTTAAAAAACTGGGCTGGGGAGATGGCTCAGTGATTAAAGATGCTTGCTGCAGAGCCTGCAAGCCTGGGTTCAACTCCCCAGAACCCAAGTAAAACTAGATGCATAATGTGGCACATGCAAATGGAGTTTGTTTGCAGCTGCAAGAGACTTTCACACACCCATACGCGCTCTCTCTCTCTCTCTCTCTCTCTCTCCTGTCTCTCTGTCTCTCTTTCTCATACACACATATGGCACTCAGGAGGCGAAGATATGGGAGCATCACTGAGTTCAAGGCCAGCCTGAACATAGTGAATTTCAGGTCAGCCCGGGCCAGAATGAGACCTTACCTCAAAAAGAAAAAATAAATAAATAAATAAATAAATAAAGCTTTGGTGTAAGAAAGGCACATTCGTTGGGCATGGTGGCGCACGCCTTTAATCCCAGCACTCGGGAAGCAGAGGTAGGAGGATTGCCGTGAGTTCAAGACCACCCTGAGACTATAGAGTGAATTCCAGGTCAGCCTGAGCTGGAGTGAGACCCTACCTTGAAAAACCAAAAGAAAAAGAAAAAGAAAGAAAGGCACATTCCATGAAAACAATAAACAAGTTAATAACTCTTGAATGTAATAAGCACAATTCAAAGTGGGGGATGACATATTACATAAAAAATACATGCATGGAAAATAGCTTGAAAAATGTCAAAAGAGTTATAGATGATTTTTATTTTCCTCTTATATGTTTCAATATTTAATAATTTGTCTTCTATAAGTAACAGAAAATAACTTTTTAAAAGAGTCATATTTCAAACTCATGCCACATATTTTATGCCATGCATGTTTTTCCCATATTGTGGAATGAGTTGTCTGTATGTCTTATGAAGACAGGAAAAACAAAGTAGTCTAGACTGTAGCAAGTTCCCTTGGTAGGGAAAGTGCAAAGAGCAGTGAAGTACAAGAGAAAGGAAAGAAATGTATTGAGAATTGACACGAAACCTTAGGACAAGTTTTGAAAATTATACCTGTTAGGAAAGGGAATTACCCTGTGGGGGCATATCTAGAGTTTCTTTGTCCCACCACCCTCTCCCTGACAGCTGTGTTTCTGTGCTCCTATTTCGCAGTCCTGTGGGTCCTTAGATCGCTGCTTGGGCCCTCGGAGGAGCTCATAAATATCTTACAGATAGAAGAAACAAAAGTACAAACAACATGTGAGCAAAATGCCTTTTGTTCTGTTTGGGCTCATTACAAGTGTGGCTGCCGTGTGCGTATATCCATCTGAACACTCATGATTCTGAGCTTAAAAACCACTTCCAATTCTATCAAGTCAGAATGATGTTTATAATGCTCTTAATCATGTGAAAAGATGCTCAACTTTTCACATATAGATGCAAAATTAATCTCTTTAAACTATCAGATTGGAACTGGAGAGATGGCTTAGCGGTTAAGGCACTTGCCTGCAAAGCCAAAGAATCTAGGTTTGATTCCCCTGGACCCATGTAAGCCAGATGCACAATGTGGTACATGTGTCCAGAGTTCGTTTGCAGTGTCTAGAGGCCCTGATATGCCCATTCTCTCTCTCTCTCTCTCAAATAAATAATAAAAAAAAAACTATCAGATTGCTAATCCCAGGCTGTTAGGAGACACACCCCTTTTTGGGGGGGTATTTTATTATTATTATTATTATTTAGAAACTTTGTATGGACACATCATGTGTCAGTACCATCATTTCCTTCCTCCCTGCCCCCACTTCACTGAGGACCCTCCTTAGTGGGATGGCTGGTATTCACCATGGAGTTGTGGGTTATGAGTTGTGAGGGAAGCAGTCTGTCATTGTGGGGAGGGCTATGTCTCTGGATCTTCCCTCCCACCCTGTGGCTCATACATTCTTTCTGCACCCCCACTTCCACAAATTTCCCTGAGCCTTGGTGGGTGTGCTTTAAGTTTACTTGATTGTTGAGCTCTCGGCAACTTCCATGTGGAGTATCCTCAGCATCTGTCTCCATCACCCTGGCACAGGTTGTCAGGCTTGCCACGGAAGCAGCATCATGGCTCATCTCGCTAGTTCCTCCGTGGTTTCACCTGGGCCCTGGCTACTGGAGGCACACTCCTTTTGATGCTTAATCCTGCTTCTAGAAATCTAGCCCAGGAGCCCTCTTATAGAGATAATGAAATGAGCTAGGCATGGTAAAGCACACCTGTAATCCCAGCACACAGGAGCCCAAGGCAGCCAGGGTTCTGGAATTCAAGGCCAGCCTGGAGTACATTGTGAGACTTTGTCTCAACACAAACAAACAAAGCAAGATATAAAATGATGTGTATGGGCTGGAGAGAGAGCTCAGTGGTTAAACGTGCTTGCTTGCAAAATGATGTGTTCATCACAGTTCATTTAACGAGCACTTTGGTGGCAGCTCCCCTGTATCAGTCACTGTTCTAAGTGCTTTACTAGCATTTAATCATTTAATCTCCCAGACAGCTCTGTGACACAGAGTTGTTACCACCCCTACTCTTATCGAAGTAGAAACTGAAACACAGAGATTAAGCAACTCGCCCAAATGTCCCTCAGCTAAGAGGGAGCAGAGCCAGGATTAAGACAGTGTTGCTTCCAGAGGCCTTGTTATGACCACCTCTGTGCATCCCTCCTGTGTGACCAAGGTTACAACACAGGCTACAAAGTTCCAGCACTGTGTGTAATTACAAGTTTGGAAACAACCTAAATGGCCATCAGTAGAGGAATGCTCCAATTATTAACACTTCCTCTGCAATGCAGAGAAGAGAGTGACCTCAAAGTATATTGCTAATAAAAAAAAAAGCAGAATATAGCAGGGGCTACAAGGTATGATAATAAAAGGGAGGGCAGAATATATTTGCTTGAATAAGACTAAAACAATCTTAGAAGGACATAGAGGAAGAAATGGGGAACTACCATTGTCCATTGGGAGGAACACTTCCAATGTATTGCCTTTTTAAAAATATTTTATTTGGGCTGGAAAGATGGCTTAGTGGTTAAGTGCTTGCCTGTGAAGCCTAAGGACCCCAGTTCAAGGCTCAATTCCCCAGGACCCACTTTAGCCAAATGCACAAGGGGGCGCATGCATCTGGAGTTCATTTGCAGTGGCTAGAGGCCCTGGCATGCCCATTCTTTCTCTCTATCTGCCCCCCCCATCACTTTCAAATAAATAAAAATAAACAAAAAAAACTATTTAAAAATATTTTATTTATTTGAGAGAGAGCATAAGAGAGAGAAAGAGGCAGATAGAGAGAGAATGGGCATGCCAGGACCTCGAGCCACTGCAAACGAACTCCAAATGAATGAGCCATCTTGTGCATCTGGCTTTATGTTGGTACTAGGGAACTGAACTCAGATCCTTGGGCTTTGCAGACAAGTACTTTAACCAATGAGCTATCTCACCAGCCCTGTATTGCCTTTTATAACTTTTATAACTATGAACCATTTATATTACTTATGTAGAAACATAAAGGACTCACATATTCTTCCCTTTTAATGTCCCTTCTTTGACCATGCAACTATTTTATTCATAGATTTTTTTTTATTTGTTTGAAAGAGAGAAGGGGAGGGAGGGAGAGAGAGAGGAAGAGGCACATAGAGAGAGAATGGGCTTGCCAGGGCCTCTAGCTACTGCAAATAAACTCCAGACACATGCACCACCTTCTGTAGCTGGCTTACATGGGTACTGGGGAATTGAACCTGGGTCCTTGGACTTTACAGGCAAGCACCTTAACTGCTAAGCCATCTCTCCAGCCCTTTATTTTTAAATTTACTTATAACTTTTTACAATGTATGTGAACAGAAAATCTGATAAATGCTTGTAGTTTGAGAAAGTTAGTCCGAGGGGATATAATAAAAAAGAAAGAGTCTCACCCATCCTGAGCTGAAGCCTCTCCCCTTCTGCACCCTCCCCCAAGGAGGTTCCTGGGAGTTCTCTCTCCCTCTACGCAGGTACACCATTGATACAGAATACAGAGCAGCTCCTTTTGTTTGACCCACCAAAACTATATCCAAAAATAAGAATCTAATTTCAGTGAGTAGGTCATTGGTGTGTATTTTTGGCAACATCCTATAGGGTTGGGATAAATTTCAGCTGAAATTATAACTTACAGAGCTCAATCTCTGTCCTTTAGTCATTGCCTTCCCACTTTAATCATAGTCCATCATTCGGTAGTTAAAGAGCCTAGATTTCTTGTGGTTTTGAAATGTAGCTTTAATCTTCCCCTGAGAAGTTGAGGGCAGATGAACATCCATCACCAGGACTGTGTTTTCAGCACCTGGAGCTAGGTGAAACACTTCTCACTGTGCCCTGATCAGTGTGCCACCTGGGTTAGGAAATGTGTTAGGGAGATGAGCCACTTTGTGTCTAAAGGACACAGGCCCTTTGGGAGACCGTGCAGTAGGAGAAGGTCTGCTTCTTCAAGTCGAAGAACCTTGCCTGCATCCTTGAATGCTGCACAGGTCAGGAGAGGCTTGGGCAACACAGAGTGAAAACAGCCTCTTTTCTATGACTATCACAAATTACCCAAGACTGAGTAATTTGAAATGATGAGAGCTTTGCTTAGTTTATGGTTCTGGAAGCTATGAAGTCCAAGAGCATGTCACTAGCATTTAGTAAGGCTTTCTGGCTGCATCTTAACATGGAGAAGGGCCCATGGTTGTCAGAGCAAGTGTGCTGGCTCTGTTCTTACTTCCTGTCCTCACATCGCTACTAATACCATCATGGGGCCACACTTTCGTGAGACTCTAATCCTAATCACTTACAGGTCCCATTTCCAGATATCACTAGCATGAATTTAGAGAGTACCTTTATAACAGTTGAGCTTTGTGGGGGTGGGGACACATTTCAAGGACAGCAGGCAGCTTGGGGGTTATAAGGTTTGGGACCAGTTAAAACAAAACAGTGCTACTCACGTGCCACACTGTGTAACTGAACCGGAGTCCAGCACCATTTAAAATAGCACCAGCCTGTGGTGTGGTGTGGTGAGCTGCAAGGCCACGCCTGCCTGTCTCCCTCCCCCAGTCCCATCTCTCCTTTGGGACCTGGCAGGTCACTGGGGTGCTTGGTACATTAAACATGGCCCTTCTGCTGGGATTTACAGAGCCTAAAGGTTGCCCAGAATTGGAGCAAAAGATAAATTTGTCCTGGCAGAGCTGCGCACATTACAAAAGCAGTCGCTGGACAGACCTCAAGAGACAGGTGCTTGCCGTTCGGAGCAAAGATACGGGAGTTCATAGGGTGTGTGAAGTAAGTGACGCTGAGACCCCGCACATACCAGTGGGCGAGTTCAGTGCTGCCCCTGCCTATGGCATCATAAGTGCGGAGAAACAGGCCAGAAAGGAAGTAAAAGCCAGAAATGTTCATGGCTGACACAGACTTTTAGCTAGCTGGCAAAGACACTGTCCCCATCTGGTCACAAGCAGGCTTCGGTGAGGTGTTTTTTTGGGGTTGGGAGGTCCAGTTACAAATAAACCCTGAGGGGAGGGACAGTACAGAGTCCATTCAGCATGAACAATGAGTCCTTGGCAGGTCATGCTGTACTTTGGCCCCTTATCTGTGTGTGGATGACAGTGATGTTCCTCTGAATGCTGCAGATGCCATCATAAGGAAAGGAGGTATATAAAGGTGGCCTGTGAGCAAGCCGACCAACAGATGCATATTAGCGGCTTTATAGTGTGTTTTATGACACCAGAAGTTCACCTCAAGGTCTGGGCATTAAATCAGTGCTAGAGTGCTTGCCTAGCATGTGCAAGACCCTGGGTTCCATGCCCAGCATATAACACGCACACACACATACACATATGCGTGCTCACGGGACTTGCAGGTCAGGTTTCCCACCTCCCTTTACACTTGAGGAGACCTGCCACATGAGCCATCATTTCCACATGGAAGAAAGGAGTAGAACAAGGTCCCTGAGCCCCATGGCAGCCTGAATGCCCTCACACTGGATGCTGGTCTTCTTCTCACAGATCCACATCTTGCCATGCAGCCTTCTGCTGGCTAGCATGTTTTTCCTGCCTCAGCCTCTATAGGTATGTGGGTTTGTACCAGCATGGGTACTCCCCAGGACTCCTCACTCGCCCTCTACCTGGGGGAGAGGTGAGCCTCAGACCAAATCCTCCTGGGCCTCTTAGTGAAACCTAGCTTCCCCTGGGAGGTCATGGGGTAAGGCTCTTGGCCAGGCCTGGTACCCAGTTTGCCCAATGGATATTTCAAAGGGGCAAGTAGCTCTGGCCAGGTGGTGAGAACATCTTTGAAGAAGGCTGTAGTGAGACCAGGCAGGGACCCACAGACGCTTCTAAGACAACAATGTCCAACTCAGCCAAGCCCCCTCCCCAGCAAGGTCATGAAGTATTTGTCCTAGTGATGAAAAGCTAACATGTAGTGCAAGATAATTAGGTCCCTAGTGGGCGCTGCAGCTCAGTGGCACAGGCATAGAGGGTCCTGACTGGCAGGAAGGAGCTGTGCAGCCAGAGCCACGGGCGGTAGGCTCACCCGGTCAGCAGGTGAACAGGAAGTGAGAGTAGTGGACACGGCCTGCTGAGGGAGGAAGAGGTGGGCAATACCTAATGCTTTTATTTTTGGAGTGTCCCTGGGGTGTATCCAGAGCTTCCCAGGGTGACTGTGATGTTGGTGCCTTCCAGGAAAGCTGAAAGAATGGAGCCTCATTTTGTATGGCACAGCGGAGCACCCATACCGCACCTTCAGCTCCCATCAGTCCCGCTCGAGGACGCTGGAGATCTCAACCCCAGAACTGGAGCCATCCAAGACGGCTGGCTCGCCATCCCAAGCCGAAACGCCCGAGGATGAGGAAGATTACACCGGTAAGGAACCTGAAGCCAAAGGAGACGGCTAGCCTCCTGAGTTTGCTTTCCACTGTGGCTCTCAAAGGTGGGCCCTTCCTGACAAAAGGCGGGGGTTGTGGTTGTAAGCTGTCATGCCTGGAAGTTGTAATAATGATGGTAATTTGCACTCACACAGCTCCTTCCACCCAAGGCTCTCCTAATATTTTACAGACCAGTAAGTATGCTTCAAATCAGTAAGTATTCTCTAACCTTTCCAGGCTGGGACAATGAACACCTATATGCCCAACCAGAAATGGGACTTGCCCCTGGTTACTAAGCCACTTCCAGGGTCATCCCTTTCCTTAAAGGCTCTCATCACATGACTCAGCCTCCTGAAAATCCAGCCACTTTTAGTGGCCAGTATATGGAGGAACACAGTTACTAAGAAGGGCTCAGGAAGCTTGGGTTACACACACAAAACCGAGAAAGGAGTAGTGGCTGAGACGTGACCACCCAGAAAAACTGGGTTAAGACCTAACAAGGGTGTCTAGAGATTATGTCAGTGCAGGCACACACTGATGCCATGCAAAAATTGAAAAATAAATATACTTTCATTTACTTATCTGCAAGCAGAGAGAAAGAGAGAGAGAGTGAGAGATTAAGAATGGGTGTGCCAGGCCCTCTTGCTGTAAACAAACTCCAGATGCATATGTCACTTGATGAATCCGGCTTTGTGTGGGTACTGTGGAATTGAACCTAGGCCAGCAGGCTTTGCAAGCAAGCACCTTTAACCACTGAGCTATCTCCCCAACCCTGCTAAAACATTTCTAAATCTCACAACACATAAAGACACCTCCACGATTCCTTTTGCTGTAGCATCCCATTGACAGTCTGCCTCTGCCTCGAGACCACTGGCTCATTTGCAAGGCAGCCGAGAACCTCAGTAGGTGCAGGTGGCTTTGGACACCTCCAGCCACCAAGCTAGGTACAGATTTCATTAGCACAGAAGTCAAAAGGGGTTTCTCTCCCTCTGAGCCACCCTTCAGCAGTTTGCGTGGCACTGGATGTTTCTGGTTGGGCATATTTTTCCTCACTAAATGTTCTGGCTACTTGACAAATGACGGGTGTTATCTCTGTATATGGATAACTAAATGGGGAACTCCACCAATACAGATCAAGCATAAATTATGGTTGATTCTATTTTAAATTTCTTTTACAACTCCTTTTAAAACAGAGCATTGAATTATGTATGGACCAATCTGCTCTGTTTTCCCCTGTGATTTATACACTGGCAAGATTCAGTAATTATTAATAAAGAACTGATTTTCCCCTCAAAATCTGCTATTGGCTTCAGTCATGCATACTGGCACCTCACCATCACACTGTTCTGCTCTTAGAATTACTTGGTCCCCCAACCCAGCACAGCCTGGATGGAGGAAGGGGTTTCCATGGGAATCCATTGCATTCCTAGCTCTCAGGAAAGTTCCCTGCAGTCTTGAGGGTTGTTGGAAGGGTGATGCCCTTATTGCATAAAAGGCTTGCCCAGAGACCAGGACAGAGTGACAGAGGGTTTAAAAATCAGAGGAAGCCAGGCGTGGTGACGCACGCCTTTAATCCCAGCACTTGGAGGCAGAGGTAGGAGGATTGCTATGAGTTCAAGGCCACCCTGAGACTACATAATGAATTCTGGGTCAGCCTGGGCCAGAGTGAGACCCTACCTCAAAAAAAAAAAAAAAAAAAAAAAAGTCAGAGGATACCAAGGAATGAGAGGCCAAGGAAGAAAAGTCAGAAACAAAGAATTCAAGGCAAGGGCAAGGAGGATGTGGGCCGTGGCTTTCAGAAGGTAGACAACTGTCCATGGGCAAACCATGCTGACACTCACTCTAGGAAATGGGACAGAGGCACCACCCAGACCCTGAGCACAAGAAAGCCATTGCCACATCAGTAAGGACAAGGAGTCTGAACAGTGGTCCCAGGAGCCAGCAGCAGGGGATAGGGAGCAGACAGGATAGATGGAGAAGCAGTTCTCCCTGGGACAGAAGCAGAGGAGGTGAGCAAGGGGCAGAGTCGTGCACAGCAAGGGCCCCAAGTAGTGGCAGGCAAGATGGTCCTCCATAGGAAAACTGGACACCTGAAGGGGGTGCCAGGCATTGCATTAGTCTGTTTTCTGCTGCTAAAACAAAATCTGCAATGCTGAGTACTTACAAGGATAAAAACAAGCCGGGTATGGTGGCGCACACCTTTAATCCCAGCACTCAGGAGGCAGAGGTAAGAGGATCGCCATGAGCTCGAGGCCACCCTGAGAATGCAGAGTGAATTCCAGGTCAGCCTGAGCTAGAGTGAGACCCTACCTCGAAAAACCAAAACAATTTTTAAAAAGATAAAAACAAAAGTCGGTAAGCCAGGTGTGGTGGTACATGCCTCTAATCCCAGCTCTCAAAGGCTGAGGTAGGATTGCTGTGAGTTCGAGGCCAACCTGAAACTACATAATGAATTCCAGTTCAGCCTGGGCCAGAGCAAAATTCTACCTGGAGAAACCAAAACAACATTAATTAATTAGTTAATTAATTAATTTAACTCACCAGGCTTGGTGGAGTACACCTCTAATCCCAGCACTCAGGAGACTGAGATAGGAGGATCACTGTGAGTTCAAGCCCACCCTGAGACTACATAGTGAATTCCAGGTCAGCCTGAGTTATAAAAACAATATATATGAATATATAAATTTATCCAGGCATGGTGACTCATGCCTTTAATCCCAGCACTCAGGAGGTAGGAGCACTGGGGTTAAAGGTAGGATAGTCATGAATTTGAGGCCAGCCTGAGACTACTTAGTGGATTCCAGACCACCTTGGGCTAGAGTGAGACCCTACCTCAAAAACACACACACACACACATACACACACATACATTTAACTCATAAGGGTCTGGAAGTGCAAGATGAAGAGAGCCACATCTACCCAGGAGGTTCCCTTTCCTGCATCACAGGGGCGAAGCAGCAAGGACAACGCAGATGCATAAGAGTGTAAGAGTGGAGCGGCTGAGGGATGAGGTAGCCTCCCTTTATAACAGTCTGCTCCTGCTAGAACTCCGTCCTATGAGTTAGTGTCAATCCCTTCTAAGGGCAGCACCATTAGGGACCTAATTATCTTGTACTGCATGTTAGTTTTTCATCACTAGGACAAATACCAAGAGAAAGAGTTAAAAGGAGACAGGATTTATTTTGACGTTTGGTTTCAGAGGTTTTAGCCCATCGTTGCATGGCCCCATCACTCTAGGAAGTGGGACAGAACATCCAACATCATGGTGGAGAGAGTATAGTAGAGCAGAGCTGCTTCCCTCATGGCAGCCAGGAAGCAGAGAGGAAAGACAGGAAGAGGACAGTGCCCCCAGGAACACACTCCCTGCAACTGTGCCCCAACTCCATAGTTCTACCTCCCAATAATTTATTTACATTTTTAATCCACCAATGGATTAAACCACTGACCAGGTCCAGTCTTCATTGGTCTAGTCGTCTCTGGAAACTCCCTTGCAGACACAGCGGGAGGTGTCTCATCTCCTAACTATCTCTCTGTCCAGTCATTTGATAAACAAGGTTAACTGTCACACCCCTAGAGGTTTTCATCACCTCAACACTGCCCCACTGAGGACCAAGTTTTCAGTTCATGAACCTATGAAGGACACATTCCACCCATCCTAAACTAGACCAGACTCCTGGCAGAGCCCTTGCAAAGGGAGCATTGTGAAGTAGACCATATGGCATTCTTAAGCATCCTTACTCCCTGAGAATAGAGGCAGAGACGTCAGCCAGTTATTCTCCAGGCGAGGGCAGCTGGTAGGCCAAGGTGGCAGTGGATTTTAGAGTTCCTGGGGTAAAAAAGGGATGTGACACCAGCGAAGGGAGCTAGAGAACAAGAGAACTGGAGACCAAAGGTCCTGGCAGAAGGAAGGGTGGCAGCCGCAGGGGGCAGGGTGAGGCACAGAGAAAACATTAGTGGCTATGGTACAGCCTGAGGTGAGGGCCAACCTACTATGACAGAGCCATCTGGTGGTGGCAGTGCAGGTGGAGGCTCCCCAGAGCCTCACCAGGATGCCTGATTAAAGAGCAGATCCTGGGCTGGCTTTATCTGTCGCAGGCAAAGCGAGGATTCCAAGTAGGGGGCACTTCTGAAGCTGTGGTCAGGATGCTGCAAAGTTTCTTACAAGCCAGTGGCCAAGAGGCCAGCACAGATCTGTTGTGGGAGTGGACAGGAGCCCGGACTTCGGGAAAGAAGCAGTCATTGAGCAAAGGAAGATGAATGGGCCTCGTGGTACAAGACTGTAATCCCAGAACCTTGGACTCCAGAATGAGTTCAAAGCCAGCCTGATCAATTTACAGAAATCCTGTCACAAATTAAAATAAATGTTGGCAATCTACCTCAGTGATAGAGCACATGCCTAGCTTGTGCTAGGTCCTAGGTTCAACTCCCTAGTACTGGAAAGAAAAGAGACAGGGAGCAATGCTTTTCCTAATCCCGAATCTCCACAAAGAAGTGAAAGTGAGATTTGCAGAGTAACTGTGCCAGTTAACCCCGTGGGGTTGGGATCAGCTGTTAGCCAGCCTTCCTGCACACTCACCATGTTCCCCTTTTACTGGGAGCCTCTGCTTTGAGTGCTAGGCAGTGACCCAGGAAGCCTGTGGGTCTTGGAGTAAATTTCAGCTAATTGAGGAAAGAGGAAAAACAGACCTAATTACAGATTGTTCACCCAGAGAATGAGTTACAGCTGTACCAGAACTTTCCTAGGTGGAAAGGAGTGATTGGGATAAGACAACCAGCCAGGTGGATTTAATTCAGAATGTTTCATGGGTGAGATGAATCTGGATATTTGATGTTTAAACATTCAGGCAGCTACATACATGCTGGCTGTTGGTTTGCAGAGTTTTATGGTGCCGTCCTCCGCTCTTGGATGAGCATTACTATATGGTAACCTGTCCAGATGGGGGTTGGCTGCTGCCTATGCCCCTGGTGCTGTGTCAGAATTCTGCCTTTACTCTCAGGTGGACCTCTTAGCTTGCAAGGGGCTCCTCTCAGGATTGTTGAGGAAACTTTCTACTGCAGAGAGGTCCAAAGGGGAGAGGTGAGTGGAGGTGAAAGCCAGATCCCTTAGACCAGTGTTGGAAGTACCAGTCCAGGCTCCTCTCCAAGTCTGTCCCTCTTCTGGGACATGCTAGAATATTCTCTGTGGAGATCATGAGGACTTCTTGTACTTTTTCTACTCCCTTCCACTCTCACACTTCAACCCTCCCAACACCCCCGGAAAATACTTTGTGTACGCCTGCTCTGTGCCAAATGTGGTCTAGGTGCTGGGGGCACACAGCACCAAGGGCCATTCCCGGCACTGGAAAAGTGAGGAAATGAGGCTCATCTCCTTCATTAAAATAGAGACATCTGTTATTAAGCAAGACCGACCCACTGCCTTAGAGAGAAAGCTCTTGTAGGAGAAGGCAGGAGGGAAGTCACTGAGGCCACAGCAGAGGAGCCATGCCTGGAAGAAAGGTGGAAACCCCATGACTAAGCTCGTGTACTTTGGGTTTGGTGGGTAACCAAAAACAATAGCATGGTGGAGCAAGGAGGTCTGAGGTGTCCCCACGAGTGACCTGGGATGAGGTGGACAAGGAGCAGTCAGATGACAAGAAACTCCAGAGTGGTAAAACTATCAGGCAGGAATTGGGGAGAGGGTGGCTCAGGTGCTAAACGTTAGAAGTGACAGACATGTCTAGAGCACAGAATGGGCTCGCAGCCACTTGGAGAGTCCGTCTAGAATGCCCTGGGGAAGATATTAGCTTTGAAGGGGCTCATAGTAGGAACAGGGCAATTGGGGACCCACAGCAAGAATGGGGAAATACCAACAACAGTGAACCTTAGCGGGAGAAGCAAAATAACTCGAGTCTTACATTGGGAAGGCCTGGAGACTCTTGAAGGGTGAATGAAGAGGCCTTTGTGTTCCTCAGCAAAGACCCATTGTGGGCCGGGAGAATGAGGGCTTTTGTCTCTGCTCATGTCCCCCATGAAATGCGGGTGGCCAACAAGTTAACTCCTCTTTGCTTCTGAACCCACTCCCACCCCCTCTAACAACAGCAGTCTTGCAGAAGACTTTTTCCTTCCAAAACTTCCAGAGCCTTCCTAATGCCCACTCAGCCCTTCCCCGTGTCTCCTCCAAGCACCAGGGAGGCTTCCTTAGTCATTTCCCTATGAGAAGAGGAGGGCCAGTGGGACAGCCAGGAACCCCCCATTTCCCCCCCCCCACACACACACACACAGGCTGGCTTCACAGCTGTGTCACTTCTGCAGACCAGGATGAGGGCACCTACAGACATGCCCTTTCCAACCTGACAGGGTGAACAGTTAAGCCAGACTCATCCCTGTAGGTCCCTAGAATCTGCTGAGCTGCCCCCTAGTTTCCATGGCTTTTCCAACAACACGGGCCCACAGTTAGACTTTAGGGGCCTGAGGAGATTTTTGGGAAGACAATAGTGGCCTACTACCAACAGGCAGCATGAGGGAAGCCAGAACTGAAGGCTGCAGAAAGGAGCCCAGGCCACAGCCACAGCCACAGGCGCCTCATCCATTGCCATGCTTTCGTTTTGTCCCACTCTGACCCTGCAGCCCACCAGGTGCTCATTCCACAAGGCATGGAGGGAACGTCCCTCTGCCCCTTCCTGAGTAATACTTGTATTATCACCCAATTGTGTTGTTTTGTCCTTCACAATGCAGATCAGCAAGGTGGCTGGCCCCAGTATGAAAGCTATGATACCTTATCTTCTAGCATGTCAGTCCCTACCTCTGCTCTGACCTTGGTTCCCCCCACCACCACCACTGGCTGTGTCAATTAATTTCCTAATGTTCCTGCCTACAGGGTCAGGCCCTCTGACGCTGGGACCTAGATTCAGCTCCCAGCTGCGGCCATATCCCTTGGATGGGTCTTCCACCTGGTAGTCTGGGCCGCTCGGCCCCTGTAGAGCACACTCTTGAGGGAAGCTCCTCTGTCCCCAGCGGGGCTGTGATAGCCTGACACAGGGATCCGTGGGACTGGATTTGATGGAGAAAGCATCTCTCTGGATGAAAGGAAATGCTTGTGTCTTTAAGGTGTGTGCCATCCTGAGTGTGGTGACAAAGGCTGTGATGGCCCCAATGCAGACCAATGCTTGAACTGCGTCCACTTCAGCCTGGGAAGTGTCAAGACCAGCAGGTAAATGAATGGGCGGGTGTTGCTTCTGCATATCCTAGAGCTTCATATTGCAGCACTAAGTCTGCTCAGCTTGAGCCATGTAACACCCAACAAGGAAACTGCATTGAAGTTAACTGCTTTTAACTTACAAAAGGCTCAGCAACTTTGTTCTAATCACACACTTTATACATGTCCATTGTGGATAAATCAAAAGAGGTGCACTTTGGTGGCTGTGCTTAGAAACCTTTCTCCACCCTTTTGCGAAACAATTGGATCACATTGAGAATGCATGCCTGCCCATAGCAGACTACAGTGTGACTCAAGAAACCAACACTGGGCTGGAGAGATGGCTCGGCAGTTAAAGCGCTTGCCTGCAAAGCCTAAGGACCCCAGTTCAGTTCCCTAGTACCCACGTAAAACCAGTTGCACAAAGCAGTGCATGTGTCTAGAGTTTGTTTGCAGTGGCTGGAGGCCCTGGCACACCCATTCGCTCTCTCTTCTCTCTTTCTCTCTCTCTTTCTCATCTATCTATCTAAAATCTGCCTGTGCCTCTGCATCTTTCTCATTAAACATATATAGAAGAAACCCACACTGTTGGCATCAGAGTGCCAGCAAGGTGACGTGGCCGTTGGACAGGCTGAAGCCTCTAGCTGGGGTTCTTCTGGTAGCCCTTTAGGGAGCCTGTAGCACTGAGTGTTACCTGAAGAAGGGCTCTGGCAGATCTTACCTGTACCCTGGCCTATCGCCAATTACCAGAGCTCAGGCTGGCCCTTCTATAGGGAGCATGCACGCTTCCGGTCCTTGCACCAGCTCCTCACACTCTTCTGCCAGACTCGCAGCTGCTCGGCTCTTTGTTCATTCATTTCACAAACCTTCTTGAGCATCTGCCACATGTTGTACATGCCTGGCCTGGAGGCCAAGGTGACAGGGCCTGTCCAGCAGGGCAGGACACTGCTGGGCCTGGGTGACAGATGTGCCTCAACACTGCTGGTGCATATTCACAAGGGCCAGCCAGGGTACCCAGCCAGGTACCAATAAAGGTGAGGCATATCCAGGATTCCCAAGCACAGACACACCTTGCAGCTGGGCAGGGGCGGTCATCCTGAAGCCTTCCTCATGGTCCGTGAGACTTGTTCCCTGCAGACACCAATGTAGGGTTTTGCTACAGCCAAAAGTTCCAAAGACCTGGTACCAAAGTCATGGTGCCTGCAGGAAGCCAAACACATTCTTAGCACTTCTCATACTGAGAGGAAAGAACTCTGGTTTTATGTACCCATGTAGCCCAACCTGACCTTAAACTCAGAATCCTCCTTCCTCAACCACCTTAATGCTTAGGCCTTGGACTCCTGTTCTTATCCAAGCTCTCAAACCCCTCTTGTGTACCTAGGACCCTCTCCCGTTGTACTCAGCAAAGCAAAGGACACTCACTCAGTGTAACATTCCCCCTGGGGTCCTGGGATCCACAGTGTACTAACTCGGGAGGGCCAGCAAAGCTCTGGGGAAACCCTCTGTACCCAGCTATCTGGCCTCAGCTCATGGACGAACCATGCCAGGTGAACACAGGGTGAGCTAAAACCCTCTGTGCCTGCTCCCACAGGAAATGCGTGAGTGAGTGTCCCTTGGGCTACTTTGGGGACACAGCAGCAAGACGCTGTCGCCGGTGCCACAAGGGGTGTGAGACCTGCACAGGCAGGAGCCCAACGCAGTGCCTGTCTTGTCGCCGTGGGTTTTATCACCACCAGGAGACGAACACCTGTGTGACCCTCTGTCCTGCGGGACTTTATGCTGATGAAAGTAAGTGGTCTGTCGGCGGGCACAAGAATGGATGAATCAGTTCCCCCTGTCTGAGCCGTCTCCTGTCCGCTTCCTATACACTTTGTTGTTCTGCTCCTGGAAATTTCGCTGGGCCAGAGGGAAGGTGACAGCAAGTCCACAACTGGCAACACTCTGGGCAGAAAGGCGGCCACAGCTCAGCCTCATTTCAGACACCAGAAGTGGATGCTGCCACCTGACCTGTCACTTATCCAAAAAATACAGTGCTTTGGGCTCTTCTGTGCCAGAACAGGTGTCCTGGGTGAGGTTCAGGGACTCAGCACATGCTTGGATAATTGGGTTGAATTTGGATTGCTGAACTGAACTTGGGATTCAAATGAAGAGAACCCTGCTGTCAGGTGGGAATTGGGTGGGCTCTATAAGCTCTAGATGGTGGTGACCACACCCCTAAGAGGGACCACTATTCCCTTTGTCTTAAAGAGGAAAAGGAGTAAAATCCCTCAACAAGTAATGACAGGGGTGGGACTGAAACTCAAAGCAGGGAGGTCAGATGTCCTGCTATCCTACTTGTCCCAGAAAGGTGTGTGGGATGGGCAGCCCATCTGGCCTTGTAGGAGACAGAAGAGAGGGCTTGGTGAAAAGGCCAAGGGACAACTCTCAAATGAGCTACTGTTTTGACACTGGAAACTTTGCAGGTAGCAAGCCTTCCCCCAACGCTCGGGTTTCCTGCTGCAAAGCATTGATCTAGCCTGTCACACCATGGCTCTTCCTCCTGGGGAGAAGGAGCCAGGAAATCTTCAAAGACATATCAAGCTATCAAGGGCCCAGAATCCCTCTTACAGGGGAACCAGCAAGTCATACAAACACATTTCACAGCCTTTGCAAACACCTGCCTGGGCTGCCAGCCAGAATTGTTTTCAGGGTGCAGACGCAAGCACCCTTTCCCAAGGCCAAGTCAGCCCTCCACCACCATCCGTGGTGCACGTGTGACACCTCCTGGGGATGCCAGAGAGGCTGCACAGAGGTGTTGCTACCGTGCTCATCTTGCAGGCCTAACATGTAGTAGTGGGAGGAGGTAGCGTTTGACGAGATGCCCTGGAGAGTGAGCTAGAAAATGCATGGAAAGGAGGGTGGGATTTGGAGAGACCCAGGAGCTCTGCAGCAGGTACATGGTTGGTCACAGCTTCCTGCCTCATTGCATAAGCATCAAGTCCTCAGTGAAGACCCCTGTAAAAGCACTGAGGGAGGGCTCCCCAACTGGGAATATAAATATTCTCACCCCCCAAAAAATAGTTTGATTCAGCTGTCCTCAGACAGTCAGGAATTGGCTTTGGTCCCTGTTGCCTTAAGCAAAAGGGGAGCAGTCTCCTCTGGAAAGGGATTGAGAGGGAGTCAGGTAGCTCTTTTAAGGAGTCATGGTGACTGGGACCCTGAAAGTTAATTAAAAAAAAAAAAAACAGAAGCCGGGCGTGGTGGCTCAGGCTTTTAATCCCAGCACTCGGGAGGCAGAGGTAGGAGGATTGCCATGAGTTCGAGGCCACCCTGAGACTACAGAGTGATTTCCAGGTCAGCCTGAGCTAGAGTGAGACCCTACCTCGAAAAAGAAAAAAAAAAAAACAGAAATATCTTGGGCCTATCCTTGCAGAGAGATCAAAGAATATATCATCTGACTTCTTATCTCTTCCCCAGATCTGTTTTTCCACAAACATCCTGGGCCCCTCCTGGGAGGAAGGTCATTCCTAGGATTTAAACATGGTGGTTGGTCAAGTTTAGCCCCTGGAACTTGGTGTAATGGCTAGCCTCTTCCTGAGACAGCCCCTAGCCCTAACCAACCAGCTGTCCCTCTGACTCACCTGAGCCAGAAGGTAGGGCCGCCACCATAAGGCTATAAATCTGTAAGGGGAGGGCACTCTCTCTGAGCTGCCTGATCACTTGGGAACCTCCTGCCGCTGGCGAGTTTCCCCTCCACCCAGTCTGCCTGCCGAGCCAAGGGGAGAGCGTCGGAGCCCTTACTCTCCACATGGGCTCTTTACCCCCTCCAGCTCCCCACATGGCAGCAGCTCTTTGAACTGTTTTTTTCTGTCCTTTTCATGTTTTTTCCATGCCCTCCATGTGGGCTGTCAAGCCATGTGGGTGTCTTTCCTTGGTTCTGTACTTCCCTAAATATAATAATTTAATAATTATCCTTTTCATCTTATTTTATTCAATTCTTTGATTAAAAGTAAGACACAGGCCAGCCGTGGTGGTGCACATCTTTAATCCCAGCACTTGGGAGGCAGAGGAAGGTGGATCACCATGAGTTCAAGGACACCCTGAGACTACATAGTGAATTCCAGGTCAGCCTACCTCAAAAAACCAAAACAAACAAACAAACAAAAAAGTACATACAGACCTAGGGCTTAGGGTTCAAGGACTTTCCTAAACCCCTAGCATCCCATTACAAGATTGCCTCCAAAGTAACAAGGTCATTTGAGGACTTTGATTCACTCCAGAAAAGGAGCATGAGTTACCTGTGCACATCTGACACCTGGACACGTGGTCTCCACATGTCCTGGTTGTTTGCTGATCCATTCTAGAGACAGCACTGGAGAAGCTGTCATGCCAAGCCCTCCCAACGGGCTGGACCTCATTTCTGGATCAGATTCCCTCACATGACCTTTTCTCTTCCTCGCCTTGTTGTCTTTCTCCAGGTCAGAGACACTGCCTTAAGTGCCACCCAAGCTGCAAAAAGTGTGTGGATGAACCTGAGAAGTGCACTGTCTGTAAGGAAGGGTTCAGGTGAGCCTGCACCCCGAAACCTGAAGAATGCCAATGTCCACACTGTTTTTTGTCTCCAAAAGTTGCCAAAAATGTACAGATGCTGCCATCTCCAAGAGTTTGCACCTGTTCCTGAAAGCTAAAATGGCAAAGGCCCCCAAGCCCAGAGACTCTTGGGCTGTCAGACACATGTGTCTACTTAAAGGGTTATTGAAGAGAAAATTAGGGTTCGGAATGTAGTGCAGTGGTAGAGCACTTCCCCTAGCATGGGTGAGACCCTGAGTTCAGTCTCCAGTATTGGAGCCAAGGGAGTCATCCATGAAGAGGAGAAGCTGCAGGGAAAGTTTGGAGAACTAGCACATGTGCTGGGGCTTGTTGCCGAAGGTGCTGCTTCCTGGAAAGCTCACATCACCTTCCTTTGTGACAGTAACTCCTTCCACTCTAGTTTTCCCCTCTTGGTCCAGGCAGGGATGGACTACAGTTACTGGCTCCCCCTCCCTTCTCTCTGTCACCCTGTCTTCTCCTTTATTCCTACCCTCAGCTTCTGGCATCTTCATCCCAGTGGGAAAACTCAGCTACCTGGGTATGCCTGGTGGATTCCTGGTTCTCCCTGCCCCGCTAGACTCAGCCCTGTGAAGCTCAACATGTTTTTCTTTAAAAGCACACTTTGTTAGGTTAAGGATTTTTCCTGAAATATTTTGAAGTATATGTTTGGATCACTTAATGCAACCAGACTACATTTAGCGCAGTCAAATGCACCTTACCAGTTGCTATCTAAAATCTTAGAAAGTGGACTGTTGAAATTATGCAGCAGATACTCCCATGGCCAAGGCAACTAACCCTGTGGTCCGCAAGGGAAAGGAGTGAGGAAGTAAGTCAGGGAGGGAGTCAGCAAGAGCAGCAGCTCGCCTGCAAGGTGTTGGAGCTGCTGGCAGGGTTTGAAGGGAGAGGACGAGCTTGTCCAGGAAGGAGACCCCCCGGTGGGAACAGAGCTGCCAGAGAAAGGAGACATTCCGCTGGTGACCCCCGCTGGTGACCATAGTGACTGCCTCCTGCTGTGGACCCTCATCCCCAGGCTGCAGATTTTAAGGACAAGAGGTTATATGGATGCAACTCCCTGGAACCCATTTCCCAGAGAAGAGCCAGGATGTCCAAGGACACCTATGTCTGTGACCTGTAGAAAAAAGTGAAGTCAGATAATGGAAAAGTGCAGGAAAATGTTGTGGGGAGAAAGTGCCTCTCGGGCATCCGTCACTGGGCAGATTCAGTGGGTTCCAGCAGCAATAAGCTTTCAGAGAGGCCCACAAGCGAACCAGGGAAACATCGCCGGCCATAATCCACAGAAAGCTTCCTTTTATTGCCCAATATCCTCTTAAGCTTTGACTTCAGATCATCACTGTCCCGTTAAAGCAGTGAGAAAAGCAGCTGAGCTCTGGTTCCCGGGCATCCATCTCTTTAGGGGATAAATGCAAGAGGGGTTTGCAGGGGAATGTCAGTTATTAAAGACATGACTTCCCTGCCCTGTGCAGCAGCCCTGGCACCATGATGAGGAAGAGTCCTGAGCAGGCATCTGCCGTCAGTGCAGAGGAGCCTGCAGACCTACAGGCCCCTCCTCACTGAACGGAGGAGCACACTTCCTCTCTGGTCACCAAAACATGGGCACATGGACAACCACTGATATCCTATAGCCTAACTCAATTCTGATACCTATAGATAACCTCAAAACCCACAGGTAGAGGATCCTAGTCCCTGAAACTGGCTCCACTTTGAAGGCCAGTATCAGGCCCCAGGTTGTGAGTCTTTCCTCCCAATTGGCTATATGTCAGAATTAACTTACTACACCTGCTCAGGATGTTCCAAAGGAAACAAATGAAGTGGTATGTAGGACAAGCTACAGAAGGGTCAGAGCCCAGGGCTTCCCATTCCTGTGGAGCTGGAGCACTCCACCCTCCCAGCGCAGGGTGTGTGTGTGTTTGAGACAGGGTCTCACTATGTAGCACAGGCTGACCTTGACCTCTCCGGAGTCCCCCTTGCCTCAGCCTCGTAAGTAGTGGATGTGTTCTTGGTCACTAACTTGGAAACCCCTGGAGTTTCTATGGAGACTCCATCATGGAGGCCTGAGTTGTTGCATCATTAGCCGTTGACGGCCATGGCCCCTTTCACTCCTCTGAAGTTGGGGGGTGGGACAAAAAAATTCCTGTCCTCTGATCGTATGGTCTGTTCACCTGGCAACCAGCCCCCACCATGAATGAGCCCCAGCCACCAGTCATCTCATTAGCATGCAAAATGACACTTACCACTTTATTGATTCTAAAGGGTTTAGGAGCTTTGTGCTGGGATGAAAACCAAACATATATTTCCAATTATAAATCATAATATCACAGCAGGATTCTCTACATCTGACAGATGCAGCCTGGAGCACTTACTCGATGTTTATTGGCAAACCTATCTAAAATGTGTGCATCAGACACACTATAATCTCAGGAACTAAAGAAATCATAGCAGGTGACATTTATTTACACTGCTGTGTGCCAGACACTAAACAGTTACATGTAATTGTTCAGCGAGTCCTCCGAGCAATGTTATGCTGTCGGAACCAATTACCGGGAGGAAACAGGTACAGAGGGGTTGGATGGCTTGCCTGGGTTGCACGGCTGGGAAGTGGTGGAGCCAGTTTCTGCACGGGTGATAGAGCTCAGTTTGTGCCCCCGATGGCTGGCTGGGCCGCCTGGCTGAACAAGGAGTACACAGACACTGGTGGAGTAAAAGGGAAGACAGAAGCCATATCCAGCCAACTGCTAGGTCCCAGGAGGGGATCTTATTTCAAGTTTATTATGAAGTGGACGGCTTTAAGCAAGGGAGAAGCAGGAGCAGATTGGTGACCCACATTCCCTTCACACACTGTGAACACTGATCCTTCAAGGGAAATGTGGACCAGTGACATGGAGCCAGCTTGCTGCTAGTGGTCCCACCTCCATGCTCCAGTTCTCTTGGGCTCAGTTACAGTTTGAGAAAGCAGTAGAGAGAAGCCAGCATGGGGCTCGATAGAGCCCAAGGCCTTGGCATCCTGCACCAGGACCAAGGCCCAGAGCCCTCCAGCTGGCTTATTGACAGCTTTGCAAGCTTTCATGAGCTGGGAAATCTCAGTGACACAAAGCACTGTGCTTCGATGACTTTCATTTCCTCTTGTGAAAGCCATTTGAGGGCAAGTAATAATTTAATTAGAGTATTGGAACAGATATGGAAACCAGCTTCTTTTTCTTTTCAACAGCCTTGCTCGGGGCAGCTGTATCCCAGACTGTGAACCAGGCACCTACTTCGACTCTGAGCTGATCAAGTGTGGGGAGTGTCACCACACCTGCCGGACCTGCGTAGGTGAGCCGCTCTCCCTCCAACGCCTTTGTTTCACTGAGAAGTTGCATCCATGTAACTAAGGTGGATGGACCAGCTATCTTGAAATCAAATAAAGCCCTAGAACTTCATGGACATCTGTTGTAGTATTAAAAGGCAAAGGCAATTGCTGGAAAGATGACTCAGGGGTTAAAGGCTACCAAAGCCTGCAATCCCAGGTCCAATTTCCTAGTGACCACATAAAACCTGATGCACAAAGTGGCAGCAAGAGGCCCTGGAGTGTCCATGGTTTCTCCCTCCCTCTCTCTCTGTCTCTCTCTCTTCCTCTCTCCCTTTCTCATTGCAAATAATCTGGGGGTGTAGCTGAGTAGTAGACCATTTGCTTGCCATGTAGAACCTGAGTTCTATCCCAAGAAAAACAAAAACAACTACTGGGCTGGAGAGATGGCTTAGTGGTTAAGGTGCTTGCCAGGAAAGCCAAAGAACTCATGTTTGAATTTCCAGATCCTACATAAGCCAGACGCACAGTGACACAAGCTCACAAGCACATGCGCACAAGGGGGTGCATGTGTCTGGAGATCAGTGGCTGGAGGCCCTGACACACTCGTTCTCTCTCTGTGTCTCAAAAATAAATAAATTAAACAACTATAAACATACAAAACCAAAGCCAGGCATGGTGACACACACCTTTAATCCCAGCACTCAGGAGGCAGAGGTAGTAGGATTGCTGTGAGTGTGCGTTCACTCTGAGATTCCTTAGTGAATTCCAGGTCAGCCTGGGCTAGAGTGAGACCCTACCTTAAAAATAAATAAATAACCTTTCCAGAGCTGAGGAAGGGGGAATGAAAAGTTGCAATTTAATAAGTATAGAATTTCAGTTTGGGAAAATGAAAACATTGGCCAAGCATGGTCGCACACGCCTTTAATCCCAGCACTCAGGCGACAGAGGTAGGAGGATCACCATGAGTTCGAGGCCAACCTGAGACTACATTCCAGGTCAGCCTGGATTAAAGTGAGACCCTACCTCTAAAAACCGAAAAGAAAAGGAAAACATTGTAAAGGAGGGTGGCGATGGTTGTACAATGAGCTAAATATACTAATGTCACTGAATCATATACATTAAGATGGTCAATTTGGTAAATTTCATATTGTATTTATTATACCACAATTTTAAAATTGAAAACAATCACATCCAAAAGTGCAGGCTCCACTTAAAGCGTGCAGGTTGGATTTTCTAGCATTGTAAACCTAGCTAGGCCAAGAATTCTTTCAGGCAGGAGATAAAGGATGCTTAACTGCTCATAAGCTGATTTGCTTTAGAATTGAGCTCAAATGCCACACCATAAAAATTCAGAGCTTCTGAGCAGAGTAGGGACAAATCTTAAGCCAGGGGAAGAATGGAGATTCAGTAAAACAACTTTAGTTGTCTGTGCCCATCTTCACTTATTTTGAGCATTTTATTCAAAGAGGAAAAGATTGCTATAAACAATTTTACATGTATTATAATTCCCCACAAAGATTATAGCACGGATGTCTCCAGGCACAGTTTTTATGCAGAATATAGCAGAGATTTTATTCATTTTATTGAGTTTCATTTAGCAAGTGCATCATGAGTTTGTACACTTGGAAATGCATGTCTCAAATGACGTTTTCTCTTCTCTTTCTTCTTCCTGCCTCTGGCACTTTGATGCATTTTAGGAAAGTCACATTAGATTGAGTTTTTAATGCACTGACAATTTAAGAATTGGGCGTATGCTCAATCACAGTTGCCACAACACCATTTGTCAGCAATGCCATGAGGCAGGCACAGCCCTCCCCAGCGTGCTCTCATATGAGCATGTGTGTCAAGAGTGCAACCCAAAAGTAGACATGCCAGAGATCCCAGCATCCACAAGTGATGGCTGGGGCTGACCCTGAGCCACTTGTGGGAGGCATGCTTCCCCCCATCCCCTCCTGGAACAACCCCTGAAGGAGTCAGTCTCAGCCTTTGCAAGAGTCCCCAGAGGCAGCCTATTCTTATTATTATTGACAACTTTCATAATTATAGACAATAAACCATAATAATTCCCTCCACCTCATTTTCCCCTTCACAACTCCCCTACATCATATCTACATCATATCCCCTCCCCCTTTCAATCAGTCTCTCTTTTATTTTGATGACCTTAACTTTACCTCCTGTTATGATGGTCTTGTGTAGGCAGTGCCAGACACTATGAGGTCATGGATATCTAGGCCATTTTGTGTCAGGAAGAGTGCATTCTAAGGAGTTTTATCCTTCCTTTGGCTCTTACATTCTTCCCACCACCTCTTTTGCAATGGACCCTAAGCCTTGGAAGGTGTGATAGAGATGTTTCAGTGCTGAGCACTCCCCAGAGGCAGCCTTTAGCTTTTCCTAGTACCTTGCCCTGCTTCCTCTTCATCTGTTGTTTTTATTCCTTGTTTCTTAAATCATTGCTTAGCCCTGGCCATATAAGAAGCCTCTCTAATGTTGTATATTTAAATGGCAGAGCCACATGAATCCATAACATGTAGGCCTGCATTTGCATGACTCTTGATTTCAATAATTCTATTCACTTTCTTTTCTGTGAGACCCCAGACTACCTGGTGACAGGTGACTTTATTGAGTTGCTTGTAGGTCTTCTCATCACAGTCCTTTGTTTCTCCATTACTTCAGGCATTCAGTCCAACAGTGTGCAGGTCTAATTCTCTTGGAGAAGAGAAATTCTCCATCCATCCACAGGTCTGCCAGCCTGTGCACATGGGTACCTGCATGATTGGTTGAGGAGCAGTGCCTCAGCATGTACCCAGGACATGGGCATTAGCAAGTGGCCAGTGCACATGGGCACCTGTATGCTAGTTTGAGGAGCAGTGCCTTGGCATGTAGGAGCATTGGCTGTGGTCCATGGCACCCTGTGCCTGAGGAAGCACGACAGGAAGTAGCAGGTGGAAAACACCATGACAGATCCAGAGATTTCAAAGTAATCTCTTCTACTGCAGCACCCATTTCTTGTTGGCCTTTGGAACAAGGTTTTGTGCTTGTACTTTATACCAGGCCCCATGAATGATGAAGTGTAGTGGGTTAGTATTGGCATAACCTATTTTGCTATTACCATTATTACCACTGTGGATTTCTAAGGCACTAGAGGCCTATAAAGACTTCTTGAATCCTCCAGAGACTTTGAGTCATAAATTTCATAATTCTTAGAAGTTGTGAAAATTATTTGCTTAGAAAATGTGTTTGTCAGCATTTTGTTTTTATAGAATACACATAACATACAATTGACCACCTTAATCATTTTTTTAAAAAATTAATTGGTATATTTGTACTGATTTATAGGGTACAGCAGTATAACTTGATGTGTATATTCAGTGTGTAATGATCAAATCAGAGTAACTAGCATTTCCATCTCCTCAAATATTACCATTTCTATGTGTTGGGAACCCTCAGACTCTTTTCTAGTTATTTGGAAATATTTGATGAATTGTTGTAGACTATAGTTGTCCCATTAATGATACAGGACTGTATTAGTTTCATTTCTCATTACTGTGACAGAATAGCTGACAAAAGCAATTTAAGGCAGGTGTGGCAGTCAGGTTCACATGGCTGGTAGAAATCACCCAACCAAGAGCAGCTTGTGGGAAAAAAGAGGTTTATTTTGGCTTACAGGCTCGAGGGAAAAGCTTCATGATGGCAGGGAAAATGATGGCATGAGCAGGGGGTGGACATCAACCCCTGGCCAACATCAGGTAGACAATAGCAACAGGAGAGTGTGCCAGACACTGGCAAGGGGACACTGGCTATAATGTCCATAAGACCACGCCCAACAATACACTGACTCCAGGAGGCGTTAATTCCCAAATCTCCACTAGCTGGGAATCTAGAATTCAGAACGCCTAAGTTTACGGGGGATATCTGAATCAAACCACCACATTCTGCCCCTGCCCCCATAAACTGATAACCATCCATGATATAAAATGCAATGCATTCAGGCCAACTTTAAAAGTCCCCATATTTGGAGAATGGAGTTTCAAAGGGAAAAGTGGGGGAAGGGAGGG
This sequence comes from Dipus sagitta, assembly GCA_036346955.1. Lineage (NCBI taxonomy): Eukaryota > Metazoa > Chordata > Mammalia > Rodentia > Dipodidae > Dipus > Dipus sagitta. Next base: position 133,528,198 of record CM070772.1, on the reverse strand, counting down.
TATTACCATGGGATTTTTTTTTATAATCATGGAAGTTGTTAATAAAAAATTTGGGCCGGGCGTGGTGGCACACGGCTTTAATCCCAGCACTCAGGAGGCAGAGGTAGGAGGATCACTGTGAGTTTGAGGCCCACCCTGAGAGTACATAGTGAATTCCAGGTCAGCCTGGGCTACAGTGAGACCCTACCTTGAAAAACCAAAAAAACAAAATTGGATAAAACAGTCCCCATATTTTTTATCAATCCCAATGATGCTCATACATCCCCATAATCCATGGTCTTTTAACTGAGCCATAATACCAAAAACTCCCCCCAAAAACCCATAATGGCACAGAATAAACATTCATACTGCAAAAGATGGTATTGGGCATAGCAAAGAAATAGTCAACCAATACAAGATTTAAAACAACCAGGGCAAATATCAAACTCTTTAACTCTAAGTCCAACAACTCTAGCCAGTGACAAATCCCCAGGTCTGATAATTTTAACCAACAACAAGTCTCTAGCATTCCAATTCTGCCCCTCCAGCTAGGCTACTCACAGTCCTGGAAACTCCATCAGGCCAGCAGCTTTCCTCAGCAGCCATCTCATGGTCCCGGCATCTCCACTGGGTCTCCACTGCAATCCACAGTTCATCCTCATGGCTCCTTGGGGTCTCCATGCAGGTATCCAGCAAACCTGCTTCACACTGCTCATGGCCATTTCCAAAACACAAGACCGTGTTGCCAAGTCAATGACCCTCTCTTTCCTGCATTTCTTATAGTCCACAATACCAGATAGGGTGCCAATTTGTTAACCCAGGGGGAAATAAAGCTAACTTTGAACAACAGGATACTTCTTTAGTACTCATGGCCCTTCAACAGAGTCTACATTCTTCCTCTCTTGTGGTACCTGTTTTCTGTCACAGTTACCTTTGTATTTCTGGGACAAAACACCCCACCAAAAGCAGCTGATGGAGAGAACGGGTTTATCTAGCTTCCAATTTCAAGGGAAAGTTTTATCATGGTAGGGAAAGATTGGCAGAGCAGAGGGTGAACATTATTTCTTGCCTTAGCAGCTAGCAGAAAGCAACAAGAGAGTTAGCTGAGCACTGGCAAGGGGAAGCTGGGCTATAACACTCCAAAGCCCCCAGCAACACACCTCCTGCAGCAAGGTTTCACCTCCCAAATTGACACCAGCTGGGGCCAAGCATTCAAAACACCAGAGGATATCTGATTCAAACTACCACATATAGTCAATTTTTTTTTTCTGACTTCTTTTTCTTTTTAGTGGTACTGAGTATTGAACTTAGCACCTTGCACATGTTAGGCAAGTGATATCCTTAGCCCATAATCAAAAATTTTTTTAAGGAGACAAAAGTTTTAATATGTTGGCCAGGCTGACCTTGAACTTGAAATCATCCTGTCTCAGCCCCTTGAATGCTGAGTTTACAGGTTCACACTACCATGACCAACTCATAGTCAACTTTTAGGTTTAATAACTTGAACATTAGCTAGAAGGTATAGCTTGGTGATAGAAAGACATGTGAACACCAGCATTACCACCAACAAAATATAATAATAGTTGTGAAAAAAAGTATGTGTATATATATATATATATATATATATGGGCAGCAATAGTAGTAATAAATAAGCATTAGACTAGGCATACCATTCTTTCCCATCACAGAGGTTCTTCAGGCATTAAGTGTTGGTGGAAGGACAGTGGAGGTGGCAGGGTTGAGCAGATGAGGAACAAGGAGCAAGATAATGCCAGGCACTGAACAGTCCCTGAGGTCTGACACCGAATGCATCAACCTGTCACCTGGAAATTAACAATGGGGGGGGGACAGTTAGTCAAAGCATAAGACCAAGTTCTCATCAAATACAACATAAACCTACGGGGCGGGGTGATGTTCAACCAGACAACCATATTGCAGGAAAAGAGGGACTCTGATGGACCCCTTTTGTCCATTACAGAGGCCTAGTCACTCCGGAGAAGCTTCTGCTTCTTGTGGCCTAGTGGGCTCCATTCTTCCCGGGTGTTACAGGAAGAGCTTGGCTTTGATGAGCTCACAATCTTCTCCTAGGCCACAGCTGTGTTTCTGAGATAGAGCTAGATCCCAAGCCCTAAGCTTTGGGCCTGAGATCCTCAGGGCTCCAGAACCTGTGCAAGTATCTTCCCTTGACACAACGGAGGCCTCAGCTTAGTCCAGTTATTCCAGGAAGAGGTGATACCACATTATCATAGTCAAAGCCACCATCAGATTAAAGTAGGACAATTTGGGGTTCAATATCATAGAGTAAATGTAATTAATCATCTGTTTCTGTTACTATAACAAAGTACCTATGGCTAGGTACTGATCAAGAAAAGAGGTTTAGGGCCAGGTCATGCTTTTAATCCCAGCACTCGGGAGGCAGAGGTTGGAGGATCACCGTGAGTTCAAGGCCACCCTAAAACAACATAGTGAATTTCAGGTCAACCTGCGCTAGAGTAAGACCCTACCTCAGGAAGAAAATAAAAGAAAGAAAGAAAAGAGGTTTAGGGCTGGAGAGATAGTTTAGTGGTTAAGGCACTTGCATGCATATCCTAAGGACCCAAGTTCCCCAATTCCCATGTAATATAGATCCAGAAGGTAGTACATGCATCTGGAGTTTGTTTGTAGTGGCTGGAGGTCCTGACGTGCCTGTTTTCTTTCTCTCTCTCTCTCTCTCTCTCTCTCTCTCTCTCTCTCTCTCTCTCTCTTTCTGTTCCTCTCTCTGAAATAAGTGAATAAACAAATACAGGAATATTTTTAAAGAGGTTTATTTAGCTTAAAGTTCAAGAGGTCTAAGAGCATGGTGCTCGCATTGGCTTGAGTCTGATAAGGAGTTCATGGGAGATGACATCACCATGGTGTGAGCACATGTGAGAGGGAGAGACCACATAAGGAACCAGGGAAAGACGAGGCAGTAACAACTTCCCACAAGGCCCCACCTCTTAAAGGTCCGCTACTCCCCACACAATGAACCAGGCTTCCAACACATGGGTCTTGGGACACACCTTGTCTCATCCATGTGACATCTAAGATGATTTCCTCCCACGCTCAATCCTCTGTCAGCCAGGAGCCACCTCATTGATGTCCCTTTCAAGTGTTCCTTGGGGACATTTGTCAGAGTGGGAACTCAGTCTGGTTGCTAAAGTCCAGAATCTGACCAAAGCTGAGAATGCTCTGACAGTGAGCCAAGCTGCAGGGTTTCTTCCCCTAACTCTTTTTTTAAAAACTAGTTTTAATATATTTTATTTATTTATTTGAGAGAAGGAGGCAGATAGAGAGAATGGGTGCCAGGGCCCCCAGCCACTGCAAACAAACTCCAGATGCATGTGCTACTCTGTGCATGTGGCTTTACGTGGGTACTGGGGAATCAATCCCTAGTCCTTAGGCTTTACAGGCAAGCCATCTGAGCCTTCTCTCCAGCCCTCCTCCCATAACTCTTGATCCTTCATTCAGAGCTTTTAACTCTAGAGGCCACCCTCCCCACCCCATAGCCCATTAGCCTTTTTTTTTTTCTAGTATTGAAAATACTACAACAAACATCTGTCAACACCATTCCCAAAAGTCTTCTTTCCCGTAATATCATCTTCCATCGTGTTCTGGTTCTGCAGTGATGCAGACCATAAATACAAGCCACACACTCAACTGTTAAGTGATCTAGTTGCCACATCTTAAAAGCAAGAACTGGACTGGGGAGATAGCACAGCATTAGTTAAGAGTGCTTGCTGCCTAAGTATGAGGGTCTCCTGAGCTGAAGATTGCTGAGTCAGGTCCTCAGAACCCACATACAATGCTGGGCATGGCCACACATGTCTGTAACCCTAGTCCCTGGTGGGCGGCAGGGGACCTGGAGAATTGCAGGGGCTCCCTGGCCAATAGTAGCTTAGGGCTGAGAGAGAGAGACTGTGTCTCAAGGAAATATGAACTATAGGAGGAAGGCACCTGATGCTCTCCTCTGTATACATGCACATGGGGCACACACTTCTGCATACAAACTTACATATCCCACGCCACACATACAAAAAAAAAAAGACCCATATGGAAATAATTTGGGTAACAGATTGTTTAACCCAGTGAATCTTAACAGGTCATCACTTCAGTGTGTAACAATTCATATCCAGTGTGTCTGCTTCACGCCTCTGCACAACTCAGTTTAGCCACTGCACCGGCCAGTGACTTACTTCACGGATTCTAGCTCAGCCCTGATGGAGGAAGTGTGTAGAATCAGAGCCAGTCACCATGATGAAGGCAGTGGGGGAGGGTACTTCCCGCTGAGGTCAGCTTAGGCTTCTGATGTCCCCTTCTGTGAAGTGAGGGCAGTGATGCTACCTCCCGGAGTCAGTGAGCAGAGCACAGCCAGCCCTCAGTGAGCTCCTGGAAGTGCCAACTGTGTGGGTGGCCTCAAGGCACCTGAAGAGTCCTGTAGTTCTCCTGGGACACAAAAACAGCCTGGCTTGTGGTCATCGCCAGGCAATCCCTGACATCTCCTTCTTTTCCTGTACCTCCTAGGGCCCAGCAGAGAAGAGTGTATTCACTGTGCAAAAAACTTCCACTTCCAAGACTGGAAATGTGTGCCAGCCTGTGGTGAAGGCTTCTACCCAGAGGAGATGCCCGGCTTGCCTCACAGAGTGTGTCGAAGGTATGGTCTTTCAGGCTCCTGTGCTGATGGTGGTCTGCTAGTTTCAGAGAAAAAGGACTTAGGGGCCAGGTGTTGTGACACCTTGCTTGGAGCCCAGGGGAAGGGCATGCTGTATTCCCCTTGCTGCTTTGGGTGTGGTAGGTAGACAGGAACCTATTTAATAAGGAAGAGACTATGCAATTAGTGATTGCCAAGGTCACAAGCCAGTTGGCAGCCTTCATAATTCTGTTTACCTAATATATAATTCTTTGTTAAGCACCTACCATATGCTAGGCACTGGGCAGCAGTGAGACGAGACAGGAAACAGAATAACAAAGCACCTTCCTTTGGCCTTCCCAGACCAGGAGCAGATTACACAAGCCATTCCCACCCATGCCACAGCGCAGAGTACTGTCACACAGTAGGTAAACAAAGAAGCCACATTGGAGGATTACCCATTTTTTTTCCCCAAATTACATATTTTAGAGAAAATAAAGATCCTGCTCATCACTTCATTTCAAAGCCACTTGTGGTATACACAGGGCATGTCTATTTTAACACCCTTGTTCTCCTTTTCCATTCCTCTCATGAATACACACAACAGCCACTTTCTTTGGTAGTGTTCCTTTATAGTGTGGAACATGGGAAGTTCAAGGAGAAGCCATGCGCTTGGGTCTCCTTGTCTGGCTGTATTTTGTCTCCTGGCTGAGAACAGGACAGGCAGTCTGTGTGCTGAGAGTGAGAGTAACAGTGAGGCATTGGAAGGGATGGTGGTGACTTGATGGAGGGTGGGACTTGAGGGAAATAGGGCACCTTCTTTCTAGAGCAGACTCAAAACAAGGTAGTCCTGGGGTCTCATGTCAGAGCAGGGCTGGGAGACCAAACCCAGCTCCTACTTCTAGTGGGGAACTCCACAGTGCGGTCTGCCTCCTGGAGGACTTTGAGAAGAGCTGCAATGAGCTGGGGCTGGGAGATGGCTTAGGTCACTAAAGTGCTTATCTCTCAAGCATGAGTACTCAAGTTCAATTCTTAATACCCACATATAATTCTGAGCACGGTATTGCATGTCTATTATCCCAGAGCTGGGAAAATGGAAATAGGAGGATCCTGGGGTTTACTGGCCAGCCAGTCTAGCCCAATTGGTAAGCTCCAGAACAGGGAGAGACCCTGTCTTAAAGGAGGTGGACAGCATTTCTGAAGGTAATACCCTGGGATGTCCTCTGACTTCTACATGCACATACACACATGTGCATACACATACCTTACATACAAACATGCACAAAAGAAAAAAAAGCTGGGCGTGATGGGACACACCTTTAATCCCAGCACTTGGGAGATTGGCATAGGAGGATCATTGTGAGTTCGAGGTCACCCTGAGACTACAGAGTGCATTCCAGGACAGCCTGAGCTAGAGTGAGACCCTACCTTGAAAAAAACAAAAAATAAAATAAACAATGAGAGATGGCTCAGCAGTTAAGGCACTTACCTGCAATGCCTAACGACCTGGGTTTGATTTCCTAATACTTATGTAAAGTCAGGTGCACAAAGTCGTGTATGCATCTAGAGTTCATTTGCAGTGGCTAGAGGCCCTGATACACCCATTCTCCCACCCCCACCTTGAAAATAAATTAATTAATTTTTAAAAGACAGAAAAAATAAATAATAAGCCAATCAGACCACCAAGTTCTGGCTCTTGTGTAACCCACAAGAGAGGGTCCAGTGAGGGTCTTATATCTGTGCAGAAGTCAGCATGCTGCTGAGTTGGTTCAAAACAAAGAATTTACCACATTCCCTAGCCATGCTGAGTCCTGCTTAGGCCCTAGACACAGCTGTCTGAAGTATCCTTTCAATTTCACCAGCCAGCTGGTTTGCCAATAATTAAACCAAGGATGACAGCACAGGGAGAGCTTGGAACTTAACGATGATGATCGCTTTCATTTGTCAAGTGCCCTGGGTTCCCAGGGATGCAGACTGTGCCCACACTGTGTGGCATCCAGAGGCCATGTTGCCCCAGCCTGCCAGACACAAGCAGCAGACCCGCTCACAAGCCCTACTAGGGCAGGGGGCAGAGCCAGGAGCCCCTGGACACTGGCTTCCTCAGAACAACTCAGGTTCTTGCCCAAGGGTGTAGACACAGTACTCACCCCCAGCCCTCCCATCCTGCCTGGGTGCTCAGTGCACAGGTGGGGGCAGGGCCTCTGCTTCCTGTGATCCCACAGTGAAGTGTGATGAGGACCCTTGAAGCGAGCGGCCCGGAGTCCCACTCTTGCCTGATGGGGGTGGCTCCCACCGTGGTGTAAACAGGTCTGTGGTGAGCATGGCTCCCTTCCAGGGCAAAGTTGCCATGGTGTTTGTGGGGTACTACGGAATAACCAGAGTCTTAAAAGCCCTTGCTTTAAAAATCATTGTCAGAGCTGTGCCCCTACAAGTAGGAAGCAGGAGCCAGGAGGCATTGGGCAGAGGGGTGGCACGTGAGGACATCACCCCTCTCTGAAGGAAGCATCATGTTCAGATCTTCTCTCAAGACTCCACATGAGAGTCCAGGCCACCCTCGCCATGCCCTGGGCCTTATGAAACTTGCAACCAGACCCCAGCTGAAAGCCAGCCAGGGCTTCCAGCTGCACGATCGGGAGCTGCTCAAGGGTGACTGGTTCTCAGTTTGGGACGCAGCAGTATAAAACTGAGACACCCGCCATCTTACTGGGTTTGGTGACATTCAATGTGAAGAAGAACCAGGTCGTGTTTGGCGAGGCTTTCACTGAAGCCCGCTTCATGCCATACTTGTTCATAGTTGAAGCAACCCTCAGCCACCTCCCGGGAGTCCCTGGTCCCCTGAGCCTCCCAGAAATGAGCTTCCCTGAAATGGCTGGGCGGGTGTGAGTGTCAATGAGAGACACAAGGAAGAACCCCAGTGGAATATCATTTCCTGTGCTATGGCATCAGGAGCCTATGGCATCAGGTGGGGGTGGGTATTGGGAATATTGGGGGGCCATGTGACTGGAACCAGACCCCAGGGGCTTTTCAAGTGTACTAGAAACAGACCCCCCCTCCAACACACTCCACATCACTACCTGTTCAACTGTCCCTCGGCCCGAGAGGAGCATGGGAGTGGCAGCTGTTGGAGGAGGGGAGTGGGAGAGGCTCCTGGGGGATGTTTACACACTGGCCTCAGAAGCCAGGGGTCACGGTCCCTAGCTACATTCAGCGTCCTCTATCACACTAGCAATGAAAATCCAGGCTGAAAGCAGGCTTCATGATCAGACCCCATCAGACGGGGCTTCTTGTTGACATCTGGTTGCTGAAGGCCTCACACAGGTGGCAGTGAATGTCTGTCCTAAGCATGGAACCCACAGTGCAGGCCAGGCCAGGCATGGCTGAGCTAGGCTCCTAACCTCATGCCCTGCACCCCGCTCTGAATCCCCGTGGGGTGTGTTTCTCCCCTTCGCTGCGTGTGGCCGGGGTGGTGAGATGGAAGACCTAGCCACCTGGAGCCAGAAAATGACAACAGACACATACAGAGCACAAAGTGGGAATCATGCGCGTTCAAGCCCGCAGACAAGTTGTTTCTGTCAAGGGCCAGACAGCAAGTAGCTGGTCATAGGGACCTGCCTGTCATAGCTACTCACTTCTGCCACTACAGCACAAAGCAACCAAGAGCATGTATTCCCAGAATATTGCTGGGCATGGCCTTCAGCTATGGGCACAGACCAGCCCCTGAGATCATGTCACTCTGCATTAGCAGGAGCCCTAGGACCAGGCTGGGCCAGGACTTCAAGGACAGGCAGGAACTGGAAAGGCATTCCCCCACCTCCCCAGGTTAAGCAGGTGTGGCAGCCAAGGACACTCTGCCTGGTGGGTAGCAGCAGCCTTCCAGTCAATTCCAGAATCAGGCTTGTTACCTCCCTTGGTGGAGGGTAGCTCTAGGACCCCATCCTTCAGCCATCACATCTGGAAAACTGTGGAGGCTGGAGGCTCTGGGAGCCACATGTGAGGGCAGGGGGGACACCAGTGTCCATAAAGGTGTCCACATGAGCCATCAGGAATCTCAAAGACCCAAGCCTGCCTTCCACTCCTGGATTCGCTCCTGCCAACTGCCTATGATGATCTTGGTCTCCCGGGGGCAACAGAGAGATCGGAGGGCAGGATAGCCAACACCTGATGCATGTTGCAGGGCATGGGAGTCGTAGTTGCTGCAGGGAAGCCAGCAGGGCTCCAGGAAGGAAGCCTTGCTCCGTGGAGCCTCTCCTCCACACCTCAGCAGGAACTGGTGTCTCCCCGCAGGTGTGATGAGAACTGCTTGAGCTGCGAAGGCACCAGCAGGAATTGCAGCAGGTGTAAGGCAGGCTTCACACAGCTGGGGACCTCCTGCATCACCAACCACACATGCAGCAACGGTGAGCATTGGCAGGGTGACCCTTGGGGCTGCCCGTTGAAGGAGCAAAAGGAAAAGTGCAAGTGTGGCATTCCCAGAGCAGGCATGCTTGCTTCCCCGTGTGTTTGACCACCTCGGGCTCACTAGGCCCCATAGCCTCTCACACATCCACCAGAGATATCCCAGCCACTTGCCCTATCACTGCTTGTCACTTTGTTGGATGACTTCTAAAAACAAGTTTGTTTTTATACTGTTCCCACTCTCCTGCCATAGGTCCCAAGCAGTTTGAGTGTGCTAGCTTCGCCATAGGAGAAGCCCAGCCTTGGAGGTCAAAGCCTTGGCATGGGGGCTCTCATTCTGAGTCCACCCCATGCAGGGCAGCAGGAATCCCAGCTGCCCTGACAGCTCCTGCACCGTGCTGTGGGAAGTCCCTGGTTCTCCAGGGTTGGAAGAAACTCAATGAAAATAGAAACTCAGAAGAAAACCAAAGAGAGTACTCTATCTGGGGAATCCAGGCAAGAGGGAGGGAGGGAGGGTCAGAACAGGCCTCTGTCTTGGTAGCCTGGTGCAGGAGCAAGTGTGCCAGGGCAGGGAAGGGGATCCTGTGCTTGGCAAGCTTCACAGGGCCCACTCGGGACACCATGTCCTGATGTGTAGGAAAGGGGAGTTACCTGCCTCACAATGTCCAACGGCTGACAGGTGGCCCCTGGGCATGAAGCTGGCACTTCCCTGTCGTCAGAATGCCCAGCAGACCATGAGGTGGCCTCCTTGCCTTGTTTACATTTTTAACTTGCAGAATCATGTCCTTTCAAAGTTCGGGAAGCTTTCTGTTTAGGAACTGCCTGCTCAGATAATGTACTCGGTCCGAGAAAGTGAGGCTGCTATAGGAGAGTCCCCAAGCCTCAATAAGGACATTGCACACTAGTGACAATGCAGAGGCCCAGGGACTGGCCTCCGTTGCTCTTCTCTCACTCGCAGTTCTGTCATTACCCCATCACCAAGTCCTGCCTGTCTACTTTGATGTCCTTCTTCCTCCCTTCCTCACTCCTCCTCGGCTGGAATATTCCCCCAGACCACATCCGCCCAGCCCTACACTCCTGCTCCCCCGCTCCCCCTCCCCATTCTTCTTCTAAGCACACAGCAGCACAGTGCTGCAGAAAGACGGGCTCACATGTGCACCATGGCCCCACTGACCTACCCTGGGGCACACCTCCTATCTCACCCCCCATGGTCCTGCAGGAATCCCCCCACCTTGTTGCTTACACTCAACAAAGGCCCCTGGACACCAGATTCCCCACCCCAGGCTCCCCTGGGCTTGTGTTTTGGAACACATCACAGGAGAGAGACCATGTACCCCCTCTGCTGGTCCATCATCAGTGTCCAGCAAATATAGGACAACTGAAGCAATCTGAACAGACCACAAAGTCTGATTTTTGTTTCTTCCCTCTTTTTCCTTTCCTGTCACCAGCTGATGAGACCTTCTGCGAGATGGTGAAGTCCAACCGGCTCTGCGAGCGGAAACTCTTCATCCAGTTCTGCTGCCGCACATGCCTCCTGGCTGGGTAGGGGCACCAGCTGCCTGCAGAGGGCAGGGCCCGTCCTGTCCACCCATTTGTCCATCCACCTTCCTCCAGACTGACAGCCAAAAAGCCTGTTCCAAGGCGGGTGCCCTGCATCTGACAGCTCTGTCCTTCCTGGAGCCAGGTCCTGCTGCAGCATCTCTGGGTACCCAAACCAAGTGGGTGGTGGCCCTTAAGGACATGCATCTAAAATGGCAACATCCCCTCAAGCTCTGCTTGCCAGCTACAGTCTTCTGGCCAACTCAAAATGGGAACAAAAGAAACTTCGAGACTCCACAGCTGCCACTTCAGAAGGGCTTCTAGTGCCCTAGCTTACTGCGACTTCAAGACCAAAGCAGATAGGAAAGATGCTCAGATATGGTCCTCCTCCGTGTGTTTGTTAGGCTCTGTAGTCAATCTCACTGAGCTTGCTGGCAGGGCCTGGGCTATCCTCACCCGTGACAAAGGACCTTACCACCTAGCAGCCACCTGCCACCAAGCAGCCTGGAGGATGGTTTGGTCAGACTGTAAATAAAATAGGTTTGGGGGCACAAGATGTATGACCACTGCAGATGGAATCTATCTCTACGTAGTCAGCTCCTTCTGCTTCTGCTTCTGCGGCAGCTGCCTAGAAGGTCCAATACCAACCTGGAGCAGGTTCGTCCTCTGCAGCCTTCTCCGAGCAAGCCAAGCTGTCCTCGTGACTGTTTTCTGCCTGTCTCTCTAAGGCCTCCTGGGCCCGAGCGACACCGCTACCTGATACAGAGTCTGCAGAGGAGGGGCCCAAGCAGGAGTTTGGGGCCAACCAAAAGACACCCAGTGGGCCAAGCAATTCCTCCTAAGGACGTGCAAAGCCAGCCCTGATCGTCAGTCACCCGGCCCTCTGCATTGTAGGAATTGCTTTAAAAGTGCATTCGGCCTCTGCTCTCCGGGAGACTTGTGTCTGTGTATAGTATGAGCCTACGGGACACAGCTGGGTTTATTTCTGCCAAACCTGTGTAGGCATTTTATAAGCTACATGTTCTAATTTTTACCAATGTTAATTATTTTGACAAATATTTCATATATTTTCATTGAAATGCACAGATCTGCTTGATCGATTCCCTTTAATATGGGAATAACATTTGCCTTAAATTTTTTCAACCTCGTCTCTCTCCATATTGTCCTACTCCCTTCTCTGACTATAATGCATTTGCCTTGTCTCCTGTGAGTGGCAAGGACCCAGCTGTTGTCTGTTGAATCCACAACTTCGAGAAAGAAATCAGTGAATCAAATCCGATGTTAACCCTTAAGTTAATAAAAGAGTTAACATTCCATTGCAAAGGAGCCTGTACTTCTTAACAAGGCATAAAACCTTAGACCAATGGCTGAAGTGGACATGGTTGTGCGGTTTCTTGATCTGTTTTGTTATCCTTACATGGAAGGTCTTTGAGCCTTAGTGAATGTTGACACAGTGGAAGAAAGGGGAAAATCCCTCAGTTCCAACCCCAGGGCATCCTTTGACAAAGAGACCTTCTGGATTATCAAAGCCTGACTGGGTGGAGATGCTAGAGCTTTCCCAGATACAGAACCTCTGCTCCTGAGCCTCCTTACCTACAGGGGCTCAGTGCCATTCAACTAGGTGGCAGCTTGTCCTCTGCGCAGCTTCTGAGTCCCCTGAACCTATGGGTTATGTGCCTTGGCGTTTTTACTGTGGCCTTTCTGTCAAAAGCTTGGGCTTAGCTGGGTATGATGGCACACGTCTTTAATCCCAGCACTCAGAAGGCAGAGATAGGAGGATTGCTGTGAGGTCAAGGCCACTCTAAGACTTCATAGTGAGTGAATTCCGGGTCAGCCTGGGCTAGAATGAGACCGTACCCCAGGGGGAAAAAAAATCTTGGCTTGTTGGAATCCTATACCTACAGATAAAGGAACTAGAACTGATAGGAAAAAACAAAAGCAGGTGGGTGATGGGCATTGCCTTAGGAATCCAGGACTGATTTAGAATTTCAGGGAAGAATGCTCCAGGGCTTTAGGAACTTCCGGATCAGCATTCAGTGTTGCCAGAATCCTGTTTGCACTGTGGCAATGTTCTCTCTCTCCATATCCTGCTTCCCCAGTTGATAAGAAAAATAAAATGGTTGCCACCATCACCCAAGAGAAATGGGAACAAATCCAGCCCCTGGAACAAACTTTCTGGGTGTGTTTCTGTCTCTGCTTCCACTGGAATGTGTCCCTGATGAGCCTGTCTTGCGCTGGCTCCCCAATACACAGTGATGTCCACAGGACTGCATATGCAGCAGAGCATATGGGGACTCTGTGCCTGAGGAGGGAGGAGGGAGCAGTGAGCAGTCAGGAGAGAGGCTGGCCACACCACATTCACCCACCAGGAGCAAATGAACAGGGTTGTCAGGATGAGACTGTGTAGGAGGGAGTATGTGTGGAAGACCATATCTAGGGCTGGGGGACTATCCATAAAGATGTCACCTCCCCCTGAGATTGCCACCGAATTAAAACAAGCAAGCTGCAAGCCACTGTCACCCTCTAGAACCTAGACTTGGAAAAATACTAGCTATGCTCATCAATAATACAGTTGCAGATGTATGGAGTAGAGACAGAAATACACTTCCTTGCTGGGCTTGGTGGCACATGTTATAATCCTAGAACTCAGGAGGTGGGAGCAGCCTGGACTATATGGAAGAACCCTGTTGTCAAAAAAAGGGGGACTGCTGGAGAGATGGCTTAGCGAGCAGTTAAGGTGCTTGCCTGCAAAACCTAAGGACCCAGGTTCAATTCTCCAAGTGGCCACATAAGCCAGATACACATGGTGGCATGTATCTGGAGTTTGTTTGCAGGGGCTAAAGGCCCTGGCATGCCCATTCTTTCGTTCTCTCTCTCTCTCTCCCTCTCTCTCTCTCTCTCCCTCTCTCTCTCTCTCCCTCTTTCTTTCTCTTTAATAAATAAAATAAAATATTTTTTAAACAGAGGGTGGAGATATGATTCAGTGGTGGAGTGTTTGCCTAACATGCATGAGGCCCTGGATTTAATACCTAGTGGAGAGAGAGAAGGAGGGAGGGAGGGAACTTTATGGCTTTACATGTCACAAAGAACACCAATTACAGGAAGCCAATCACACAGCCTGTCCACGACATGGTCTGGGTGGAGGCCAGTCCAGAGATGCAAGAAAAGGGTGGCAGGAGAGTAGAGAAGCTACTGACAAAGTCCTAATGACTAAACGCCACCTGTTTAAAAAGGACTGGCTGAGGCTGGGAGTGCTGCTAAGTGGTGGAGCACTTGCCTAGCATTGGGCCCTGGGTTCCTTCCATCCCTAGAACAGCCAACACCACCACAACCTAAAAGGGCTGACCACACACAGCACTGTTCACAAATGACCCAGCCTCAGGAGAAAGATGACTTAAGCACTTACACAAGGTGTATTGATGGACTTTATTTTAAGTGACAGGATCATGGATCAAGGCCTCTTAAATCTGTCATTTCAGACACTAGCTAGAGGTGAAATGACTTGTTTGTGATACACTGGTACCATTATTCCTATCTCTGAGCCCAAGAAGAAGATTGGCCGTCTGCAGAAGGGGTGTCAGTCACTCTGCAAATGGCCAAACAGCACCATGGAAGTGACATTTTTGGCACCCCATAGTGCACATCCCCATTCCTCTGAGGCCACTGCTGACCTTCTAACTTGTAGGTTTTGGGGGGTTTTTTTGTTTTTGTTTTTTGAGGCAAGCCCAAAAGACTGGCCTTTTTTTAAATGCGAGAATGAGAGAAAGAGAAATAATTGGTATACCAGGGCCTTCAGCCACAGTAATCAAACTCCAGACGCATGCACCACCTAGTGCATATGTGTGACCTTGTGCATTTGCATCACCTTGCATCTGGCTTACGTGGGAACTGGAGAGTTAAACATGTGTCCTTAGTGGGCTGGAGGAATGGCTTAGTGGTTAAGGTGTCTGCCTGCAAGGCCAAAGGACCCAGGTTCAATTCCCCAGGACCCACGTTAGCCAGATGCACAAGGGGGCACACGTGTCCGAAGTTAATTTGCAGTGGCTAGAGCCCCTGGCACACCCATTCTCTCTCTTTCTCTCTCTCTCTCTCTCTCTCTTCCTCTCTCTCTTTCTCTCTCTCTTTCTCTCTCCCCTGCCTTTCACTGTCAAATAAATAAATAAAATTTTTTAAATGTGTCCTTAGGCTTTGCAGGCAAATGCTTTAACTGCTAAGCCATCGCTCCAGCCCTATGCTGTAGGTTTTTAAAGGGCTGAAGAGATCTACAGTCTATAGAAGACACAGCTATAATAGAAAGATGAGTGGACAGAGCTTTTTTAAAAAATGGAAGACAGGGCTGGAGCGATGGCTTAGCAGTTATGGCACTTGCCTGTAAAGCCAAAGGACCCAAGATTGATTCCCCAGCATCCACATAAGCGAGATGCACAAGGTGGCACATGAATCTGGAGTTCATTTGCAGTGGCTGGAAGCCCAGGCATACACATTCTCCCTCTCTCCCTCTCTCAATGAAATATTTAAAAAAAAAAAAAAATGAAAGGTTAGGCTGGAGAGATTGCTTAGTGGTTAACGCACTTGCCTGCAAAGCCAAAACACCCAGATTTGATTCCCCAGTGCCCACATAAAGCCAAATGCACAAGGTGGTATGTGTGTCTGGAGTTATTTGCAGTGGCTAGAGGACCTGGTGTGCCCAAATTCTCATTCATTTTCTCCCCTTCCATCTCTCTTATAAATAAAATATTTTTTAAAATAGAAAAGATGAGAAGAGAAGGAGGTGAAGTATAAAAGAAAGCCATTTTTGCATGTATATATGTGGTTTGTGTACATGCTGTGTGAATTCGTGTTTGTGTGTAGAAGCCAGAGGCTGATGTTGAGTATCTTCCTCGGTAGCTCTCCACTTTTTTTTTTTTTTTCCCCACAGAACCTAGAACTCATCAATTTGGCTAGTCAGTGAACCCTAGGGATCTGTCTCCACCTCCCCAGTGCTATGATTAAAGATGTGCTGTACCACACCCTGCATTTTCTGTGGGTGCTGAGGACTTAAACTCAGGTTCTCATACTTGTGTGGCAAGCACTGTAGCCACTAAGCCCAGCCCCCAAAGTAAGACTTCATAAGGAAAAGAAGCAGTGGCAATGGGCTAGAGTGGGACCCTACCTCAAAAAGCCAAAAAAACAAAAAAAAACTGGAAAGATGGTTTAGCGGTTAAAGCACTTGCTTGTGAAGCCTAAGGACCCAGGTTTGAATCCCCAGCACCCACGAAAACCAGATGCACATTAGGAAGATCACTGTGAGTTCGAGGCCACCCTAAGACTACATAGTGATTCAAGGTCAGCCTGGACTAGAGCAAGACCCTAACTCGAAAAAAGAAAAATTACAGCTGTGTATGGTGATACACGCCTTTAATCCCAGCACTCAGGAGGCAGAGGTAGGAGGATCCCCATGAATTCAAGGCCACCCTGAGACTACATAGTGAATTTCAGGTCAGCCTGGGCTAGACTGAGACCCTACCTGAAAAAAATTTTATATATATATATATATATATATATATATATATATATATATATATATATATATATGAAATACAGAAGAATCTTCTCTCCCTACTCCATCCCAACCTGCCCCCCCCCCCTTTTTGAGATAGAATGTCATTCATTATAGCCCAGGCCAAATTGGAACTATGTAGTCCCAGGCTGGCTTGAAACTCACAGTAATTCTCCTACCTCTGCCTGTGATTATCCCTGTGCTGGAATTAAAGGAGTGCACCACCATGCTAGGCCCCAAACCCTTTTTTAACCCAGCAAAAAGGCCAAGTAAGCCTGGCATAGTGGCGCATGCCTTTAATCCCAGCACTAGGGAGGCAGAGGTAGGAGGATTGCTGTGAGTTCAAGGCCACCCTGAGACTACATAGTGAATTCCAGGTCAGGCTGGGCTAAAGTGAGACCCTACCTCAAAAAAAAAAAAAAAAAAAAAAAAAAAAAAAAAAAGGGAAAAACAAGCAAGCAAAAAAAAAAGCCCAAGTAAAACCAGCACTCTTGTCCACCAGCTCCACCTGGTGGTTCTCTTTGGAAATAAAAGAAGTTTAGATTGTAATTTTATTTTGAAGACCAAGGCAAAATCATAGAAGTGTTGTGACTGTGACACAAATATTTTTCTGAATATTTTCTTATTTATTTGAGAGACAGAGAGAGGATAGGCATGCCAGGGCCTCTTGCCACTGCACATACTTGACACATGCATTGAGACTCGTGTCACTTTGTGCATCTAACTTTACATGGGTACTAGGGAATTGAAACCATAACAGCAGGCTTTGCAAGCAAGTGCCTTTAACTTCTGTGCCATATTTCCAGCGCTTTTTCAGAAAAATTTCAGAGAAAATTTCTGCCATCATATCCTATGATTCCCTCAAACACTTCCCTGGGTATTTCTTTGAAAGGACATTCATTCTATACAAGGATCAAAATCAGGAAATTTACATTGACATTTCTGCCACCTAACCCTTTGACTGCACTGTTCTTCTTCCTATTGTCCCCAAAATGCAAGAGCATCCACTTTAGAAACACATTTTTGTCTTTGTGTCTCTTTAAAGTTACTCAGTCTGGAACATTCTTCAGTTCTATTGACTTTCATGACCTTTGGACTTTTCAACTACAGGTAGTTCTGTGTTTTGTTTTGCTCTGTTGTTTTGTTAATTTTGTTATGTTTGAGATGGAGGTCTTGCTACATAGCCCAGACTAGCCTCAAATTCTCAGTCCTCCTGCCCTGCCTCTCAAGTAGCTGCGGTTGTAGCTTTCAGGTCAATTACCTGTATACTGTTCTTCTTTTTATTTGTTTCCCTGCATTTCCATTCACGTCTGTCTTTAACAGAGATCTCTCAGATGTTGTGATTCTTTTCTTCTCTCTGCATTCTAGCAGGTGGCACATGATTTTGATTTGTTCCACACCTGGTAATATTAACTTTGATCTCTTGATTAGGGTTTATCATTTCTTGGATAGGAAGTGATGTCTTCTAAAGCGTGCCTTCACCACTGTCCGAATATTGTGCTAAAGATCCAAAAAAAGTAGCAGGGCTGGAGAGATGGCTTAGCAGTTAAGGCACTTGCCTGTGAAGCCTAAGGACTCAGGTTGGATTCACCAGTACCCACATAAGCTAGATGCACAAGGTGGTGCATGCATCTGGAGTTGGTTTGCAGTAGCTAGAGGCTCTGGTGTGCCCATGCTCGCTGTCTCTCTCTCATAAATAAATAAATAAATATTTTTAAAAAGTATACAGCTGGGGAAATGGCTCCACTGTACCAACTCCCAGTACCCAGGTAAAAAAGCCAGGCCTGAGCCAGGCGTGGTGGCGCGCGCCTTTAATCCCAGCACTCGGGAGGCAGAGGTAGGAGGATCACCGTGAGTTCAAGGCCACCCTGAGACTACATAGTGAATTCCAGGTCAGCCTGGGCTAGAGTGAGACCCTACCTCGAAAAACCAAAAACAAAAAGAAAAAAAAAAAAGCCAGGCCTGGCCACATACCCCTGTAACCCCAGTCTGGGAGAGAGTGAGGACAGGAGGATCACTGGGGCTCATTAGTCAGCCAGTATAATAATATTTTTAAATGCTCCCTGTTCTTTCTTTCTTTCTCTTTCTCTCTCTCTCATTAAAAAAAATTTAAGGGGCTGAAGGGCTGGAGAAATGGCTTAGCTCTTGAAGCACTTGCCTGCAAAGCCAAAGGACCCAGGTTCAATTCCCCAGGACCCACATAAGCCAGATGTACAATGTGGCACATGCATCTGGAGCTCATTTGCATCAGCTGGAGGCCCTGGTGTGCCCATTCTCTCCCTCTCCCTCCCTCTCTTTTTATACCTCTTCTCTCTCTCATAAATAAATAAAAATTGTAAAAGAGAAGGGCTAGAGGGATGGCTTAGCAGTTAAGTCGCTTGCCTGGCAAGCCTGCAGACTCATGTTCGACTCTCCAGGTCCCAAGTAAGCCAGATGCACAGTGATACAAGTGCGCAAGGTTACACGTGCACACAAGGGGGCACATGCATGTGGAGTTCGATTGCAATGGCTGGAGGCTCTGGCAAGCCAATTCTCTCTCTCTCTCCTCTCTCTCTCTCATTAAAAAATAATAATAAGCCGGGCATGGTGGCACATGCCTTTAATCCCAGCACTCGGGAGACAGAGGTAGGAGGATCACCATGAGTTTGAGG
Organism: Dipus sagitta; assembly: GCA_036346955.1. Classification (NCBI taxonomy): domain Eukaryota; kingdom Metazoa; phylum Chordata; class Mammalia; order Rodentia; family Dipodidae; genus Dipus; species Dipus sagitta. Next base: position 133,509,447 of record CM070772.1, on the reverse strand, counting down.
CCACCCTGAGACTACAGAGTGAATTCCAGGTCAGCCTGAGCTAGAGTGAGACCCTACCTTGAAAAACCAAAAATAATAATAATAACAACAACAATAATAATAAATGCTCTAAATTCCATAGGAGACCCTGTGTCAAGGATATAAGGCAGAAGAACAATCAAAGGGGACACTATATCCTCCTCTGCCTTCTACATATGTGCACACAAGGTGTATGCATCTGCATATGTATCAGGGTGTTAGGGGTCCAGGAATGTCTTTGAACCCCAAACCCTAGGTTCATTTCTAATTTTAATCAAAGAATTGAATTTTTTAAAAAGACTGGGACTAATTATTAAATTATCATATTTTTTGAGGTAAGTACAGAGCCAAGGAAAGGCACCTATGTGGCGAGAGATCCCACATGGAGGGCCTGGAAAAAAGCATGGAAAGAAAAGAGAAAAGAAAGTGCAAGGAGCTCCTGCCATGTGGGGAGCTGGAGGGGATAAAGTGCCCATGTGGAGAGTAAGGGCTAGGGAGCCCTCACCTTGACTCGAACAGGGCCCAGGCCCAGCCTAGGGAAAAAGTCACCCACAGCTGGAAGTACCCAACTGGTCAGAGAGCCTTTTCACAGGGCATTTTAAATTGGAAAGTGGGGCAATTGTGATGATTTTTTTTTTTAATTGGCCTGTTACCAAGGAAATGAGAGGTGGGGTGCAAAGCTGACAACGAGGGAAGGGTCTGTTCTCTGTGGCCTCCAAGCCTGCTAATGCCCGTCCAGCTCCCTAACCGTTATAACGTGTATAAAACCCAAAAGAATACTTGAACTAATAAGGGAAGTTTATAAGGTTTCTGGATACAATGCCAATATATAAAAATCAACTATTTCAACGTACCAGAAAGTAATGATTAGAGCATAGAATTTTATACTTTAAAAAATGTTAAATCTGGATTTATGTAGGTACTGGAGACTCAAACCCAAGCCATCAGGCTTTACAGGCAAGAACATTTAACCACTTGAGCCATCTCTCCAGCCCAAACTTTTTGTCTTTTTGGTGTTGTTGTTTTATATCTTTTTTTTAAGAATTTTTTTTGTTTATTTTTATTTATTTATTTGAGAGCAACACAGAGAGACAGAGGCAGAGAGAGAGAGAGAGAGAGTGCATCAGGGCCTCCAGCCACTGCAAACAAACTCCAGATGCATGTGCCACCTTGGGCATCTGGGTTACGTGGGTTCTGGGGAATCAAGTCTCGAACCAGGGTCCTTAGGCTTCACAGGCGAGTGCACAGCCGCCAAGCCTTCTCTCCAGCCCCTAATATATCTTTTTAAAAGTATTTTTATTTACTTATTAGAAACACAGAGAGATAGAATGGGAGTGCCAGGGCCTCTAACCTCTGCAAACGAACTCCAGATGCATATGCCACCATGTACATCTCGCTTACATGGGACCTGAAGAATTGAACCTGGGTCCTTAAGGCTTCGCAGGCAAGTGCCTTAATTGCTAAGCCATCTCTCCAGCCCCAGCCCGAACTTTATACTTTTTATAATTACATTATAAACTATCAGATGTCTAGACTAAATCTTGTAAAAGATATATAAAGCCACTACACAAAAACTATAAAACAGGCCGCCACTGAGCAGCAGGGAGGGGGTGGGAATCCGCCTGCATTGCTGTGCTCAAGGCCAGGGAGCAGGGGGGCTGGCTGGAGGGAGAAAACTTTGGTGTGAGTGCAAGCCAACAGACAAAACCTGACTGAATGGGCCACTGTTCTGGGGCTGGAGGAGCTGCCTGCCTCAGACCTTCAACAGGCTAAGGGTACAGTCACTGGAATCAACCTTACTGTTGCGGCTCAGGTAGAGAAGCTCAGACTGGGAAAACGAAACAGAGGAAGCAAGCTGTTGGGTAGGTATGCCCCTTTGCAACCGCCCCCTGGCAGGATGGGAACAGATGAGTGCGCATGCGGAGCAATGCCTTTCTAAGAGGGAGGGCTCCCCATGGCCGAGGGCGATGTCCTGGACATCTAGCACGAGAACAGCAAGCGCTTTGAGGAAGGAGTATGAATGGTGTGGGCAGAAGCCGATACCCGCCACCGCGCTCCTGAAAGGTGGCTTCCGAGGCTCTGGCTTCATCACTTGCAGTGGCCAAGAGAAGCCCGGCAGTGATGCTGACTTGGCTGTGGACGGGGATGACACTCTGGAGTGTGGGAAGCCACAACACACCGAGGCTGATGTCATCCCTTGCGCAGGTGAAGAGCCTGGTGAAGCCAAGGAGAGAGAGGCACTGCGTGGTACAGTCCTAAATGGTGGATGTCCGAACACCCACATCACAGCAGAGTTCTCTAAAGGGGCCAGTGATGACACGCCATCCGCCAGCAGCGGCGAAAGCGGCAAGCAGGACACCATGCAGAAGACCTGCAAGAACGGTGGCATTGAGAAAATTACTGGAGATCCAGCTGTAACCACGTTTGGGGCCCTGAAGGTTCCGATCAGGGAGCTGGAAAGGCAGCTATTGGGGGAGCGCCATCTGCACGCACTCATACTTGATGCCCCTGACGTCGATCCTGTGTTGGCACATGCGCTGTGAGCAGTGCTGGCTACCGGCCCGGGGAGCCAAGACGCTCCGCCCACAGTGCAACATGATCACAGCACCTGGAGACCTGCAGGGGATCTACTTGCCTCAAGCAACCACACTTGCCACCAACCTCTGTGACAGTGGCCCTCTCCCTTTGTACATACTTGCACACAAGTTCCCCATGAACACACAGGGGGAAAGAGAGCGCGAGAGCGAGACTGTGGAGCCAGAGTGGGGCAAGCATGCCTGTTGGCTCCCATCAAACTTGGGGACCATGCTTATTCTGGCCTCTGTTTCCAGTATGGGGCCAGGAGGTAGGGGTGGGGAGTAGCAGGGCAAGGTTCTTGAGATCCAGCCCTCAGACTGACAGATGGACAGACATACAAACACCAGACTGAAGCACATGTAATATAGACTGTGTATGTTTACAATATTGTGTTGTTAAAATGGGACGACTTTGCTCATACAACTTTTGGTTGTATGATTTTTGTTGTTGTTGTTTTATTTTTCGAGATAGGGCTTCACTCTAGTCCAAGCTGAACTGGAATTCACTACATAGTCTCAGGGTGGCCTTGAACTCATGGTAGTCCTCCTGCCTCTGCATCCTGAATGCTGTACCACGATGCCCAGAGATCTCTTTTTTTTAAATGGCCCTTGAAAGCAATGCCCATTTCAGGGCTGGCTGGGGTCTTGGCCCACCCATATATTAGGGTGCCTGCCTTTCCCTCTCCTGTGATGTCCCTTCCCTCTCCCATGCGCTCAGTGTTCAGTGGTCTATATTTCTTCTCCCAGACATGGGGCACATGCCCCAAGGGATTTCATTGTCTTCTTAGTCTTAGGTCCTGGGGCTCTTTATAAGGAGCTGGGGGTACAGCGGTAAACGGGATGGAGCTGAAGCAGAGACTGAGGTCTGGGTGGCTGAAGGTGCTACTGGCTGTCCAACCTTCTGTTGAGAACCATTCCTACCATTCCTGGAAGCAGACTTGCTGTTCCCAGGGGAAAGTGTTGTCTTCTCTTGTGAGCCCCATGGTGTGATGCTGTGTCTGTATACTCTATACAAAGGTACCGTGCTTTCCTTTTGAAACTACATTTGACATGGATTAAACTAATGTAAACCAAAAGAAGAAGAAGAACAACAACAACCATAAAAGACCTCTAAAACTAAAAAGAAAACCTAAATAAGTGTAAGGTTAAACCATGTTCATGGACTGGCATACTTGATACTGGAAGAATGCCAGTTCTCTCCTCATTTAGTAACAGATCCAATATACTACAAATTAAAGCATGGATCCAAATGTAAAGGGCAAGAAAAGATAGGGCTTAAAAAATCTTTTTTTTTTTTTTTTGGCTCTGCAGTTAAAGGAACTTGCTTGCCAGCCCAGGTTTGATTCCTCAGTACCCATGTAAAGGCAGATGCATAATGGCACATACAGCTGGAGTACAGCAAGAGACCTTGGTGTTCCCATTCATTCTCATTCTCTTTCTCTTTCTCTTTCTTTCCTTCTCTCCCTCCCTCAAATACATAAATAAATACATAAATAAATAAAATACATAAATGTAGTTTTAAAAGAAAAATTGAGAGCCTAGTGTGTTGGTGCATGTATTAAATCCCAGCACTCTGGGGCCGATGTAGGAGGATCACCATGAGTATGAGGTTACTCTGAAACAACAGAGTGAATTCCAGGTCAGCCCGGGCTACAGCGAGACCCTACCTTGAAAAAACAAAAATAAATGGGGGGGGGGGCGCTAGAGAGATGGCTTAATGGTTAAGGAACTTGCCTGCAAAGCCAAAGGACTCAGGTAAATCAGATGCACAAGGTGGCACATGCATCTGGAGTTCGTTCGCAGTGGCTGGGGGCCCTGGTGCACCCATTCTCTCTGTCTCTGTCTCTCTCTCTCTCCCTCCCTCCCTCTTTCGCTTTCTCTCAAATAAATAAATAAAAATATTTTTTAAAAGAAAGAAAAGAAAAATTGGAGCTGGGCGTGGTGGTGCATGCCTTTAGTCCCAACACTTGGGAGACAGAGGTAGGGGGTATTGCTGTGAGTTCAAGGCCAGCCTGAGACTACATAGTGAATTCCAGGTCAGCCTGGGTTAGAGAAAATCCCTACCAAAAAAAAAAAAAAAAAATGGCAGTATGATATTAGGAAAGGATAGCCAATTCAACGGAACAGAATAGCTAGCAATCCAGAGGCAGACTTCCACAGGTCTGGATACTTTGATCTTTTGATTTTGATAAGAGTGACTAGGGACAGATGGACTTTTGATAATGGTGTTGAATCAACTTAATTTTCTACATGGGGCAAAACATATCTTGAATCCTACCTTGGAGTATACACAAAAATTGATTGCTTATGGATCACATATCTAAATGTGAAAGGTGAAACCACAAAGCTTTTAGGGAAGAAAAAAAAAAAAAGCTACAAAGAGGAGGGAAAGTTACTGCACTGCACTCCACACACAAGGACTTATATTCAAAAATAAATACCTCCTACAAAGTGATAAAACTATTTTTTAATATTTTATTTATTTATTTATGAGAGAGAAAGAGACAGAGAGAAAGAGAGAATGGGCATGCCAGGGTCTCTAGCCACTACATACAAACTCCAGACACATGTGCCCCCTTGTGCATCTGGCTTACGTGGGTCCTGGGGAATCTAACCCTGGTCCTTAGGCTTCACAGGCCAATGCTGTAACCACTAAGCCATTTCCCCAGTCCCAAAACTATTTTTTTTTTTAAGTCCAGGGCTGGAGAGATGACTTAGTGGTTAAGACACTTGTCTGCAAAGCTAAAGGATCCAGGTTCAATTCCCAGGACCCACGTAAGCCAGATGCACAAGGTGGCACATGCATCTGGATTTCACTTAAGGTGGCTGAAGGCCCTAGTGTGCCCATTCTCTCTTTGTCTCTATCTGTGTCTCTCTCATTCTATCTCTCTCTTTCTCTCTCTCTCTCAATCTCATAAATAAATAAAATAAAATAAATACTAAAATAAATAAATAAGTCCAATAGAAACAACAGGCAGACCTCTTCACTGAAGTCTAGAGGGGCTATGCATGTGGACAAGAAATATATAAAAGTTGTTGTCAGCCACAATCCACAACTGTAATGGTTAATTCTTATTGTGGATTTGGTTAGATTAAGAGTTTCCTAAAGCCGGGCGTGGTGGCGCACGCCTTTAATCCCAGCACTCGGGAGGCAGAGGTAGGAGGATTGCCATGAGTTCAAGGCCACCCTGAGACGACAGAGTTAATTCCAGGTCAGCCTGGACCAGAGTGAGACCCTATCTCGAAAAACCAAAAAAAAAAAAAAAAAAAAAAAAAAAAAAAAAGAGAGAGTTTCCTAGCCCGTTAGTGAGGCACACCTTTGGTTGTGTTCGTTCTTTCTTTCTTTCTTTCTTTCTTTCTTTCTTTCTTTCTTTCTTTCTCTCTCTCTCTCTCTTTCTTTTCTTTTCCTTTCTTTCTTCTTCCTTCCTCTCTTTCTTTCTTTCTTTCTTTTAAGCAGGGTCTCACTCTTCCCCAGGCTAGCTTTTGAACTCATAATAATCCTCCTACCTTAGCCTCCAGAGTGCTGGGATTAAAGGTATGTGCCACCATGCCTAACTGCCTTGTTTTAATTTTTGAGATGAAGTATCACTATGTTATTCAGGCTGGTTTCAACTTGTGGACCCAAGCCATCGTCCAGCCTTAGCCTCTCCAGGAGTTGGGACTACAGGCAAATACCACCATGCCTGACTCAATATCTTCTTATTGAGCGGATGGATGTCAGTTATTTGGATGGGAGAAATATATATATATATATTTCAACAAAAAGTTTTAAAAGAATCAACTGAGAAATGGAGAGATAGCTCAGCAGTTAAAGGTGTTTGCTTGCAAAGTCTGATGGCTCAGGTTCAATTCCCCAGTACTTTTTTTAAAGCAAGATGCAATGTGGCACATGCATCTGGCATTCGTGTTTGCAGTGGCAAGAGGCTCTGACTCACCCCCCCCCACACACACACACACAAACTCTCTCTGTCTCTCAGATATAGATAGATAGATAGATAGATAGATAGATGAGTGATAGACAGACAGACATACATACATCCTTAAAAAATTAAAAGAGAAGCTGGGCGTGGTGGCACACTTTTTTTTTTTTTTTTTTTTTAAGTCCAGGGCTGGAGAGATGGCACAATGGCTAAAGGCGCTTGCTTGCAAAGTCTATTGGCTAGGGTTCGATTCCCCAGGACCCAGGTAAAGCCAGCTGCACATAGTGGCGCATCTGTCCGAGTTTGCTTGCAGCGGCAGGAGACCCTGGCATGCCCATTCTCTCTATCTCTCTCTGCTCTTTCTCTGTCAAATAAAAAAAAAAAAAATGCAGTATGATATTAGGAAAGGATAGCCAATTCAACGGAACAGAAAATAGCTAGCAATCCAGAGGCAGACTTCCACAGGTCTGGATACTTTGATCTTTTGATTTTGATAAGAGTGACTAGGGACAGATGGACTTTTGATAATGGTGTTGAATCAACTTAATTTTCTACATGGGGCAAAACATATCTTGAATCCTACCTTGGAGTATACACAAAAATTGATTGCTTATGGATCACATATCTAAATGTGAAAGGTGAAACACAAAGCTTTTAGGGAAGAAAAAAAAAAAAAAGAGAGAGTTTCCTAGCCCGTTAGTGAGGCACACCTTTGGTTGTGTTCGTTCTTTCTTTCTTTCTTTTTTCTTTCTTTCTTTCTTTCTTTCTTTTTTCTTTCTTTCTTTTAAGCAGGGTCTCACTCTTCCCCAGGCTAGCTTTTGAACTCATAATAATCCTCCTACCTTAGCCTCCAGAGTGCTGGGATTAAAGGTGTGGGCCACCATACCTGCATTTTTTTAGAATTTTTGAGCCAGAGTCTCATAATAGCTCAGGCTGACTAACTTACTGTCTATCACAAGCAGGCCTTAAACTTCAAAATCATGGTTGTCCTCATACTCAGCAGCCTCCTGAGTGCTTGGACTGAGAGTACAGCACTGTGTCTTTCTCTCGCTCGCTCGCTCTCTCTTTTTTTTTTTTTTTAAGTCCAGGGCTGGAGAGATGGCACAATGGCTAAAGGCGCTTGCTTGCAAAGTCTATTGGCTAGGGTTCGATTCCCCTGTGAGCACTGTGGCCCCCAGTGCCTAAACTAGGCTTGGCCATTATAAGCAATTCAAAGTCAGTTTCTGTTATGGTACTGAATAGCTCTGAGGTCTTAGAACAGGGAGCAATATCTTGTTAATGTTTTCATAGACATTCAATAAACAGTATTACTCTTAGTATTTCCTTCAGTTTCTTCAAGTATACTGCTAGACTATGGCTGTTAGCTTTGTGGCACTGAGGACTTGTCATTTGTTTTCAGTACCTTGTACGTGGTACAGGGGAGGGGTTAATACTTCCTGAAAAAATGAAAGATTTGAGTCAAATTAACATGAAACATTCCTAGTATTTAAGGACCTTTTAGTTATATTATTACTTTTTTGTTTTTCGAGGTTTCCAGGCTGACTTGGAATTCACTATGTAGTCTCAGGGTGGCCTCGAACTCATAGCGGTCCTCCTATCTCTGCCTACCAAGTACTGGGATTAAAGGCATCTGCCACCATGCCCAGCTAATACTTCTTTTTTAAATGTAATTTTTAAAAAATGCCTTAATGAGGGCTTAGCGGTTAAGGCATTTTCCTACAAAGCCAAAGGACCCAGGTTCGATTCTCCAGGACTCATGTTAGCCAGATGCACAAGGGGGCACATGCATCTGAAATTCATTTGCAGTGGCTGGAGGCCCTGGCATGCCCATTCTCTCTATCTCTCTCTGCCTCTTTCTCTGTCAAATAAAAAAAAAAAAATTTAGATTAAAAAAAAATGCCTTAATGACATTTCCATACATGTATATAGTATACTTTGATCATAATTGCCTCCCATTACCTCCTTTTATTCCTCCTCCCCTTAATTATAGTAATATCTTTTATATGTGTTTCTTTTCCTTCCATTTTATAGGGTACAAAATTCCTGTCATTGAAAATCTAGGTGCTACCTTGGACCAGTTTGATGCTATTGATTTTTCTGACAATGAAATCAGGAAGCTGGATGGTTTTCCTTTGTTGAGAAGACTGAAGACATTGTTAGTGAACAACAACAGAATATGGTAAGTGTCTGCTAGTGGAGAGTCATTTTTTTCTCTAAGTGTTAGTGTGCCTTACAGACATTATAGTACATTCTGCCAGCTGAATTCCATGCCTCTCTCGTGTGTGGAGGGGGGTTGGTTTTTCAGGATAAGGTCTCCTTCCTCCTCCCTCTCCCCCCCCCCCCCACCGAGGGATGGGGTTGGTTTTTCAAGGTAGGGTCTCACTCTAGCCCAGGCTGACCTGGAAATCACTATGTAGTCTCAGGCTAGCCTTCAGCTCACAGTGATCCTCTTCCCTCTGCCTCCCAAGTGCTGGGATTAAAGGCATGTGTCACCATACCTGGCTTCTCTGCCCCCCACCTCCCCAGGGTCTCACTGTACCCCAGGCTGACCTGAAATTCACTCTGTAGTCTCAAGATGGCCTTGAACTCACAGCAATCCTCCTACCTCTGCCTCCTGAGTGCTGGGATTAAAGGTGTGGGCCACCATACCTGGCATTTTTTAGAATTTTTGAGCCAGAGTCTCAATATAGCTCAGGCTGACTTAACTTACTGTCTATCACAAGCAGGCCTTAAACTTCAAAATCATGGTTGTCCTCATACCTCAGCAGCCTCCTGAGTGCTTGGACTGAGAGTACAGCACTGTGTCTTTCTCTCGCTCGCTCGCTCTCTCTTTTTTTTTTTTTTTTTTTTTGAGGTAGGGTCTTACCTTAGCCCAGCTAACCTGGAACTGACTCTGTTGTCTCAGCCTGGCTTCAAACTCAAAGTAATTCTCCTACCTCTGCCTCCCAAGTGCTGGGATTGAAGGTGTGTGCCACCACATCCAGTACCATGCCTCTTAAAAAATGAGAGACAGATAGAAATTTTTACATAGGGATGCAGAGATTAACTTGAGCATTGATCTAGTATTATTTGCCTCTATTTAGAAATCTTACATATTGATAATAAGTTTGTGATTTGAATTAAAAACATGGTACTTGAGCCAGGCATTGTGGTGCATGCCTTTAATCCCAGCACTTGGGAGGCAGAGGAAGGAGGATCGCAGTTAGTTTGAGGCCTCCCTGTGACTACATAGTGAATTCCAGGTTACCCTGGGCTACAGCGAGATCCTACCTTGAAAAACCAAAAAGAAAGAAAAAAAGGGAGGAAGGGAAGGAAGGAAAGAAAGAAAACTTGGTTCTTTATAGCTTCTAGAGCAATTAACCAGATCAAATTAAAAAGCTGATTATTGCTGAGTATGGTGGCACACACCTCTAATCCCAGCACTCAGGAAGCAAGACCCTTCCTCAGAAAACCAAAAAGAAATGTTGATCATAGCCAGGTGTAGGAGGTAGGTTTCTAGAATATAATTTAGTGATGTTAAGATATTTTTTTACTCTTATTTAGCTTTGTGTAACTTTCATTGGAGGACAGTTATTGAAGGTTTGTAGATAATATCTATAAAAAGTACTGAATGACAAGTTGGGTGGTCTTAGAAGTAAACCAAGTAGTTGTTCTACCCAGAGTGTTACCTTGGGCTCCACGAGCCAAATATTAGAAAGGGGCCTAGGTGGTGTCCAGGAGGCTTGGGTTCTGGAGTCACCCTATTTCTGTCCTGTGACCTCAGACAAGGCTACCTCTTTGTGCCTGTCTCTTTTTAACTCTTAGTGTGTTCTCCAAGGCTTAGGGAGCAGGGGGAGGAGAATGGAAGAGCTGGAGGATGGAGAGGTACTTTGGAATGCTATCTTTCAGACAGGAAGTAGCCATTACAGCAGTTATTACTTGCACATGACCTGTGTGGATGGTAGAAGAGGGAAAAAAAGACAACAAAAAGTGTATGAGAAAAAGAGCTTCCAACTTTGTGGTCTAAGAGCTTTACAGGGATGGAGGTAAAATTGTTAGCTTACTTAATTTTCACTTTTACTAAGTGTCTTTCTATTTTTATCTTAGCCGTATAGGTGAGGGACTTGATCAGGCTCTGCCATGTCTGACAGAACTCATTCTCACCAACAATAGTCTTGTGGAACTGGTAAGTTACAACAGGGGGAAAATATATTTGAGGTGCATGGTAAAGGTTCTGCATACTTTCTACGGAAAATTTGAAAGACAGTTCCCTAAAAATGTGAAAGGTAACTACCTCATCATTCAAGGCCACCCTGAGACTACATAGTGAATTCCAGGTCACCCTGGTCTTGAGAGAGACCCTACCTTGAAAAACAAAAAACAAAGCAGGGTTAAGATGCTTGCCTATAAAGCCTGATGACTCAGGCTCAGTTCCCCAGTACTTATGTAAAGCCAAATGCACAAAGTGGTACATGGGGTTTGTTTGCAGCAGCTTGAGGCCATGGTGTGCTCATTGTCTCTCTCTTTGCTCTATCTCTGCTTGTAGATAAATAAGTTTTTTAAAAAAAATTTTAAGGAGGTATTTAATCATTTGCGACATGTTGGTATTGGGCTAGGTGCATGCTACACAAATTAAAGGTAATACAGGAGCTGGAGAGATGGCTCAGAGGTTAAGGCACTTGCCTGCAAAGTCTAAGGACCTGGGTTCAATACCCTAGTACCCACATAAAGCCAGATGCACAAGGTATCTGGAGTTTTATTTATTTTATTTTATTGGTTTTTCAAAGTAGGGTCTCACTCTAGCTCAGGCTGACTTGGAATTCATTATGTAGTCTCAGGGTGGCCTTGAACTCACGGTGATCCTCCTACCTCTGCCTCCCAAGTGCTAGGATTAAAGGTGTGTGCCACCACGCCCAGCTAAGTAAAATATTTTTTTTAAATCCATTTTAGAATATCGCAGTAGCTTATGGTATCAGCCATGTTCTTACTGTATTCCTTATTTTATAGGGCGATCTGGATCCTCTGGCTTCTCTCAAATCACTGACATATCTGAGGTATGGAAATTATTTGTTGTGATAACTAATGAAGTCTTTAAAATAGCACTTAACCTTGATCTCCAAGCAGTTATTAAAAACTTTTAAAAACAAACAGAGCCGGGCGTGGTAGCACACGCCTTTAATCCCAGCACTCGAGAGGCAGAAGTAGGAGGATTGCTTTGGGTTCGAGGCCACCCTGAGACTCCATAGTGAATTCCAGGTCAGCCTGGGCTAGAGTGAGACCCTACCTCGAAAAACCAAAAAAAAAAAAAAAACAGAGGACTGGAAATAAGGCTTAGTGGTTCAGGTTCTTGCCTGTGAAGTCTAAGGACCCAGGCTGGACTCTCCAGAGCCCATGTAAGCCAGATGCACAAGGTGGCACACAGGTCTGGAGTCCATTTGCAGTGGCTAAGGCCCTGGTGTGTCAGTTCTCTTCCCCTCCTCTCTCACTTTATAATTCTCTCATAAAAAAAAGTTGGAGATGGTCCCTTAATGTTATTTCTTAGTTATTGTGACAGTATAATGTGAAGAGTGATATACTTTCTTTTGATTTGTAGTCATTTGTAGTCAAATGGACCTCTTAACTGGTATGTTATGAATAAGACTGGCATTGTATGTTCCTTTTCTTGCAGCATTCTAAGAAATCCTGTAACAAACAAAAAGCATTACAGACTGTATGTGATCTATAAAGTTCCACAAGTCAGAGTGCTGGATTTTCAGAAAGTGAAACTAAAGGTGAGTGTTATTCTGTTGGTTGTGAGTAATTTAGTTAGTGTATGTGTTTTATTGTAGAATTTTTTTAAATGCTTAGTCAATTTTGCCGTTATTTTGTAGTTTAAAATGTGGAAAAGAAAACATAATTGTATTTTTTTTCTCCTTGCAAAGTTATAGCAGGGCTTTGAATTAGCATTCTTACTAATACTGGCCATTCAAGAGTTGGAAAAATGCTAGAGCCACACAGTAGGTTATGTGCTTAGATATATTTCCAGTGAGAAGCGTACTATAATCCAGTTTTGAGCAGCTCTGACTGTTAGGATGGCTTTTCCTTTTACTGGAAGGGCTTGTTTTCTTCTTAGTTCTTTGGGAGACCCTCCTTGAACTAGGAGACACAACTTTCCTGGGACCTTTGCCAGATTACTATGTCTCCTAACTTAAAATTGGCTTTTTTGGTGTTTTTACCAATCAGGAGAGTTTTTCCATGTTTTCTGAGGAATGCATCTACATGCATGTGGTATTCCTATTTCCATTAACTCTGTGTGTGGTGTCGCTGTAGGAGCGTCAGGAAGCAGAGAAAATGTTCAAGGGCAAACGGGGTGCACAGCTTGCAAAGGATATTGCCAGGAGAAGCAAAACGTAAGATACGGATATCCAACTTAACTCCACTTCACCTTCAGAAACACTGTCTGGCAGTTTGCCTCCTACAAAATTAAACCCAAATTGTGGTCAGTTGTGTTATTAAATGTGAGTGCTGATCAATGGTCTGTATGTCACATAAAATTTCTACCAGGTTAGCAGAGCAAATATTTCCATTTACAATCTTAATGTGGTATTGTACATCCTGCTTTCTCTACAGGAAGCTAAATTGGGTGGTGTTTCTGAAGGAGAGAGTTCTTGTATCAGTTTGTTAACAAAGATAAGATACTACACTGGTTGAGTTACTTTCAAAGCTTTTGAAAGTAAGAGAAGCACTTGGATCCATCAGAATTTAACACTTCTATTCTTCCTCCCAAGTTTTAATCCAGGTGCTGGTTTGCCAACTGACAAAAAGAAAGGTGGACCATCTCCAGGGGATGTAGAAGCAATCAAGGTAATGGTGTGTGACTAGAGAGAACTGAGATGGGGTTGGACACACAGTGGTGTGAAAAACCAGATTCTGAACATTGCATCTTAAATTTCCCATAGTTGTTAGGATCTATGTGTATTTCTAGTTATGGAACAACTAACAAAGTTACTATTTGACTAGACTTTGATCTGAATTAATTGTGTGAACTAATTGAAATTTTCTACATTTTATTATCATTTTCTCAGCATATACTTACCACTTTGAACAGCTAGTTAGTTACCTTATACAATATATCTCAGGTTTTTTTTAACTTTTAAAAATTTGCTATTTGGGGCTGGGGAGATTGCTCAGTAGGTAAAGTACTTGCCTGACAAGCATGAGGACCTGAGTTCAGTCCCCAGAACCCACATAAAAATGTCAGGCATGGTGGTGGGCACTTGTAATCCCAGTACTGTAGAGGCAATATTGCTCCCATTAACATAATTCCAAGTAGATACTTAGTTGAAATTTTAGGATATATGAAGTGATTTTCTTCTCTTTTACTATAAGAGTCTACATCTCTCCACAAATCTTAAAAGTTTATTCTTTGGTTTCTAGGTTGATTCTAATGTGCCAATAAAAAATTCTTACTGAAACACAGAACTATATAGGGTTCCATGGATAAGTTGCTCTGAGTTTCTATAAATATTCTCTGTGTGATACTTCATTGCAATTAACCCTGCATCTCCATGGTTCTGTCTTCCAGAATGCTATAGCCAATGCTTCAACGCTGGCAGAAGTGGAAAGGCTGAAGGGATTGCTGCAGTCGGGTCAGATACCTGGCCGAGAGCGCAGATCAGGTGAGAAAACTTCTCTCTCTACTTCCAAGAAATGTTGGAGTCATGATGGTTATGAAAGAATGTATCTGGCTGGGCACATGCATGTTACCAGCCTGTAATCTTGGCACTTAGGAGTTGAAGGTAGTCCTTGGCTATGTAGTGAGTTTGAGGCCAGCCTTGGGTACATGAGACCCTATGAAAGTTAAGCCATATAGTTGGGGGTTAGTGTGAGAGTAGGGTCTGTTCAAATGTAGCAAAGTATTTTGTAATGGAATGAACTCAACTCTAGAGGTAACTATGTAGATGTTTGCCTATGTATATATCACATGCCACATAATGGACCTTGGCCAAGTGGTAACAGAGCTAAAAAATTTCTCTGCCTTCTGTTCTTACTGTGTGTTGTCTGTGTTTAGATTTGTGTAGATGACCACATACATTTGTGTTACGGTTGCCAGCACTATACAGAACAGTGACATGTTATATAGGTTGATAGATGAGAACAATAGCGTATATGCCACATAAGTGTATACAGCACAAGGCTCAACTCTTAGTCTTACCAGCTCTGCCTTTGGGCAAGCTTCTTAAAGCATGTGCCACCACACCTGGTTTTCCTTTTATTTGGAATTTTAGAAGCATTTGCACTGCTGGGGTTAGAGTGGTGGTTAAAGTGCTAGTTGTCCTGGCAAGGAAGCCAAGTAATGGCACTCATATTGTTCCTTGCAATACTCTCAGCAAAATTAAGTTTCACTTGGATGTTCTAAATGAAGAAATTGAATTATTTTATTAGGTGCTGAAGATATAGTTCAGTGATAGAATGTTTGAAACTATGCTTAAGTCCCCGACCATAAAATAAGATATTACTTTATCCAATATTCCCTTGTACATATGTGTCTATTTGATACTTAAGTGGGTAACAGAACCAAGCTATATATGAAATACTTGTACATACCTGAGCTGGATGGACTGTTATCTCTATGGCTTGATTTAAGAGGCGCGTACCTTAAATATGAGTAAAGTGTTATAAGGGGCGGAATATTGAGGCCAGTACAAGAATCTAGCTAACATTATAGACATTTTATATTATATAAGGCATGTCTTCTCACTGAATATTTTGTTTTGGAAAATACTATTTGGGGAGAGATTTTTTTTAAGTGAAACTTTAAACTGAAATGGATTTACTTAAATGAATTACTTTTTCAAAGAATCCTGTTTTAATTTCTGACACTATCAATATTAGGTCCTCTAAAAGGTTGAGAACAGCTGAACAGTGACCAGGGGACATTGTAGATAGGAAACTGCATAACTCAAACACCTGTCATGCAGAAGCACACTTAACCTGATGGGGAGCTGGAGTGAAGGAAGCGCATATTGCCAGGGGATAGTTGCCCGGTGAGGTGACAGGGGTAAGCCCACACAGGGCACTGAAGTTTTTCGGATTAGGTGATGTTAGAAACATGTCAGGGCCCTTAAGGTTCTATGACAGAAGTAGGGGAGGGCCAATACCAAAACATTGTGGCTACAGTATGACAGAATTACTAGAATAATTTGCTTTCTACAGGATGTTTTATTTGGGATTTATGGCTCTTGGGATTGAAAATACAATCCAAACTACAGAAAAGAAAGAGGATAGAAATTACAGTATTCCATTTGCTAGATCTCTGACCCGGGCTTCCAAGTAGCACTGCTAAGGCCTTCCTTGGTAGCTTTGTGTCTCAAAATCTGGTGCCTGGATCTGACTGTAGAAGCAGTATGAGTAGTTTCCCCAAACAACCAGGTGAAAATATTTCCTTCTTCAGAATACATTGAGCAACAAACCTGCCTTAAGTTGCTTAACAAATGTAACAACAACCTTTTGTGGTTACCATGTTCCCTTAATTGAGAGACAGGAAAATCACTGACTGGCATGTTTGTACCCAGATGTTATTTCCAATTTCTTTGCCTATAGTAGTGGCAAGAGCAAAACATAACCATAACTCTGACCCTCCCTTGCCCAAGGTAAGGACTCACTTTAGCCCAGGCTGACCTGGAACTCACTGTGTAGTCTTAGGCTGGCCTCGATCTCAGTGATCCTCCTACGTCTATCTCCTTAGTGCTGGGATTAAAGGGGTGTACCACCATACTAAGCTGAGTATAACCTTTTTTGTATTGACAAAAATAATAATAATAACTTAGCTGGATGTGGTGGTACATACCTTTAACTCCAGCATTCCTGGAATCTGAGGTAGGAAGATTGGTGTGAGTTCCAGATGAGCCTGGGCTAGAGTGAGACCCTGCCTTGAAATCAACAACAACAAAAATATCTTTACTGAGGATCTGGCACAGTGGTAGAGAGCTTGTCTGGCATGTGTAAAGTTTAATCCAAAGCAGCACAACATGACAATTATAAAGAATTAGCTACTACAATGAGGGCCTTTCTTTTTTTTTTTTTTTTTTTGGAGGGAGGATTTCGAGGTAGGGTCTTGCTGTAGGCCTCAAGCTCATGGCGATCCTCCTACATTTGCCTCCTAAGTTCAAGGATTTAAGGTGTGTGCTACCATGCCCAGCTTTTTTTTTTTTTTTCTTTATTAGAGAGAGAATTGGCACGCCAGAGCCTCCAGCCACTGCAAGCGAACTCCAGATGTGTGTGCCCTTTGTGGGCATGTGCAACATTGCATACTTCCATCACTGTCTGGCTTACGTGGGGACTAGAGAGTTGAACATGAGTCCTTAGGCTTTGCAGGAAAGTGCCTTAACTGCTAAGTCATCTCTCCAGCCTGGGCCAATGTTTTTGACTTTGACAATATACCTTTATGGGGCTAGAGAGGTGGCTTAGTGGTTAAGACACTTCCCTGCAAAGCCAAAAGACCCAGGTTTGATTCCCCAGGCCCCATATAAACCAGATGCACAAGGTGGCACATGTGTCTGGAGTTTGTTTGCGGTGGCTTTAAGCAGTATAAGGCAGAGGTTGCTTTGTGTCTTTTGCACCTGGTCCAGATATTGACCACACAAGACACTTCTGATGAGTGAACAGATTCTGCAACAGTGACCTCACTTCAAGTTTTGTGGTTTTCTTCAGGGCCCAGTGATGATGGTGAAGAAGAGATGGAAGAAGACACAGTCACAAACGGGTCCTGAGCAGTGTGCCAGATGGATAATGATTGGCCCTCTTGAGATGAGTCTTGCTATTTTAGCATGGAATAACAGCTGTGTGTCGGCAAAATGGAATCAGTCAGCATTGTAGAATGCTCAAAACTGCCAGTGATGATTTTTTAATATAAACCTAAATGTCAGTTTTCTATAAATGGTAAAATAAAGGCCACTCACTGTGCTGCCAAGTTGCGTGTCATTGCATGTCTTCAGTGAATTGTAAGGATGTGTTTAAGCTGGCAGTGTGGAAGGATGCTGTTTCTGAGTCAACATCCCTTCCCTTTATGAACTGTTACATTTTCACTCTTCGTAAAGGCAAGCTGGCTAAATTAAACTTACACAAACCTGCATCCTTTGATGTCTTTTTTGTTTGTGTGGATGTGGGTGGTGGGTGCATGCCATGGCACACATGTGGAGGTGGGAGGACAACCTTAGAGTGTTCGTCTCTGTTTCCAACTCTTTTTCTTTGAGACAAGGTCTCTTCTTTTGCCACTGTAGTGTGCCAGGTTCTCTTGGTTTTCTTCCCATTGACTTAGGTGTGTTGGGATTACAGGTGGGTCTGCCACTTTGCATCCAGTTCTACATGGGTGCTGGGGAATTGAACTCCTTGCAAATAAGCACCTTTAACCCCAGAGCCATCTCTCCAGGCCCATGGTCTTGTGTGTGTGTGTATATGTACAAATGTTTGTATGTGTATATGTGCAGATGTATGTGTGTGTGTAGGTCAGAGGACAACCTTGGGTGTCATTCCTCTGGCACTGGCAACCTCACTGGCCTAGAACTCACCACATAGGATAGGCTGGCCAGTGAGCCCCAGGGATCTACCTATCTCGGCCTTCTCTGTGTTTGGATTACATGCAAGCATTATCACATGCTTGGCTTTGTTGTAGATGGATCTTCAGGCTCAAACTCAGGTCCTCGTGCTTACAAGGCTAGCACTTAACTGACTGAGTTACCTCCCAGTCCCAATGATTTGGCCTTTTTTTTTTTTTTTTTTCCTGAGGCAGTGTCTCTCTCTAACCCAGACTAACCTGGAACTCACTATTAGCTCGTGCTGGCCTTGAACTCATGATGATTCTCCTACCTCAGCTTCCTGAGTGCTGGGATTAAAGGCATGGGTTACCACACCCAGCTGTCCTTTGGCTTTAATAGATTCTTGATTTAAGCACTTGGGAGGCAAGGCTACTTGGGAGGAAGGATCACCAGAAGTTCAAGGTCACCTTGAGACTACATAGTGAATTTCAGGTTAGCCTGGGCTAGAGTGAGACCCTACCTTCAAAACCAAAAAAAAAAGGCCTATCAGTTGATAGTCATCATGAAAAGCCACCCACTGGTTATTTAGTATTTCTCATGTTTAGGAGGAGCATTAAAAAACCTAAACCAAAGAAATCAGAATGCTACCTCTTAGTGTCTAATGTTACCTACACCAGACCTACATAGTAGTAGGGGGAAAATGATGCCATCAAAATAGATGAGACTAGTTACAAAGCAGGGATTCAGTGGAGGAAGGATATGTGAGGGGATTATGATTGTGGTATACTGTATACACGTCAAAAAAAGTTTTTTAAAAATGGGTCCCTGGAGAGATGACTTAGCAGTTAAGGTGCTTTTGCTGGTATAGCCTAAGGACCCAGGTTTGATTCCCTAGGACCCATGTTAGCCAGATGCACATGGTGGTGCATGCGTGTGGAGTTCGTTTGCAGTGACCAGAGGTCCTGGCATGCCCATTCTCTTATGTGCTGCTTTTTCTCTCTCAAATAAATACTTAAAAAGTTAACAACTAGAATATCCCGTGGGAGCCCAAGGTACTGATATTTAAAATATTCTTCCCTAGCTAACGCCAGCAGAAAAGGAATGCAGTACACCTGAGTGCTGAAGAGAGCATACCTTAGCATGCCCCCCAGGGAAGCATGACCCCACATCCTAGTTCCATAGGCTGGAAGACACCGCTTATGCTCTATCCCCACAAGCACAATTTTTCAAATCAATAATCCTTTTTGTTGTGTTTAGTTTTTTTTTTTTTTTTTTTTTTTTTTTGAGGTAGGGTTTCACTCTAACCCAGGCTGACCTGGAATTTAGTATGTAGTCTCAGGCTGGCCTTGAACTCCTGGTAGTCCGAGAGACAAAGCTTGGAGTGGGCAGCCAAGATGGATGGTGGAAGGGGACTCCGGGACTGGGATCTCGGGGTGCATTCAGGCGCAGGAGGCTTACTGGGTCCTGATGTGTTTTTCTGGCGTTCAAACTTGCCCGAGTTGGAAGTTGATGTTTGGTTTCGCTGGTGTTAAGGACATTCCTAGAATGTCCCAGAATGTCAGATTAAGGCCAACTGAGCCAATCCTAGTCCTGAGTACAAAAGTGGATTCAAAATCTCAAGGCCCTGCTTGAGCCCCTGGGCCTTCTGTAGAGCGATTGCTTTATTCAGAGGTGAAGTTAGAGGGCATTCAGATTTGGGAGAAGTGGCCCCAGAAATCAAAGCTTCAGATAAACAGAACAGTAGTGGCCATTACAGATTTGGAATGGAGAAAAACATAAGGAGGTGACTGTAGGTTGCATTACAGAGATGGTACAAGCGAGGCTCAAGACAATGACTTCCCCACAGTGGAGAGAAGCAGGCTTCAGGAAATGCTATCCCATGGGGCTGAAGAGATAGCTTAGTGATTAAGGTGCTTGCCTGCTGCAAAGCCTAAGGACTGGGGTTACATTCCCCAGTACCTATAAGCATGATG
Organism: Dipus sagitta; assembly: GCA_036346955.1. Lineage (NCBI taxonomy): Eukaryota > Metazoa > Chordata > Mammalia > Rodentia > Dipodidae > Dipus > Dipus sagitta. Next base: position 133,489,465 of record CM070772.1, on the reverse strand, counting down.
AACCGAACCCCTCAGGTTCCCAAGGACCTGCCCTGGCATTTCCTCAGGAGGGTTCAGGCTCTCTATGCTGAGGCCAGAAATACTACCATGGACATACCTCCAGATGCCTGCCCTGCAAAAGAGAGTCAGATGGAGGAGGAAATAATTCAGTGGGACCCAGCTGAGGGCATTGCTGCTAATGACATCTTTTCTGAGCTGCCTATGCCTGACATACCCGTGAACCCCCTGGACCTTCTCTGTACCCTTCTGCTGTCTTCAGACAGTTTTCTGTGGTGGGAGATCTTGTTAAAGATGTCTCTGTCAATTTGCACTCCCGCTCGTGTTGCCTGACTCAGAAAACCACTACCACGCCTTTCTACTGAGAGCACTTCCGGGTGTTTTCGGACATGGAGGTTCCAGCCCCCACCGGTCCTGGGCAGCTCCTGACAGGACAGTGTGGTCCTATCCAGGGTACCCACTTTTGCCTTTGTGAGCATGGTTGTCAGCAGCAACGCCAAGTCCCAGCTGCTCAACTCCATCCTCAGCTCAGGCTACGGGCAGCGGGAATGCTTCTGGCATTGGGATGTCAGTTTGGGTACCAATCCACAAAAGATTGCTGATGGGTTAGTTGAAATTTCCTGGTGTTTTCCCAGTGGCAAGGAGGACCTGGATGTTTTCCCAGAGCCTGTGGCCTTTCTGAACCTGTCAGGTGATACTGTGTCTCACTGGCTACAGTTCAAGCTCTTAACAGAAATTGGGAACCTCTTCCACCAAAGTGAGACCATTAAGTTTGGATAGAACTCCATCTGAAGAAAAAAAAGTGTCATTTCTGTCCACACTTTTGTCTTTAAATCTTTTCCCCCTTTTTATTTATTTATTTGAGAGAGAGAAAGAGAAAGGGGGGAGAGATGGAGAGAATGGGTGTGCCAGGGTTTCTAGTCACTGCAAACGTACCTCAGACGCATGCGCCAGCTCGTGGGAAAAAAAGAAATCTCGGCTGTATTTATTTTGACTGACACATCAGTAATAAGGAATACAAACTGCTGCTCTATTCCATGAAAGAGTCAACCACGAAATACTATTTCATCCTGAGTCCCTACCTAGGGAAAATGAGGGCAAACCTGCACTTCCTGAACAGGCTGATCCTTGTGCTGAAGACAGACCATTCGCGTGTCCTGGTGAAGGTCTAACAGTGAGAGTTAGGTGAGCAGGATCCAAGCAATTCTGGGCAGTGTGGCACGGTCTCCTTGTAGGAGGGTGTCCGTGGAGGACATGGCACATGCAGCCTGCAAATTGGGCCTCCAAGTAGATGAGGACTGTGAAGAGTGTCAGAAGGCACAGGTTTGGATATAGAGAATCCCCAGGAAGATCAGGGAGATGGATGCCTACAGGAGGGGTCAGCTGAGGCTGCAGGGAGACCCTGGAAGGAAGGCAGCCCAAGTGGAAAAGGAGTTCTGCCAGCTCCAGTGGATCCCAGAGCCACCAGCAAAAAAAACACCGCGCTGAGCTGAATGGTGGTTCCTGGAGCTCCAGATGCAGCAGAATGGCCAGGACCCCACCTCATGGGTGCAGGAGTTCACCATGGGGATCAGAAGACCCTGTGTGGGCGAGACCCTGTCCTTCCTGAGATGGTTGGAGTGGCCAGCCACTGCTGAGACAGCCTCCAGAGGCTCTTCTCATCCTGAGACAGAAACCTGCCGGGGCCTCAGACTTGAGCGAGCCACTTTGGCCTGAGACCCTGGGGACGTAGCACTGCCTTGGGGGAGATGGAGCAGTCCTATGAGGTAGGGAGCTGCCTAGTGGAGGCAGGGAGGTTGCAGGCTAGCCAAAGGCGTTTTGCCCACTTCCCAGGCCTCGCCATGGAGCTGCTGCTGCTGATGGGTCTGCCCCTGGAGCTGGTTGACACGAGCACTCTGAGCATCCCTGCTCGCTGGGTCACTGGACTCCTCAAGGAGCTGCATGTCTGTTCAGACAGGAGGTCTCCACTGGTAGTTTTGTCTACTCTGGGGGGAGCCAGGCACAGGGTAATCTACACTTCTCAACACCACGTTTGGCCTGCTATTTCCCACAGGGAGGAGCTATAGTTAGTCCCCAGTGGGGTCTTCATGCAGCTCTTCTCAGTGGCTGAGGGCTTCAGCCAGGACCTGGGTTGTGCCCACATCCTAGTAATAGACTCTGGGGGGTTGGGAGGGTGGCTGATCAGTGGTGTTTTGGCCTCATCCAGAGACAGATTCAAACTAGAGGCTTCCTTGGCCCTCTGCTAATGGGGCTAAGTAATGTCACTGGTTAGTTTAGCTGAAATGAAGGGCATTCTACCAGCTATTCTGCATGTATTTCTGAGGCTGAAAACAAAACAGAGCATATGGCCAACTATCTGTACCAGAGTCTTCATGACATGCCTGTCCCCAGTCCCAAGCCAAGAGTCAGGAGGCAGCTCCCAGATCCACCCTGTGACCTGAGCTAGAGCAGCTGCCCACATGGAGAAGCAGGGTGGCAGCTTCCAGACACTGGCGGGCCTGACAGGGAGGCAGCATGTCTGATGCATTCCAGCCCTGATGGCTGCTGTGAGCCTAGGTTACAGTGAGGCTGGTTTTGAACTGAAACAATGCCTGCTAGAAAACGTCAGCAATGGCTTGTCCAACCAAAATAAAAACACTCAGCAGCTCACTGAGCCGGTGCAGCGGCTGTGAGTGTTTTGGGTACAGGGCCTCCCACAGTGTTCTATTCTGACAAGAGCCAGCAAGGCCACTGTGGATGCCTGAGAGGTGATTGGTGCTTGCACATGACAAGGAAGACCACAGAAAGAAGGGGTTAAGCCAGTGCGGTGGTGCACGCTTTTAATCCCAGCACTTGGGAGGCAGAGATAGGATCACCATGAGTTCAAGGCCACCCTGATAGACTACATAGTGAATTCCAGGTCAGCCTGGGCTAGACTGAGACCTTACCTCAAAAAAAAAAAAAAAAAGAAAGAAAGAAAAAACAAAAAAACAAAAAAGAAAAAGAAAGGAGTTAAGAACCTATGGTTTTAAGAATAACTGCATAGAGGTAGGAGGATTGCTGTGAGTTCAAGGCCAGCCTGGGACTACAGAGTGAGTGACAAGTCAGCCTGGGCTAGAGTGAGACCCTACACTGAAAAAAAAACAAAATAGAAAAGGGGGAGAGGGGAATGGAGAGATGGCTTAGCAGTTAAGGCACTTGCTAGTAAAGCCAAAGGACCCAGCTTTGACTCCCCAATATCCATGTAAAGCCCAATGCACAAGGTGGTGCATGCATCTGGAGTTTGTCTGCAGTGGCTAGAGGCCCTGGCATGCCCATTCTCTCTCTTATTGAAAATAAATGAAAAAAAAAAAAGTCTTTTTTAAAGGGAAAAAATCTTGTGTCCTTTTAGGTCAACATTCAAGGAGCAGCTATTACTTTGGGCCATCCTCTTGAAGCATCTGGCTGTCTGTGGTGGTTTGAATCAGATGTCCCTTGTAAATGTATGTGTTTTGTATGCTTGGGCCTTAGCTGCTGGCAATTTGGGAGGTGTAGACTTGCTGGAAGAGGTGTTTCTGTGAGCAGACTTAGGGACATTATGGCCAGCTTCCCTTTGCCAGAGCTTGGCTCACTCTCTTACTGCTGTTTTCTACCTGCTGTGACAGAGGTGATGTCCTGTCTGCTCTTGCCATGCTTTCGCCTGCACCATGAAGCTTCTCCTCATGACTGCAAACCAAAATAAACAACCTTCTTTCCCCCCCCCCACCAATAAAAAGAATAACTGCATAGATCCGGACTTGGTGGCGCACGCCTTTAATCCCAGCACTCGGGAGGCAGAGGCAGGAGGAACACTATGAGCTCAAGGCCAACCTGAGACTACATAGTGAATTCCAGATCAGTCTGGGCTAGAGTGAAACCCTACCTCGAAAAAACAAACAAAAAGATAAAATAAAAAATAAAATCCGGGCATGGTGGTGCATGCCTTTAATCCTAGCACTTGGGAGGCAGAAGTAGGAGGATCGCCATGAGTTTGAGGCCACCCTAAGACTACATAGTGAATTCCAGGTCATCCTGGGCCAAAGTGAAACCCTACCTCAAAAAAAAAAAAAAAAAAAAAAAAAGAATAACTTCATACACCAGTTCAGAGATATCATCAGGAATATCAGAGCCCCTGGATGGGGTGACACAAGCAGCCATTTGATCTTTGTCCCTGAGCCCTGTCAAGGTTCCCGAAGGCTGACCTTTCAGAGAGCTGCTCCTTCGCTGGACTGTGGAGTGGAGAATAGCTTCCTTAGTCACTGCAGGCCTCTTCATGCAGGAGCACACTCAGTGTACTTCCTGAGGAAGTTGGGCCGGGGGCTTGCTTTTCTACCCAATCCAAGGGCCCTTTGCGGACCAGCGTTTGGTGACACTATCCTGCTTGCAGTGGGCAAAGTACATTTGTGGTACTAAGCTTATAGACTGGCGTGTGAAGTCCTCCCTGACAGGTGACCAAGAAGCATTCGTCAGTCACTCTTTTGAGCTCCAGTACTTTGTCATACCTCTACCTCAGCCCTCATGGCACATTGTCCCTCGTGTGTTTACTGTCTGCCCCTAGACTAGTAGCTACTTCGGGGCCAAGCCTGAACACCATCCAGCTCTGTGTCCCTGGGACCTGGTGCACATAGATATTTAATAAATGTTTGTTGAATAAATTAAAAAGAAAAGAAAAGAAAAAGTGGAGACAGGCGTGGGGGCACATACCTTTAATCCCAGCACTAGGGAGGCAGAGGTAGGATGGCTATGAGTTCGAGGCCATCCTGAGACTACATAGTGAATTCTAGGTTAGTCTGAGCTAGAGTGAGACCCTACCTTAGGAAAAAAAAGAAAAAGTGAAAAGATTGCAGTTTTCCATGACGTCACGATTCTCACTAGCAAGCTCAGTGATCCTCAGTGATCACAAGTTGCAATAAGTGGCATCCTGAAGTAACTTATCTATCACAAATTCCTTACCTAGGGGTATCTGAGCCATTCCCTGAATTAACTAGACGGAGCAGGGCTATGCTAATATCACATTAATATTTGAGGCACTGTCGGGTGAAAAAAAATCAAAAGGAGCCAGGTATGGTAGTTCACATCTTTAATCCCAGCACTCAGGAGCCAGAGGTAGGAGGATCGCCATGATTTCGAGGCCAGCCTGAGACTACGTAGGGTAGCCTGGACTAGAGCTCTTAAGATGCTACCTCGAAACACTGAAAAGGACACCTTGTTACATGATATATTTCACTGACCTGAGTGAGGGCTGTGCTAAGCAGGCAAGAGACAAGTGAGCACTTCTTGCTCCATCTGTGTGTCCCAGAACCCAAGGAACTGGGTTTGCTTCAACCTAGGTTTCTCCTGAAGCCCAGCATTCTCAGTGTACTGCTTTGCAGAAAGTGAGGTCCATTCAGGATAACTGCTATCCTGTTACAGCAGAAACCTCAAGCCAACTGACAGGCAGTGCTTATAACACCATGTTTTCTATGACATGAATTAAGGTACTGATTTGAATATTCAGTTTTTGAGTTAGAGTCTCCTGTAGTCTACCCTGACCTCAAACTTGTTGTCTAGCTGAGGCTGGTCTTGAGTATCCCACCTCCACCTCCCGAGGACTAACATTTCAGGTGTCAGGTGTGGTGGTGCACGCCTTTAATCCCAGCACTCGGGAGGCAGAGGTAGGAGCATCACTGTGAGTTCGAGGCGACCCTGAGACTACATAGTGAAATCCAGGTCAGCCTGAGCTAGAGTGAGACCTTACCTTGAAAAACCAAAATAAATAAATAAATAATAAATAAAAATATGAAAAATAAAAAAAACAGAAAAGATAAAATTACAGGTGTGCATGCACCATCACACCTGAACTGGAATATTATTATTTTTTAAATTTATTTTGAGAGAGAGAGAGGGAGAGAGAAAGAGGCAGAGAGAGAGAATGAGCGTGCAAGGATCTTCAGCCACTGCGAACAAACTCCAGATACGTGTGTCCCCTTTGTGGCACATGTGCAACATTGCACACTTGTGTCATTGTGAGTCTGGCAGTATGGAACCTACAGATTCACACATGTGTTCTTAGGCTTTGCAGGCAAGCACCTTAACCACTAAGCCATATCTCCAGCCCTGGAATATTATTTTGTGGTGTTTTTATATAATTGGTAAAGTTCTTCAACTTGAAGTTCTAAAAGCTATGAACCTTGGAAATATGTTATTGTATTCATGGATATAAGTAACATAATTTAAGGGCACATTCGGAGTGGAGGGCTAGAGAAATGGCTCAGTGGTTAAGGTGCTTGCTTGCAAAGCCTAACAACGCTGGTTCAATTCCCTAGATCTCATGTAAAGCCAGATGCACAAAGTGGTGCATGCGCCTGCAATGGCTGGAGGCCCTGGTATGCCCATTCTCTCTCTCTCTCTACTTGCAAATAAATAATTAAAAAAAATATATATATATAGAGAGAATCGGGCGTGGTGGCACATGCCTTTAATCCCAGCACTTGGGAGGCAGAGATAGGAGGATTGCCATGAGTTCAAGACCACCCTGAGTCCACATAGTGAATTCCAGGTCAGCCAGGGCTAGAGTGAGACCCTACCTCAAAAAATCAAAATAAGTAAATAATAATTTTAAAAAGGAGGGCTGGAGAGATGGCTTAGTGGTTAAGGCACATGCCTGCAAAAAGAACCCAGGTTCGATTCGCCAGGTCCCACATAAGCTAGAGGCACATGGTGGCGCATGCATCTAGTTGCAGTGGCTGGAGGCCCTGGCGCACCTGTTCTCACTGTCTCTCTCCCTCTGTGTCTCTAATAAATAAAAATAAATCTTTAAAATAAATATAAAAGGAATGTCATTGGAAACGGTGAAGGCCTTATATTCATGGTCTTTTTAAATTTTTTTTATTGTATTTTGAGAGACAGAGAAAGAATGGCTATGCCAGGGCCTCTAGCCACTGCAAACAAACACCAGATGGGTGCACCACCTTGTGCATCTGGCTTACGTGGGTACTGGGGAATCAAACCTGGGTCCTTTGGCTTCCCAGGTAAGCACCTTATCTGCTTAGCCATCTCTCCAACCCCCTTCATGTTTTTATTTATTTAATTTATTTTTCCATGTTTGCTTTTTTGAGGTAGGGTTTCACTCTAGCTCAGGCTGACCTGGAATTCACTATGCCACCTTAGGCTGGCCTCAAACTCACAGTGATCCTCCTACTTCAGCCTCCTGAGTGCTATAATTAAAAGTGTGTGCCACCACGCCTGGCTCCATATTCATGTTTTAGAATCATTTTATTGCCATCTCTGAGATCGTCAGCTACCCATTCCTTCATTCCATTATGTTGCCTCTTTATTTCATGAAAAGGCAAGGTATGTTAGTTTGCCAGAAGCTATTGCAATAATGATGCCACAGCAAACTACCTCAAAATTCAGGAATTTAAAGCTGGGCGTGGTGGCACACACCTTTAATCCCAGCACTTGGAAGGCAGAGGTAGGAGCGTCACCATGAGTTCGAGGCCACCCTGAGACTACATAGTGAAATCCAGGTCAGCCTGAGCTAGAGCGAGACCCTACCTCGGAATACCAAAAAAGAAAAAAGAAAAAAAAAAGTTCAGGAATTTAAACAACTGCCACCACTTGTTCTCATGCCTGATTCTGTTCCTCATGTGCACCTGTGGCTTAACTGTTCCCATTCTACTTGGACAAGGTAGCTCACCTAAGGCCCAGAAATAAACATTCGAGTCTTCCCAAAGGCCTGCACTCCAAACTAACACACTTACTTCTGCCCTTGATGTATCCAAAGCCAGCCACTTGGCCAAATACAAATGATGGGGGAATTCATTCAACCTGAAGGTCATGATTAGGCTATGGCTGCAAGGGGTGATGAACTGGGGCCATCCATTTAGTCTACACAGTCAGTGATGACAGCTGTCCTCACTGTCTGCCTTTGTCCTTTTAGCAAATAACACCTGAGCTCCGATAGTAAAGTGTTGCAGTGACTTCACAGTCAAGACAAGCTATCACCTGATTAAAGGGACAAAGGTAACAAGCCTGGCTAGAAAGAATGAGTAATACCCATGAGAACACAAGAGCAGTATGCTAGGAATTAGAATAAAAGCCAACATCCATGTGTTCAATTCAATAGTTATTACGTTCTAGTAGCACATGTTACTCACTATACTGTACATATACACACTTTTTTTTTTCAGGTAGGGTCTTGCTCTAACCCAAGCTAACTTGAGATCCACTATGTAGTCTCAGTCTGGCCTCAAACTCACAGTGATCTTCCTACCTCTGCCACCCAAGTGCTGGGATTAAAGGCGTGTGCCGCTATGCCTGGCCATACATACACATACTACGGTCCCAATAGTTTACAAAGTCTCTTTGTGCAATTTCAATGAGTTCTTTTCTTTTTAAAAATATATTCTATTTATTTATTTATTTATTTATTTGAGAGAAAGAAAGAGGCAGAGAGAGAGAATGGGCATACCAGGGCCACCAGCCACTGCAAACGAACTCCAGATGCATGCGCCCCCTTGTGCATCTGGCTTAATTGGGTCCTGAAGAGTTGAACCGGGATCATTTGGCTTTGCAGGCAAGCCTTAACCACTAAGCCATCTCTCCAACCCCTCAATGAGTTATTTTCATAAATTGGTGCTAGTTTTCACTTTTTTTTAAATTGCAAACCCCTGAGTGGAAAGGATTTTTTTATTAGCATATATTCATTGTGAAAAATAATGGATTGTATTATGACAATTTCATACATGTATGCCATATATTTTGATCATATTTACCCCCTCTCTCACATTTTTTTTTTTTGAGAGAGAAAGAGGCAGATAGACTGCACCAGGACCTCTAGCTATTGCAAATGAACTCCAAACACATGCGATCTGGCTTATGTGGGTACTGGGAATCCAACCTGGGTCCTTTGGCTTTGCAGGCACATGCTTTAACCACTAAGCAATCTCTCCAGCCCTCACTTTTTTTTTTTTTGTTTGTTTGTTTGTTTGTTTTTCAAGGTAGGGTCTCACTCTAGTCTAGGCTGACCTGGAATTCAATATTTCACTATGTAGTCTCAGGGTGGCCTTGAACTGATGGCAATCCTCCTACCTCTGCCTCTCAAGTGCTAGGATTAAAGGCATGCACCACCACGCCCTGCTTCACATTTTTTTTATTTTTAATACATTTTATTTATTTATTTGCAAGGAAAGAGAGAGAGAGAGAGAGAGTAAATGGGCACACCAGGCCTCTTGCCACTGCAAATGAACTCCAGATGCATGTGCCACTTTGCACATCTGGCTTTATGTGGGTGCTGAGGAATTGAACCAAGGCCATCAGGCTTTGCAACTCACTCTGTAGCCCCAGGTTGGCCTCAAACTCACAGTGTTCCTCTTTAGCCAAGTCCCCCCCCCCCCCACCACCACCACCACCACCAGTGCTGAGACTAGAGGCATGCACCACCACACCTGGCTTTTGTAAATTTGTATTGACAACTTCCAAACATATAGACATTATATGGTAATAATAGTCCCTTCCCACCAACCTCTCTTTTACCCCTCCTAAATTCCCCTCCACTGAATCCCTTCCTCTTTCCAACAAGTTTCTCTTCTATTTTGATGTCATCATATTTTTCCCTTCTATTATGCAGGTCTTGGGTAGGCAGCGTCAACCATTGTGAACTTCTTTTTCTTTTAAGACAGCATCTCATTCTAGCCCAGGCTGGCCTGGAACTCACTCTGTAGCACAGGCTGCCCTCAAATTCATGTTGATCCTCCTTCCTCAGCCTCCCAAGTGCTGTGATTAAAGGCATGTGTCACCATGCCTGGCCCAATCTCACTTTTTTAAAAAACAAATATTTTATTTATTTATTTTACCAGCAGAGAGGGAGAAGAAAGGAGAGAGAGAATGGGCACAACAGGGCCTCCAGCCACTGCAAACGAATCCCAGATGCATGCACCGTCTTCTGCATCTGGCTTAGACGGGTCCTGGAGAATTGAACCTGAGTCCTTTGGCTTTGCAGGCAAGTGCCTTAGCCACTAAACCATCTCTCCAGCCCTAAAAAAAAAAAAAAGATTATTGACAACTTCCATAATTATAGACAATAAACCATGGTAATTCTCTCCCCCACCTCACTTTCCCCTTCTCAACTCCAGACTCTATCATATCCCCCCTCCCCCTCTTTCACTTTTTTTTTTTTTTTTTTTTTTTTTTTTTTTTTTTTTGGTTTTTCGAGGTAGGGTCTCACTCTAGCCCAGGCTGACCTGGAATTCACTATGGAGTCTCAGGGTGGCCTCAAACTCATGGCGATCCTCCTACCTCTGTCTGCCTCCTGAGTGCTGGGATTAAAGGCATGCACCACCACGCCCGGCTCTCTCACTTTGATGTCATCATCTTTTCTGTTATTGTATTAGCCTTCTGTAGGTAGTACCAGGCACTGCAAGGTCATGGATATCACTGATAATAGCCATTCTGATAGGAGTGAGATGGGATCGCAAAGTAGTTTTAAGTTGCATTTCCCTGATGGCTAAGGATGTAGAACTTTTTTTTTTTTTTTTTTTTTGAGGTAGAGTTTCACTCTAGTCTAGGCTGACCTAGAATTCACTATGTAGTCTTAGGGTGGCCTCCAACTCATGGTGATCCTCCTACCTTTGCCTCCTGAGTGCTGGGAGAACATTTTTTTAGATGTTTATATGCCATCTGTATTTCTTCTTTTGAAAACTTTTTATTTAGATCCATAGCCCTTTTTTTTTTTGTTTTGTTTTGTTTTTTTCGAGGTAGGGTCTCACTCTAGCCCAGGCTGACCTGGAATTCACTATGGAGTCTCAGGATGGCCTTGAACTCACGGCAATCCTCCTACCTCTGCCTCCTGAGTGCTGGGATTAAAGGCATGCACCACCACGCCCGGCTCCATAGCCCATTTTTAATTGGGTTGTTTGAGTTCTTATAATTTAGTTTTTTGAGTTCTTTGTATATCCTGGATATTAATCCTCTGTCAGATATATTCATGGCATTCTGTAGGTTACCTTTTTGTTCTATTCACAGTGCCCCTTGCTGTACAAAATCTTTGTAATCTCATGAGATCCCAGTGGTTGATTAGTGGTTTTATTTCCTGAGCAACTGGGGTTATATTCAGAAAGTCACTGCCTATGCCAATATGTTGAAGGGTTTCCCCTGCTTTTTCCTCTAGCAGTTTCAGAGTTTCAGGTCTGATATTAAGGTCTTTGACCCATTTGGACTTGATTCTTGTGTATGGAGAGAGATAAGGATCTATTTTCATCCTTCTACATATAAATATCCAGTTTTCACCAGGTGTGGTGGTGCACGCCTTTAATCCCAGCACTGGGGAGTTGGAGGTAGGAGGATTACTGTGAGTTTGAGGCCACCCTGAGACTACATAGTGAATTCCAGGTCAGGCTGGACTAGAATGAAACCCTACCTCGAAAAAAAAAAAAAATCCATTTTTCCCAGCACCATTTGTTGAAGAGGTTGTCTTTTCTCCAATAAGTATTTTGGACTTTTTTAGAACAGGTGCCTATAGCTGCCTGTACTTACATTTGAGTCTTCTGTTCCACTGATCTGTGTGCTGTGTCTTTTTTATTTTTTGTCAGTACCATGCTGTTTTTGTTACTATGGCTCTTGTAATATAGGTTAAAATTAGGTATGGTGATACCGCCAGCCTTATTTTTATTGCCCAAAATTGTTTTGGATATTTGAGGGTTTTTGTACTTCCAAATGAATTTTAGGATTGTTTTTTCTATTTTTGAGAAGAATGCTGTGGGAATTTTGATGGGGATTGCATTAAAATGTGTAGATAGCTTTTGGTAATATTGACATTTTCACAATATAGATTCCTCTAATCTAAGAACATGGAATATTTTTCCATTTCTTAGGGTCTTCTGCAACTTCCCTCTTCAGTGTTTTAAAGTTTTCATTGTAGTAATCCTTTACTTCCATGGTTACGTTTATTCCAAGGTACCTTATTTATTATTATTTTTTTAATTTTTTTGTTTATTTTTATTTATTTATTTGAGAGTGACAGACAGAGAGAAGGAGGCAGAGAGAGAGAGACAGAGAAAGAATGGGCGTGCCAGGGCTTCCAGCCACTGCAAACAAACTCCAGATGCGTGCGCCCCCTTGTGCATCTGGCTAACGTGGGTCCTGGGGAATCGAGCCTCGAACCGGGGTCCTGAGGCTTCACAGGCAAGCGCTTAACTGCTAAGCCATCTCTCCAGCCCACTTTATTATTTTTTGAGTCAGTTGTGAATGGGAGAGATTCCCTGATTTCGTCCTCAGCATGTTTGTTGTTAGTATATAGCAAGGCTACTTATTTTTTTTGTTTGTTTATTTTGTATCCTGGTATATTGCTAAAAGTATTTATCAGCTCTAACAGTTTGCTGGTAGAGTCTTTAGGGCCTTTTATGTATAGAAGCATATCATCTGCAAATGATAATTTGATCTTTTCCTTTCCAACTTCTTTTTTTCAAGGTAGGGTTTTACTCTAGTCCAGGCTGACCTGAAATTCACTATGTAGTCTCAGGGTGGCCTTGAACTCATGGTGATCCTCCTGCCTCCCGAGTGCTGAGATTAAAAGCATGCACCACCACACCCAGCTTCTTTTCCAATCTGTTTCCCTTTTATGTGTGTCTCTTGCCTTATTGCTATAGCTAAGACTTCCAGTACTATATTAAATAAAAATGGGGACAGTGGACACCCTTGCCTTGTTGATTTTAGTGGAAACACTTCAAGTTTTCCCCCATTTAGTATCATATTGGCTGTAGGTTTGTCATAAGTAGCCTTTATTATGTTGAGATATGTTCCTTCTATTCCAAGATTCTGTAGGACTTTTACCATGAAGGGATGTTGAATTTTGTCAAATGCCTTTTCTGCATCTATTAAGCTTACCCTGTGATTTTTGTCCTTCAGTCCATTTATATGGTGTATTACATTTATTAATTTGCATATGTTGAACCATCCCTGCATCTCTGGGATAAAGCCCACTTGGTTGGGGTGAATGATATTTTTGATATATTTTATCGTTTGATAATATTTTGTTGAGATTTTTTTGTATCTATGTTCATGAAGGAGATGTCTGTAATTTTTTTTTTTTTTATGTTCTGTCTTTGTTTGGTTTTAGTATCAGGGTAATGCCGGCTTTGTAGAAGGAGTTTGGTAGTATTCCTTCATTTTCTATTTTATGGAAAAGTTTGGGAACATTGATGTTAGCTATTCCATGACGGTCTGGTAAAACTCACCAGTGAATCCATCTGGGCCTGGACTTTTTTAATTGGGAGAGTTTTTTTTATAACTGCTTGGATCAGATAGAGTACAAAGAATTATTTCAAATTTCCTGTATTTCTTAATATTTGCTTTGTGTCCTAATATGTGGTCTATTTTAGAAAATGTTCCATGATCTGCTGAAAAGTGTATATTCTGCAGCATTTGGATGAAATGTTCTATAGATATCTGTTAAGTCCAGTTGTTCCATGATTTCATTTAATCCAGATGCTTCTCTGTTTATTTTTTGCTGGGATGACAATTGATGACAGTGGGGTATTGAAGTCACCCACTATAATTGTGTTTGGGGTTATCTGTGACCTGAAGTCTGATAGTCTTTTTTTTTTTAAATAAAATTGAGAGTACCTATGTTAGGTGCATATATGTTTAGAATTGTAATGTCCTCCTGTTGAAGTGTTTCTTTAATCAATATAAAGTGACGTTCTTTATCTTTCCTAACTAATGTTGAAGTCTGTCCTGTCAGATATTAGGAGAGCAATGCCTGCTTATTTTGTAGGCCCATTTACTTGGAATACCATTCTCCATTCACCCTATAATAGCATCTTTCTTTCTTTCTTTCTTTCTTTTTTTTTTTTTTTAAGCATCTTTCTTTTATGGAAAGGTGAGTTTCTTGGAGGCAACAAATAGAAGGATCCTACTTTTTAACCCAGTCTGCAAACCTGTGTCTTTTGAGGCCATTGATATTAAGAGTTATTATTGAAAGGTGCACATTTATTCTTGCCATTCTTCTTGTTTTGTAGTTCTTCCTGTTTTCCCCTTACTCTGTTGTATTAACTATTATTTGAGTATGGTTTATTTTTTTTTCTGTTTCCTTATGTATGTGTTTGCTTTCTTTCAGCATGATGGATCCTTTCAAGTATTTTCTGTAGAGCTGGTTTAATGGTCAATCCTTTAGTTTGTTTTTGTTGTGGAATGTCCTTATTTCTCCATCAATATGGATGGATAGCTTTGCTGGATAGAGATTCTTGGTTGACAGTTGTTTTCTTTCAGAACTTGGAACACATCATTCCAAGCCCTTCTAGCTTTTTTAAAAAAAAACTGTTGTTGTTGTTGTTCATTTTTATTTATTTATTTGAGAGTAACAGAGAGAAAAGGAGGCAGATAGAGAGAGAGAGAGAATGTGTGCGCCAGGGCTTCCAGCCACTGCAAACGAACTCCAGACGTGTGTGCCCCCTTGTGCATCTGGCTAACGTGGGTCCTGGAGAATCGAGCCTCGAACCGGGGTCCTTAGGCTTCACAGGCAAGCGCTTAACCACTAAGCCATCTCTCCAGCCCCCCTTCTAGCTTTAAAAGATTTGTTGAGTAATCTGCTGTTATCCTGATGGGCTTGTCTTTATATGTGACTTGACTTTTCTAAGTGCTTTCAATATATTTTCTTTGGTTTGTGATTTTTGCCATTTAATTATACTATGACAGTGAGAGTTTCATTCTTGATTTTTTTCTATTTGGCCTTTTAAAGGCTTCCTGTATCTGTATTGGCATCACTTTCCCTATTTGGGGAAAATTTTATTCTATGATTTTGCTGAAAATACCTACTATGCCTTTGGAGTGAAATTCTTCTCCTTCTACTATGTCCTGAATTATGTTTGATCTCTTCATAGTGTCCCAAATATCTTGAAATTCCCATTCATGCCTTCCTATTAATTTATCTTTCTCTTTGTTGGATTGTATTAGATATGCCACCTGGTCTTCTAGTTTAGATATTCTGTTCTCTCTTTGATCCATTCTACAGGTGAGACTTTGTACAGAGTTTTCTATTTGATTGACTCATTTCTAGTATTTCTGATAGGTATTTTTTCATTATTTCTGTTTCCTTACTCATGTCTTGTATTGACCTCCTTATTTAATTAAGTTGGTTTCCTGTGTTCTCTTGGGATTCCTTCAGGAGTTAATTTTCTTCTTTGATTCTGTTGATTTCTTTAAGCATAGATAGAATCATTTTCTTTTGAAATCTTTTCAGGTTTTTCATCTAAAATAGTCTCACTGGACGTTATTTCTCATGGATTTATAATTTTTGGTGGAATTGTATTGTCTTGATTTTTTGTGTTTCTTGTATTATATTGTAGAGAGTTTTGCATCTTGAGTTAATTTGATGCCTGGGCTTTCTAATTATCTGCAGTGTTCTTAATCATGTAAATCTGAGTTTACATATATATATATATATATATATATATATATATATATATATATACATACACACACACACACATATACTTGGGAGGGGTTCGAGGTAGGGTTTCACTATAGCCCAGGCTAACCTGGAATTTACTATGTAGTCTCAAGGTGGCCTTGAACTCATGGCAATCCTCCTACCTTTGCCTCCCGAGTGCTAGGATTAAAGGCGTGCGCCACCACACCCAGCTTGACTTTACATATCTTAAGGGTAGGAGTTTAAGTGCCACGTGTGGCACTAATACTCCCAGAGTAACAGCAGAAGTGACCCTAGGTGTTGAGTTTGCCTGCTATTTAAGTATTCTAGTAGGTTATGTGGAGCAAATTACTGACAAATTCTAAAATGCAACTGAGCAATATACATACTCAATCAAAACCAACACAGAATATTTATGCAAGAGTGGGGATTAAAACAAATAGATAATCTAATAAAGCCAAAGTCTCTTAGATTGCCCCACACCCTTAATTCTTTCAACAGGGAAGCTGAAATTTCTGGTTTAGAATGGAGTCCAGGTCAGCCTGGGGGGTGAGTGAGACCCTGCCCCCAATAATGACAGAAGAAAAAGCCAAAGGCCC
The DNA here is from genome assembly GCA_036346955.1 of Dipus sagitta. Taxonomy (NCBI): domain Eukaryota; kingdom Metazoa; phylum Chordata; class Mammalia; order Rodentia; family Dipodidae; genus Dipus; species Dipus sagitta. Next base: position 133,473,466 of record CM070772.1, on the reverse strand, counting down.
TATAAATCAGGAAATATCAAAAGCAACAATACTCAACACCAAAATACAGCTTATTTGAGAATGGTAAAACTGACCAAGTTTTCAGTCAAAGTTTCAATCAAATCTAACACATAACTTGCCCTGACATGGAAGGTGAGATTAGCACTTTCAGTGCTGGCCTATGTACAAAGAATTATTATTTTTATAAGTAGGCTCTGTTACCTTTTGGAATGGCTTCCAATCTTACCAATGCTGAGTGCCCACCTTGGTCCCTCTGTGTTGCCCTGTGAATTTGGTTAGACTGCTTGTGTTGCTGGATCTGTTGTTCTGATTGGCTGCGCTGGATGCCCTTAGGCTGGCGGTGTGTGTGTGTGTGTGTGTGTGTGTGTGTGTGTGTAAGTTTTCTAGTGGTCAGGAGCTCTGGCAGATGGGGAAAGGGAGGCTGTGCAGGGTGCCTGGAGCTGTACTGGATCTGCTCAGCTGATCCAGTTTGTGATCTCCTTCAGCAACTGCTCATCTGGTCCCTGCTGTCTTCTTTGGGTTTCTTGATTTTGCAATGAGGCTGTTATGAGTGGAAAATCCCTCACCTGGCTCCTCCTCCTGTGCTGCACCAGGCCAGGCAGGTGCAGGGATCCGGGCCCCTGGTACCGCAGTGGGAACCACTCTTGTGCTTCCTGCTTGCTAGAAGTTTTGAGTCTCTCCTGTTTCTCTGTTGTGGTTGATAATTCCTTACTTACCTTCACTCTTCAGTAGAAGAATGTATTTTACTGTTTTTCTGCCCCTTTCTCTCCCTAGCCTGCTTTAGTGCTATTATGTCACTCCCCCCTCCCACCCCCAGGTAGGGTCTCCCTCTAGCCCACGCTGACCTGGAATTCGCTATGTAGTCTCAGGGTGGCCTCCAACTCACCCTCTACCTCTGCCTCCTGAGTGCTGGGATTAAAGGCATGCGCCACCACGCCTGACTTTATGCCCCCCCCCCTTTTTTCGAGGTAGGGTCTCACTCTAGCCTAGGCTGACCTGGAATTCACTATGAAGTCTCAGGGTGGCCTGGAACTCACGACGATCCTCCTACCTCTGCCTCCCGAGTGCTGGGATTAAAGGCGTACGCCACTATGCCCGACTATTTATGTCACTTTTTAATGCAACTAAATGCTATCATTTATTTCAGCTTCATGATTGAAGATACTACAGGTTTGTGTTTAAACAAGCAAATAAACTCTCCCTCTCCCTACTCACATTTTTATGACGTATCAGTTTTCTTAACTCACTGAAAGCAGAGAAAGTAAGACTTCTTAGAAAGTGGTGTTTGGACCTGGGGACATAGCTTAGCTGTAGAGTACATGCACGCCCAGGTTCAATCACCAACACCCACAAATTTAGAGAAGTTTAAAAAGTATGGTGCCACGTGGAGCAGATTCTTCTATTAGGGGCCCTTCTTGGTTTAACATGTCATCATGGTGGTGGAATGCTTGTGTGTTTTTGGCTTTTTCTCCCCTAGGCCGCTTTGGCGTGTTTCCTAAGCCGCCATCTTCGCATGTGTGTTTTTGTATGGTCGCTCTCTTCCCCTTCGAGGCAGTCCACCCTAATGATCTAGTCAATTATTAACCAAAGGTTCCACCTTTAAGCACCATAAGATTAAGTTTATACCCTCTTAACAAGATTGACGTAAAGTCTGTAGATTATGCCTGTCATGGTAATGATGCCCAAGAATAATCTATCAGGGGCCGGGCGTAGTGGCACACGCCTTTAATCGCAACACTCAGGAGGCAAAAGGTAGGAGGATCAGCATGAGCTCGAGGCCACCCTGAAACTACATAGTGAACTCCAAGTCAGCCTCGGCTAGGGTGAGACCTTACCTAGAAAAACAAAACAAAACAAAAGCAAACTTTTTTTGTAGATTAAACTCCAAGATTTTCAAGTGTTACACGGACTTTTATAAACTCAGTAAGAAACCAGGGAAAGAGATGAGTTTCCAGCCCTCGCTGAGACCAGAAGCACAATTGAACTGCAGCCAGGCACAGCAGCATAGGAACGCGCGACCCCGCACCCCTCGGCCCACTCCAGCCCCACAGGCACACCCCCTCTGTGATTGGCCCAGCATTGACGAGGTCGAGCTGTGATAGGCTGGGGAGACGCCGCGTCCGGAGCGCCACGTGTACGTAAAGGACGGGCCGGAAGCGCGGGCTGGAGGAGAGCGGACTACCGGGTGGCGTCCGGGCGCAGGCAGCAGCCGCAGAGGCAGCTATGGAACGCGAAGCGGAGCAGCTGTCCGCGCGACCGGCCCTGGAGACCGAGGGGCTGCGCTTCCTGCACGTCACGGGTGAGTGGCCGCCGGTCGCGGGCCTGCGGAGCGCCGCCATGTTCGGTGCGTCGTCCTCCGCTGCGCCGGGCGTTGGCGCCGCTCGCAGGCCGGGATGGCCGGCCGGGATCTCACACCGACGCTGCCCGGAAGCCGCCTTTCCTGGAGCGGCGCCCGCAGACTTTGTTTGCTGAGAGTCCCTTAAGCCCTTCTCCCGGGAGTCCCCAGGCCCCCGTTCCGTCCCGGACGCTGTCACTCTGTTAACGTGTACTTCCCCGAGTCCGAAAGGCCTGCGCATTCCTGAGCCGCATTTCTGGAGCTGAGCCCTTCGGACTGCCCCGCCCCTCCACTCTCATGTAGAGACCCTCCGCCCCTCCCCCAATTGTTGATTTGTTGTTCAAATGTTAACTTCGAGATGGCTTCGAAGTTTTGGAAAAGCTACCCTATCTGTTTTTGTTGAGCTTTACAGGAAAGTGCCGTTTTCAGTTTCTAAAACTTGGTTTCTTTGCAGTGGGCTCCCTGCTGGCCAGCTATGGCTGGTACATCGTCTTCTGTTGCATCCTCCTCTACGTGGTCTTCCAGAAGCTCTCCGTCCAGTTGAGAGCCTTGAGGCCCCGGCAGCTGGTCCCAGCTGAGGCTGCGCTTGGTTAGTGCCTGGCAATAGAAATAGAGGCAGGAACTCTTACATCTGCTCATAATGTTTAAACATTAGCTTGTTGTCAAGTATAACACCTATATGATGCTCATTCATACTAGTGCGAACGTTTGTACCTGTAGTTTGGGTTGCATGTGTCCTAGTTTTGGAGATTTTTTCCCTTTTTCTCAAGGTAGGATTCCACTCTAGCCTGGGCTGACCAGGAATACACTCTGCAGTCCCACGCTGACCTCGAACTCACACCAATACTCCTACGTCTTCCTCCCAAGTTCTGGGATTAAATGTGTGGGCCATATGTCTGGTTTTGGGAGATTTTGAAGAAGTGGGAACACTGCCTTCTTGGTGTGCGGCATGCTCTATGCATAGTTTAAGTGTTTTGTTGTTGTTGGTGGTGGTTGGTTGTATGTTTTGAGGTGGTATGGCCCTAACCCAGGCTGACCTGGAATTCACTATGGCTTCGGGTGGCCTTGAACTCATGGCAATCCTCCTACCTCTGCCTCTTGAGAGCTGGGATTAAAGGCATATGCCACCACGCCTGGCATTGAATGGTTTTAAAATTTAGGATGGATTAAAAAGAGAATTTAACAGCTTTGTACTTGTGGCCCTGATTAATGAGTTAATTCTAAACCCTTGTGAGTGAACAGAAGCTTAGCCCTAGTTCTTCATATCCACTATAATTTGATTTTTCACTGACTGACCTGGTTTCCAACTACATCTGGTTATTTAAAAGAAAAGAGCCCTTTAGGAGCTGGGACTGTAGTTCAGTTGGTACTTGCCTAGCATAGACATAGCTCTAGGTTTGATTCCCAGCACATTAGCTAGCTGTGCACACCCATAATTGCAGTACTGCCTGTAATCCCAGCACTCTGGAGGTAGAGGCAAGTGCCATTTTGAGGCCAGCCTGGGACACATGAGACCTTGTCTCTCAAAAAAAAAAAAAAAAAAAAAAGAGACTTAAAGGTCAGCCTTTTCTTTATTAATATTTATTTATTTATTTGAGAGAGAGAGGCAGATAGAGAATGGGTGCACTAGGGCTCCTAGCCACTGAAAACAAACTCCAGATGTATGTGCCACCTTGTGCATTTGGTTTATGTGGGTACTGGTGAATCCAGCCTGGGTCCTTATAGGCTTTGCCGGAAAGCACCTTAGCTGCTAAAATCTCTCCAGGCCCAATCTTTTCTTTAGTTAGAAGCACACTTCTGTGGATATTTCCAAAAGGAATGTTAGATGATTTATATAATGGCATAAATAGACAAATACAAGTTGCCATTTGTTTGAGTTTCTACAGTGCTGAGGTTGGGGTGGAAAACTTTGTTTTACAACTAGATGAAAACCCAAGTTTTCTACTTAGTGCTAGTTGGAAGGACTCTTCTTTTTGGAAACAAGGATGAGTACCTGGAATGTTTCCCTCTTTCTAATAGAGGCCTGGGCTGATGAGTGATGAGTGAAGATAGTGAAACCTCCGGCTTTGGTTGGGTTCTTTAGGAATCTTGGTTTAACATAAAGATAAGGTGGTGCAAATGAGGCGACCACATGATGAGATGGACTAAGTTTCTAGTGCAGTGGATGTTTATGGCTAAGACCTACAGTTTAGGGATATCACTCGCCTCCTTAAGCAGTAAAATAGAAGGAGATAGGATTACTCTTGGAAAAAAAAGGGGGGTGGGGGAGGGAGAGTTGCCTGGTATGGTGGTACACGCCTTTAATTCTAGCACTAAGGAGGTTGAGGTGGGAGGATCCCTGTGAGTTCAAGGCCAGCTTGGGACTACAGAGTGAGTTCCAGGTCAGAATGGGGTACAGTGAGATCCTATGTGGAAAAAAAAATGAACAAGAAAAAAGGTGGGAGGGATTGTCATTATTGTTTGTTGTCTGACAGTTGAGCTTTTATACACTTAGTTGCCCAGGAATTTTCCATTCCAAATTGCACAAGAGGTTATGTCTAACTTTTTTCTGCTGTTTTAGAACCTGATGTTGTTGTTAAACGACAAGAGGCTTTAGCAGCTGCTCGTTTAAGAATGCAGGAAGAACTAAACGCACAAGTTGAAAAGCATAAGGAAAAACTAAGACAGGTATGAATTGTTTTTATTTCAAAATTCTTTTTTCAGGGCCTCATGCATGCTAAACAAACACTGCCACTGATATACATACCTTGTGACACCACGAGTTAATTGGAACCCGAATGAACTGAATTGGATCTAGATTCCATTGGAAGTGAGGCATTAAGTGTCCCTGGTATGCCTGTCAGTTGCACCAAGTGTTGCTTAAAGAAATGTGTCCATGAGTAGGAGGCAGGAGCAAAGGTCACATGCACTGCTCCCTCCCTGCATTGGTTCCCTAGGACTCTAGGCTTTCTCAAGTGCTCATTACTGGGCATAGTTTTCTGTTGAGGTTAATTCACCCTTATGTCTTCATACTTGTTAACTTTAAAAAAAAATTTATTTTGAGACAGAGAGAATGGGTGCGCCAAGGCCTTTAGCATTTGCAAATGAACTTTAAAAACATGCACCACCTTGTGCATCTGGCTTACATGGGACCTAGAGAATGGAACCTGGGTCCTTAGGCTTTGCTGTCAAATGCCTTAACCACTAAGCCATCCCTTCAGCACAGTAGTGCATAACTTTCCAGACTACTTGGAAACTGGCTGTCCTTGGTACCTCAGCACCTAAGGCAGAGGGGCTAAATGGCACAGCCAGGTGATGACAAAGTCTTCCACATTTCCAAACATAATAAGGTTGGCTTTCAGAAGAACTGAAACATGTTCATTTTTTTCCATACATCTTTTGATTTACAAAAGATTTGTGAATTATCACACAACCAAATCACAATGGCTGTTTTTATTTTTATTTGAGAGAGAGCAAGAAAGAGGCAGAGACAGAGTGAGAATGAGTGCGCCAGGACCTCTAGCCACTGCATCCGAACTCCAGATGCATGTGCCACCTTGTGCATATGGCTTTTGTGGGTCCTGGGGAATTGAACCCATCTTTTTGGCTTTGCAGGCAAATGCCTTGACCACTAAGCCATCTGTCCAGTCCTAGTTTTTGTTTTTGAAACAGGGTCTCTATGTAGCTCAGGCTGACCTTGAATTTGGGATCCTACCATCAGCCTCTTAAGTGCAAGAATTACAAGTGTACATAACCGTGTCCATCTCTATATAGTAGCTTTTTTTTTTTTCTTGAGCAGGGTCTCACTGTAGTCCCAGGCTGGCCTCAAATTCGCGGGGATCCTCATACCTTTGTCTCACACCTGCTAGGAAAAAAGGCATGTGCCACTATGCCTGTTGTTTGGTTTTTCAATTAGAGTCTAGCTCTAGCCTAGGCTGAACTGGAATTCACTATGTTCAAGGTAGCCTCAATCCTATCAATCCTATCTCAGCCTCCCAGGTGCTGGGATTAAAGGCATGCACCACCATACAAGGCATGGCAACTTTTTTTAAAAACAATTATTTTGGGCTGGAGAGATGGCTAAATGGTCAAGATGCTTGCCTGCAAAACCTAAGGATCCATGTTTGACTCTCCAGGTCCCACGTAAGCCAGATGCACAAGTTAACACAAGTGTTCAAGGGTGCACATGTGCACAAGGTGGAACATGCATCTGGAGTTTGAATACAGTGGCTGGAGGCCCCAGGAATGCCAGTTCTCTCCTTTTCTCTTGCTCTTGCTGTCACTCTCACATTAAAAGGGTGGGGGCAGTCTGTTGGGCTTGCCTAAAAAAAAATTACTTGCAAACGGAGAAAGAGAATGAAAATGAATGGGTACACAAGGGCCTCTTGACACTTCAAAGGCAATCCAGATGCATATGCCACTTGGTGCATCCGACTTACTTACAGCAACTTTTTTTAAACTGGATAAAAAAATAAAGGGAAATTTTTTTTTTTTTTTTGGTTTTTCGAGGCAGGGTCTCACTCTAGCTCAGGCTGACCTGGAATTCACTCTGTAGTCTCAGGGTGGCCTCGAACTCTCAGTGATCCTCCTACCTCTGCCTCCCGAGTGCTGGGATTAAAGGCGTGCGCCACCACGCCCGGCATAAAGGGAAATTTTGAGAGATGCTTGAATTAAGAATTCTCAACAAAATCTCAGAATTAGTATTTGCTTTGCAAAAATGAGGAGCTGCTTATAGTGATTTTTTTCCCCATAGGTTGAAGAAGAGAAAAGGAGACAGAAGATTGAAATGTGGGACAGCATGCAAGAAGGCAGAAGTTACCGAGGAAACGCAAGAAAGCCTCCGGTGAGCATGGATTGTGCCTACGTGACATGTTCTAGTCAAGTGGAATGCTGGTTTCTTGTAGATAGGTTGTTTGTTTTTGTGCTTTGCTCTTGTATTCTTTTTTTAGGGGGGTGGGTGGTGTTGGGGAGGCCTTGCATATACTAAGCAACTGCTGTCACTAAGCTATGCCCCAGCCCCAAGTAGAATTTATTAGTGGATTCTTTTTGTTAAAATTTTTATTTGTTTGAGAGCAACAGAGAGAGAGAGAGAGAGAGAGAATGGGCATACCAGGGCCTCCAGCCACTGCAAACGAACTCCAGATGTGTGTGCCCCCTTGTGCATCTGGCTTACATGGGTCCTGGGGAATCGAGCCTTTAACCGGGGGTCCTTAGGCTTCACAGGCAAGTGCTTAACCACTAAGCCATCTATCCAGCCCTGCTAGTGGATTCTTAAAGCTGTATGTTTAAATAGGAAGAAGACAATCCTGGACCTTCTACTTCATCTGTTGTCCCCAAACGGAAGTCTGACAAGAAGCCTTTGCGCGGCAGTGGTAAGCACCAAACGATGTGAAACACTTGGGACTTTTTTTTTTTTTTTTGGGGGGTAGGGTCTCACTCTAGCTCACGCTGACCTGGAATTCACTATGGAATCTCAGGGTGGCCTCAAACTCACGGTGATCTGCCTACCTCTGCCTCCCGAGTGCTGGGATTGAAGGCGTGTGCCACCATGTCTGGCTACACTTGGGATTTTTAATATTTAGAAGATACACTTTTTAAAACTAAGATTCTCAGGTCAGGCATGGTGACACATGTCTTTAATACCAGCACTAGGTAGGCTAAGTTTTAGGATCTCCCTAGGTTCTAGCCCAGCCTGGGGAGTACAGGTCAGTCTGGGCTAGAGTGAGACCCTACCTTGAAAAAAACAAACACAAAACGATAGGAGTTTTCTGGAAAGCCATGGTAGTGCACACCTGTGTAATACCAGCATTTGGCAAATTTAAGTAGGATTGCTGCTGCATTTAGAGACTAGTCTGGGCTATATAGTGAGCTCTGTCTCCAAAACAACAAAAGAAAGTAAAATTCTCTGTTTCAGTGATCATAAGGCTGATAGAGTACTGTGAGAATTAAAGGAAGTACACAAAATGCCATGTGGGCCCTTACTCATTAGGGTGATTGTAGTTGGATTTCAGTATTCTTTCATGGTCTATGACAGACTTTGAAGGAGCGTGTCAGGGCAAAACACAGTGGGTGGATGTTGCTAGCAGAGCTACCCTCTGTCCTGTAACTTCCCGAAGATGTCTCAGCTTTTTCTGTGGGCAGCATGACCAGGCACTCTCAGTAACACCATAGCAGTGTGTCTTCATTTTGCCCTTGAGGTATTTCACATCCCTTTAGGAAGCTGAAACTCAAACACATGGAGTAACCAGTAATCTTTGGTGATTTAAAGGCAAGGAGTTCCAGAATAATACTGAGGAAAGAGAAAACAAAGACACTGGACCACTGTGTAGGAACCAGTTCTAGTCTAAAGATTTCAAATTGTCCTTAGGAGGATGTGGTAGGGTCCTGGATTGTGTCTCTGAGGACCAAGGATAGCTTGTGACATAGGTCCTGGGTAGCTTGGTCACACACTAGGCAGACTGTTGCTGACCTCTAATCCCCTGTGTCAGAAACCTACGCCCAGCTTGCTGGAGGGGAGTGGTGTAGCTAGAAAGCTGTTTTAAAATTTCTCATTGCTGGAAGCCTGTTGTAGTTTGAATAGATGTCCCCCAACATATTCAGTGTTTATTAGTTTGTACTGTGGATCTGCAGCCACCTGGCTGGAGGAGGTGTCACTGGGCAGATAGTAGGGTCCAATCCTAAATTGTGGTGGATTTGCAATTCCAGTCCTGAAGTGTGCTGTATGGTGTGGCGCTTTTTTTTTTTTTTTTTTTTTTTTTGTGCCTTGAGGCTTCTCTTTCTCTGCTTGGTCCTTTAAGAGGGGCCCGCTTCTCCTGCCATTATGGAACTTCCTCTGGATCTGTAAGCTTCATATTTTTTAAGAGAGTATGAAGAGCTCTGCCCATGAGAAGGCAGGGGTTGGGGGGGGCAGGGGCCGTAAAGTTCCGGGAAGCCTGTTTCCAAAGCAGTGGTGGTGATACTTAACAGAGGAATGGAGGGGAAATGAAGCACATGACTTGCCCATGGTTTGCTTTTGTGTCCTGCAGTGCTGACCTGTCCACGTTTGCAGATAAGGATTATGATGTGATTTTGCAGCAAGTAATGTGAGAAATAAAGAGACATGGTATCTTTTCTGTCAAAAAGTTAAGAGAAACTCAGTTTTAGTGGGGAGCTCCTCTTCCTGAGTCAACCATCCTTGAGACCAAAAGTCAGTGATCTTTGACAGCAGAGCTGCTAGTTCTGCATCTGGTTCAAGGTCTCTAGATCTCCCCTCCTTTAGTTTTACCCTAGAAACTGTTGTTTTGTATTAGCCAATCACATGAGATTGTGAGGACAGCCCTGACTCAGAGTAATGCCCAGGACCTTGCCTGCATTAGGGAATATAAAAGTGCCAACAACTCTTTTTTTTTTTTTTTTTTTTTCTGCCAGAACTCAAAAAAGCTATGCCTCCTTCTGCAGAAGTAAACTTTGCTTTGTCACTATACTTTGGATTATATTAGTCTTTCTCAAACCTAGATTGTTTTCTAAGGAGCAGAACCAACCCACTTAAGGCCTGCTGATCGTGTAAATTGAGCCACACATTCAAGTCCCCACCTATCCATTGGCTTTGGGAAGCTGGGGTTTGGGTGAGATGTAGATTTAGTTCTGACTGGTGGTAGGGGCAAGTTCCATTCTGGTTTGTTTTGTTGTTTGAGACAGAGTCTTGTGTAGTTAAGGTTTGAAACTGAGTCTTGTGTAGTTAAGGTTGGCTTTAACTCATTGTATAGCTGAGTGTGATCTTGAACTAATTTTCTGTATACCTCTCAAGGACTGTTTTTGCCCTTATTTGAACTTGTGCTTTTTACTAAGCAGTGCAGTTGGAGTCTCCATGTAATTAAATCAGGCTCTTCTGAGCATGTGTTCCGAGGAGGTAAAACCTCGAAGTGAAATGGCTTTCTTTTCCTCCTCCTCCATCAAGTCAATTTGAACAATTTTTTTTTTTTTTTTTTTTGAGGTAGGGTCTTGATATAATCGAGGCTGACCTGAAATTCACTATGTAGTCTCAGGCTGGCCTCAAAATCACAATGATCCTACTACCTTGGTCTCCCAAGTGCTGGGACTAAAGGCATGTGCCACCATACCCAACAATTTGAATAGTTTTTAAACAGTAAAGTTTCTTGGAAACATCTTTGAGGATGGGGTCCATACCCTTGCCTGCTTTGCATGTTGGACTCTTGATTGTACTTTTGACATACAGTGTTTCCAGGTTTTCAGCTGTCAAAACTTATGCTATTCCTCTCTTTCTTTCCAGGTTATAACCCTCTGACTGGTGAAGGAGGTGGAGCCTGCTCCTGGAGACCGGGACGCAGGGGCCCATCAGCTGGTGGATGAAGCTAAGAACCTTGTTAATGTCACTTTTGACATTAGCAAGACAAACCCTAAACCCTCAGTTCAATTGCCTTACGCATGCTTTTCACAGTGACTAGCTAAGGAGTGGTGGGGCTTATTTCTGTTTTTAACCGTACCTGCATTTTTAAGCATTGGTCAGTATGGGATGTAGACATTACCATTAGGTCACACTCCACAAAGTCAGCCATTGCAATTGGCTGGTTGAAAGGTAGAGGCCTCTTGCTGATGAGCAATCTTGATAAGAGGCCAGTATGATCTCTTAGAGTAGAAGTCCTTGCTGACGGGACGGTCTCTGTGACAGGTTGCGTTGAATGATGTCTTCCTTATAAATGGTGAGCCTACCAGTGAGGATTACTGATGCAGACAGTTGATGGGTTTGCTTCTGTATATTTATTTTTGTGTACAGAACTTTGTACAAGGAAATTATAAATATTTAAAAAGTGAATAACATTTTTAGCATCTTTATTAAATGCAAGGACATTTCTTTGTAAGGTTGGCTTTGAATATCAGACATTAAACAGACTTTTATTATTCACAACCTCCACGACTGCTTATTTGTCCACTCACTCCTCACAGAAGGGAGCATGGCTAGTGGTAGACAGCTATAGTGATTTCTTTTTTTGTTTGTTTTTTTTTTTTCTTTTTTTTTTTTTTTTTTCTTGGTTTTTCGAGTAGGGTCTCACTCTAGCTCAGGCTGACCTGGAATTCACTATGGAGTCTCAGGGGTGGGCCTTCGAACTCATGGCAATCCTCCTACCTCTGCCTCCCGAGTGCTGGGATTAAAGGCGTGCGCCACCACGCCCGGCTTTACCAGCATTTGGCAAATTTAAGTAGGATTGCTGCTGCATTTAGAGACTAGTCTGGGCTATATAGTGAGCTCTGTCTCCAAAACAACAAAAGAAAGTAAAATTCTCTGTTTCAGTGATCATAAGGCTGATAGAGTACTGTGAGAATTAAAGGAAGTACACAAAATGCCATGTGGGCCCTTACTCATTAGGGTGATTGTAGTTGGATTTCAGTATTCTTTCATGGTCTATGACAGACTTTGAAGGAGCGTGTCAGGGCAAAACACAGTGGGTGGATGTTGCTAGCAGAGCTACCCTCTGTCCTGTAACTTCCCGAAGATGTCTCAGCTTTTTCTGTGGGCAGCATGACCAGGCACTCTCAGTAACACCATAGCAGTGTGTCTTCATTTTGCCCTTGAGGTATTTCACATCCCTTTAGGAAGCTGAAACTCAAACACATGGAGTAACCAGTAATCTTTGGTGATTTAAAGGCAAGGAGTTCCAGAATAATACTGAGGAAAGAGAAAACAAAGACACTGGACCACTGTGTAGGAACCAGTTCTAGTCTAAAGATTTCAAATTGTCCTTAGGAGGATGTGGTAGGGTCCTGGATTGTGTCTCTGAGGACCAAGGATAGCTTGTGACATAGGTCCTGGGTAGCTTGGTCACACACTAGGCAGACTGTTGCTGACCTCTAATCCCCTGTGTCAGAAACCTACGCCCAGCTTGCTGGAGGGGAGTGGTGTAGCTAGAAAGCTGTTTTAAAATTTCTCATTGCTGGAAGCCTGTTGTAGTTTGAATAGATGTCCCCCAACATATTCAGTGTTTATTAGTTTGTACTGTGGATCTGCAGCCACCTGGCTGGAGGAGGTGTCACTGGGCAGATAGTAGGGTCCAATCCTAAATTGTGGTGGATTTGCAATTCCAGTCCTGAAGTGTGCTGTATGGTGTGGCGCTTTTTTTTTTTTTTTTTTTTTTTTTTGTGCCTTGAGGCTTCTCTTTCTCTGCTTGGTCCTTTAAGAGGGGCCCGCTTCTCCTGCCATTATGGAACTTCCTCTGGATCTGTAAGCTTCATATTTTTTAAGAGAGTATGAAGAGCTCTGCCCATGAGAAGGCAGGGGTTGGGGGGGGCAGGGGCCGTAAAGTTCCGGGAAGCCTGTTTCCAAAGCAGTGGTGGTGATACTTAACAGAGGAATGGAGGGGAAATGAAGCACATGACTTGCCCATGGTTTGCTTTTGTGTCCTGCAGTGCTGACCTGTCCACGTTTGCAGATAAGGATTATGATGTGATTTTGCAGCAAGTAATGTGAGAAATAAAGAGACATGGTATCTTTTCTGTCAAAAAGTTAAGAGAAACTCAGTTTTAGTGGGGAGCTCCTCTTCCTGAGTCAACCATCCTTGAGACCAAAAGTCAGTGATCTTTGACAGCAGAGCTGCTAGTTCTGCATCTGGTTCAAGGTCTCTAGATCTCCCCTCCTTTAGTTTTACCCTAGAAACTGTTGTTTTGTATTAGCCAATCACATGAGATTGTGAGGACAGCCCTGACTCAGAGTAATGCCCAGGACCTTGCCTGCATTAGGGAATATAAAAGTGCCAACAACTCTTTTTTTTTTTTTTTTTTTTTTTTTTTTTTTTTTTTCTGCCAGAACTCAAAAAAGCTATGCCTCCTTCTGCAGAAGTAAACTTTGCTTTGTCACTATACTTTGGATTATATTAGTCTTTCTCAAACCTAGATTGTTTTCTAAGGGGCAGAACCAACCCACTTAAGGCCTGCTGATCGTGTAAATTGAGCCACACATTCAAGTCCCCACCTATCCATTGGCTTTGGGAAGCTGGGGTTTGGGTGAGATGTAGATTTAGTTCTGACTGGTGGTAGGGGCAAGTTCCATTCTGGTTTGTTTTGTTGTTTGAGACAGAGTCTTGTGTAGTTAAGGTTTGAAACTGAGTCTTGTGTAGTTAAGGTTGGCTTTAACTCATTGTATAGCTGAGTGTGATCTTGAACTAATTTTCTGTATACCTCTCAAGGACTGTTTTTGCCCTTATTTGAACTTGTGCTTTTTACTAAGCAGTGCAGTTGGAGTCTCCATGTAATTAAATCAGGCTCTTCTGAGCATGTGTTCCGAGGAGGTAAAACCTCGAAGTGAAATGGCTTTCTTTTCCTCCTCCTCCATCAAGTCAATTTGAACAATTTTTTTTTTTTTTTTTTTTTGAGGTAGGGTCTTGATATAATCGAGGCTGACCTGAAATTCACTATGTAGTCTCAGGCTGGCCTCAAAATCACAATGATCCTACTACCTTGGTCTCCCAAGTGCTGGGACTAAAGGCATGTGCCACCATACCCAACAATTTGAATAGTTTTTAAACAGTAAAGTTTCTTGGAAACATCTTTGAGGATGGGGTCCATACCCTTGCCTGCTTTGCATGTTGGACTCTTGATTGTACTTTTGACATACAGTGTTTCCAGGTTTTCAGCTGTCAAAACTTATGCTATTCCTCTCTTTCTTTCCAGGTTATAACCCTCTGACTGGTGAAGGAGGTGGAGCCTGCTCCTGGAGACCGGGACGCAGGGGCCCATCAGCTGGTGGATGAAGCTAAGAACCTTGTTAATGTCACTTTTGACATTAGCAAGACAAACCCTAAACCCTCAGTTCAATTGCCTTACGCATGCTTTTCACAGTGACTAGCTAAGGAGTGGTGGGGCTTATTTCTGTTTTTAACCGTACCTGCATTTTTAAGCATTGGTCAGTATGGGATGTAGACATTACCATTAGGTCACACTCCACAAAGTCAGCCATTGCAATTGGCTGGTTGAAAGGTAGAGGCCTCTTGCTGATGAGCAATCTTGATAAGAGGCCAGTATGATCTCTTAGAGTAGAAGTCCTTGCTGACGGGACGGTCTCTGTGTCAGGTTGCGTTGAATGATGTCTTCCTTATAAATGGTGAGCCTACCAGTGAGGATTACTGATGCAGACAGTTGATGGGTTTGCTTCTGTATATTTATTTTTGTGTACAGAACTTTGTACAAGGAAATTATAAATATTTAAAAAGTGAATAACATTTTTAGCATCTTTATTAAATGCAAGGACATTTCTTTGTAAGGTTGGCTTTGAATATCAGACATTAAACAGACTTTTATTATTCACAACCTCCACGACTGCTTATTTGTCCACTCACTCCTCACAGAAGGGAGCATGGCTAGTGGTAGACAGCTATAGTGATTTCTTTTTTTGTTTGTTTTTTTTATTTCAATGTAGGTTCTCACTCTAGCTCAGGCTGGCCTGGAACCGGAACTTACTCTGTAGTCCCAGGCTGGCCTCGAACTTTCAGTGATCCTCCTACGTTGGCCTCCCGAGTGCTGGGATTAAGGTGTGCATCAGTATCGCATGCTGCTTTGGTGATTTTAAAAGTTGACAGATTGCTTGAGATTTATCTACAAAATTGTGTTTGTGGTTTAGTTGCTGAATTAGTATGATAAAGAGATGGCCAGAGTGCTGGGCAGATAGCTTAGTAGAGTGATTGCCTTGCAAGCATGAGGACCTGAGTTTGATCCCTAGAGCCCTTATTTTATAAAACAAAAAGCCAGGTCAGCTTCCTGGACTAGAGTGAAATCCTACCTTAAAAACAAACAAGCAAAAAAAGCAAAAAACAAAAAACAAAAAAAAGCTGGCGGTTAAGGTGCTTGCCTACAAAGCCAAAGGACCCAGTTCAGTTCCCCAGACCCACGAAAGCCAGATGCACAAGGTGGTGCGCGTGTCTGGAGTTTGTTTGCAGTGGCTGAAGGCCCTGGTGTGCCCATTTTCTTTTTCTCTATTTGCCTGTTTCACTATCAAATAAGTAAATAAAAAATAATAATTTTTAAAACATAAAACAAAAACCTGGGTGTTGTGGCATGTGCTTATAATTCCAGCACTGGGGAAGCAGAGGTAGGTGAATTCCTGGGGCTCACTGACCAACTCCTGTAGCCTACTTGGTAAGTTCCAGGCCACTGAGAAGCCCTGCCACACAAGGAAGATACCTGAGGAACCACATCCAAGGATGCCCTTGGACCTCCATGCATGCACAGCCATATATACACACATAGAAAGGGAAATGACCAGAGCAAGGCATTGTGGTGTGCTCCTATAACTAGTTTGAGGCCAGCATGGGCCACATAGAAACTCTGCCTGAAATTTAAAAAAAAAAAAAAAAAAAAAGTAATAGTGTTACAAACTTGAAGAACAGGAGCCGAGTGTGGTGGTGCACACCTTTAATCCCAACACTTGGGAAGCAGAGGGAAGAGGATTGCTGTGAGTTCAAGGCCACCCTGAGACTACATAGTGAATTCCAGGTCAGCCTGAGTTAGAGCAAAAGCCTCCCTCCAAAAGGTGGGGGGGGGGAGGATTAAAAAACAGGCATGGGGGCTGGAGAGATGGCTTAGCGGTTGGGCGCTTGCCTGTGAGGCCTAAGGACCCCGGTTCGAGGCTCAATTCCCCAGGACCCACATTAGCCAGATGCACAAGGGGGTGCACGAATCTGGAGTTCGTTTACAGAGGCTGGAAGCTCTGGCGCACCCATTCTCTCTCTCTCTCTCTCTCTCTCTCTGCCTCCTTCTCTCTGTCGTTCTCAAATAAATAAACAAACAAAAAAATTAAAAAAAAAAAACAAAAAACAGGAATGGAGGTGCATGCCTTTACTCTCAGCACTTGGGAGGCTGATGACTGAGTTCAAGGCCAGCCTAGAGCTGCTGAATGAGTTCCAGATCAACTTGAGCTAGAGTGAATTAGAGTGTGGTATCACCGCCTGGGAGTTACAGTGCCTCATTCATCTTCCTGCATGGTTCAGGAGATTCTAGAAAACAGCTGAGAATGTGGGTCAAGCAGGTCCTAAGCGAAGGTTTAACCTTCCAGCACATAAAGATCATTTATCCCACAGCTCCTCCCAGGCCATATACTTTAATGAGGGGAAGCATCTTCAGTGTGTGGTTTGGCAGATTGAAGATATCTAATGACTGCCCAGAACACCTTGAATCAATTGACATGATGTACCAAGTCCTTACTGTTGTAATTGATGATGAAGTAAACAGCGGCATCAGGAAGAGCAGAATATTAGTAGTACTTTCTACGTGAGGTTGCATGACAATGCCTTTAGCATATAGAAATCACCAAAATGTGGTGGGAGTGTTTGCACTTTCTAGTTCTCTGAATAAAGCATCTACTGTTTACCAAGCCATCGAGAAACGTGCCATGATAATTCAGAGTCATGGCACTGCCGATGAGTGAGTTCTTCATTCTTGGGGTGAGGAGACAAACTCAGTGTTGAAGTTGCTAGGCATCAGACCCACTTTTCAGTCTTCCCGGTGTTTACCACGAACTCAAGACGGAGCTGGAGAAACTGAAAGACAAAATGAATGATCATGATGGACTTACTTATCTCTTCTCTTACCCACATTAATTTCCTTCATCTTATTTTTCTTAGTGATTATATCAGTAATCAAGTTTGGTCAAATTTACATCACCTCATTTTGCCTCAATAGAATGATATGACATCTCCTGTTTCAACAATAACAACAAAACAAATATGAAACCCTTCTTTTTTGAATGCTGAGCATGGTGACACATGCCTGTAATCACTAGAAGCGGATACAGGATTGCTAGGCTGGGCTGCATAGCAAAACCCTGTCTCCAAAAATCAAACTCTTGCTTCCGGGTGACTTAGGTTGCCCAGGCTTCTCCAGGCCATTCCCTTTGTGCCATGGCTCATTAAGTTCTTGAGAGGAAGCACCTATTGGTAGGCTTTGTGACTGCATATGTTCTCTTGTGCATACCTGGTTTCTATATTAAAGAACAGTCAGTATAGGGCTCAGTAGGCAAAGTGCTTGCTATGCAAACACTAGGGACCTGAACCAGTGTAAATAGCTAGGCATACTGGCATGTACCTGTAATCCCAACAGGATCCTCAGAGTTTACTGATGCGTGAGTCTAACCTAATGGATGAGTTACTAGCAGTGTAGTATTGGAGAACACCTTCCTGTGGTAAACATGGCCTTTCTGTTTAGTCCTCACTACAATCCAGTTAAGCAGGTCCTGTTGTTAACTTTGGTTTTCTTCAAAAACTGAAGTTTAGAGGGATTAAATTTTTGTACTTCTGTCAGCTAAAAGCTTAGTCAAGCTAAAGGGACAATTACCATATGGAAATTATGTGTGGCAAGTTTAAGGCAATATTCACATGAGTGGCCCAAGGCCACCAAAGAAGGCAGGTCTTGTCTGCCTTGAGAAGGAGGAGTTGGGGTCAAGCGCACAAAAGCTGGAACTGGTTCTACAATGGATAGAGGGACAGGACTGCTTGAAACGCAGGATGCCTTGCAGAAAGGCCTCAGCTAAGGTCAAAGTCAGGACTTTGGAACTGACATGTTAACGCCATGCTTTTTTCTCACCTTCCTGACTTCTAAGCAGGGTGGCCAGAGTTCAGTCTCTGGACCTATTAGCTTCCACTTGCACTCTTCAATTAGGGAGGGACAAAAGGGATCCTGCCACAAACTTGTCTATTAAGACATTCTTTGGGAATCTCAAAGGCTAGATCAAGGCTACTGCTGCTTGCCACTTAATATCTGTGGTAGGATTGTCATACTTCACCTCACTATATGACCATGCAGATGCATTCTGGGCACCTAGAACAGCTTGCCACCTGTAAGTACCCCACCGCATGAAGTTGAAATGGACACTTGTCATGCAACTTGATGTATGTGGCAATGTACATCCCACAAACACCTCAGTGATTATGCAGGTAGATATTTCTGGCATGAGATAAACTGCCGGTGTGTCATACTCCAAATGCATTTTCTTAAAGAACTCATGGTGAAGGGAAAGATTCTGTTGAAACCAAGACTGTAAGCAGGCATGGCAGTGAGGGGGAAAGATGTTACATGCTGACAATGTGATGAAAACTTGAAAGTACAGGTTGCAGGAGGAAGTGATCTGATTTAGGGGACCTAATGTGGATTTTGTAGCTATAGATTTTACTTTGGTGAAATACTGGAGCAGGAGACATGAGAAAATGGTGCTGAGCATTGCTCCTAGGCTCTCCCATTAACACAGTGAGCCTGAATTCCATTTCCATAAGTTTGGCCCCAGCAAGCCTCAGAGCCATCCCCGACCCAGATTCCAGGATTGTGGCTGTCTTCTGCCAGTGCAAGTGGACCAGATCCTGTCCCATGTTCAGTAAACTGGAAAATACAGGTTACAGCAAGAAGTGATCTGATTTAGGGGACCTAATATGGGTTTTGTTGCCTACAACAGGTCTGCTTTTTCATTGGGGTGTGTTGGGAATATCCATGAGGAGCTGTGGGGTGAGGGCTGAGGGCAAGCAGCATGAGGTAGATCTGCTCTGGTGTGTTCAGTGAAAGATGTTTGCAGAAGGCAGTTGGTGGAGGTGTGAGAGACAGGTTCAAAATTCTTTGTAGCCTTTATAATTAGGCTTGTCTTAGAATTGGATAGGAAACAAGCAGGGCTTTCTGATTTTTCTTTGTTCTGCATTGGACTATAATTTGCCTTCAACTTCTTTTCTCTGTGAATACATGAAGTCCATCAGAAGCAGAAAGCTGACCTCATGGCTTTATAGTCCCTACAGTTGCAATGTGCCTGTTTTGTAGCCCTGTGGCCCCCCCTTTGCCCATATTCCTAGACCATTGCTGGGATTTTCTGACATTACTGCTTGTCATCATCTCGTGTGTCCTTCGGCTCACACCCTAATATCTATCATAGCCCTTCCTCTAAGTCCCATTTTGGGAGTGTGTTTCCCAGGTCCACAATGTGAGTAATTAAGAAAATGCAAATTAAAACCACAGTGAGAAACCGCTACACACTTACTGGAAAGGTTCAAATTAAGAAGGCTCAGGGATTAAGAAGACTGGAGAGATGGCGCAGTGGTTAAAGCTCTTGCATGCAAAACCTAACAACCCAGGTTTGATTCCCGAGTACCCCTGTAAAGCCTGATGCACAAAGGGGTGCAAGCATCTCCAGTTTGTTTGCAGTGGCGGGAGGCCCTGGCTTGCCCATTCTTTCTGTCTGTTTGTCTTTTCTCTAGCTGTCTCTGCTTGCAAAGAAAAAAAGGAAAAAAAAAAAAAAAAGATTTAGGCATTGGGTGTGCTGGTACACACCTTTAATCTCACCACTTGTGAGGCACAAGTAGGATCATTGTGACTACATAATGAATAGTGAATTCTAGGTCAGCCTGGGCTAGAGCAAGACCCTACCTCCAAAAAAAAAAAAAAAAAAAAAAAAAAAAAAAAAAAAGACAATTTAGGAGTATAACTCAGGGAGAATATGACAAGTATATAATATGTCCATAAAGTTCTCAACAAAAAGACTGTTTCAACTGTTGATGAGGCTGTAGATGAACTGGATCTCTCACACATCCCTGGCAGAAAGAAAGTAGAAGACAGAATGGAAGGTATAGCTTAGTGATTGAGCACTTACCTGGCATGCGTGAAACCCAGCTCCTTGTCAAAACCAAAATAAAAAAGCTGGGCATGGTGGCGCATGCCTTTAATCCCAGTAATTTGGGAGGTAGAGGTAGGAGGATCACCAAGAGTTCGAGGCCACCCTGAGACTACATAGTGAATTCCAGGTCAGGTCAGCCTGACCTAGAGTGAGACTCTACCTCAAAAAACAAAAACAAAAACAAAAAACAATACTAACTAAAACGGAAGGCTAGAATGATGGCTTAGTGGTTAAAGGCTCTTGCAAACCCAGCTGGGCCAGGTTTAATTCCCTAGTACCCATGAAAGACAGATGCACAAAGTGGCCCATGCATTGATTTATTTGCAGTGACAATAGGCCCTGGAGTGCCCATTCTCTGTCCTCTCAAATAAAATATTTAAAAAAAAAAATAATCATGGATTTGGGCGGGGTGGTGCATGCCTTTAATCCTAGCAGTCAGGAGGCAGAGGTAGGATAACCGTGAGTTCGAGATCACCCTGAGACTACATAGTGAATCCAGTTCAGCCTGAGCTAGAGTGAAACTGTACCTTAAAAAACCAAAAAAAAGCATGGTGCATGCCTTTAATTCTAGCACTTGGGAGGCAGAGGTAACAGGATCATCATGAGTTCGAGACTGACCTGGGACTACAGAATGAGTTCCAGGTCAGCCTGGGCTAGAGTGAGACCCTACATCCAAAAACAAAACAAAAAAAGAAAAAAGGCTGGAGAGATGGCTTTGTGGGTAAGGCACTTGCCTGTGAAGCCTAAGGACCCAGGTTTGATTCCACTGTACCCCCATGTAAGCCAGATACACAAGGTGGCACATGCGTCTGGAGTTCATTTGCAGTGGCTAGAGGCCCTGGCACACCCATTATTTCTCTCTCAAATAATTTTTTTAAAAAAATAAATAAAAACAGAAAGAGAAAGCAAGGAAGGAAAAAAAAATTAAAAAGGGAGGCTGGGCATGGTGGCTCCTTCCTATAATCCTAGCACTTGGGAGGCTGAGTTCAGAGGATGACTGTGAGTTTGAGGCCAGCCTGGGCTAGAGTGAGTCCCTGACAAAAGGAAGAAATGGATGGAAAGAAAGAAGTTAGGAAGGAAGACCAGTTGATCAGTTCCTTAAAAAGTGAATTTATAGCTAATAAACTACCAACTACCACCCAGCCTTCTACTCAAACACTAACAGAGAGAAATGAAAGCACATGCCCATAGAAAGGCTCGTGCATAACACAAATGTTCATATCAGTGGTACTTGTCATAGCCCACATTGAAATCAATATAGACATCCACAAGCAGGTGAATGGATAGGATGGAATGCTACAGTAATCAAATGGAAAGAACTAGGGCTGGAGAGATGGCTGAGCGGTTAAGCGCTTGCCTGTGAAGCCTAAGGACCCCGGTTCAAGGCTCGATTCCCCAGGACCCACGTTAGCCAGATGCACAAGGGGGCACATGCATCTGGAGTTCGTTAGCAGTGACTGGAAGCCCTGGTGTGCCCATTCTCTCTCTCTCTTTCTGTGTGTCTTTCTCTTTCTGTCACACTCAAATAAATAAAATTGAACAAAGAAATTAAAAAAAGAAAAAGTAAAGCCGGGCGTGGTGGCGCATGCCTTTAATCCCAGCACTCGGGAGGCAGAGGTAGGAGGATCACCATGAGTTCAAGGCCACCCTGAGATGACAGAGTTAATTCCAGGCCAGCCTGGACCAGAGTGAGACCCTATCTCGAAAAACCAAAAAAAAAAAAAAAAAAAAAAAAAAAGAAAGAAAGAAAAAAAAAGAAAAAGTGCTACCATGCTTGGCTAATTAAAATTTATTTATAAAAAAAAGTGGAAAGAACTAAATAAGTGCCACCATGAATGCATTTCAAATAATTATGCTGTGTGAAAGAAGCCAGGCAAAAAGAAAATTTGATTCTATTTACACAAAGTATGATTCCATTTATACAAAACACTATAGTGATGGTGATTTGTGATTGCCTGAGACAGGGAAGGACAGAGAGGGAGGGATTACTAAGGGGAACAGAAAAATTTAGATTGGCAGAGCACTAAGGAGCCTAAGGCAGGAGGAGCATGATTATCAGGTTGGGGTACATAGTAAGACAGTGTCTCAAAAACAAAACAACCTGCTATATGTGGTGGCTCATGTCTGTAATCTCAGCCATTGGAGAAATCAGCATTGCCACAAATTAGGTTACATAGTTTCAGATTAGCCTGGGTAACAGTGTGAGAACCTGTCTCAAAAAAAAAGCAGGCAGAGTTTTTCAATAAAACATTTGGGGGTGATAGATAAGTTCATGGATTTGATTGTGATCATGGTGTCACAGGTTCATATAATGTCAAAACCTAAATTTCATGTTTTATTTCATTTTTATTTTTATCTCTGTTCAAAGAACTGGTGAGGTTATTTGGGTCCTTGGCTATATCTAGACAACACTGTGGTTTGGGGGTGAAGTCACAGTGTGTGTGTGTGTGTGTGTGTGTGTGTGTGTGTGATCCTGGAATCTGAACTTTGTTCCCTTGACATCACAAAAATTGACACAGGAGTGAAGCAGAGGGGAGTGAACCTGGGACTGTTCCAGGCAAATGTCACTGGAAGCTTCTACTCCTAATGTCTGCCATCTCATAGGTGATGTGATTGACTTTATTTTTATGAAATATTTAAGAGTTAAATACATTTTACAATGATATATATTTGATTTTTTTCTATGTCTTATTTATTTAAGAGAGAATGGGAATGTCATAGTCTCTAGCCACTGCAAATGAACTCTAGAGACATGCACCACTTTGTGCATCTGCCTTACATGAGTACTGGGGAATCAAACCTGGGTCCTTAGGTTCCACAGGCAAATGCCTTAACCCCTAAGCCATCTCTCCAGATTTTTGTTGTTGTTGTTGTTGTTTGTTTTTAAGTTTTGTCAAGGTGGGGTCTCATTCTAGCCCAGGCTGACCTGGAATTCACTATGTAGTCTCAGAGTGGCGTCAAACTCATGGCGATCCTCCTACCTCTGTCTCCTGAGTGCTGGGATTAAAGGCATGTGCCACCACGTCCAGCTCTAGCTCTTGTTTTGTTTTGTTTTGTTTTTAAATAATATTTTTATTCCTTATTTGCAAGCAGAGAGAGATACAAGAGAGACAGACAAAGAGAATGGGCACACCAGGGCCTCCAGCAACTGTAAACAGACTCCAGATGCATGTGGCACTTTGTGCATCTGGCTTTATGTGGGTACTGGGGAGTTGAACTCAGGTCATTAGGCAAGCACATTAACCGCTAAGCCATCTCTTCAGCCCTGATGTTTGCTTCTAAATAATAACGTTAAGTGGCATAGAAGTTCTTTTTGGTGCGCGTCTTAGGTATGTTATTTATATGTGACATATGTATGAGTGAATACAGATGCATATGCTCTGTGTGCATGTGGAGGCCAGAGAGGACATCAGGGATCCTCTTATCACTCTTTTACCTTATTTACCTCAGATAGCCTCTCACCCAACTTGGAGCTTGCTGTTTTTCAGTTAGACTGGCTCTCCATGGAAACCAAGCAATCTTCCTACCTTTGTCTTCCCTCAGTGCTGGGGTTACAAGCATGTGTGTCCATGCTGCAACTTATGTGGGTTCTGGGGGTCTAACTTATGCTTTCCCAGAGAGCACTCTTACCTGCTGAGCCATCTTCCCAGCCCCTACATTCATTTAAAAAAATATTTTGTTCATTTATTTATTTGACAGAGAGAGAGAAAGAGAATAGGTGCTACAGACAGGGCCTCCAGCCACTGCAAATGAACTCCAGATGCATGTGCCACCTTGTGCATCCAGCTTAAGTGGGTACTGGAGAATTGAACCTATGTCCTTAGACTTTGCAGGCAAATACCTTAACTGATAATCTATCTCTCCAGCCCTACTTTCATTTTTTTTTTTTTAAAAAAAAAAACCATTTCCCACTGACTAAAAGGTGTCATGAGATCAAGAAAATGTGAAGGAAACAAATTACACTAGTTCAATAGAACTCCTCCTCTTCATTTCAACATCATTGGAATGATGGGGAAACACTGCTGGCAGCAGCTGAATATACAGGCTAATTGCATCTTAAGGCCACATCCACTTTGTAATAATAAAAGCATGTTATGTTTTCATATTTCTCGTCCATTTACTAAGCAGGAGAATACAGTTTTTGAGTATCAGAGGTGAATTGAGGTGTTAGGGGGGCTGGAACCTTTCCTAATTGACATAACCAGGGCAAACTATATGTGCAGAAGCCCATACCCTGGCAGTTCATGAGCACCAACAGGTTTAAAATGGCATTTCCAGGAGAAATTCAAAGAAAACAGAAATCTCAAAGGGCTGGGCATGGTGGTGCACACCTTTAATCCCAGCACTCGGGAGGCAGAGGTAGGAGGATCTCCGTGAGTTCAAGGCTACCCTGAGACTACATAGTGAATTCTAGGTCACCCTACTTCGAAAAACCAAAAGAAAAAAAAAAAAAAAAAAAAAGAAGAAGTCCCAAAGGGGTGGACAAGCTTTCCATGACTGTGGCAAACAAAATACCAGAGACAATTAACTTTGTATGTATGTATACACGGATGCCACCGCACATTGTGGAGGTCAGTCCTTACCTTCCACTTTGAGGCAGGGTCTCTCGATCACTGGGAACTGGTGCGCGGGCTTGGACAATTTAAAATGATTAGCCTAAGAACCATAAAATGTTACACATTGATTGGTCAACACTGTGCAGGTACCCGAGGTTATGGAATGATTGGTTCACGATGCGTGGGCATTGTTGTAACCCTAATAAAAGCTGTCCTGGCCCTGCACTCGGGGTCCACAGCCCTCTACCCCTGTGTGGCGTATGACTGTGGGCCCCAGCGTGCTGGAATAAAAATCCTCATGCTGTTTGCATCAAGACCATTTCTCGTGAGTGATTTGGGGTGCCGTCTTTCCTGAGACTGAGCCCGGGGAGTCCCCCGGAGCGGGACTTTCACTAGCAGACTTCATTCAGTGCCAGCAGCTCTCCTTGGCAGCTATCCCATAGTCCTGGTCTCTCCACTGAAACCCACATTCATCCTCATGGCTCCAGTGGGCCTCCACGCAGGTATCCAGCAAGACTGCTTCAACTTGCCCATGACCTTTTCCAAAAGACAAGACTGTGTTGCAAAGTCAATGACCCTCTCTTTTCTCCATTTGTTATGCTCCATATTACCAGGTGGGCTACCAATTTGTTAATCCAGGGGGAAATAAATCTAACTTTGAAGAGCAGGACACTCCCTTAGCATTCAGCCCCCTTACTTAAAAAGAGCCTGCATACTTCCTATTGTCCCAGTGCAGATCAGCTGGCCCAATCTCAATGGTTGTAATCTCTCGAACAATGGCAGCTGAATGGGGAGTGGTTTTGGTTCAAAGATATCTTTCTTTTCTTTTCTTTTGTTTCTTTTGGTTTTTCAAGGTAGGGGTCTCACTCTTGTTCAGGCTGTCTTGGAATTCACTATGTAATCTCAGGGTGGCCTCAAACTCATGATCATCCTCCTACCTCTGCCTTCCAAGTGCTGGGATTAAAGGCATGTGCCATCACACCTGGCTAGATTTAATTTCTTTCTGTGCTGTATCTCTCTACTCACACCAGTCCATTTCTTTTTTTTTTTTTTTGTTGTTCATTTTTATTTACTTATTTGAGAGTGACACAGAGAGAGAGAGGCAGATAGAGAGAATGGGCACGCCAGGACCTCTAGCCACTGCAAACGAACTCCAGATGTGTGTGCCCCTTTGTGCATCTGGCTAATGTGGGTCCTGGGGAATCGAGCCTTGAACCGGGTCCTTAGGCTTCACAGGCAAGCACTTAACGGCTAAGCCATCTCTCCAGCCCACACCAGTCCATTTCTATACAATGCAACCCAGTACAAGTTCTCAGGACATAGGCAAGCAGAATACAGCAAGCCTCTCGTGCAAACTGTTTCTAGCCCAGTCCCTACAAAGCTCACCCTCATAAACCAAACCTCACAGTCCATAGTTCTTACTGCATTCAGGTCTTTCAACTCTGACCCGAACAGCCCATCAAACCGTACTTACAGCATTGCAAGGTGGCTCTTAAGCCAAGGTTTCAAATACTTCCATATGCTTCCCTCAAATCAGTCCCAAAAGGCCAAAGGCCACACAGTCAGGTTTCTAGTGGCAGTGACCCCACTCTTGGTACCAATTTCCTATATAGTCAGTTTCAAGTTGCTGGCAGAATGCAATCTACCAAAAGCAGTTTATGGGAAGAAAGGGTTAATTTTGGCTTACAGATTCAAGGGAAAGCTCCATGATGGCAGAGGAAAATGTGCCTTGAGCTGAGGGTGGACATCACCCCCTGGCCAACATCAAGTGATTAAGAGCAGCAGGAGAGTGTCAAACACTGGCAAGGGGAAGGTGCTTATAACACCCATAAGCCCTTCCCAACACTACTGACTGCCCCCATGAGGCTCCAATTCCAAAATTGCCACCAACTGGGGATCAAGTATTCAGAAAACATAAATTTATGGGGGATACCTGAATCAAACCACCACAGAGCTTTACAGGATACTCCAGACCCAACCTATGGCATCCTTATAGGGAATAAAGATGGATCACTGCCTTTACAGTGGCATAGGGGAGGCTGATGTGAGCAACCTCTCTGACCTCTAACTTCATCCCCTCCTCTTGCTGCACACTGACTCCATGCCCACCCAACATTCTTTAGACATCAGAATTTTCTAGGTTTGGGGCAGACACTCACATAAACTTTTGAATCAATGATGCTGGTGGAGACTGGGCACCATATACTGCACAAAAAACTCTTGATTTTCTGTAGCCATGTAATGCTTATTAGAAGCCTTTAAATTCCCTCTAGACACTATTTCTCATGTGTACCCTGCATTCTGTGTTTGTGGTGGTTTGATTCAGGTGTCCCCTATAAACTTAGGTGTTCTGAATGCTAGGTTCCCAGCTGATGGAGATTTGGGAATTAACACCTCCAGGAGGGAGTGTATTGTTGGGGGTGGGCTTATGGGTATTATAGCCAGTTTCCCCATGCCAGTGTCTGGCACACTGTCCTATTGCTATTGTCTACCTTATGTTGGCCAGGGGGTGATATCCACTCTCTGTTCATGCCATCATTTCCCCTGCCATCATGGAGCTTCCCCTCGAGTCTGTAAGCCAAAATAAATCCTTTTGTCCAAAAGCTGCTCTTAGTTGGGTGATTTCTGCCAGCAGTGCAAACCTGACTGTGACAGCACTCCTAGTGAGACAAGGACTTCTCAACTAGCTCTATGGCCATATGCTATTAACTTACACTGGCTGATGCACCCATTAGGGAGATGATAGGAACGTGTGTTCTATTAAAGAGGATAGCAGTGACTCTCATCATCTGGGGTTCAAAATTAGGGTGCTTATTAAACCTGCAGAGGCCAACACCACTTCCCCAATATTCTCAATTTCACGATGCAAGGGGGAGATTTCAACTGATAGATTGTTTTAGTTCAACCTTCCTCATTTTCTTTTCTTTCCTTCTTTCTTTTTCTTTTCTTCTTCTTCTTCTTTTTTTTTTTTTTTTTTTTTTTTTTGAGATAGGGTCTCACTCTAACCCAGGCTGACCTGGAACTCACTGTGTAGTCTCATGAACTCATGGTGATCCTCCTACCTCTACTGGGATTAAAGTACTAGGATTAAAGGCATACATGGACATATTTTGTATGTAAACATCACATGTTGGTACCATCCTTTCCCTCCTACCTGCCCCTTTTCTGAAGAGGCCTTCCTCACTGGGGATGTAGGTCAACCCCATGGGGATTGTGGGTCATGCATTATGGGGCAGCAGTCAGTTATGGGGGAGAGGCAATATCTCTGCAAAATGTCCCAACTTGTGGCCCTAACAATCTTTCTGCCCCTTCTTCCACAAAATTCCCTGAGCCGTGCTGGGAGCATTTTAATTATACTTCAGTGATGGGCACGTAGGAGCCTCCGGCTCTCTGGTTTGGTAGGTATTGAGTGTCCTCAGTATCTCTCCATCACCCTTGTGCTGCTATCAGTTTAACTAAGAGAGCAGCATTCTTGCTCATTTCCCCAATTCTTCTGTGGTTTCAGCTTGGGCTGGGGTAGAGTGTGCTGGGCCATTTATCTCCTCAAGTCCAGTTCCCTCCTGAAAAAGAGAAGCAGATTCTCCGATGGAGAGTGAAGCCAGCGCCAGTTAAATGGGATAGTCATTATTAATTTAAAGAGAATTAAAAGGGTTTAGGCACTTTTATAGTCTAAGGTTAGTGGGAGCTTGACAATAGAAAGCAGAATCATTATCTGGATATGATTCTGACTTGTTTCCCAGTTCCAGATACGGTTTCCTTTCCACTGAGCAGATCTGTTAGCCAGTCCAAGAATAGTTGGTTACCCACCATGGGTGTGTGCCACTATTGCACTTGTGTGAGCATCACATCAGGTTATTTGCTTTTGAGTTGCTTAGACTTTGAGTTGCTTGGACAGATGTTGGCCAATTTCACCTCGTAGCTCATTTAGCACCTTCCAGCACTAGTCTGGGGACTGGCTCTCCTCCGGATTCCAACCAGGTTTCTCCATGGTCCTTGCGGACAGCGTTTGGTGTCTTCAGCAGTAGGGTCTTACCATTAACCTCTGGTCGGTAATCAAGTGCTCTGACAGAAGTCTGACTTGTTTGTTTTGGGAGAGCTAGTAGGTCTCTCTGATCAACAGCTCATTGTGGATGTAGACCACATCCTGGTACAGGGAATTATAGGCCAGTGCCAAGTGAAAAGGAAAATCCAGAGAAGAAAGAGAAAGAGCAGAAATTTGAGGTTAGATTTCGAGTGTGAGCACAAATCTTGAACCATGATGTAACTCTGGAAAATGTTGGATTATGCAATAATTAGAAATAGGCTGATATGACCCATAAAATGATTGACCATTGTTCTGAGTCCAAGATTAAAGAAAGCCATAGGATTAAGTGTAAAACACAAGAGGGCGCTATTGCCACAGAGTTCTAGCACTGTCCTCCCCAAACCCCCTGTCCCATACAATATACTACTAAATATCTAATATCTAAGAACTTTTTGAAAGACTCATATATTTAAGGGTAAAAGAAAGATGATATTAATCCCTAATATTATGAAATTTTGACAAGTATAAAACAAAACAAATGGACATACTGATTCTAAATACAGATTGAGTATCCCTTATCCAAAATGCTTGAAGGAGAGGAGGTGGGAAAAATGTTTCTGATTGTAGAATTTATTTATTTATTTAGGAAAGAAAGAAGGACAGAGAGGGAAACAAAGAAAAATAAAGAGAGAGAGAGAGAGAGAGAGAATGAATGGGCAAGCCAGGGCCTCTAGCCACTGCAAACGAACTCCAGACACATGCATTACCTTGCACATCTGGCTTTACATGGATACTGGGGAACCAAACTTGGGTCCTTTGGCCTTGCAGGCACCTTAACCCCTAAGCCATCTCTCCAGCCCTGATTGTAGAATTTAACATATCTGTGATGAACTATATTTGACATGGGACTAAAATCATTTATATACATGTATACTTACTTATCCTGAAAGCAATCCTACACAATATTTTAATTAATTTTGCATGTAATATTGAGCCTGTCAATACTTTACTATTGATGAGTGAAGGATACATGAGACCTCACAGACTTCCTGGAATAGCTGATGACAGCTAATGGTTGCTGTGAGAGTGGAAGGCAGGTTCATCAGTGAGTGCTGTAGCGATTGCTAAGTTGCCCATTCCACATGATAATGCAAGCAACCCTCATTTAACTCAGTGGGTACAAAAAAGGCATGTGATCTGGCCATAGAGCACAAGCCTTTAATCCCAGAACTTGGGAGGCAGAAGTAGGAGATTCACTATGAGTTCAAGGCCAGCCTGCGCTAAATGAGACCTTATATCAAAACCACCCTCACCCCCCAAAATGCATAAAAGTAAGATGGTGAAGAAGGGTGTTAGTGGGAGGGGGAGGAAATAAGGGTAATTTGAGGGAATAAGGTCAAACTACATTATGTTCATGCATGAAAATGTCAAAATTGAAAAAACTTTAAAAGAAATAATAATCTCGTTTATGAAATAAGACTCCGTGCCATGGAACTTTGCACTTGTGTCATGTTAGTACTCAGAATGTTCCAGATTTTGGTACATTGGAATTTTTCTGTCAGGGATACTAAGCCTGGGTAGGTAAGTACTTTAATGATCTAAGAAGACTGGTAATATTTCCATGTGGGAGGACTATTCACAGTGGCATATTAGGGAAAATGTGAAACAAAACTTCAGTTCATTTCCTGAAATTTTTATTTTAGTCCATTGTTGAGAGATGAGAGACAAAACTGGAAAGTTAACATCTTGGCAATTCCCACTTACAATCTGTGGCACTCTAGGCTTGGGTTCTGCCTCTGTGGGTTGTGGCTGGTGAGAGCACTTATTAGCTTCATCTTTCTGGGTTTCAGTTTCCATGTAAGTAAGACAAAAACAGTAGGACTAATAAACTGTGATGTATTCATTATTGTAATGAGCTGCTCTAGATTTCTTAAAAATATTTTTATTTATTTGTTTGTTTGATTATTTATTTAAGGGCTGGAGAGATGGGTTAGCAACTAAAGTGCTTGCCTTTGAAGCCTAAGGACACAAGTTTGATTCCCCAGTACCCACATAAGCCAGATACACATGGTGGCACATGTGTCTGGAATTCATTTGCAGAGGCTGGAGGCTCTGATGTGCCCATTCTCTCTCTCTCCCATCTCAAATAAATAAATGAAAAGCTTATTTATTTGAGAGAAAGAGAGGGAGGAAGGGAGAAAGAGAGAGAATAGGCATGCTAAGACCTCTGCAAATGAACTCCAGATGCATGTGCCACCTTGTGCATCTGGCTTTACAAAGGTACTGGGGAATCAAACCTGGGTACTTTGGCTTTGCAGGCAAGTGCCTTAACCACTAAGCAATCTCTCCAGCCCTGCTCTGAATTTTTTGAGACAGTCTCTTATAGCTCAGGCCGACCTCAAATTCAGTAGCTGAGGATGACTTTGAACTTCTGATCCTCCTGCCTCTACCTCCTGAGTGCTGGAACTACAAGACAGTGCCACCATGCCTAGTTTATGTGGTGCTGGAGATCAAACTCAGACACTGTACCCACTGGGCCCATCTCCAGCCCTGCTTTGGATATTTTAGAGCATTTGGTTTGTGGGAATAGGTACCATTTTGCTGTAATATCATCACATAATAGAAAGCTAGACCAACAGTTATAAGTACCCATGGGAAATCTCAGTCACACCCTCTTTTCAACCCCTCATTTCCTCTGCACACACCCCAGGCTGTCACTTTCATTTGTTGTGTTTGGTAATAAAATCACTAAGAAAATGCTTATTTTTTCTGTTTTATGTTTTTTACCATGTGGAAGTCTTTTTATCTCAGCGTAGAGAGAGCCCCCTTGCTGTCTTACAGCTGCAGACTACAGCTGGTCCCAGCTTATGAAGGTCTGACTTCCATTTTCTTGACTTTACCATGGGCAGAAGTGAATGCATTCAGAAGAAAGTCTACTTTGAATTTAATTCTTTTCCTTGGCAATGTGTGGTCCCATCCTCTCCCGCTGCCAGGAAGTCTCTTGGGGAACAACCAACTCTAAAATGGGGGCATGTTGCTGAGCTGGGATGTTTTGTGAATTCGATGCATTTCATGCCTTTTACACTTACAACTGTTTCCATTTATTTTGAGCTATCAGTACCTAACTAACCCTGTCATAAATAGGGGAATGGCTGTATTTCATTCTCTGATGGCTGCACCAGCATTTCTTCATTCCTTCCTCTATAAACAGACACATGGCTCTCCCAGGTCACTGTCACACACAATGGAACAGAGAATAATCTGTGTGTCATAGATTATGGTATGATGGAGGATAATTTTCAGAAGTAGGATTTTTGGGACACAAAAGTAGCTATTGAATACAATAGCTACCTGTGATGTTGACCAAATTGCCCTTCAGATGAGGTGTATGGTTTTTCTGTCCCTCAGCAGACCATGTCATCATGCCCTCATTAGTCTGAGTTCCCAGAAAGGCCTTCAGTGCTGAGCTTGGATAGTAGCCCCATCACCTATCAGAGTGATAAGAATATTATGACCCTGTCCATAGCTAATAAAAATAAACTAAAAATGAATCTTAAAAAAATAATATTATAACCCTAGCACTGTTGTGAAAGCAGATTAATAGGATGTCTGACAGATGGGGAAGCAGGTCGTTAAGCAGTAGGGTTTATGATTATGAGAGGTTTTTTAAAAAAATATTTTTATTTATTTATTTGACAGAGAAAGAGGGAGAGAGGGAGTGAAGGAATGGGCCTGCCAGAGCCTCCAGCCACTGCAAATGAGCTCTAGACATGTGTGTCCTCTTGTGCATCTGGCTAACGTGGGTCCTGGAGAATCGAACCTGGGTCCTTTGGCTTTGCAGGCAAACAGTGCCTTAACCGCTAAGCCATCCTTCCAGCCCAGGTTTACTTAACCTTGCATTGTACTTCAGGAGTTTGTAGATCCAAATGACTTTTGCTTCAATTACTTGTTTACGCCTTCTTCTGAAGCAATTAAAAATATTTTATTTATTTGAGAGAGAGGGAGAGAGAGAGAGAGAATGGGTTCTCCAGGGCCTGTAGCTACTGCAAACAAACTCCAGACCCATGCGCCACCTGATGAATCTGGCTTTACATGGGTACTGGGGAATCAAACCTGGGTCCTTTGGCTTTGGCTGCAAGTGCTTTAACTGCTAAGCCATCTCTCTAGCCCTTCTGCAGCAATTTTATATTAGGGACTATGAGCTACACATCTGTAGTATTTCAGCAAGCAAGCTGTCCAGACCTGGCCTCAGTTGTGGTTACCCCTAAGGTGGTCATGCTGTGGGCCAGTTCTCTAGCTGACCAGCACAGGGGTTCTGATGCAGCCAGCAAGCGCATCCTCCCATGGGTGGGAGGTTTGTCTTTGTGAAAACTGTCCAGCTGTAGAAACTCTGATCCTGCTTTAAAGATTAATGGCATTTCGTGACAATGGGTGGGAGAGGCAAACGTCTTTGCTATACAAGGATTAAGCCTCACGCTAGACGCAAAATGTCCTTAACTCCTACGGTGAAGTTACCCCGTGGGGAACATTTAGGCTCTTTCCCAAGAGGGCCTGTGCTGGCAGCAACTGTTGTTCTCTAGGTCCTCTCATCTGGGTAGCATACAGAGCTGTGCTGCTATTTTCTATTTCTTGCTATCTCTGAGGTACATCTGTGTACATGCACGCAGGCTTGTGGGAGAAACACAGTGACTCTATGCAAAAAGCCATATGTACAGCTGATAAGCAGATCAAGAACACACGAGGCACTGAAGAACATTCTAGACAACCATCGTTCGTTTTGTTAGCGCCTGGAAGGCAGAAGTCCTAATCACTTGCCATTTCCTACCTCAAACTGGAAATGCTCCAAATAGAAGGAAATATTGAGAAAAACTGAGAAAAAAGGTACTGGGGAGTGAAACCAGAGCCTTGCATATTATAACCAACTACTCTACCACTGAGCTACAGTCATCTTTTACTTTTTAGTTTTGAGACAGGGTTTCACTAAGTTGCCAGGCTGATCTTTCATTTAATAGGTAACTCAGGTTGGCCTTGAACTTATGATCCTCCTGTTTCAGCCTCTCAAGTACTGGGATTCTAGGTGTATGCTATCATGCCTAGATAGAAAAAAATCAACAAGCTAACGAGAGCTTTGCTTGTCAGTTTGATAGTAGTATTAACAGTGAAGCAAAATTTTACTGGGTTAATTGAGGCTAAGTGGTAATATTAGTAAAGTCGTCATTACATATATTCTTTGCAGCAGTGAACAGACCCATCTGAAAGGATGGATTTTATAACTTCTAAGCATTCAGTTTCTTAAAAGAGGCATTTCTAAACTTTTTTTTTTAAATATGATTACCGCTTTTCCCAGGGATCCCTGTTTGGGGCTTGAGGACAGACGTTGTGTCTTTAAAGAAGTCCTTACAGGGAACTGTGGGTTGTTCAAGGGTAGCTGCCAACAAACAATTGAGGTATTTACCAGAGGTTTCCAAGAAATTGCAGCAAATTATGCAAAATGTTATACCTGTAACAGACACTCAATGTATTACCAGCAGAAAGAAATGTAACATGTATGAGAACAAAGTTGCAATTGGTGAGAAAATGCAATGTAAGTAGAAATGAATTTTAATTATGTGTCTTAAAGAATTACACTCAGGCAAACAGAAAGGAAGTAGATGATCAGCATTTTCTAGACAAATTTCTAAATACCAGGCTAGAACCACTCCTGAGGAGCGAGGAGCCTTTGACGTGACCCAGTACAGAGATCCATATAGAGACAAGGAGAGTTGTCAAACTCTGAGACTCTGGTGCTTGTCCAAGTGGGACTCTATAGAGCTCAGAGACACTAGCCCAGGCTTCTGACCATGAATCTAGAATGGACCACCTCTCAGGTGGGCTGTGAGCTATCAGATGTCTTCAAGGAATAAGGCAGATGAGGTTATTGACTTAGGTATTTCTAGGAAGCAGGGAATTGAGAACAAAATGTTCACCCTCAAAATATTCCTGTCACACATTTCTGTACTTTTTTTTTTCTTTTGGTTTTTCGAGGTAAGGTCTCACTCTCACTCTAGTCCAGGCTGACCTGGAATTCATCATATAGTCTCAGGGTGGCCTCCAACTCACAGCGATCCTTCTACCTCTGCCTCCTAAATGCTGGGATTAAAGGCGTGCACCACCATGCCCAGCTTTTCTTTTCTTTCTCTCTCTTTTTTTACATTTCTGTACTTTTTATTTTGTTTGTTTTTTCGAGGTAGGGTCTCACTATAGCCCAGGCTGATCTGGAATTCACTATGGAGTCTCAGGGTGGCCTCGGACTCACGACAATCCTCCTACTTCTGCCTCCCAAGTGTTGGCATTAAAGGCGTGCACCACCACGCCCAGTTGAATTTTACTTAGAAAATATAGACATGTCTAAAGCAGTTTAGAAGACACTGAAATCATTGACTGCCACAAAATCAAACGTCTGTATTTTGCCAGATTTGTGCTTCATGTAAATCACTGTGATTATGGGATTCTTGCTGAATCTGGGGGCTATGGGGGCTCCTCAGCCTTGTGGCTTACAGTTTTACTGGAACTTTTCTAGATGGTTTTCCAGCCTGTAATTCATGATTGTATGTTCTGTATTTTCCCCAAGACCACTGCTGAAATCACTGTATAATGAGTATTTTATTTTTAGATGTGGATCATCTCTTAGGGACAAAGTCTGCGGGGAGGTGGGTAATGAACTATTCGAACTAAATCACAAGTGTCAAAGTGGTGCTATCCACAGAATGAACAAGAGCAACCACCATTCAGCATCAGAGAAGCCTCTGCAGCCCCCACAGTTTGGTATTATTGTAAACCGTGTAAAAATCCAGCAGTGTGATCCTCAATAATGAAGAAAGATCAAGGATTACCTCCAAGCATGCTTGTTTTCTTTTTCCAATCCCCTGGGTTCATTTGCTCAAATAAGAAACTCAGGCTCAGGGAACTATTTTGCTTTTCGAGAGGTTCAATTAGAAACCCTAATACATTTTTGACTAAATAAGATTGGTATTTACAAACATTTTACCTTTTGTTGCTTTGGTTGTGTTTTTAAAAAATATTTATTTGAGAGAGAGGGAGGGGGGATAATGGGCGCACCAGGGCCTCTAGCCACTGCAAAGGAATTCCATACGCATGCACCACCTTGTGCTTCTGGCTTTAATTGAACTTGGGTCCCTAGGCTTTGCAGTCAAGCCCCTTAACTGCTAAGCCATCGCTCCAGCCCTGTTTGTGTGTTTTTTTTTAAGTATTTATTTATGAAAGAGGCAGATAGATATGAGGGGGGAGGGAGAGGGAAAGACAGAGAGAGAATGGGCACGCCCGGTCTTCAGCCGCTGCATACAAACTCGATGCTTGCACTGCCTTGTGCATGTAGCTTACATGGGTCCTGGGGAATCGAACCTGAGTCCTTCAGTTTTTCAGGCAAGCGCCTTAACCACTAAGTCATCTCTCCAGCCCCTTTTTGGGTAAAGGAAATGTGTAACATTTCTTAAAACCGAGCACAGAGGAGCTGGTACCCCAAAACTGCCTTAAAAATCCCAAGTCCGCCCCTTTTTTAGAACAACTCTATTAAAAATACTGACACTCAGGTGAGAGGTGCTAACCAGCTGTCTACCCACACAGACTAAATACAAGCCTTCATCATCTACCATTCCTTCACTACCCATTAAATGCCAGTATTGTGTCAGGAGCTTTGGGCGTTAAGTATTAGGCTTAGCAACTAGCGACAGAGAACAAGCTAACTGAATTCACGGTTCCCTCTCCACATCTGCACGTCCCAAACCAACTGTTGATCCTATACGTGCGGGCTCCTGCCCACAGGCTGGAACAAAGATACAGTGTGGACCGGGCCGCTGGGGAGGGAGCCCGAGGTCGGCCTCGGGAGGGAAGGGCGTGGCGGTGGGGTTTATCCCAGGACAGTCTGGGCGCGAGGAACGTGCGGCTCGTGGGGTGTCTAGGGACCCAGGAGCCCCTTCAGCAAAACTAGCTCTCGAGGTGCGCGTGGGCGACGTCCCGGTGCGAGCGGGGTCGCCCGCAGGCCAAGGCGCCCCGGGGAGCCGAGCGCCGCAGCTGGGCTCAGCGCGCCGGCGACGGGGGCGTGGCCGCGGATAACGGGCTGCCCGGGCGGGCGTGCACCTCCGCACAGCCCGCGGCGGCCCTTTAGCCCTCTCCATCCCGCAGAGGGAGCTAACCCGCCGGACACACGCCCCCTTAGTCCCGCCGCCCACCGAGCGGGCGAGAGCTTTTTTTTTTTTTTTTTTCCCCTGATTAAACTTCGTCCACGTGAACCACCCCCCATTCACTTTTGCGCCAATCACATTGCGCGGACGGATCCCGAGAGGGGCCACGACTCGCCGCCGCCCGGGCCGCTTCTTAACGCGCTGTGCGTGACGTGAGGGGCTCCTGTTGCAATGGCGAGCTAAGCCGGAGGATGTGCAGCTGCAGTGGCGGCGCCGGTCACGAAGAGGACGGGGGAGGGCGCAGCGTGAGGCGAGACGACCCAGCGGGGGGACGCGAGCAGGGCGGGACGGGGGCCCGAGCTTCACTGCCACTGCAGCAGTCACCGTCGCGCTGGCCTCACGCCCCTGCGCGCGAGCGGGAGGAGCCGCA
The DNA here is from genome assembly GCA_036346955.1 of Dipus sagitta. NCBI lineage: Eukaryota > Metazoa > Chordata > Mammalia > Rodentia > Dipodidae > Dipus > Dipus sagitta. The sequence continues at coordinate 133,436,333 of CM070772.1, read as the reverse complement.
GCCGCCTCGCGCCCGAGCCGCTACCGGCGCGCGCCGGGCATGGTCCCTTCTTAAAGGCGCAGGCCGCGGCGGCGAGGGCGGGCGTGTGGAACAAAGCGCCGGCGCGGGGCCTGCGGGCGGCTCGGGGCCCGCGATGGGCGCGATGGGCCCGCGGCGGCCGTGGCGCTGCCCGGGCCGGGCCTCAGGGCGTTAGGGCGGGCTGGCCTCCGCTGGCGGGGGCGGCGGCGGGCTGAGGGCACGCGGAGCCTGCGGCGGCGACAGCGGCCCGGCGGGCGGAGTGGCGCGGGCATGGCCGCGCGCGGCCGGCGCTCCTGGCTCAGCGTGCTGCTCGGGCTCGTGCTGGGCTTCGTGCTGGCCTCACGGCTCGTCCTGCCCCGCGCCTCCGAGCTGAAGCGAGTGGGCCCGCGGCGCCGCCACAGCCTCGAGGGCTGCCGGCCCGGACAAGAGGCGGCGGCGTCCCAGGCTGGCGGGGCGCGGGGCGATGCGCGCGGGGCGCAGCTCTGGCCGCCGGGCTTGGCCACCGAAGACAGTCCGCGTGACAGGAACTTTCTCTTCGTGGGAGTCATGACTGCTCAGAAATACCTGCAGACTCGCGCGGTGGCCGCTTACAGGTGAGCCCTTCTTCCCGAGACACCACCTCCCGCAGCCAGCATCCAGGCGGACTGCCGGGCCCCTTGGCCTTCCTTTTGGGGTCTGGATTCCCGCCGGCAATGCCTGGCACTGGCAGGTGTGCTCAGAGGAGGGATGGTGGTCACAATGCACAAGGGCAAGGGATTGGGGTCAGATGCCCTAGGTTGGCCTCTCTGGCTATGCCTCTCACCCTGACCTGCAAGGCACGGTCAGCTTTTCATACCCAAGCCTCCTCCTCTCTTAAAAGGGCCTGACTGATAACGTGGTAGGAAAACTCATAGCAGAGTACCAACCATAGTAGTAGCATGGAGGTTATCATTGCAGTCTCCAAAATGGGCATCTTGCCCGTGTGAAGCCCATGTAAATTAATCTGGCCAGAGCCAGCCCTTCCATAACATACTGTAGACTTCAGACGGAGACAGTCCTTTAAGTTAAAGGGGATGCCCACTCTGGATTTAACCACACTGGTTAATCAGAAGGAACGTACCTTGAGCAAAAGCAGTTTGTGTGGTAGATTCAGTGCAAGAATGTATTCAGGTGTTCCTTAGCTCACTGAGTGGTATATGCATGCTATCCAATAACTGGGACCCAGTTGGCTAAATGAGTCATAAAAGTGGCAGCGTTCATGTTCAGGATTAAAAGGAGATTAGCCAAGTAGTGTTTAGAAGAGAGATGATTTTTGGAATGGAGGCCATGGTTAGAATGGTATTTGCATTGGAGTAAATTTGAGGTGGAAGAGGCCAACGGTTTTGGTGGAAACTATGAAGTACAGAAGCATCGACTGTATGGATAAAGTTTGGAATTCATCCAGCCACACAGTCAGTGTCAGAAATGGTCTTCAGAGCACGAATATTCTGGGAATGAACTTTTAGAGCAGTTGGTGTTGAGCAAGGCTGTGCTAGTGCCTGCTTGTTTTTAATATATAGCCAAGCACTTTTATAGCTTCAGCATTTAAGTTCAGTTCTGGTCTGTTTTCAGGCACTAGATGTTGTATTATAAGGGAGTAAGTGCATACCAGTCTCCTTCTTTTAAGGGAAGAAGTAAAGGATTGAGAAAGAAGGTGAAAGAGCAGTGGAGAATGGTTGCCCACAGAGTGGCCTGATCCACGTTCTTACTGCTTGTCAAGAGCCTGCATTCTACCAGAAAGATCTTGAGTGGCCATAAAGCTTAGAATGCGGGTGGTTCTGCAGATAGCTAATGCAGTGATTGGGGATCTGCAGATGAAGGTTCTCTTAGAGATTGTTCTGTGATTTGCCTGGGATTTTATGCTCCTACATCAAAAATTGAGGAAGACTTGGGTGTGTGGTGCATGCCTTCAATGCCAGAGGCTGAGGTGGGATGGTTGCTTTGAGTTCAATATCAGCCTAGGCTAGAGTGAGATCCTCTTTCAAAAAAAAAAAAAAAAAAAATTGAGGAAGTACCTGCTAAATTGTTTGCTTTATGTTTTTGAAAGTAAATTCACATGACTGCATTTTGGTGACAGGCCACGTGAAATCATAACTGAGGTAATTACCAAGTAATTTGTTCAACTAGATTATGCGACTCCTTATTCCCTACCCCCAATATACACATTTCATGCTTACAAGATCAATATATACAAATGAGTGGGGATGCTATTACACCAGCAGTACCCAGAAATTGTAGTGCACACTAGTATTGTTTTGTAGTTGGCAGTGGTTTCCCAAAGCTCATCCTTTGGTTCTCTGTGTGTGGTTCTTTTGGCCTCTTTCCCACACTTCGTGCCTTTTTCCTTTCCTTTCCCCTTTCCCCCTTCCCCCCTTCCCCTTCCCCCTTCTCCTCTCCTCATTTTTTTATTGTTTATTTTCTTTTAGGCAACTGGCGAAAGTAGAAACACTTTCTACTTGAGTTCTGCCTTTGTGACAGGAAGGAAACCATCTTCTGGAAGTGCTGCATCCTTCAGTCACCTCTTTAGTGTTTTAACTTACTTTTTCTTTATCTCTGATCTGAAGAGCTTGGGGGCAGGGGGGGATGGGCCTACCTCCCATTGCTGGTTAGGTTCCTGCCTCTCAACCTGTCAGCCTTGTATTTAGATTGGCTGAAGGAGGTGGTACAAGACAATTTGAGCCTTAGGGAACTTTTGGGGAAGGCTTGAATTGGATGAAGGTTACAGGGTTGCAACTTATGATTATGGTTTTGCTGTTCTTTGCAGCCTGGGCCAGAAGTCCACACTAAGCTCTTAAATTGGAAAGTGCATGTACAGTTCTGTATGAAAATGGGCTTAATTTAAGGTGGGATGGAGTGTGCTGTTTTACATTTCTCCTACAAAGCAATTTTTTTCCTTCCTTCTCTCTCTTCCCTCCTTTCCGCCCTCCCTTTTTCTTGCTGTGTAGTTCTGACGAGCCTGAACTCACAATCTTCCAGCCTCAGCTCCAACCTCTTAGTGCTGGGAATTACAGGCATAAGCTGTCACATCTGGCTCATTTTTCATCATAGGGAGAAAAGAAAAAAAAACAAACAAACCTCTAAAAGCTGAGCATGGTAGTGCTGTATATTCCTGGCATTCAGGAGGCAGAGGCAGAGGCAGAGGCAGGAGGATCAGCAATACAAGGCCACCCTCACTCAAACATCCTAATAGGCCTAGTGATGAGTAATTGACAATCTTCTCTTTCCAAAGACTGTGAGGTTGGGCTGGGAGATGGCTCATTGGTTATGGTGCTTGCCTGCGAAGCCTAAGGACCTGGGTTTGATTCTCCAGTACCCACGTGAAGCTGGATACACAAAGTGGCACATGGCACATGCATCTGGAGTTTGTTTCCAGTGGCTAGAGGCCCTGGCACACCCATTCTCTCTCTGCATGTGTGTGTGTGTGTGTGTGTATTTTTTGATCCAGAAAAAACTCTTGAAAACCCTAGGAAGATATGCCTGTTTGTACTAAAGTTACTGTACTTTAATAATAGAACAGTCCCATCTTTATGGCTTTTAGTTTCTAGATCTCCCTACCCTTGAAGTTAGGAGCCACCAAGAGATAGCAGAGAGGAGATAGCAGAAATAGTTGACAGAAGATAAACAGCATTTTTAAAAGCAGACAAAATGAAACTGAAAGAGTAGCAGATTAGAGATCAGCTGGAGATAACTTCTGTAGACCCTGAGTAGGTGCATAGCTGTTAGGTTGACAGGAATAATCCTGATTTATTAAAATATTCGACACACTTAGGATCCAACCCTTTGTAAAGGAAATACCTCATGGATCCAGACCCTGAGTGTTGGGAACACAGCAGTACAGAGGTTTGTTCTGTTGGAAGGGACAGACACTAAAAACAGGGTTTTGCCTAGTTATGGGTACGTGGAGGAAATAGAACAGGGTAAGGACAGAACAGTCTCATGACCTGTCTGAATTAGGTAGTTCTAAAAGCTTTAGAGAAAGTGGCAATTGTTCTACTTGGATGAAACAGTGAGTGTGAGTGTCATCGATAAACATGTAAGGCAAAGGGAAAAGCCAAAGCCCTGTGCCCCAAGACAGGAACAAGCTTGCAAAGGAACCCCAAGAAGGGCAGTGAAAGAAAGACTGGGCTTGATAGTGTCCAGACATAGGGATTTTTTTTTTTAAGGTCTCACTCTAGCCCAGGTTGGCCTGGAATTCACTATATATTTTCAGGGGCTTTGAACTCACAGTGATCCTCCTACCTCAGCCTACTGAGTGCTGGGATTGAAGGCATGCACCACCACACCTGGCAGGAATAGTATTTTAAGTGAATGGAAAAACCAGTAGAGGCTTTTGGCAGGAGAGAGATTGGTAGCTGGGATTCTACAAATAAATATGGAAAATAATTTGCTTTAATTAATTTTCAAAGTTATTTGTATGTTAGGTAATTTTACTTTAAAAATACTATGGTTTGGGCCTGGAAAGAAGGCTCAGTACAGCCACTTGCTTGTATAGCCTGTCATCCTGGGTTCAATTCCCAAGCCATCCATGTAAAGCAGAGACAAAAAATGGCACAAGCATTTGATGTTCATTTACAAAGCAGAAGGATGCCCTAGCATGCCCCCCCCCAACTAACAAATTTAAAAGTAATTAATAGGAGGCCAGGTGTGGTGGTGCACTTGGGAGGCAGAGGTAGGAGATCATCGTGAGTTTGAGGTCACCCTGAGACTACATAGTGAAATCCAGGTCAGCCTGGCCTTAGAGCAGGACCCTACCTCAAAAAACAAAACAAAAATAAATAAATAGGGGCTGGAGAGATGGCTCAGCAGTTAATGTGCTTGCCAATAAAGCCTAACAACCTTGGTTTGATTTCCCCAGTACCCACATAAAACCAGATACACAAAGTGGCACATATACCTGGAGTTCATTTGAAGCAGCTAGAGACCCCGGTGCTCCCATTCTTTCCCTCTGTCTCTGCTTGCAAATAAGTAAAAAATATTAAAAAAATATAAAATACTACTATGACTCCTCTGAAGTAACTTACTAATTATCAACGGGTTATCAGGTTGTGGTAACAACTGAATTCCTTTTGTGCCTTGACTAATATTTTCTTCATATTTTTGTATTTTTCTTATGTTCTTTGATATACAGAGACTACACGTTCATATAATTTAGTGTCTTTACTGTTTTAATTTAAATTGGCTTTTAGTTTTTGTTGTTGTTGTTGTTTTGAGGTAGGGTCTCACTCTAGCCCAGGCTGACCTGGAATTCACTATGTTGTCTCAGGGTGGCCTCAAACTCACCAAGATCCTCCTACCTCTGGATTAAAGGTGTGTGCCACCACACTTGGCTTTGCTTAGTTTTTTTGAGACAGTATCTCGTTTTGTAGCCCAGGCTGTCTTTGAGTTCTTGGCATTCTTACCGCCTCAGCCATCTGAGTGCTAGGATCACAGGCTTCACTATCCAGCTAGCACCTGGGGAGATTTTTAAATGTAGCTTCCCCCCTTCTCCCGATTCTAAAAAGGGGGAAAGTTATCTCAACCTTATTTTTTCCTCCAAATGGTACATTATCTCAGCACTGTGTGTTGACTGAACACTCACTTCCCTACCAATTTGAAATGCCATTTTTATCAATGAATACTCAAAATTCTTGAGTGTTTTTGGATTTTAACTTTTGTTCTATTGAGCTTTCTTTTTGTTCTTTTGCCAGTACCACCCATAAAATTATTGGAGGTTGAATAATATTTTAATATCCGGCAGACAGGGTTCTCTTTGTCATCTGTTTCAAACAATTCTTGGCTACATTTACCTATTCTTGCTAGAAAAGTTTTGATGTGATTAATAGTTTTGTTACTAAGTCAAAGTTTTGATTTGAAAAAGAATACACATTTGGCTTTTTAGTCCTTTTTAAAATGAATGAACGACAGGGTCTTGCTATGTAGCCCAGGCTGATTTTGAACTTGAGATCTTCCTGCCTCAGCCTGAGATCATAAGCATGTGTGCCTACAAGCCCAGCTCTATTTCAATGCTCAGGACAGTGCTAATCCTAATTGTTTGGATCTGACTGCTCTGGCCTAAAGATGGTGACTGGTGGTGCTCTTTACTTTTTTACTTTCTCAGAAGACAGGATTGTTTTCCCCTTTCTGCCCAGAAGTGATTAACATCAGCATGGGAAGAAAGGTTGAGAAGCACCAGCTTTAGTTACAGGAATCTCATCCCAGATACCGTTTTATTAGTTAGTGACCTGTTCTAATGGTTTGCTTGCAGGCAGACTGTTCTCTTCCTAGCCTTAACAAGCTTCTTCTTTTTTTTTTTTTTTTTTGGTGTTTCGAGGTAGGGTCTCACTCTAGTCCAGGCTGACCTGGAATTCCCTATGGAGTCTCAGGGTGGCCTCGAACTCACGGCGATCCTCCTACCTCTGCCTCCAGAGTGCTGGGATTAAAGGTATGTGCCATCATGCCCAGCTACAAGCTCCTTCTTCCTAATATATCTCAGTCATTTCCTTGTTTTTCTTCTCTCCTCCTCCTCCTCCTCTTCTTCTACTTCTTTTTTTTTTTTTTCTTTTTTTTTGAGGTAGGGTCTCACTCTGGCCCAGGCTGACCTGGAATTCACTCTGTAGTCTCAGGGTGGCCTCGAACTCATGGTGATCCTCCTACCTCTGCCTCCCGAGCGCTGGGATTAAAGGCGTGCGCCACCATGCCCGGCCTACTTCTTTTTTTTGCTATTACTATTTTTTCCTTTTTTTTTTTGACAACTTCCATAATTGTAAACAATATCCCATGGCAATACCCTCCCTCCCCCCACTTTCCCCTTTGAAACTCTACTCTCCATGTCACCTGCCCTTCTCAATCAGTTTCTCTTTTATTTTGATGTCATGATCGTTTCCTCCTATTATGATGGTCTTGTGTGTAGGTAGTGTCAGGCACTGTGAAGTCATGGATATCCAGGCCATTTTGTGTCTGGAGGAGCACGTTGTAAGGAGTCCTACCCTTCCTTTAGCTCTTACATTCTTTCTACCACCTCTTCTGCAATGGACCCTGAGCCATGGAAGGTGTGATTGAGATATTTCAGTGCTGGGCATTCCTCTGTCACATCTTCTCAGCACCATGGTGCCTTCTGAGTCGTCCCAAGGTCACTGCCATCTGAAAAGAGAAGCTTCTCTAACCAAAAGTTAAGAATAGCATTAATAAGCCAGGTGTGGTGGCGCACGTCTTTAATCCCAGCACTTAGGAGGCAGAGGTAGGAAGATCGCTGTGAGGTCGAGGCCACCTTGGGACTACATAGTGAATTCCAGGTCAGCCTGGGATAGAGTGAGACCCTACCTTGGAAAAAAAAAAAAAGAATAGCATTAATATATGGGTATGAACATTAAGAGAAGTGCTTACTGGGCAGTGTGGTGAGCATAATATATACATTTAGCCAGACCCCAGCAGACATTACACCCCTAGGGCCCACTACTACTCCTGTTGTAGGTTTTCAGTATCAGGGATGTATTCCCTCCAATGGAGTGGGCCTCCAGTCCAATTAGAGAGTGTTGGTTTTCCCCATAACAGATATTCCACCTGTTGGTTCATTTGGCCTGGCTGGCCAAATGTAAGGCTTGCAGTGTCCACTTTTGAGTATCTTGATTGGTGATTTTCTTATCTCCCATTTTCTCTTCTCTTTTTTTGAGGCAAGGGCTCACTCTAACCCACGCTAACAGGCTGCCCTGGAACTCACTCTGTAGCCCAGGCTAGCTTTGAACTCATGAAGATCCTCCTACCTCAGACTCTCAGGTGCTAGGATTATAGGTATGAGCCAACATGCCCAGCTATTTTCTTCTTCTTTTAAACAATATATTTTTTTCAGGTTTTTTTAAAATTTTCTCAATTTTTATTAATATTTTCCATGATTATAAAAAATATCCCATGGTAGTACCCTCCCCCCCGCTTTCCCCTTTGAAATTCCATTCTTAAACAATATTTTAAAATTTATAATTATAAAATATTTTTAAATTTTTAACTATTTGATTTATTTGAGAGTGAGAGAGTGAGAAAGAGGTAGAGAAAGAGAATGGGTGCACCAGGGTCTTCAGCCGCTGTAAACGAACTCCAGACACATGTGTCACCGGCTTATGTGGATCCTGGGGAATCGAACCTGGGTCCTTTGGCTTCACAGACAAACACCTTAACCACTAAGGCATCTCTCCAGCCCTGATTTTCTTGAAAAAGTTCAGTTGCTTTCTTAGATACAGTTCATTTTGATATTTGGAAGACTTTTACATAAAAAATTCAAATAACCTTTATGTGTACTTGGAGCACAACCTATTTCAGGTTATGGATTGCTTGTAGAAAAAGGCTGATGAAAAATATGCTTCTGAAAATGAGTGTAGTTGTATTATCGTGGTTTGAGGGCTTCATGCCCTCAGAGCAATACTCCCAAGGATAGACTTGGTATCAGTGGAAAATTATACATGTGTTATCACACTGGCAGTTTGACTCTTCTGTTCATTAACTAAGCTGCTCATTTTTGAAAGATTACTAATCCTGGGCCTGTCATTCCTATTGAGTTTTGTCTAGGCAAGCAAGTGAAGATGGTATTCAGTAAGGAAGGGCTTACAGGTGTCTGAAGGAAGGAGTACAGATGAAAGGGGCTCAGACTTTGCAAGACTGGAAAGGGGTTGTTGTAGTGGCTTCACGTTGTTGGGATGAACATCCAAACCATACACAATTTTTAGGAGGGAGGGTTTATTTCAGCTTATAGATCCAAGGGCAAGTTCCACCAATGACAGGAGCTAGCTCCCATTCATAAATCCAAGCACACACACACACACAGAGAGAGAGAGAGAGAGAGAGAGAGAGAGAGAGAGATACCACCAGCAGCCAGCACCACAAACAAGTACAAAAGTGGCAACAAAACAGCAGGAGACCAGGCCAAACTCTTACATCTTTGTCCTGGAAATTAGATCTGCACCCCAGTGACACCTCCTCCAGCCAGGCAGCTGGAGACAAGCTTTAATAAAACACACGAGTCTAATGGGAAACATACATTTAAACTGTCACGGGGGTCAAGGGATCTTACATTCCTATCTGAGTCATGAAAGATGAGTAGGAGATTTTTGTTTTTTTTGAGGTAGAATCTCACTCTAGCCCAAGCTGACCAGAAATTCCCTATTTAGTCTCAGGGTGGTCTTGAACTCACAGCAATCCTCCTACCCCTCCCTCCCAAGTGCTGGGATTAAAGTTGTATAGCACCACACCTGACTTTTTTTTTTTTTGAGTCAGGGTCCTACTCTAGCCCAGGCTGACCTGGAATTCATTTTGGAGTCTCAGGCTGTCCTCGAACTCACAGTGATCCTCCTCCTTCTGCCCAGCTCAGTAGGAGTTTATTTATTAATTTGACAGAGAAAGAGGGAGAGAGAGAGAGAGAATGGGCATACCAGAGCCTCCAGCCACTGCAAAGGAATTCCAGATGTGTGTGCCCCCTTGTGCATCTCGCTAACATGGTTTCTGGGGAATCCAACCTGGGTCCTTTGGCTTTGCAGGTAAATGCCTTAACTGTTAAGCCATCCCTCCAGCCCTCAGTAGGAGTTTTTGAACAGAGACAAAAGCAGGTTTCCTCAAATGTGGAAGCAGGAAGTGGTAACAAAGCAGGTGATGGGAAAGAACAGTTCCCTGGGGCTGGGCACTGCAGCGACATAAAGACGCTAAGAGTCAAGCTGAGGGAAGGCACCTGTGTTGCCAGGCTCAGAAATTTGGGCAGGTGGTACTGAGTTAGTTTAATGTGATTGGTGTTTGAGAAGATCAGCTGTGACAGTCTTGCTGTTCAGAGGTTTGTTGTGTTAAACTTTGAAGGGTTTGTTTTCTGATGGCAGAGTTCACAAATGTGCAGGATTTGGGGTTCTAAACAGATTCACACTAAAGGAGGGCATGAATCAAATTAGAATCAACCAGTTCAATGCTGAAGGAGAAGGTGGTTTTGTCACAGTTTCTATGTTGCCTAGCCAGGTAGACAAAGTACCGGTAGAAGTGGTTCAAGTATGGGTAAGGCTGCTCTCCTTATCTGTGAGGACTGTTTCTTCAGCCTTATCAACCCCCTAACACCCATTGGAAAAGAAATGTAGGTGATAACCAGAGATAAGTGTGTGTGATATAAAGACAGGCTGGCCAGTGGAGGCAAAGAATCATACTGTTTGCATTCTGAGTTCTTATTCATTAGCTTCATGACCTTAGGCAAGTTCCTTACCTGGCCCAGAGCCTCAGTTGCCTGTGGGTAGTGATGCCTTATACACCTCAGCCCTCCAGAGTCAGATTGAGTGTCTGTAATGCAGTGTATGACAGTTCAGTAAAGGGTGGCTGGTGACAGGAGGGCTGATTACAAGGTAGTAGTGCCTCAGTACTCCAAAACACTGATTTGAAAACTTATGTATATCCCTCTCCTCCTAAGAAAAAAATAAAATGACATTTATTTGAGGTTAACTAGGGTTGCAAAGGAAACAGATTCACGCTGATTTGAAAATGTGCCTGCTATTCAGTATATCCCATTGAGTCAGTAGCATGTGTATTTTTTGAAACAGTGCCTTTAACAACTGAGCCAGCTCCCCAGCCCCATGCACACTTATACTTTTAAATGCTTAGCCACTATATACGACTATACAGAGTAGTTTTGCAGTACTCCATTTTGGAAACACATCAGATCAGATTTTGTTCTGTATCATTTACACTATGAATTTTGAGTCTTAGGTTTCAAAAAGGGTGTATTTGTGGTCATTATTGACAAGTCTGTATTCATTGTTGTGAAGCTGGGCTCAGGGCAGGTCTTCTTAGCTCTTAATACCTTGTAAATGCCTTCTGGCCTCCTGTCCAGGCCATTGTTGAGGTGGGAATTATAATCCACCCTGCCAGTAGCCTAATTGGTTGTTCTTTTTCTCTGTTTAGAAGAGCTTCTTGCTATATAATAACCAAGGCTGATTCAACTGCCTCAGCCTCTTGAGTGATAGGGTTGTAGGCATGAGCCACTATACCTAGCAAAAAATAATTTTTATACTTGCTTTCCCTGTAAGTCTTTTTTTTAGGATCAACAGTTAAGAGTGTAATTTAATCTTTTAAAATAATTCTGCCATTCATGGTCTGTATTATATTTTCTCACTTATTCTGGAACAGTTTGAGATTACTCATGTTTTAAGGACAGTGAGTCAGTTAAAGACTTGAAAAGGGGAAACCACATACCCGGAAACCACACACTCAAAATGGTGAAACTGTACCTAAGAACATTTGCTGCTGAGCTCCTGGTACTGAGGCAGAGACCATTCCTCTGCCTGTTCCCTAGGAAAGGCCCTGTCAGCCACTGGAAGGAATGCCTCTGAGTTTTCACCAGGCCCAGCACTGCACTGACTGGCAGTGGAGAACAGTATTTTCCATAGACTTTGGGGAAGATGAATGAAGACTGCTCCCCGACCAAATAGTGCTTCCTGTGAATGACCATTCTTTGCCCTGTTTTTTCTCACTAGGTCTTAGTGTCTTTTCACACTTAACCTTGAGCAATAGGACATAGTCTTGTGACTTCTGCTTGCCTACTGGAACACTTTGAGCTGAACTTGGACCCTCCATTAGCGCACATGGGTTATACGATGACACCCAGGTTTCAGCACGTGAGCTCATTCTAGTTTGAGGGTTAACTCCTGAGTGTGCCCTGATTGATTCAGTCTTGCCCTGGCATAGAGCTGGAAGGAGCAACGCTCACCAAGATTTTGCCCTTCAAGCCTTGCTTGGGGTTGCTTACTCTTCTTTTTCTTTGGTTTCGTTTTCTTGCTCATTTTTCTCATGTATGTTTGATTATCTTCAATCCTTTTTGTAACTGGAAAAATATATACATTTAATTCCTAATATTCATCAGTTATACAAAGAGAAGCCTGTGTTCTCCCTGCCTCCTCTGACTTTACTTTTTTTTTTTTTTTAATGAAATTACAAACATTTTGTATGGCAAAGGACACTTGTGAATAAAGCAAAGAGGCAACCTACACAATGGGAAAAAATCTTTGCCAGCTATACATCTGATAGAGGATTAATATCTAGGATATACAAAGAACTCAAAAAAGTTAAATAATAAGAAATCAAGAGCCGGGCATGGTGGCGCACGCCTTTAATCCCAGCACTCGGGAGGCAGAGGTAGGAGGATCGCCGTGAGTTTGAGGCCACCCTGAGACTCCATAGTGAATTTCAGGTCAGCCTGGGCCAGAGTGAGACCCTACCTCGAAAAAGCAAAAAAAAAAAAAAAAAAAAAAAAAAAAAAAAAAAAAAAAAGAAAAAAGAAATCAAACAAGCCAATTAAAAAACAGGCTATGGAACTAAATAGTTCTCAAAAGAAGAAATATGGATGGCTAGTAAGCATCTAAAAAACTGTTCTACATCCCTGGTCATCAGGGAAATGCAGATTAAAACTACATTGAGATTCCATCTCACTCCTGTCAGATTGGCTACCATCATGAAAACAAATGACCATAAATGCTGGCAAGGATGTGGAAAAAGGAACCCTTCTACACTGTTGGTGGGAATGCGATCTGGTCCAGCCATTGTGGAAATCACTGTGGAGGTTCCTAAGATAGCAAAAAATAGATCTATCATATGACCCATAGCATTCCTAGGCATATATCCTAAGGACTCATCTCATTACCTTAGAGATACTTGCTCAACCATGTTTATTGCTGCTCAATTCACAATAGTTGGGAAATGGAACCAGCCTAGATGCCCCTCAACTGATGAGTGGATAATGAAGATATGGCACATTTATACAATGGAGTTCTACTCAGCGGTAAAGAAAAATGAAGTTATGAAATTTGCAGGAAAATGGATGGATCTGGAAAGGATTATACTAAGTGAGGTAACCCAGGCCCAGAAAGCCAAACGGCACATGTTCTCTCTCATATGTGGATCCTAGCAATAGATGACTGGACTTCTGTGTGAGTAGGAAGAAAACTCAGTAGCAAAGGCCAGTAAGCTAGAAAAGAGATATAAAGGGAAGAGAAAGTAAGGGAGGGGGGGTACTTAACAGGATGGTATTGTATATATGTAAGTAGAAGAATAGATTAATGGGGGTTAAAAGGCCCAAGTGAGGTCAGGGGAAGAGACTGAGTAAAGGAAAGGTGGAGGGAGGGCTAATCAAAATCTAAGAGGATATAAATAAATCATATGGAAACCTACTTTTTTGGACAGTGGACCACTCAGGAGCCATAGATTGTTGCTAGAAAATTTTCAGTGCCAGGGATGGGAAACCTTCCAGTGAGTTGTTGGCCAGGGAGGTCCCTGATGCCCCCAAAACATTCTAGGCCATTGCCGAGGCCCTTGGTTTCCCACCAGGAATAGATGGTAAGACCCTATTGCTGAAGACTCCACATACTTGGGCTGCAAGGCCACTGAGAAATCCTGCTGGAACTGAGTTGATAACCTCTTCCATGTAGACCAGCTGACAGAAAGCTGGAAGAAGCCATTCTGCATGCAGTTCAATGGGAGAAAGAGAAATCACTAGTGAAGATACTCAACAGTGGACACTGCAAGTCTTAAATTTTGCCAGCCAGGCCAAATGAACCAATGGGTGCAATAGTGGCACGTCTGTCATGGTGGAAACCAACTGTCCTCTAATTGGAGTGGAGGCCCACTCCATGGGAGGGAATATGCCCCTGATACTGAAAACTTAAGATAGGGGTAGTTATGAGCCCTAGGGGTGTAACGTCTGCTGCTATCTGGCTAAATGTATTTACTATGCTTATCAAGCTGCCCAGTAAGCACTTCTCTTAATGTTCACACCCATATATTAATGCTACTCTCACTTTTGGTAGAGAATCTTCTCTTTTCAGATGGCAGTGACCTTGGGATGACTCAGAAAGCATCATGGTTCTGGAAAGAAGTGACAGGAGTGCTCAGTACTGCAATATCTCTATCACACCTTCCAAGGCTCAGGGTCTATTGCAGAAGAGGTGGCAGGAAGAATGTAGGAAGGGTAGGAGTCCTTACAATGTGCTCCCCCCAGATACAAAATGGCCTGGATATTCATAACCTCACAGTGCCTGGCCCTACCTACACAAGACCATCATAATAGGAGTAAAAGATCATGACATCAAAATAAAAGAGAGACTGATTGAGAGGGGGAGGGGATATGATGGAGAATGGAGTTTCAAAGGGGAAAGTGGGGGGAAGGAGGGCATTACCATGGGATATTGTTTACAATCATGGAAGTTGTTAATAAAAAATTATTTATTGAAAAAACACACTTTATTTATTTATTTATTTGAGAGAGAATGAGGCAGAGGAAAAGAGGAAATGGGCACACCAGGGCCTCTAGCCACTGCAAACAAACTCCAGATGCATGTGCCACCTTGTGCATCTGGTTTTATGTGGGTACTGGGGAATCGAACTGGGGTCTTCAGGTTTTGCAGGCAAGTACCTTAACTGCTGAGCCATCTCTCCAGCCCTCCACTTTCTTTTTGTAATTTTAATTTTAATTTTTATTTATTTGAGAGACAGAGAAGCAGAGATAGAGAGAATGGGCATGCCAGGGCCTCCAGCCACCAGAAACTCCATACACATGTGCCACTTTGTGCCTCTGGCTTTACGTGGGTACTGGGAAATTGAACCCAAGCCACTATACTTTGTGAGCAAATGCCTTAAACCTCTGAGCCATCTCTCCAGCTCCTGAGTTTTTTTTTTTTTTTTTTAATACACATATCTGTTGCAGAAAATGTAGAAAACACAAAGAAGATTAAACATCTTATAATTCTCCACCCAGAAACAACCTCTACAAATACTTTGGGGTGGAGTTGTTTGTACATTATTTTTTGGTGCTGGCAATGGTACCCAGGGCCTTGTAATTGCTAAGCATGTGCTCTACAACTGGACTACATCTTTAGCCCTTCTTGTCTGCTTTTAAAAATTATCCATGTAAAGAGGAGGTGGAAAGAATGTAAGAGCCAAAGGAAGTGTAAGACTCCTTACAACGTGCTCCTCCAGACACAGAATGGCCTGGATATCCATGACCTCACAGTGCCTGACACTACGTATACAAGACAATCATAGTAGGAGGAAAAGATCATGACATCAAAATAAGAGAGACTGATTGAGAGGGGGAGGGTATATGATTGAGAATGGAGTTTCAAAGGGAAAAGTGGGGGAAGGGAGGGCATTACCATGGGATATTGTTTACAACTATGGAAGTTGTTAATAAAAAATAGTAATAAATAAATTTAAAAAATTACCCATGTAAAGCCAGGCGTGGTGGTGCATGCCTTTAATCCCAGCACTCAGGAGGCAGAGGTAGGAGGATCGCTGTGAGTTTGAGGCCACCGTGAGGCTACATAGTTAATTTCAGGTCAGCGTGAGCCAGAGTGAGACCCTACCTCAAAAAATAAAACAACAAAAAAATTTACCCATGTATTATGGTTGTTTACCTAGGACAATGGTTATGCTACAGATACAGTTTTGTACAGAAATGAATTTTAGGTAGTTTTTCTTAACATGGTACCAAATAGAAATAGGAACTGATATCATGTCCTAACCAAACACAGATTTCCTTGGCTAAGCTGCATTACTTACAGCTGTGATTTAACATGATAGAGGGATAGCATTTAGGGAAATGGAATATATACTTGGCACTCTCATATGAAGCTGTCTTATCTGGGCTTTAGAAAGAGTTGGGTATCAGTCCATTGAAAATTGAGCTTTCTGACAAGGGTTTTTGCAAATGTTCTGTCATTTCCCTTAAGAGCTCCAGGTAGCCAATGTATTGATGGTCAAGTAGACATTTGGTTATGAAAATTATGGAACTTGACCTGTTTCTATTGCAGAATGAGGAGCAGCCTGCTTGCTCAGCAATATTTCCTCCAATTTTGAAATTATGCATACACTCCTTTCCTCCTCCCACAGGATGTTGAATGAGTTATGTTGCAGAGTCCATTGACTGTGGAGTTATTTAAGCTAATGTTACCCTAATTGAAAATATTAAATTTTTTAAGATTGGAGGGTTTGCAAGGACCTCATATTGAGATTTCCCACAAACCACCCATCTTTTAGACTGGAAAGGACAACATGAGGCTTCTCCTGGGTTGCCTACAAAAGAACAGATAATAGTTGGGTGGAGTTACTGTGAAGCTGCACAGAGGCTTTTAAGAATGGTTTGAGGTTAGATTGTCTGATTTAAAATTAATTGCTTTCTCTTTTTGGACAAGTTATGCCATTTCAAGCCACAGTTGAAGCATTAATTGTATCCGTGATGGTTCTGTTGGCTAGTACTTTATGCATGTGCCCTGTCTTGGGACAGTGAGAAAAAGTCAGACAAAAATGAATTTGGATCCTAAGTCTAATATGAAAGCAAAATCACTTTTAAACTCTTGTTAAACTTACACCCTGAAACTGAGAATAAAACAGAATTCTAATGCAGTATATATAGATCTAGATTGAGGGTTAGGTTTTTAGCTAGCTTTTAGTATTTTAGTGGGGTGAGGATACTGATCCCAGTGGCTCACTTCCAGAGCCCATGTGCTACAGATTGCCTCTTTAATAGGTTATTCATTTGAAGACCGGACTTGCCTTGGTTGATTCAACTCCCAAATACTCCCTTGTTCTTTAGTATTTCATGGCTTATGGGGTTGGCTACATCAGTACTACTTTGAATTTGGTCTGTTTAATTACATTTTAGTTCAGAAGCACAATAGCTTACTAGTATTAGTAAGCCAAGTTAGGTTGTTTCTATTTATCCTCACCATAAGATGATGCAGACTGTTTAGTTTTGGATTACATTTTAGAAGTACTGTGAATGGTAGTGTATTTTCAACACCAGTGAGTGTGTGAATTTTTCCTCCGAATAATTGTTTTCCTCTTTTGCTTTGTGTAAGTCAGTTTCCGTCATGTAGGAATTGTAGGAGGGTGTGTCAGGGCTGATGGACAGTTATGTGAAGTTCATCTGGAAGTGATTTTGGCCTTTTGCAAGCAACACATGGCATCTATAACTCACTTGTATAGGAGTGGGCAGTGTTCATTCCACATGTTCCTTGACCTCTATTATGTGCCAAACATTGGGATTTTTACATTTTCAAGGAATTATTGTGACTGAAAAAAAATCTACTTAAGGAGAGCAGAATCAGCGGCTCCTTGACTTAAATAGGAGCCAGTTTAATTTCATCATCACTGACTTCCTGTGGTTGAGGAGTTCTGGGAAGTGATCTCCCCTGCAAATGTGACCACATCAGAACAGCGCCTATGGATTGTCATACATGTTGTGTATGCTGCAACTTAGTCCTATTTGCTAAAGGACCTGTTGTTTGTAGGAAAGGGTATTATTTCGCTTCATATGTATTGCTGTCTGTCTTTAGGATATATGCCTAGGAGTGCAATAGCTGGATCATATGGTAAATCTATTTTTAGCTGTCTCAAGAACCTCCACACTGATTTCCACATGGTTATACCAGATTACATTCCCACCAATAGTGTAGAAGGGTTTCCCTTTTACTGCATCCTGGCCAAAATTTATTGTCATTTATTTTCTTAATGGTATAGCCATTCTGATAGTAGTGAGATGGAATCTCAAAGTAGTTTTAATTTGCATTTCCCTAATGGCGAAGGATGTAGAACACTTTTTTAGATGTTTGTATGCCATCTGTATTTCATCTTTTGAGAATTGTCTATTTAGTTCCATAGCGCATTTTTTAATTGGGTTGATTTCTTATTTTTTTGTTTTTTGAGTTCTTTGTATATTCTTGATATTAATCCTCTGTCAGATGTGTAGCTGGCAACAATTTTCTCCCATTCTGTAGGTTGTCTCTTTGCTCTATTCTCAGTGTCCTTTGCTGTACAAAAGCTTTGTAATTTCATGAGATCCCAGTGGTTGATTAGTGGTTTTATTTCCTGAGCAATTGCAGTTATATTCAGAATGTCATTACCTATGCCAATATCTTGAAGGGTTTCCCCTACTGTTTCCTCTAACAATTTCAGAGTTTCAGGTCTGGTATTAAGTTCCCTGATCCACTTGGATTTGATTCTTATGAATAGAAAAAGACAAGGATCTATTTTTAATCCTTCTACATATAGATATCCAGTTTTCCTATCACCACTTGTTGAAGAGGCTATCTTTTCTCCAATGAATATTTTTGGCATTTTTGTCAAAAATCAGATGGCTGTAGCTGCTTGGATTAAATCTGGGTCCCTTATTCTGTTCCATTGATCTACATGTCTGTCTTTGTGCCAAAACCATGCTGTTTTTGTTACTATGGCTTTGTGATATAGCTTAAAATTAGGTGTGGCGATACCACTAGCCTCATTTTTGTTTTTCAAAATAGTTTTGGCTATTCGAGGTTTTTTTGTGCTTCCAAATGAATTTTAGGATTGTTTTTTTCTATTTCTGTGAAGAATACCATTGGAATTTTAGTGGGGATTGCATTAAATGTGTAGATTACTTTTTATACCCAACTTTTTTTTTTTTTTTGATGGGGTGGGGTTTTGCTATAGCCCAGGCTGACCTGGATTTTCTGTGTAGTCTCAGGGTGGCCTGGCCTCAAACTCACAGCGATCCTCCTACCTCTGCCTCCCAAGTTCTGGGATTAAAGGCGTGTGCTACCACGCCCGGCCATACCCAGCTTTTTATGTGGGTTCTGGGGATCAAACTTGCGTTGCAAGTGCTTTTATCTACTGAGCCATCTTATCACGTCACTAATTTTCTCGATTAATTTTACTACATATTTTAAGGCATTTGGATTTTTGGATTGGGGCTGCTTGATTGGTAAATCTATGCATATACTCCAAAATCTGGGGGACGGGAAACCTTGACATCTAAAACACTTTTGATTCCACATAGTTTAGATAAGGGATATTCAACTTATATTTTATTTATTCTCTATCATGCGTTTTTCCTGGAAGTAGTCTGTGTAAAGGAATTATTATAGCTAAATTACTTTAGTTCATGATAGTAACATGAAGTATGAAAGAAAAGGCATGCCAGGTGTGGTGGTGCCTGCCTTTAAACCCAGCACTTTGGAGGCAGAGGTAGGAAGACTGTGGTGAGTTCAAGGTCAGCCTGGGTTAGAGTGAGACCCTCCCTTGAACAAAGAAAAAATTTAAAGGCAGGGCAACGGGATAGTCTAGATTAGTTGTTCATAGGAGAATACTTTGTAGACTCTTAATTTGGTCACTGATTTTTTTCTCTGTCCAGGGATGAACTAATTCCCTTTTGAACTCCGCCGTGCATTTCTGGCTTCCTTCAACTCTGCATGCTATCCTTGGTGATTTCAGTATACACCTCATCTTGCTCACCTGCTGCTGCTTTCCCTTCCGAGGCTTCCCAGGGCCACATCTTTAGTGAACTCTACCCTTGGTTCTAGAGGGCTTTCCTCTCTCTCTCCCTGTCTGCCATGCTCTGCATTCGAGTCTGACTTGGCAGCTTTTACATTCACCCTCTCAGGGACGCATTCTCTTTTCTGAGATCTCTTTTTGCCTACCGTGTTCCTTTCTTTCAGAGCATACGTAGTTCATGGTGATAATGTATACAAGTGTAATCATCCTGACAGTACCTGTCTTGATGTCAGCTCCATGACTGAACAGTGTTTTAGTTCACCATTGCATCTGCCTTGCTTAGGACTTGATGAGCTTTCAAAGATAATATGTTGAATGGGCAGTTTGATTTTTTTTCTTATTTTATAGAGCTGAGGAGTTTATTAGTAATATAAGTTGATAGTATCCAAAAATTGATCTGACTACCTAGAACTTGGTACCTTGGCAATTTGATTTTCAACCAGGATAAATCTTAGCGATCCTGGATCTATTTTAATACTTTCTCCTTTTTTAAAATTGAGAACTTTAGTAAATGAACATACTGCAAATTTATCTTATTCCCATTTATGTTCCCTCTCTCTTGTCCTCATTCTATTGAGGACCCTCCTCAGTGGGGCTATCAGTAATCATCGTGGGGTCATGAATGTACCAGTTAGTCTCTGGGGAAGGGGTGGGCAATGCCTGAGAGTATACCTTCCCATTCTGTGGCTCTTAAGGAGGGTGTGTTACAGGTCTCATTTAGTGTCGTGCTCTGAGCAGTTTTGAGCCTACTCAGTGTCTACTGCCATTTCCCTGGAGGTGGTTATCAGACTAGCAGCGAGAACAGCACTAATATTTAGTCTGCCACTTCCTCTGTAATGTTTCCTGGGCCCTGGCGGACGTGATGGAGATGACTCATCTTGTGTTAGTCAGTTTTATTTTCTTTTCATACTGATGGAACTTGGGTCTCTCCATTATTCACTGCCATCTGTAGCCAGGAGTGAGAGCAGCATGGATCAAAGGTGATAAACATAGACATTTAGAAGACTTTTGATGAGCATAACCTCCTTTTAGCCAAAGAACAGTGGGAGGCTTCCTATAGGGTCTATGACCTTCCAAGCCATAAGCCTCTGACTTGGTTTCCAGTACCAGTTACAAATATACTCTCACTGAGATGGCCTCAGTTTCCAGTAAGAGCAGTTGGTTACCCCTAAAGCAGTGTCCCAGCATTGCATTGGTGTGTATATGTTTCTTGGCAGGTTGATTTTGTTGCTTGCAGGATCTACTGCTTGTTCATGCTTTTGGTGACCTTCATTCCCCCAAGAGCTTACCTAACACTTTCCAGCACTATGAGGGCTAGTCAGCAGTGAGCTGGCTTCTATCTCAGTTCCAGTGTGATCTCTTAATGTCCTGTGATGGCAGCCTGTGGTGTCTTCAGCAATAGGGTCTTAACATTATGCTCTGGTGGCTAACCAAGTACTTTGGCAATGGCTTGCATTGTTTTGGGGGCCTTATAAACCTCCTGATCAACAGCTCACTGTGGAAGATAACAGCTTGTGATTTTAAGGTAAAGCTTTCTTCACCCCTGCAGGGTGCTTCTGCCCAAACTACGCTCCCCCCCCTTTTAAGAGAGTTATCTCTTTCTTTCTTTCTTTCTTTCTTTTTTTTTTTTTTTTTTTTTTTTGTTTTTCAAGGTAGGCTCTCACTCTAGCTCAGGCTGACCTGGAATTCACTCTGTAGTCTCAGGGTGGCCTCGAACTCATGGCGATCCTCCCACCTCTGCCTCCCAAGAGCTGGGATTAAAGGCGTGCGCCACCACGCCTGGCGAGAGTTATTTCTTTTTAAAAAATACTTTATTATTTATTTGCAAGCAGAGAGAGATAGAAAGAGAGAGAGAGAGAGAGAGAGAGAGAAAGAAACAGGTAGAGAAAGAAAATTGGTGTTCCAGGACCTCCAGCTCATGCAAATATATGTGCCACTTTGTGCATCTGGCTTTATGTGGGTACTGAAAAATCAAACCTGAATCATTAACCTTTGTAGGCAAGGCCCTTAACCACTGAGCAATTTCTCTAGCCCAAGAGTTATATCTTTTAATTTAACCAAGAGGAAAGTTTCTATGGTACTGATTCATGCCATCATTAATGTTGTGTATCTCTCATCCCTCCCTTACCCTAGTTCTCCCAGACCCCTCCACCCTCTCCACACCCTCTATTTGCCTGTCTAGTTTCCCCTATGATCCCTTTCTGCTTCTCTCCAAGCCTCATTCTAGCTTCTTTACCAGCACTACTGATGCTTCCTACAACTTACAAACAAACCAAATCATTCCATGTTAGAATCTGCATATGAGAGAGAACATGCAGAGTTTGTTTTTCTGAGTCTGTAACCTACTTACTATGATTCTTTTCTAGGTCCATCTATTTTCCTGCAGACTTCATAATTTCACTTTTTTTCTTATCACTGTGTATAGGTGTACCACATGTTTGTTATCCATTCATCAGTTGATGGGCATCTGGGCTGATTCCAGGTCCTAGCTATTGTAAATTGAGCAGCAACAAACATGACTGAGCAAGTATCTCTATAGTAAAGAGTAGAGTCTTTAGGGTGGAGGTCCTTATGAAAGAGAATCTGAGGTTTGCAAGTAGGGGGCTTCCATTAAGAGGAAGGAAGCAGACCAAATAGATAAAACAGTCACACACAGTGATTCAAAATAAGCAGATAGGGCTGGAGAGATGGCTTAGCAGTTAAGTGCTTGCCTGTGAAGCCTAAGGACACCCGTTAGAGGCTTGATTCCCCAGGACCCAAGTAAGCCAGATGCACAAGGGGGCCATGCATCTGGAGTTCGTTTGCAGTGGCTGGAGGCCCTGGCGCGCCCATTCTCCCTCTCTCTCTATCTGCCTCTTTCTCTCTCTGTCTGTCGCTCTCAAATAAATAAAATAAACAAAAAGTATTAAAAAAAATAAGCAGATAAATGTTATTTCTGAAAATATGAGTGGGAGAAGCTATTTTCTAATTGGTATTTATTTTAATTCCAGAACGTGGTCCAAGACAATTCCTGGGAAAGTTGAGTTCTTCTCGAGTGAGGGTTCAGACACATCTATACCAATTCCAATAGTGCCACTCCGGGGTGTGGATGATTCCTACCCACCCCAGAAGAAGTCTTTTATGATGCTCAAGTACATGTATGACCACTACTTGGACAAGTATGAATGGTTTATGAGAGCAGATGATGATGTTTACATCAAAGGAGATCGTCTGGAGAGTTTCCTGAGGAGTTTGAATAGCAGCGAGCCCCTCTTTCTTGGGCAGACGGGACTGGGCACCACAGAAGAAATGGGGAAACTGGCGCTTGAGCCTGGTGAGAACTTCTGCATGGGGGGACCTGGTGTGATCATGAGCAGGGAGGTACTTCGAAGAATGGTTCCACACATTGGCAAGTGTCTCCGGGAAATGTACACCACTCATGAAGATGTGGAGGTGGGAAGATGTGTGCGGAGGTTTGCAGGTGTGCAGTGTGTCTGGTCTTATGAGGTAAGAGCCAAATTCTTTACTATGGGAAAAACTTCATTTTATCATTTGTTTTTAGCCAGTCATAGGAATAGTAAGGTTAAAGTTGATATAAATTCTTATACATCTTTAGCCTTAGTTTTTCTTATTTGAAGTCTCCTTATTCCCTTTTCTTCTGGCTTTTAGAGCATGCTTTCCATATTTTTGTCATGATACCTTGTTAATAAATAATGATACTTAGGGCTTGGGGAGAACGTGGTCTGCTGATGGTCATGGTGACGTTTTTGTGATGATCCAGAAAATCCTCGGATTTCTGCTGATGCCACAGCTAAATGCAGGAGTGTAGGATATTCCCTATCTCTGGTCTCTCAAAGGCCTGAGCACTCTCATCTGGTCAAGATGACCTACAAAGAAATTTACATATTTTAAACTTATAAAATCATTACCGATGAGAAAAATCTACTAGCATTTGGTTTCACATTTGTTTTGGACCTTGGGCGCTAGAGTTACAGGTCAGTGGTACAGTGTGTGCTTAATATTCATGAGGCCTGAGGTTCCATACCCATCACCAAAAAGGATGATCATTTTGAACTTTGACCTTTTGTCTATACATTCAGATTAGGTAATAGGCATTTCGTGGGTTATCTTAACACATACATGAAGCCTTTGAAAAGGTAGTCTATAGATACTGTCTCTGCTAAGAGCATATGAGTTAGCTTTGGATTTTCTGTTTTATTGCTGCATGTGCCTCTTGCTTGTAGTTACAAGGTCCATTAATAGTAGGATAAAACAGATTGTTTAGTTTGTGTTATTTATAAATTTTTGTTTTTGATTTATTTTTATTTATTTAAGAGTGACAGAGAGAGAAAGAGGCAGAGAGAGAGAGAGAATGGGTGCGGCAGGGCCTCCAGCCACTACAAATGAACTCCAGATGCTTGCGCCCCTTGTGCATCTGGCTTACTTGGGTCCTGGGGAATCAAGCCTCTAACGGGTGTCCTTAGGCTTCACAGGCAAATGCTTAACCGCTAAGCCATCTCTCCAGCCCTATTTTGTGTTATTTAGATATATAAATTCCCTGTAGTTATGAGGAACAGAAAGAATTGGTAGACCTTTTACCACACCCTCTAAAAAGAATTTACTTTTTGATGTGAACTCAGCTCTTTTTCTGAAACACTTGAGTGAAGAAACAGTATTCTTGCCCATGCTTGCCTTCTCCCAAAGACTTGCTTTTAATCACACTGTTTTGTTTGTTTGAACTTTTAGGGGACTGGGCATTTTCAAGTATACAGAGAATAGTCTTCATAAAACTTCTAATTATAAATTCACAAGGATGCATTTAAAATCCTAAGCATGAATCAAAGGAACCCCTTAATCTTCATGTGCCTTACAGTCCTTCCTTGCCTTCCTCCAGGGTCTGGGAAGTTGTTCACTGGGCTGGGAAGTCTTTGTTAAAATGGACATTTTTTTTTTTTTTTTGAGAGATAGAGGCAGAGAGAGAGAATGAATGCGCACTCCAGGCCCTTCAGCCACTGTAAATGAACTCCAACTCCGGATGCATGCACCACCTTGTGTATCTGGTTTACTTGGTTCCTGGGGAATTGAACCTGGGTCCTTTGGCTTCGCAGGCAAATGCCTCAACCTCTAAGCCATTTCTCCAGCCCTACCATGGACTTTTGCAGTAAGGAAAGCTATTTGAGGATTTCATGCCGTGTTAAGAACAACTGGCACATTTCTGCATTGTCCCTATCCTTTAAGTAGTTATAACCCTAACATACTATATTATACTATATACTATACTATAGAATATATGTTTTTTAAAATATATATTTTGGAACACATTCTCCTAACTCTGATCTGAGAAGCAAGTCTTCTTGCTGAAATGGTAGAGCATACACCTGCTGTTTGTCTTTTTTTTTTTTTTTTAAAAATATTTGTTTCAGAGAGAGAGAGAGAGAGAGAGAGAGAGAGGAGAGAGAGAAAGAGGAAGATAGAGGGAATAGGCATGGCAAGACCTCCAGCCACTATAAACAAACTCCAGACACATGTGCCACCTTGTGCATCTGGCTTATGTGGGTACTGGGGAATTAAACTTTGGTTCTTAGGCTTTGCACGCAAGTGCCTTAACTGCTAAGCCATCTTTCCAGCCCTGTCTTTTCATGTTGAGACAGAGTCTCATGTAGCCAAGATTGGCCTTGAAGTCCGGATCATCTTGTATCCACAGTGCTGGGATTATAAGCAGGAGCTACAGTCAACCTTTTTGTTTTGTTTTGAGTCAGAGTCTGTGGTGGTTTGAATGTGAAATATCCCTTTTAGCCTCATGTATTTGTGATTAAGCCTCATATTCAATCTCTAGTTTGTGGAACCTGAGGGAGATAGAGCCTTGCTGGAGGACATGTCTCACTGGGTGTAGACCTTGAAGCCTAGTGGTCCAGCCCTACTGAATGTTCTCTAGCTAGCTTACTCTTGCTGTTACCCTCCCCCCCATTGCTAATATACGAAGATGTGAGCTGGTTGCCTGTTCTACCATGCTTTCTCCACCATGATGAAGCTTATCCTCAAAACTTTAAGCCTGAATTAAACCCGTTGCTCCCAGAAGCTGCTTCTGGTTGGTTGTTTTATCTCAGCAACAAGAAAGTAACTGCTATAAGGTCTCACTCTATAGCACAGGCTGGCCTGGAACAAATTTATTTAATACAGCAGGCCTCAAATTTGTGACAACTCTCCTGCCTCTGTCTCCAGAATGCTAGAATTATAAGCATGTGCTACTACTGTCAGTCCAGGCTTACTTTTGAAAGATTATTTTATTTAGTTAGTTTTTAAAAAAACTTATTATTGACAATTTTCATACATATAGACAGTATACCATGATCATAATCCCCTCCCAGCACCTTCCCTTTCTCCCCTCCCAAATCCCCCTCTACTGAATTCCTTTTTTTCCAACTTAGTCTTGAGAGAGAATTTTTATTTATTTATTTATGAGAGAGAGAGAGAGAAAGAGAATGGACACGCTAGGGCCTCTAGCCACTGCAAACAAACTCCAAATGTATACGCCACCTTGTGCATCTGGCTTATGTGGGTCCTGGGGAATTGATCCTGGTTCCTTAGGATTCACAGGCAAGCACCTTAACCACTAAGCTATCTCTCCAGCCCAAGAGAGAATTTTTAAAAATATGTCTCAGTATGGTCATGTTAATATCTAAGATACTGCTGGACAGTCACCAGTGGAATCACTGTCTTGAGTTACATAAAAAACGTATCTAGAATCAGTGCCAAGATATAGTTGGGAAGTGGTGTCCAGGGCTCTAGGGTTTGGAAGACTATTTGGAGTAGTTTTCCTACTATGATGTAATCTGCCCTAATGGTGGCAAACATCATAGGCAGAATGCCTAGAATTACCCTGTGTGTATGCTGTTAAGTCTTGTCCTGGCCCAGAGGACCTTGTTGGTGAGGAGGGTTCCCTCCCTTGTATTTCCTATCTCTGTTTTGGAAGCTGTGTCAGGGACAGGAGCAGCATGGCTCTCCCTATGAACATGGTGGCTAGTCAGTTAGTCAGGGGTGTTCCTGCTGCTTTGCAGTTTTTTAAAAAGCTTTTTTCATTCATTTATTTTTGTACACACCTTTAATCCCAGCACTTGGGAGGCAGAGGTAGGAAGATTGCTGAGAATTCAAAGCCACCCTGAGACTACATAGTGAATTCCAGGTCAGCCTGGGCTAGAGTGAGACCCTACCTCGAAAAAACAAAACAAAACCAAACAAAAAAAAAAAAAAAAAAAAAAAAAAAAGAAAAGAAAGAAAGAAAAGAAAGAGAAAGGGAGAAAATGGCACACTAGGACCTCTAGCCACTGCAAATGAACTACAGATGCATGTGCCCACCTTGTGCATCTGGCTGAAGTACTGGGGAATCGAACAATCTGTTAAGAGTTTACAGGCAAGCACCTTAACCACCGAGCCATCTCTCCAGCCCTGCAGTTCTTTAAATGTCTTATGATGACACAGCTTTTCCTAGATTCCACTGGCTTGCTGTCCCTTGGGCTTGTGCCAAGAGCCCCTCCCGCCAGCTGTACTTAGAGCTCTCTTTTTCTGTGAGTTTCCTGTTCACAGTCTTGGCCCATGTTTCTGATGCAATGCTTTCTTTGTTTTGTTCAAGTGCTTTGTTCTTGACAAAGTATCTTCTCGCAGACTGTGGTTTCATTTTGTCTTCATTGCATTGTTTCAAAGTTTGTTTATTTGAGTTTTGTTTGTGTGTATGTATGCATGCCTGTGTGCGCACATTCATGTGTGTAAGTGTGGGCATGCATATGAAGGTCAGAGAACAACTTTTGGGTTGACTGTCATCTTCCACCTCTTTTGGAGCAAAGTCTCTTGTTTACTACTCCATTCATGAGCTTCTGAGAAATTTTCTTGTCTTTCTGTCTCTTCTCTTCTCTGGAGGTGCTTTGGGCTTATAGAAGCTTACCACAGCTTCCAGCTTTTCAGGTACTCAGAGTTGCCCAGCAAGCACTTTGTCCACTGAGCTATTTCTACCCAGCCAGTATTGTGGAATTTTTATTATAGACAAACTGTGAGTCCATGTCTAGTTTAGCATAACTTTTCCTGATGATTTGTGTTTTTGAAGAAATTCTTTCTTTCCTTGAGTCACAGATTTTCTTCTGTATTTTTCTGTATCTTTACAAAGTAGCCCCCGCCCCCTTTTTTTTTTTTTTTGGTTTTTCGAGGTAGAGTCTCACTCTAGCCCAGGCTGACCTGGAATTCACTATGTAGTTTCAGGGTGGCCTTGAATTCATGGCGATCCTCCTACCTCTCTGCTGGGATTAAAGGTGTGCGCTACCACACCCAGTTCCAAATTTGCCTTTTAATCAAAATAGAAGAGAGACTAGTTGGAAAGAAAGGATTTAGTTGAAGGGAGAATTTGGGAGGGGGAAAAGGGAAGGTAGTGGGAGGAAATTATGATCATGTTACATTGTTTATATTTATGGAAGTTGTCAATAAAAAGGTTTAAGAAAAAGGAAAAAAAAAAAAGAACTTTTAGGGGCTAGAGAGATGTTTCAATGATTAAGGCATTTGTCTGCAAAGCCTAACTATCCGGGTTTGATTCCCCCAGTACCCATGTAAAGCCAGATGCACAAGGTGGCACATGTATCTGAAGTTTGTTTGCAGTGACTAGAGGTACTAATGTGCCAATTTCTCTTCCTATCTGTCAGGCATGGTGACACACTCCTTTAATACCAGTACTTGGGAGGCAGAGGAAGGAAGATTGCTGTGAATTTGAGGCCAGCCTGAGACTACATAATGAATTCCAGGTCAGCCTGGGCTAGAATGAGACCCTATCATGAAAAACCAAAAAACTTATATTAGGATGGCTTTGAACTCCTGATTCTCTCTTCCTTCTGCTTCCAGAATGCTGGGATTACAAACATGCACTACTGTACCTGTTCTTTTTTTTTTTTTTTTTTTTTTTGAGGCAAGCCCAACAGACTGGCCTTCTTTTATGCGCGCATGTGCGTGCCAGAGAGAGAGAGAGAGAGAGAGAGAGAGAGAAAGAGAGAAGAGAGATAGTTGGCACCCCAAGGCCTCCAACCACTATAATCGAGCTGCAGATGTGTGTACCACCTTGTGCACATGTGCAACCTTGTGTGCTTGCATCCCCTTGCATGTCTGGGTTACGTGGGATCTGAAGAGTGGAACATGGATCCTTAGGCTTTGCAGGTAAGCGCCTTAACTGCTAAGCCATCTCCTCAGCCCTTGTTTTTGATTTTTAAAGTATTTTTTCTGCCATCTTACACTGTCCCATCCTTTCCTTCAGGAAGTCTCATAATGTCCATACTGAGGCTTTGTATTTTTGCTCATTTTGTTTCCTTTCTTCTTCTTCAGACTGGATAATCTTAATTTTTTTAAAGGTTAATCCTGTATACTTATTCCTCTCCCTTTCTGTACTCCTCTAAGCCATGCTAATGGTGATGAGTTGTATAGTCACGTAAAGGTGAGGATGAGGATGGAAAACTAAATCAGGTGAGATGGTGTAAACAAAAAACTGCCTATATATATATATATTTTTTGTTGATACTTGGTCTCACGATCCTCTTTGCCTTCACCTTTTTGAGTGCTGGCATTGCAGGTATGTATCACCACACTGGACTTGTGACAAGTTATTAATTAGACTGACACTTCAAAGCCAAAACTAAATGCATTTCAAAATATTTTTGCCAGAGTTGGACAGGTGCTTCAGTGGATAAGAACACTGCTGTAAAAGTATGAGAACCTGAGTTCAGTCCTAGCACCTATGTAAAAAGCTAGGCACAGTTGTACATGGCTGTAACCCCAGTGCTGAAGAGCCAGAGCTAGGAGGGTCACTAGGGCTCACTGGCCAGCCAGTCTAGCCGACAGAAGTGAGTTGCAGGTTCAGTGAGAAACTTAAAGAAGTAATGCAGAGGACACCCAATGCCCTCTGGCCTCTACAGGTATGCACATGGACACATGCATCTGCACACACAGGCACACATACAAAATCATTCTTGTCTCTGCAATTAATGATTTTGAAAATGTATGTTAACGTGGTCTGGTTCTAAAGCCTTCCAAAGACTCGGCTTTTTAGACTTGCTGTTAAATAATAACTTGAGGTTTATGAACTAATTACATTTTTCTAGGATAGTTACAAAGTGTACTTATGTTGGGAGTTTGTAACCAGAGCAAATGTTTTGATCTTCTTCCCTCCTAGAGGTGTAGCTTTAATCACCTGTTCTTGTCCATGAGCTGAACTTAGTGGCTTAGTTCTGACGAATGGGCAGAGTGGGAACATAGCATTTGCCAGTGTGACTTCACAGTGAGAATCCTATCTAAATGCAACTACCCAGTGTGATGGAGTGAGGACAGCTCATCTCTTTAGTCTTCTCCAAATCTGTAACCCCAGACTAACCAAACAAACTTAAGATAGGGGAGTTTCTACAAGATATGTGACCACTCTTTCTTCCAGAGTGTTGGGCTCATGAACATCAAGGCAAGGTGGAGAAGGCAGACACTGAGAGACTTGAGGGCTTGGTGCAGGGTGGGGATCTGGATTAGAAGAAAAAGGGCATGGGTGGGAAAGCTGGTGAATTAGGAATAAAGTCTACAGCTCAGTGACTAGTGTTGTATAGATGTTATTGTCTACATTTGGATGTGTGTGTGCCATAGTCAAATAGGGTGTTAATAGTAGAGAAAAGCTGGGTAGGGCAGGACATCTTTGTTGTGTTTGCAACTCTTTTATAAATTTAAAACCATTTCAGAATAAAAAGCAGTCAGTCAAGAGTGGTAGAACTCTCCTGTAATCTTAGCACTAGGGAGGCTGAGGCAGGAAGATTGCATGAGTCCTAAACAACAAAACAAAACAAAGAACTGGGTGTTTAATCTACCCCGTAATCCCAGCACTGGAGAGGGGGAGGCAGGAAGACCACAAATTCAAGGTCAATTTTGGCTACATAGTAAGTTTAAGGTCAGCTTGGGCCTCATGAGACCCTGTCTCAAAAAAATAAAAAATTAAATTAAAAATTAAAAGAGCATGTAGAAACCAGATTCTATCTAATTGTACACAAAGGAATGCTGCTGTGTCTGCTTGTGTCCCAGAACTGCTCTGTACCCTGGGAAACTGGGCAAAGCAGTAGAAGACTGTATCCTCTGTGACTCTAAGTAGATATTGTACAGGATGTGATTTGTAGCTTATTGACTTCTAGGAACTCTGAGACAGAAAGGTCTTTGTTTGAGAGTGCTGCAGGCTTCTAACCCTCATAAAGAGCTTATCATTAGAGCAAGCTTATAATGTGCCGTGTTATAACTGTAAAAAATTTGTAATGAAACCATTACAGCACAGCCTTTCCCTGGCTAGCAAGATTCTCAGTATTCACATAGCAATTTAATGCTAATCCTTGTGCTGACATCATCAAGGTTAACCCTGTAGAGTTTGACTTCTATATATTCTCAGTAAACCATTGTGGATATAAAGAAATCAGCTCAGAGTTATTTCTTGGATGTCTGGCATTCATTTCCAAAGCTTTGAATTTTTTAAACTTATTACAGAAAATGACTGGAAATATTTTTCCTTTCATGTTTGTGGGTCTGTATTTTCCTGTAACAGGGAGTGTAGATTTTAAAGATGTAAGATTTAGTCTTGGGTTTGGATATTTAAATGAGTGGTAGAACACCTACTTAGCAAGCATAAGGTCCTGTCCCCAGTACTTTTCCCTAAAAAATGATGAAAGCTGTTGCAGTCAGGTTTGCATTGCAGGTAGAAATCACCCAACCAAGAGCAGCTTGTGAGGAAAAAAAGAGGTTTATTTTGGCTTACAGGCTCCATGATGGCAGGGAAAACAACGACATGAGCAGTGGTTGGATATCACCCCCTCGCCAACATCAGGTAGACAACAGTAATAGGAGTGTGCCAAACACTGGCAAGGGGAAACTGGCTATAACATCCATAAGCCCATCTCCAACAATACACTGTCTCCAGGAGGTGTTAATTCCCAAATCTCCATCAGCTAGGAACCTAGGATTCAGAACACGTAAGTTTATGGGCGACACCTGACTCAAACCACCACATTCTCTCCCTGGCCCCCATAAACTGTTAACCGTCATGTTGTAAAATGCAATGCATTCAGCACCACTTTCAAAGTCCCCATTTTTTTTTCATCAATCCCAATGATGTTCATACATCCCCATAATCCAAGGTCTTTTATCTGAGCCATAATAACAAAAAATAACCTCAAAAAAAAATCCCCATAATGACATAGAATAAACATTCACACTGCAAGAGATGGCATTGGGAAAGAAATTTGTTTAACCAATACAAGATTTTAAAAAATTATTTATTTATTTATTTGCACGCAGAGAGAGAGAGAGAGAGAGAGAGAGAGAATGGGAACACCAGAGCCTGTAGCCACTGCAAACAAACTCCAGATGCATGTGCCCCTTGTGCATCTGACTTATGTGGGTCCTGAGGAATCGGACCTGGGTCCTTTGGCTTCATAGGCAAACGCCTTAACCACTAAGCCATTTATCCAGCCCCAACCAATACAAGATTTAAAACAACCAGGGTCAACATCAAATTCTGTAGCTTCAAGTTCAACAACTCTAGCCAGTGACAAATCTCCAAGTCCAATAATTCTAACCAGCAACAAGTCTCTGACATTCATTTCCACCCATCTAGCTAGGCTATTCACAGTCCTGGAAAACTTCATCAGGGGCCAGCATCTCTACTGGGTCTTCACTGCAATCCACGGTTCATCCTCATGGCCCCATGGGGTCTCCATACAGGCATCCAGCAAACCTGCTTCACACTGCCCATGGCCATTTCCAAAACCAAGACCGTGTTGCAAACTCAATGCCCCTCTCTTTCTTGTATTTCTTATACTACACAATACCAGGTGGGATGCCAGTTTGTTAATCCGGCGGCGGGGGGGCGGGGGGGGAATAAAGCAGACTTCGAAGAACAGGACACTCCTTGATCATTCAGGCCCCTTCAAAAGAGTCTACATTCTTCCTGTTGCCCCAGTGCAGGTCTGCTGGCCCAATCTCAAAGGTTGTAATCTCTCAAACAATTTGCAGATGAATGGGCAGCTGTTTAAGCCCAAAGATTTCATTTTTTCTGTGCCATATCCCTCTGCTTACACCAGTCCATTTCTACGCAGTGCAACCTTGCACAACTTCTCAGGAAACAGACATAACAGCAAGCCTCTCAAACTGCTTCTAGCCCAGTCCAAGCAAAGCTGTTTCTTACCCCTATAAGCCAACCCTCACAGTCCACAGTTCTTACTGCATTTAGGCCTTTCAACTCTGACCAGAATAGTCAAGCTGTACTTACAGCACTGCAAGGTGTCTCTTAGGCCAAGGTTTTAAATCCTTCCACATTCCTCTTGAAAATCAGCTCCAAAAGGACAAAGCTACACAGTCAGGTGTCTAGCAGCAACCTCACTCTCAGTACCACTTTACTATTGCAGTCAGGTTCTCATTGCTGATAGAATTCACCCAACCAAGAGCAGCTTGTAGGAAAAGGAGGTTTATTTTCGCTTACAGGCTCGAGGGGGAAGCTCCACAATGGCAGGGAAAATGATGACATGAGCAGAGGGTGGTCATCACCCCCTTGCCAACATCAGGTGGACAACAGCAATAGGAGAGTGTGCCAAACACTGGCATGGGGAAACTGGCTATAGCACCCATCAGCCCGCCCCCAATAATACACTCCCTCCAGGAGGTATTGTTAATTCCCAAATCTCTATCAGCTGGGAACCTAGCATTCAGAACACCTACGATTATGGGGGACACCTGAATCAAATTGCCACAAAGGATTAATTTTATTTAATAACAATGTAATTTCTTAAAGGCAGTAAGAGGAGTATATTTCTCTCTTTTACCCTACAAACTAGTTTTTTTTTTAAATGACTAAGTATTAAAAACAGTGTGCCTGCTATGTGCATGGCCTGTTCTAGCCATTATGACTGCAGCAGTGAGCACATCAAAGCCCTATGGGTCGCCATATGTTTTCTTTTCTGGAAATGCTATAATCAAGACATAAATATATAATGTCAGGTGACATTGGGTCTTCAGACACATACACACACAGGAGGAGGGGGTAGAGTGATGGCAGAGTGGGGCTGCTAGTGCAGCTGAAAGAGTGAGAAGTAAACTTTTTTTTTTTTTTAACATATCTTAGGAGAATCATTTTGGGCAGTGGGAATGGGGTGTGCAAAGGCCCAGGGGCAAGGAAATGTATGCATGAACAGGACCAGGAGTTTGAGTGGCTGTAGCACATGAGCTGGTGGAGCTGAATCCTGTGAGGCTTGTCTGTGATGAGAGCATTGAGTGTGAGGCTGAATGAGGCCTGCAGGCCCTGGGAGTTAGGGACAGAGGAGTGTAGGAACCTAACATTGGCAAGCAACCACCTTTCACCTCTGCTGGGGTGTGTGTGTGGAGGGGTGGACTTAAAGGGTCCTAGATGGGAGTAAGGAGTCTTTAACAGAGAGGGTAAGTGGTGAGAGGCTGTCATACTGTGGATGGTTTTTTCAGATAGAGGTGGGTAGGATGTGGGGAGAGAGAAAAACTGCTCTGTGGGCAGTTAGAGGGATGGTGGCTTACAAAGCAGAAGACTGGGGAAGCCCAGGCCACAGTTACGTATGTGAGTCATTGCCATAGAGGTGGTCTTTAAGGCCAGACACACATGGCATTACCTAGGGGACAATAGAAGGAAGGTCCTAGGACTCATCTGGGCATTTCAGGGTCTAGAGGTCAAAGAAGGCTGGGCAGGGGCCAGTGAGATAGGAAACCTGGATATTGGTTTCTGTTTGCTCATTTTGGACTTAGCAATGTTGAAACACTCACCAATTGGGTGCTTGTTATGGTTGGCTAGGACAGGCCATGCACACAGCAAGCACACTGTTTTTTAATATATTAGTCATTAAAAAAAAAACTAGTTTGTAGGGTAAAAAAGAGAACAATACTCCTCTTACTGCCTTTAACAAGTTCCAAGTGGGAGGTGTTTTTTCCTCCCATTATCTTCTTTAAAAAGGGAATCTTTGGGTATGGGTGGACAGCATGCTGGCACAATGCTAAGCACTCGTGTGTGAGATAGCACCCTAGAATAAAAACCAGTGAGGCATAGCTGGTGAGGATCAGCAGTCAAAGCCAAGACTAGTTGTTGGACTAGTCATAAAGCTGTATACCTGTGTTGTACAGGTTTTATTTATTATGACTTTACTTTATTCGAGGCAGGGTATTTTGTTGTTGTTGTTTTGTTTTTTGTTTTTTTTTCGAGGTAGGGTTTCACTCTGGCCCAGGCTGACCTGGAACTCACTGTGCAGTCTCAGGGTAGCCTCGAACTCAAGGTGATCCTCCCACCTCTGCCTCCGAGTGCTGGGATTAAAGGTGTGTGCCGCCACGCCTGGCTGAGGCAGGGTATTAATATGTTGCCTAGGCCACTCTCAAATTTGTGAGCTCGAGTGAGTCTCTTGTCTTAGCCTCCTTAGTAGCTAGCACCACAGGTAAATGCCACTATGCCTAGCTATTTATCATGAAATTTGATGTTTTCTAATATTGATTTTGAACTGCATGTTTTTTGTTTATTTTGAAATGATAAGCCTCTTGCCCTGTGGGACTGCAGACATCCTCAAGAAGCTTCTTTATGCTTTCTCTTAACTGCTGAAGGAATGTACCAGAGGTTCAGCCTTTGTTGTGAAGTCTTTGGTCCATTAAACTCTCCAGTAGAATGAAGTCATTGTGTAACAGTCATAGTAGATCAACAGCATTTCTAAATGTCCCTTAACCAGCAAGGCAGAAATGATGATTACATTCAGGAGATAATTATAATTGAACATTGATTTAGTTAAGCATTTGTAGTAAAGCTTTTTTTCCATAGTAGTTGGTGTTCACAGGATATCTAGTGGTTTTGTTGGTTAGAGAAAACACACTTGTGTTCTGGTCCTGTTTCCTCTCCTTTTTAACCAGGGCTGCTGGACTTAGATTTTGTTGCTTATGAAGAGAGATATTCAATATTGGAATCCAGGAAGTACCACAGGGCTGAGTTTTAACTTTAACAATCATATTTTCTTTCTCTGTATAATGTACTGTTCTCTAAATATTGCAAAACTTTTTTATTGTAAATCTTACCAGTATTCATTTGAAAATAACCAATAATGTTTATTTGTCAAGAATTTTGGGCTGGGGGGAGAAATCTTGAAGGTTCTTCCATTTCTTTAAAATTTTTTTAATAATCTTTGATAAAATATATATGCAATGTATTTTGATGATATTTACTCCTCAGTATACTCTTATCCTCTTCCCACTAACCTCCTTCTTATTCTCAATAAATCCTCTTCCTACTTTCATGTCTTTTTTTTGTTCTGTTTTGTTTTGGTGACTCACTTAGGGTTGCTTGCATGACCACTGGTACAGGGTTATATACTGGAGTATGAGGAACTTACCTACCAGTGGCTATACCACTGAAGAGCATGACCCCTCTCCCCTAGCCAATAGCAGTTGGGAGGAATGGGGTCTCATGAGCCCTCCCCTAATCCATAATGGAGTGTTGATGGGCTCAATCTTGTGCAAGAAAACACTGCTGCTGTGAATTTGAGTGTGATAACTGACCCCCAAAAGTTGTCTTCTGAACTCCATTTGCACATCTGTTCTACCCCCCCCCCCACACACACACATCATACACACTCTGTAGCCCAGGCTGGCCTAGAACTCATGGGTGATCCTTTTGCTTCAGTCTCCTGAGTTCTGGGATCACAGGTGTGAGCCACCTGCCAGGTTAGAATTCTTTGCAAGAGATTCTGTTCTGTTCTCCCAACAATTGTTTAGTTATTCATGGATATTTATATTATGGCTTACATACTATTTTGTTAAAATTGTTCTGCTTTTGGCCTATGGAAGCTTTCAGTCAAGCCTGCCTGCCTTGTTTTGCTCTTCCTTTCTGGCACTAGAAGATTTTCTAGACTCATCTTGTATGCTTCCTGTCCCAGCTCTAGAATCATCACTTGCTTAAAGGAACCCGGTTTTCTACTGTTAGAATCCAAGATCTTGGAGGTTAGTGTGTTTGTTGTGTTAGGGAATAACTTCCTTCTAGGCCCTCTTAGATGATAGAGCAAAGGAATTTGTATTTATGCTAACTCATGTGTATATACACAACTAAATATTTACTCTATGGTCATCTGTATCTATAACAAGGTAAGCATGAATCAATGCTGTTGTCTCCAATTCTAATATTTACCATGTGGATTATTCTAACTTACTTCCTTTTCTTAATGGCCAACTGCCCACTTCAGCTGTAAGAAGCCTGGCTTTTATCATCTGACACCCATTTACTTAATCCTCCACTTCAAGTATCTGTGTTTTAAGTGGTTTTAGAATTATTGCCTGTATCCCAGTGGCTAGCAACTGCGTTAGGTAGAGAATAGTGTTTATGCAGTTTCATTTATGTTTAATTTTGTTGTTTTTTGTTTTTTCAAGGTATAGTCTCACTCTCTAGCCCAGGCTGACCTGGAACTCACACTGTAGTCCCAGGCTGGCCTCGAACTGAAAACGATCCTTCCTCTGCCTCCCAAGTGCTGGGGCTAACAGTATGTGCCACCATGCCCCACTTACCTTTAGTTTTACGGTCTCCACTCATCTCCAGAGCTACTTAGCTTAGCATCCCTTCCTCATCCTCTTTGTTTCTTGCTTTATTTTGTTTGCTTGTTTTCCCCAGTGCTAGGGATAGAACCCATGACCCCCCAGCATACTAGGCAAGTGTTCTGCTGAGCTGTATTCCCAACAGTCCCTGACACCCTTCAGTGAGTTGGTATCATCATAGATTTGTGATCTAGTCAGATTGTTTTGTTGTAGTCTGCATTCTACTTGGGTGTCCCTTGACCTCCTAAATGATTTTTTAAAAATTACCTGCAGCAAGGCTCACTTTATGCTATGAAGTTTATGGGCACTGACAACTGTATAGTGTAGTAAATCTTCCATTATCAACTGCATCTGTACATGAACAGCTACATTTCATTCCCTAAAGCCACTTTTCTTCACTTATCTGGGATTCTTCCTCCTTCTACATCTTAATAAGGCCTTGGCAAGCCACTGGTCTTTTTATTCTCTTCATAGCTTTTTCTTTATAGAGTGTCATATAATTGGGAGCATGTAGCACATAGCTTTTCAGACTTACTTCTTTCACATAGGAATATCCATTTAGATTCATGCATACCTTTTCATAGCTTGATATCTCCTTTTCTGGGCATTTGTGTATGATATGTGTGTGAGAGGGGAGGGAGGGAGGGAGGAAGAACTGGTGTGCACATGGAGTTCAGAGGACAAGTTTTGGGAGTTAGACCTCCCTTCTTCCTCCCTTGAGGCAGAGTCTCTGGTCTTACTGTTGTTCTTTGTCCTGCTCTCACAAGCTTCCATTTCCACCTCCAATTTCAACATCAGTGTGTTGGGATTATAGAAGTCCTCCATGCCTTCTGGCTGTTTTTGTGGGATCTGGGGATCTAACTGGGGTACTCAGGTTTGACAAGCAAGTGCTTTATCCACTGAGCCATCTCCCCTCATTTCTTTTAATTTTTAAAAATGTTTATTTATTGATTTGAGAGAAAGAGAGAGAGAGAGTGAGGAGGGCCAGGGTTTCCTGCCACTGCAAACAAACTCCAGACACATGCACTACCTTGTGTACCTGGCTTTATGTGAGCACTGGGGAATCAAACCTGTGCCTTTAGGCTTTGTAAGCAAGTGTCTAAACCACTGAGCTATCTTTCTACCCCATCATGTCTTTTTTATAACTAAATATTCCATGGTAGGGATGCTCTTTTTTCTTTTTCCTTTTGAGATGGGGGTCTCTAGCCCAGTCGGGCCTCAAACTCTAATAACTGAGGATGACCTTGAACTCCTAATACTTTTGCCTTCACCTCTGCAGTGCTGGAATTAACAGATGTGCACCATACCCAGTTCTTGAAGAGCTGGGGATTGAAACCAAGGCCTTGTGCATGCTAAACAAACAATACAACTGAGTTACATTCCAAACATTTGGTTATCCTCTTCTTTATATACCTATTGAAGGTTATCTTGGTTGCGCCTAGTTTCTTATATTTATGAATAAAATTCCTATGACTATTCACATGAATATTTCCTCATGGACATGAGATTTTAAGTCAACTGAGTAAACATTGTGTGGTTATGGGTAGTCTGTAAAACTTTTAACCTTTCAGTGTGACTGTACCATTGTACATTCCAACAGCCATGAGTGAGAGTCGTAGTCAGTTGTCCTCTTCCCCAGCAGTGATGCTGTCAGTGTTTGAGGTTGTAGGCATGCCAATAGTGATGTAGTAGCATCACATTTTCATTTAGGAAGAGGTTTTTTTTTTTGTACTCTTTATGTTTATTTCAAGTTGAAGTGCTTTTATTTGGTACCTTGTTTCTCACTGTTAGTAATTTAGGCAAATGGCCCTTTCCACTTTTGTATTAGTATTTTGTATAGTATTTTCATATAGTATTGAGCTATGACAAGTTTATGCCTAACTATAATGAAGGTATGGAAAAATGTTGAACTGATCTTCAAGGTTGGGTTTGATATTTTTTTTCCTCTTTTTATGGTGGTTCATGTGCCTTAGGCATCTAGAATATTAATAGAGTGTTTAATGAACATGGCAGAAAAATTAAAGACAAGCCTAAACAGCTTATAGAAGATGATTACATTGCAGATTTCAAACCTAGATGATCGCTGAAAAGCTGAAGAGTTTTGAAGAGACCTGCATCATTTGTTCATTCACTTGCTCAAAGCATCATGATTAAAAGCCTACTGTGTGATAGTGGTACTGTGAGGCAGGGATACAAAAGTAACTCAGCATGTATGTGTGTGTCCTTACTGTTGAGACAGAAAATTTACTTCTATGTTTCAGTCAGTCATAAAAGTACATTGCTTTTTTTAGTCTGGTTTCTTTCGCTAAGTAATATGCATGTATTCTGCAAAGTCAATTTTGAACAAATACTTTTGTTGCCTACTCTGTGCCACATACTGGAGGACTTAGGGGTGAATAACATACAAGGTTTCTGTCCCTCTGGAATTTGTGTTCTTGCATGAGAGGATTATTTCATTTATTACAGTTGTGGAGCTCCCGTGGAGACAAATGCAGAAGCTATGAGCATGATACCCCACCTCCCAGGAATAACCTCAGAAGAATTAAGGTGTAGACTGCAGCCTGCAGATTGAAGAGGACTTTTAAATAGTCTCAGGTGGTACTGGGGAAGAACCCAGCAGTTGGTGAATATTGACTAAATTAAGGGCAGTCAGGCTGCAGAGCCTATGAGTAAAACATCTACTTGCTCTCACCCCCTAGGTAAGGCCTTTGGCCCAGGCTGACCTGGAATTCACTGTATAGTCTCAGGCTGGCCTTAGACTCTCTGCAAGCTTCCTACCTCTGTCTCCGAGTGCTGGAATTAAAGGTGTACATCACCATGCTCAGTGTCTCCACTTTGCTTTAATTTGGCCATTTTCTCCAGAAAGTACTGTTTTTGTGATTCACATCCGATCCCTTAGTGTTGGTGGTTAATAAATGTATTCTTGCAGAAAATGGCTTTTTAAAAAATTTAATTTGAAATAACTTTTACATACAAAGTGTTTGGCTTGACCAATTATGGACAATATGATCCAGAGTTACAAGAACAAATGTAAACTATACACTTATTTCATTCTCACAGCAATAATTACTGAATACTTAGTGTGCTTCTATGATAATAATTTAGTGTTCTGAGTTAGAAAATGGATTTTTCCACATTTCTTTGTCATAAAATGAAATATAAAGTACAAATATAAAGAAAAAAACACCTTCCTTTAGGTAGCTAAAGAGGATCAAAGATGGGCTGGGTATGGTGGTACTCTCTTTCAGTCTTAGCACTCGGGAGGGAGGCTGAGGTAGGAGGATTGTTGTGGGCTTGAGGTCAGTCTGGGACCACTGAGTTCCTGGTCAGCCTGAACTAGAGTAAGACCATACTTCAAACAAACAAACAAGATACAAGAACCCCACTTCCAAGAAGCTTATCTAATAAGTGAGATTATATATAATAACAATTCTTCTTGGTGAGAAGTACAACTAGTAAGAGGTTGTTGTAGGAAACCAAAGACAGGGTGGATAGGACAAACCCACACTTGTGTGAGGAATCAGAGTCCAGGTCATACATGCAGTGGTGCCATATGAAATGTATACAAAGGATAAGGAAGCAGAGTCAAAACCAAATTGGGGCAGAGGATATAGCTCAGTTGGTAGAATGCTTTATGCATGAAGCCCTGAGTTCATTCCCCAGTGCCACATAAACCAGGAGTGCTGGGACACCACCGTAATCCCAATGCTTGACATTTGGAGGCAAGGGGATTTGCAATACAAGGTCAACCCTGGCTACATGGGACCTTGTCTCCAAAACAAAAACAAAACAAAACAACAATAACAAAAACAGTAACAACAACAAAAAAAAAAAACATCAAATGACAGTGACTTCAAGTCATATAATAAGAATGCTGGAAGCTAGGTGTGGTGGCGCATGCCTTTAGTCCCAGCATTCAGAAGGCAGAGGTAGGAGGATCACTGTGACTTCGAGTGCACCCTGAGAACACATAGCGAATTCCAGTTCAGCCTGGGCTAGAGGAGATCTTTACCTCAAAAATAAATAAATAAATAAACAAACAAATCAATAAATAAAATTTAAAAAAGAAAGGAGGGCTGGAAAGATGGCTTAGCAGTTAAGTGCTTGCCTGTGAAGCCTAAGGACCCCGGTTTGAGGCTCAGTTCCCCAGGACCCACGTTAGCCAGATGCACAAGGGGGCGCATATGTCTGGAGTTTGTTTGCAGTGGCTGGAAGCCTTGGCGTGCCCATTCTCTCTATCTCTCTCTCTCTCTCTCTCTCTGCCTCTTTCTCTCTCTGTCACTCTCAAATAAATAAATAAAAATAAAAAATAAAAAAAAGAAAGGAAAAAAATGTTAGCATAAGAATGCTCTAAATCTTTTTATAGTTGAAAATTATTTTGATTTCACAAACAATTTTGGAAAGAATTTAGTTTTCTCTATATTGTAAGATTATAGAAGGTTTTGTGTTAAGGCAGCTCCATGAAAGGATTACGTGACAACTATTAAATTTTTTATGTTTTCTTTCCTGACATTATAAGCTCAGGCTGATAGTAAACTCCTGAAAACTTAGCAGATTTTTACTTGGTGACTTAGTTTTTACTTGGTATTTTTAGGTATTTATACATTCACATGCCAAAATAAATAAACATCTGTTAACATTATAGAAGGTGTACTCCATTGAAAATCAGTTATTTTAAAAAGATTTTTTAAAATTTTTATTTATTTATTTGAAAGCACAAATAGAGAGATAGAAGAGAGACAGAAAAAGAATGGGCACGCCAGGGCCTCTGGCCACTGCAAACGAACTCCAGATGCGTGTGCCCCTTGTGCACCTGGCTTATGTGGGTCCTGGGGAATCGAACCTGAGTCCTTTGGCTTTGCAGGCAAACACCTTAACTGCTAAGACCTCACTAAAGCCCAAAAATCAGTTTTAAAAAAAAATTTTTATTAACAACTTCCATGATTATAAAAAATACCCCATGGTGATACCCTCCCTTCCCCCACTTACCCCTTTGAAACTCCACTCTCCATCATACCCCCTCCCCATCTCAATCAGTCTCTCTTTTACTTTTGATGTCTTGATCTTTTCCTCCTCTTATGATGGTCTTATGCAGGTAGTATCAGGCACTGTGAGGCCATGGATATCCAGGCCATTTTGTGTCTGGAGGGAGCATGTTGTATGGAGTCCTGCCTTTCCTTTGGCTCTTACATTCTTTCTGCCACCTCTTCCGCATTAGACCCTGAGCCTTGGAAGGTGTGATACAGATATTGCAGTACTGAGCTCTGCGGTCATTTCTTTCCATCACCATGATACCTTCTGAGTCGTCCCAAGGTCACTGCCATCTGAAAAGAGAAGATTCTCTACCAAAAGTGAGAGTAGCATTAATATAAGGGTGTGAACATTAACAGAAGTGCTTACTGGGCAGTTTGATAAGCATAGTATACACATTTGGCCAGACGACAGCAGACGTTACGCACCTAGGGCTCATGACTACCCCTGTTTTAAGTTTTCAGTATCAGGGATGTATTCCCTTTCCATGGAGCAGGCCTCCAGTCCAATTACAGGGCAGTTGGTTTTCCCCATAACAGCTGTGCCACTATTGCACCCGTTGGCTCATTTGGCCTGGCTGGCCAAATATAAGGCTTGCAGTGTCCACTGTTGAGTATCTTCACTGGTAATCCAGCTTTCTGTCAGCTGGTCTACATGGAGGAGGTTATCAGCTCAGTTCCAGCAAGATTTCTCAGTGGCCTTGCAGCCCAAGTATATGGAGTCCTTAGCAATAGGGTCTTACCATATATTCCTGGTGGGAAACCAAGGGCCTCGACAATGGCCTATAATGTTTTGGGGGCACCAGGGATCTCCCTGGCCAACAACTCACTGGAAGATATCCCATCCCTGGCACTGAAAATTTTCTAACAACAATCTACGGCTCCCGAGTGTTCCATTGTCCAAAAAAGTAGGATTACATATGTTTTATTTATATCCTCTTAGATTTTGATTAGCTGTCCCTCCACCTTTCCTTTACTCAGTCTCTTCCCCAGACCTCATTTTGGGTCTTTGGCTTTGCAAGCAAACACCTTAACTGCTAAGACCTCACTCCAGCCCGAAAATCATTTTTTTTAAAAAATATTATTTATTTATTTATTTGCAAGTAGAGAGAGAGAAGAGATACAGACAGAGGATGGGTATATCAGGCCTCCAGCTGGTGCAAACGAACTTTGTGCATCTGGGTTTATGTGGGCACTAGGGAATTGAACCAGAGTCAGTAGGCTTTGCAGGCAAGTGCCTTAACCACTTTGCCATCTCCCCAACCCTAGTTGTTGTTATTTTTTTTTTAAAGTTGGCAGCTGGACACACAAATCCTTGTGGGTGAGGTTGACACAGATCTGGCTTTGGTAAGTAACTCCCTGAGAAAGGACATACAGGTGTGTTACGATAGAAACTGTAGTGCACTAAATATCCTTACAGGCAGAGTTTGATTCCCCAGTACCCATGTAAAGCCAGATGCACAAAATGGCACATATGTCTGGAGTTCATTTGCAGCTG
Source organism: Dipus sagitta (assembly GCA_036346955.1). Lineage (NCBI taxonomy): Eukaryota > Metazoa > Chordata > Mammalia > Rodentia > Dipodidae > Dipus > Dipus sagitta. The sequence goes on along the minus strand of CM070772.1, from coordinate 133,392,887 downwards.
CTAGAGGCCCTGGCGTGCCCATTCTCTCTCTCTCTCTCTCTCTCAGGCATGGTGGCCCACTCGTTTAATCCTAGTACTCAGGAGGCAGAGGTCCAAGGATTCCTGTGAATTTGAGGCCATCATGAGACTACATGGTGAATTTCAGGCTAGCCTGGGCTAGAATGAGACATTACACCAAAATAAATAAGTAAAGGAAAAAGAAAAGGGAAAACAAAAAGAATAATTTTAATTGGAGTATTTAGTATGTTTACTTTTTCATATAATAACTAACATGGATTTAAATATAATACTTCGGCCACTTTTTTATTGGTCCATCACTTCTAAGTTTATTTTTTCTCCCTTGTTTTGGATTATATATATATTTTTCTATTTGTTTCTTTCTAATGGTTAACTCAAGTACAGATTATATCATGTAGGGTATTTTTGGTAATTTTATTTATTTATTTATTTGAGAGAGGGAGAGAGAAGGAAGGAGGGAGGGAGAGGAGGGAGAGAGAATGGGTGTACCAGGGCCTCTAGCCACTACAAATGAACTCCAGATGCATGTGCCACTGCATCTGGCTTTGCATGGTACTGGGGATTTGAACTGGGTCATTAGGCTTTGCAGGTAAATGCCTTAACCACTAAGCCATCTCTCTAGCCCTGTTGGTTAAATTTTATTTTTGTTAGAAAAGTGGATTTCTCATATTTTTATTTATTTTAATTGTTATGTTTGTGACCCATGTAAGCACTTGCATGCACATGCACACCAGGGCCTCTTAGTACTGCAAAGAATGCCAGATGCTTGCACCATTTTATGGTCTGGCTTTACATGTGTGGCTTAGGAATTGAACCCAAGCTGGCAGCTTTTGGAAGCAAGTGCCTTTAACTGCTGAGCCATCTTCCCAGCCTTTTTGCATGTGCATATGTGTAGTATGTGATGTTGTGTTTGGTGTATGCACATGTGTGGGTAGTTGTGGCACCTTGTGGATGCCCAGAGGAGAATTTCAGGTTTTATCCTCCTCCATTGCTCATCTGCTTGTTTTCCCCTGAAATAGTTTCTTCACTGATTCTGGAGCTTGTCATTTTCATGAGCCCCCGCCATTCTCCAGTTTCTGCTTCCCACAGGACTGGGATTATAGAGATGCATGGCCATGCCCAACTATTTACATGGGTCTTATGGATTTGAAGTCAGCATCCTCAGCCCCCTCAGAACATCATGCTTGTGCAGTGAGTGCTCTTAACCACTGAACCGTCTCACCAGCCTACTTTAATTTTGGGGGGTAGGTTTTTTTCAAGGTAGGGTCTCACTCTAGCACAGGCTGACCTAGCATTCCCTCTGTAGTCCCAGGCTGGCCTCCAACACACAGTGATCCTCCTACTTCTGCCTCCCAAGTGCTAGGATTAAAGATGGGTGCCATCATGCCTAGCTTTTCATAATTTTTGTTCAACATTTTATTGTGAAAAATTTTAACTAAAGTTAAAATAGCTTTCATAAGAGCTTACATATTTATCACTTAGATTCTGCCAATATTTTGTTTGCATTTGTTACATAACTGCCTGTGTGCCTGTCCACACACCTGTCTCTGCACCCATTTCCCCCTCATTTCTTAATTTTTTATTTTAATTTTTATTTTAATTTATTTATAAGTTTTATTTATTTACTTACAGAGAGAGAAAGAGGCAGATAGAGAGAGAGAATGGGCACACCAGGGCCTGCAGCCACTGCAAACGAACTCCAGATGCATGTGCCCCCTTGTGCATTTGGCTAACGTGGGTCCTGTGGAATCAAGCCTTGAACCGGGGTCCTCAGGCTTCACAGGCAAGTGCTTAACTGCTAAGCCATCTCTCCAGCCCTATCCCTCATTTCTTTTAGAGCTGGAAATCAGAACTGTATTCAGAACCAAATTTGAAGAGTTCGTTTTTAAAAAGTAATTTTATTTATTTGCAAGCCGAGAGAGAGAGAGAATGAGAGAGACCATGAGAACGAGTGTGCCAGGGCCTCTTGTTGCTGCAAATGAACTCCAGATGCATGTACCACTTTGAGGATCTGGCTTTATGTGGATACTGGGGAATCAAACCCAGACCATCGGGCTTTGTAAGCAATAACCTTTAGCCACTGAGCAATCTCTCCAGCCTCCTCTTAGTTTTTATATATTTCAAAGAAAATTATAGATCTTGGAATACTATCCTCCAAGTATTTCAAAATGCCTATTACCTTGGGTTTTTCCTATTGTCTTATAAGTTGTATTTACACACAATGAAACACATAATATATTTGCAGTCACCTGTTCTGAAAAGTGCACACACCTTTGTAACCTGATACTTTGAAGGATATGTACTGTCACCATTATCCCACATGCTTTCCCCAGTGAATCTCTTTTTGAAGGAAACCACTGTTTACACATTCTTCTACCAAAAATTAATTCTGTCTCTTCTGGAACTTCATTTTACTTGAGTCATATTTGTGTACTGTTTTGTCTTGCTACTTGTTTCACCTTAGCAAAATGGTGTTTTTGGCATATAGATATGTGTGTGTTATGCATGTAGTGTGTTTTTATGCATGTGGTGGGTGTGAGGATCAGGTATACATGCATATGTGGGTGGGTGTGCCTGTGGAGGCTAGAGTCAGTGTGAAGTGTCTTCCTTAATCACTATCCAGTTTAGTTTTTTGAGACATGATCTTACCGAATCTGGAGCTCACTGGTTAGCCAGTGATCCCCAGGGATTCTCCTTTCTCTGCCTTTTCAGCACTGGGATTGCAGGTCCACCACTACATCCAGCTTTTATATGGATGTTGGGGATGGAGCTGAAGTCCTCATGCTTATGTGCCAAACACTTTTCTGGCTAAGCTATACAACCAACCTCAGCAAAATGTTTTTGAGGCACATCTGTATAATTGTATCAGTAGTTAGTCTTTTGAATTGAGAAGTGTTCCACGTAGAGTATTTCCAGTTTTGCCATGATGAATGAACAGTTTCAAAAGTTTATTCTTTTCTTTTACAACTTTTTATTGACACCTCCGCACTTATAGACATGATCATAATCCCCTCCCACCACCTTTTTCCACCTCTCCCAAATCCCTCCTCCACTGGATTTCTTCTTGCCAACTCATCGCTCTTCTAGTTTTAAAAATACTTTATTTATGTATTTGCAAGGAAAGAGAAAGGAGAGAGGGAGAGGGAGGTATGGAGAGGGAGAGAATGGGCACACTAGGGCCTCTAGCCACTGCAAACGAACTCCAGATACAGGTACCACTTTGTGTATCTGGCTTTATGTGGGTACTGGGGAATTGAACCCCAGTCATTAGGCTTTGCAGGCAAATGCCTTAACTGCTGAAAGATTTCTCCAACCCTCTCTTCTATTTTGATGTCATCATTTTTTCCTCCTGTTATGCAGGTCTTGTGTGGGTAGTGTCAGCTACTGTGAGGTCATGAGTGTCAGGGTACTTTGTGCCTGGAAGACAGCATTGCAAAGCACTCCTCCCCTTTGGCTCTTATGTTCTTTCCGCTCTTGTGTAGTTAGTGTCAGCCACTGTGAGGTCATGAGCATCAAGGCCACTTTGGGTATTGTAAGCAGTCCTCCCCTTCCTTTGGCTCTTACATTCTTTCTGCCACCTCTTCTGCAATGGTCCCTGAGCCTTGGCAGTGTAGTGGAGATGTCTCAGTGCTGAGCACTCCTCTCTCACTTCTTCTCAGCACTCTGATGCATATTGCATCTCTCCAGTGGTCACCACCATCTGAAAAAAGAAGTTTCTCTAACCAAAAGTGAGAGTAAAGCCGGGCGTGGTGGCACACGCCTTTAATCCCAGCACTCGGGAGGCAGAGGTAGGAGGATCGCTGTGAGTTCGAGGACACCCTGAGACTCCATAGTGAATTCCAGGTGAGCCTGGGATAGAGTGAGACCCTACCTCGGAAGACCAAAAAAAAAAAAAAAAAACACAAAAGTGAGAGTAATATTAACATATGAACATAAACATAAATATTTAGAGAGCATTATGGAAAGAGTTCATTATTATATGTGAATTTTTGTGAATATTTGCTTTTATTTTTGAATAAATCTAGAAACGGAATTGCTGGGTTGCAGAATGGTATATAAATTTTAAAAGAAATGGGTATATGTAGCTGTGCCTTGGAACTGTGAACAGTGCTGTGTGAGAATTCTGGCCGTTGTGTTTCATGTCTTCGTCAGTGTTTGCTGTCCCTGGTCTTCATAGTGTTAACCATTCTGGTGGGTGTGTGGTGTATTTACTTCCTTGTGACTTACATTTGCCTTTTCCTTGTGACTACTGATGCTGAGAACCTCTCCATGTGTGTGTCATTTGTGAAGTATCTAGTCAGGTCTTTTGCCCATTCTTGTAGTTGGTTAGTTTTGTCTATATTACTGAGTTGTATGTAGTCTTTTTATATCTTGAATACCAGTCATTTGTCATATTACATATTTTATAAATATCGTGTTCTAGTATTAATGTGTCTGTTCATTTTCCTAGTGGAAGAATAGAAGTCATAAACTTTATAAAATGCTCTTTTGTTCTTCTTTAGTCATTGCCTTCTGTAGCCTAAGAAATGTGAATTCTCCTAAGTCATGAAGATTTCGCTGTGTGTGATGATGTATGCACTTGAATGTGCCCATGCGGTACCCCTTGTGCTCCCCTGTGGTGGGGTGTGTTCGCCTGCAGTGGTTGGAGCAGGGACGTCAGGTGTCCTGCTCTATGGCTTTTTTTCTCATTCATGTTTTTTGTTTTTGTTTTTGTTTTTCAAGGTATGGTTTCAGTCTAGTTCAGGCTGACCTGGAATTCACTGTGTAGTCTCAGGGTAACCTTGAACTCCTGGTGATCCTCCTACCTCTGCTTCTCGAGTGCTGGGATTAAAGGTGCTCAGCTCATTCATGTTTTCTTTTTAAATTTTTATTTATTTATTTGAGAGAGAGAGAATAAGCGTGCCAGGGCAACAAACCACATGTCACCTTGTATATCTGGCTTATGTGGGTCCTGGGGAATTGAACCTGGGTTCTTTGGCTTTGCAGACAAGTACCTTAACCACTAAACCATCTCAGCAGTCACTGCTCATCCTTATTTAAAACAAAGTGTGTTACTGGTTCCTGAGATTGCTGCTCACACAAGCACATGTGTGTGTGTGTGTGTGTTTTGGTTGGTTGGTTTTGCTTAGTTTTTTGTTTGTTTGTTTGTTTTTACAAGCTCTGGTGATTCTCTGTCTGCTTCCCTTCAAGACTGGAGTTACAGACATGCATGGCCATGCCCCAACTGTTTATGTGGATATTGGATATCAAACACCTGGAGCCATCTCAGGTGTCCTCAGGCCCTCATGTTTGCACAGGAAGTGCTCTTCACCACTGAGGCATTTCTTCAGCCCTTTTCATTCTTCTGTGTGTTTCTTTTTTCCACTCTGTTCTCTTCAGTTGCCTCCCCTCACCATTCATGCACACTGGACCCAGGGCACATGCATACTGACCATGTTCTCTACCACCGAGTTGTAACCCTTGCCCATTGAAGGTGGCATTTATCTTTGCTCTCTTCTTCCCTCTCCGCTTACAGTTTCCCTTGAGTCACAGAAGTGTTATAGAACTCAAGAAAGTGGGATTTGAGATTCAAAACAGTACTTCTCCAGTATCCAGTTAGGCATTTTGCATGGCTTCTGGATGGTTACTTTGTTACTTACATTATGGGTACTTTTTACTGGGTGTTATGCTTCTGCACTGCTTGAAAACATTTTCAAGAGACTGCACTCAAGTGGAGCCTTTAGCTTCTTTTTCTGCTGCATAGTTATTTTGTGTGTTGTGCAGAGTTAAGGCTGTCATGTGCCTCACTAACTTCCTGTGGCAGGTGTTTTACAAAACCTGACCAGTAAAAGGTACTGGTTATTCTCAATCTAGTTTAATTATATAGTAATGACAAGCAAATCTTGTACCAGTTCTAGATTTTCTTTCCCATTCTTTAAATTGCCCTTTTGTGTAGATCAATCACATGCCAACTGATTTGTTATCATTAATCGTATTATATTCATGTCCCTTATCCCTCACCAGTATAGGAAAGGGGCTGCTGTGTGTGTTCTGAGATATGTACCTGGCTATTGGAGCACTTTCTGATGTGATTGTGATCTCCCTATCCTGGAAGTTCAACACAGAGTGTAGATTTATTTATACTGTCCTTTTTCTTCCTCGCTGCATGGAAACATATCTTACTGTTGTTGCATAGCAACTGACTATGTATTTATTGGTTTTGTTTAGTAATTTTTCCCTATGGGATGTGGAATTTGAATAATTTCCATGATTCTAAACATGAGTGTTAATGGTTTCTGTTTAACCCTTTATATTTAAAATAGGAAAAAACCTCATTGCTCACAGGTAAATACCATTTTTGTTATTTTTCTATAAATTAGTATATAAATAGTGTTTTTTTTTTTTGAGGCAAACCCAACAGACTGGCCCTTTTAAAAATTTTTTTTCATTTATTTTTATTTACTTATTTGAGAGCAACAGACAGAGAGAGAAAGAGGCAGTGAGAGAGAGAGAGAGAGAGAGAATGGGCGCACCAGGGCCTCCAGCCACTGCAAACGAACTCCAGACGCGTGCGCCCCCTTGTGCATCTGGCTAACGTGGGTCCTGGGTAATCCAGCCTCGAACCGGGGTCCTTAGGCTTCACAGGCAAGCGCTTAACCGCTAAGCCATCTCTCCAGCCCATGGCCTTTTTTTTTAATGCGAGAGAGCAGTGCACATGTGCCGCCTTGTGTGCTTGTATCACCTTGTGAGTCTGGCTTATGTGGGATCTGAAGAGTCAAACATGAGTCCTTAGGCTTCACAGGCAAGTGCCTTAACTGCTAAGCCATCCCTCCAGCCCAATAAATTAATTAAAATTTTTTTAAATTTTATTTTAGAGAGAGAAAGAGAGAGAGGGATGGAGGGAGAGAGTGGGCATGCCAGTAGCCACTGCAGACAAATACCAGACACGTGTGCTGCCTTGTGCATCTTGCTTACCCTTGGGTACTGGGGAATTGAACCTGGGCCCTTAGGCTTTTCATGCAACCATCTTAACCCCCAAGCCATCTCTCCCTAAATTAATTTTTTTTAAAAAAATGGATGAAATTTTAAATCTTCATGAGTGTTATGTCTTTTGAATCATGTCAATCTGAAATAGGTTGTCTGACTTGATTTTTATGACTGAGATTTTCATGAGCCATTGGATTTGTCAGTCTGGATTTGTTTACTATTTTCTATGAGTAGGTTTACATTGTGTACTTTGGGCAGAAATATTATAGAAGTGATATTATTTGGCATCTAAAAATATTTTATTTATTTATTAGTTGTTGTTTTATCAAGGATTTCACTCTAGTCCAGGCTGACCTGGAATTCACTATTAGGGTCTCAAGCTGCCCTCAAACTCACAGCAAACCTCCTATTTCTGCTTCTCAAGTGTTGGGATTAAAGGTGTGTGTTACCACACCCAGCTCTATACTCTTTGTTTTTTTATAATTAACTAACATCTTTGTAGAGAGTTACTTTGCTATATAAATACCCCATTTTATATCAAACTCACGCCTACTAGCTCACTGGTTTTAGTATTCATTGATACTTGTTGATGTTTCTTGACTGAATAAACACTGTGATGTGTGCGATGTTTGATGATTTTGTAATTCAACCATTCCTATTCCTTTTATTAGTTGTAAATAAAGGGCATTTCTATTCCTGTGTGTGTGTGTGTGTGTGTGTGTGTGTGTGTGTGTAGACTTTTTTTTTTTTAAGGTAGGGTCTCACTCTAGCCCAGGATGACCTAGGATTCACTGTGGAGTCTCAGGGTGGCCTCAAACTCATGGCGATCCTCCTACCTCTGCCTCCCGAGTGCTGGGATTAAAGGCGTGCGCCACCACGCCCGGCGACTTTTCTTTTTTTTCTTTTTGAGGCAATCCCAACAGGCTGGCCCCCCCCCCTTTTTTTTTTTTTTTTTAATGTGAGAGAGAGCAAGAGAGTGTGAGAGAAAATTTGTGTGCTAGGGCCTCCAGCCATTGCAATTGAGCTCCAGATGCATGTGACACCTTGTATGCATGTGTGACCTAGGCTGCTTGCATCACTTTGTGCATCTGGCTTATATGGGACCTGGAGAGTCGAACATGGGTCCTCAGGCTTAAAAGGCAAGGGCCTTAACTGGTAAGCCATCTCTCTAACCCAAGACTCTTATATAACTATTTCATTCTATAGTTTACAATCTCTTCCTATTGTTACATTTTCCTATTCAAACCATTCCAGCTTTGCTTAGTTGCCAACCTCCAGCCCTCCCCCAAACTTTTTTTTTTTTTTTGTCTTTTTGGCGTGCCTCCATCATTCTTCGAGCTGTTTCTTGCTTTCTGGTGTAATAGCATGTGCTGTAATCTGCCATTTCTCTAAGAGGCCCTGATCTTGGCTCCAGGTCTGCTTATTGCTATTGAGTGTTAACTGTTTGTAGGCCTTTTAAGTGGACTGATCTAGGGAAAATGAGAGTTCTTGTATGTGTGCACATGTCTGGTTTGTCCACTCCTAAGTTCACAAGTATACCTCAAATTCCATTTTAATACCAAACGTTCTTTCTCGTTGTCACCTTTCCTATCTGTAACTCCATTGACGGTTGAGAAACTTAGCTTCTGTTATCCTCAGCTACATTGACTTATTGCATCAGTTTCCCATGTGTGAGCAGTCTCCTATTGCTGCCATAGTCTCTCTGTGCTTTCCTGACCCACTCCACTCCGGCTAGCACTGATGGCTATGTAGGGCCACCCCCACTGCCATTCCTAGCACTTTGCCTTTTTGGACTCTGACGCTCTCCATTGGGCTATTGCACTTGTCCCCCTCAATCTTGTAAGTTTATAAAAAAGTTTTTATTTATTTATATTTATCTGAGATGGTGGGGGGGAGAGAATGAATGAATGAATGGGTGCACCAGGGCCTCTAGCTAGTGCACATGAACTCCAGAAGCATGCACCACCATGTGTATCTGGCTTACTTGGAACCTGGAGACTCAAACCTGGGTCCTTAGATTTCACAGGCAGTGCCTTAACCACTAAACCATCTCTCTAGCCTCCCCCCCCACTTTTTTTTTTTACTTCAGGAAAAAGATTTGAGTGAATCTTCAAAGAGATCTGAATTTACATTGAGACAGACTATCTTTTTCTGTTGGAGAATGAAGCCAGGACCTCATACATGCTAAGCTTGCACTCTACCACTTAGCCACATTCCCTGCTCCTTGAAATAAGCTTTTAATTTTAGCTACTTGACCCCAGGTAATACCTGGCAGTGGGTCACAAGTCAGCAGAACCTTCATTTTAAGAGCTTTTTGAAAACATTGTTAAAATTTAAAAAGTTGTTTCTATTTTGATGGTTATGTTCTTTTACGATATATTTTCTTTGGATGAATGTTTATGCCAGACATTTGTCTTTTTCCTAATATATTTCAGTATTATTATTATTTTTGAATGTATATATTTATTTATTTATTGACAACTTCTATACTTACAGACAACAAACTGATATTTCCCTCCCCTCCCCTCCCCCACTTTCCCCTTCATAACTGCTCTCTGTCATATCCCCTCCCTCTCTCCATTAGTCTCTCTTTTAATATGATGTCATCATCCTTTTCTCCTATTATGAGGGTCTTGTGTAGGTATTGCTAGGCACTGTGAAGTCATGGATATCAAGGCCAGTTTCTGTCTGGACAGTTGCATTGTAAGGAGTGGTACTCTTCCTTTGGCTCTTACATTCTTTCTGCCACCTCTTCTGCAATGGACCCTGAGCCTTGGAGGGTGTGAGATGTTTCAGTGCTGTACATGCCTCTGTCCCTTCTTCTCAGTGCTATGTTGCCTTTTGGGTCATCCCATTGGTCATCACCATCTGAAAAGAGAAGCTTCTCTTTTGGGGTAGTTTCCAATCTCACCAGTGCTGAGTGCCCACCTCCATCCCTCCATGTTGTGCCGTGGAGCTGGAGCTCCGATCAGCTGTTCTGGCTGCACTGCCACTGGGGGCTGAATGCCAGAGGTTCATGGTTCTGATGGTGGGGGATGGGAGATCAGTATTCTTCTTTATAGCTAATATATGTTTGATGATTTACATGTGCAGAGAATATGATAAAAGTACATTGAACTTAAAAAAAACTTTGATAACATTGATATATTATGCCAAGTATAAGTATTGCTGAGAGCAGGCCAGCATTCTGAGTGAGTGCTCTGAAATTCCAGTGAGTGGATTCCAAAATGTACTGTGGTTCACTGGCTAAGTTGAAAAGTACTTGGTGATACTAGTTCTTCCCTTCAAAAGTTTCATGTAGATGTGTAACTCTTTCCTCATCCTTTAGCCAAAGCTTATTTCCATGAATGAGGACAGAATAAAAGCCTTGTAGCCCCATTTCAGGGAGTGTATGGTTTCTTGTGGCTCTTAGAGTGACTTTTTGAGAATGTTACACAGATTTGTTTCAGATACCTTACTAAGGATTATTCCCAATTTTCAGGCTTTTTTTTTTCTTCTCTTTGCTTGCATTGTTTTTTTTTTTCCCCTTAATTTTTTTTCTCATTAATCTTTTATTTTTAATCTTGGTTTTACAACAGAAAAATACCATAGCCAAAAAAAACAAACAAAAAAAAAAAAAAACAAAAAAAATGCCAGGCATGGTGGCACACGCCTTTAATCCTAGCACCCGGGAGGCAGAGGTAGGAGGATCGCCGTGAGTTTGAGGCCACCCTGAGACTCCATAGTGAATTCCAGGTCAGCCTGGGCCAGAGTGAAACCCTACCTGAAAAAAAAAAAATACCATAGCTGTCAATTTAAAATGAGGTTCTTGGGCTGGAGAGATGGCTTAGCGGTTAAGCGCTTGCCTGTGAAGGCTAAGGACTCCAGTTCGAGGCTCGATTCCCCAGGACCCACGTTACCCAGATGCACAAGGGGGCGCACGCGTCTGGAGTTCATTTGCAGTGGCTGGAAGCCCTGGCGCACCCATTCTCTCTCTCTCTCTATCTGCTTCTTTCTCTCTCTCTCTCTGTCACTCTCAAATAAACAAATAAAAAAATGAACCAAAAAAATAAAATAAAATAAAATAAAATGAGGTTCTTGCTTTAAAGCATTACCATTATACCCTATAATTACATCTTATATATACAAGAACTGTGTGCAAAGTGCTTTACATGCTATAAAAGATGACTTTGGGATAAGATACAAATGGCTATCCTTAGGAGTCAGTTATCTTTGACTACTTGTAATGAGTCACAATTGTTAACATCCTTAACTTTCACTTCATTTCTATAAAGAGAAAAGCCATCATTTTCTAACACTAAGTTGACATCTTGATTTTTAAAAATAACTACTGATCCACAGGTCTAAACTTTATTTCTACATATAGTTCAGCTTGTTTTTCTTCTTAATAAGTGAAGGACATTTTTTGTAAACCAATTATTAGTGGATCCTTTTAGACATTTTAATAAGATGCAGTAAAATTTTAAATCAAGTTACATTAATGAAAAGGATGTTTGGGAAAAGTAAACTGTATTCTAACACTTTTTCATCTAAGAACTGCACTATGTACTAGAGATAGACTGAATATTTCTCTTATTTAAAACCCTCCAAATAACAGATGCTAAACCCAGCATCTTATATAGCAACAATGCTTAAAAAGTTATTTGATATACAAAGCTGGGCTTGGTAGCACATGCCTGTAATCCCAGCAATTTGGGAGGTAAAGGCAGGAGCTTCAGTAGTTCAGAGTCATCCTTAGCTACACAGCAAGTTCAAGGCCATCTGGGGTACACTGAGACCCTGTCTGAAAATACGAATATTTTGCTATAAAGTCTTTCAGTTAAGTCTTTATAGCACAAGGGATATTTAAGTGAGCAACAGGTTGGGGAAGCATACAAGAAACATTATTTCCCAGGATCAATATTAGTCTCTTTTCATCTAAAGGTGAGAAGTGAGATTAAGGGAGTACAGATTCCATTCATTAGGCATGCTTTCATTATATTGATGAACACATGGTCTGTTAGCTCATACATTCTGCCAGTACCCTTGGTTAAGCTCTACCCATATATTATACCCCAAAGGAAAAAAAGGAGGGACTAACAGGTTAAGAATTAAACTGTTGTTTACCACTTACAGAAAAGGATTTTCATGCGTTTTCCTTTTTCAGTTTTATAAGTCAACTTTCCTTTTATATTACAGAGCACCCTAAATAGCAGTCACTATATCTATACTTGTTGCAGTCAGGTTCACAGTGCTGGCAGAAAACACCAGACCAAGTGCAGCTTGTGTGTATGGCGGGGGTGGGGTGGTATTTTGGCTTACAGACTCAAGGGGAAGCTCCATGATGGCATAGGAAAACAATGGCATGAGCAGAGGGTGGATATTACCTCCTAGCTAACATCAGATGGACAACAGCAACAGGAGAATGTGTAATAAACATTGGCAAGGGGAAACTGGCTGCAACACCCATAAGCCCGCCCCCAATAATACACTGCCTCCAGGAGGCGTTAATTCCCAAATCTTCATCAGCTGGGAACCAGCATTCAGAACACCTAAGTTTTGGGGAGACACATGAATCAAACTACCACAATTGAGAAATGATTACAAAGGAATAAATATAAATGATGTGATTCTCAGAATTACTTTGAAACCTACATTAGGCCCGTTCTTTATCATCTCCATCAGCATATTTTGTATGTTCTATGAATCGTCTGTGAGCACTAACCTAGAACACAGACTCTAGTTTTCCGGGATGATATCTGAACACCAACTGCGTTGTGAAGATCCAACTATGCGCAGACAACTGAGAATATAAAGTTCTCCTGGCGGTTCACTACAACTTGGCATGACAATTCAGTGACTAGTATAAAATTGATTTAACCTCACTCGAAGTTTACTCTTGGTTTGCATGCTTTCTTATACTTTAGAAAACTAGAAATACTTATAAATCTGATCTCTTCATCACAAATGTGCCTTGGAAAAGCATCTTATATTTCTCTATGAGAGATAATCAGGTAAACATGCTATAAAACAATAAACACTTTATTCAGTTATTTTCTTCTCCATCTTTGATAATATAAATGCACCAACCATTGGACAATAAAAAGCCATATAATAGCAAAAGTTAATGCACCAGAAGACATCTCAAAGGGCTACCAAGATGGTCTCTGTGAGGAGGGACGTGTCTGTGATGTTGATGATTTTGCCTGCAATGAAGTCTGTGGAGGACATTTTGCATGTCCTTCTGCAAGCTGATGAGCACCAGAGCGATCTGCTTGTTGAGGCTGCCTTGTGACCCTCGGTCAGAGCTCCAGCACTCTCCATCACCTCCGCTTTCAACTTGTCTGCCCTTGGCTCCTTCACTCAAATGTGGCATTCTATGACCTTTTCTTGTCCAAATTGCCCCTGTAGAGTCACAGTAAACCCCATTGTCTGAGTCACTTGTCAAATGCTGAACTCCTGAAATATCTTCATTGTGATCATCATTCATACCTGGGTGAACACAGACAGAAGTTTTTCCAGTTTGGTCCTAGTTTTGATCTGTAAGTTTTACTTCTCCAGCTCTTTTGTCATTCCAGGAAGAATGGGCACAGATGTCATTCTGTATAGTCTGAACAAGGCTGTCTTTATCACAGCCATTAGTGACATTGACATCAAATTCTTATCTGCTGATTTCTTCCTCATTTTTTTAAAGTTTTTTTTGTTAATTTTTATTTATTTGACAGCAGAGACAGAGAGAGAAAGAGGCAGATAGATAGAGAATGGGCATGCCAGGGCCTTCAGCCACTGTAAACAAACTCCAGATGCCTGCGCCCCCTTGTGCATCTGGTTTACATGGGTCCGGGGGAATAATTGAGCCTCAAACCGGAGTCCTTAGGCTTCACAGGCAAGCGCTTAACCGCCAAGCCATCTCTCTAGCCTCTTCCTCATTTTCTTATCACTACCACTCTGTTCTATTCCTTTTACTTCCTCTTGGACCTCTTCTTCCTCAGACTCAGCACCATTATCCCAGCTTTCAGCTTTACCATTCACAGATTTTGCATCTGGAGAAGTCAGAACATTATCAAGATCTGAAGTTAAGTCAGAACTCCTGCTGCTCTTTGTGTCTTATACAAATTCATAAAAGGGACTGATGACATGCAGCAATTCTTCAACTGTTGTCAGTCACGGGCATTGTTTTAAGAATTTTTTCATTTCTTCTACATATGCAATCATGGCTTCTTTGGCCATATCACCCAATGAACTCCAAACATCCCATTTGTATCTTCCAATAGGATCCCAGAATGCAGGCCTTGGAGGTTTTGCAGGGCCTTTCAGTTGCCTATTTATAAAAGATATAAAACTTGAGCATCATTTCGTTTGTTGGCTGGAATGATCCATTTTTTGGCTAACTGTGGATCACCTTCAAGGCTGCCTCAAACCTGGTTTCGTGCACCGATCAGGTGTCTGCCATCTCCAGCTGCCAGTGGTGGCCCTGGTCCCAAGGTCTGTCTGTGGGAATCAGGCAGCAACCACAGCACTAGCTTTCTTAGGTGCCTGCATGAAATGAGAGGAAGAGCATTTCTAACAGTAGGTCTTGGGGGTCAGGCCACTAGTATTCTTGGACCCTCGCTGCTCCCACATATAGGCTACAGGCTTCAGGCTGAGCAGCCACACCCCCTTTGCCTGCGGAGGCAGCTGTCGGTCTTAAGTAAAATTTTAATGTGGAACTAGGTCTGTCTGTGGCATGAGCAGTCATGCCTAGGGAGATCTGAGTAGGGGCAGATGGACATGGGCATGCCTACATTCCTAAAGTGTTAACATCACCTGAAGTTTGGGAGAGAGAGGGACATTTTTATAATGAGATGATTATGGATAGTATAGAGCACCACACATTTACATACATTTTGTGTAGTTTTAGGAGTAAAAATGAAAAAAAGAATTTTAATGCTTATTGCTGAACTGCTGAAGACTATGCCCCAAGCCATGAAATATTTACTCACTCCTCTGCCATCAGAAGTGGTGCCAGGAAGGCACTTTCTCATAGCTGATAAAATGATTTTACTTCTTTTTGTAGCCAAACACTGCTACCTTTTCCTGCTTCCTAGCTTCCATAATTTACTAATTTTCTTTTCTTTTTTTTTTAAAAGTATTTTATTTATTTGTTTGTTTGAGACAGAGGCAGAGAGAGAATGAGAGAGGGAGAGAGGGAGGGAGGATGGGCACATTAGAGACTCTAGCCACTGCAAACAAACTCCAGCTCCAGACACATGAACCACATTGTGCATCTGGCTTATGTGAGTACTGGGGAATCAAACTTGGGTCCTTAGGCTTCACAGGCAAGTGTCTTAACTGCTGAGCCATCTCTCCAGCCCAATTTACTAATTTTCTATAGAACACCTATTCTGGGCTGGAGAGATGGCTCAGTAGTTAAGGCACTTGCCAGCAAGGTCTATAACCACCCAGGTTCAATTTCCCATTCCACTTAAAGCCAAAGGCACAAAGAATACATATTCTTTCAGGGCCCAATTTACTAAGTGTTCATTTGTTTTTCTGAAACATTATTTTTTATTTATTTTTATTTTTTATTTTTTATTTTTTGTTTCTTTGAGGTAGTCTCGCTCTAGCCCAGGCTGACCTGGAATTCACTATGTAGTCTCAAGGTGGCCTCGAACTCATGGCAATCCTCCTACATCTGCCTCCTGAGTGCTGGGATTAAAGGCATGTGCCACCACGCCCAGCAAATATTAGTTATTTTTATGGGAGCATCTCACCTATGTGTTTGCATTTTTTCAAAGCATTCTCACTGGAAGCAGGCTCAGTGGTGGCCACATCACTTGACAGACACCGTCTTCAGCTCCCTACTGAACCAAGGGGCGAGCATGTCTCAGGTGTCCTCTACCTGCTCTCAGCGGCTCCTCTCCTCCAGTGTATCATGTGACTTAAAGAAACAGGTACTTGGGAATTATCTAACATCATGGTATGGGAGCCATTCCTGCCTGTGAGCCCTCAGTCGTCTTTCTTTAATCACCCTTCTTGGCCCAGAGCCTGTCCTAGGATAAGAGAAAGGACAATAGATAGGGGCTTGGGTTTGAAATGAAACTAGTCATTTGGCAGTGCAGATATCATGTGATATACATCAACCATCATTGTCATTATTTTAAGGATGGAGCATATTACTAACTGTAGGTACTTGAAATAGAAAACAATACCATACTAGGAATATGGGAGGTAGAGAATTAGTAAACCATCTCAAAAAATAAAGTTCTTGGAGCTGGAAAGATTGCTTAGCAGTAAAGGTGCTTGCCTGCAAAGCCAAAGGACCTTCCCTGGTATCCACTTAAAGCCAGATGCACAAGCTGGCACATGCATCTGGAGTTCGTTTGCAGTAGTTAAGAGGCCCTGACACACACATTCATTCTCTCTCTCTGTCTCTCTTTGTCTTTCTATATGCCTCTTTCTCATAAATAAATAAAAAATAAGTAAGTAAAGTGCCTTTAATCCCAGCACTCAGGAGGCTGAGGTAGGAAGGTTGCTGTGAGTTCAAGACCAGCCTGAGACTACATAGTGAATTTCAGGTCAGCCTGGGCTAGAACAAGTCCCTGTTTTGGAATCAAATCAAATCAAATCATTAAAGTTCTTTACTTTGTGCAAGTTTGTGTTTAAATATCAGAAAGCCAATACTAATAGCCATTCTCAGAAATGCTAGGCTTGTTCAGTTTTGTTATCACAAAACCCTACAGGTTTGAGTATTTAATCAACAGGAGCTCTAAAAATCTGATAGAGCTGTATATTTTCTCTAGTTGTCAGGAAGCTCTGTACAATCTTTGTCAATTGAGAACTAGTTGATATCATTGAAGACCATATTATTTTCCTACACAGTTGATGAACATGCTGGTTTCAGTAGTATATACTAGTTTTTTCCTCTGAAACACTGGTGTGTGTGGTGGTATTTTGGAAGCCAGGAGGCACTGTAAATTATTGGTTATATTAAATTGATGCCATACCCACAGCAGAGCAAGCAAAAAGGATGAACTGGGGACAAAAATAGTAACAAGTTTTTCCCCAGGAAACCTCAAAGCACATAATGAGGTATTACCATGTTGATTATGTTTAAAAAAAGAGGAGGAGGGGAAAAATCCAAATGACAAAAGATCTTAACTGTAGGCTTAATAGAATAGACTGTAGATCAAAAATTTCTTGTTCATGCTTCTGAAAATCTCTGAGAAGCTCAAGAACATTTAAGAAGTCTCTCATCAATTCTTAATGATTTACTGGCTGGTGGATGAAGAATGTAATATTGCACAAAGTTAAGTACTGTGATTTTTCCCAAATGGTAATATTGTAATGTCTCCAGATGGTCATTTTAAACTACTTTTTGTTTTGTAATGTTTTTCCTAATTTTCTGAATTTCTTTGGATTTTTAAAAATCATTTTAAACAACAGAAAATAGCACCTTTAAATCCTTCTCAGGTATCCATATTGGCTCTTAACACACCATCTATATCATTTTCTCTATGTTTGCTATTTTTTTCTTGAACTTTTTACAGATATAGTGCTTATTACCCTTGACGTAGACATAGTTCAATAATCAAATTGGGAAATTAATGTTGATATATTATATAATCTTCAGACTTAAACTTTATCAGTTATCCCAATAATGTCCTTCATAGCAAAAAAAAAAAAAAAATTCGATATGTAGTCTGGATACCATGCAGTGTTCAATTGGCATGTCTCCTACTGTCCTAAGTCTTGACCTTTGCTGTCTGTGATCTTGACAATAAAAAATATAGGTGGGGGCTAGAAAAATGGCTTAATGCTTAAAGGCTCTTACTTAGAAAGTTTGCCCATCCAGGTTCAATTCCCCAAGATCTACGTAATGCCAGTTGTACAACATGGCCCATGTATCTAGAGTTTGCAGTAGCAAGAGGCTCCGACATGTCCATACTCTTCCTCCCTCCTGGCGATCCTCCTACCTCTGCCTCCTGATTGCTGGGGTTAAAGGCGTGTGCCACCACACCCAGCTAAGAAAATGAATTTTAAAACATGGAATTCTCAGAAAGCTACAGGAAGAATTTTGTGTATATTCACCAGAAAGAAATGATAAATGCCTGGAGGAGATATATTTTATCTTCTTTTTTCTTTTTTAAGTTGGCATACAGAGATTTGGGTATTTATTCATTGTGGAATTTTCAAAAACAATTTGTTTTAGTTGAGTTTCATCACTACCTCTTCTCTCCAACCCCTTCCTCCCCCCTCAGTTTATATTAATCTCCCCCATTCTCTTTATATGTCACCTGTGTCCTTTCCCTCTTCCTTTACCTCTCTTTCATCTTATCCCTTTGTACTCACTCTTGGTTACCATTCAACCTTTGTAGGTTGTACTCGCACTTGCCCCCCCCCCATACTTGTATATACTACAAGCAAAGATGCATATATCAGAAAGAGTATGCAGTGTGGGTCTTTCTGAGTTTGGGTAATTTAATATACTTCTTTCCAGGTCTATCCATTTTCCTTTATTTTTTTTTTTCCCATAGTGCTGAGGAATTCTGTGTGTACCACATTTTTACTATTGATTCATGTGTCTGTGCACATCTAGGCGGAGTCTGATTCTTAGCTATTATAAATAGAGCAGCAGTAGGAATGGATGTGCAAGTTTCTCTGTAGTAGAGTGTGAATTCCTTAGGGTATATGCCCAAGAGTGGCATAGCTGGGTCATATGAGAGGTCTATTTTTAAGTTTTTTCATTGTTCACACCTGTATTTCAAGTTTGGAAATGCATATTTGCAAGCAGCAACACAAAAGTATTTATGGAGAATGCATAATCTCTGAAAATTTTGAAAACATCCCTGTTACCAATACATTTCTAAATACAAAACTGACTATTATATTTGTTACTTCTGTGTAGTAAGAGAAGTTCATTTTCAAACAGATAAAATTCAGTCTTTAGGTGTAAATGGTCTGAATGACAGTCTTTTTCTTTTCTTTTTTTAAAATTTCTTAGTCGTTTGGGATCCTTTAGCATGCAAAAGCTTTGGACAGGAGGGTCTACAAAGAGACTGGGGTTGTATTGTGGTATCCAATTAGGCTAGAGCTGGGAATGCCTCTGGGTCATACACATCAGGAGCCGAAGCACTTCACTTATCAGTCTTGCTTCCACAATTTGGACATCCATCACAGCCACCATGGCCATTTCCACTTTGTCTTCCCCTGCTGCCCCATCCTGGGCACCCTAGGCCTAGATAAAGTTGATCTCCAGCTGAGATGTTACATAACTGAATCTTCAGCATGAGCCACTTTACTTTTTTTTTTTTTTTTTTTTTTAATGTGAGAGTGAGAGACTTGGTGCATCAGGGCCTCCAACCATTGCAATCGAACTCCAGGTGTATGTGCCCCATGTGCACGTGTGACCTGGTACTCTTATGTCACTTTGTGCATCTGGCTTATGTGGGTCCTGGAGAATCGAGCATTAGTCCTTAGGCTTTGCAGGTAAGCACCCTGCTAAGCCATCTCTCCAGCCTCTCTCCACTTTTTGATTTATCAGGAACAAATCCCTTCTTCCATTCTCTGAGCACCTTCATTTGGTTTCTGGATATTAAACTCTACTTTATTTATTTATTTAAGAGAACGGGGGTGGGGAGGAGAAGAATTGGCACACCAGGGCCTCAGCCACTGCAATTGAACTCCAGACACTTCGCCACCTAGTGGGCATGTGCGACCTTGTGCTTGCCTCACCTTTGTGTGCCTGGCTTACATGGGATCTGGAGAGTCAAACATGGCTCCTTAGGCTTCACAGGCAAGCACCTTAACCACTAAGCCATCTCTCCACCCCTCAGTCTTTATTTTGAATAGCTTCCACACATGCAGAGTCATCTCTCTTGGACCCTTTTCCCTAATATCTTCAACTTCATTCTCCTCGTTTTTAGTGTGTGCTACTGGATGTTCTTCACCTTTGGCTATTTCCTCTGTCACGTGTGATTGACCCAAACCACTGCAATTATATTTGTTTCTGAATGTATTTGAGGAACTCTGTTAGTTCATCTTTGACAGTTCCCAGTTGTGAGGTCCACTTACCTCCATGCTGGTCCTCTTGCTTCAGACAACTGTAATGTGAAAAGGAAGATCTATCCTTTCCACTACACCTGTCAAATTCACTTTTGCAATGAGAATCAAGTCCATCATCATGGCCTATTCCACGTCCATAGCCTCCTAAACACTTTCTAAGACCACCACGGCCTCAGATAGGCCAGCTAATCAATAACTGGTCTATCAACTAAAAATTTGCCTCCTTCACCCTTTTCTTCAAGTGGCTTTTTAAACCTCCTTTCACAAGGTGGTCACCTTTCTGGTCTTCTATCAGTTATTTTTCCTTCACCCTGAAGTTGTTGATTCAGGTAGTCTTCCCGCTTGTCTCACTCCTTTCTTCAGTGTCACGGATGGTGGTCTCTTCCTCATCAGTCATGCCGACATTGGGAGCAGCAGGTTCTTGTAGTCCTACTGCCACTCTTACCGCAGCTGTTTGCCTGCAGTGTTGGAGTTGGTCTGAGCCACGCTTTTGGCCCTGGGGTCCCCCAACACCTTCTTTTTTCTTGTTCTGTGCTGCCTTTGGTACCTTGAAGAGGTCAGATTCGTCTTTAGATAACTGGCTGATTCGATATGTGGCCACACAGTTGAAGTCTTCCTGTAGGTGCCCAGGCATGAGGTAGGGTCTCACTTGAGCCCAAGCTGACCTGGAACTCACTCTGTGGTCCCAAGCTGGCCTGGAACTCACAGTGATCCTCCTACCTCTGCCTCTTACCTGTGCTGGAATTAAAGGAGTGTGCCACCATGCCCAGTTCCACCTCACTTTTTGAGACAGGGTCTCTTGCTGAACAAATCCCAGGGATTTTCCTACCTCTACCTCCCTAATGGTGGGATTACAGATATGCACCTCTGTACTTGGCTTTTACATGGTGCTGGCGATCTGAACTGGTCTTCATGTGGCAAGCACTTTGCAAACTGAACCATTTCCACAATCCTATATCAAGCTTTCTAAAATTAAAAAAAAAAAATCTGAATTGGAACCATGTATCTGATTATCCACAGTGTGTATGCTGTTAGTGGTTGGCCTTGCTCTAAATGTAATGTTCTCCTGCCTTCTTTGCACCTTCTGCCTCCTCCCTCCCTGGCATGTTGGGGAATGTGAGCTTCAGTGCTGGCAACCTTTGAAGTTGCTATAAAGCTCATGGGGACTTGTGAGTTGCTGGCCAGTTATGTAAGCTCAGGTTGAAAGCTGAAGTGCATGCAGAGGTCTGAGAGTTGTCAGTGTGTCAGACCCTTCCTTGGCAGGTCTGTTGTGGTTTGACATTGTCCCAACTCCTCCTTAGTCTCCTATTGGGATGTAACCTCCCAACATGTCTTGGACACAGTTCAGGAAAGATGGCAGGTGGCAATCTTTCTTTGTTTTTACTTTTCTTGTTGGTTGCCTGGTCTCTAAGAATACATTGGATAAAATTAAAGAAAGAAAAAAGGGGGGGGGCAGTCCCTGTGAGCCTGTAAAAGCTCCTAAGAATATCTGTATTTCTCCCCTGCCACAGCTTCTGCTAACCTCTTGCCATCTCTTCACCCCAGGACTCACAGCTGCAGCCCTTGCTAACACAGCTCCTTACCCCAGCAACCTACTCATAAGTCAGACTGGCCCCAAAAGACACAAAGGAGTTAGGCCACGGCTGCCCACCAACCTCCTACCTGTTTTTGGGATCCTTTGGGGGAGGAGAATGCAGGGTTCTTCTATGCTTCCAGGCTAATCCTGAACTCCTGGGATGAAGGCCATCTTCCTGCCTCAGCCTTGAGAAACTAGCTAGCTCTGATTATAATGAACAACACTATATGCAGCTTATGTATCTTTTCTTTCTTTTTTTAAATATTTATTTATTTGAGAGAGAGAAAGAGTATGGGAGTATCAGGACTTCCTGCCCCTGCAAATGAACTCCAGACACATGTGTCACTTAGTGCATCTGACTTTACATGGGTACTGGGGGAAATGAACCGAGGCAGTCAGGTTTTGCACGCAAGTGGCTCTAACCACTGAGCAATCTCTCCAGGCCCCTATCCTTATTCTACTCCTTTGACCTCATCCTGAACCCATGGGATTTTACATAGTTCCTCTTGCCAGAGTGCCTTCATGTTGATAGTTATGCGGGGGGAGAGCAGAGGTGTGACAAGAAATTCTTTCTGTAACCACCCTTGTTATTTTTTATAATACCTATTTATTTGCAAGCAGAGATAGAGAAAAGAAAGAGAAGAGAGAATGGGCACACCAGGGCCTCCTGCCCCTGCAAATGATCTCCAGATGCATGTACCACTTTGTGTATCTGGCTTTGTGTAAGCACTGTGAAGTGGAACCTGGGTTGTTAGGCTTTGTAGGCAAGTACCTTAAGGGCTGAGTCATCTTTCCAGCCCTTAGCCTTGTTATTTATTTATGAAGTCTTTTTTTTTTTCTAACAAATTTAAAATTTAATTTAAAAGTTTACAACCCTGGCCAGGCGTGGTGGAACATGCCTTTAATCCCAGTACTTGGGAAGCCATGGTAGGAAGATCACTGTGAATTGGAGGCCAGCCTGTGACTACATAGTGAGTTCTAGGTCAACCTGGGCCAGAGCAAGACCCTACCTTAATAAACCACACCCCTCCCAAAAACTTTACAGTTCTGTCTCACATTTTATTTGTGTTGGACTTTGCTGAATTTACGAGATTCCTTCCCATTTCAAAGGTCAGGTTGCCTTCTCAAAAGAGCAGAGTTGAAAAAATTTAAGTAAAATGTTAAAAATTGTTTTTCCACTTGTAAATAAATTTCTCTATATAATAAGCTTGTTGGGAGAGT
This sequence comes from Dipus sagitta, assembly GCA_036346955.1. Lineage (NCBI taxonomy): Eukaryota > Metazoa > Chordata > Mammalia > Rodentia > Dipodidae > Dipus > Dipus sagitta. The sequence continues at coordinate 133,370,083 of CM070772.1, read as the reverse complement.
GTAGAGCAATGAAGCCTTTGTGGGCTTTTGATGGGCTTAGAACTGCCCAAGTTCTAGTCTTTCAAGTTGTCCTAAGATTAACAAAGAATTAGTAAGCATAGATACAAAGAAGGGTAAGTTATGGAAAATGTGTTTGAAGAGAGAGTAAAAGTAAAGCAGAAAGGCTCCCAAGCTATGATGGATCACCCCCACGTAAGACGGGGTCCCTAGCAGGGGAAAATCCATATAGTGACCAGGATCAAGTGTTCTTATAATCTTAGTGCTATAAATTAAGCATCCAGCTGGGATGAGCCTCATTGTTAAGTTTTGTGGTTTTTTTTTTTTTTTTTTTGCTTTTCGAGGTAGGGTCTCACTCTGGCTCAGTCTGACCCGGAATTAACTATGTAGTCTCAGGGTGGCTTCGAACTCATGGCAATCCTCCTACCTCTGCCTCCTGAGTGCTGGGATTAAAGGCGTGCACCACCACACCCAGCTCATTGTCAAGTTTAAATGTATATGTGGAACCTTGATTGGTTGACGGACCAAGAAGAGTGCAGATTCAGTCTGCCAATGGTGAAGTAGGGAAGCCCATGAAAAGATTACTGAGGAGGAGGAAACAGGCAGCTGTTTGTGATATCCATGGAGTCTGATTGGAGTTCTCTTCTAGTTTCACAAGGGCAGCTTAGCATCTATGTTCATTTGGGTCTGTCTGTGTGTCTACCTACCTACCTGTAAACTACCTTACTCCTAATCTCTGTCAAGATGATATCACCTCAATTATATGGTTAAGTGCAAATATCAGTTGGGGTTAGGTTCTCTCATAGGAAGCCCTGCCTTAAAATACCTGCAGTCAAGAAGTTGTCATTAATTTTTTGCTTGTTTTTAATTTTTTGAGCCAGAGTGTCAGATAATGTAGTTTTAATCTCAACTTTACTATGTTGTAAAGGATGTCCTTGAATTTCTGACCCTCAAGCTTCAGGAATATACATCAGGATCTTGATTAATTTTGCTGTGTTCCCTCATGGAGAATCTGTAAGAAGAATTAAAGATTTATCTGCTTCCCATCATCCCCCACCCTTTCAACTCTGCATTCTATGGGCTCATCCTGGGGCAGTGGAATATTATACCATAGAAGGTGCCCGGATGTTGGCCAAAACCAAGAAAGACTGAGATCTCAGACAGGATTTACCCTGTGAGGTTTGCATGGCATGTGAAGACAGGAAGCACCTGCTGGTCTGACCACAGAATTGGCCACAGCATTAGTCCTGATAGACGGAGAAGAGGTGGCTGGAATGGAAGGGGCCTAAGACAACACAGTTTGGGTAGAATAAATTATTCTATGCAAGGGAACAACATATGACCAGAGTTCCATACCAAAACAATATCCTCCCAGGTTCAGAGGAGGCCAAGTTTGGGGCAGGGAAGAGATTTCTGCAGCAAGCAGTTGAAAAATGAGGAGTGTTGGTACTAAGAGCCTTGCTTGTGGGCTACAGGAGAAGGTTTATGTGGGGAAAAACTCCAGCCGCATTTTCAAAAGAGTGGTCCTTGGCTGATCTAGTGGTATAGGTAGGAGGAAGGGGGTAACCATGTTCCTCTATACCCTAGAGCAGTCTTCTCATCTTGTTTATACTGGTGACCTGCCCTGAACTGGAGACACACAAGGCACTTTATATTTAACCTGCATTGAGACCATCTTGGTTAGGAGACTTGCCCAGAGACAGCCTGTGAGAAGCAGTTTCTTCCTCAGTCAGCCTGGTATTTACCTGCAAAACGGCAAACTGCACACCAAGTGATTATGTTTATAGCTAACATTTTTTTGTGTAAAGACTTCTATTTTTTTACACTGATACTCATAAAAATCATTCTAGAAGTAGACTGACTCATAAAATGACTTCATGTAATGACTTTTTTTGTTTGTTTGTTTTTTTGAGGTAGGGTCTCACTCTAGCTCAGGCTGACCTGGAATTCACTATGGAGTCTCAGGGTGGCCTGGAACTCATGGCGATCCTCCTACCTCTGCCTCTGGAGTGCTGGGATTAAAGGTGTGCGCCACCACACCCAGATGACATTTTTTTTTATTAAGCTTAGACTATCATCTTAGTTCCTGAATAATAATTGGAGAGATGGCTTAGTGGTTAAGGCACTTGTGAAGCCTAAGAGTACATGTTTGAATCTCCAGGTCCCATGTAGTCAGATGCACAGTGACACTAGTGTGCAATGTCACACGTGCGTACAAGGGGCCACACACATCTGGAGTTCATTTACAGCATCTGAAAGGCCTTGGCACGCCTGTGTTCCCTCTCTTTCCCTCCATCTCCCTTTCCCTCTCAAAAAAAAAAAAAAAATATTTCAAGAGCTAGGGAGATGACTCAGTGGTTAAGAATACTTGCTGCATAAGCATGTGGGCCTGAGACTGCTGAGTTCAAGTCTCCAGCACCTACATAAACAGCTGGGTATGGTCACACACCCAGTCCTGCTAGGGTGGGGTGGGATGGATAACAGTGAATGGATAATTGCTGGGGTTTGCTAATGGGTGTAACAGAGGAAAAGCTGCTCAGGTTCAGTGAGAGACTATCTCAAGAAAGCAGGTAGATGAGTGAAAGAAAAGAGAACACTTGACATTCTCCTCTGGCCTCCCTATCGGTGTGCACAGGGGTGTGTCTGCATATAGACGTGCATATACTTCACACAAATCACATCACACATAGTACACACACACATTTCATGCCATAGAGTATTGCTCAACTCTCCAGCTGTGTCTGGCATATGGTAGATATATTCACAAGTTCCTTAACTGCTGAGCCATCTCTCTAGTCCTGCAATGGTGTTTTTGAATTTGAGCCTACAAGTACTGGCTATTTCCTTGGGAAGTTACTCAGTTTCTCAGAACTTTTTTTTTTTGTCCTCTGTAAAACAGGAATGACACAATACCTGTTAAAACAGTGATATGTAAAATGCTATCAAAAGTAGAAATTACTAATTCAGTTTTTGGGGTAAGATGTCATTCTGAAGTAATATTTAAGTAATAGATTGTTAATGTGCTCCTTTGTTTATAAAATACATCTTAGAAAAGGGCTAAACCACTACAACAGACACCTGAGAAATGTAGTGGAAATTGAAGTTCATTTTCTCAATCCAGTAATAGACTGACTCTTCCAGGGATTCCAGAACGGAAAGGACTGTTTCTCATCTCATCCAGGTTCTCCAGTTTTGCTTGCCTTCTACCACCTGTGGCACTGCCTTTGCTGGGGATGGATGGCAGGATTCCTATGCTCAGGCTGCAGCCACAGAGCGGAGAAGGGAGATAGAGGTACTGAGGGAGGTAGAGCAATACCTTCCACTCATGCTGCACTGGGGAAGATTAGGGAATATGGTCACATCTAAATGAACAGGAAGCCAGGCAGCTGGAGTGAAGCCATAGTCTACCACCACAGAGGCAAGATGGGTCTTAACCATGAAGTCACAGTCTGTGTATATCCCTGGTAGCCTGTCATCTGTTTTGTGGCCTGTGATTTTGTTCCTCAGATTGCAAGGGCAAGTTATTTGAATGTCACTTTTAGAATTCATGGCAATGCATCAAGGCCAGACGTTTAAGAAATACAGTTGCACAATGTACTTTAACTCAGGTTAAAAAGCCCTTAATTTTGGAATGAAGTTCAACATTTCTGTCAGCAAGAAGACTTAGTTGTTAGAAATTGGTCATTATTATATTCTCTTTTTAGTTTTGGTTTTATGTTTGCTTTATTATGACTTAACACATAAATTTATAATTTAACATTATATAAATGCCATAATTTGGGTTATCCTTAGATATTTGTTATAAATTTTTCTGGCTTAGAAAATCATTCTGACTGTAATAGTAGAAGGAACAACTTGAGAATACTCTTAAATATAATGTAAACTAGAAGATCAGTCCAGATGGGAAAGTTTCTCATAGGACGTCTCCATTTAAATTTCTGTTATGTAGTCTTAGCTTTACCCTGCCATGACACTCACTGAGTATGGAATTCGTTTGTGGTTAAGCCTGTATTGGGGAGGTATGGAAATGTCTTATTAATAGAACCTTGATCTCAAAAACAAGGAATACAGTCTATAGTCAAATTTGTCAATAATTTGAGGAAAACAAATCTTAAATTATATCTTATTATCTTTGAAGAAATAAAGCAAAATTTATAAACTATGAGTATTTTCATAGATGTACTTGTGAGGTAAAACAAAGATTAGTTAAAACTAAACATGCCTTGTTCCTTTTCATGCCAGGAGTGTTCCTAGAGTTCATTGTGAGTTACTAGGCTTACATATACCCAGTGTAGCAGTATGTGTGACAGATATTTGAAAAGAAACTCTGGCATTCACATTTAAATTATGGCTTTATTGCTTATGTTGGTTAACTGTTATATAGTTAATTGTCATTGTTGTAGTCATGGATCTTAGTATGGAACACTGGTGAAATTAATGTGTTATGGCTTTTATTAGTTATTTTGCCATTAACTGAATCCTAAAGTAATAATAGTGATTATTTCTAGGTAATAGTACTGTTTATTGCTTGTAATTCTGTAGGCAATATTTCTTTCTACCTCTGAGTTTTTCTATTTTCTGACAGTGAACACGAATTGAATATTAAGTCCACCCCTACCTTAAACAATAGCCAACCTTTATTGAGCATTATGCCCTGGCTAGGCACTGTTAATGTTACATATCTCTTTTTTTGCTTTTTTATTTAATTTATTTAACTCAACTTGGTTACATAAAGGTATTTAAGCATTTATTTGTTTGCATGTGTGTGTGTGTTGAAGGAGGCATGCCAGGGCTTCTTGCCGCTCTTTTGCCACTTTTTGCATCTGGTTTATGTAGATGGTTTAGGAATTGAACCTGGATCACAGGCTTTGCAAGCAAACATCTTTAACCACTAAGCCATCTTCCCAGCCCATAAGACCATTTTTTTAAAAAAACATAGGCCATTTTCATGCAGGTATGTAATGTGCCTTGAACATATTCCCCCATTCCTTACTACCCCTCCTTTCTTACTTTCTGCCTCCCATTAGTATAACCTTTGTTCTTTTACACAATTTTGTTATTATTTTCATGTCGTCTGTAAATGATTTTTTTTTTTTTTTTTTGAGGCAGGGTCTCACTCTAGCCCAGGTTGACCTAGCATCCACTCTGTAGTCCCTGGCTGCCCTTGAATTTACAGTGATTTGGTTGTCCTACCTCTTCCTACCTTCCCACCTCTGCTGGGATTAAAGATGTTTGCCACACCAGGCCTTGTTTATTTAGAGATCTTCAATCCCCAGTCAGATATATAGCTAGCAGAGATTTTCCCCCATTCAGTAGACTGTCTCTTCTCTTGATTGTTTCCTTTGCTATGCAGAAGCTTTTTAACTTCTAAATTCCATTTGACAATTGTTGCTATTATTTCCTAAGTAGCTAGAGTCCTATTCATAAAGTCTCTGCCTGTGCTGATATCTTGTAATGCTTTCCCTAGTTTATCCTATGTCAGATTCAGAGTTTCTCTTACATTTAGGTGGTTGATCCATTTTCAGTTAGATATCTAGTTTCATATTTCTATATTTAGATATCCAGTTTTTCTAGCATTATTTATTGAAGAGGCTGTCTTTTCTCCAGTGTACATTTTTGGTACCTGTGGTGGTTTGATTCAGGTGTCCCCCATAAACTTAGGTGTTCTGAATACTAGGTTCCCAGCTGATGGAGATTTGGGAATTAATATTTCCTGGAGGCAATGTGTTGTTGGGGTCAGGTTTATGAGTTCTACAGCCAGCTCTCCCTTGCCAGTGTTTGGCATACTCTCCTGTTGCTATTGTCCACCTTATGTTGGTCAGGGGTAAGTGTCCACCCTCTCTGCTCATGCCATTGTTTTCCCTGCCATCATGGAGCTTCCCCTCGAGTCTGTAAGCCAAAATAAACCTTTTTTTTCCCACAAGCTGCTCTTAGTTGGGTGATTTCTACCAGCAATGCAAACTTGACTGCAACACTACCTTTGTCAAAAATCAGGTGACGGGCATGGTGGTGTACGCCTTTAATCCCAGCACTCAGGAAGCAGAGGTAGGAGGATCGCTGTAGCAGACAGATTCAGGTTCGCTGAGATAAACTTCCAGACCAGGCATAGTTATGGAGAAAGGGATTTATTGAAGCTTACAGATCCAGGGGAAGTTCCATAATGGCAGAAGAAGCTGGCCTTCCTTCACAGGACCAAGCAGAGAGAGAGAAGCACAAGCCTAAAAGCCAAAAGCCACACAGCACAGCACACTTTAGGAACTCCAGCTAGGCACACTTTGCATATCTTTAGATTGAAATCTGAAACCCACCACCACACCTTAAGATCCACCCAGTGACACTGCCTCCAGCCAGGTGACTGCAGATGCAAACTACAAACAATAAAAACCTGAATATATTGGGGGCCATCTATTCAAACTACCACAATTGCCATGAGTTCGAGGCCACCCCAAGACTACACAGTGAATTCCAGGTCAGCCTGAGCTAGAGTGAGACCCTACCTCTGAAAAAAAAAAAAAAGGAGGTTAAGGTCTGGAGAGATGGATTAGTGGTTAAGGTGCTTGCCTGCAAAGCCAAAGGACCCAGGTTCGACTTCCCAGGACCCACGTAAACCAAACGCACAAGGAGGCGCACACATCTGGAGTTCATTTGCAGTGGCTGGAGGCTCTGGCACACCCGTTCTCTCTCTCTACCTGCATATTTCTGTATGACTCTCCTCAAATAAATGAAAATAAAATATTTTTAAAAATCAGGTGGTCAGTTGGGCATGGTGGCACACGCCTTTAATCCCAGCACTCGGGAGGCAGAGGTAGGAGGATCACCATGAGTTTGAGTCCACCCTGAGACTACATAGTGAATTCCAGGTCAGCCTGGGCTAGAGTGAGACCCTACCTCGGGGGAAAAAAAAAATCAGGTGGTCATAGTTACATGAGTTTAAGCTGATTTTGATTATTTTTTCTACCTACTGATTTTGTTTGGCTTGTTCTTGTTTTTTTCTGAGGCTCTAAGCCAGGCCCTTTTGCATGAACACAGAGCCAGCCATCTGATGATACTTAACCATCAAATGGGACATGAGAAAGTGACTATGAGGAAGCTGCAGTGGGGGAAGGGATTAATTTCTTCAAGAGCAGTTCTTCCTGTGCAGTTTTATGAGTGTTCTATTGTTTAAATAGTATATGCTTATTCTATATACGCATGTTTATTTACTTATTGGTTTATTTATTTATTGGATCTTTTGAGAAAGGGTCTCTAGCTCAGGCTGGCCTGGAACTCTCTATGTCACCTAGGCTTGCTTTAAACTTGTGGCATCCTCCTGCCTTAGCCTCCTAAGTGCTGAAATCTAAAGGAGTGAGCCATGTTCAACTCTTCCTTTTTTATTTATTTTTTCCAAAAATTTTTTTATTAACAACTTCCATGATTATAAAAAAAAAAATCCCATGGTACTACCCCCCCCCACTTTACCCTTTGCAACTCCATTCTCCCCATCTCAATCAGTCTCTCTTTTATTTTGATGTCATGATCGTTTACTCCTATTATGATGGTCTTGTGTAGGTAGGGTCAGGCAATATGAGGTCATGGATATCCAGGCCATTTTGTGTCTGGGGGGAGCACATTGTAAGGAATCCTTCCCTTCCTTTGCTCTTACTTTCTTTCCGCCACCTCTTCTGCAATAGACCCTGAGTCTTGGAAGGTGTGATAGAGATATTGCAGTACTGAGCACTCCTGTCACTTCTTTCCAGCACCGTGATGCCTTCTGAGTCATCCCAAGGTCACTGCCATCTGAAAAGAGAGGATTCTGTACCAAAAGTGAGAGTAGCATTAATATAAGGGTATGAACATTAAGAGAAATGCTTACTGGGAAGTTTGATAAGCATAGTATATATATTTAGCTAGACAGCAGCAGATGTTATACCCCTAGGGCTCATGACTACCCCTTTTTTAAGTTTTCAGTATCAGGGATGTATTCCCTCCCATGAAGTGGGCCTCCAGTCCAATTAGAGGACAGTTGGTTTTCACCATTGTACCCGTTGGCTCATTTGGCCTGGCTGGCCAAATACAAGGCTTGCAGTGTCCACTGTTGAGTATCTTCACTGGTGATTTCTCTTTCTCCCGTTGAACTGCATGCAGAATGGCTTCTTTCAGCTTTCTGTCAGCTGGTCTACATGGAGGAGATTATCAGTTCAGTTCCAGCAGGATTTCTCAGTGGCCTTGCAGCCCAAGTATGTGGAGTCTTCAGCAATAGGGTCTTACCATCTATTCCTGTTGGGAAACCAAGGGTCTTGGCAATGGCCTGTAATGTTTTGGGGGCATCAGGGACCTCCCTGGCCAACAACTCACTGGAAGTTATCCCATCCCTGGCACTGAAAAATTTCCAGCAAGGCAGATAGAATGGGTGCACCAGGGCCTCTAGCCACTGCAAACTCCAGATGCATGTGCCACCTTGTGCATCTGGCTTTGGTGGGTACTGGGGAATCGAACCTGGGTCCTTGGGCTTCGCACGCAAGCACCTTAACTACTAAGCCATCTCTCCAGCCCTCAACTCTTCTTTCTTATACTTATGCATAGGTTTGACTAATGAAGTTAAGATACTATTTACCTGGAACTTGAATCTGCCTGGTATTCTCTGTTGCTGTTATCCCTGACCCCTACAATTTTTTTTTAGTGGAAAAATTGTATTCTAGACTTTGGTTGATATATGATTTGTTCCTTTGCCATTAATCTGCAAATTTTCTCACTTTTATAAACTTACTGTTCTTTTCTTTATTTGCAATCAGAGAGAGAGAATGAATGAATGAACATGGGCACACCATAGCATCTTGCCACTGCAAACAAACTCCAAACCCATGAGCCGCTTTGTGCATCTGACTTTACGTGGGTACTGGGGAATCAAACTCAGGCTGTTAGCCTTTGCAAGTGCCTTTAACCATTGAGCAATCTCTCCATGCCAAATTTACTGTTCTTGTAGCTTATAATTCTAATGTTTTTCTTTGGTTGACACTAGTTGATAAACAACATAGGTTGGCCTGTAGTCAGAAGTAGAATTATCTGTCTGACATATTTAGAAGTACAATATACACTATATTAGGTTAGTTTTGTTTTATGTATATTTTTGCATTGTGAGTGGTCCCTTCTTTACTCAGTGTTTTATAGTGAACATATATGTTCACTCAGTTATTATAATAAAATGAGATAATTAGCCAGACATGGTGGCACATGCCTTTAATCCCAGCAATAAGGAGGCTGAGGTAGGGTAATTGCTGCGAGTTTGAGACCAGCTTGGGGCTACAGAGTAAGTTCCAGGTCAGCCAGTGCTAAAGTGAGACCTTGCCTTGAAAACAGAACAACAACAACAAAAAAAAAACATAATTAATTTCACATGGGTAAAGGTTTGTTTTGGCTCACTATTTCAGCCCATGATTGATTCATTCTTTGCTCTGAACTGTGGAGGCATGGAGGCATCAGGTCTTCTTTTGGGGGATGCTGAAATGGGTAAAAGAATTGAGGCCATGGTCTATGGGGACATTTCTGTAGCAGAGCCACTCAGAGGATTGACATCCCTATGATCTCTACTTATAACTTTGACCAGTTACCTCTTAGAAATGCCTGCTGGTACATCTCAGGAACTGATATACTTATTTCAGGGCTCTTGAAGGCTGGGTCAGTGACATCTCTTTGAGCTTTCCCCCTTTCCATCTTTGGCTACAGCCACATGACAGTATTTCCTGGCCCACAGATATCCAATGCCCTTCAGTGCTGTGGTTTGGATAGATCTACTGGAAGCCCATGTGCTGGAAACTCGGTCCCCAAACTCATATGTTAATGACATCTGGAGATGGTGCCTTTGGGAGGTAGTCAAGATTAGACATCTCATGAGGGTCAGGCCGCCATGATGGTATAAGAGGCTTTGGAAGACGAGAAAGAGACCAGAGTTGGGCATGCTTGCTTGATCTTGCCATACAATGGCCTATACCATGTCATGATGCTGGTGCCAAGCTCTTGGATTTGCCCCTCCATAACTGTGAATCAAATCAATAAAGTTCTATTTATTTAGTTATCTTTTTGTTTTGTTTTGTTTTGTTTTGTTTTCAAGGTAGGGTCTCGTTCTAGCCCAGGCTGACCTGGAATTCACTATGTATTCTCAGGGTAGCCTTGAACTCATGGCAATTCTTCAGCCTCTGCCTCCCGAGTTCTGGGATTAAAGGCATATGCTACCATGTCTGACTCATAAAGTTTTATTTTTTATAAACTAAAAAAAAAAGTTCTGCATGAGGTCTTTTGGAGGATGTACCAGATCTAAATCATAGCAACATATATTGCTTTACAATCATTTAAAAAAAATTTAAAGTAGTAATTGTAAGTCTAGGAAGATGGCTCAGCAGTCACTTGCTTGCAAAGCCTGCTGGCATTCATTTGCAGTGGCAAGAGGTCCTGGTGTGTGTGCATACACATGTGCAAATAAATAAGTATGATTTTAAAAATAGCAATCATAAGCTATGTAACTATTTCTACCAGATACATTTTAAAAATTGTGCTTTCTAGCCATAGGCTTATGAAATGTTGCTCGTAAGACTACATTCATGTAGCTCTTTTTTATTATAAGATACATCTTGAGGAATCTTTTTAGAATGCTGGGTGAAGAAGTACATGAGATTCTTTTCCTTTGACCCCCCTTTTCAGGAGCATATTGAAATAAAAATTGTACTTTTAAAGATACCACTGTTTATCCTCCCAGCCTTATAGCTCTGTGTTGTCCTTTCTACCCCTTTCCCTCATGCACACATGAAGTTAATACCTGTGATTGCATTTAATTTAGAAATGGAAGGAAGGTTAAAAAGTGAGATTTTGCAGGCACTTGGAGATAACCATGGATGTCAGTGGTTTCATCCCAACTAGGAGTAGGTGGTACTTGCTGTTCTCCAATTTGCTTTCTTTTAGCATTTGATTGTTATATAACTTCATGGTGCAGAATACCAAATAGGAAATAAGAAATATGAGGGAAAAACTGATGACCAGATAGTTGTTATGACCATGTAATTTAGAGTTACAGTTGATGTAGAAGTTAAAATTCAAATTGCATAGTGAAATGTTAATGACATTAATTTAAAAAATTTTTATTTGCAAGGGAAAAGAGAAAGGGAGAAATGGGCACATCAAGGCCTTTGGCCACTGCAAACTCCAGATGGATGCATCACTTTGTGCATCTGGCTTTACATGGGTACTAGGGAATTGAACCTGGGTTGTTAAGACCCAGCTCTCCAGCCCAAATGGCATTAATTTAAAAGTGTTACTTAGCCTACTTCAGTGTTTCTCAGCTGAAGTACCCATTTAAAATGTTTGATTACATGTGTTCTCTCTCTGTCTCTGTCATCCTTCTCTGCTTGCAGACAAATAAAATATTTTTTAAAAGAAAGAAACAGAGTAGACACATTTAATTAGTTGTGATTGGCTTACCTTGAATAAACTGTAATTGTTTCTTTTCTGTTTATAGTGCATGGCTTGGAAGTCCATGTGTTTATGTTAATAAAACATGTTACCAATAGTTGTCTTTCCAATTCAGAGATTACTTAAGACTCTACTCCTAGCAATGACTTCCCTATAGAAGTCTCAGCAGCCTCATAGAGGGCAAGAAGTAGTCACTTGGTGCTTTTGAGCCACTCTCACTTGAACAAGATACAAGGAAGCCTCTAGATCATATTGTGTTCTGGGGGTGGACTAAGGTGGGCAGTTGACTGCAGAAGCGTGAGGAGGAAGACAGCAGGCAGTGGGGAAGTGTGGGAATGTGTTGCGATGCTCCTTTCGTCCTCAGACCTCCATTGCTGAGACTCCATCCATGGCCTGCTCATGAAACAGCAGAAAATGCAGCATGGGCTCAGCTGAGACAGTAGGTACTCTTAGGAAAGGAAGGTTCCTGAGGGAATATATTGTCCATTATGGAAGACTGGCTTGCTTTTGGGTCAAGAATTTGTGTGTTGTACATACATTATAAAGGGTGCTTTCCAACCCTTCTGTTTTCTCTGATGTTGTAGCCAAGATTCAGTTCCATGGAGTTCATATACTTGTCCAGAAAGTTGCTTTAAAAAATACTTTATTTATTTGAGAGAGAGAGAGAGAGAAAAACAAATTAGATAGAGAGATAGGGAGAGAGAATGGGCATGCCAGGGCCTCTAGCCCCTGCCAAACTAATTCCAGACACATGCACTGCCTTACGCATCTTGCTTTATGTGTGTACTAGGGAATTGAACCCCACTCCTTAGGCTTTGCAGAGTAGTGCCTTAACCACTGAGATATCCCTCCAGCCCCAGAAAGTTTTGAGTAGAATTCCTAGCACTGAAATAGTTCTTAGTAATTGTTATTAAAATATGCATGAGTGTGCTTGTACTGGAGCCTTGCCATGGTGCCTGGAGGTTGGAAATAGTATTCAGATGCAGGAGAGGAGAAGGAAGAGCCACAGCCACTTGCTCCTGGCTAGATGGTCAGGTTGGGGGCAGACAGTAGCTGCGCTGTGCTTCTGGAGTGCTGCTTGTCCTATCTGCTGAAGAGATGAGGCAATGAGTGCATACTCTAATTTATGCATGAGTGTAGGAATGCATACTCTCCACCCCTCACTCACTGCCTGTGGGTCTGCTCAAATATTACACGGCTGGAGAGGCCTTTTGTCACCCAAGCATGTGAAACTAGACCCTGTTCTTGCTACTGTTTTTCTTTGTGTTTCTCCAAAGCTCTGTTCACCATCTGACATATTATCTCTATTTTGTGTGAGCTCTTGGAGAGTGGGCTATCTCTGTCTTGTGTCCTCTGGGTGGACTCCGGCTTGTAGCCACTGGCCAAAGTTGTCAAGGGCTAGACCAAGGCAGAACTAAGAGCCTAGGCAGACCTGGCCCGGCTGTGCAGTGACTGTGTGTGTGTGTGTAGGCAAGTTGATGAACACAGTGCAAATACAGTGTGTCTCCTTGTGCAAGATGTAGACAGTCATGAATATACCTCATTCATTACTGCTTAGGGTACCTTCTAAGAGATGGGACTTGTTACGGTTATAGAATAATGTGGATTGTTTAACTTCAGTTAGGGACAAATGGGGTGTGGGAATAAGGTTTTTTTCTTTTTAAAAAATATATTTTACTCCATAGTGAATTCCAGGTCAGCCTGGGCTAGAGTGAGACCCTACCTTGAAAAACCAAAAAAAAAAAAAAAAAAAAAAAAAAAAAAAAAAAAAAAATATATATATGTCAGAGAGACGGGGGGAGATAATAGGCCTCCAGGGCCTCCAGCCACTGCAATTGAACTCCAGATGCATGTGCCCCTTGTACATCTGGCTTATGTGGGTCCTGGAGAGTCAACCCGGGATCCTTTGGCTTTGGAGGCAAATACCTTAACCGCTAAGCCATCTCTCCAGCCTTTTTTTCTTTTTATTTTAAAAAAATAAGGGTTTCTGTTGTTGTTGTTTTTTAAGATCCTTTGAAGGGTTAAAGGGCCAACTGTCAACTCAGGTGGATTGTGTAATGTGAAGCCAAGGGAAGGAAAGGTTGGCTTATTTGGCCTGGCTGGCCAAATTTAAGGCTTGCAGTATCCACTATAGAGTATCTCCACTGGTACTTTCTTTCTCCCATGGAGCTTCATGCAGCATAGCTTTTTCCAGCTTTCTGTCAGCTGGTCTACATGGAGGAGGTTTTCAGCTCAGCTCCAGCAGGATTTCTCAGTGACCTTGCAGCCCAAGTATGTGAAGTCTTCAGCAGTAGGGTCTTACCATCTATTCCTGTTGGGAAACCAAGGGCCTTGGCAATGGCCTGTAATGTTTCGGGGGCATCAGGGACCTCCCTGCCAACAACTCACTGGAAGGTATCTCATCCCTGGCACTGAAAATTGTCTAGTAACAATCTGTGGCTTCTTAGTGTTCCATTGTCCATAAAAGTAGGTTTCCATATGACTTATCTATATACTCTTGGATTTTGATTAGCCCCTCCCTCCATCTTTCCTTTACTCAGTCTCTTCCCCTGACCTCACTTAGGCCTTTTCACCCCCATTAATCTCTTCTTCTACTTACTTATATACAATACTATCCTATTACTTCCCCCCTCCCTTTCTATTCCTTTTATATCCCCTTTCTAGCTTACTGGCCTCTGCTACTGAATTTTTTTCCCTCCCTTCCTTCCTCTCTCGCCCTCGTTCCTTTCTTTCCTCCCCCTTTCCATTCTCTCTTTTGTTCTTTTTTTAAATTTTAAGGATATTTATTTATTTGAGAGAGAGAGAAATAGGTAGGAGAAGAGAGAGAGAGAATGGGCACGCCAGGGCTTTTAGGCGCTGCAAACCAACTCCAGATGCCTGCGCCTCCTTGTGCATCTGTCTTACATGTGTCCTGGGGAATCAAACATGAGTCCTTTGGCTTTGCAGACAAGCACTTTAACTGCTAAGCCATCTCTCCATCCTTCTTTTGTTCTTTCTTCCTTTGTCTTTTCTTCCTTCCTTTCCTCATCTGTCAAAACGTTGAAGAGCTCAATATTTTGCCTATTTTATGATGGTAGCAACCTCCCCTGTGAGGTCATGAATACACCGGTCGCTTCATGTCCAGAGGGTAGTATTCTGTAGTACTCCTCCCCACCATCTGGTTCTTACATTTGTTTGTTTGTTTAATATTTTTTATTTTATTTTATTTTATTTTTCCAAGATAGGGTTTCGCTCTAGCCCAGGCTAACCTGGAATTCACTGTGTAGTCATAGGGTGGCCTTGAACTTAGGACAGTTCTCCTACCTCTGTCTCCCAAGTGCTGGGATTAAAGGTGTGTCCTACCACGCTCATCTTCTTACATTCTTTCTGCCCGCTGTGCCACAGTGTTCCCTGAGCCTTGGACAGCATGAAGAAGTTGTCTCATTTAGTGCTGATTTCTCCATGGCTTCTTATTTTCAGCACTTTGATAAATTTTGAGTCTTACTATGTGATGCCATCACCAAAGAGAAACTGCTCTGGCTGGTTGTAAGAACCACACTAATATACCTCCTCCACAATGTTCCCTGAGCTCTGGCAGGTGGGATAGAGAGGTCTGCATTCAATTATTAGTACTTTCTCATCACTTTGACAAGTCTTGGGTCTCCCCAGTTGTCACTAATGTCTGCAAAAATAATGTTCTGACTCCAAAAATGAGGACATCACTAATCTATGCATATGAGCATAAACGTTTACAAGGCAATTTGATGGACAGTGTATCCATTTAGTCAAAGAGCAGTGGAAGCTTCCCTGCTTAGGGCCTTCCTCGTCCTTCCTGGCTCCTTTCTAGCTTCCTGGACTGTACTACTGACTAACTGTCTTACATACAGAACTAAAATTTTAAAGCTAGGGTCCATCCACATAGGATAGAACATAAACAAACAAACAAACAAAAATACTCAGAAGCTGGGAGTGATGGCACATGCCTAATCCCAGCACTTAGGAGGCAGAGGTAGGAGGATTGCTGCAAGTTCAAAGCCTTCCTGAGACTACATAGTGAATTCCAGGTCAGCCTGGGCTAGAGCGAGACCCTACCTTGAAAAAAAACAAAACAAAACAAAACAAAACAAAACCAACAACTAAAAAAACGGTGCTAGAAGTTTGATTGAATCGGTATACTGCTTTTGGTAGGGTGGTCATTTTCATGCTCTTAATTTTTTTAGTCCACAAGCATGGATCGAGGTCTTTCCATCGTTTGGTCTCTTCCTCAATTTTTTTCTTGAGTATTTTATTTAAAGTTTTCATTATAGAGGTCTTTCACTTCCTTGGTTAGGGATATTCCAAGTAACTTATTTTTTTTGGTGACTATTGTTACTGTTTCTTTGCCTTCTTTTTCAGTATGGTTGTCGTTGATATATAAAAAGTCTACTGACTTTTTTAAAAAAATAGTTTACTTGAGAGAGAGAGAGAATATGAATGAGTATGGGCACACCAGGGCCTCTAGCCACTGTAAACAAACTCCAGACCATCTGCCATTTTGTGCATCTGGCTTTATGTGGGTACTGGGGAATCAAACCCTGGCTGTCAGGCTTTGCAAATAAGCACCTTTAACAGCTAAGGCATCTCTCCAGCCCCACCCCCCTTTAAAAAAGTATTATATTACTGGGTGTGGTGGCGCATGCCTTTAATCCCAGCATTCAGGAGGTAGAGGTAGGATTGCAGTGAGTTTGAGGCCACCCCGAGATTATATGGTGCATTCCAGGTCAGCTGAGGTAGGTTTTCCTAATTTAGTAGGAAATGCTGCTTTAATCTGTAGGTTTTTTTTTGGGGGGGGGTTGTTTGTTTCATTTTTAAAAATTTTATTTTTATTTATTTGACAGAAAGGGGGGAGAGAGAGAGGGAGGGAGGGAGGGGAGGAGAGAATGGGCACACCAGGGCCTCCAGTCACTGCTAACAAACTCCAGATACGTGTGCCCCTTGTGCATCTGGCTAATGTGGGTCCTGGGGAATCGAACCTGGGTCCTTTGGCTTTGCAGGCAAATGCCTTAACCACTAAGCCATCCCTCCAGCCCGTTTGTTTCATTGTAATTGTGTTTTGTTTGGTATATGATACTACTTGATAGATTTTACAACAAATCAGGTGTAGGTGAAATCAAAAATTCTGGAAAGGAATAATAATAAGCTCGCAGGCCATCTTTGACCTTAGAATATGTATTGACTTGTATTTATTTTTTTTTCACTCATCTACTCTCCTCTCCCTCACTTGCTCATGTGAACTGATTACTAGTACTTAAGTTCAGAGGTTTTCTTTCCTTTTGCTTATGTGTGTGGCGTGTGCACATGCATGTGCCTATTCAGCAGGGTGTGCTTGCCAGCAGTGAGTAGAATGAAATATCAGGTGTCATGCTCATCATCTTTTCACCTATTTTTTTTTTTTTTAATGAAAGAGAGTGTGTTGGCGTGCTGGGGCCTCCAGCCACTACAATCACACTCCAGACATGTGCATCTCCTTGTGTACATGCACGACCTTGCACATGTGTCACCTTGTGCATCTGGCTTACATGGGATCTGGGGAGTCAAACACGGGTCATTAGGCTTCTCAGGCAAGTGCCTTAACTGCTAAGCCATCTTTCCAGACCTTCGCCTACTTTTTTTTCTTTGCCTATTTTTATTTGAGCCAGAGTCCATTATGAATCTCAGAGCTTGCTAGGATTCCCCCCCCACACACACACACAGAGCAGCAATGATTCTTGGGTCTCTGCTCCCCTACAGGCTTGGGGTTATACACATATGTGGCAACACCCAGCTGCTTATGTAGATGTTGAGGATCGAACTCTCTCAGGCCTTAGACCCTCAGGCTTTCATAGGAAGTGTTAACCACTATGCGATCTCTCCTGTCCAAGTTAGGAGACTTTCCACAAAACAGCCAGAGTTTTAGCTCCCAGGTCTGACTTCACCCCAGGCTTGTGTGTGTCCTTGTGCTCATCCTACTACCCCCATTTTTTCTGGCCTACACCCAGCTAGTTTCTGGAAATTTGTCTTTAGTTTTACTTTGGTTATGATTTTTTGAGCAATCTCTTAGACTAGAGCTTGAATCATGTAATCATATGGAGGTGTTTTGAGTCAAGTGCTACATTTGGCTGAGAATGTAGGTTAGGACAGAGTGCCTGAAGAGGCCAGTGAAGAAGAAAGGCCCCTGGAACTTGTGATGAGTTGGGTCAAGGCCCTTTCTAGTTGTCCTTGTGAGCAGGTCAGGGTCTATAAGATGCTTCCCTGTCTGCTTTATCATGGTTCACCTTATTCTTTCTCTGAACTGGCCTTGGAGATTCTCACCATGTGAATACAGTGCCTTCCATAGGAGCTTGCAGTAAAAATTCAGCACCACATCTGTATAGGGCTTTGTTCATTAGAAGATATATCTGCATATATTCACTTTACATAATGCTGCCACGTCGTCTTTAAAAAATTTTTTAAATTTAGTTTTATTTGAGATGGGCGGGAAGAGAGAGACACACAGATTGGGCATGCCAGGGCCTCTAACCACTACAGACAAACTCCAGACACATGTGCTGCCTTGTGCATCTGGTTTACGTGGGATCTGGAGAATCAAACTGGGTCCTTAGGCTTCATAGGCAAGTGCCTTAACCACAAAGACATCTCTCCAGCCCAACACTTCTTTATTTTTATCATGTGGAATCTCTATTTTTTAAATATTTTCCTTTTTTAGAGTGGAGACTGAGTGTGGGTACACAAGGGCCTCCTGCCACTGCAAATGAACTTCAGACACATGAACCCCTTCATGCATCTTGCTTTACGAGGATACTGGGGAATCGAACCCAGCTGTTAGGCTGTGCAAGCAAATGTCAGTAACTGCTTAGCCATCTCTCCAGCTCCTAAAATCTAGATTTTTAAGAAAACATACATATGCCATGAAAGTAAAAGTGGTACTCTCTAAGGAAGGAAAGGGAGCAGCAGGATGGAGGGTGACAGGGTAATGAGGGGGACTGTGAGCCAAGTACAGTGATACACATCTATGAAAATGTCATACTGAAACACACCATTTGGTGCACTAACGAAAAAGTAACTAATATAAAAGAAGTGACAGGGGGCTGGAGAGATGGCTCAGTGGGTAAAGTGGATGCCATAGAAACATGAGGATCTGTTTGGAGCCCAGAACCCGTGTAAGCTAGGCATGGTAGTGTGTGTGTGTGTAATCCCAATGCTTCTAAGGGGGCCAGAGTCAGGAAAAACCCCATAAGCTCACCCTGCATATGCAGTGGCGAACAGTAAGAGGAGAATTGACAACCCATGGTTGTCCTCTGACCTCCACATGTTCAACATGGTATGTGGAGTATGGCACATACATGTGTGCACACACATACACAGACACCAAGATAGAAGTTATTCAAACTAGGTAATGTCCATTTGCAAAATTCTTTGTTTAAGTTCCATTACTTGACTTAACCATTCTAAAGAAACCCTAAATTACTAGCAACAGCTTTTTATTAACTTTGCCATGAGCTAGGTTTCTCTGACAGGTATTTAGATTTCTGAATTGGAAGCTAACCTAGCAAGGCTCATTCATGCAGTTCTCATTTTTTATCATTACAGGTCCAGTTTAATGCCCACAAAAATTTGATTTTATTAAGTCTTTTAAAATACAAATTACCTGCTTTTTGGACTTAACTGGTTAAAAATTGGCAAAGCCAAGACAAAGCTAATTAGGAGAGACCTAATAGGAGTATGTAGAATAACCATATGTCCTCAGAACGTGGGACAGCCCAGTGGGTGCTGGTGGTCTTGGTCCAATTATTAACAGATGTTTGCTTTGAACAGTAAATTAGCTGAAAATGTTACCTGTAGGCATATAAAAATATTAATTTAAATCTTAAAAAGTATGACTGGTTGTTGAAACTACCAGCAGTTATGATACCTTAACATTTCCTTTAAACCATTTATTAGAACAGAACAAAAGAATAAGAAGATTCTCTGTAATTAAACACTCCTAAATCAAAATGAGAAATTGTCCATCTGGAGAAGCTACTGGTGTGGCTGAACTGTGTATATTTAGTAAGGGTCAGCAACTTAATCAGCTAACAGGAAGAACAACGACCTAAACCTAATGTTGGCATTTGTTGCAAAGAACAAGAGAGGCATTTGCTAATGAAGACCCAGGAAGGTATTTATTTGTTAAAGAACATTAGATATGGTCAGTTGATGGCTATTCCCAGCTAGACTAGAAGTTCTTGGGAATATCATAGACTTGAAATTAGCCCCTCTCAGGTTTACTATAGATCAACACAGGGTTTGAGACATCTTAAAGAAATGGTTTTGCTATAGCATATATTATGTAGATGTGCTTTTTTAAACAAAAAAACACGACCATTTGGGCACTGGAATTTGAATTATCAGTGTTGCTACACATGTCTTAGAAAGGTTTCTTTAATTAGTTTTTTAAAAAATTTGTGTGTGTGTGTGTGTATGTATGTATGTATGTATATCATATATGTGGGGTGGGGGCGTGTGCACATGTGGAGGTCGGACAACTTTGGTTGTTTGTCATCTTCTACTTTGTATAAAACAAGGCTTCTTTTGTTTTTGCCACTGTGTGTGTCAGTCTAGCTGCCCTGTGAGCTTCCAGATTCTCCTAACTCTGCCTCCCATTGCTATAAGCTTATTGGAATTACAGATACATGTGCATGTGGTATTTTGTATCTGGCTTTGTGTGGGTGGGGGAGCCTTTAACTACTGAGCCATCTTCCTAGCCCCTACTTGTTTGTATGTTAAATATTTTTATTTATTTGAGAAGGGAGGGAGAGAGAGCTAATAGACATGCCAAGGCTTCTGGCCACTAGAAATGAATTCCAGAAGCATGCACCACTCTGTTCATCTGGCTTTACGTGGGGTCTTTACAAGCAGGCACCTTTAACCTCTGAGCTATCTATCCAGTCCTTTTTTTTTTTTTTTTTTGAGATAGGGTTTCACTGGGGTCCAGGCCCCAGTTAGTTTTTTAAGGCAAGTATAACCTTGTAATTATTAAATAACTGATTTGCATTGACTCATGTTTTCCTTTTCTTTAAAAGGTTATAGGCAATACTGTTAAACTTTGCTTTATAGTATTCTAAAATGTCAAATTATAAATTATTGAAATATCATGATAATAGCATTTACTAAATTTAATACTAGTCAAAAATATTCTTTTTGAGACAGGGTCTCACTATATAGCCCAGATTAGCCTCAAAATTGAAATTATCTTGCTTTAGGCTCTCAAGTGCTGGATTACAGATGTTCACCACAATGCCTGGCTCAAAATATTCTTGATAACAAGAAAGCCATTATGTATTTGTTGGTCCTGGAGTTATAAAATGAACTATATGAATCTCATATTCTTAATTTTAATTTGATAGAAGAATTTGAGTTTTTTATATGCTGGAAACTGTTGTAGGAATGTGTTGTTAGCCTTTGGTGTTCCAAATATCGCTGTAGCTGACCAGGAGCGGCTGAGTAGAAAAGCGTCAAGGCAGAACTTCAGAGTGTGAGCGGCCAGTTTGAAGGTACTTTCAAGGTCTTAGAATTCTTCTCTTTGAAGAACGCTTTAGAATAGTACAGTTATTTGATTGAGAAAACCTTCAAAACATCATAAATTCAAGTTTATTTAGCCTCTTACAACTTACTAGTTGCATAAAAGTAATAAATGAGGCTGGAAAGATGGCCCAGTAGGTAAGAGTGCTTCCTGTATGAGCATGAGGGCCGGAGGGGACCTGAGACCACCCGAATTCAATTCCCCAGCACCCATATAAAACAGCTGGGTATTTACAATCCTGCAGGAGCAAGGACCAGAGAATCACTGAGAGTTGTGAAATATCAACCTCTAGAATTAGTGAGAGGCACCATCTCAAGGAAATCAATGGAGGAACAATGGAGGATGGTCCATTCCCTTGGCCTTTGTGGATTTATTCTTATTTTTGTTTGTTTGTGTGTTTGAGGGTAGGGTCTCATTCTAGCCCAGGCTGACCTGGAACTCACTCTGTAGTCCTAGGCTGGTCTATAATTGACAGTAATCCTCCTACCTCTGCTTCTCAAGTGCTGGTATTAAAAACATGTGCCACCATGCCTGGTGAGTTTTTTCCATTAAATTTTTTTTAATTTAAATATTTATTTATTAGAGAGAATGGATATGCCAGTGCCACCTAGCCACTGCAAATGAACTCCAGATGCATGCAGCACCTTGTACATCTGGCTTTACGTGGGTACTGGGGAATTGAACTTGGGTATTTTGGTTTTGCTGGCAAGCACCTTCATCTCTCCAGTCCTTATTCCTTTTTATATTTCTTTATTCCTAGAAATATTTATGAAGAAAAGGAAAAATCAAGTGAGTTCTGTCACCCCTGTTTTAGCCATATATCTCCAATTTATATTCTCAGAGTGTTGCTTTGTTGAGAGCCCAGGATGGCTTGTTGCCCAGCAGGGTCAGAAGATCTGAGGTTCCCAGGCCAATAGATTGGCAGCACAAGCTGCCTAGTGGGCAGGGGGAGGAACAGTACCTGCTTCCCTAATTTTAGAAAGCCAAGTTAATGATTTGGATGCTTATCTTAGAATGGGTGGGGTCTTTCATAAATATTATGTTTCTTCATATTCATTGTCAAAAGTTTATAAATTATAAATAAATGAAATGGAAGTAGTACCTAATTCAAACAAATAAGGTTTCCAGCTTCTTGTCACATGACATAAAGCAAGTAGTCCCCTTTTCTGAAACCTTTAAGGCTATGGTGATGCTGCACAGTAGAGCTTCCTTACTCAGTGGGGTCCTTGGGTGGAGGCAGTGTGGTGTTAGTGGCTTCTGGGAAGCAGGAGTGATAGCTTCTCAGAGTTTGGAGCAAGTTTGGAGGCTCTACCCCTGCAATTTGCACACAACCATTAGCCCAGTTGGAAAGTGAGTGATAAAGAAGCTGTGAACAGGAAGTCCATGTGGTGTCTTGTAGCATGCATAAAAGGAACACAGTCAAAAGGACAGCTTTGATGATCATCTCATACTTGCAACAGGACATTTATCTTAATTTGCTTTTATCAGTTATCCATGTGGCACTATGGTGGGGGTGGGGTTGAGGGAGTCCAGCTTCAGCTCTTCATCTTTTCTTAGCAAGCTCCAGTGGCTTCTTTGCTTGGTCAGTGAGAAGGCTTGAATTTTAGCTCTCCCCCATCACTTGCAGTGGGGAGAAGAGGTGGACAGAATCCCTGTTAGAAGTACCCACTGTGTGCTTTCAGCTGTGCTTCATGAGCAATACTAAAAATCTGCTATCCCCACAGCATGCCCAATTCCCCCTAGCACATGTCGGAGTCACAGTTGGTGTTTGTCCTCCTGGGTTAGGTAAGCTCTGCTTCCCTTTGTCTATTTTTTTTTAAATTTTTCATTCAAAAAAAAGCAAAACAAACATTTTGTTCTAAACACAAAACTCCATGTAGTTGACGTTTATTCCTGTAGACTGCTCACTGAAGGCCCTTGGCAGGACCGCTAATTGGCTAACTCTTCATGTTGAAGAAGTTTGTTTGGGTTTTTTTTCTTTTTTTTTCCCGAGGTAGGGTCGCTCTAGTCAGGCCAACCTGGAATTCACTATGTAATCTCAGGGTAGCCTAGAACTGATGGCAACCCTCGCACCTGTGTCTCACAAGTGCTGGGATTAAAGGCATGCACCATCACACCTGGCAGAAGTTTATTTCTTTAAGCAGTTATGAACTTTAGATCTTACTAGGCTGCTGCTGACTGGACTGTATCTGAGGTCTTTGTGTGCCCATCTAGAAAAGTTTCTAATTGATAGAAGTGTTGTCTTCAGAGTTAGGAAGTATTTGTGAAGCTGCAGGGAGGGAGGGACAATTGCCTGTGCAGTACTAAAGTAGAGATTTGTTTTTTATTTCCTTAACAGATGCAGCAGCTTTTTTATGAGAATTATGAGCAGAACAAGAAGGGGTACATTAGAGATCTCCATAACAGTAAAATCCACCGAGCTATCACGTTGCACCCTAACAAAAACCCCCCATATCAGTACCGGCTACACAGTTACATGCTCAGCCGCAAGATCGCCGAGCTGCGCCATCGCACAATCCAGCTCCATCGGGAAATCGTCCTGATGAGCAAGTACAGCAGTGCAGAGATCCACAAAGAAGACCTCCAGCTGGGCATTCCCCCTTCCTTTATGCGCTTTCAGGCCCGCCAGCGAGAGGAGATCCTGGAATGGGAATTTCTGACTGGGAAATACTTGTATTCAGCCACTGATGGTCAGCCCCCCCGGAGAGGGATGGACTCGGCGCAGAGGGAAGCCTTGGATGACATCGTCATGCAGGTGATGGAGATGATCAATGCCAATGCTAAGACGCGGGGACGCATCATCGACTTCAAGGAGATCCAGTATGGCTACCGCCGAGTGAACCCCATGTATGGGGCAGAATACATCCTGGACCTGTTGCTCCTCTACAAGAAGCACAAAGGGAAGAAAATGACAGTCCCCGTGAGGAGACATGCATACTTGCAGCAGACCTTCAGCAAGATCCAGTTTGTGGAGCACGAGGAGCTGGATGCCCAGGAGCTGGCCAACAGAATCAACCAGGGTTCTGGCTCCCTGTCCTTCCTCTCTGATTCCCTGAAAAAGCTAGTTCCTTTCCGGCTTCCTGGGTCCAAAAATGAACACAAAGAGCCCAAAGATAAAAAGATAAACATTCTGATCCCTTTGTCTGGACGTTTTGACATGTTTGTGAGGTTTATGGGGAACTTCGAGAAGACATGTCTCATTCCAAATCAGAATGTCAAGCTGGTCATTCTGCTTTTCAATTCTGACTCCAACCCTGACAAGGCCAAGCAAGTTGAACTGATGCGAGATTATCGTGTTAAGTATCCTAAAGCTGATATGCAGATTTTGCCAGTGTCTGGAGAGTTTTCAAGAGCTCTGGCACTCGAAGTAGGATCTTCCCAGTTTAATAATGAGTCTTTGCTCTTCTTCTGTGATGTTGACCTCGTGTTTACTACAGAATTCCTGCAACGGTGTCGAGCAAACACAGTTCTAGGTCAACAAATCTATTTCCCAATCATCTTTAGCCAGTATGATCCAAAGATTGTTTATAGTGGGAAAGTTCCCAGTGACAACCATTTTGCCTTTACTCAAAAAACTGGCTTCTGGAGAAACTATGGGTTTGGCATTACTTGTATTTATAAAGGAGATCTTGTCCGAGTGGGTGGCTTTGATGTCTCCATCCAAGGCTGGGGGCTAGAGGATGTGGACCTCTTCAACAAGGTTGTTCAGGCAGGGTTGAAGACATTTAGGAGCCAGGAAGTAGGAGTTGTCCACGTTCACCACCCTGTCTTCTGTGACCCCAATCTGGATCCCAAACAATACAAAATGTGCTTGGGGTCTAAAGCATCAACGTATGGGTCCACACAGCAGTTGGCTGAAATGTGGCTAGAAAAAAATGATCCAAGTTACAGTAAAAGCAGCAATAATAGTGGTTCCACAAGGACAGCCTGATGTCCAGCACTGCTGGAAATGACATTTTTAATTATCTAATTTATTTTTCAAAAGTTTTTTGTAAGATCAGTTTTTGAAATCCATATAAGGATATATTTTCCAAGTGGTTTTCTTACACAAGACTCCTTTAAGATTGAGATTTTTGAACAAAAATGTGATCAATGTTTGCCTTTGAACACATCTTGCTGAACATTAT
The DNA here is from genome assembly GCA_036346955.1 of Dipus sagitta. Taxonomy (NCBI): domain Eukaryota; kingdom Metazoa; phylum Chordata; class Mammalia; order Rodentia; family Dipodidae; genus Dipus; species Dipus sagitta. The sequence continues at coordinate 133,344,961 of CM070772.1, read as the reverse complement.
GTAGCAGACCTGCTTAGTTCTGACTTGAAACATACCTGATGAACAAAATGTTTTTGTTTTGTATTTTTACATTTCTTTCCCAGACCCCTTCTCTGAACAGTCCTGTGGCAGAAATCATGAACATTCCTACAAAGTATTATAGTGACAAAAAACATTGTCAACTCTGGTAAATGTTCTCTTGTCACTGTTGACTTTGCACAGATTCTACCTTTTTGTGTTTTTTTTTTTTAAAATAGTAGTTTTTAAAGCCATCTTGAGTTCCAGTCATAGAAAAAAGAAACATAACAGTGGCTGGGTCATCACTGACTTGTGGACAGCTTTCCAAAGGGCTCTGCCCCATGATCAAGCCGGGAGTGAGGAGAGCAGAGCCAGGGCGGTGGTCGGTCCTGCGGGACTTCTGGCTTGAATGGGCCTGCAGCTCCAGTCCAAGGAGGAATTGGCATTTTCTCTCTCTTTATCCGTCTCTCCAGATAATTCAATATTAATATATAGAATGACAAAGAAGAATGGTTGTAATAAGTTCAGTGAATGCAAGCTAAGCAAACAGAAACCCTAATGAAAACATTGGGAAACACTTTGGGTTTTGTTCACTTCATCCTGTCTTTGTTATGTTGGTGGAGATGGTTACTTCATTTTTTAATTACCGTTTTGTTTTACCTTTTTTTATCTGAAATACCTTTAATTTATTTAATACCCATTGTTTAGCTCTCTGCCATTTCTCAAATACCTGTTAGTTACTAGTATTTATGTGTACCAGGAGTGTAGTTAGGATGTTTTATTTGCAGTAAACTGATCTCCAAAGATTTCCTTTTGAAAACACTTTTTCCCTTCCTTCCTTAAGTTTTACATTCCTGTCTTACTAAATATTAAGTGTTCTTGGACAATTTTTGGTGCTCACATGCTTTGGGGACAAAAGTGAAATGAATCTGTCATTACACCAGAATGTTTGTTTTCAACTCACAGCTCAAATGTGCCTTAATAATTTTTTTCATTTAGAATTCAAACAGTTGATAGACCTACCATTTTAATACACATCATTGGAGATCTGCTTATTTGTAAATAGTCTATTGCTCATTTGAAAAAATAAACAAGTGGAAAATATTTTTCTATTGTACTTTTCAGACCCATTTTGTCTCCTTATTTCAGTTTTACCTGGAGAATTGTATTGCATTTGGAGAGTAAAAACATAAACACGGAGTCAAACCTTTTGCAGTTATTGGAGTTACACATTTCCATGCATGACTGTTGGAGTGGAATGAAAGACTACAGTGCCTCCCCGTTTCTTCCTAGAATAAATTGGCTTTTGTTTGTCCACTAAGCAGCTTTCTGACTGCTCAAAAACCAGGGTGTGCTTCAAAGACCAGGCCCAGGCTCTTAGCCAGCTCCTTGTTACAAATACACCTTGCTGGGCCTAGACAGTCATATTTTAAGCAGTGTTCCACATGATGCTATGAGCTCAAATGTTCTCGGGTTTTAGGATCAATCTAGGGAAAGGATAAGTTGTACATAGTTACTATATAATCTAAGAATCAAAAATTGATCACTGCTGCAAAGATAGCAAACTTTGTGCATGAGAATTACACTCCTATGATAGGTATTTACAGTATGACAGTAGTAAGGTCCCAGCATGATGACATCGTGCTCACTGAAAGAACTGCTATAATTCTGCCTAATTACCATCTACTCTGTGGGAGAGTTTAGGCTATTTTTTCCCTTTCCTTTCTTTATTGGGGGGGGGGGGGAGAAAAGCAGAGACATTTTTAATTCTTCAGTGAGGAAGAATGTCATCCACATCTTGATAATAGTCCTGTCAGTGCTCTCATATTCTGCAGGCTGTGGAATTTGAAGCAGAGATGCATTGAGCTGATGCCCCTGGCTAACCTTGCCATTTCCTTTACCATTCCCTTCTCCCATCTGCTCCTTTGCATGATGGCCATGGGGATGATGATGTCAACTGACATGGGTGGTGGACTACAACCCCAGGATTGCTGTCATCCCATTTCCCCAGCTTGTGACACTGCCTGAACGATGCTGGCCTCAGGTTCCTTTGCCTCCCATCACTTCTTGGTGACTCCAGTGTCCTGCCAGAGGTGATCTTGATAGTTTTTGTGGTCTCAGGCCCTCAGACTGGCTACTGCTCCTGTGGGCAGCTTCAGCTCCATGTTGTAGGGGTGTTAGTCTCTGCTGCTGTGGTGTGTGCTTTTTCTCCAAAGCTGAGACACCCCATTGTTCACATGACACTTGGACTCTTCCTGTGTAGATGTGAACAGTTGGACTTAATCCTTTACTCATGCGATCATGTCTCCCTTGCTATGTAGCCCCTGGTGGTCAGGCCCGGGTCTTTTTTTCCCAGTGGTCTTGTAATGGGAGTTTTGGGATTCCTTGAAAATATACCAATGCACCAATAAATGTAGGATATCTCGGATCCTTGTCTTAAAAATTTAAAGAATTAAAATCCATGGACCAGAGGGTAAGACTTAGACTTTATTATAGTAAGAGAAGGGAAGAGGAAGAAAATACAGAGAATTCTTGCCATGTAGAAGGTAGGAGGGGATAGAGAGCTCATGTGGGGTCCTTACAGAACAGACACCTGGAGGTTCAGGAGAGATGAACAGCCCAAGAGAGGCTATTTGTAATTTATTGTGGGGGGCTCTGTCCTCAAGCTTAGGTGAGTCGGGCTAATTGGTGTGGACTCAGTGGCTGGTTCAGTAAGAGGCCAGCCATGATGCCAAATTTTGGGGCTGAGCATAACAAACCACAATGCCAAGATCAGATTTAAACCTTAATTCTAGGAAACTCCTTCCCAGAGAAGGGTCAGGTCATTTGTGGAAAAACAGACCTAGGTTATTCCTTTAGTCAAGAGATAGGAGAGGAGAGATCCTTCTCTGACAAAGTGGAGATTGAAAGAGTAGGCTGAAAGACATTCCTGTTTTTTACTTTTGGGGCCCAGTCACCCTAAACTGCCTAAGTCCCCTGACATGTTGGGAGCTAAGTTGCCTACACTTTCCCTGCATGCCCTTTTCCACCTATTCCCCTCCAAATGGAATACCCACCAAGTCCTGTGGGCATTGAATGGGCAGAGATCTGCTGCCCCCACCCTGGGTGCAGAAATAATTCCTTCCCCTTTTGTCCTCTGAAAGCACTCTCTTTATACCTGTTTCACTTATTACTTTCTTTGTCTTAGCATGCATGCATTATTTTAAATAAAAAATATTAAGAAAGTAGAATGTCCCAAACATACCAAAAAGGCCCTGCTGACAATATTTTAAAAATAAAGAATACTTGAATAGGGTTGAGATTACTACACAAAGGTGTACATGGAAGCCTCCCTGTCTAACCATTGTCTCAGACCCTTCTCACAGTACCACCAGGTTTGTGTGCAGCATTCTGGCAGGGAAGGGGAGAGAGAGAGAGAGAGAGAGAGTACAAATGAGAAAAGTGCATGCTGCCATTCTCACAGGGAGCTTCAGGTCTCCATAGCCTTCAATTGCCCTTGGAGGGATGTGGGGAAAGCAAGCTCTGAGCACTGATTGGACATGGAGGAGTCCTGACTGGTAGACCAAGACTGGCAGACATTGGTGCCCTGAATCTCAGCTTCACAAAAAAGGATCATTTGCCACCACTGGTGTTCTCGGCCAGGATGAGGCTGAAGCCTGGCAGTAGGTCATAGCACTCATCATCCTCATGTTTGGAAAGGAGTGCCAGGGGTCACATAGTTTGGGGTCGTGAGATGCTTCCTCTAGATTGCAGACACAGACCCCAGGGCTAATGGTGGAACATCACTTGGGGATGAAAGCAGGATGTCTTCGTGGCATCAAGTTCTCCAATCTGGGCAAGGCTGGCTGCCCAGCCCTTGCCCACATCCCACTTACCAAGTCCTCTGTGGTGGTTTGATTCAGGTGTCCACCATAAACTTAGGTGTTCTGAATGCTAGGTTCCCAGCTGATGGAGATTCGGGAATTAACGCCTCCTGGAGGCAGTGTATTGTTGGGGGTGGGTTTATGGTGTTATAGCCAGTTTCCCCATGCCAGTGTTTGGCACACTCTCCTGTTCCTGTTGTCTACCTTATGTGGGCCAGGGGGTGATGTCCACCCTCTGCTCATGCCATCGTTTCCCCCTGCCATCATGGAGCTTCCCCTCGAGCCTGTAAGCCAAAATAAACCTCTCTTTCCCACAAGCTGCTCTTGGTTGGGCAATTTCTACCATCAGTGTGAACCTGACTGCAACATCCTCCAAGCTTAGTTCTTACCTTAGCCTAGTAATAGTTGTGAGGCTTCTTTTTTCCACACCACAGGCTTCCACTGAAGGGGGGTGGGGGGTCATGGCTGATACACCCTAAGCTTGCCATTTGCCATGTGACCAGTTAGCGTTTGCCTCTTTCCTGCCCATTGGAAGGTCAGAGTATCCTCTGTAGCCAGCTCCATTTATTACCCAGTGTGTTCAGAATCCAATTGCATGCAAGGGAGTCACAGATGCCACTTATATGTTAAGGACAGTGTTCAAGTTAAAGGGACCTGCAGGCTTTGAGACAGGTCACCCGTACTGCTGGCATCGTCTTGCTTCCAAGATCTTTCCTCCAGGAAAGTGACACACTTGCAAGCCTGTCCACTGACCAGGTGCTGGTGGCTGAGGGATTCCACCTAAGCCTCGGATGCCTGAAGACTCCTTCCTGGTCATGGAGGGAGCCCAGGTGTCAGCCCTCTCCATCCTGCACAGCCTTGGCCCTGGGGATTAGGCTGCATTACTGTGGTACAAAGAGCTGTAATCCCAGCTGCAAAGGAGCTTATGGGCCACGCGACCAGGAGCCAGCTGGGGTTCTGTGAGCTGAGGTGGCTGCACAGGGCTGAGCTTGCCTAGGCGAGCTCCATGGTACTTGGTAAGGCCTCAGCACATGGCCGTAGTCCACTTGAAAGTGCTCACCGCACATCTGCTTAGTTTATCTTGTTATAAATGCAATGAAAATGTGAGGGTCACAGTGTAAGAGATCAAACTGGAGCAACCTGCAACTCATTTTGTAGGATTTCCAGTACAAAGAATTACATATGTTAGAGTTTTTGTATTACAATCTTTTGCAGGGAGGATATAGGGGTACAGGGGATGGGTATAATTTTCAACTGGAAAATATAGGGCCAACCCAGGCTAGAGATTGGCTTGTCATTGTTATTGTTAAGGCATTTAAATGTCATCACATTTCACTGTTAATTATCCTGCATCATGTGGGTCGTCATGTTTTAGTAATTCAGACAAAAATCCAAGTTTTGTGCTTTAAAGAACATTCTAGCCACATTTCCTTTAAAAATAATCAGCTATGCCTGACTGCTTTTAATGAGAAAATACAAGAAAAGTAGATGAAATTATTTAATTGTACAAATTAAGCAAGTTCTAGGGTCTTCTTAAATGAAGATTCTGTATTAGCATTAACTGTAATGAGCTCTGCAGGGGACCCCTGGCTGCCACCTCTCTCCCCTGCTGCTTCCTCTAGTCACTTTTGAAGCCTGAGCATGCCTGCTTGCTGCCCTAAGTACCTTCTCTTTGGAGAAAAGAAAACCCTGCTAGCCAGACTCCAAAGTGACCTTGGAAGTCATTAATTCTGAATTAACTATGGCTCTTTCTTTAGGCAAAACATCCTTATTCCATACTTAAAAGGGATTTCTTGTTCAGTTGCTCCAAAGCATTCTCCATATCCTACAGTCTGGAACCAGAGTGGGGAACAGTGTTTCTAAGAGTACAATTTGAAATGATCCTGTTAGTGTTGTGAAGGAAGCATCTCGGATTTTTGCATGAATTCTATTTCCTCTGTTGTAAATGACAATGTAATCACACTTTAAAAGGTTATAGTACAGTAGGCCCTCTGTATCTGCACTTGTACATCATACATTCAAAACCAGCCGTGGATTGAAAATAATGAGAAAATTTGTCTACTGAACATGAATGGGCATTTTTTCTTGTCATCCTCTAAATAATACAGAATAACTATCTTCAGTGCTTACTTTGTATTAGGTACTGCAGGTTCGCTAGAATTCTATGTACTATGGTGTGGTAACGATTTGCAGTGCTGACTTTAGGTGCTGCAAGTTTGCTAGAGGTGATTTACAAGCATGTGGAGATGTGTGCAAGTTCTGCGCAGATTTTATATTGAAAGGAATGGAGCATCCCAGATGTCGGCATTGGCGGGAATCCTGGAGCCAATTCCTAGTGGACCCTGAGGAGCAGTGCTGAGTGGGGAAGCAGGAAGGGGAAGGAAGGAAGAACCCAGTCACTCACACCACCCTGCTCTCACTCTGGCAAATTCCTTTGGGGATTTTGTCTGCATTTACAGTTTGTTGTGTTACAGAATTTGGCATTTTGGGTTTTTTCCCCCTCTTCAATGGTACTTTTTTTTTTTTTTTTTAAGGTAGGGTCTCACTCTAGCTCAGTCTGACCTGGAATTTCACTATATAGTATCAGGGCGGCCTTGAATTCACAGCGATCCTACTACCTCTGCCTCCCAAGTGCTGGGATTCAAGGTGTGCACCACCACACCCAGCTTTTTGTTTGTTTGTTTGTTTGTTTTGATGTATGATCTCACTCTAGCCCAGGCTGACCCGGAATTCACTATGGAGTCTCAGGGTGGCCTCGAACACACGGCAATCCTCCTACTTCTGCCTTCTGAGTGCTGGGATTAAAGGCGTGCGCCACCATGCCCGGCCACACCCAGTTTTTGATACTTGCGTTTTTAATTAATACCTTTTTTTTTTTTGAGACAAAGTCTCAGTATCCCAGGCTAGCTTGAAGCTGTGTTTCAGATTACGTTAAATTAAATTTGTAGCAATCTTCCTGCCTCAGTTTATGCCACCACTCCTGGCCACAGTGATACTTTAAAATCTTTAAAGGCTGCCTTATTCTTTTTTTTTTTTTTTTTGAAGCAAGCCCAACAGACTGGCCTTTTTTTTTTTTTTTTTTTTTTTTTTTTTTTTTTTTAGAGAGACTAAGGAGGGCTGGGAGAATTGGAGGGCTAGGGCCTCCAACCACTGTATTTGAACTCCAGATGCATGTGCCACCTTGTGCACATGTGTGACCTTGTATGCTTGTGTCACCTTGTGCATCTGGCTTACATGGAACCTGGGGAGTTGAACATGGGTCTTTAAGCTTCGCAGGCAAGCACCTTAACTGCTAAGCCATCTCTAAAGCCCTTCCTTATTCTTAATATCAATCATTTTGTGTTCTGTTGTCTTGTTTTGAATAACACCACAGGAGGTACCTTCCGCACACCTAGAAATCTGATAGCATGATTTCTAAATACAGGTCGTCCTCTTCCAGAGCCAGTGACTTTGGGATTTGGCCTTTTCTCATAACACTAAATCATCTACTGTTTTATTTGGCCAATAGGGACTGTGGTGGTTTGATTCAGGTGTCCCCCATAAACTTAGGTGTTCTGAATGCCAGATTCCCAGCTCATGGAGTTTTGGGAATTAACACCTTCTGGAGGCGGTGTATTGTTGAGGACAGGCTTATGGGTGTTATAGCCAGTTTCCCCATGCCAGTGTTTTGTACACTCTCCTGTTGCTATTGTCCACCTTATATTGGCCAGGGGGTGATGTCCACCCTCTGCTCATGCCACCGTTTTCCCCTGCCATTGTGGAGCTTCCCCCTCGAGCCTATGAGCCAAAATAAACCTCTTTTCTTTCCCCCAAGCTGTTCTTGGTTGGGTGATTTCTACCAGCAATGCGAACCTGACTGCAACAGTAAAGTGGTACCGAGGAGTAGGATTGCTGCTAGACACCTGACTGTGTGGCTTTGGCCTTTTGGAGCTGATTTTCAAGAGGAATGTGGAAGGATTTGAAACCTTGGCCTAAGAGATGCCTTGAAGTGCTGCTGTAAGTACAGCTTGATGGACTATTCTGGTCAGAGTTGAAAGGCCTGAATGCAGTAAGAACTGTGCGGTTTGGCTTATAAGGGTGAGAAAGAGCTTTGCCTGGACTGGGCTAGCAGTTTTTGTGGGAAGCTCACTGTTATGCCTGGGTTCTAAGAAGTTGTATAGGGTTGCTTTGTGTAGAAATGAACTGGTGTGAGCAAAGGGATATGGCACAGAAAGAAAAATCTTTGGGTGAACTGCTGCCCATTCAGCTGCAAATTGTTTGATTACAACCTTTGAGATTGGGCCAGCTGACTGGGGCAGCAGGAAGAACGTAGACTCTTTTGAAGGGCCCTGAGTGTTCAAAGAATGTCCTGTTCTTCAAAGTCTGATTTATTCCCCTCTGTATTAACAAATTGGCACCCTACCTGGTATTGTGGAGTATAAGAAATTCAGGAAAGAGAGGGTCATTGAGTTTGCAACATGGTCTTGTGTTTTGGACATGGCCATGTGCAGTGTGAAGCAGGTTTGCTGGTTGCCTCCATGGAGACCCCATGGGGCCATAAGGATGAACCATGGATTGCAGTGGAGACCCAGTGGAGATGCCAGAACCACGAGATGGCTGCTAAGGAAAGCTGCCAGCCCTGATGAAGTTTTCCAGGACTATGAGTAGCCTAGCTGGAGGGGCAGAATTGGAACTCCAGAGACTTGGAGATTTGTCACTGACTAGAGTTGTTGGACTTGAAGCTACAGAGTTTCATGTTTGTCCTGATTGTTTTAAATCTTATATTGGTTGAATATTGCTTTGCTATGCCCAATGCCATCTTTTGCAGTGTGAATGTTTTTTTTCTGTGCCATTATGGTTTTTGGGGGGGATTTTTTTGGTATTATGGCTCAGTTAAAAGATCTTGGATTATGGGGATGTTTGAACATAATTGGGATTGATAAAATCTATGGGGATTTTTAAAGTTGGACTGAATGCATTGCATTTTACATCATGGATTATTATCGGTTTATGGGGCCAGGGGCGGAATGTGGTGGTTTGATTCAGGTGTCCCCCATAAACTTAGGTGTTCTGAATGCTAGATTCCCAGCTGATGGAGATTTGGGGATTAACGCCTTCTGGAGGCAGTGTATTGTTAGGGGTGCTAGAGCCAGTTTCCCTTTGCCAGTGTTTGGCACACTCTTCTGTTACTATGATCCACCTTATGTTGGCCAGGGGGTGATGTCCACCCTGTGCTCATATCATTGTTTTCCCTGCCATCATGGAGCTTCCCCCTCCAGCCTGTAAGCTAAAATAAACCTCTTTTTTTTTTCCCCCACAAGCTGCTCTTGGTTGGGTGATTTCTACCAGCAATGTGGACCTGACTGCAACAGGGACATTATGTACCTACGAGCATTTCTAAAAAATACACTTAAGAAATAAGCCTGAATGAGTGGCTAAGTGTGGCTCAGTGGTAGAGCATTCACCTAGCATGTACAAGGCCAGAGCAATCCCCAGCACCATACACAAAAAACACCCAAAGTGAATCTGAATATTTTATTTGTTGGGTGTTTAAATTTTGCAGTTCTTTGTAAATTCTCCCATTCTGTATGCTGTTTGCTTTGCTGATGGTTTCATGTATCCCTGTTTCTTAATTCTTTGAACTATTTCCTATACAATTGGAGTCCCATTCAGACAGTTCACAAAAGAACACAAATAGCCAATAGGTACTTTTTAAAATGCTCAACATTCCTAGCCATTAGGGAAATGCAAATTAAAACCACTTTGAGATACCATATTATCCCAGTCAGAATGAATATCATCAAGAAAACTGACAACAGCCAGGCATGGTAGCGCATGCCTTTAATCCCAGGCAGAGGTACGAGGATCGCCTGAGTTCCAGGCCACCCTGAGACTACATAGTGAATTCCAGGTCAGCCTGGACTAGAGTGAGACCTTACGGGGGGGTTGGGGGGCAGGGGGCAGAAGAAAACTGACAACAGATGCTGGTGAGGATGTGGGGAAAGAGGAACTCTTCAGTTCTCTGCCGGAGGGAATGCAAACTAGTATAGCCACTATGGAAATCAGTATGGAGGTATCTCAAAACATTAGGACTAGACCTTTCTGAAGACCTAGTTATTCCGCTCCTGGAACCCAAACCCAGAAACATTAAAACTGCAGGTTCTCTCTGATATGTGGGTCTTCGTTTGTAGTATGTATATTCAGAGGGGCAAATGCGGGTACAACAGTAACCAAGAGCAAGTATAAAGGAATAACCTGGAGCAGGGATGAGGAAAGGGGGAAAGGACACAGATGACATGTAAACAGAAGTAGGGGGAGAATATTGAGGGAAGAGGAGTGTTAACTAAAATAGTGTCTGAAAATGCCAGAATGAATGGTACCTGAATCTCTGTATGTGAATTCAAAAGAAAAACAAAACCTGAATGACAAAATGACCTTCAAGATGTATTGAGATTGCTCACGATATGTTGGCTATACCGTTCTGGGAAAAGGACAACTCTACAGCCTAACCCCGTGGACACAAAACTTGAGTCATGCCAAAGTAAAGGGAACAGGGTAGACAGACTGGCAACGTGATTTGTGACCACTTTGTGAATGAGGACCACTCCATTCTCAGGCTTGTCCCTGGGGACAGATGCGAGGAGGGGGGAGTAGGGAACGGAAGCTGCTGGCTCAAGATAAGGGTGCTTCTTTCCAGGCTTGGCAAGGTGGCAGGAGTTCAGGACAAAGTGGTGACATAACCAGTGGCATCAAGTGTCAGAAGAGTTAGGGGTGATTTTTCTGGTGGGAAAAGCATGATTGCAAATAGATGGGAATAAATTATTTTTGCTTGCGTGTGTGTGTGTAATATCTTCATGCATGTGCCCTTGCATCGCCCCATATGATCGTCTGCAGCAGGTGTCAGAGTAGAACATCCGGTGTCCTGCTCCATCTCTTCAGCCTGCAAAGTCTTGTTTTTGAGCCAGGATCTCCTTTTCCTGATTCTGGAGCTTGCAGAGCTCCAAAGATTCTTAGGTCTCTGTTCCTGCGGCACTGGAATTGTAGTGATGTGTGACCCCCGCAGCTGTTTTATATCGACCCGGAGATTTGGATTGGACCCTCATGCTTGTGCAGGAAGTGCACTTAATCATTGAGCCATTCCAGCCTGGGAATGAATTTTCATAGTCAAAGATGAAACTACTTACCTAGGTTCTAAGCACTTTTGGAAGATTGATGTGTTTTTCTAGAATTCACAATAGTGGGTGTTTTAGCTTATAGGTTTTTGGTTTGGGCTTTGGTGTTACCTGGAAGCATAAATGGCATATTGCTGAAGGTTGTGTTCGATTATGGAGTCAGAGAGAGTCCCAGGGATGGAGGCTCCATGACTGAGTTTTTTGTTTTTGTTTTAAATCAGAGGAGCAGGTGATGAAGGGAACATATGGTTTATCCCATGACAGGAGAGGACAATGGGGGAGGAGGTTGTCTCCCTTCAGCATCAGTGCACTGGAAATTTCTGAGAAAGAACCTTCAGCTCCAGGGAAGCAAGTGTAGACATGGGCCTTAGTGACTTTCCAAGGACCAAAGGAGCCCAGAGGTCTGAGGTGGCTCACCACGCAGTCCCTGGGTAATGAGCGGTTTGCATCGTGAATCATGGGCCTTCTTTAAAATTAGATTTGGGGATGGGCCTTTCTCCTGAGAGGCTGTGTCTTCAGGGCAGGCTCGCTTGTCCCAGTTTCTCTGAGGCAGGTTGTCAGCGTAGTCACTGTCTGGGCCACGTCCTCAGGCGGATGTGACTGGTATGTTCCACCAGTGTGGCAGGATTGGAGGGCCTTCTCCAGCCCCAGCTGGTTTCCTGTGGGTCTGCCAGGAGTGGCTGGGCAGCCTTGGCTGCTCTGCCTGCCCAGAAGTTGGGTCTCTGCTGCCAGGTCTGTCCTGAAGCAAGGAGCTTGGTTTCCACTTCCCATCCGACTTGGTACCCTCCAGTTAGTTTTTCATGGCCCTGGGTTCATTCTGTACCATTTCCACTCTCTCCTGCAGGCAAGGGCTGGCTCTGTGACTCTGCTTCAAGTCACCCCTGCCACAGACGACTGTCCTCTCAATGCTCAGGTTGCTCCATTCCGCCCCCCCCCCCAACCAGTGCCCTGTCTCCACTTCCCTGGCTGCATATGTCTGCCTTTCTTCTGCCTCCACAGCAGTTTGAAATGAGAAGGAAAATATCCACAATCCCCAAGATTTGGGAGAAAATGTGACACATATGGCCTTTCATGGGTTTGCTTCGAATATGCTACAGATTGTCTTAAAATGAATTGTCTGCAAGAACATGGAGTTGCCAACTTTCAAGTCGGAAGTAAAGTGGATCCACTCATATATTATGATGTCAGAAGCCCAGTGCTTACTTGGGACAGGCAATGGCTGTACTCTGGGTCTGAGTGGTGAGTAGGTATCCACGACTGTGAATCTAGGGATTGTGCCAGTCTGTAGATCCCAAGTGAGCCTGAAAACAAGATTCAAGCAAGCTTCCTGTCTCCCCTCTCCCCTCCCCTCCCCTCCTCTCCTCTCCTCTCCTCTCCTCTCCTCTCCTCTCCTCTCCTCTCCTCTCCTCTCCCCTCCCCCTCCCCCTCCCCCTCCCCCTTCCCCTTCCACTCCCCTTCCCCTCCTCCCCTCTGGGGCTGGGGACAGGATGAGGGACATTCTCTAGGGCTCTGAGGTGTGTACCTGTAGCCCACTTTAGAGGCTAACCTGTGGTGACGTAAACCTAGGAGAATGTTGGGTGAAGGGTGGAGGATAAGAAGACAAAGAACCAGGCTGACCCCAAGCTGTTTGGTTTGGCACTGGGAGGGAGCCAGAGCCTCAGAATTAAGCAGACCAGGGTTTGAGTCTATGGCAAGCTGGGGCCGACACAGACCAGCTCAGGAACCTAATTCCCCACACCTCCTTGTGACATCACATCGGGAGCCAGAATTGGCCAAAGTGGACGATTTACACTACAGGAAATGGCAAATGCTTCAAAGCAGACAGTTTTCTTTTTTGAGGTTGTGCTTGCCAGCGCAGCACTGGTTTGGTCCACTCCACAGACTCTGGGCCCTGCCTGCAGCTGTGTGATCATGGGCAGATATCCTGTGCCAGACCTTGGCTTCCTGCTCTATAAAGTGGGCACGCTATCCATCATCTCTCCAGACTGCAGAGGAAGCTGACTGGACTTGGCTGTTCTGTTACTTTATGTCAATTGCAGTCCCGCTCCCCACCCCAACCCCTATGTCAGCAGCTCAAACTCCTTCAGACCCACAACTGGTAAGTCATCAAATCCTGGAAATCTCTCCTGGATAATGTCACCAGGGTGGCCCCTCCTTTCGCCTGCTCTTGGTTCAGGGAAGACAGACAGATTTCCTGACAAATCTGCATTTCAGTGTAATGCCCTGCCTATTCATTCCCCTCTCCTTACTCCCAACCCTTTGCTCAAGGAAACAACAAAATCTTCCCGGACACTCCTGCTTAGACAGCAGACCCGTTCAAGCCCAGGCTTCGTGGTCTAGCTGTTGTCTTCGGAGCCTGATGAGCCTCTGCTGCCTTTCCAACCTCACTTATGTCTGCTAAACTCCTGCTCCATCGCTGCAGCCCACTCACCCCTTTCCTCTACTACACAGAAACCAGGGAATACTTCTCTGAGCCCAAGTTCTGGTCATGTGGCATCTTGTGCCTGGAAAGCACCTTCTCCTTGCTGGGCACTCTTACAGACTCAGGCACTGCCACCCTAGGTCCAGCCTTTGGGGAAGTGAGCAAAGTTTGGGTCATGCCTTCTACCCCAGTCCCAGCCTCCTTTTCACTTAGTGTGACAGGTCTTTCCTGGAGAGCTCCCACCTCTGTTTTCCAGTCACTTGGCTGCCACAGGCAGAACCAGGGCTCACTCAGCTTTGAGACCCACAAGGGACCTGGTAGGTCACTCTGCACAGCCAGTGTTAGTTAACCTTTACATTGGCTGGGCTATTTGCCAAAGGAAAATTAGAGTTAAAATTAAATATTTCTATAGAGACAGCCTGAGACTTCAGTTTTTAGGTGAAAAGAAGCAGCAAGAATAAGAACCTTACTTCAGCGACATGGAATGCCTTCCCGCTGGAATTGTAAAGTGAATATTTAAGGAACAGTGGCTTGGTGCCAGGCACTTTGGAGATGTTACTCTATATGTGGCTCCCTCAATCCTGAGGAAGTGAATTTTCCTGACCTTAGCTTCAGATGAGGAATTGAAAGCCAGAGGGTATGAGTAACATGTCCAAGGTCGCAGAGCTAAGAAATGGCCACTCTGGTATCACCCAGATCAGCCTTGCTCTGAGATCAGCCTGGGGAAGGGAGCATGCATATGCCTCCCTGGGACACGTAAGCTCCTCTGCTTAGAGTACTCCACACTACCAAGGCATGAGAGCCGCTTGAATGGAGTGATTTCTGAACTGTAGAGCTTTAAAGCTCAACTCTAAGATATCGTTTAAGCTGGGTGGGGTGGCATACACTTTATATCCCAGTCCTCGGGAGGCAGAGGTAGGAGGATCTCTGTGAGTTCGAGGCCACCCTGAGATTAAGTAGTGAATTCCAGGTCAGCCTGGGCTAGAGTGAAACCCTACCTCCAAAAAAAAAAAAATCCTTTCAACTTTTCTCCTTTTAAAAGGTTGAATTTTTGAGCTGGGCATAATGGCTTAAACCTGTAATCCTAGCACCCAGGAGGCTGAGGCAGGAGAACTGTGAGTTTGAGGCCACATAATGAATTGTAGCCCACCAGCCCACACTACAGAGTGAAATCTTGACTGGAAAAAAAAAGTATTTTATAAAGAGTCCATGTCTGAAGCAGTTTTCTGTTGCTATTAAAAAACAAAACACCAAGAGCAGATACTTTGTAAAGAATAGAAGCTGATTTGGCTTACAGTGCTGGAGACTAGGAAGTCCATGGGCATGTTGTCCCCACCTGGTGACCAGCTGCTTGCTGCATATTGGCATGGCTAAGGGCATCATGTGACAAGACTGAGCAAGTGTGAGTCTCTTGCTCTTCTTAGAAAGCCACTCAAACCATCAGGGGACATCCAACTGCATGACCTCATCTAATTTGAATCACCTTTCAAAGACTTTACCTTCAAAGACCACCTGTATATGAATTTGGGGATTAAGCTTCCAACACTAACAACTTTGGGGGACACATTCAAACCATAGCATTCCATAAACATTATTAGGTATAGATAAAACAAAATAATTTAACCAGGTGTGGTGGCACACACCTTTAATCCCAGCATTCAGGAGGCAGAGGTAAGAGGATTGCCATGAGTTTGAGGCCACCCTGAGACTACACAGTGAATTTCAGGTCAGCTTGGGCTAGAGTGAGACCCTACCTCAAACACACACCCAAAATTTTTTTTTCAAAACACATACTATTCTGAAGGTTCTGGTCCCAGGAGTGGTGGAATAGTTTGTATCAAATGAATCCTCTCACAGATAACAATTCCATACTGTAGAAAACCTCAGAACAATAAGAACAAAACAAAGGAACAACTATTCAAAGGGATGGAGGCTATTCAAGATTCAGCAGAAATGGCAGAATCTGATTCAAGAAAGAAAGGAACTGAGTTTTGAGATGCATCCCTGGGGGTTCCTTTCCAGATGCCTAGAATTAAGAGATTAGGACTCAGCAGGTTCTCTCCTAGTGGCTTGAGGCTCCATAGGAAGGTATCTAGAGCTACCAGATCAGTTGGAAGTGGAGGAGGTCCCAGGGAGAAGAACCAAGGGGGCGCCCAAATGTGTATCTGTACTCCCTTTCCAGCTCTACTTGATGTTGACTACGTTTGCTTGTGGAGACTCCCAGGAGCTAGCAGAAAGCAATAGCTGGAGGTCCTGGAAAAGGGACTCAGACTAGCTCCTATTTCAGTGGAGACAGAGTTTGGATTAGTGTTCCATAAGTACCCTGAGATTTCCACTGGAACCTCAAATGGACCACATATTATTTGCAAAGACTATATCTTATGTTTCTTAAAACAAAAACAAAAAAAAAAAGCAAAGAACCTAATCACATATCAAAAATATACATACCATAGCACACTTTTCCTAGTAATATTAAAAACCAAGCCTTTGTAAAATCAAAGATGATCTGTCAGGCATTTAATGAAAGCCTTTACTCTTGTAGAGGAAGATAACAGAATCTGAATCATCAGAATTTCCCTCAAGCCAAGCTTTGCTGCCTTGATGTGTTGGTCAGTTTTCCAGTGCTGTGACAAAACACCCAAGAAAATAAAGGAGGAAAGTTGACTTTGGCTCATTGTTTCAGAAGTATCACGATCACTTGAGTCTATCACCATGGGGTGGGGCAGAACATCAGGTCAATGAGCGTATGATGGAACAAAGCTGCCTACCACCTGGTGGACAGAAGCAAAAAGGGAGAGAGGAAGGGGCAAAGGACAAAACATATCCTTCAGGGTATGTCCAGATACCCACTTCCTGTAAGGAGGTGACAGTCAGCTTTGCATTGCTTGTTGAAATCACCAGTAGCTTGTGGGAAAAAGAAGTTTATTTTGGCTTACAGGCTCGAGGGGGAAGCTCCATGATGGCAGGGAAAATGATGACATGAGCAGATGGTGGGCATCATGCCCTGGCCAACATAAGGTGGCAACAGGTGAATGTGCCAAACACTGGCATGGGGAAACTGGCTATAACACCCATGTGGTGGTTTGAATAGATAGCCCCCAATATATTCAGTTGTTTATAGTTTGCATCTGCAGCCACATGGCTGGAGGCAGTGCCATTGTGTGGATCTTAAGGTGTGATGGTGGGTTTCAGATTTCAATCTAAAGATATGCAAAGTGTGCCTAGCTGGAGTTCCTGAAGTGTGCTGTGGCTCTTGGCTTTTGGCTTGTACTTCTCTCTCTCTGCTTGGACCTGTGAAGGCAGGCCAGCTTCTTCTGCCATTATGGAACTTCCCCTGGATCTGTAAGCTTCAATAAATATCCCTTCCTCCATAACTGTGCCTGTTCTGGAAGTTCATCTCAGCGAACCTGAAGCTGTCTGCTACAACCCATAAGCCCGCCCCCAACAATACACTGCTTCCAGGAGGTGTTAATTCCCAAATCTCCATCAGCTGGGAACCTAGCATTCAGAACACCTAAGTTTATGGGGGACACCTGAGTCAAACCACCTCAGAGGCCCTATCTTATAAAGTTTCCACCACTCCCCAGTAGCGCCCCTGAAGGGGACCAAGCCTTGAACACATGAGCTTTTGGAAAACACATTGAAGCTGAAGCTCCCCATCCTCGCAGGACCCCCTTCGCCCAGCACTGTAAGTCTTAGTGCTCACCTCGTACCAGCTTCCTTTGATGTGCTGATTGGCTGGCTGCCACACAAGACTGTGCTTTTGATGAGTAGGCATGTGAAGAAACAGGGGAGTGTGATCTACAGACAGAAAAATTAGGTAACAGAAATAGACCTTGAGATGAACTAAGTCTTCAGATTAGTGATTAGAACTTCAAAGCTAGGCTGGAGAGATGGCTCAGAGGTAAGGATCTTGTCTGCAAAGCCTAATGATCCGGGTTCAATTCCTCAGTACACATGCAAAGCCAGATGAACAAAGTGGCACATGCATTGGAGTTTGTTTGCAGTGGCTAGAGGCCCTGGTGCTTGCTTGTACTCTCTCTCTCTCCTTGCAAATAAGTATATAAAAATACTATAAAAAAGAACTTCAAGCTGGGCATGATAGCACATGCCTTTAATCCCAGCACTTGGGAGGCAGAGGTAGGAGGATTGCTGTGAGTTCGAGGTCATCCTGAGCCTACATAGTAAATTCCAGGCCAGCCTGGACTAGAGCAAGAACCTACCTTAAAAAACCAAAAAAAAAAAAAAAAAAAAAAAAAAACTTCAAAGCTGCAATCACAAAAATATTCAAGGATACAAAAAATGTCATAAAGAGCACAATAGGGAACATTAACAGAGAAACAGAACTTCATGGGTATTCTCTAAAAATGATGGCATCTAAAACGAAGAATTCACTAAATGGGCTGGAGAGATTGCTTAGTGGTTAAAACACTTGCCTATGAAGCTTAAGCACCCAGGTTTGATTCCCCAGAACCCACTTAAGCCAGATGCACATTGTGGCACACATGCAGTGGCTAGAGGCCCTGGCGCACCCATTCATTCTCTCTCTCATAAATAAAAAAAAAATTACACAAAAAAAGAATTCACTAGATAGATAACAATGTGCTTAAAAAAGCAAAATACTGGGTTTTTTTTCTTTTCTTTTCTTTTCTTTTCTTTTTCAAGGCATGGTCTCCACTAGCCCAAGCTGACCTATGTAGTCCCAGGTTGGCCTCGAACTCACAGTGCCACCATGCCCAGCCATAAATATTGCTTTATAAAATAAAGAAAGTATCAAATCAATAGAAGACTGATGAAAAGTCAAAAGGTCAGAGACAAGCTGTAGCTACGGAGCACCTGCTTTGCATGTGTGAGGCCCGAGGTTTGACTGCTGTGGGATGAGGTCCTCTCGCGTGACATGGCACCGAACTCCCAGCAGCTGGGGTTAACCCAGGAGACCTGCACACGATTGGCTCCATTAACGCTCTGTCACAGAGTGGAGAGGGGCTTGCAAGGTTCAGCCCCTGCCTGGGCTGTTAATTGTTGCTGGGGGGAGACTTTTTTCCCCAGTTGTGTAGCTGCTTGTGCTCCTGTAAGTAAAACCCTAAATAAGCTCATTGGTCACCAAGCTACAACGAGCGGAATCATTGTTTTGACCTGCTGGTGGTGTTTTATTTGGGATGAATGGATATTTTATTTTCTCGCCAGGAAAAGTTCACAACAGATTGTTCGACCCACAATACTGGAAGGAATGGCTGAAGGAAGCAAGGAAGGAAGGAGGAAACAAAGGAAGGAGAGAGAAAAATGAAAGAGGAAAGGACAAAAACAATAACAGAAGTGAAAACGAGGAATCACCACAGAACCTATAGCTATTAAAAGAGGAATGAGAGGGCTGGAGAGATGGCTCAGTAGTTAAAGCACTTGTTTGCAAAGCCTGACTACCCAGGTTTGATTCCCCAGTACCCACATAAAGCCAGATGTACAAAGTGGTGTATATGTTTGGAGTTCATCTGTAGTAGCAGTAGGCCCTGATGTTCCCAAACTTTCTCTCTCTTTCTCTTTCTCCCTCTCAAAAATAAATAAACATTTAAAAAAGTAATGAGAGAATATTATGATTAACTTGATGTCAATAAATTCAACACTATAGAAAAATTGACATGTGTGTACATGTGTATGTGGCTATATGTACAGATGTGTTTGTGGAGGCCAGAGTGAAACCTTGGGGGTTGTTCCCCCAAAGAAAAGGTGCCATCTACCTTTTTGGAGACAGGATCTCTCATTAACTCATAGGTCTTTTGTTGGGGCCTTATCTGAGATCTGTGGAGATTTGTTCAAACATATCCCCAGGAAAAGTTACACAACATAAAGGACTCACATCTTGAATATATAAAGCACTTCTGCCTGTCAATAAAAAACAATGCTGCCCACCTGAGAGATGAACCAAAGTTTGGAGCAAGAATTCCACCACACATGCATGCAGCCAATAAACACGAAAAGATGCTCACTTCATTCATAAACAAGAGTATGCAGATGAAAACTGCCATGCGATGTCACCATGCACCACGGGGCTGGCACAGTTTAGAGTCTGGTCATCTCTAGGGGACATGAGTGAGGATGGAGGATGGGAATGC
Organism: Dipus sagitta; assembly: GCA_036346955.1. Taxonomy (NCBI): domain Eukaryota; kingdom Metazoa; phylum Chordata; class Mammalia; order Rodentia; family Dipodidae; genus Dipus; species Dipus sagitta. The sequence goes on along the minus strand of CM070772.1, from coordinate 133,325,418 downwards.
ACCACCTGCTGCTGACAGGAAGTGTGTGTTGGTAGAGACATGCTGGAAATGAGTTGGCACCGCATGATCAGGTGAGAACACATGCTCACACACTCTCTCAGATCTAGCAGCTCCACTCTGAGTTACTTTCCCAGGGCACTTGGCCTGTGTGTTGGGATCATCTGCAAGAACGTTCTTAGTAGGGCTGAGGCTGTAGCAATGTCTGTTGTGTGCTTAGCCTGGGTGAGGCCTGGATGTGATCCCCAGCACTGAGAAAAGACAAAGTGTGCCCATAGCTGCCAAACACTGGAAACAACCCAAAGCCCACAAGCAGTAAGACCAGATGACTACATTAGCATGTGTATCTACACAACGCAATACCACTTCACAATGAAAGGTAACAACATATGGCTATACACAGCAATAGATGAATCTCACAGACCTACGAGCAAAAGAGGTCAGCAGGAAGACACCACTGCAGATTTGGTTCACGAAGAATGTATTTGTTTTTGATTTTTAAAATTTATTGACAACCTCCATCCATATACAAAATGTGCCCTGATCACAATCCTCCTACCTCCCAAGTGCTGGGATTAAAGGCATGCACCACCACGCCCAGCCCCTCCTCTGTTTTTATGTCAATGTTATTTATGCCCTCCTTCATCATCCATGGCAATATGTTGATGAGTCTAGTACTATGCAGGTCAAGACAGCCACTGTGAGGTCATGAATGTAACTGCTATCTTTTATCTGGAAGACAGCATTCCTCCCTACCCTTTGACTCTTAAATTCTTCCACCACCTCTTCTGCAATGGTCCCTGAGTCTTGGAGGGAGTGATAGAGATGTCTCACTTGGTGCTGAATAATAAATTAAGAATTTATTTATTCATTTTTGCATGTATTATTACAGTATATGTGGGGTGTGTGTGTAGTGTATGTACATGTGTGTGCAGATGCACATGCCCTGTGTGGAGGTCAGAGGAAGATGTCAGGTGATCTTCTCCCACTCTTCTACTTATATCTTTTTTTGTTGTTGTTGTGTATTTTTATTTATTTGAGAGCGAGAGAGAGACAGAAAGAGAGAGAATGGGCCCGCCAGGGCCTCCAGCCACTTCAAACGAACTCCTGATGTGTGCACCCCCTTGTGCATCTGGCTGACATAGGTCCTGGGGAATTGAGCCTCGAACCAGGGTCCTTAGGCTTCACAGGCAAGTGCTTAACCGCTAAGCCATCTCTCCAGCCCAATAATCTACTTGTATCTTTGAGATGGAGTCTCTCACTGAACCTGGAACTATTATTTTTCTGTCAGACTGGCTGAGCCGCAAGCTCCAGTGACTCTCTGGTCTCTGGTCTCTGCTCCCCAAGGCAGAGGGGTTAGAGGTGTGAACAGCATGCCCAGCTTTCTCTGTGGGTGCTGGGTGTTGAACCAGCTTTACCCACTGAGCCATTTCCCTAGCTGCTGCTCATGTAGAATTTTAAAACAAAACAGCTAAATTTAAGAGGGTATGAAGTCATATGGAAACCTACCTTTTTGGACAACAGAATATCCAGAAGCCATAGATTGTTACTAGAAAATTTTCAGTACCAGGGATGGGATACCTTCCAGTGAGTTGTTGGCCAGGAAGGTCCCTGATATCCCCAAAACATCACAGGCCATTGCCAAGGCTCTTGGTTTCCCACCAGGAATATATGGTAAGACCCTATTGCTGAAGACTCCACATGTTTGGGCTGCAAGGTCACTGAGAAATCCTGCTGGAGCTGAGCTGAAAACCTCCTCTGTAGACCAGCTGACAGAACGCTCAAAAAACCTACACTGCATGCAGTTCAATGGGAGAGAGAGAAAAGTCATCAATGGAGATAAACAACACTGGATATTACAAGCCTTAAGTTGGGTCAGCCATACCAAATGAGCCAACAGGTGCAATAGTGGCATGTCTGTTATGGGGGAAACCAACTGCTCTCTAATTGGACCTGCTCCACAGGAGGAAATACATGCCTGACACTGAAAACTTATGACAGGAGAGTCATGAGCCCTAGGGGTGTAACACTTACTGATGTCTGGCTAAATGCATATATTATGTTCACCAAACTGCCCAGTAAGGACTTTTCTTTTTTCTTTCTTTTTGGTTTTTCGAGGTAAGGTCTCACTCTAGTCCAGGCTGACCTGGAATAATTCACTATGTAGTCTCAGGGTGGCCTCAGTCTCACAGTAATCCTCCTACTTCTGCCTCCTGAGTGCTGGGATTAAAGGCGTGTGCCACCACACCCATCTTAGCACTTTTCTTAATGTTCATATCCATATATTAATGTTACTCTAACTTTTGGTTAGAGAACTTTCTCTTTTTAGATGGCAGTGACCTCTGGGATGTCTCAAAAGGCACCATGATGCTGAGAAGTGACAGAGGAGGTCTCAGCACTGAAACATCTCTATCACTCCTTCCAAGGCTCAGGGTCCATTGCAGAAGAGGTGGTGGAAAGAAGTTAAGAGCCAAAGGAAGGGTAGGGTTCCTTATAATACACACTTCCAGACAAAAAATGGCCTGGATATCTATGATTTGGCAGTGCCTGGCACTACCTACCTACATAAGACCAGTACAATAGGAGGAAACGATGATGACATCAAAATAAAAGAGAGATTGAGAGGGGAAGGTGATATGATGGAGAGTAGAGTTGTGAAGGAGAAAGTGAGAGAGAGGGAATTATCTCAGTTTATTGTGTGTAATTATGGAAGTAGTCAATAATAAAAAATAAAAATGAAAAAAATGCCCCCCCCAACAAAAACTGAACTAGGAGCTGTAAATATGGCTTAGCAACTAAGGTGCTTGCTTGCAAAGCCTAAGGACCAGGTTTGATTCCCCAGAACCCACATAAGCCAGATGCACAAGGTGGCACATGCATCTGGAGTTTGTTTGCAATGACTAGAGGCCCTGGCGTACCTGTTGTCTCTCTCTTTCTCTCTGCCTGTTTCTCTCCAATAAATAAATAAAGCATTAAAGAACTGCATGATGCTGTTGAGCAATAAACACCAGGTAAAAATTACCAGAAAACTTACTAAGAAAGGGAAGAATTATGAAGCAGTCAGGATAGTGACTAAGTCTTGCAGGTAAAGGTGTGGCTAGGTGTGGCAAGTATTACTGCTTTACATGGTGCTCATGTTATAATTGTTATTTAAATGGTACATATGTTCATGGCTTCTTTTGTATTGATGAGTGATCTCAAAAAACAATAATATAATACCATAAGAACTTCAACATACTATTTGGTATCCATTTAAACTCATCTTCCTAGACATACCTATTTATTTATTAATTAGAGAGAGAGAGAGACAGAGAGGAAGAGACAGACAGAGAATGGGCACGCCAGGGTATCCTGCCACTGCAAACAAACTGCAGATGGGTGTGCCACTTTGTACAACTGGCTTTATGTGGGTACTGGGGAATGGTACCTGGGCCTACCAGCCTCTATAAGACAGCACCTTTAACTGCTGAGCCCTCTCTCCAGCCCCTAAACATAGCTCTTCACATGGGAAAACATTCACATGATGCTAAGAATAAAACGTAAATTATAAAACAGTGCAAAGTATGAGCCCAGTATAGAAGGCAATGTGCATATCCACCTAGGAAAGGCTAAGAGGTTCATTGGAGGCAGTTTAGCCCTGGGCATAAGCCTCAATCTACCTGGGCTTCCAGACTTCTGATACCAACTCACCTGCCTTTGCCCATTGTGCTCTGATTCCTCCATCTACACCTCCATCAGAACTTTGGCAGGATGCTGCTTTCTGACCTCCTTAGAATTTTGGTGGGCATCTCACCTTACCTCTTCACCCATCAGAGACCCCTGGATGTTTTATGTAGACTTGTCACCATCTGTATCTGTCCAGTGCCCAATTTCCCTGTGAGTCATCACTCAGGCTCGCTTTAAACTATAAAAGCCGCTGTGGACCCACATGCTGCTGGTGACTCCGTGACTTTCCTCGTCCCTCATACGGTGTAGCCCGGTAGTCGTCTCGCCAGCAAGAACGCACACGGACACCAGGATACTTCTGCAGCAAGCGTTTATTGCAGTTAACAGATGAAAAGAGGAAGACCCAGAGCCCCGAAATGGCGCCGCTTATATAGCCCCTAGGCAGCGTGTACTCTGCTGATTGGCTGCGCACTCATCACCCCGTATGACGCCCCGGGCTGGGCAGTGACTTGGCGCGCTTTTACCACTTGCACATGCGCTATTCTACTTGTTCACCAGGACCGAGGCCGGATGTCAGCGCCATCTTGTAATGGCGATCACACTCTCTCGGCTCTCCACATCTCCCCCTTTTTGTTTTAATAAGATGACAACTGCCTCATAGCCCAACCAGCGCGGCACCAAACAACCCTATGCTCGATCAAGCAAATTCCTTCCTTGGGGAATAAGCGATCAAGAGCTCACTCCCTCACCTTATCAGGTGCAATGGAGACAAGTCCTCTGAGTGCAAAGGCCAAGGGAGAGACAAAAAGGGGAGTTGACACCCATCCCCGTGCAATGGAATATTGTTCCTGGGGGTGCAAGGGCTGTCAATCTCATATTTTGGTGCTGCAGCCACTTAGGCAAGGGCTGATTAGACTTAGATCTCCCATCGACTCAGTGCAATGGGCTAAACCCTTGAGGTGCATCGACTGAGGGTTTCAGTCTAATTAATTAACCAAATTTCAGGAGATGATCCCTGTTCCATAGCCACAAGTGCTTGCGCAATAACGGCCTTGTCACATTGCTATTGAGCTCTGAGCTTGCAGAACAACCAAAGGAGGAACACTAAGCCACAACATAGGGCTGCACCAAACAGCGCCATTCCCACCCATTCCTTAAAGAAAGAGAAGGCTGAAGAAATCCAGGATGTCAGGCCCACAGCTAGGGAGGGGTCAACTCTAGTAGAATAGGGTCTTCATAATGCATCTTGTCCACTTCTTCGGCTCCTGCACAGGATCTCGATGATTCGTCAGGTATCACAAGTCTACGTGTTAGGCGTTCTGGTAGCCAGAATGGATTGTCTTCTTCCTGTGGAAAAACACAAACAGCTCCCCTGGATCTTATTAAAATAGGATCCGGGCCTCTCCATTGACCAGTCAAAACATCTTTCCACTTAACCATCTCCTGTGGCCTGTTAGGCTCTGAGCAATGACGGTCAGCCGCCGAATGGCCCTGACTGTCCAAATTTTAAAAATTAAGAGTAAAGAGTGCTATGGATATAGTCACTCGTGGAACTGAGGGCAGAGCCTCATCGACTCCCCCTTTTTGTTTTATTAAATAAGACTTTAGAGTGCGATGAGCCCGTTCTATAATACCCTGTCCTTGAGGATTATATGGGAGACCTGTCAAATGGGTCACTCCCATCTGGTGACAGAACTGTCCAAATTTTTGAGAAGTATAAGCTGGTCCATTGTCAGTTTTAAGAGTTTTGGGCTTCCCCCAGGCACTCCACGCCTCGAGGCAGTGTTGAATAACATGGGCTGCTTTCTCCCCGGTTAATGGGGAAGCAAACATAACTCCAGAACAAGTATCAATGGAAACATGTAAATATTGTAATTTGCCAAAAGATGGGACGTGAGTAACATCCATCTGCCAAATTTGTAATGGGCGAATTCCTCTGGGATTAAAGCAAGGAGAGACTAAAACAATGCAAACACAACCACCATCAAACAAACATCAAACTTCTGCAGTTCAAGTTCAATAGCCTTGAAAAGCAGGTTCCTCCTCCAGTCAACTCTTTCCAAAAGTGTTTGCATTTCTATGATAGCCTTTCCTCAGGCATCCTTTCCATTGTTTGAATGTAAAGCAGTTGGAACATCTTCCTTAAGATTGCTAATGTGTTTGACAATAGCAGGTTCAGTAACCTAAAACCAGTCTCAGTGCCTGTAATTTTAACTTGCTTGAAGTTTTCCAGCTTAAAATCTTAAATCTCTCAGTCCAATATCTCTGGCCAAGCATATCAGTCCATTACAAATTTAACCTTGATCAAACCCTCGGGGCCTGGGCAGCAGGATGCAGCCAGCCCTTATGCCAGTAGCCCAGTTCTAACAAAGTCCTCTGCAGTCTTTCCTTCATTGCCATAGTGGCGAGTCTCTCAAGCTGCATGACTGTAAAATTAGCATCTACTCCATACTTATTAACTGATTCAGCAAGTTCCTTAATGAGGGCATACTCTACCGGCGCATGGATGCGGCCTCCATCCGCAGCCTCAAACACCGGGAAGGCTTGTAAGCACCTCCTTCTGTCCCCCTCTGAAAGGAAGGAATCTGAACAATGCTTGCCGGCATAAGGCGGAGGAGCACTGGGAATGGCAGGGGCGGCAGATTGAAAAGCCGCGTGGTTCTTATCTCCTATCTTCTTTTGTTTTCGATTTTGTGGTAGCTCATCAAAATAATATCTCTCCTCCCCATAGCGAGCCGCTTCACCATCTAATTCTTCCTCCTCGGAGGGACTAAGATCCTCAGACTCTGAGCTATCAATTCCTAAAGCCTCCAATTCTTTTATCGGATAAAGAGGCCTCCTTTTTGGACTTCTCTTTTCCCTCTCATGTTTCTCTCCCAGGGCGTCTTTTCCCTTGTCTTTTCTTTCTGTGGACTTAGCGTCCGCGGAAAGGCCTTTTTTCTTAGAGACGTCTTTTTCTTTTTCCTCAAGGGCCCCTAACCTTTTATCCCGTTCTGTTTCTGACATGCTGTCTTGTAGCTCCGAATGTGAGGCTCCCATGTTCAAAAAGAAGAGAACGAGAGCCACCATCACAATAGGGAGAGCAAAAATTGCTCCTGCCAATTTGGGTGAGAGATGAGACAAGTCAAGACCAAACATGCCTCTCAGAACCTACCTTAGTCCTGCAGTTCTGAATCCTTCCCCGTGAATGGGGGGGTCTCCTCGGCGCCGGCGATGACAGGCACCCGGCGTCCCGGGTTTTTCGGCACCAGCTGTAGCCCGCGTAGTCGTCTCGCCAGCAAGAACGCACACGGACACCAGGATACTTCTGCAGCAAGCGTTTATTGCAGTTAACAGATGAAAAGAGGAAGACCCAGAGCCCCGAAATGGCGCCGCTTATATAGCCCCTAGGCAGCGTGTACTCTGCTGATTGGCTGCGCGCTCATCACCCCGTATGACGCCCCGGGCTGGGCAGTGACTTGGCGCGCTTTTACCACTTGCACATGCGCTATTCTACTTGTTCACCAGGACCGAGGCCGGATGTCAGCGCCATCTTGTAATGGCGATCACACTCTCTCGGCTCTCCACAATACGGGGAGCTTTGTTCTCGCTCTTCAGTGAATCTTGCTTGCATACCCCCCTTTGCGTGTCCTCCTGTCCTCATTCACCAATCTACATGACTGGGAGGCAATGACAAAGAGCCACTGGCTTTGGGGAGTTTCAGTGTCAGCACTCTGACACTCAGGTGATACCCGCTCAGAGCTGAGAACGGATTTGCTCTCAAAACCCACAACACTAAGCACGATTCTTTTCCTTCCATGCCCTTCATTGCCAGTTTATCATAATGTTGTTCATGGAGTTATAAATAGAAAATGGATAAATGTTATTAAATTCTCTGCAGAAAAGTCTGAAATAAGACTTAACTTACTCCTATCAATCAGGATCCATTGAAGGAAATGGAAACCAGTGAAGGCATTTCTGCATGAAGACGTTTGATGGAGGACATTGGGAGATGCTGACAAAAGCCACCATGAATGGGATGAACAACAGGACAGCCTCACCAGCCTGGAGACTAAAAGTCTAAGGTCAATGTATTGACAGGGTTGACTCCTGCTGAGGGCTGGGAGCAGGGACTGTCCAGCCTCTTCTCTTTGGCTTGCTGGTGACTTGTTTCCATGGGTCTCTTCACATCATCTTCCCTTTGTGTGTGTTTGGGTGTCAATACCTTCCCTTATTATTATAACCATTGCCATATCAGATCAGACCCATCTAACTGCACTATGACCTTAGGTTCACTAATTACATCAGCCAAGACCCTCTATTTTGTCTGGAAAAGGATCCACTTTAGTCATAGTTTGGGTTTTGACTTGATTAGGGATAACACAGGCAAAAGTAAAAGAAGAAATGGCAGGTAGCAAATCAAAGAACAAAACATCAACCTGTCACTGAACTACATCTGGCAGAAATGACTGAAGTCCCCACTGGAAAGTTGACAAAGACATGCCAAGCAGTAAATAAATAACAGAACCTCAGATCACACAACATGGAGCAGAAATGAGTGGAGACATGCTGTGGAGCTGGAGTTCCTTCCTGGTGATCCCAAGCCTGGGGCAGAGTGCCCTCCCTTCGGGTGAGGGTTGCAGTGAGCAGTTCCCACCACAGGTATTTTTATGCCATCAAAGAAATAACAGCAATCTCTACTCAACCCTTAAGATTTGCAGGTGAGTGAGTAGACAGAAATGGTTCGCTTTCTAGCTGTTCATAACCTTCGGGCTGTAAAGGGTCTGGGGAGGAGGGAGTGCAGCTTATCCACTTCCCAGAGTTAGTTCTCAACAACCTGTAATAATGCATGGCAATTTACCAATATGACTTACATTATACCTCCTTTCCAAATAAGGCCACATTCTGAAATACTGGGGATTAGGACTCCAGCACAGGATTCTGGGAGCCAAATGGAGACAATGGAATCTGAAGCAGTGCTGTTCAAGGTTTCTGCAGAAAGCATGCAGAGCAGGTGTGGAACCTGACGTTCTCTGCACATAAATGGTGGAGCCCTTCTAGCTACTGCATTGGGAGGGGCGTTCTGGGTACAAGGCTCTGCTGAAAACACCTCAGGCCACATGTGCACACTGAGTGCATGGCATTGATTTGCTTCAAGCATTTTTTAAGTGATCACTTTGTGGACAGCAGGAACCAAGAGGTGACATGAAGCCCACCTACTCCCTCCACTGTCACAGGCTGCCATGTGGTGCGGAGTAGGACCCTGATATGCCCCTCTTGTTACTGTCTCTGAGTGAGTCCACCTGCTACCTGGCTGGAGCAGTCCCTGGGCCCTGAGGCTCCCTGACCTCCTATTGTCCTGGACAGAGCTGCTTTGGAGCCTTGGCAAACACTCAGAGTGCAGCACTAGGCCTGGAAGAATCCGATCCCTTTATCTCTCCCTGTAGAGATCCAGCCTTGGAGCCAGGACACATGCCTGTCTTCCTTCCACAGAGGTGCAGTGTCCCAGGACAAGACCTGGGTTTGCTGCACCAGAAATGGCTCTCGACAAGAGGGACCTGGCTCCGCTTGCCTCTGCTGAGAGTGTCGCTTTGAATGATAAGCGGTCATCTGTGGCCAGAGGTCTGGGAGCAGAGCCATGTACATCCCACGGGAGTGTCTCATTTCCCTCCTGGCAGGTGCTGGCTGGGACAGCACAGATGTCTTTGTTCCTGCTACTCACTCCAATCTTGGATTTCATCCCTGCAGGCCCAAGAGGCACCGAAGGCTTTCTCCCAGCGGAAGAAGCTGTTCTTTTTGCCTCTGCAGAAGGTCCTGCTGCTGGGCACCTGAGTCAGGGTCACTCGGGGAGAGCAAGCTAGAAGGAGAGCGGGACCTTTCTGTAGAGAGGGGCTTGCTGGTAGGACTAGGAATGACCTCAAGGTCAGCGGGGCTCTGGTTTGTAACCCTGCTCTGAAGAGAGTCCACCCTATAACTTGTCCTTCCTCTACCTCCCTTAATCCTATAGACAAGATGGCCCTAGAATCTTTCTTTTTTCTTTTCTGTTCAAATATTTTTATGTATGTATTTATTTTTTGAGAGAGAGAGAGGAGAGAGAGAGAGAAGGGACACATCAGGGCTTCTAGCCACTGCAAATGAACTCCACACGCATGTGCCACCTTATGCATCTGGCTTACGTGGGTACTGGGGAATTGAACTTGGGTCCTTAATCTTCATAGGCAAGGATGTTAACCGCTAAGCCATATCTCTAGCCCCTTAGAGTCTCTTTCTGTCCACAAGCCGCATAGCCTTCTATTTGCATCCTGCCACAGCCTTACCCAAAGCCTACTGTGACTCCTTATTGTTTAAAGCAGAACTTCTCATACTGTTTTGTGTTCTGAGCCTCCCTGAACTAGTAAAAGATCACACCCACGTCCCCTTCCATCATCAAGCAAGATCCTGGAGGGCAACTGTAATGGTTAATCTCTGGTTGTCAACTTGATAGGATTTAGAATTGCCATGGAAATAAATCCCTAGTCGTTTCTGTGAGGGATCTTCTAGCTTAGATTAGTTGAAGTGGGAGGACCCACCCTAACTGTGGGTGACACCATCCTGTGGGCAGGGTTTCTGGACTGTGTATAAAGGAGAAAGCTAGATTAACACTCGTCATTCATCTCTCTCTGCTTCCTCATCGTGGCTGAATGCAACTAGCTTTGCTTCAAGCTCCTGCTGCCATGGCCCCTGGCTCTTACTCTCCACATGGGCTCCTTTATCCCCTCCAGCTCCCCACATGGCAGGAGCTCCTTGAATTTTCTCTTTTCTTTCCATGGTTTTTCTCCCTCCATGTGGGATCTGTAGCCACATGGGTGCCTTTCCTTGGCTCTGTACTACCCTCAATAAATATAATAATTTAATAATTATCCTTCTCAGTCTTCTTTTTTTATTCAATTCTTTGACTAAAATTAGAAACAAACCTAGGGTTTGAGGTTCAAGGACTTTCCTGGACCTCTAGCACCCTGTTACAATAGGACAAAGCCCTGTGTGGTAGTTCGAATGTATGTCCCCCCAAAAGACTTGTTTCAGACTTGGATTTCCAGCTGCCTGGCTGAAAGAGGTGTCACTGGGGGGTGGATCCTGGGGCCCAGCCCAAAGGTGTGTTTGGGGATGGATCTGATTTCAAGCCTAAGAGTATGCAGAGTGCTTGAGCTCTGCCTGGGCCCCCTGCTGTTTTGCTGCTGGTTTTGTGTGCTAGTCTGTGGTGCTGGCATCTGTCTGCTTGGATCTGTGAATGGGGGCCAGTCTCTTTCACCATTCTGGAACTTCTCCTGGATCTGTAAGCTTCCAATAAATCCCTTCTTTCCCTAAACTCTGTCTGGTCTGAAAGTATTTTCCCATAGGTCTCTCTTGCCACTGGCTATTGGGAATAGTGCTGCCTAAAAACAGGCATGTAAATATCTCTGCAAGCCCCAACTTTTCATTCCTTCAGTTATATGCCCAGAAGTTGAATTGCAAGATTATATGGTATTTCTAGATTTAATTTTTTGAGGAAATCCATACAGCGCTCCACAGTCACCACACCTCTTTACATTCCCACCATCAGTGCACAGGGACTGTGCACTCTCCACATTCTCGCCAACACTATCATATCTGAGTTCTCCTCCTTCCCTTCCCCTTGTCTCCAATCCCCCGGCCACTCTCTCTCTGTCTTTCTTTTTCTTGCTTTTCTTTTCTTCTTCTTTCCTTCCTTCCTTCCTTCCTTCCTTCCTTCCTTCCTTCCTTCCTTCCTTCCTTCCTTCCTTTCTTTCTTTCTTTCTTCTTTCTTTCTTTCTTTCTTTCTTTCTTTCTTTCTTTCTTTCTTTTTGAGGTAGGGTCTCACTCTAGCCCAGGCTGACCTGGAATTCACTCTGTAGTTGCGGGGTGGCTCAAACTCACTGTGATCCTCCTACCTCTGTCTCTCAAGTGCTGAGATTAAAGGCCTACGCCACCATGCCCAGCTTCTCTTTGTTTTTAAACTATCCCTCTATTGAACTGGGAGCTCACCTTGGTTAAAAGTCCTGGCTGGCTTTAGATTTTTTTTTTTTTTTTTTTGGTCTTTTGACAAGGTCTCATTATGTAGCCTAGGAACTTGTAATCCTCCTGCCTCTGCTTCCTGAGTGCTGGGATTACAGGTGTGCACCACTACACTCATCTGTGTTTGTGTGCTTGCATATTATGTGTGTATGTATGTGATGTGCGCATGTGCATGTACATGTACGTGCATGCGTGTGGAGACCAAAGGCAGATGCTGGGTGTTGTCCTCCACGGCTCTTCTGCCTTATTTCCTTGATGCGGGCTAGGGCTCTCATGATGCTGGAGCTCACTGTTGTTCAGCTAGACTGGCTGATCAGCGAGCTCCAGGGATCCTGCTGTCTCTGCCCTCAGCTCCGAGATTACAGGGGTGCATGGCTATGCCCAGCTTTTTAAAGAATATATTTTATTTATTAGAGAGAGAGAGAGTGAGCCCATGCCCAGTTTTTTACATGGGTACTAAACTCAGGCCCTCATGCTTATGCTGCAAGTGCTCTTATCCACTGGGTTCTCTCCTCTTCTGATTGTTTTTGTTTGTTTGGTTGGTTGGTTGGTTGTTTTGTTTTGTTTTCCAGGTAGGGTTTCACTCTAGTCTAGGCTGACCTGGAATTCACTCTATATTCTCAGGGTGGCCTCGAACTCACGGCGATCCTCCTACCTCTGCCTCCCGAGTGCTAGGATTAAAGGTGTACGCCACTACACCTGGCTTTGTTTTTGTGTTTTTAATAATAGCCACCCTTGGTAACTACTGGGGATGCTCTAAACTCATGAAAGTGATGACATGTGACAGTTGAGTGCTCATCACTAATGAGACATTTCTAGCACACTGACCCATACTCAGGGGCACTGAGGAAGAGGTGGCAGAAAGGATGGGAAGGACTGCTTTGGAATACCAGCTTCTAGACACCCAGCGGCTGTGGCTTTCATGATCACACAGCACCTGTCATTACCTGCACACTACCTAAGCAATACTGAGCCCATCAACATGTTGTAATGGATGACAGAGGAGGGCAAAAAAGAAAAAAGGAGAGAGGGACTCGTTAGAAAGAAGGGATTCAACGCCGGGCATGGTGGCGCACGCCTTTAATCCCAGCACTCAGGAGGCAGAGGTAGGAGGATTGCCATGAGTTCGAGGCCACCCTGAGACTCCATAGTGAATTCCAGGTCAGCCTGGGCTAGAGTGAGACCCTACCTCGAAAAACCAAAAAAAAAAAAAAAAAAAAAAAGAAAGAAAGAAAGAAAGAAGGGGTTCAATGGAAGAGATTTGGGGAGAGGGAGACAAAAGAAAGTAATGGAATGAGGGATTATGATCAAAATACATTATCTATATGTATAAAAATTGTCAATAAAAAGTTAAAATTTTAAAAATTATAATAGCCATCCTGTGGGTATGAGGTGGTGTGTTGGGTGATTTTCACTTGTTTTCTTATTTTTAAAAATTTAACTTTTATTTATTTGAGAGAAAGAAAGAGAGAGAATGGGTATACCAGGGCAATAACCACCAGATGCATGCACCACCTTGTGTATCTTGCTTACTTAGGCCCTGGGGAATTGAACCTGGGTCCTTTGGCTTTGCAGGCAAGTGCTTTAACCACTAAGCCATCTCTCCAGCCCCAGTTGTGTTTTCTTAATGATGAGTTGTGTTTATTGGCTATTTTAAATTTTTCTTTATTTTTATTTATTTATTTGAGAGCAACAGACAGAGAGAGAAAGAGGCAAATAGAGAGAGAGAGAATGGGCATGCCAGGGCCTCCAGCCACTGCAAATGAACTCCAGACGTGTGCGCCCCCTTGTGCATCTGGCTAACGTGGGTCCTGGGGAATCAAGCCTCAAACTGGGGTCCTCAGGCTTCACAGGCAAGTGCTTAACTGCTAAGCCATCTCTCCAGCCCGTTTATTGGCTATTTGCATATCTTTGCAGAGAGGTCTCTTCAAGCTCTTTGCCATTTCTTGAACTGGGATTTTTGTCGTTGTTGTTGAGTTGAATCTATGGTGAATTATTATTATTATTATTTTTTTTTTCTGCTAGACTCTTGTTATATAGCTTCGGCTGGCCTCAAACTCCTGGCAATCCCCTTGCCCCAGCTGCTGGTGATTTTGATGGACGGTATTGTGAGCAAACATTGGGTCAAGAGAATGAGCTCTTTGTGTGGACCAGAGCCTCCCATGGGTCCCCTCTGGCGCACTTTCCAACTAGCTTAGTGTTCTTCCAGCATGGGAGCTATGCACTATGGACATCCAGCTCCTGGTCTTTTGTTGGTCCAGCCCAACTGCTGCTGTAGACAGATCCTATTTGCACACATGACACCCTCCTGTCTTCCAGAAACAGTTCTGCTAGGCCTGTGCCTCCTCTGGTGCCTCGAGGGCGCATGACCCAGGCTTCTATTACCCTGGAGTCAGAGGTTGGCCTAAGGGGTGGGCATGTAACCCAAGCCCATGAAGCCTTTATGGCATGGTTAGAGAATGCCTCTGCTTAGCTTGAAAGGCTGGGGGTGGTATAAGCTTGGGCTACTAGTAACTTCTGCCTTGACACCTGCCCACTTGCAGGAAGGAATGACAGGTCAACACAGATGAGACAAGTCAAGAGAAGAAAAGGGAAAAGAGAATGACATCACTGTTATGTGCCTGCATCCACGCCTTCCAGAAACTAGATACCCCTGGATATTCTCTCTCTCTCCTTTCCTTACACAGGTTGGGTTTCCGTCATTCTGTCATTGGCAACAGAAAAATATACTAATACAAATCATCCTTCCCTGTTGCTCATCTCCATGAACTATGTGTCTGCCCTTCCGTTTTCACCCACAGTGGCTCTAATTTCCCTCAACGTATGACTCAAAAAACTGCTGTCTCCAGAGATCCTCTGTGGTTGGGTGGGAAGAGGGCTGTTCTCACTCCCAGTCCCCTTCTCCCCTGCCCGTCACTGTGGTCTGCGCCTTGGGTGGCAGGGTGAGCCCAAAACAGCAACTGTCCTTTGGTAGCTGAGGTGGGCTGACCAGGGGGACAGCCAGCACCCATCTTCCCTAGGCAGGCTCCACCCAGGATCCCAGCAACATCCTCCACCCACACGTCCCATCAGGCAGCCGGGGCAGGGGCCCGGCCTGGTGGAGGAACACACACGATCTCTGAGGGCTTCTAAAAGGAGGGTGGCAAAGGGTGAATGAGGCTGAGCAGATGGCCTGGTGTCTTGGTGTGGCTTTTTTCTTCTGCAGCTGCGTTCTCCCCAGAGGATTTCCACCCCCAGTTCCGGAAGGGGAATCTACCACTGAGTGTCACAAAAGGGCTGAGCAGTCCCGAGGGAGCCACTGTCATTGGAGAGTCCTGAGGAGCTGGGGGCTGAATCTTGGAGAATTTACGGTATGCCCTTATGCTGACCTGGAGTCACCCCGTGGGAGGGGCTGGGGGCTAGTGTTGGAGTCCTGCTCAGGGAACACAAGGTCAGTTTTTCTTGTCAAGAGGTCAGGGTGAGAGGGCAGTGTCCCAGTGTGTCGGTGAGGCAGGGTCTCTAGCCCTCCGAGACAGGGTCTCACTCTGCGGCCCAGGCTAGCCATGGAGCCATGCATGGTCCAGTTGGTCCAGCTCCCCACAGCTGGCATTGCAGGCCTATGCCACCATGCCTGAAAGAATGCCTATCTATGATCTTGTACGCTGTCTGCAGGAAGCTGCTATCTGAGATTGGGGGTAGTGGGGAAATAACTGAGGAGTGGGTGGGGAGATTTGCTTCCCAAGGCATGGCTTTTTATATGGCTTGCTTTTGGAGGGGGTGTATGTGGTGTGTGTGTGCACACGTGCATGTGGTGTATGGGCATGTGTATGCAGATACTCATGCCCCATGTACATGCATGCAGAGGTCAAAGGAAGATGTCGGGTGTTCTCCTCTATTGCTCTACTGCTCTTCCACCTTATTTCCCCGTGGCAGTGTCTCTCACTGAATCTAGAGTTCCCCTTTGCCAGTTAAACTGGCCTATGAGGGAGCCCTAATGATCCTTCTGACTGCCTACCCCCCAACACAGGGGTCACCAAAAAACCTTTTTATTGACAATTTTCATATATGAACATAATGTATTTTGACCACAATCCCCTCCCATGACCTTCTTTTGCCTCAACTCCTGTTGTCCTTCCACTGAATCCCTTCTTACTTCCAACTAGTTCCTCTTCTATTTTGATCTTTTTTTGCCCTCCTCTATTATCCACGGTGACATGTTGATGGGCCCAATATTGTGCAGGTCTTGTGACACCAGCTGCTGCCAGGACATGAATGCAAGGCCCGCTTGGTTTCCCAGGTGCTGCTCTCCAACCCTGGTTCTGCGCTCCCCGAGCCTCGAAGCACAGGGCAGAGCTGACTCACTCAGTGCTGAGCACTCAGCGGTCACTTCTTGTCAGCACTCTGATGAGTTTTGAACTTCCTCAGAAGTCAGGGCCATCTACAAAAGAAGCTTTGCTGATCAAAGATGAGAGAAGCACTAATTTGTAGGCATAAACAAATATTTAGAGAATACCTGGCTTTTTATGTGGGTGCTGGGGATTGAACTCAGGTCCTCGTGCTTGTGTGGTGAGCACTCTTACCCACTTACTCCCCACCTGCTTTTTTTTTTTTAAACTTTTTGCCAACAACTTCCATAAACATAAACAACATACCAAGATCTGGGCTCCTGTGGAACTGGGAGACCAGGGTAAGGAAGACCTGCGACCTTCCCTGGCTCCCCCATCCCAACCTTTGTGGCTCTTGGCTCACTGAAGTGAGAAGAGAGCGCGTTTGCTCGCCTAATCCACTACAGAGGGCCAGCTCCCTGACCCAGATGAAGCAGTCATCGCAGGATGCTTCCCTGTAGGGGCTGGAAAAGTCGATGAGGAAGCTGCCCTTGGGACCTCCCAGGCCCCTCTGTAGCAGTGGGACAGGGCATTTGAGAATGCGTGTGCCTATGTGAGTGTGGCCGTCTCATGTGGGAGGCTAGTTCACTGTCAAATCCACTCCTTGTTGCAGTCAGGTTCTCATTGCTGGCAGAAATCATCTGACCAAGAGCAGCTTGTGGGGTGGGGGGACTTTATTGTGGCTTACAGGCTCGAGGGGAAGCTCCATGATGGCAGGGGTAAACGATGGCATGAGCAGAGGGTGGATATCACCCCCTGGCCAACACAAGGTGGACAATGGCAACAGGAGAGTGTGCTAAACACTGGCGATAATACCCATAAGCCCGCCCTTAACAACACACTTCTGCCTCCAGGAGGCGTTCATTCCCAAATCTCCATCAGTTGGGAACCTAGCATTCAGAACACCTAAGTTTATGAGGGACACCTGAATCAAAGCACCACACTCCTGCATGAGGGCTTGTGTGCTTGTGTGCAAGCACGAGGATTACAGGAGACCACAACTCCCCGCAGCTCCTCTGTCTGCGGGGCTGAAGGAGATCCATTTCTTCCTCTTGGCTCTGAGCAACTCCCTTTAAGTCCCTTCTCTGCTCCAGTCCCACATCTCCAAAGATGACTCAGGCTCAGGGCCCTTAGCCTGATACCTGCGAAGTTGTCTGTCTAGCAGGGACCTCTGTGGGGCTTCTGCTGTGGCCTTGCTCCTGTAAAGTATGTCCCACCCATGGTGCATAAAAGACACCTGTCCCTACAATTGCTGGATTAGTTAGCGTGAGTGTTCTCATAGATGGCCTCAATGCCATCTTGAATTGCAAGAGTTCTTCCTGGACCTAGTTCCTTAGATGCTTATAACTTGCAAACTTTGTTCATTTGTGACTTGGCTGTCATTTGTGAGCAGAACTTGTATGCATAATGGGCTAAAATCAACCAGTCTTTTTCCTTGACGTTAATGCTTTTGGGTGCTAAACTTGAGGATCATTCTTGGGCTGAGGCGTGGGCCCAGCTTCAGAGCAGATGGATGGGCCTTCATTCCTCCTTACCTTAGTCTCCTTCCTTCCTTTGTTCAACCATCATTGGACATGGGGTCATTTCCAGGATGAGAGTAAACATTCGAGACAAATCCAACTGTGAACAGTCTTAACTTTTTCCTTTCCATTCAATCATTTCTTTAAGCTACACTACCAGAAATGGGGTATCTAAGTAAAAGAAGTATAAAGGGTATTTTGTTAGTATTATTTCTTTTCAAGGTCATGTGGGCTAATTTGAAGAACCCAAAATAAATTTCCTGTACTGCTTTGAGATAGAGTGGAATAGCAAAGCTTGCCAGAATGTCTTTTCAGTGCTTGGAAGGCTCCAGTGTCAGTGTTTCTGGAAGGTTCTAATCAGCAGCTCTATTTTTGTGGGTGGCTGGGGGCAGGCGGAAGGCTCTGTGGTTGGTGGCTGATAAGGTTATCTGGGGACTGTTTGTGGCAGTTTAAATGCCTGTTGTGTAGCTGTGGGACAAAGCTGAGAGGACTTCACTGGCTTGGAACTCAAAGTGGAGGAGGAAAAGAGCTGGTGATTACCCAGGGCCAAAGCTTCCGGTCTCTTGTTTTGATCTCTGGGGTGCAGGCAATATTGGCTATTGCCAGGCCTAAGGGGCCTCTGGAGACAGTGGGTATCTCTGCACAGGCCAAAGCTTAGCCAGTCCAGCGAGGTTGGCCAGACCCTGTGGGGGAGAAGAGGGCTGGGCCAAACTCAGATAGAGCAGAGACCCAAGGAGCAGATGGCAGAGATCACAGTAGTCATCAATGACTAAGCCCAATGGGCAGGCAAGAAGGACGGGGTGGTCCACCCACACCTCCCACTGAACTCTGGGCCCTCCAGGCATATAGGGTCTGGGGCTTAGGGGGGAGGAGCAGAGTGAGTAAACATCCCCACAGTGGCCCATGAGCAGCCTCTGGAAGAGCAGTGTATCCTGCCATGCAGGCTGGTCTGGAACCCCCTAGAGGAAGATTGAGAGGCCCAGCGTGGTGGCACACAACTTTAATCCCAGCACTCGGGAGCCAGAGGTAGGAGGATCTCCATAAGTCTGTGTTCACCCTGAGACTACATAGTGAGTTTCTGGTCAGCCTGGGCTAGAGTGAGACTGCACCTTGGAAAAAAGGGGGCAGGCTGAGACCTCAGCATGGTCCACCTATGACTTAACCAAGGCCAGCATCCCTTCCCTTTGGGAAGCAGGGTGTGAGAACAAGAATGCCAAAGGGCCTCTCATCACTCAGAGCAAGTGCACAAATTAGACCCATGCTTGACTCTCCAGATCCCACGTAAGCCAGACACGCAAAGGTGAGGCAAGCACAAGGTTGCACATGCCCACTAGGTGGTGCAAGCATCTGGAGTTTTATTATAGTGGCTGAAGCCCTGGCATGCCAGTTCTCTCTCTTTCTCTAAAATAAAAGAAAAAGAAAACTTCCTAGAAGCACTCAGCCTGGTGTGTCAGAGACCAGCTCACTGGCCTCCACGCTGGACACTAACTGAGTGAGCGTTGGGGCTTCTCTGCTGGGTAGATTTCAGGTCGCTTTCTCAAGAATGCTCCCCGAGACACACAGGTTCACATCAACAATGACAAAGTCAAATAGCAATAGCGATCACTTGGACAGCACTGTTCACAGCTGAACCACGGGGTGTGGGTGACGCTTATCACCTACCTTTCACAGACTAGAGATCTGTCCAAAGAGCAGAAATGTTAAGAACTGGCCACAATCACATGGTCAGTGAGAGGTCAGGGGTGGAATCACTGCACCACACAGCCTCTTAGCTTTATAGAGTGACTGATATACATATGTGCCACCTAAGGGAGCATGCCATACCAGAGCTGTGGCTGGAGGTGGAGCGGGGAACTGCTTGTCCTGAGAGTGCACCCCAGCACTGCTGCCCTCCAGCCGATGGCTTTGGCCAGCCACTCTGTCTATTGCCTCAGGTATTGCATCTTTTAAATGACCGCATAAACCTGGGAGTGGCTGAGGATTGAGATACATCACATTCACGAACACACATGGACTGTGGCCTCCCCAGCCATGGTTGACATGCAGGAAGTGTGAGCTCCATCACTAGTCGGCATCCCTCCTGTGTGCCCCAGAAAAGCCCCATAAATGTCCTATTCTGTTCATGGATCTACACCTCCTGCCTAATGAGGGTCCTGGAAGGTACAAAAGATGCAGCCTGTCCTGTATGAGATACGTCAAGAGAGTGATACCATGGTGAGGAACGTTTTTCTAGCCCTCTCCTGCCTGCCAGGGCCTTGTGGTTGAGCTGTCTAAGTCTCTGCTTCCCTCTCTATAATGTTAGATAGCAAATGGCCTTCGGAACAAGCCAGGCTTCAAGGCCAGATGACACGTCCTGATCGGGTAAAGCAATCTCCACCCACTCAAGGGGAAGGCTGCCTGCAGCCATGGAAAATGCTGGACTTATCTGCACAGTACTATTTTCTGTACATATATACCTACAATAAGGCTTAATTTATAAATTGGGCTTAAGTAGAGATGAATGATAATAACTAATAATTAAATAGAATAATTACAACTATGTAATATAATGAAAATTATTTGCAATATATGAATTGTTTACTTCAAAAGTTTCCACTTGGTATTTTTCTTTTTCTCTTTTTAAAAATATCTCATTTATTTATTTGAGAGAGAGAGCGAGAATGGGCGCGCCAGAGTCTCTAGCCACTACAACTGAACTCCAGACACATGTGCCACCTTGTGCATCTGGCCTACATGGGTACTGGGGAATCAAACCTGGGTCCTTAGGCTTTGCAAGTAAGCGCCTTAACTGCTAAGTCATTTCTCCAGCCCTCCATTTGGTATTTTTTGACTGTGGCCCACTGTGGGTAATGCAGATGAAGAGGGAACACTGTCATCAGTTTCCCATGGTGACTCAGCTCTGAATTCCAGCAGGCTGTCTTGGCATCACTCTTTTATGGGAAAGTCAGCCTGTCTGGCCAAAGCAATAGGGCCATATTCACTAACACCACACAAATGTAATGCTGACTTCGATTGAAGTTCTATATTTGGCTCCACTTAAATAGATGAGGAGAATTACCGGTTTACCACTCTTAGTACTGTGACTATACATGCTGACGTGTTTCCTGTTCCAGATAATGGGTGGTGCTAGCAAATGCTTGGCAAATCATCTCTCTGCCCCACTGCACTATCCAGAAGAGGGAATTTCCTTTAACTCGGTGTCCTCTTCTCTGTGTCCATGGTGCTGGGTGCTACTCTCTCAGTGCTTCCTGCCTTGGCTTGGCTCCGTGAGAGAGAGAGAGAGACCATGCTTGTATATGTGTGTACCTCTGTAAATGTGTATGTGTGTGTGTCTGGGTATGTGCGTGTCTGTGCTTGTATATGTGTGTATCTCCGTCTGGGTGTCTCTGGGTATGTGTGTCTGTGCTTGTGTATGTGTGCCCATGTACAGCTATGTATATGTGTGTATCTATGCCTGCATATGTGTGTATCTGTGTGTGTGGGGGTGTGTACATGAACACATGCGCTTCATCTCACAAGGCTCCAAGTTTTGGAATTCCTGAGCACTCAGCTCACAGGCCACTGGCAGAGGTGGCTTCTTTTAGCACTGAAATGTTCTCGTCTATCATGGCTGGATGTCTGGCTGTGTCATTTCCAGTAAGAGCTGCTTTCTAGATCTTTCCAGTCATGGCTACAACTCAGAATCCCTGGTGAGTGTATGATCTGTGTTTCACTGTGCAGTAAGTGACAGTTTCACCAAAGGCTTTGCCACTGCCTAGCAGGGGTGCCCAACAGCTTATTCTCTGAAGACGGTGCCCTCAGCCTCTTTGGCTCTCTGCTGTCGGCTGCTGACCTCTTAGAGTGTGCTAGGTTGGCAGCACTGGAGAACATGAAGAAAAAGCTGGGGTGGAGTTCCATGTGGAGGGAGCCCTTGCCTGCTGTGTGCAGAGCCATGGGATCAATCTCCAGCACCACACAAAACAAGCAAGCAAGCAAACAAACAAAAAACCCCAAACCCCAAACCCTGATTGAAGGCAGGAATTTACTGATCTCACCCAATAAGAAGCCTGAGGCTGGCCCAGCAAAAAAAGCTCCTCCCTTCTCCCTGCTCTGTTCTTTCTCAACCAGGCGTGAGTTTTAGTTGGCATGATAGATGCTGTGTCCAGATGATTAAACACAGTGCACGTGTCTATGTACATGTATGACTATGCATGTAGAGGTCAGAGGTTGGTGTCGGATGTTTCCCTAAACCACTTTCCACCTTGTTTTTCTTTTTCTTTTGGTTTTTCGAGGTAGGGTCTCACTCTAGTCCAGGCTGACCTGGAATTCATTATGTATTTTTAGGGTGGCCTCGAATTGACGGTGATCCTGCTATCTCTGCCTCCCAAGTGCTGGGATTAAAGGCGTGCACCACGCCCGGCTCTTTCCGCCTTGTTTTTTGAGGCAGGGTCTTTCATTGCACCCAGGACTCACTGATTCACCTAAACTAGCCAGCCGATGAGTCTTGAGGAATCCTCCTGCCTCTGCCTCCCTTGTGCTGGGGTTACAAGCATGTGCCATCATGCCTGGATGTTTATGTGGGTGCTGGGGATCTGAACTCAGGTTCTCATGTTTGTGGGACGAGTACTTGACCCATCGAGACATCTCCCCAGCCCTGGGCTCTACTTTCAAAGTTCGTTTCCATTTTCCCACTGGCCCCTATTTCTGTTACCAGCACTCTCCTTGTCACCATCAGTGATCACCTGGCCTGTTTCCAAGCCTCTTACAGGTCTCTCTGCTTCCACTTTCATTCCTTCTAGTCCATTCCCCTAACAGCAGTAGAAATACGTCAGGTGTACATTGGAGCACGAGGTTCCTTTGCCTCAAATCATCCAAGAGCTTCTCATTTAACTAAGAGCAGAACCAACATTCTTGACTATGACTTACATGGCTGGCACTACCTGCTCCCAGCTTCCTCAGTGTGCTCCACTTGGTTTAATCTTACATGCCAACTTGGCATGCACTACCCTCCCCCCACCCACAATCCAGCCGTATGTCCTGTTTCCTTGCTCACTCCCATAACTGACTTGCTCTGTGTTCTCTCTGTGTGCCGATTTCTATCAACGAGGTCTCTGATCGCCCAGTGCTGTTATCTTTCTAGTGCTTTGTTTATTTTACTAGTAACACTTGAACACTTCTTTGGCTTATAACCATTTTGTCTGTTTCCTTATCTACTCTCCAGCTTGCCTCATTCACTGATGGGCAGTTGGGAGAGTAAACACTCTAGAAGAGACGTTTGAATGATTTCACTGTGCCTCACCAATGGAGCCCAGCATCTGGTGCTCTGAACTCTGTATGGACACACTTGGCCTGAGCACTTGAGCGGATGTTGCCTGCAGGATGTGTTTTTATGGGGGCAGAAATGGCTTTGCAAAGCCCACGGCCCACTCAGCTCTCAAGTTGAGTTTACAACTAATTGATCTGGTCTTAAACTTTTTAATAACCAGCCGTGAAATGCCGCCAACCCGCTCACCCTCAGGTGTGCTCGAGCCCCACCTAACATCCACATGAATCAGTGCTCTATGGCCGATAGCATGCTTGTAAAACGGGGCTCTCTGGAGGCCTCGGACCTCCTGGCTGTGTGGCATATTCACATGTGTTGTGAACACTCTCTAAAGAGAGGTGAAGTGTGTGGGGAGCGCATCTGATTTACAGTGTGTTGCCCTTTCCTTTTGGATACAACCGGCACACAAGATGGTTTTGTTCAGGCTTATGAAGCAGTAGAAATGATTCTGGGCACGTCACACCCTCGTTTAGAGCATCAGAGTGGAAAAGGAAGCCTTTTCACATTGTAACTATGTGCAAAATTTATTAGGCGCTAAATACATGCCCCCCTCTATCTTCACTTACATCCTCTTCAACCTCAGAAGAACTCTCCAAGTGAGTGGGTCTGCACTCTATGCGCAAGGGCCCCATAGCTTGACAGGGAAAGAGCTGGGCTTTGCGGCCAAGCCTCCAGCCTGACTAGCACCCTTCCCACTCCTCAGAAGAGAAGCTGGAGTGGAAGGCCTTCACCAGGCTCCTCGGCTGGTGGTGAGTCATGCCTTGGGGGCCCCTGGGTTTATTCCTGCTGTGGGGTAAAGACTTGGCAACCCGAGAACTGGGGCAACGGGGCTTGCAGGTGGAAGGCATCCTGGGTCACACATTGCCAGAGTAGTCTGCTCAAAGCAGGTCCTGGGAAGGCCTCTGGCAAGCCTCCCTCAGGGGATCTGGGCCAGACCTGCACTTGGACTGACAAGTGAGAAGGATGGCCTTGCTTATCACCTTAACTGGGTGAAGAGATGTCTGGGACTGGTGCAAAGCTCTTCTGAGTGTCTTTGGAGGTGATTCCAGAGAGGATTGGCGTGTGCACAATCTATCAGCTCTGTTTGACTGGGCTGTCCCTACAGCCACAGCCCACCTCGGGGAAATCGCCTCTCAGAAGAGGAGGGGCCCGGGAAGGTGCTCTTCATCTTCCATTTGCTGTGTCTCAAGGACATTCAAGCCACATCTTTCAGAACACTTAACACGGCACCATACCAATTGTTATTGTTGCTATTATTTTCATATGAGGTGAAAGAACATGGTTCATGTGTTTTTGTACCCATAGTGTCTAGAAGTCAGAAAGGTAGAGGAACAGATTGTCATAAGCCAAGTCTCATGAATTACTTCTCTCCACACTGCTCTTATCTCAGTCCACTGACTACTCTTTCCTTTTCTCTTCAGCCACATGATTCTGTGTTCATTTGTGTTTCTGTTTCATTTTATTATTGTTATTATTGCCCTTGCTTATGCCACCCATGTGTCATGGATGCCTTCCAACACTTCATCTGGCTTGGCTGTTAGTTCAGTTACTGGGGGAGGCTCAGTGGCTTGAAAGGACCCTGGTCCTGGCACAGCCTGCGTGGCATTGATGAGAGGGCTGCATTGCACCTTTGTCGAGTTAGATTCTGTGCCACTCCAGAAAGAGGCTTGGCCAGAAGCCTTTATGGGATAAGCTGCTTGTACCATTACTGAGGCGAAGCCGTGATGGGTTCCGCCTGTTGCCATGCTTTATAAACAGCCAGTGGTTCCCACACTGTACGCTGAGCCTCTGCCCCTTTCCATGACTGGGACCAAAACTCTATTGGAACTGTTTGCCCTCTGAGCTTCTGGTGACTTCTAACACAAAGGGACATTGAGCACACATCTGTTTGGTCTATCTTACAAGGATCTTATCCTGCTCAGAAGTCTCTTGAGCCTCTATGTCCTCATTCCATATCAAATTTATCAAGTTTTACAAAAGACTGACAACTTTGTTGAAATGCTGGTCAGGCTTTTAAGCTTATCAAAGTTTTACAAACAGCTATTGGCTTTTTAAAATTTTTTTTGTTTATTTTTACTTATTTATTTGAGAGAGAGAGAGAGAGAGAGGGAGAGAATGGGCACACCAGGGCTTTCAGCCACTGCAAATGAACTCGAGGTGCGTGCACCCCCTTGTGCATCTGGCTAATGTGGGTCCTGGGGAATCAAGCCTCGAACCGGGGTCCTTAGGCTTCACAGGTAAGCGCTTAACTGCTAAGCCATCTCTCCAGCCCCAGCTATTGGCTTTTTTATCATTTTTTTCCTTAGAAAATTCAACTGGATAACAATCTTGCTGTACTTGCTTTTGAATATCCCTGATAGGACCCATTGTCTGCTTTCTCTTTTATTTTATTTTATTTTTTGGTTTTTTATCGAGGTAGGGTTTCACTCTAGTCCAGGCTGACCTAGAATTCACTAGTCTCAAGGTGGCCTCATAGTGATCTTCTTACCTCTGCCTCCCGAGTGCTGGGATTAAAGGCGTGCACCAGCACACCTGGCTCTCTTTTATTTTCTATTTATTTAAAAAAATATTTTGCTTTGCTGGGCATGGTGGCACACGCCTTTAATCTCAATACTCGGGAGGCAGAAGTAGGAGGATAGCAGTGAGTTCAAGGCCACCCTGACAGTACATAGTGAATTCCAGGTCAGCCTGGACTAGAGTGAAACCCTACCTTGAAAAACCAAAAAAAAAAAAATTTAATATATTTTTTATTTTTATGTATTTATTTGAGAGAGGGAAAGAAGCAGAATGAGAGAGAGAGAGAAAGAGAAAGAGAGAATGGATGTGCCAGGGCTTCCAGCCACTGCAAATGAACTCCAGATGCATACACCACCTTGCACATCTGGTTTACATGGGTACTGGGGAATCAAACTTAGGTCCTTTGGCTTTGCAGGCAAACACCTTAACCGCTAAGTCATCTCTTCAGCCCTTTTTTAAAAATTTTAATTTACTTATCTGTGAGAGAGAGAGAGAGAAAAGCAGAGAGAGAATGGGCACATTAATGCTTGTAGCTGCTGCCAATGAACTCCAGATGTATGCTGCCTTGTGCATCTGGCTTTGTATGGGTACTGGGGAATTCAACCTACGTTCTTTGGCTTTGCAGGTAAGCACCTTAACCACTAAGCCATCTCTCTAGCCCCTCTCTTTTATTTTTTCTATTTAATTCAATGTAATTTTATGATGTTAGCATGTGAATTTTGTGTCTACATGTATATGTGTTCACATGTGTGTGTGTGGATGCTCATGCACCTGGGTGCACATGTGTGTGGGGGCAGAGGTTGACTTCAGGTGTCCTCCTTGACCACTCTCCATTTTACTTGCTGAGACAAGGGTCCCTCACTTGAACCCAGAGTTCTTTGATTCAGCTACCCAGCTTGCTCCAGGGATTCTGTCTCTGCCTCCCAGGCACTCAGATTACAAATGGGCCACCACACCCACCCACCCGGCATTTACATGGGTGTTGGCCATCTAAACGATGGTCCTCGAGCTGGCATGCCCACCACTTTATCCACTGAGCCATCTCCTCAGCCCCTGCTTTCTCCTTTTTCAAAAAAAAAAAAAATCCTCTCCTGAGTACACTAGCACCATATGAACTGACTTGTATGTGGGCCTAAGTCAGATCTTCTACCTCATAAACATCACATTCACTTATGGGACTCAGCAAAGCTACAAAGCCCCATGCCAGTGCCAAGATCCCTGCTGAATCAGGCTCTTTTTAACTCTCCAGTGAACACAGTCCTATCTGGCCCAGTGAACTGGGCACTAACCACCACCTGTGTCATGTCCAGTTCCCTCAGTAATTCTTGCCCCTCCTCTGTTGTTTTCCAGTCCCTGGTATGCATGGGGACCTCAGCCACCAAAAATCCCTAATGGCTCTCATGAACCAGTGCATCAGGGACTGATTTCCCTTAAATCGCCTCAGATTATGCAGCTTTGTCTGAAGGAGGGATGAGTCGATGTATTATTCAGCGTCTCTGTTTCCATTGCACTCAGACAGATCCTATCCACCCCCATGTGCTGACTCTACAGACCCCACGTCCCACAGACACCCGAGGCAGCCTGTGAGCAGCTCTTGCATTCATTGTTATCATCGTTTCCTGAACTGAGCCATTAGTAAGCTGAATCATGGATCTTCCCTTCTCTGTATTAGTGGTCAGCCCTGACGGGTATTTCTGTTCACTTCGAGCACATTCTTTTGCTCCTTACTATCAATTCTTCCCATGAGGTCCAGGTCTTTGAGTCCCAAGAAGGGCTCTCTCCTTAGCATAGATCGAATGTGTACTCTCTTTCCCTTGCATTCTGCTGGCTGTAAGAAATGGCAAGCCAATACTTCCATCTCATCCTCCCCTTTTTCCACTTTTCCTGCCAAATCAGAGGCCAGTGCAGTGGATAGCATCCACATGTCTTTTTCTTTTTGTAATCCCTCCCTTACACTGTCAAGTTCTTTCTGGGCAGACAGCTCAGCTTCAATTGTATGTGTTACCATACACAACAAAGGCCACACAACAGATTCCACAGCCTGTGTATGATCTCATCCAATACATGCTTCTTTCGGGAATTGCAGCATATTCTCCAGTCCATCAGCCATTCTGAGGTCATCCCTGAACTCACGTTGTGGGCCTCATTCATTAAGGAGGTATGCCACCCATGCCATGGATGGATGTGGCATGAGATTTTCCTCAAGTATGCTCTACTCTGAGATGGTTTAGCTTTGATGCATGCCCTGTCTCTATTACAGGGAATATGCAACCACCACTATAGCATGGCAGCTGTGGTAGTTTGACCTCAGTGTTCCCCATAAACTCATGTTCTCTGAATGCTTGGTCCCCAGCTGATAGCAGTTTGTTAACTGGATCCTTGCTAGAGGAGGTGTGTTGTTGGGGGCAGGCTTATGGGTGTTATAGCCTATATCCCCCTTGTCAGTGTGGGCCTCACTCTCTTGCTGCTGATTTCACTCTGCTGTGGCAGAGGGGATGTCTAGCCTCTGCTCATTCCATCTTTTCCCTGCCATCATGAACTATAAGCCAAAGTAAACGTTCCTCTCATCAGCTGCTTTGGGTTGGGTGTTTTGTCCCAGCAATGATAACATGACTAACTACAACAGCAGCATACTGTCCCATGCCACATGGGGACAGGTGGCCGTGTGAGGATGTCCTCATGGACGCGCCACACTCACACAGCAGTGTTAGTTGCATGTCTCAGCACCCATTACAGGGCCCATGTAACAACTCCCAAGCTCATCGTTGGCTCTGTTAGTCCCTGTTTGGGGGCCAATTATGTTGTATAACTTTTCCTAGGGAGACTCAAACAAACATCTGTTCATACCAGATAGGGCACCAATGGCAAACCAAAGAAGCAGTTCCATATGTCTAACTCAATGACCCAGGGAGCTTAGTGGGGCTGCTTACAGAAGCATAGGCGAGGTTAATGGGGGACAGCTGGCAGCAACCCCAGGCATTTAAGCCAAGTTAGCTCCTTGGCCATGGTGAGCAAACCTGGCTTCCCAGGCCCAACTCTGCCCATCATGCAGACTGCCTGTGTTCCTCTCCAACACACAGTTCTGGCTGGGACTGAGGGGCCAGCACCAGGCTCTGAGCCAGCCTCCATCTTTCCTGCTTCCCCACTAGTCTAGCCTTCCACTGTGGAAAAACTCTCCCTGGGTGGGACACTGGCTTTGCATTCATGCTTTTCGTTATTTTTTTGTTTTTTAAATTATTTATTTACTTAAGAGAGAAAGAGGCAGATAGAGAGAGAGATAATGGGCATGTTAGGCCTTCTAGCCGCTGCAAACAAACCTCAGACATGTGCACCACCTTGTGTATCTGGCTGATATGGGTCCTGGGGAATTGAACCTGAGTCCTTTGGCTTTGCAGGCAAGCACCTTAAGCACTAAGCCATCCCTCCAGCCCAACAATCATGCTTTTCTATCTTATTATTTATGGTCCAAGCATTGTCTTGTGAGCAACCAAAATCCAATTATAAAGCGAAGAACTTTTCTTCCCAAGAAGCCAGGCTCTTGCAGTTAAGTCTCAGCTCTTAACATAGTTTCTCTTCCCAGAGTTTCAGTAACCTCTTATGGAAGCCCATGTGTACAAGTACACACACTGTTCTCCACTGTGTTGCCCTCAGTCTAAGGACAGCAGGTCTAAAATAACTGCCTACCTGAATGGCTTAAATGATGGGGTGGCATAAAGTACAAAAAAGTTCCCCAAACAGAAAACAAAGCACTTTGTTAATGGGTCAAAATACAGTAGTGCCTTTTCATCTAAGAAGGATATATTCCAAGAGTCCCAGTGAGTGTCTGGAATTATGACTAGTACTGAGCTCTATATTACATGATCCTTCCTGTGCATATAGATTTATGATAATGTTCAATGTGTGTATCAGGAGATGTGAAAGATTGACAACAACTCAGGTATGACAGTATACTGTAATAATATAATTGCCAACATCACTACTCTTGGTTTTTGGAGCCATTATTAAATAAAGGGGACTTGAACTCAGTCAACAGTGTATCTGACAATTGAGATGGCTACCAGGTGTCTAACCGGTGGGTAGTACATGCAGTGTGGATACGCAGGACAAATGGGTGATTTACAACCCAGAACACTGGAATGAGGCAGTGTGTGATTTCATCATGCTGAGAATGGCATGCAATTTCAAACTTGTGGATTGTTTATTTCTAGAATTTTCCATTTATAGTTTCAGACTGAGGTTAACCACATGTAACTGGAACTCCAGAAAGTGAAATCTTGGGCAAGGAGTTGGGGGATCTACTGTATTATGCTGCCACAAACAGAAATAGCTTCCTGTGAGTGAACAAGTTTTCATTTGTGAAATGGTATCATTCTCTCAATGAGTGGCTGCCTCGTAGTCTGAAAGGTATTTAAATCTCATGGGGCCAGTTGGGGAGCATTGAGTGGAGGGGTGGGGTGAGACAGACTAAGAGGTTGAAGCCTATTTTGAAGTTTTTTTTGGATTTACCTCTTAAAACAAAAACCAGCTCAAGTCAGGTCTCCCAACATGCATACACACACATGCACACACACACTCCCTGCCTCTCAAGTCTGTCAAAGAATGAGATTTCCATCTGTACTTTGTTGGGCCTTGGAGACCCCCTGGGTTATAAGGGGAGCGGGAATACATATGTTTCCTCGTTAGTCATTACAAGGCTCAATGCTTTTCAGCATAGAGGCCCTCTGTGTCCCCACCGAAGCTGGGGCTTTTGCAACCTATCTTAGGAGTCCCTGGGGGTGGAGGGGTAGAGCTTGTAGAGGGTGATGTATTTCTTTCCTAGGGAAGTGGGTGGGCAGGGGTTTAGAGCTGCAATGTTGGGATATGTGTTTATAATGTACCCCCAAATCTATATAGTCCCCCAGGCTCTTTTTCTCATTCAGGGTGGATCATTTGTCTATCCCCAAGGCCCAGGGGCCTCAAACTTACATCCATGACATCAATGTCTGCTGTACTTGGGAACACCTGGACACATAAAGCAGAATCCTTAGGGACGTTGGATTTAAATTTCCATGTTTGGTGATGAATGATGGAATTTGGGGCCTTGGCTAGTGGATAGGAAGCTCTATTTCTGTGCCTGGTCTCTTTCCGGTACTGGTAAGGTCACTTACACTTTGACTTTAAAACCCTGACATCAAGGTCAGGCCAAGTGGATAAAAAGAGCCCTGGAGAGCCCTCCACAGAGAGCACTGTAAGTCAAAGGGGGGCAGCCCAGGAGTCCCAAGAGACTGAGGAGGCTGGCAGGATCTTAGAGGTAAAACTCCACTCTGTTCCAAGTGTCTGCTGGACAGGATAGACCTTCAACCCCTCTCTGGGTGTCAGGTCTGTCTTCTCTCAGGTTAGAGGGTCACCTGGTGGCAGTTCACACACTGAAGGCCATATCCTGATGACAAAGCCTGTTCTGAGGTCCAGCATTCTTTGGGACACTGACTTCTGGGTTTGGAACAGTGACAGTTCAAGATTACCCAGGAAAACTTATGCTAGAAGGGGAGGAATTACCCAGGGACTTCTGGGATAATCAGACTATCAAGATGCACACCTGTGACTAAGCATAAAACATGATATGGACAAGTCCTTGAGTCCACTGTGATAAGACAAGAAAAGTCAAAGAGTCAAAGAAAGAGGAGGAAGCAGCCTGTTTGTCATCATGACATCCTGTCTGGAGGAGTGGTTATCTCTCCCGGGGAGAGGGGGTTCTTTTTGGGTATGCACGTGAACGCCAGAAGATGACCTTGGGTGTTGTTCCTCAGGTGCTGTTCACCTTTTGTTGAGACGAGGTCTCTCACTGGACTAGAGCTCACCAAGTAGGCTAGACTTGTTGGTCAACAAGCCTGAAGGATCGTCCTGTCTCTGTCTCTCCAGCACTGGAATTAGAAGGACATACCACCACACTACTGCCTGGCTTTTAAAATGTGGATTCTGAGGATCAAATTCAGATCCTTATGCCTGCAAGGCAATCACTTTACCAACTGAGCTATCTCTTCCAGTCCCCAAAGGCTTTTCTTTCTTTCTGTCTTTCTTTTAAAAATATTATTATTTATTTATTTGAGAGAGAGAACAGAGCAGAGGAAAAGAGAGAGAGAGAGAGAAAGAGAGAGAGAGAGAGAGAGAGAGAGAGAGAGAGAGAATGGGCATGCCAGGACCTCTAGCCACTGCAAACAAACTCCAGACACATGCACCACTTTGTGCATCTGGCTTATGTGGGTCCTGGGAAATCGAACCAAGGTCCTTTGGCTTTTCAGGCAAGCACCTTAACCACTAAGCAATCTCTCCAGCCACTCCCCCCCAAGGGCTTTTATTTTTATTTTTATTTTTTTGGTTTTTTGAGGTAGGGTCTCACTCTAGCCCAGGCTGACCTGGAATTCACTATGGAGTCTCAGGGTGGCCTCGAACTCACGGCAATCCTCCTACCTCTGCCTCCCGAGTGCTGGGCCCAAGGGCTTTTCTTAACAGAAGAATTTAGTGAATGTAGCAGGCAAGGGAGAAGCAGACAGTCACCACCTGCAGCTTTCAGGTAAGATCTGGTGCAGAGAGGCTAAGCCCATGGAGAGGGCAGCCACGCTCAGGTAGTCCCAGGGCGCGGAAGTCTCCTTGTGGGTAGCACAGTGATCACATAGCGAAAACGTCCTCTGTGGAGATTTGCTCTAGGCTCCCCTCCTCCTTCATAGCTCCCTGATTCCTAGGTTTCCCTGCAGCCATCCACCAGCCTTCCTTTTGATGAAGGGCTACATTTAGTGTGAGGGTCCTGTCCCCATCTTCTGGGGTCATTGTGAATGGTAGACAGTCAGCTTGCACAGGTACCCAGCAAAGCTATCTAGGTCTCTGGGGACTAGACCTTGAGACTCATCTTCCTCTGAGCAGATGTCTCCTTTAAGGGTGGCAGGCAGGTAGGTCCCCAGAGCCTGGCTCTGCCCTCCACTCCTGGCCTTGCAACATTTAGGACCCCCACTGGGAAAGAGGGATATTTGGGTCGACAGCTCTGCTGATGTACGGTTTATGGAACGGCTATACTTCAGGGATTTAATGCTGTTGTTTTCCAGCCTTTCTTTGACCTGACTAGGGTCTGAGCTAGCCCAAAGGCCATTTGTTATCCCACACTACTACACAGCATTTCTAGACAGCTGATAATGTTGGTGGTTTTGAGAGTGACGGAGCCTTTCTTGGCTCTAGATAGGCTTAGCTTAGGGGTTAGTGTACTGGACACTCAATGGTCACTAAAATTCCCCAAGCCAGTGGTTCTTCAGTTTGTTGTCTTACAGCCCACACACAGTAGAAGGTTTACAAAGTAAAGCAGAACTCCCAAGCTAGGAGGGATACATGGGTAGCTAGAGGTGTTTCTGTTTTGTTTTGTTTTTCAGGTAGAGTCCCACTTTAGCCCAGGCTGACCTGGAGTTCACTGTGTAATCTCAGGCTTGCCTCAAACTCACAGCGATTCTCCTACCTCCTACCTCAGCATCCTGAGTTTTGAGATTAAAGGTGTGCACCACCACACCCAGGACAGAGAGAGAGAGAGAGAATCCAGACATGTGTGCCACTTTGTGCATCTGGATTTCTGTGGGTGCTGGGGAATCAAATTTGGGTCATTAAGTTTCACAGGCAAACACAGGGGTTTTAATATTCTTGAGGATGTAAATTAGGCATCAAGTTGAAGCAGACTGGGTTGATTACTTCAAATATATGTGACATCCCCCCCCCCCATAGGCTGATGAGGTAGACAAAGGATTGGTCACTTGTAAGAGGGACCTCCTGGTGAGTCAGCTTGAGTTAGGGCTTTTGTCCTTTTGGTGAGTCAGGGCTTGTTTGAATTTCAGTTCCCCTACTCAGTTCTTTTAAAAACCTCTGTCAGGACAAACATGATTTTGTTATTCCCCTTGGGCCTGTAGCTTATCTGACTGAAATGGGAGTTACTTCACTCCTAATCCCTGTCAGTATGAGCAAAGGTCCCCCACTTGCTGGTGGTGACAAAAGCAAGCCAGACAAACATGCCTACAAAGAACTCATTCACACATGCGTGTCACACGTAACCCACACGAGCATACAACATCATGCACACTCTACTCGGGGTGCTGAACATACGTGTGCTGAGCCCAGAATAGCAGGAAGGCACTCCTGCAGTCAGCCACATGTGTGTGGAGGGAAAATAGGCATGTGAAGAAAGCACCAGGATGTTAGAGGCCACGTCCTGGGTAGTTCTTATCACAGTTAGCTCAGTGAGTCAAGTAGGCCATGGCAGTGCCCCGTGTTTCCTTCTCTTTGTGCAAACACAGTGACTTGTGACTTTGTGTTCCCTCATTGTGCACATGTCCTCTATTTATTTGGGCCCCAGCTCCCATCAGAGGTAGCCTGAATTGTTATGTTAGCCCATTTCACACTAAAGAAAAGCAAGGTACAGAAAGCCTTGGGGACTTGTCTAAGGTCACACAGCTCAAAGTAGCTTCTCCTGAACCAATATTTTATTATGCCCCACCCAGACCCCAGGGTGGCCACTCCCTCACCTGGCCCTGTTTGGCCTCCCAGATCCTTGGCCACATGAGCTCTTTTGTTCTCAGCCTTCAGCACCTCTGCATGGACCCAGAATATAACTCCTGTCCTTTGAGCAGCAGTTCAGTCTACCGCTCAGGACACGATGACCATCAGGAGGAATGGCAATGAAGACGTGGCCAGAGTGGACAACTGTTTATGATGCAAGAACACAGAGTTGCTTGTGTATGTGAAAGATGCAGGACTACTTGTGGTTGCCAGGAGAGTGTGGCAGAGGTGACATGAGCCGCAGCCATCAGAGCCCTGCCTGGCTGGGCAGTAGGTGGGAGCTGAGCTTAGCTTCTCAGGGACAGATAGGGATGCAGGTTGGGACATTGTTACTTTGGCTGGGTCTCTAGCTTGGGAGCAGTTTCTGGGCTTGGACATGAGTTTCCTCTCTAAACTATGTGCTGGACTGTCTTCTCTCCCAAGGCCTCTGTCAGGGGGTACACTCTTGAGGAGTAAGGTGGGGCCAGGGCTTCAGCTAAGGCAGTGCCTCCCCAGGGCTTCCCCCAGGCTCTCAAGTTGGTGTTACCTCTAGATTAAGTCCATAGGGACATCAGAACTTGAGAGCCCCTGCTGAATAAAAGTGCTTTTCCATTGCTAGGGTTTGAATCATGCTCATGATGGGAGCTTCCCCTTTGGGGGAGGAATAAAAGGTAAGAACCTACTTTTTTGGACAATGGAACACTCAGGAGCCATAGATTGTTGCTAGAAAATTCTAAGTGCCAGGAATGGGATACCTTCCAGTGAGCTCTTGGCCAGGGAGGTCCCTGATGCCCCCAAAACATTATAGGCCATTGCTGAGGCCCTTGGCTTCCCACCAGGAATAGATGGTAAGACCCTATTGCTGAAGACTCCACAAACTTGGGCTGCAAAAATCTTGCTGGAACTGAGCTGAAAACCTTTTCCATGTAGACCAGCTGACAGAAAGCTGGAAGAAGCCATGCTCCGTGCAGTTCAATGGGCGAGAGAAATCACCAGTGAAGATACTCAACAGTGGACATTGCAAGTCTTATATTTGCCCAGCCAGGCCAAATGAGCCAACGGGTGCAATGGTGGAAACCAACTGCCCTCTAATTGGACTGGAGGCCCACTCCATGGGAGGGAATACATCCCTGATACTGAAAACCTACAATAGGGGTAGTCATGAGCCCTAGGAGTGTAACGTCTTTTGCTGTCTGGCTAAATGTATATACTATGCTCACCAAACTGCCCAGTAAGCACTTCTCTTAATGTTCATACCCACATATTAATGCTACTCTTAACTTTTGGTTAGAGAAGCTTCTCTTTTCAGATGGCAGTGAACTTGGGATGTCTCAGAAGGCACCATGGTGCTGAGAAGAAGTGACAGAGGAGTGCCCAGCACTGAAATATCTCTATCACACCTTCCAAGGCTCAGGGTCCATTTCGGAAGAGGTGGCAGAAAGAATGTAAGAGCAAAAGGAAGGGCAGGACTCCTTACAACGTGTTCCTCCAGACACAAAATGGCCTGGATATCCATGACCTGACAGTGCCTGACACTACCTACACAAGACCATCATAATAGGAGGAAAAGATGATGACATCAAAGTAAAAGAGAGACTGATTGAGAAGGGGAGGGGAAATGATACAGAGTGGAGTTTCAAAGGGGAAAGTGGGGGGGGGGAGGGAGGGAATTACCATGAGAATATTGTTTACAGTTATGGAAGTTGTCAATGAAAAAAGCTGAGTGTGAAAAAAAAGGTAGGATAAAGATCTGAGCAGACACACCACCAGACAGACAGATGGCCAATGGCTCATGAAAAAGATGTTCAGTGTCATGAGTCATTATGGAGATGCATATCACATCCATCAAGGAAGTGCCACTAGATGCCTATTAGAATGACAAAAACTAGCCAAGTGTGGTGGCCCACGCCTTTAATCCCAGAACTCAGGAGGCAGAGGCAGGAGAATCATTGTAAGTTCAAGGCCAGCCTGAGATTACATAGTGAATTCCAGGTCAGCCTGGGCTAGAGTGAGCCCTACCTCTAAAAACAAAAACAAACAAACAACAATACCTAAAAGGCAAGGTCCTGCCTCACTGTGATTTTGATTTGTATTTTCCTAGTGATTACTGACTTTAAACATCATTTCATGTGCTAATTGACCATTTACGTATCTTTGGAAACATCTATTCAAATCCTTTGCTAACTTTTACTCCAATTGCTATTATTTTTCTTGTTACTGAGTTTTAGGAGTTTTCTATGTATGACAGATTTTAATTCCTTATCAGATATGTGGTTTACAAATATTTTCCCCTTCTTGTTTATTACTTCCTTTACTCCAGTTTGATCCTTACTAATGAGCACGTAACTTGTCTACTAGTCAGTGTGGATGACATAGCAAATGCCACAGACTGGGTGGTTTGAAGAACTGACATCCTCTCAGCTCTGGATGCCAGAGGTCCAAGATCATAGTGCCGTCTGGGCTGCTTGCTGGGAGAGCTCTCATTCTGGCATCTTCTATCAGGACTTCAGTCCTGTAGGACCAGGGCCTCACCCTCTTGACCAAGTTTTAAATTTTTATTTTGACCTTTTTTTTTCTTTATAGAGACAGTGTGTCAGTAAGTAGTCTAGGCTGGCCTGGAACTTGAGGCAATCTTCTGGCTTCAGTGTCCTGAGTGCTAGGAGTATATGCCATTAGATTCAGCTAGTTTGCCCACTAAAGGTCCTGTCTCCAACAAACAGTGACACTGTCAAAATGCAGGGCAAAGCGAGCTGCGAGTTCAGCACCTTTGACCCCGAGGCCGAGCATGTGAGAGCTTAAGCTGGTGCTGGTTTCCGGGACCTCTGCTGTGACCTCGCTCAACGCACTGGCTGCCTCGGAGCTGCTGGGCTCCCGTCCAGCTCTGCTGGGGCATGAAACCATGAAGCTTTGTCTGTCTAATTAACAGCCACAGATGTAATGTGTCTTGGATGCATTTCTTATTACTTCTGCCTCTGAGATTGCTGGGCCTCAACTCCCGCTCATTGTAGCTGATAAGGAAATGATACTCTAACAATCATGCTAAATGCACTGGCTTTATTAGCTGCCTCTTTTCTTAATTAGCTGCTTTTGCAAACATCCTCCTCAGATACAAATCAACAATTTCTAAACCCTCTTTGAACCAACCCGCTATTTTGTCACCTTGCCTGTTCCCTGACTAGAGGGTTAATGCACTTTGACAGGTCGGGAGCAATTTGTGCTAAGAAACTATGCTTCCGCCCAATTACCCACACTGCTGCATATCCCCGTCACCCATCATGTTCACTGTTGGATGCAGCCCTTGAAGCTTGTGATGGCAGCTGTCATCCTTTCCACCCTGTTTGCTGGGTTTCTTCAGTGTCTAGAGGGAGTTCGGTTACCTTTCCTGCTCCCCTTGCTGCTGGAGTTCTAGGTGTGAACTGAGTTCAGCCCAGTGGTGTGCTGGCAAATACTCAACTGATTCTAAGGAAGGAAGAGAGAGAGAGAGAGAGTGAGAGAGAGAGAGAGGAGAAAAGGAGAGAAAGAAGAGAAGGAAGGGAGGAAGGAGGGAAGGGAAGGAAGGGAGGAAAGGAGGAGGATGGGGAGGAAAGTGGGGTGTAAGGGAGTTCTGGGACTTCATCCCTACTTTAATCTTTAGGGCAGGGCAGCGTCTACATTCTCTTGGACCTGTGTCTGTGACTACCTGCGAAAAGAAAGTCGTTTTGTTCCTAATCTCTATCAGAAAGGAAGGAAGAGGGGTTGGAGAGATGGTCAGTCAGTAAAGCCTGCTGAGTTCATATCCCTGGCACCTACATGAATGCTGGGTATGCATTTACAGTGGCCTGCATGAAATCCCAGAACTTGGGAGGTGGAGATAGGGGAGTCCTTGGAACAGGCTGGCTAGCTAGACTAGGTGAATCAGTGAGCTCTGGGCTTAGTGTCTCAATAAATAAGGCAATGGGTGAGAGAGGGGTACCCAACATCTGCCTTTATCCTGCATGCGCACTCACACCTGTCAATACACATATGAACACATACACACACAGCACACATACACATACCAAAAGGAAAGAGATAAAGGAAAAGGAAGGGAAGAGAAAGGAAGGAGGGAAGTAAGAAAGGAAGGAAAGAAACACACATGAGAAAAAAAGCACCCTGGTGTGCATTGCTTGCTGATTTCCATGGTGTCAATACTGTAAATATTTCCATCATGGTCGATTTATTTCAACAATGCCAGTTACATGGTATCTGGCCACGGAGTGGGATTCCTATGCACAGCTGACTCTCAGACTCAACCAGCCCCAGCCTGTCCACAGTTCTGCAAATCCATTGCACACCACTTCCGTTCAGGGCCAAGACTCCCCCTGCTGCTCTTTCTGTTGCTTTTCCCGTGGCAGGGCCCCAGGGTCCAGTTGGTTTTTCCAGGGCTCAGGAGGCCACTCTGGTAGCCTCTTGGTACTGCTTTCTGACAGACCCAGGTAGCAGATCCTGACCACTGGTTCCCAGGCCTTCTGGGCATCCTTCCAGTAGGTCCTGCCCAGGCCTGCACCCCCTGGTCTAACAAGCCCCTCATTTCCTGCCTAACCCCCTTTCCCCTTTTGTTGGCTTGAGATTATTGGAGTGGCTTCTGCTTCCTGTGGCTAAACCCTGGTGATATAAACTGGAACTTGACACCACTTTTTTTTTTTTTCTTAAGCAGATGTACATTTTTTCTCAGGCCTGACACTAACCCATCTGGGCAGAATTTCGGTAAATCATGTGGAGCTAGAGGAGAATAATGAAAAAGTAGCTCCCTGTGGTTCGCTAAGTCCCCTTGCTTGGAGGCAAGCTTCTGCCTGAGCGGAGAAGGAGAAAGCAGTTCTGGGAGGAGTGAGAGGCAGAGCCTGGGCCCTGGCAGCCCTGACAAGCTAGCTCAGCCACCTGTCCTCAGCGGACCAATTAAAGACACAAATAATAGTGACAAGTAGAGAAAAGGAGATTCATTCAATGTGGCCACATTGGGAAGAGGAACACAAAAAGCCATCTAGTGACTCTCGCCACCCCAGCGCATCTTCCGGTCCTAACGCTGAGTTGAAATAGAAGAGAGTTACGAGTTACTAAGCAGTGCTGTTCAAGGAGTGGTCTCGCCCATTGGACTCCATTGTCTGCCCTCCAGTCTCTCCTCCAAGGTGGTCTGACAGGTTGTCAGAACTGTGTGAAATCTCTTCCTGGGAGACAAGCTCCATCCCTCGCCGCTGCCCCTCCAACCTCTGGCTTCAACCTTTTCCTTCCCTCAGGAAAGGGGGAAATTCCAACTTCTTGAGGTCCATTGTTTCAATAGTCTGAGAGTTGGAGGGAGGAGCACAAAGTCTTTTTTTTTTTTTTTTTTTTTTTTTTTTGGTTTTTCGAGGTAGGGTCTCACTCTAGCCCAGGCTGACCTGGAATTCACTATGGAGTCTCAGGGTGGCCTCGAACTCACGGCGATCCTCCTACCTCTGCCTCCCGAGTGCTGGGATTAAAGGCGTGCGCCACCACGCCCGGCTTGCACAAAGTCTTTTCTTTCAGTATCTTCGCTTAGGCCAGGGCAGTTACAAAGTCACTTCTAGAACCTGCCAGAGTCTGTCTTTTCGGAGCCGGCTGAATTCACAAGGATCAGGCTAAGTTATGAGAAAATACAAGGAAGCTGGATTTTCTTGGTCCTACAACATAAGTCATGAGCATATGTCATCTGATTTGTTACTTCAAAGGTACTTTGAGGCTGGGCTGGCCTGGCAGGAGTAACCTACTCTTGAGGGGTATGCATTTAGGCGACCCTGACAGTGCACCTGTAAGGATATGCTTTTTTAAATTGAATTAAAATTTTATTTATTTATTTATTTATTTTTTGGTTTTTCACTGTAGGGTCTTGTTCTAGCCCAGGTTGGCCTGGAAATAGTCTCAGACTGGCCTTGAACTCATAGCATGGGCTACCGCGCCTGGCAGTGATGTCCTTTTGACTAGTTAAGGAACACTTCTTTGTTTATTGGCAAATAACTTCCTGGAAGAGCCTGCTATTAGCGCTCGGCCCCTTAGTGTGAATGAATGAAAGTAAGGTGCAATTTGAGTAAGCCTGACAGCCAGGACTGCAGGTGGTAGAGCAACCAAGGTCTGTGTGAAGGGGGCCCGCATGCTCAATCTCTCTCTCTCTCTCTCTCTCTCACTCTCTCTCACACACACCTGTGAACTGGTGGCTGAGGACTTGGGTTGCAGCTCTGTCTCCTCCTGCTAGTCCTTGTATACAGTGAGGACTGAGACCTAACGCCACAGGAGGGTGGGCACAATGAAGACTAAAGCACAGACCAAGAGGATGGAGGCCAGGGTGGTGGGAGGCATTCACCTGGGTTCAGGCAATAAGGAACTAGTCAACAATGATGGCAGTGGTGGTAGGGAGACACAGGCCAGAGCGGCCGCCACAGCCTGAGGAGGTCCCTCCTCGATTATGCTACAGAAAAGAGGTTCCGGACGTGTCAGAGTTCAACAAGGCTCACAAGTTTATTAAGTAAAGATTAGGAGCTGTGCAAACTTCCAATTTAAGTTGTGAGCATTGAGAGAGAGAGAGAGAAAGAGAGGAGAGGAGAGGAGAGAGAGAGAGAGAGAGAGAGAGAGAGAGACTGCATTCCCCCAGACATGGGAATGGGCTTCTCAAGAGTCACACTTAGATGTCTTACAATGGCTGTATGTAGATATGATCCTGTGGCTTTCTAAGTTGCATTACTCAAAGGTTATAATTTGCACCAAGGTTTAAACATTAAGCAAAGTTTAAAAATCAAGCTAAAACATTCAAGCTAAGCTGGGCATGGTTGCACACGCCTTTAATCCCAGCACTCGGGAGGCAGAGGTAAAGAGGATTGCTGTGAGTTTGGAGCCAGCCTGGGACTACAGAGTGAGTTCCAGGTCAGCCTGGGCTAGAGTGAGACCCTACTTCAAAAAAAAAAAAGAAAAGAAAAAGAAAAAGAAACAGGGAAGCTATTTTACCATTTCTCTTACCTTATTTTTCTTTTGTGAGTAAAGTTGTGTGGTGATTTTACGAGGTGTACTGTTTGGGTTTAGGGAAGAGAGAAGTGTGCCAATACAGTTACAGTCAGGGTCACAAACCTGGCTCTAAGTAAGTTCTAATAGTTCACCTATCGTTTATAACATCCTCATTTGAGATGTCCTTAGGAAAACAAGCAGTCTCTATAGGCCGTTTTGACTAGTGATCATAAAATTTCTTGACTCTTAGCCAACAGGAAATGCTAATTAGATCCCAGGGAGAAGGATTTCTTTCCCTTCCCATGTCCCTTCACCTCTCCTGCCTCAGTGCAACTGGCCAAGTTGAACTACTCGTTTTTATTACCAAACAGGACAAAAGACATCTCCCAGGGGAAAATATTCTGTTGGTTTACATTCTAAATAATTGCTAGGGATACTGTGAGTTATATGCCACAAATTAACAAGATTTTGTTTCTTATCTTCCAATAAACTTGTTTTCTACATGAAATTTACTTTGGAGAATTCCTGAATATATGTAGTTGGTCCAGAAATGTGTACTTCCAGAGCAAGCTCTGAGGGCATTTGAGCATAATTCTCTTCTCCAGCCTCTGGAGTTGTACATGCCCCTGCCTTTAAACAGCAGGCTTGAGAGCAACGAGCAATCCGAGGAGTTACTTCCGTTTGTGCATCCCATGACACCCCTGAAGCTCTTGTTTAGGCTGAAAGGTGAAAACCGTCCCTGGCATGAATTTCAAGCTTTGCAAATTTGAATGCATGCAAGAAGTATTTGATTAAACTGGAGCAATACCTTTAAAATGGAATGTGTTATTTGAAATTATTATTATTAAATTGGAGCATGTTCTTTTTTCGTTTATTTTTATTTATTTATTTGAGAGTGACAGAGAAAGAGGAGGGAGAGAGAGAGAGAGAGAGAGAGAGAGAGAGAGAGAATGGGCGCGCCAGGGTCTCCAGCCACTGCAAATGAACTCCAGATGCATGCTCCACCTTGTGCATCAGGCTTACGTGGGTCCTGTGGAATCGAGCCTTGACCCAGGGTCCTTAGGCTTCACAGGCAAGCATTTAACCACTAAGCCATCCCTCCAGCCCCTATGTTCTTTTTAATTTAAAATCAAGAAGATTAAATATTAGAGGAAATATAGCAATTGTCTAAGGGTTTATTTTTTAAAAAATTTAATTATTTACAAACAGAAAGAGAGAAAGAGAGAGAGAAAATGGGTGCACCAGGGCCTCTAAGTACTGGAAATGAACTCCAGACACAGGTGCCACTTTGTGCATCTGGCTTTACATGGGTTCTGGATAATTGAACCCAGGTCAGCAAGTGCAAGCTTTGCAAACAAGTGCCTTTAACCACTGAGCTATCTCCCCAGCCCATGTCTATTGTGAATAATGCCATGAGGAAG
Source organism: Dipus sagitta (assembly GCA_036346955.1). Taxonomy (NCBI): domain Eukaryota; kingdom Metazoa; phylum Chordata; class Mammalia; order Rodentia; family Dipodidae; genus Dipus; species Dipus sagitta. Next base: position 133,283,093 of record CM070772.1, on the reverse strand, counting down.
ATTCATGTATAAGATTCGGTGTAAGCCAGTATTTTCATTTTGCCTTTGTGAATACCCACAAGTGGAATTCATGGTCACGTGGAAGCTCTTTTGTAGTACTACCAGACTGCTTTCCCATGTGTCTGTATCAATTTTTAATCCCACCAGCTGTCCATGAGGGTTTTAATCTGTCCATATTCTAGGCAACACATATTAGTTGCCTATAAAACTCTATACTTATTCTAGGGCTGGACATGTGGCTTGTTTAGCATGCTCAACATTTGGGGTTTGATCCCCAGTACTGAAAAAAAATCCATATTGCGGTCTTCCTAGTAGGCATGGCCTTATTTACTTCTCGCTCCTATTGTGGTCTTTCTAGTAGGTATGACCTTATTTCTCACTGTGGTTTTCATGTTCTTTCGCTCAGTTACTTGTCATGCACTATTTGACCATTTAAATCCTCTCTAATGATATGCATATTCAAGCCCTTTGGTCATTTTTTTTTTTTTGAGGCAGGGTCTCACTCTAGCCCAGGCTGACCTGAAATTCACTATGTAGTCTCAGGGTGGCCTTGCACTAATGGCAATCCTCCTACCTCAGCCTCCCAAGTGCTAGGATTAAAGGCATGCACCACCATGCCCGGCCCTATGGTCATTTTTTAAATAAAGGTATTTGTCTTTAGATTACTATTGAGTTTTATTTTTATTTATTTATCATTTTTATTTGAGAGAGAGAGAGAGAGGGAGAGAGAATTGGTGCTCCAGGGCCTCAGCCACAGCAATCGAACTCCAGATGCTTATGCCACCTAGTGGGTATGTGTGACCTTGTGCTTGCCTCACCTTTATGCATCTGGCTTACATGGCATCTGGAGAGTCGAACATGGGTCCTTAGGATTTGCAGGCAAGTACCTTAACCTCTAAGCCATCTCTCCAGCCCCACTATTGAGTTTTATAAATTCATATAGTCTTGGTACAGGTCTCTTGTCAGATGTTTGATCTGGAAACTTTTTATCCTAGCCTGTGGCTTGCCCTAGCCTGGTGCTGCAACATCCTGGCTTTCTGAGCATTCAGGTATGCAGGTCTGCAGGTCACGCTGGGCTCTAAGATATTAGCATTGAGAAGCATAGGACTGGACTGAGGGCACCCCTGTCCTGGGGTCCATGGAAACACTGTGCATTTACAGTGTCCCACTGACTCTCCAGAAAGCCTCAAATGCAGGTGACTTTGCTTTGTGAGCTGTCAGTATGCTGCAGTTTGGATCCAGACTGTCCCCAAAGACCCACATATTAAAGGCTTGGTTGCCAGCCTGTGGTGCTATTAAGATGTGGCAGAGCCCTTAAAGAGTGGGGTCTGATTGAAGAAAATTTGGTCATAGGAGCATGTCCTTGAAGTGGCTGTTGGGCTCCTGTTCTCATCTTCTTTCTCTGATCCTGGCCACCATGAGGTGAACAGACTTCCTTGGCCCAAGTTCTTGCCTTGTATTGTGCCCCCATAGGCCCCAAGCAGCAGGACCAGGAAGCATGTACTAAAACCATTGAAAGTATTAGCTCATAGAAACCTTTTATTTTCTTATAAGTCGATTACTTTAGGCATTTTTTTTTTTTTTTGAGGTAAGGTCTTGCTGCAGCCCAGGCTGACATGAAATTCACTATGTAGTCTCAGGGGAGCCTTGAACTCATGGCAATCCTCCTACTTCTGCCTCCCTAGTGCTGCGATTAAAGGCATGTGCCACCACACCCAGCTACTTTAGGCATTTTTGCCACAGTGCTAGAAAGTGTGTGTGTGTGTGTGTGTGTGTGTGTGTGTGTATGATATATGTGTATTTGAGAAAGAGAAAGAGAGAATGGGCACACCAGAGCCTCCTGCCACTGCCAATGAACTCCAGACACCTGTGCCACTTTGCGCATCTGGCTTTATGTGGGTACTGGGAAATTGAACCCAGGCTGGTGAGCTTTACAAGCAAGCATTTTTAACTGCTGAGCCACATCTTTCCAGCCCCTAAGTGTATAAATATAAAGGGCCAGTAGGAGACACGTACTCAATAGGATTAGACATGAGGTGTGTTTTCAGTACCGATGGTTAACAAGTGGGTGATGTTTTAATCCATACCATACAATTAAAAGCATTAATTCTATTAACAACAGAGCCACGGACTGACCCAATGGTATCCTGAGATTATAGGAATCTAGCAGGTAGCAGCTGACTTCAATCCCTCCTGGAATGTTGGTGTGATTCTAGTTTCAACTTCATCTCAAGCAAGGGTCATCAAAAAGTCTTTCTGGGTGTAGTCAGCCCAGGGGAGTGGGTATTAAGGCTCAATTAACACATGGCTGAGGGAGCCCATTCTCCAAGGAGTAGATTAGGGGCATAGGGGGTCCGAGGGAGATGGTCCCTTTTCCTTGGCAGCCCTTGCTCTTCTGGATTTTCTGCCATTCCCACTTTGTCTCTCTGTTTCCCTCTCTCCTGTCAGGTCACTGATCTTTCTAAATGCCTGTATCAGCTGCTTTCTTGTTGATGGGTCAAAATTTCAGACCAGAAGCAACTTAGGGAAGGAAAGAATTTATTTCCACTCACAGTTCCAGAGGGTAAAGTCTATCATGGCTGGGAAAGCAAGGAAGGAGCAAGATGCCAGAGTTGGGCTGGAGAGATGGCTTAGCGGTTAAGGCATTTGCTGAGAAGCCTAAGGACCCGGGTTCCATTCCTCAGTACCCACATAAGCCAGATACAGAAGGTGGCACAGGCATCTGGAATTTATTTGCAGTGGCTAGAGTCCCTGGCACATTCTCTCTCTCTCTCTCTCTCTCTCTCTCTGCCACTTTTTCTGCCTCTCTCTTAAATAAATACATACATACATAAAAAAATAATTCTAGAGAAGAAGCCAGAGTCACAGCTCCACATGGTAGGTAGGCAGTAGAGAGAGCAAGAACAGCAAGCAGGGCTGGGCTGCACCACATTGAGGCCTGCCCCCAGTGACACACTTCCTCCAGCAAGGCTCCACCCCCTGAAGATTCCACAGCCTTTCCAAACACTGACCTATGGGAAACATTTTACATGCGAACCACCACAATGCCTGAAGCAGAAATGTTCTCATCCCCACTGCCCAGTGTCCTAGAAACTAGATGCTATGTTTGGAAATCTCAGGGTCTTGAAGAAATCACAGAGGATGTGGTTAGAATGTGGTCTCTCTTCTGTCCAAGCCACCTCTCTCCCCGCTGGTACCCTCCCTGGACTGGATGCCTTGCCACCTGTATGTGGTTTCTGTCCTTAGCCATGTTGTCTGGTGCCTCAGTGGGGCCTGCCCTGCCTAAGCAAGCCACAGCCCCTGGTCACTGTGGTAGCGCATGCAGTCTGCCCACACTCCCCTGGGGACTGCTCTGCAGAAGTTCTTGATTCCTTTGTCTCCTGTCCTGTTCTAACCAGTTGCTATTTGTCTCAGACAATGCGAACCAAAGGTGTACGTGAAATGGACATCAAGGTTTGGGCTCTCACTGGCCCGAGGCCCATCCCCATCAGTGTTGGGTCTGCTGGAGGAGTGAGGGTGTCACTGTCCTGGCCAGCTGAGGTGGCCGCATGCCTCTAAGGCATGGCACAGCTTGGCTTGGCTGCACCAATGTGGTGTTTAAATATTTATTTTTAGTGGCTGCTGGTTACATAGCCGCCTTCATTTCGGTGGGAGCAATCTTGAAAAGTAAAAATAAATCAAAACTTTGCCTCATCACTCTTTCAGACCAGAGCCTGCTGGGTGTGCTCTGGGCCCGGTGCCTCAAATGTCCAGAGAGAGCAGTGAGCTAGCGGATGGAGGGGTCTCACAGAAGCCAGGGGCTGTGGGCCACAGCTTCCTTACTGGAAGCCCCCAGCTTTTCTTCCTCCTCCTTCCTGGGCTTCTGGGGCTAGTTCTTACTTCATGCTGGGCTCCTTCCATTGGCCTCAGCTTCAGCTTGCTCTGGGAAACATGAGTGAGCAGTTCCTTTTGCTCTGGTGTTGGGGGATGTGACCTGCACGGCTAGAGCAATGTTCAGCCTTTGGTGAGTCATGGTGGGTCTTGGAGGGTACTGCACCAAGGTCCCTAACTGGTTTGTCTTCTGTCTGCTTGTTACCAAGGGGACAGGTTCAGACTAGCTTTCTTTCAGGTCAGGGTCATACTTCTCCGAGGAATATGGGTGAAGGCTAAACTGCCTTGTGATGGATGCGCCTGGAAGAGAGAAGTCATTAACACAGCTGGGCTTCTGCCTTGGCCACACCGACCTCACCGCTAACCACTGCCCGATAGAGAAGATTCGTTACCATTTTTACACGTGAAAACTGGCTCAAGTTCAGAGCTCATCAGAAAATATGGTTGAAGCCTAGAGCTGTCTGTGTGTTCAACCCTCTTCAAGCCACCACCTTGGCTCGAGAGAGTGATTTCTTTCCCTGCCATCTCTTCTGCTATGTGAGGACAGCTTGTCTCCTCTGTAGGACAATGGGGCAACGACGAGGCACCATTTTGGAAGCAGCTGAACCACCTTGATCTTGGACTTCCAGCCTCTAGAACTGGAAGGTGTTTTGTTCTAGATGTATGGATCAAGACACTTCCTCATCTGTCAAATGGGTCACGTATGTATTCCATGGTGTAATATGTGCCCTGAATCAAATCTCATATATGCAGACCTCTCAGTTACATGAGGCTCCCAGCATATCCCTCCCCTTTGTCTTATATATGTATAGATAGATATAGATGGTTTCATGAACAAGCCAAAACAGCTGTACCAGTAATGACCATGGTAATAATGAACGCTCTTCCCCAGGCATCTATCTGGAGCATGAGGACTTGCCTCACTGGAAGGGAGAGCCACGTGATCACCACAGAGACCGAGCTGAGGTGAAATGGCAATGACGGCAGTTGTATTTTGTTCACCCTGTGTCTCCAGGGGACAGTGAGAAGCTAACAGCTCTTCAGCTCCCAAAGGTGAAGGCCGGCTTCATTGACTGCACTCAGCCAGTCACCTCACTTCTCTGAGCCCCGTTCTTTACTGTGGGTTCTTCATGAAGGTGCAGCTGCAGGGAAGCCCTGTGGAAGGATTACAAGCACGGCCAACTCCTCTCAGATCTCCTTTCAAAGTAGATCATGAGTGAATTATTCAGAAAGAAGACGCAAAATATTGCATTAAAATATGTGGGCCCAGAACCTTGCTGGGAGCAGAGTGAGCTGCAGTCACTGACCCCTCACCCCCATCTCTGCTTCATAAGAGTTGCCAAAGCACATACGTGTCCAGGGAAGAGTCTGCCTCCAGACCCCTGGATTGGGCGAAAACACAGCATTGGCCTTGCCAAGCCATGAGGGCAAAAGGGCTGATTGCCAAGCCAGTAGGATGCATCTTTCTAATTCCTCTGGAGTGAGGCAGTCCTATGTATTACAAAGTTGAGATAGAGAGAGGCCCTGGGTCAAGCCATCCCTGAAGTTATCTACTCAGATATTTCAGTTACATGAACCTGTAAGTCCCTCTACATCTCTGTCTTTCTTTTTCTCTATCTTTCTTCCTTTCTTCCTTCTTTCCTTCCTTTCTTCCTTCCTTCTTCCCTTCCCCCTTCCTTCCTTCCTTCTTTCCTCCCCCTTCCTTCCTTCTTCCCTCCTTTCTTTCTTTCTTTCTTTCTTTCTTTCTTTCTTTCTTTCTTTCTTTCTTTCTTTCTTTCTTTCCTTCTTTCTTTCTTGTGGAGGGCAGTTTGTGTTGACAGGATTTTGACTTCTACAAGGATCATAGGGATGGAGCAAGAGCTGGGTATCCAACCCAGGGCCTTGGACCTGCTAAGTAAGAGGAATATGAAATGTGGGAACCTGTTTTTCTACCTGTAGGTCCACAGGCTGCTGTTGTGGCAGGCCCCGGGGTTAGGGGATAGGGTCCAAAGTGCTACATCCTGAATAGTGGATGTCAGCGGCCGAGGCAGACATGAGACTAAACCGTGCTGCTCTGGGTTGAGCACCGGGAGAAGGCAGGATGGGGAGCTTCCCAGAGGAGGTGACATGGGGTTTTGTTAGAAGGGAACCTGTGGGCACAGTCCACATGGCTGATGAGCAGGAGTGTGTGAACAAACCTCAAGCAGAGAGCCAGCAGGCGCGGCTGCCCTGTGTGGCTGGGTGGAGTGGTGGGGAGGCAGCCAGCCCCTCTGGCTGCTGCGGGGCCCCAGGGCCAGCCCTTCTGCCTGCAGTGCTGGCAGAAAGAGGCCGGAGGGAGGTGCAGGAAGACACACGTGGCTGAGAACAGCAGGAGGAAGGAGGAGACAGCCATTTCTTTCTAGCCCCAGTGGGAAAAGAAAGGTCTCTCTTCTTGCACAAACTGAACTTCCCACGGTTGGGGACAGAAAGTTCATGCCTGGCATAAATGGAACCCAAGTGCCCTGATGCACCCACCATTGGCACGGCTATACCCACTCTACAGCTGCTGTCTTGTTGGCCCTGCTTAGTCCTCATTTCTGTGTCCAAGCAGAGAAGCTTGGCTCTGTTGCAGTTTTCAAAATAAAGTGGTTTTCATTTCATATTCACATGAGAGGTTACAAAATAGAACTGGGGTTGCTGCTTCTCATATTATTTATGCAATTCTCCCCCCCTTTCCCTTCCCCACAGCAAGTCACAAAGGGGTCTTTGTTCTCTGCAAGTTCAAAGTCAGCTCCTCCAAGAGGAAACTTGTGTGCAATTGCAAAGAGCAGGCTGGGTTTTACAACGGCTGGCTGTCAGAGCAGAAATATGGTCTGCATCAGGGTTCGGCTGGGCAGCGGGCTGCAGACGGGTGACAGATTTCCAGCGGGTGGGGAGGCACGCTTGGTGGTGGGGGAGCAGCTCAGGTTGGTCTTGGCTCATACCCTCTCTGCCTCTGGGGCCTCAGTTTCCTCACCTGCAGAACCAGGCTTTGTATACTGGACTCAGTCAGGAGACTTGCTTCAGTTCTTGGGGCAGTTCTCACAAGTTAGGCAGAGTTTAGGCTATCTATGCCCTTTCCTGACATTTTAAAGGTTTGAAAGATTGAATGTTTAGGTATTTCTTCAAGAGGTTCTTTAAAATATATATATTTTAGAGCCAGGTGTGGTGGTGCACGCCTTTAATCCCAGCGCTCGGGAGGCAGAGGTAGGAGGATCACCTTGAGTTCAAGGCCACCCTGAGATTACATAGTGAATTCCAGGTCAGCCTGGGCTAGAGAGAGACCCTACCTCAAAAAAAAAAAAAAAAAAAAAAGACAAAAAAAGTTTAAGGGCTAGAGAGATGGCTTAGCAGTTAAGGCACTTGTCTTTGAAGCCCAAGAACCCAGGTTTGATTCCCAGTACCCACATAAATCAGATGCACAAAGTGGAGCATGTGTCTGGAGTTCATTTCCAGTGGGTGGAGGCCCTGGCATGCCCATTCTCTCTATCTACCTTTTTCTCTCTCAAGTAAATAAATAAATAAATTATTTTTAAATTTTTTAAATTCATTTTTATTTATTTATTTGAAAGTGACAGACAGAGAGAAGCAGAGGCAGGTAGAGAAAGAGAGAGAGAATGGGCACGCCAGGGCCTCCAGCCACTGCAAACGAATTCCAGAGGCATGTGCCCCCTTGTGCATCTGGCTAACGTGGGTCCTGGGGAATCAAGCCTTGAACCAGGGTCCTTAGGCTTCACAGGCAAGTGCTTAACTGCTAAGCCATCTCTCCAGCCCAATAAAATATTTTTAAAAAGAAAGTTCAAGACCAGACAGAGAGTTCAAAGTTTGTTCTGGGGACATAGCAAGACCCTGTCTCAAAATAAAATTTTGCAAAGATTTTGGGATACAGCACAATAATAGTGTGTTTGTCTAGCATGTGCAAGGTCTTAGGTTCAATTCCCAATGCTACAAAACAAACAAAGCAAAACCAGTTTAAAACAAGTTTGCAAAGGCTTGGCTTGATGATCTGTGCAAAACCAGCCTCAGAGGACTATGAGGGACTGGGCTTCATTCAAAGCCCAAGGACTCTGAGCTGAGCAGATAGCCTCCTGAGTCTAGTGTCCTAGAAAGTGGTCAGAGCTGCCTAACAGGAGTCAAGCAGGCTGAGGCCCAGCTGTGCACAGAAGCGCCAGTGTTGGAGAGATGGGAAAACTTACCCGTAGTGCCTGGTAACTATGCTACCTGCCCTCAACACACACTATAACACACTGAAAGCATGGCAAGGACTCGGCCTGCCCTTGGACTCTAGCACTGACCCAAGGGATGCCCCAGTTCTGAGGCTGCAGTGGGAGATATGCTCCCAGCCTCGTGGAGCTCCAGCCTCAGCCAGACATGGCCTCCTCTACCCATGGTGGCCCTAAGGTGGGGGAACCCATGAAGGCTGCAGGGAGGATGCTCCAACTTTCTTGGCCACACAATAGCCCCGGCATCCATGTCTGGACGAAGTTTTCCAGGCAGCAGAGGTTTCCTGACTTCAGAGGCCCTGGTCCTCTCTCCCTTGCCCCGCAGGCCTGACAGCAGACCCACGACTCATGGCTGCCCAGCTTTCATTCCGGCTCCTTCCTAAGACAGCCTTGGAATTTAGGGCTGTGGCAGAGAAGTAGTGCGTTCTCGCCACTTTCCAAGTGGGCTCATGGTGGTACCGTTGGTCCTCTGCCGCATTAGGATGTCAGCCACTCAGAACTAGTTCCTGGGGCAGAGCACTGAGAAGTGAAGTTCAGGTTGGTGTTAGAGAGAGACATAGACATGTGTGATCAGCGACCCTTGGCAGAGCCCATACATGAGACACTCATGGAAGCACTGTGAGAAGACTGGGACGATGGCCGTCAGGTCCCAGGGTGGGATGGGGAAAATCTATAGCCTCCAATCTGTCACACATATGGATGAGTGAGATCAGAATGATATTCTGGTTCTTTTTCCCAGAGATGACTCCCTTGCCCTTGGAAGGGTGGCCTGTATGCCCTGCCCCACTGGTTCCCTTGCAGACTGCTGGCTGGCCTGGGCCCCTCAGACAGAACTGTGCCACTGGTTGCCACTGGTCTTCTCTGCCCCTGACAGACCCAGATTCCCTGAGAATGAAGATCAGGCAGCTGGCCAGCCATGCTCTGGGATCGGAAGGTCAGACAGGGAAGGGCTCCACAGCTGTCCAGAGCATGACTGACAAGGCAGCAGGCCTGCCTCCTTGGCCGATTGTCAGGTCTGACCTCTGTTTCTGTTCTCCTTTGCCTGATCCAGCCCATCTCAGGACCTGGCAGAGCGATGGGGCTGCCAAAGAGTAGTTTCTTACACATGGCGGGGAAATGGCCATTGAAATGAGAGTGGAGAGGGGCACTTGCCTTTCTTCTTCTTCTTCTTAACTGCTTATTGAAAGCTTCCATAAGTATAGACAATATACCATGATTGTAATCCCCTCCTAATGACCCCCACTTCACCCTCCTAAGTCCTCCCTCCACAAAATCCCTTCTTTCCACTTGTGCCTTCTTGTGTTTTGATGTCATTGTTTTGTATGTCTTGTGTAGTTAGTGTCAGCCACTGTGAGGTCATGAGCATCAAGGCCACTTTGTGTCTGTATGACAGTATTGTAAGCAGTCCTCTCCTTCTTTTGGCTCTGACATTCTTTCTGCCACCTCTTCTGCAATGCTCCTGCAGCTTGGAGGATGTGATAGAGATGTCTCAGTGCTGAGCACCCCACTGTCACTTCTCTTGGCACTTTGGTGAGCTTTGAGTCTCCCCAGTAGTTGCCTGCCATTTGCAAAAAGAAATTCCTCTGCCCCAAATTAGAACAGCACTAATCTATGGACACAAACATAAATATTGAGAGGTCAATTTAAGGGACACTACATATCCATTTGGCTAAACAACAGTAGTAGCTTCCTCCTTAGGACCTATGACCTCCCCAGCCATAGGTTTTTGACTAGGTTTTCAATACCAGACAGACATGAATTCCTTCCTGTGGAGCAGGCCTCTGGTCCAATTAGTGAGCAGTTGGTTCCCCCCTAAGACAGACATGGCACCATGGCACCAGTTAGTACATTTGGCATGTCTGGCCAGCTATAAGGCTTACAGGGTCCACTGCTGGTTAAGACCACTGATGACTTATCTTCCCCAAAATTGGTTCTTTCTACCGTCCTGATAGCTAGTCAACAGGGAAGAGGCCCCAGCTCAGCTCTAGTTTGATTTCTCAGTGACATATAGCCCAAGTATGTGGAGTCTTCAGCAATAGGGTCTTACTATCTAGTTCTGGTAGGCAGCCAAGAGCCTTGGCAATATCCTGTAGAGTTTGGGGGACATCAGGGACGCCCCTGGCCAACAAGTCAATGGACGGTGTCTCATCCCTGGCACTGAAATTGTTGTCCTTCTTTTCAATAGGTCAGAGTTATGTTTTGTGCAGCTCCATGGTGACACCAGGTAGCTATTCCAACCCTGGGTACTCCACTGCTGCCTACTGGGGGTGGAGGAAGGACACTCGCATTCATTCTTGCATTGCAGAGTGCAAGGAGTGGCTGTATGCCCAACACTTTCCCTGTAACCACCTTGTTCAACTGTCACATCATGTCTCGATACTGAGTATGAGGGTTGATCTTGACTAGCAACTTGACAAGATTTGGAACCAACTAAGAGACACAACTCTGGGTGGGTCTATGAAAGTACCTTCTGGAAAGATTAACTGAGGGAGAAGCACCTTCTGAACAGGTGGCCTAGATATAAAGAGGTCTGTGGAAAAAGCAGTGTCGCTTGTCTGTCTGGCTTCACTCCTCACTGGGGATGTGTCTATCCTGTCCTTGCAATAGCTGCCATCCTCTGCTGACACCAGACTGCAGCTTCTTTGGCCTTCCAACATGGACTGAAGACCAGTAATTCTCCAGGAATCCTGCAGGCCTCCAGTGCCTGATTGTGACTACTGAGGCAGCTTTGTGGACTGGGTTCTCACATGGTTGGACTACCCAGCCCCAGACCCTATTGTAAGAGCCACTGTAGTAAATCCCCTTTTATAGTACATGAATAGGTTTGATATATATGTGTAATATGCATATATATCAAACATATTTGTGTATTATAAATCCTGACTAATACATTGGTATCAACCAATTTTGTAGATAAGAAACCAAGGGCCAGAGAGGTCAAGTAACTTGTGGCTTGGATTACAACTCGGACCTGTTTGACCCCAAAGATTTCCCACCTCTGAGGGGCTCTGCCTTCTTCCTGTGCTACCACCACACCAAGAATTTTTTTTAAGAAAAAAAAATATAGGTTTTTAGAGGTAGGGTCTTGCTCTAGCCCAGGCTGACCTAGAACTCACTATGTAGTCTCAGGGTGGCCTCGAACTCACGGCGAGCCTCCTCCCAAGTGCTGGGATTAAAGGTGTGTGCCACCACCACACCCAGCTTATATTTTTTGGTTTTTTAAATATTTTATTTATTAGAGAGAAAAATGGCAGAACACACACACACACAGACACACACACACACACACGCACACAGAGTAAATGAATGGAAGTGCCAGGGCCTCTAGCCACTGCAAACGAACTCCAGATGCATGCATCGCTTTGTGCATGTGGCTTACATGGGTACTATGAAATTGAACCTGAGTCCTTAGGCTTCACAGGCAAGTGCGTTTAACCACTAAGCCATCTCTTTAGCCCCATAACAAGCTTTGCTTGATGCTCATAAGCATTCCTTGGGGATCTTATAAAAAGACATCTGGACTTCAGTCCCAGAGATTTGAGACTGTTGGCTGGAGTGTGGCCCTGATGTTGGGGTTCCCCAGAGCTTCCCTGGGCCTTCTATGGTAGCCTGTTTGAAAATCGCAGCTCAAAAAGGCCTGGAAGGTCAGGCAGCCTCACGCTCCTGTGTTGCCCTCCATCTCTACACTGCTTAAAGAGCAAAGAGGGGGCTTGAACCCCAACAGTGCACATGCTGAAGGAGGTGAGTCAGGCCTGACTTGACCTTGGCCTCTGTGGATCTTCCCTTGGATTTGGGATGCCTGCTTAGAGTCACTTCCAACATTTCCAGCAAACAGGTTGGACTCCCGCCACATCCTCCAGCTTCCTGGCCACCCAGTGGCAGATGGATGCCTCACTCCAGGCACCTGCGTCCCGGCTGGCCCATGCTCTTTGCCTATCCGGATCTGGCTTAGCCTTGCTTAGTTATTTATGAACTTATTATTTATTTGGCATCTTGCCCAGGTGAGTGAGTCACTATGGGGAAAGATCTCATATGTGGCATTTGTTAGGATGTTCTAGGTAGGTCTAGGACAGTGCCTGGCCCCCAAGAGGTACATGCTCAAGAGTACAGAACAAGTGAATGACTACAGAGGGGAACTCAGTCACTGGGGTGCAGATACCACATGTGACTTGAGGCTAAGTCATCACCCCAGTGGTGAAGCCAGTCTTGGGAATCCCTGGGCCCCATGGGCTAAGTAGAAAATCCCAGAAAAACAAAATAAAACAAAACAAAAAACCCTTCCTGCCAGCCTAAGGGCCAGGCCTTGTAAGAGCCTTGGGTGAGAAGGGTCTGGCATAGTGGATAGCGCCCACTCAGAGGGTTCAGAACTTTGCTCACCCTGTACCCTAAAACTGCCCCTGGGCTATCCCTCTGAAGCTGAGATAAGAAGATGTGAGCTGGGCTGGAGAGATGGCTTAGCGGTTAAGCACTTGCCTGTGAAGCCTAAGTACCCCGGTTCAAGGCTCGACTCCCCAGGACCCACCTTAGCCAGATGCACAAGGGGGCACACGCATCTGGAGTTCGTTTGCAGTGGCTGGAGGCCCTGGCGCACCCAGTCTCTCTCTATCTGCCTCTTTCTCTCTCTGTCTGTCGCTCTCAAATAACTAACTAAATAAAAATGAACAAAAAATAAAAATAAAATAAAAAAAAGAAGATGTGAGCTAATGCACACAGCCCTTGGTGAGGCCGAAACTACCCAGCCCTGAGCACTTTGTACGTTCCTCTGTAAGCTGTGCCCCGTGGCTGTGATAGGCCACCCCAATATGCCTGCTCTCATTGCTCCAGTGACCATAGCTGAGCCACACCATCTCCATTTGGAGCGGGCAGCCAGGCCCCTGGTCAGCACGGGCTCTTCTCACTGAGGTCAGGACTACCACGATAGCCTTTCCTCTTCTCACGTTCCCAGCAGGCGGGGGCAAAAGACCTCCTCTAACGCTCGGCCTTCAGGATTCTCAGCACCCATGAAAAAGTATGTGAGCTTTTCAAAGCACCAATGTCCAGGTAGGTCCCCACCATTAACACCAAAGGCCTTCCCTGGCATGGACTTTACCTGTTACTGAGATACTGGATCATGTTTTCTGTTAGTGGCCAGCAAAGAACAGTCTAATGACACATAGGACATTTGCATGGAATTCTTGAGAAAGTGATTACCCCAAGAAAGTCAAGGGTTTGGTTATCCCCTGAGGAAGGAAAGATTGTAGGGTTGGAATAGCAGAAGGGGAATGACCCGCTGGGCTTGAGTGCCCATGGTGGGAGAAGGGAAGCTGATGGGAAAGATGCGATGAGCAGGCTGGGGAAGAGGTGTGTGTGTGTGGGGGGGGCTCTGATAGAGTGCATTCTAGCAATCAGAAAGGGCCTGTCATGAGGTGGAGTCCAAGCAAGTGACCTACCCTGGAAGAATGATCAGGTCAGGCTGAGGGGGTGACACAGGTGCCACCTTGGGACTTGGGACTTTAGACTACAGGTTAAGGACAGTAGGATCAATTCTGTCTCTCCGTGCTTGGGATACAGCAGATGTCCCTACATTTGTAAAAGACCTACAGTTGGCGGGTCTTGTCCGCAGGTCATCTCCTTTAGCGCCCTCCACCCATACCCATGGGAACTGCAGCGGCCTCGGAGCAGCTTTTGCAAAGGCCCGAGGACTCGGACGAGAGGTGCCCGCTCTTTCCAAGCTGCTCCTGGGTCTTGGCTATGTTTCAATGACCTCAGCCAGGGAGGGAGATAAACCAGCTTCCAGATAGAAGTCCCCGGAGTCACAACACCTGGCCAGCCTGGTCTACACAGGCTCTTGAGTCTTTGTTCAGGTCACAGCACCTGGCTGAGGAGGAGTCAGTTCCTCCAAGTCGCCCACCCCCTACCCGCCCCACGATGCCTCACTGAAGGGCTGCTTCATGAATTGTGCACAAGGTCACTCCCAGAGGGCATGGTGCCATAGAGACGAGGCCCTTCCACATGCGCAGGGATGTGATGTGGGACGGAATGTGACAAGTTCTGGCATAAATAACTGATTGGTAAATAAAAGCAGATTCCCTCGGTCTGCAGGAAGTACCAACTGGTGTGCTTTACCCGAGCTGTCCAGCTGAAGCCTCAAGAGTAACGGGTGCTTCCTACAGCTTTGCAAAGCAGCTGGCTTCCTGGTGCCTTGTCACCGTCAGTAATGGTTTCTGGACCCTGGAGCCTCGTGTTTTTCACTGCTGACCTCTCCAGCTGAAAGCAGCGAGAGAATTTCTAAAAAGTACGTGAATAGGGTTGTAGTGCTTCACGAAGTCCATAAGCGACTCCAGCATTTCTGCCAGTTGTCATACTGTTGCTTATGCGGAAAATGCCAGAAAAAGAAAAAGAAAATCATTGCACTCTCAGCACCTCCCTCCTCTCTCCTTTCTTCCTCTTCTCTCCCTTCCTCAGGGCCAAGCTGGCCCCTAACTCCCTGGCTCAAGAAATTCTTCTGTCTTAGTTTCCTTATTAGCTGGGACTACAGGTATAGGCCACCGTGCCTGCCTGTGAGTCTTTCCTTTTACATTTTTATTCATTTATTATTACTGTTGTTGATATTATTATTATTTTGATTTTTTGAGGTAGGGTTTCGCTCTAGCCCAGGCCGACCTTGGAATTTCCTATATAGTCTCAGGGTGGCCTTGAACTCATGGTGATTTCCCTACCTCTGCCTCCCATGTGCTGGGATTAAAGGCATGAGCCACCACGCCTGTCTTTTCTATTTTCTTATTTTATTTTTACCTTTTGTTTTTGTGTGCATATGAAGTGTGCGCACATGTGTATGTTCAGGCCCACGCATGCTCGCATTCATGTTGTTCACTGCTGGATTCAGTAAGCTGGCTGGACCTAGTGCAAGTGTCCAGGAAACTCTCCCTTCTCCCCCTCCCATCCGGAAGTCAGCATTATGGGATTGCAGAAGCCCTCCACAGCTTCTGGCTTTTACATGGGGTCTGGAGATTCAAACTCAGCTACTCAGGCTTGAGCAGCAAGCACTTTGTCCACTGAGCCATCTCCCAAGCCCTGGTTCTTCCTTGGTGATTACTGAATTCTTCTAGCATGTAGGTCCATCCTATTTTACTATATTGTCTCATATCATTAGACATATATATGATTTCCAAGCACTTCTGGAACAGGTAGGTAACACTGCAATGACCATTTTAGGGCAGGTTTTATTTTTTTTTTAATTTCTGTAGACCAAAATGATTGAGTAAACAGAAGAAATAGTTTCAGGTAACCTTGAGCATTATGCCAAGTGACTGCCCACCAGCACACTGCCCTGAGACTGTCCGTTTAGGATTTTTTTTTTTTTTGAGGTAGGGTCTCACTCTAGCTCAGGCTGACCTGGAATTTACTATGTAGTCTCAGGGTGGCCTTGAACTCATGGCAATCCTCCTACCTCTGCCTCCCGAGTGCTGGGATTAAAGGCGTGTGCCGCCATGCCCGGCTTGGATTTTTTTAAAAATAAGTCTTATGATGTTTTTTAAGATTTCATTTTTGCTACTGAATTTTCTTCCTACTCACACAGAAGTCCAATCATCTGTAGCTAGATCCACATATGAGAGAGAACATGTGATGTTTGGCTTAGTAGCGAAGGCCAGGCTGATAGCTACCTCTGTGAGATGAGTGGAGTAGGATCCTAGGCAACGACCCAGGTCAACGAGACCCCATTCAGAGGAATTGGTCTTTGTAGAAGCAATTAAAGTGAAGATCTTGAGATGAGGTCATCCTGGATTACCTGGTGGACCCTAAGTCTGCTGTCAAGTGTCTTATAAGGCACAACAAGACAGGATGACCATATGGCCACTTGAATATAGGCTTGTAGTATAAATGTGTTATAAATCCATCAGGATTCTTCATGATCGAGTCACAGCCAAAGCCCATCCAACAGTGGGCAACACAGCCTTTAATATATGATCCTTCTGACAGATACTTCATATCCAAGCCACATATGCACCCAAATCCAAAACTTTTTGAGGACTGAAAAGATATTACAGCTGGGAAATTCTATATCATGAAACGTATTTGCTCCATTATTTGTCATAAAAATCATAAAACTATTAAAATGTATAGAATTACCTTTAGACGACATGCATAAAGTATGTATGAAATAGAAATGAATTTAGTCCTCTAAGTATATCATTGTAAATGTTAGGTAAATAGTTATTACATCTTATTGTTTGGGAAAGAATGACAAGATCCAATATGGGCACATTTCCCTAAATCTATATTTTTTAAAACAATATATTTATTTTATTTATTTATTTCATAGAGAAAGAGTGTGAGAATAGGCACATCAGGGCCTCCAGCCACTGTAAATTAAATCCATGTGCATGTGCCAACATGTGCATCTGGCTTACGTGGGTTCTGGGTAGTTGAACCTGGGTCCTTAGGGTTCTCAGGCAAGTGCCTTAACCACTAAGCCATCTCTAGCCCTCAATTTATCTTTAAAAAATATTTTTATTTATTTGTTTTCAAGCAGAGAGAGCAAGAGACAGACAGACAGGCAGATAGAGAGAGACACAGAGAGAATGAGCACATCAGGGCCTCTAGCTGTGGCAAATGAACTCCAGGTGCATGCACCCCTGTTTGTGCAACTGGCTTTACATGGATACTGAGGAATCAAACTCAGACTGTCAGGCTTTGCATCTGAGCTATCTCTTAGCCCTGTCTTATTTATTTATTCATTAAGATAGAGTCTTAATAGGCTGGCCTGGAACTCATGATTTTCCTACCTTCGCCTCCTAAGTTCTGGGGTTACAGACATGGGTCACTGTGCTTGGCTTCCCACTATTTTGATATATGGGCAAAGAGGAAAGACTGTATATTAGTCTTTGCACCAGTGTGCTGTCTTTCAGCTTTAGCATCAACCTTATGCTGGGAAATATGTCAGTTAGCTTTTTAGATTGTTTTATACTCTAAAATAGTTAACTAACATGATAATTACTATTTTTGAAGGGTACATATAGACTGCCTATTAAAATGGTTGGGCCTGGGTTGGACTTGTTTTTGTTTTGTCTAGGTTTTTTTTTTCAATTTTTCTATACAAGATACTTTCCTATTGATTTTTTACAAGTTTTTAAAACAATATCTTCTTAAACACTTTGGAAATAGATTTTGATAAAAATTTCTTCTATCTCTAATGTTTTTCTAACACTCACTCATTTTCCTTTGAGACTTTCTATTAGATGCAGCTTGCCACGTGTCCCCCGTCCTCTAGGCTCTCCTCCATACTTCCCATGTACATTTCATGTCTCTGTCCTTTCAGGATGCTTTTTGAAGTCTGTTTTGTCCTCAAATTCTAGAAATTTGCTTTTCATGGTGTCCATTTCTATGTTGATAGTCACATGTCCAATCTTGAAGAACTTTAGTTGTTTTTTATCACAGCAGCCTGGCTTTAATCTCTGTAAATATATTAAGTATGCTCAACTTCTTTGTCATAAAAACTTATTGTCCTTGGCTGTTTTTAAAAATATTTTTTTTATTTATTTGAGAGACAGAAAGACAATGGGCACTCCATGGCCTCTAGCCACTGCAAATGGACTCCAAATGCATGTGTCACCTTGTGCATCTGGCCTACGTAGGTACTGGGGATTGAACCTGGGTCCTTAGGCTTTTCAGGCAAACACCATAACAGCTAAGCCATCTGTCCAGCCTGTCTTTGGTTGTTTTATTGGTTGAGTCTGGTGTCTCTATTTTGTGGTGAGCTTTCTTTAACTACTTGGAGTGCTCATCTTAGATTGTAGTGTCCTATGGATGCATCTGTAAGTGGTTTATCTATTTACCTCTAGCAATTGCAGGTGAAAGGCAGAAATGTGCTGCATGGGGTTGGACGTTGATTGGTCTTCTTTTTCTTTTATGAGAGAGAGAGAGAGAATTGGAGCGCCAGGGCCTCTAGTCACTGAAATTGAACTCCAGACATGTGTGTCACTTTGTATGCATGTGCAACCTTGTGTGCTTGTGTCACCTTGTGTGGCTGGCTTACATGGGACCTGGAGAGTTGAACATGGGTCCTTGGGCTTCGTGGGCAAGTGCCTTAATTGCTAAGCCATTTCTCCAGTCTTTTTTTTTTTTTTTCCTGAGGTAGGGTCTTACTCCAGTCCAAGCTGACCTGGAATTCACTAAGTAGTCTCAGGGTGGCCTCAAACTCATGGCAACCCTCCTACCTCGGCTTCCCGAGTGCTGGGATTAAAGGTGTGTGCCACCATGCCCAGCTCCAGTCTTCTTCTTTTTTCTTTAATATTTGATTTATTTATTTGAGAGAGAGGGAAAGAGTGATTGGTCATGTCCACATGACTTGGGCTTCCTCACAGCATGGAGTATGGATGCCAAGGGCAAGTGTGCCAGGGGACCAGGTAGAAGTGGAATCAGATTTGGTGGCTTCACCTCTACAGTCACAAACTCACCAAGATTCCAGAAGCAGCACAGACCCCAGTGCTGGATGGGAAGAGTATCAGGGTGTCTTGCAAGAGAAATGGAGAAGCAAGCACGTGGACGGAAGATCTCGTAGCCACCTTGGAAAATAAAGCCAGCCACAGTGCACTCTCCCCCAGCTCTGCCAGGAATTAGTTTCTTAAGTGCATTTTTTTTTTTCTGAACTTAGGAGCAGAAGGCGGAAGCCAACACCTATGTTCATCAGCCACTTTATGTGATCATCATGTTCCTTATTAGGATTTGCTTTTGCCATGTCAGCCTGTCCCGTTGTGTGTGGTATCTCATCTTTGGTGTGTTTGCTTATCCCTGGGGCAGCCGCTGTGGTGCAGGTCCGAGGTTGAGGTGCATTCCCTGTTTCCTCCAGAGGATCTAGAAGAGGACACCACGCTGACCCCTACAGATGGGCCCATCTGAGCCTACGGCTTCTGTCTCAGGTGCAGCCAGAGCAGAGCCAGCTGTTCAGTGAGTCCTTCGCCCCCATGCTGAGAAATCTGGGAGGACTTCTCTCCTAACACACGCACTTCCACTCTGCAGGATCTGCGCCTTCAGGATGCGGACCACCACCACATCCTGGAGCAGCATTTACAAACGCTGATCTGGTCCGGCCCTTTTAAAAATCCAAACAAAACAAACACCCGCCCCCTGCTGAGAACAACAACTTTTTCCCAGGCTGGTCAGTGCTGCGGCCAGGTTGCCCCTGGCAACGACACATTTTGGGTTGGAGGCTTCTCTGGGGCCTTTGTTTCTTAAGTACTCAGCAGAGATGGCAGAAGGTCAAGGTCGTTTCCGGCTCAGCATTCTGGGAGTCAAAACCCACACCTCTAGCCCCTCTCCTCCCTTGAGTCACCTGGCTGACATCTCCGTGGGGAGAATAAAGGAATCTGTGTTGAGGTTTCCCAGGGCCTCTGGCCTGCAAGCAGATAGTCTGGTGGCCAAGGGGGGGGGTGGGGGGAGAGCTGCTGACCTCCATGGCCTTGGCTGCTGCTGGTCATGTCGGCCCTGGAGCTGGGAGCCTTGCCCAGGCTGACTGGGCCCTGCCATCCCCACCTCCACAGCCCGAGGGGACTGCCTGCCATCCTTTCCTTTTTCTTGGAAACTTCCCCTCATCTGCCTACTCCCAAAGTATCAAAGTGGCTGATGGACAGGAGAGTCCCAGTAGAAGCCCAGGCCAGAAGCAAGTGGCAAGGCCAATGTATATTTCCTCTCCAAGTTCGCCACCAGACAGCACAGCGGTTCGCACTTGGCTCTCAGGACAAGCACGTTGGTCGCTATAGTAACCTGTGACTCTTGAGCCCCCATTCATCCACCAGGCCTGGAAACACGGAACATGGCCTGTGTTCAGCTGGAGTTCCCACCGGAATCCTCCGCAGAGAGGGGCAGAGAGGCTGGCTCTGTCTGCTAGGGCCTGTTGACTCTCACTGTCTGGACTGGAGCTATGAGGCTCATGTTTATGCTCGCCCCTCAAGAGGCAGAGCTTGTAGCTGGGTTCTTTAAAATTTTTTTGTTTACTTTTTATTTATTTGAGAACGATAGGCAGAGAGAAAGAGGCAGTTAGAGAGAGAGAGAATGGGCGTGCCAGGGCCTCCAGCCGCTGCAGACGAACTCCAGATGCATGCGCCCCCTTGTGCATCTGGCTAACGTGGGTCCTGGGGAATCGAGCCTCAAACCAGGGTCCTTAGGCTTTACTACAGGCAAGCGCTCAACCTGCTAAGCCATCTCTCCAGCGCTGTAGCTGGGTTCTTACCTGCTAACGAGAGCAGCTCCCCGAGCCCTGGCCTCTCAGGCTGCACAGCATCTGTGAAAGTGGAAAGTTGATAAGCTTTCTGAGCTGCTTCTTGGACCACTTGTGTCAGTTACTGTTGTTTTATAGCTATAGATTTAGTATAATACCCAAAACGTAGTGGAAGGGCCAATTGTCTTCCTTTTCTTATGGTTTGGTGTATCAGGGAAATTTAGGCAGAGCAGTGGAGGTTCGTCTCCACCCTGTCATATCTGAAGTCTCAACCCATGGCATGTCCAGGGCTGAGGAGGACCCGACAGCTAGAATGGTCTGAAGGTATCTTTTGGTATGTTCATCCCACGCTGTGCTGCTTGCTGATGGCTGGCACCTGAGCTAGGCTGAAGGCCTGAAGCCTCTACATAACCTCCCTGTGCCGTGGGCTGCTGCCAGCATATTGCTCTTCCTCTGGTCAGACTTCTTATCTGGTAGCTCAGAGCTTTGGAGGTGAGCACCCTGCTCTTGCCTCTTCTGACTGAGCTTTGGAGTCATCTTGCTTCACTTCTACTATGTTCTGTGAGTCATGAGACTGTCCCAGTCTCCCCCTCCACACACACACAGGGACAGGAGATCCTATCTCTAGATGGGAGGGATTATGGGATGGCCGCACACTGCCTTCTGGCTTTCCTTCCTGGTTGGTTCCAGACATGGTTCAGCTGCCCAGACAGGCATGGTTAGGCCTCTCCTGTGCCTTCTCGTCCTTACCAGCTGCCAGGTAGGAGCATGGAGGAGGCCTCTGTAGCTCTGCTTCTTTCACTGTAGCCGGGCAAGTTCAAGGCGAACTGAAGCCTGAAGGACTACTAGGTTGAACAAAGTATTCTGGCCTGCCTCTTTCACTATCCATGACTGTTAGGAAGCTTGGAGCCTTATATTTCTGGGCTCTAAATGTGTGGTTCTGGAATGAGGGGAGCTAGGCAGAGCTTCCTCTGGAGCCAAGTGGTGTGGGGTCTGGAGAGCACCCTAGGAACCTAGAGCACCTTGTGGATAGCCTACTCTCTGTGGCTTTGGGACAGAACTGCTTGCCATCCTCTGTCCGGCTTGCAGGAGGGACAGGCTTTCCTTTGTGGGATAGTTTCTGTGTGGCTGACATAAAGCTGAGCTGTAGATATGCCTCTTACTTTCGTTGGTAGCTGAGACATTCTCAGGAGCTTTGCTGGAACCGATCAAGAATTAGCAGGTTTCAGCTTTTGAAAGTTGGGGCTCTTGCACTAGAAGCTATTTTTTTGTCCAAAAAACTTACATAGGAAAAGTCTCCCAGTCCAGATTTCTAGGTTCCCTCCCACTAACTCTATCTCTTTGATTTCTATGTGTCACTGACCCTCAGTCCCTCAAAGTTCCCCAGAGCAGACACAGGGCCCACCATAGGGCCAGATGCCAGAGAGATTAAAGCGTATGTGTGCACAACACAAACATGTATTCTTGTAAGCCACACACGCACACACACGCATCTATGTGCAAAAAATGCACACGTACACACAAAACAGACTGTGTAAGTGGAAAAGTCAAGATACTAAAAATTCTATTGCCTAAGGAATGCAACATGTTAAATGGACTGGTGTAAGAAAATTGCCCTCAGGCACTTTGGGGCTATAGCTGTTTGGCCACCTGAGTGTATTTACATCTGTCTACATGCAGCTAAAACGGTTCCTTCTTCCCCAGATGGGATTATACTCGGTAAAGTAAACTCATCAAGCCCACAAGCTCTTCTCAGAGGGCCCAGGAGCCCAGGGGCATCCATTTCTGAGCTGGCCCTGTCCTGCCTGGCCAGGCAGAGAGCTGTGTGTGAGCGCCCCCTGGAAGCTGGCAGGGGAACTGCTCTTGGGAGCAAGCCTTGAGACATGAGGGCAGATGATTGAGAGGAGAGGGTTGGAAAGGCTGGCACCCACTTCCTTCCTTTCCTAGGCTCCCAAGAGGCAGAGGAGCTCTTGTATTGTGGCAAACAGCGGATCTTTCCGGCCAAGTCCCCCCCCATCTGATGGCCACCGTGGTTGGGTGTGTTCTTTGTCTGCTGTGAGAGAGGCAGCCTCTCCTCCCCGAGAGGTTCCACCAGCACCGTTTGGGAGCCATGGTGACTGGGGTTGACTGGCTTTTATTAGAGGGCCTACAAGGAGGACTGGCATGTTTGCTTGGGTCATAAGGAAGCCCCGAATCCCACTGCTCCCAGTCAGGGCTCATCCCTCTATCTCCTTGCACCATTTAGGTTCTCCCCATCCCAGGCTCTGGCCTCGGTACACTTTGTTACTCAGGGCTGGGGCTGGGGAGGCCTTGGAACAATTTGGTCCACAGACAGCCCTACCTTGAGCAGTTCCTCTGTAGGGCCTTGCTCCCTGGGGGCCCCGTGACAGCAGCAGCTGTGTGCTCGAGCTGAGGGAAAAATGCCCATGCTCAGGATAAAGATCTGGATCAAGAGCTCCTCCCTCCATGACTTGGCCACCTGGGGACAGAGGACAGATATAATGCTTGCCTTGAGCATGCCTGAGTGACACAGGTTGTGGGAATGTGGATTGCTGTGGGATTTCAGTTGGGTCTGTGTCAACAGAAAAGGCTCAGAGGCATCTTTTGTGAGGAGCCAGGGTATGAGCCACATGTCTTCCACAACCCATGGCGCTCCAAGGAATGTTACCACTGAGGGGTTTGACCCCCACGCCATCCTCTCTCTGGTGGAATATCTACACTCACATCCTTACAACTTGCTTTCTAGGTCTGGGTGCTTCCACTCCCTGAGAACCTGGTCCCTGGTGCCACTTGGACCCATGCACACTTCTACCTAATGGATCTCCCACTGGGTGCTCCTACTGTTTCAGTAAGTCATTTCTGCATCATTTTCCTGTTCCCCAGCCCCCAGCCAGCAACCTTTAAAGGGAGATGTCTCCCCATGTGGGAATGACAGCTGAGCCCTATGTCTACTCCAGGGCTGCATCAAAGAGCAGATTTGTCCTGAAGGTGATAAACACTTGATATCCTTTCATTCCAGTTTAAGCCACTGTGTGTGCACGTGCATGTGTGTATTAGTTACTTCCTCACTGCCATAACAAAATACCTGAGAAAAGCAACTTAAGGAAGGAAGGGTTTATTTTGACTCACAGTCTGAGGGGGCAGTCTATCATGGTGGAGAAGGCATGGTGGCAGGACCTTGAGGCAGCTGGTCACATGTATCCACAGTCAGAGAACAGAGAGATGAATCCTGGCATTCAGCTCTCTTTTTCCTTTTTATACAGCTTGGGAAGCCAGCTCATGGAATAGTGCCGTCCACAGTTATGGTGAATTGTCCCACCTCTATTAACTTACTGCAGAAATCCCTGCACAAATATGCCCTGAGATCTGTCTCCTAGGTGATTGTAGATCCAATCACAGATTGATAACTTGAGATTAACCACCACAGTGTGTGTGTGTGTGTGTGTGTGTCTATGCACATATGTGCATGTGTGTAGAGGCCAGGGGACAACCTCAACTGCCACTCCTCAGGTGCCAAGAGCCTTTTTTTTTGAGACAAAGTCTCTCAATGCCCTGCAGCTTGCCAAGGAGGCAAGACTGGCTGGTCAGCAAGCCTCAAGGATCGACTTGTCTTCCTCTCCAGTGCTGGCTTTACCAACATCACTACATCTGACATTTTTCTACTTGGGTTTGGGGATCCAACTCAGTTCCTCGTGACTTCTGAAGCAAGCTCTTTACCAATTGAGCCATCTTCTTAGCCATTAAACTATATTTTTTAAATTTAATGTTTTGTTTTGGATAGATTATAATATATTACACTCTTTTATCCCCTTGCTCCAGCTCCCATTGCCCTGGAGACCCTCCGCAGTGGGGTGATGGTATCCACTGTGGGGTCATGAAGGCCTCAGTCAGTCCCTGTGGAGTAGTGGGGACCATGTCTCAGGGTATTCCCACCCACTCTGTGGCTCTTACAATCTTTCTATCCCCTCTTCTACAATGTTCCCTGAGCCATGGCAGGCCTGTTGGCAGTGCATTTAGCGTTGAGTTCTCTGTAGCCTCTGGTTTGATAGGTTTTGACTGATGACCGTGTCTGTCACCGTTGCCCTGGCATTGACTATCAGGCTAGCTGTAAGACCAGTGTTCATGTTTCCTCTTCCTCTGCAATTTCTCCTGGGCCCTGGTGGATGTGGTAGAGGTGGCGTGTCTCGTGGTGGGCAGTTGGCTATCTTCTTGTCTTATTAATGGATCTTGGTTCACCTATGTGTTCTCTGCCATCTGTAAAATAAAGTGGATTCTCCAAAGAAGAGTGCGAATAGCTTGAGTTAAAGGGGTTACGCAAAGTTGAGGGATTTCTTTTTGGTTTAAACCACTTTTACCAGTACAACACAGTTAATGGGGTTATTCACCTTCACTCTCCAGCTGCCTTGATTTGAGGTCTGGGTGCTGTGCTGCAGTCATCTCAGAGGTGGAGATGTTTTCTAGTTCCTTCCTGCCCTCCTCCTCCTCCTATCTCTCTGACACCTGGGCAGAGGCTGAGCTGCTCTGAGGGAGAGGCTGACTGTGCTGGCTTTTGGCTGGACCTGCAGATGAAGAGACTGTTCTGGATGCATGGGAAGCCATTGTCTTATCCCACATGGCACCTAGCATCTCTCAGAGGAGGCCATGCTAAGCACGAGAGCGGAGGCTGGCTCTGGGCTCTGTGCGGAGGGAGCCACGACCTACATGCATGGCTGTCTGTGTCCTCCCCAGGTCTGATGTGTGCTCTGAAGGTAGGAGCTAACTGTGGCTCTCAGGGTGCAGAGGAGTGCCTCCTAGAGGGTCTGTCCTGTCCCGCCCTGCCACAGACTCAACTGAGACTAAGACTGGGGCGGGGGGGGGGGGGGAGACCCAAGATGGGGCAGGACGCAGTAAGAGTCCCAGATCACAGCAGCCACCTCCTAGCACCCTCACCAGAGAGCCAAAGCAACAAGTCTGTCCAGGGTTGGACTGGACCCTCCAAAATTATGAGCTAAAGCCTCTGTTTTAAACATCTCAGGCATTTCACTATAGTAATAAGAAACTTAGTAACATGGGCCCCAAGAGTAATAAAGTGTTGGGCTGGATGCCAAGTCCTCAGAAGAGGGAGTAGGCCCCTGAGGCCTCAGGACTTGGCCACAGTGGGATAGCCAGACATGGCCCCACCTAAAGAGAGGGTCTGTCAGGGCAGTATTGACGGCACAGAGACAGCATCCCTCACAGACTGTGGGTGCTCTCGTGCACTGAGTGCTCAAGGGACTGGCTCCTGGGAACAACCCAGAGAGAATGGGTGAGTCCTGGAACTGACGGAACCTCAAAATAAAGTACACTGGGAAGCAGGCAGCTGAGGACAGGTGGGGACAGGTGTCTAGGGGGATTTTGACGGCATCCTCTACATCCAGGCAGGATGCAGAGCCACTAGAATGTACCAGGTGCCTCCTGAGAGCTCAGTTGGGAGGGAGACAGCAGCCACACAAGAGGGACAGGCGCTGCTGTGAGTCCACGCCCTGACCCTCAGGCTTTGAAAGTGGCAGCTGGAGAGGTAGACACCAGATGGAAGTGGTCAAAATGGTCTTCAGCATGCACCATGTACCTAGAGGCCCAGCTTTGAGGCCAAACTAGGATACTGAGGGAAGTCATGGTGGTCTGTCTAGGCTGGCATTGCCCAATAGCTGTCACATGTGCTTGTCAGATGTGTAGCACTCAAAGCCCAACCTGCATTCTTATTCATGAACTTGCTCCAGGAGGTGGGTTTGGAGGAAGTTCAAACCCCCTTCCAGGTATCCCAGTGCCCTGGATCTCACCAGATTCTCCTGAGACCTAGCGCCTTGAGGGCCAGCATGCATTAGGAGCATGACTGGGAGGGTGGCTGTAAGCCCTTGTCAGTTAACTCCAGGAAGTACATCTGTGTCACCCTGAGGGCAGCACTATCTACAGCACCTAATGTTCTTTGTGCAGAATGCCCTGTGAAACATGCCATTCCCATCCAGCCTTAAAGGAGCAAGATGATGGCATCTCATGGGAACAGTGGATCATTTCTAGAGAAATGAACAAAAAGCAAATACATCCTTTTGGTGTCGCCCGCTATGGCACTCAGAGCCCAAGGGAGAGCAGTCACAACAAAGCTGTGTATGTGTATCCCAGTAGTTATCGAAAGTGGATATTTTGAAACTGATTTTTTTTTTTTTCATATTACACAAGAAACAACAGAGACAAGCCAGAAAAGAGTGAATTGAAACCAGTGGTAATCTCGCTAGTCAGGAAAGATCCTTGTTAACATTTTGATCGCTGGCTTTTTCATCTATATACTTATACGTGTACAAATATTTTTGCATGGCTTTCTTTGTAAATCAAATCCCAGGGCTTCACCTTTCCTTGCCTTTGGATGGCTAGTTTCTGTGCTCCATAGATGCCACCCTGGAGCCTTTGGAACAAAGAAGGTATGGTGACCTGAGCTGTGTCCTTTCCCAATCCAACTGCTGAAGCCCTAATCCTAGTGTCTTGGAATGTGACTACAGGTTAGGCTTCCTGTGGGTGAGAAAGGTGACATTCATCTAAACAACAACAGAAATGGCTTCCTTTCACCCCAGAGAGGCTCAAATTCAATGTGACAAACCATGACACTGGCTCAGGTCTCCATTCTGTAGTTCCCAAAGACGAGAAGGAAAATCCCAGAGTTTCTTGATTGGGGAGGCTGTCCCTGCCTCCCAGAGGTGACTGATAGCCTTGCAACTCTTCAGCGTCACACTACGTGCCTGGCAGGAGCCTATGGGTCTTCTTTCCAACCCTCAGCTCTTACCTGGGTTCTCTGGGCTCCAAGCATTCAGAGGTTGGGGTTCTAAGCCTGGCAGTGGAGTGAACGTGCCCTATGGAGGAGGCAGAGATAGGATGCCATCATTCTGGTACTTTGAACCAACAAACACAAGTTGATTACACAAGACATTCTTGGGTGACTGGATGTGGGGGGGGCAGTGGGCTCACATATTACTGTCTATGCACTGCTGATATTCTATGTAGGAGGCTCATAAATCTATGCAACATGAAAAATTGAAACTATCTTTAAATACTACCACATTGCTTATGCACTGAATACATAACTCCTTGATTTAAAATGTTAATTAAATTACACTTGGCAACATTTAATTAAAATCAGAGTCTAAAATGCCAGATGATCTTCAGTGCTTTGAGCACCCTAGGAAACATTCAAGCCAGGTGTAGTGGTGCACACCTTTAATCCCAGCACTTGGGAGGCAGAGGTAGGAGGATCACCATGAGTTCAAGGCCACCCTGAGACTAAAGAATGAATTCCAGGTCAGCCTGAGCCAGACACAGACCAACGAAAAACCAAAGAAAGAAAAAAAAAAAAAAAACATCCAAAACTCACTTGACACACAATACTAATTAATCAAGCAAGTACGACTGCCTCTTAGTGTCCGTAGAGACCTGTCTCTAAGACTACTTGTGGATACCAAAGTCTGTGGGTGCTTAAGTCCCTTAACTAAAATGGTGTATTTGTGTACAATCTGCGCACACCCTCTCATACACTTCATATCATCTCTAGGTGTCTTATCAGCCTAATGATGAAATAGTTGTTTTATTGTATGGTTTGGGGAATTGTGACAATACATATTCAGCACCTATACAATTTTTTTTTTTTTTAATTTGAGAGAGAGAGAGAGAGAGAGAGAATTGGCATGCCAGGACCTCAGCCACTGTAATTGAACTCTAGATGCTTGCGCCACCTAGTGGGCATCTGCAACCTTGTGCTTGCCTCATGTTTGTGTGTCTGGCTTACATGGGATCTGGAGAGTCAAACATGGGGCCTTAGGCTTCACAGACAAGTGCCTTAACTGCTAAGCCATTTCAGTCCCACATTTTTTTTCTAATAGTTTTGATTTGAGGTTAATTGAGTCTGTGATCCTGAGGCTATAGAAGGCCTCCTTTAGTCACTTTTATGTTGCACCAGAGGGCTGGAGAGATGAGATAGCGGTTAAGGTGCTTCCTTGTGAAGCCTAAGGAAACAGGTTCGAGTCTCCAATACCCACGTAAGCCAGATGCACAAAGTGTCTGGAGTTTATTTGCAGTGGCTGGAGGCTATGGCACACCCATTCTCTCTCTCTGTCTGTCTGTCTCTCTCTCTCTATATATATATCCCTCTCTCTCAAATAAATAATAAATAAAATAAAAATAAAACATATTAAAAAACAAATAAGTTGCACTGGATACTAAAGCTTTAAAGAATCCCATCTTCCTCCTTTATCATGGTGCCAGCCTTTCTACTGATATTCGTAGCCCTTCCTAGAGTGTCTGAACCCTCCCAAGGTTGCAGCAACATCTTTCTAAGCCCAGGAGGAAAAAGCAGTCCTTAGAGAGTTCTAGGTAAGGTCACGTGGGGTCTGGGTGTCCACAGCTGTCTTGGGGCAGGGCTGCCAGCTGTTCAGGGTGAATGGACCAGAGCTTAGCCAGGAACTCTGTGATGGTGTCTGTTTGGCCCTGGGAAGCCCTCACAGTGCCTGTGTTTTTGTCTTGCAGGGTGTCCCAGGTGCAGTGCTAAGTGGCTTGTGATGTCTTAGCCCACCGTGGTAGCATCACTTCTTGTTAGCATCTGCTCACTCAGTGGGCCAAGTTCAGGTTCCTTTCCCAGGATATGGGCTGAGGAGAGCAGCCAGTGCCCTGTAGCAGGGTGGGGATAGCTGGCTGCTCTGCATCCCTGGCCAGGTAACAGATGAACCCCAAGTCTCTGTGGCCCCAACCACAAGCTCTTTTCCCCTGGTTCCTGAGCTAATCCTGATGGAGCAGGAACAACCTCCTTTAGCGAGGAGAACCAGAGCCACAGAGGTAGGCAGCCTCCCCAGGGTAGGGGGTGTCAACTAGCAGGACAGCAAAGCCACCGTACCTTCATTTGGACATTTGGGGGTCTAGACTAGAGCCTTGGATCACACTGCAACTGTGGTTTCTTGTAAAAAAAAAAAAAATCTGCTTGGTGCCCTGGTGGAAAGAGCGAGAGACTCCACTGTGTTCACATATCCAGGCAAAATAAAGCTCTGTGGCACATTCAGCCACACCATGCTCCATTCCAGCCTTGCCCAGGCTCCTGTAGCAAGTTGCCCAGAAGTGTTAGGGCAGCTCACATGTTAATGTCCAGGGCTCTAGTGGGCAACCTGGACATCTAGGAAATGTACTGGCTTCAGTGACTGTGGTAATATAAAGGCTTCAGGCTGGAGATACGGCTTAGCAGTTAAGGCGCTTGCCTGCAAAGCCTAAGGACCCAGGCTGATTCCGCAGTGCCCACATAAAGCCAGATGCACAAGGTAGAGCGTGCATCTGGAGTTTGTTTTCAGTGGCTAATGGCCCTGGCATGCCAGTTCTCTATCTACCTCCTTCTCTCTCTCAAATAAATAAATAAGAGCCAGGTGTGGTTGGTGCATGCCTTTAATCCCAGGAGGATCACCATGAGTCCTAGGCCACCCTGATACTACATAGTGAATTCCAGGTCAGCCTGGGCTAGAGCGAGACCCTACCTTGAAAAACCTAAAAAAAAAAACAACAACAAAAAAAGAATTTTTAAAAAGTAAAATAAAAGCTTAAAGGGGGTGTTGTGAGAGACCTGGAGGCTGGTGTCCAGGGCTGGCATGGTGTATTGCCTCTCAATACCACTCCAGGGTTCTCCCAGCACTGCCCCCCACCCCAGGGAGGAGCCTGCCCTCCTGTTCCTTCAAGTAATAGGGAGGCAGAAGACAGAGTGAAAAGGTCTTTTGCTCCCTTGAAGATGGTCCCTCAAAGCTGTATTTAATGACAACCACATTGCCCAGATGGAGCATAGCCACAAGGACCTCTCCCACCTGCAAAGGCGGCTAGGGAATGGTATACCAGCAAAATCAGGATCTTGCTTATTAACTAGTAACTGACACAGCCCATCTGTTTTCCCTTAGACTGCTTGATTCCGTCTTGGTGAGAAATCCTGCCAGGCACTTAATGGTGCAGCTTGAGGCCCCAAGCTCTGACTTGCTGGAAGATAGGGCTTTCTTGGCAGCAGCCTGCTGTGTCTGGGGTGTTTCAACACTTGCTGGTTTTCCAGAGCTTTGGGGTAACTTCTGTTACCACATCCCTTGTGAGGCTCCCCAAATACTTTCTGCGTGAGGGAAGAAAGGACAGGACAGTAGCAGAAACAGGGCATGCTCAAACCCTGGAGGCTCTGGGCAGGAGTCCAGAGAGGTGAGGTCCGCTGGGAGCCCCAGGCAGTTGTTACAGAGACCTTCAGCTCTGAGCCATTAGGGGACTGGCAGCACACCCTCCGCGGCCAGGACGAGGGAGCCCTAGGCCTGAGACAATTGAGCCTGCATGACAAGTTCCAGCCCCACCACTGGTCCTCTCCTGTGAACATGCTCCTCACCTGGGGCTCTTTGCCCTCCTATCAAAGACAGCCAGGGCTAAGGCTCAGCCGTGACCATGAGTGGACATGACAGCACTGTTAGCTGAGCTCACCTTGCCCTGGAACCTTATGCTCTCCATATGGTCCTATGTCCCCGGAGAAGATGGGACAGAGGAGCCTCCTGGTCACCTCCAGTGCCCGTGGCTGAGGCACATCCTTTAGGGGTCAAGGGAGAAGACTTTTAGCTGAGTTACCACCATAAAAAAAGCATGTGTACAATATGGAGTGCAGGGAGTAGGTGAAGAGGAAAAGTAACGGGCCTGTCCTCTGTGCCAGCCCATGCTTCTCCTCCCCAGAGGTAGCAATGCCTTTTGGGTTATGGAACATCCTCGGGGAGACTTTCCATGCGCAGATGTATGCAGCTCTACAATATTTTCCTTTTACACAAATGGTAACTCAATGCGTTCTGAATTGCAAGTTGCTTAAAAGCAAAAAGCAACCTGAACAATTTGTTTATTGTACTTAGGAGGGCATCTCAGACCAGCAGTTGGTGCTGCCTCCTGTAGGGCTGTAGAGAATTGATTTGCAAGTGTAAGCACTTTACAACTGACTCTCCTCCTGAGAGACTTCTGGGTTGTTCCCTGTGGAGGCCATTGTGAGCAATGCTTCCATGTGCATCCTTGCTCTATACCTTTGGGCACTTTCATGAACTTTAGAGGATCATACGCCTAAGTGATACTGCTAGGTCAAGGGTATGTGCACTTGAGATTTATCTAGATTTGGCCAGAATGCTTTTAAAAAATTTTCACATATATATATGAAATATGTATATAAATTTATTTGAGAGAGGGGGAGAGAGAGGACCTCTAGCCACTATAAATAAACAAAGTCCAGATGTATGGGCTATCTTGTACATCTGGCTTAACATGGGTACTAGGGAGTCAAACCTGGGTCCTTAGGCTTTTCAGGTAAGTGCCGTAACTGATGAACCATCTCTCCAGCCCCAGAATGCTTTTTTAAAAAAATGTTTTGTTAATTTTCAAGAGAGAGAAAAGTGAACATGGGCATGCCAGGACCTCTTGCCATACAAACTCCAAATGCATGTGCCACTTTGTGTACCTGACTTTAGGTGGACACTGGGCAACTGAACCCAGGATGCCAGGCTCTGGTAGCAAGCATCTAACCACTGAGCCATCTCCCCAGCCCCAGAATGCTTTTTTTTTGAGGCAAGCCCAAAAGACTGGCTTTTTTTTTAAATGCAAGAGAGCAAAAGTGAGTGAGACAGAGAGAGAGAGAGAGAGAACTGGCATGTCATGGCCTCTAGCCACTGTGATCGAACTCCAGACACATGCCCCCTTGAGCGCATGTGTGACCTTGCACGCTTGTGTCTTTATATGTATCTGGCTTCCTTGGGACCTGCAGAGTTGAACATGAGTCTTTAGGCTTCGTAGGCAAATACCTAAATACCTTAACAGCTAAGCCATCACTCTAGCCCCAGAATGCTTTTTTTTTTTGGTTTGGTTTTCCAAGGTGGGGTCTCATGCTAGCTCAGGCTAACCTAGAATTCACTATGTAGTCTCAGGGTAGCCTCAAATTTACGGTGATCCTACCTTTGCCTCCCGAGTGCTGGGATTAAAGGTGTGCGCCACCACGCCTGGCTTCCCAGAATGGTTTTTAGTGTAGATTACTACCTCTTACCTGTCCTACACTCACAGGTCAACTTTTTTTTTTTTTAAGATTTCTAATTTTATTGCTTTAAAAATGATCAGTGGCTACAACAAAGGCCTATCATTCTGTGCCTGTCAGGCCCTGTGCTCTCTCTTCACAATGCTCCAGCTATCACCAGCTCCTCCAGTACCACAGCTTGGTCCCACCACAGGGCCTCTGCATGTGCAAGCCTTTTTATCCAGCGCTGTGAGAGCTCTACACAGTGCCCCTGCCTCAGACACAACCGCCTCAACCAGGCCTCCCCAGCCCTGGTCATGTGCAGCTCCTAATTAAGTCTTTAGCGACAGGATTCTTCATTTTAAAATTATTTTTATTTATTTGAGAGAGAGAGGAGGAGGGAGGGAGGGAGGGAGACAGAGAGAAAGAGAATGGACATGTCAGGGTCTCCAGCTACTGTAAACTCCAGACGCATGCACCACCTTGTGCATCTGGTTTACATGGGTCCTTTGGCTCTGTAGGCAACTGCCTTAACTGCTAAGCTGTCTTTCCAGTCCCAGGGTTTTCTTTTTCTTTTTAAAAATATTTATTTATTTGCAAGCAGATTGAGATAGAGAGACAGAGAAAGAGAATGGGAGCACCAGAGCCTCCAGCTACTGCAAATGAACTCCAGATGCACACACCACTTTGTGCATCTGGCTTTTTGTACACACTGAGGAATTGAACCCAGATCATTAGGCTATGCAGGCAAACACCTTAACCACTGAGCCATCTCTCCAGCCCGAGCTACAGATTTCTTGATTTTTATTATCTGGCAGGTCTTTTGTTTATGGATTCATGTTTACCCCATGCACTGGAACAGATTCTTGTCTGGATGATTATCAAGTGTTTTAGTGACAGCATCAGGGTGCTTATCAAGTGTTCAAGAATAATTGCTAGTCCTTTAATCTTTACATGGCAAGGGTGGTAAATGCCATTTCATTGCTATCTGTATGAATGTTTCCTACCTGTTGAATTGAGGCCAAGCATAGGTGTTTAGTGGCCTTGATTATGTTGTTGATCTGTTTTCCTATTGTCCATTCTTATAGATAAACACACGTTCTGCATATAATCTAAGGGAGATACTCACTCATCCCTTATTTGTGTTGTGAATACACACATACACACACATACATATACATATATATATATATTTATATTTATATATTTGTTGTTGTTGTTTGCTTTTTGAGGTAGGGTCTTGCTCTAGCCCAGGCTGACCTGGAATTCACCATGTAGTCTCAGGGTGGCCTCAAACTCATGGTGATCCTCTTACCTCTGCCTCCCGAGTGCTGGGATTAAAGGTGTGAGCCATCATGCCCAGCTTGTATTGTGAATATTTATTTTTTTAAATTTTTTTATTTTTATTTATTTATTTGAGAGAGAGAGAGAAAGAGATACTGAAATAGACAGGGAGAGAGAGAGAGAGAATGGGCATGCCAGGGCCTCCAGCCACTGCAAATGAACTCCAGATGCATGTGCCCTCTTGTGCATCTGGCTTATGTGGGTCTTGGGGAGTTGAACCTGGGTCCTTTGGCTTTGTAGGCAAGTGCCTTAACCACTAAGCCATCTCTCTAGCCCCTGTGTTGTGAATATTTTGTTCCCTGTTGATTGCCTACCTTTATGGCACTCCTTTCATTTAGGTGTCTAACTTTTATGTAGTCAAGCTCATTAGCCATTTCCCACTTGGGCTTTTTTTTTTTTTTTTTTTTTTTTTTAGGTAGGGTCTCACTGTAGCCCAGGCTGACCTGGAATTCACTCTGTAGTCTCAGCGTGGCTTTGAACTCCACCGATCCTCCTACCTCTGCCTCCCAAGTGCTGGTATTAAAGGTGAGTGCCACCACCCGCGCCCCCCCCCCCCCGCCCACCGGCTTTTGACCACAGTGTGAAAGGTCTCCTCTGCTGATTCCATGAGGCTTTGATTCCCACCCCCCATCATGGCTGTGCCCATAGGCAGGGGAAGGTGAGTTGACAAAGGAGGGCTGTATATGCACAGCTGGGGAGCCTGGTTATTAGCAAAGGATGATGCAAGGTGCATGGCTAAGGACAGATAGGTCCTGGTTTGCATTTGAGAGGGTGGTTAACCAGGCAGCTGTGGATCACTGGGATGAGAAGGAGAACGCAGTATTCTTAAGTCCTTGTTGAGGAACCAAGATGGGAGAATGGCAGCAAAATGGGCCAAATATGGACCCTTGACACTCTAGGCCCTGACTTCAAGAAGGAAGTGGAAGATTTGCTCTCCCCAGGCCTGGAGTTGATAGAGTATTGTCTCTGCCCATGGAAACTGCTACAGGGCAGCCTGTAGCTGGCGGCTGTAGCTGAGAAGGGTGGCCTACACCCAATCTGGGCAGCAAGGGGACCTGGGAATGACCGAGTCGTTACCATAAGCACTCAAGAGACAGAGGCCACAGTTGCATTCTCAAGGGTCTGTTTATTTTCAGATGAAAGGAGTCACATCTGCCTGCACACTCCAGCAAATCTTAGGCTTGGTTTTTATAACTTAATTCCAGAAAAGGTTCAACAACATGAGCCAAGTACAATCTCGCATTCAAATTTATATTCTAGGTTCAGCAGCCTCCAAGGGAAACTCTTGGCACAGATGTGGATGTATGTGCACGTGTGTGCCCGAAACTTATAAAGACGTTCCCTGCTCTATCCATACATCCCGTAACAATTTCACTCTTCATCTTCTGCTGTCCACGTGGGCAGTAAATGTTCAGCAAATACATAATACAGTATAAGTCCCATATGATGGGATTTCACAACCAGGCCTAACCGCTGAGATATTACTTAATTTGTTAAAGTGATAAACAAGATTATGATGTGCAAACAAACAGGGCTTGTGCTCCAGCTGCGTCCAAGTTTATTTTACCAAGCTATAAACACAGGCCCTTTCTCCAGGCCCGCTGGTTGGGTTTCTCCTTCCTTTTGTCGGGGGAGAAGAATGTAAAGGGAGCAGGCGCCCTAGCACTGGGCTTTCCGGCTGTGACTCTTCAAGGAACCCATTCATCCCTGGGTCTGGGCAGTGTTCCTTGCCCAGGGTCCTGCTGGGGGTTTCCCACGCAGAGCCTTTGCCAAACAGGAGACATTTGATCTCTGCTTGCCCAAGCTGGGCCCCATGCTCCAGGGACTCAGGGGCTTGTGAAATGTGCTCAGAGCCCAGGGTCTTCAGTGGGGAGGGTCATGGGTCACAGCCCTCCTCCCACCCTGCCCTGAACTACTCCTCAACTGAGACTCTCTAGTGTAATTCCATCTGTGGCCTGGGGATGAGAATGGACCGGTCCACTCATTATGCCAGGAAGGTCTGGAATTGGGGTCACCCTCCCCTGCTCCTAGAAGCCCATGGAAGAGGCAAAAGGAGGCCCCTCTCAACCAGACCCCATGGTTTTCCTTGAGCTGTAAAACCAGCAATGGGAGGGTGGTGTAGTTGAGTTACTCTGCCCTGCAGAACCTGAGAACTCCCAAACCACTGCTAGGCAGGTAGCTTCTCAGCCCTTCTTAGCAGCATGGGTTCAGGAGAGAACTCCGTCTATTCTTCCGGGTCCTGAGAGGACTGTCATGGTTAGGCCTCAGGCCTGGGTCTGTCAGCTTCCATAAGGACGTCTTTCCACGGGCATTACCTCCTCTTGCGTGTGCAAGCCTCCAGGCGGCCCAGCTCCTCATAGGACTGGTAGAAGATGTCAAACTCTCTGGCGCCCCAGCCCCTCCAGACAGCCAGGCACCACTCCATGTTTTCATTTGCAAAGCCACACACCACTGTGTCCTTTGCCACCACTGCTGCATCCACCAGCACCCTGCAGAGAGAGGGGGTCTGAGAATAGCCACAGGGGCCCCCACACAGTCAAGGCCCAGGCCTTCGCCCTGCACATCATTGGGAGGACAGAGCTAGCTATGGGGGTATGGAAAGCATCTCAGCCTGGCTCTGGGATATACCTGGAGGCCCAGCTTCTCCCTTCTGGCCCAGTCTGGGAGTTGAGACATTATGTGGTTCCACACAGGGCCAAGGTCATCGATTCATTTTCATGCACATTGTCTGTAAGAGACTGACCCCTTGGAAGGCCACTGGAGTAAGCAAAGCAGGCAGCTCCTGAGCCTTCCTTCAAATCTCGAAGTGTTCAGAAAATGCCATCAACTAACTCCCTGCTCACAAATGGCCCATGTTATAGGCTCAATGTGACTCTCCTCCCACGCTGTCTCCACATACTTAGCCATGTGTTCTTTCAGACCATGATCGATGGCTCCCTGCAGCTTACCTGCTTTGGTAGTGTCTCCGTGGGGCTGGTGGCCCATCTCCTGGCACATACCATCTGGACCTCCTCCTTCTATGCCCAGTGGGTGTGCCCTCTTGGGCACTGAGGCCCCCTGTCACCAGATATCCAGAGGTCTCCAATCCCTCATGACCCTGCCAGGCCCTGCCTTTCAGCTGGCTGCCTGGGGTCTTTATCCCTATAGTCATGGTGCCTCACTCTTGGTACAACTTGGTTCTGGGATGGATAGGAAAAATGATACCAGGTAAAAATTAAGGGATAGTCATAGTGGGCATGCCAAGGTCAACTCAGCTGGGTTCTGCATACCCACTTGATCTCAGAAGCCTGCCCTGGAAGGTGGAAACAACTACAGCTCAAGGCTGTCTTCTACAAAGTCAGCCAAGGATCAAGAGCAAAGCCAGATCTTGATTCTAGAACCTCACAGAACAAGGTTCAGTGGACCTAGGACTTACTGCAAAATCCCAGTGCTGGCAAGCAAGGAATTGGAAGCACTGCAAGTGTCTCCCTGGTCATTGATTGTTCTGCTCTGGGAATCTGAATGGGATGATATGATTAAACTCCAGATGAAATAAAACTCTTGCCTGCAGATAGGTGACAGCTCACACTGCCAACAGGTCTCATGTGAAGTGAAGTACACACACACACACACAGAGCTTGAATTGACGGGCTTTTCATGAGACTTACAATCTGGGGTTCTAGAATGTGGGTGAGGGTTGACATTGCCAGGAACTATGGATCAACACTACGCTCACTTCCCTCTGGCCATGTAGATTGTGTCCTGGCCTGGCATCCTGCCCAGACAGCTTTATGGGTGAGGCTGGCATGCCTCTTGGTAGTATTCATTGCAGATCGGTGCAGAGTCACACTCCCAGGATTAGAGAGGGCAGCAGGCAGTGTGCCCATTTCACCTACCATGCCTGGTGCTGTATGGATTGGTGGGTCTCCCAGTAGGACTCCCCTGCCTGGCAGGAAGAACAGTGAATCATCTCGGGGACCCCTGTTTCAACTGCAGCTGGATCTGGCCTTAGACACTCCCCACTTGGCAGGACATTTGATCTATAGGTGCACTGGCACCCCCAGAAACAGATATCCCTGGCCAGTGGCTGATGCTTGGTACAGTTGGCATTTGTGAGCCCCAGGGGCTACCTAGAGGATCCCACCGTGCTCCTCTTTTGTCTTGTGGCCACAATGGTGGAACCCGGTGTTTAATTGTGAGAACACAAGGGCAGCAGGGCTACTGTGCCATCTAGTGGGATCCGGATGTGGGGCCTGAGGGTCCCCATGGTGCTCTCTTGGGCTCTGCAGAATGTTTCCTATGGTCTTACCCGTGTGGAGTCAGCTCTCGGGCTTTTAAGACAGCGATGACTCGGCCTCGCTGGGCGCCCGAATCCTTTTCCAGCCCAATAACAATGACATCTCCACCACGCCTAAGAAGCCAAAACCAAGAAGGAGAAGGATTTGTGCACGTGGTTGAACTCTCCAAGGGGAACAGGGCCAGCATACAGCTGCAGCTTGTGCTAAGGGACTAAGTTACACAGACAGCACAGAGTATGCAATGGTTAACCTCTGGTTGTCAACTCAACAGATCCAGAATCATAGGGAAACAAATCTCTGGTCATGTCTGTGAGGGATTTTCTATATTGGATTCATTGAGGTAGGAGGACCCACCTTAACTGCGGGCAGGCATCACAGTCCCATGGGCTTGGTTCCTGGACTGTGTAAGAATGAGAGAGCTGGGCTGGAGAGATGGTACTTGCCTACGAAGCCTAAGTGTTCATGTTCGACCACATAGGTCCCACATAAACCAGACGCACAAGGTGATGCAAGTGTGCAAGGTTGACCATGTGCACAAGATGGCGCATGCATCTGGAGTTCTACTGCAGTGGCTGGAGGCCCTAGAACACTAATTCCGTCCCTCTCTCTCTCGGTTTCTCTCTCTCTCTCTCTCTCTCTCTCTCTCTCTCTCTCTCTCTATATATATATATCTGATAGAACAGATGATGCACAAAAATAAATGTTTCTCTGTAGGAAACCTGATGACATAAGAACATGACTCTTGTTTTGTGGCACCACAATCTCTCTGTTGGGCAGATGAGCTTCTGTGTGGCCATTCTTAGATTTGCTGGAGAGATCAATCTCAATTCCAAAATTGAGGGAGCCAGGCCTTCTTGAAATAACTGCTGGATGAATCTTTAAGAAGGTTCCAGGTACCTCGGCCTCAAAGCAAAAGCAGTGGGCAGCCCATAATGGGGCCTCACATCAGGAAACTTACCTGGGGACCCAAATGAGGTCCCTGACAGCAAGAATCTTCACAGCTTGCAGGTGCCGGCTAAATGCCTCCCCATCCATGGGGGTCAGGTCGTGCTCAGACCTGTCTGAGGCAACACCGGGCTCCTGTAGCCTGTCTGAGTCCTCCCGGTCGGTGCAGAAAGGCACACTGGAATAGCTGGTTGGGGAGCTGGGCAGGCTGGAGTGGGAACTGGGGACCCGGTGGGGTGTGGATGAGGAGTAGGAGGACATGGAGCAGTAGTCAGTCAGTGAGTCCTGGTGGGTCAGGATTTGTGTGCCCAGCTCCTCACTGTACATGATGCTAACATCTGCGATGCAATCCCCCTCAGGGTCCTTTGAGGTGGTTGTGTGTCTGCACGGAGCTTCCAGGGCAGAGGGCTGTACCGGAAACATGTCCCTGAGGGGGCTGGGGTCCCCACAGAAGTACCGGGCACACAACTGGTAAGTGGCTGAATGGTACATCACCAAGGAATTGGCTTTATCATCCAGGCACCAGACAACTTCTTCCCCCCTGCAGTCTGAACTGCACACGACTGAGGTGACCACCGAGGGCGCTGCAAAGGGCTCCAGTCGCCTGCTGATGTCCAGGGCTATGCAGTCAATGACGAGGAGGCCAGGCCCATTGCTGTACCAGACCTCGGACCCACTGTTGACCACCTCCATGGCCTTCACTGGGTAGGGGTTCTGCCTTGCATCTTCATCTGGAATGCTGAACTTGGACCTGTTGGCTGTGTGTGAGCACAGGTAGGAACAGCTCTCTCTCGGGGCACCCCGCACCACAGGAAACACAGCCACAAGCCCGTCAGCCAAGCCTGCCAGCACCAGAAAGGAGTTCTGTCGGGGAGGAGACAGGGACACGTGATGCCCTTTCATGTCACACATTCCAAGAAAGAAACAGGGGGTGCCACACGCATCTTAACATGCACCCTAGGTGATGTCATTTTCACTAGTGTCTCTAGGAGCAATGTCCTCAGAAAACTGGGGCTTCCTGGAGAGCTACAGCCACCCTCCCTGTGTCATAGCGAGGGATGTGTCATGGAGGGGCAGTGTCTACTGCGCCAGAGCACAAGTGAGGGTGCAGGCCGCCCAGAGCTGGTATCTTATAGTGTACACAGCAGGGAGGCACCTTTTCCTAGAGGCCACCAAGCCCTCATCGGAAGGCATGGCACAATGCCCTCCCTCTTATAAATAGCTTGTGAACAAGACAGCACTTGTAGGCATCATTGCCCACAGTAGGCGGAATATAAACAATAGGTCTCTGTGGCCACCACTGTCCCATTGGCCCTGACCTGACATTTCTACGGTCCTGGGACTCCCCGGTTCCATTAAGCGGACAACACACATTTGCACATCACCCTTTCCTGCAAGCATGGCTCAGCCCCCTGTGGCCACATTCCTACTAATAATACTTATTCTGAAAGGCTTATAGCGCAGCCCACACTGACGGGGTCTTTGCTGCACCCCTCTGCCTGGCATGAAGCATGAGCACTTTGGCAGCCACCCACCAGAGGTCAGCAGGCAGAGGCCAAAGTCACAGCGACAAAGCTGAACACTGGGCCCACCCCAGGCTTCCCAGGACGGCTCCTAGAGCAGAGGGGAGACAGTGCAGTGGGCCAGGCAGGGCTCCTGGAGCATGCTAGAGTCAGGACAGAGCAGCGTCTGGGCCTCACTCCAGTCACGAGGAGCCGCAGAAAGCCATTTGTTGGAGATGGCGGGAGCCACGAGAGGTTTCGGTGGGGTGGGTGGGGGGAGGGATTGGGCTGTCCAGGGTAATAGAGTGAACAGCCTCTCTCAATATCTAGGGCAAGAAGCTCTAAGAAATGTTCTCAAAATGTGTCTTCAGGATTTAGGACGAGCCAGCGGCCAAGGCAAACAGGCTGGAAGCCTCTCTGGATCCTGGCTCAGCTGGCCAGCGTGGGGAACACCGAGTCTGGCTGGGTGTGAGCGTGCTTGTACAAGAGTGCGCGGGTCTGGCCCGTGTGGCCTCGGCAGGACGACCTCTGAGGGGGCAGGCACCCAGGCAGGGGACTCTACACAGAGCCCACTTTATTCCCGGCTGCTGGGCCAGGAGGTGGTGCCCTGGCTGGGGCTTTGGCCAGCAGGGGTCCTTCAATAAGGCTCTGTGTTCCTCCCTCTATGCTCTGGTGCAGTCAGCCCAGCCATCCAGCCCTGCCTGTGGGGCAGCAGCCATAAATGACTCTAAGGTTCATTTCATACCAGTTTTCTTTCTGTTTGTCTGTCTTTCTTTCTTTCTTTCTTTCTTTCTTTCTTTCTTTCTTTCTTTCTTTCTTTCTCCTTCTTTCTTTCCCTTCCTTCCTTCCTTCCTTCCTTCCTTCCTTCCTTCCTTCCTTCCTTCCTTCCTTCCTTCCTTCCTTCCTCTAAGAAATGAAATGGGAACAAGGTAGAGAGAAGAGCTCACAAAGGTTGTGACTGTCAGGAAGCTGTAACAATGCTCGTAACTTCCCGACTACAGCTCTGGGTTCTGTAGGCTAAGAGATCGTTTCGTCATTGTCCCTGTTTACAGGCAGGCGAATGGCGGGGATGAGGACAGTCAGCACAGTGTAACCAGCATCACCAGAAGAGCTCATGATGCATTAGAGAAGAGCATCCCTGTCTTTGACAGAAACTCCGGGCACTGCCTGGATCCCCACAAGGCATCAGGGCCTGGAAAAGTGGGCAGTGCATCCCGTGCAGTGGTGGCTTCTCAGTGGAGGCATCATGGTTTTGGACCCTGACAGGTGACCAGGAGGGAAGACAAATGAATGTGTAGAGGGCTGCTCCTGACTGAGGCGAGGGGAGGTGAGGCCCCGTCTGATGTGTTGCCGGGAAGAGAGGGCATGGGGGTCAGCAAGAGGACAGACCCTCTAGCCCTCCCTCAGGCTGGGTTCAATCGCAAGGTGTGGTAGAGCTGACTGGCCCGGGACCAGAGAGGCCATTGAGTGTCCAGGGTTTGGAGTCTGAGGAGGACAGTCTGGTGGGCCATACTTGGCAAAGAAAAGCTGAGGTCTGGCATGAACAGGAGCCCTTGAGAGGAGGTGGAGACAGAGGGGAGGAGAGCCTGCTGCCCCATGGACACTGGCATGGCGTGGGTGACGGAGAGGCTCCCAAAGCCACTGCTATCAGAAGGACAAGGGTCCACGTGCAACCAATACCTACACCATTTTTACACACTCAAGCTTCACTTGAGTCAGGGGTTCTTGCATTTGCCCCTGAACACTAGGCATTCCATGCTAACGAAGGCCATCTGTGTCCCTAAGGCCGACCATGTGACCTGGACAAGGTGGTCCAAGGGGGCGTGTCGCTGCTGTTCTTTGCCCAACACGGCAGTGAGACCCACCTAAACAAGATGACAGAGACATGCACATCTACCTCCCCCAACCTCACCTTCTTAATCACAGGTACTGCCAAGAAGCAGGTGACAATGGCTGGAGTGTCCAAAGCCTGCTGGGGCATGCTTAGTGGGCACATGCCTTTGAGGCTATAGATGTAGATTTTCTGGTCCTGCAAAGGCAAGCAAACGCACTGTGAGAGCCAAGGTTGGAAGTGGCTGGCACATCCTACTGGTACACGTTCAGCCTGTATGATCCCCTTTGTGCCTTATAAGTAATATGGGAAGGGCTGGGGAAGTGGCTTAGCAGTTCAAGGCACTTGCTTGCAAGACCCGCAGGCCCAGATTCAGTTCTCCAGTGCTCATGTAAAGTCAGATGCACAAAGTGGTGCATACATCTGGAGTTCATTAGCAGAGGCAAG
Organism: Dipus sagitta; assembly: GCA_036346955.1. Taxonomy (NCBI): domain Eukaryota; kingdom Metazoa; phylum Chordata; class Mammalia; order Rodentia; family Dipodidae; genus Dipus; species Dipus sagitta. The sequence continues at coordinate 133,240,430 of CM070772.1, read as the reverse complement.
AGGCCCAGACACACCCATTCTCTTCTTACATAGAAATAAATAAAAATACTAAATTATACATCAAAATTTAAAAAGTGGTATGGGAGACCCACATGCCTGAAATCCCAATCCTGTTGGGAGTGGAGCCTGGAGAATCACTGGGGATTGCTGGTCAGCCAGTGGCAGAAAATGATAATTTTGTGTTCAGTGCGAGATTCTGTCTCAAAGAAACAGATGAGCAATAGAGGAGGTCACCTGACATTCTCCTTTGGCCTCCACACCTGTGCATATGGAGTACATGCATTTGCACATACATGTACATACATCCATACATACTCCCCCACAACACACAAGCAATATTGTTGGTATGTAGTTCTGCTTCTATAAAAACTTTGAAAAAATGCAGAATAGTCTAGAGGAAAAAATAGAATTTCTAATAGTCCTTGGAATTGGTGGCTAAACATCTCAGAAACCTGCTGTGGGTGTTCGTGTGTGTGCACGGCACCAACAAAGTGACAGTATGTCATAGGCAGAGCCCTTTGTTCACGCTCTACGGTACATGATGTTTGGTACCTCTCCTTCCGTCACTGCATACTTGATCTTAGGCAGGAGCTGAGAAGCATTCCTTCCGTCACTCTCCAGCACCATGATTTGGTGAATCTGTTGTCGCTACTGAGAACAATACTGGATATGTACTTGCAGATGTAACTATCTGAATTCTTTTCTTTTTTCAAGGTAGGGTCTCACTCTAGCCCAGGCTGACCTGGAATTTACTATGTAGTCTCAGGCTGGCCTCGAATTCACGGCGATCCTCCTACTTCTACCTCCCGAGGGCTGGGATTAAAGGTGTGTGCCACCACACGCAGCCTCCATCTAAATTCTTAAAATAGCAACTGCAGAGGTTTAAGTTGCATGGATAATTTTGAGATCTTGGGAGCATGTTTAGCCACAGCCATACTTCCCCACTGTCATGTAGGAAGACTGCAGCAATCTCTTTCCTCTCCAGTGTTAGAGCACTTGATGAGGGGTATTCTTTGTATTTCTCTGATGAAAGCCTGCCAGTGAGTTCCCTGATATGGAGCCAAAAGGTCCTCAGAGCCCAGCTAGGCATCTTGTGGATCCTGTAGTGCTCTGGAAAGCCCTGGTATGCCACTAACACGCTGGTCTTCTGCTCAGTGATTCCACCTGTCCTCAGTACCCTGAGGCCTAACACCAGCTGGTGGTAGGCACTAGCCAGTGCAGGTGGAGCCCACCTCCCTTGTGCCTCACAGGGCTGATGGTACTGCTCTGGGGATTGCCCCAGGATGAACTAGCAGTCAAATTTACTTGGCACATTGTGCTTTTATAAACCTGGAGCCCCCCCCCCCCATGGAGCCCACCCCATCATGGGCCCTGTAGGTTAGCAGTTACCTCGGTGGCTGTCCACAGTGAGCTCTGGACTTTGAGCTGGCAGCTCAGCTTCATCCCGGCACAGGTCATCCTCTGCACTTCCAGAAGGCCCTTCTCCGTGTTCACCACCGTGTAATTCCTGCGGTTGGCGACATTGTGTGGTCGGTTCCCAGGAGCTAGGAGCCACCTCCTCCCTGGGCTGGCGTAATGGCCTTGGAAGAGGTGTTATGGTTTGGATACAAAGTGACCTCTCCATAGGCTCATGTTCTAAATGTTTTGTAGCCAGAAGGGGGGGGGGGGTCACTATTTTGGGAGGTTGTGGAAACTTTGGGAGGTGGGGTCTAGCTGAAGGAAGTAGGTCATTGCTGGCATGCTTTGGGAGGTTACACCAGGACCCCAGTCTGTCTCTGTCTGTCTCTCTTGCTCTCTCCCTTTCTCGCCCTCTCTGCATCCTGTCTGCCAAGAAGTGAATAAGAGCCTCTGTTACACACTCCTGTCACTATGTTGCTTCTTCCAACTGCATGGGCCGAGAAAGCAGGGAGTAAACCCCCTAAACAGTGAGCCAGAACAAATCTTCCTCTGAAGTAGTTTCTGTCAGGTATTTTGGTTACAGTGACACAAAAATAACTAAGACAGGATGATACTTTGTTCACTCTTGGAAACCTGATCACCTTGCTATTCTGAGGCTCAAGGGCCATCCTCCATGGTATTGGGCAGAGCCAGGTTCTGCCTGCTGTGGAACACTTGAACACTGAAAAGAAATGATGGTCCACAGGAAAGACAACCTCTTTTCCTTATGTGACTCTGAGGTTTCAGATAGCACCAGGGGAGGCACCTCCATTAGACCACTTACTGCCTCCCACTGACCAGAGCCTGCCTGCCCCAGGAATATGGGCAGCCCCTTGAGGCTGAGTAGTTGGGCCCAGGCTCAAGATAAGACGAGCAAATTCCATCGTTGCCTGGATGTGTGCCCCCAACATGGGTGCTCTGAGAACCAGTGAGCTGTCATGTATGAAGGCCCAGCTGCCCCCAGCATCACTGCCTTCCCAGCATCCCCGGTGGGCATCCTCTGCATGGAAGAGATGCAACCAGGGTGGAGAAGTGGTTAGTCACACACCCCAGATCTCGATTCCCCCCCATCCCCCGCCTAAGCTGGGGAAGTTAAACTAGTGGGCAGGACTCCTGCTGTAGTTTCCTGTTGCCATATTTTGAAATCTTTCACCACCCCTGACTCAGATCATGTCATTGTGAATGATAAAAATGGGTGAAAACCCTATCAACTAAACTTTGTTCAAAGTTCCATTTGTCGGCTGTGGTGGTTTGAATGTAAGATGTCCCCCATGGCCTCAGGGTTTGTGCTGTTTTGTTTTGGGAGGCAGAGCTGTGCCGGAGGAGGCGCTTCACTGGGGGAGGCCCTGAGGGGATAGCCCAGCCCCATCTGCCATCCTCAGCTCACTGTCCTTACTTCCTCCCCGCTACTGTGGAGATGTGATGCTTGGATGTCTATTCTCGCCATGCTTTCTCTGCCATGGTGAAGTTTCCCCCTGGAAATTGTAACCTGAAAGGAACCCTTTCCTTCCACAAGCAGCTTCTGGTCTGGTATCTTTTCCAGCAACAAGAAAGTAACTGCTGCATCTATTTTTATCGTTTTTTTTTTCTATGTACTGAAAAAATAAAATTACGATATTCTAAGCAGTTGTTATTGAAACATTAAAAATATAGAAAAGTAAGCTGGGCGTGGTGGCACACACCTTTAATCCCAGCACTTGGGAGGCAGAGGTAAGAGGATCATCATGAGTTTGAGGCCACCCTGAGATTACATAGTGAATTCCAGGTCAGCCTGAGCTAGAGTGAGACCCTACCTCGAAAAACCAAAAAAAAAAAAAAAAAAAAAAAAAAAAAAAAAAAAAAAGTGTGTGTGTGTGTGTGTGTGTGTGTGTGTGTAAAAGTATAAAGGATGAGATACCATGTGATGGTTAATCTTTATTGTCAATTTGATTGGATCTACCATCACCATAGAAACATACCTCTGGGTATGTCTATGAGGAAGGTTTAACTGAAGACGGAAGTTCTACCCTAAATGCGAGTGGCTCCATCCTATGGCTGGGGTTCTAGACTGGGTAAAAAGGAGAAAGAGAGTTGAGCACTAGCATTGATCACTCTCTGCTTCCTGACAATGGATGCAATGTGACCAACCACCTCATGTTATTGCTCCATACCACCTCCACCATGATAGACTGTATCATCTCAAACTGGGAGGCAAAAAGAATAAAAAAAAAAAAATCCTCATTCCTTCCTTTCTTCATAGATGACTCTAAGCCTCTGCTCCACTTTACTCTCCAGACTCCCTGCCCTGTGCTTCTGGCCAAAAGACCCTTCCCTCCCTGTGAACTCACCCCTTCTTCAGGCTGGTGGGGTTTTCAAGGACTGGGTCATAGTCCTCTCTTCCCACAAGGAATGAACTTTCTGTACCTGATCTGAACTCTCTACCATATCCTGCTTGAGACTGTGAGACTGAAAACGCAAAGAAAGCATCCTTAGGTGGGTGGCAAAGGGCCTATCCCACCATTAGTAGTGGCTCTTGAGTCTGTGGGAGGCACTCTGGAATCCCTAACAGTTTCCTTACTTCTCTTCTAATGTTCCAGGCCTACACCTGGACTCAAGCCATTTCCCTGATGAACGCTTGTTCTCTTTGGGGCCTAAGGATCACATCTAGATCCTGCTGTGTTCACAGCATTTACTTGGTTTTGGTTCTAGGCCTTTTCAATGGGTAGAATGAGAAATACAAGTTAATTTTCCCTCCTAGTCTTCCTTTCTTTCTCTCTTGCTTCTTCCTTTCCCTCCCTCCCTTCATGCCATCCTTTCTTTGCTGTGATAGGGATGGGCCCCAAGGCCTTGATGTGCTATATATGTGATCTACCACAGAGCTACATCTCAGCCCATGTTTTCTTACAATACACCATGAGTCCACTCAATTTTAATTCAGAACAGTAGATTTTTATTTATCCTACTTTACATCTATTTCCCCTTTTAGCCCACACTGAAAACCAGTTTCCAATAGCAGCAACATCACCCACTGACTTGACTTTACAACCACAGCAGTATCTTACAGTAACAATAATAACTATAGTCTAGACTCTGGTCACTGAAAGCAGCTTAATATATTGTATCTTTTGGTATCCATGAGAAATTTGTTCCAGACACTCCACAGATAATGAAATCTGCAGGTGCTCAAGTCCTTTAGAGAAAATGAGTTATTTATATAGAACCCCTGCACATTGTAAACAATCTCTAGAATACTTATGATACCCAATACAGTGTAAATGCTCTATAAACAGTTATACTGTATTTTTAGGGAACAATGACACAAAAAGTCTATACATGTCCAGTATGGATATATTTTATGAACGTTTTCCATCAGTAGTTGGTAGATGCAGAACTCATAAATATGAAGGTCGACTGGTATATGTTTGCTTTTTATTCTATCTGTATTTTATCCCAACAGGAAGGTGCAGCTATTTCTGTACACAGCTTAGGATGTCAGAATGACAAGCCTCTGACCTAGGGGCATAGGAATCCACTTAGACCTCACCCAGACTGACCCCAGCAAAGCTGCAAAGTGCACGTCATCAATCCCATCTCCAGCCAACCTTCACTTTCTCTAGGTCTTCCCTCATCTTAGCACCATTCACCATTGGGATCATCTGAAGACCGTTCTATCCTGTGAAACCCTCATAGCAAGACGCGGAAGAGGCAACACACACTGGCTAGCTCTGTAGGTCCTCCTACAAGACAGTGATTTTGTAAAGACTGCAGCTTTTGCCACACTCTTTCCCATTACCCAGGACTTCTGCTCATTCCTCAGTGGGCTCTTCCCCACAGCTGTCCTTGCCTGACATTGGACCCTGCATCCTGCCTTTGCTACAACTGTGCGCCCCTCCGGCCAAGGCCATGCTGAGCACCCACTGCCTGACCACCTCCTCCCAGCTCTTTGGCCCATCCACCCCTTCCCGGATCTTCCTAGGGACCTTTATTCCACCACCAAGGCTTGGGTCCTCTGTGTTCCCCCTTGGTCTTCCCATGTCATAGTCTCATTTAGGCCCTGCCATCCTTTCTCTCTAATTGCTCCCTTGAAGACCCTCAAGTCCCATGCCCTCTCTTCATCCTGGAAAAGCCCTGTCTCAAATCACCTTCTGTCTGAGGGAGCAGAGCTTTCTGAAGAAAGTCATTCAACCAGGCTGGTGGGTCTCACAACCACCCTGCAGGGACTCTGGGCTTTCCCACCCATGATGCTCTTCCTGGACTTCCTCTTTTTTTTTCCCCAGAATATTCCATACCTCTCTCACTCTCCCTTCCTGATACTTTGCTGAGCAAAAGCGTTGACACGAGAAGAGAATGTCCACGGCTTCGTACTGGAGGGTGACCCTCTGACTTGGCCCTGGGTCCCCTGCGTCTGCCAGCATGCAGCCACTTCACTCTAGCGGCTGCTCCCTCTTCTACTTACAGCGTCCTTTAATGCCCTGCGCAGGCAGGTGGTGCGCAGCATTATCTCAGAGCAATGGGACTCTTGCTTCCTAACAAACCTCAAATCACTGTTTCCTTAAAGCTGTCCACATGTTTCTGTATGTGCTGGCTCTGTTTCCATCCCGCTCTGCTGAAAGAACTCCAACCAGGCTTTGGACTGTACTGTTTGCTAATTACTGTTCATCACAGGTGTCACTGATTTCTTTTTTTGTTCCCAACCCACCACCCGGGATGCAAGCAGGGAAGGGCAGAGGGAAGTGGTTACCTGGACTCCTCTTTCCCGTCCCAGAACACCACGGTGTACTCCTGGCCCTGGGATGAGAAGAAGGCGGACTGCTTCCCGCAGGGCAGCATGTACATGAAGGTGGCGAAGGTGGGGTCCTTCATCTGGCTCACCACGGACAGGGCCAGTGGGCGCTGCAGGAGAGAGGCCGCCCGCTGAGCCAATTCCACACAGGACCAGCTGGCTCTAGCCAGGACGATGTGGGACGTGGCCCACTCAGGACTGGACAAGAGGCTGAATGAATAAGCTTCGGACCCCAGAAACAAGCCCATCACAGCCTCTAGATCATCATGGCAACTTGAGCTCAGCTGCCTGGGAGTGTATGGACACCCCCAAGCCTAGAAACGTCCATGTTTATAAGAAATTTGTCCTAGACTCTGTCTATTCTTGGTGCATGGAGAAACACTATCTGGTAAGAGTTTTAACTGAAACGAGGGGTCTCTTGCAAACAAACAATAAGCTAGCCTTAATGCTATGTTACAATGTTGCTTCTCATGGGCAAACTATCTCCTGTTACCTTCCAAAGAGATACTTATATTTCCTCTGCTTTTGTACAGGGAATCTCCTGCCATAACAGGTTTCACATAAGTACTGAGTGGCACTCAAAATGTTTCCAATTTCAGAGCGTTTGGAGTTTGGACTTTTAGATTGGGGATGTTCAACCGCTATGTAACTAGCCCCAAATCTGAAAAACCACAAGCTTTGAAATACTGGAAACAGCAGTATTTCAGATAGGAGATGTTAAACGTACACTTTGCTTACATGATGATGACATAAAGGTTGGGAAGGAAAAGAAAGGTTATTTTTTCCTGAGAGTGACACACCCACAAAGGGAATGAGACTGGGCACACTGTGGGTGGCAAATCTCTCTCGAGAAGAGACAAACAGAGATGTCTGCCCAGCTGTTTATAGCGAAAGGTGGGTGAGCAGTCAGATCCATGCTCCAGAGCTGCATGGCCCCCACCACAGGAGGAGAAGGGCCCAGCCCCTCCCCCACCCTGTGCTCCCTGTACCTTCTCAGGCTTTGTGTCCCAGCACTCCATCATGAGCGCCTGAAGCCGATGGAACTGCACTTCCTCTGGTTGCCCCAGGACTGGGCGGATGCCCTTGGACAGCTTCTTGGCAATCTGAAGCTGGTGGTGGCCCAGTGCAGGACGCTGTCCTGACAGCAACTCGTACAGCACCATCCCATATGAGAACATATCTACCTAGGCAGAGAAGCAGAGCAAGTCAGGTTCCCTGCCTGGGCCCAGCACCATTAGCAAGCTGGCCCTGAGGAGGAGGAACAGGAAGACACAATTACATAAGGAAAGCATCCCTCTATCATCTGTCCAAACAGCCAACCCACCACCTGACTACCTGTCCTGTCCATTTATCCATTCTCCCATTTATCCATCCATCAACCCATCTATTCTTCTGAGCATCTGTTTGTTTTGTATCTATCTATCTATCTATCTATCTATCTATCTATCCATCCATCCATCTATCAACAGTCCACTCATGTTTTCACCTACCCATCCATGTGACCATCTGTTGTTCTGTCCACTTGCACATTAATTCTGCCATACTTTCTCCTTTATATTCACACATACATTCATTTTAAAATTTTCATTTATTTATTGGAGAAAGAGAGAGAGAGAGAGAGAGAGAGAGAGAGAGAGAGAGAGAGAGAGAGAATGGGCATGCCAAGGCCTCTAATCACTGCAAACGAACTCCAGACACATGTGCAACCATATGCATCTGGCTTATATGGGCACTGGGGAATTGAACCTGGGTCCTTAGGAATTGAACCTGGGTCCTTCATAGGCAAGTAAGTGCCTTAACAGCTAAGCCATCTCTCCATTTGACTTCCTATCTTACTCTCCATTTATCCATGACCTGTCCCATTCTTCCACTTAAATATCTATCCATTTACACTCTCATCCATCCATCCATTATCTATTCAATAATCACACACTCAGAGATTGATAACCACTAGGCCCAAATTAAGGGCTCCAAGGATGTCAAGATTCTTGACTTAATACACTTGACCCCAGAGAGACCTTGTATGTAATTTATAAAGAGGGAAATGTCTCCTAGATTCCAGCCTGTGTGTCTTCTCATTTTAATTGCCATCAAAAGGCCCAGCAAGGAAAGAGTTATGCAGACCCCTGTAAAAGTTGAGAAATAACTTTCACAGGAGAATGGCTGAGATAAATTTGACATGTTTTAATGTGGTTGTTCCTATTACAATATTAGTTTTCAGGTGACACCTTGTCTGGGTCACCTACTACTAAGAACCACTCACTTCTGTTATTCTGATTTGCTTTTGTGACAGATGCTGCCTTAATCCACACATGCTTAGGTCATTCTGAAAGCCATTAGTCCATGACTCACCTGTGGACACCCCAATAAACCATAGGTAAGAGGGCAGATGTTGGATGAACCTGGCACAACATGCAACCTGTGCATCGTAAGAAGATTTCAAGTTGCCTGGGTACCTGCATCTACCAAGCAGCTGTCAGGGTGAAGACAAACGCTTAGCTGCCGTGTGAGCCAAGGCTGGCTGTGCAGTTGGCTGGGAGGCCACACTTGTCCTGCCAGAACTTACTCTCTTCTGGCTTGGCAATTAATTTGGCCAGTGCCTTGTGGTTAACACCTATGGGCTAGGAGCTTTTTACCATCGTTATTTGGTTTGTTTCTCAAGGGCACCTTGCAAGCCTGGTCCTCTGTTCCCATTTTGTGCATCAAATGTCATAGCTGGGATCCAAATCCAGACCATTTCTGTCTTGAACTCTTTGTCCATTGCTTATACAAACTTCTACAATGCTGTGAACCAAAGTTTAAGAATTTGGAAGCCAAAGAGTAATCAGATTTATCTTAGGCAGGCAGACACAGGTCCCAAAGCCCTTCTGGCTAGAACCAGAACCTCTGTTACTGAGTATGGAAGAGAGAAAGAGAGAGAGAGAGAAAAGAAGAAGAAGAAGAAGATGAGGAGGAGGAGGAGGAAGAGGAGGAAGAGAGAGGCGAGGAGATAAGAAAAGAGAGAGAAGTGCCTGGGGAGGCTGAGCTCCACATGCTGGTAGCTTTAGACAGGGCCTGGGCTCCTGCTTTGCATGGTTGGGCTTGGGGAGGCAGTGGGCCAGGCAGGTACCTTCTCATCATACACAATGCGAGGCCTGATCTCCGGAGCCTGGTAGCCGGGGGTGCCCTCCACACCCAGGGCACCCTCGTGAAATGACTGCCGCGAGATGCCGTAGTCCGAGAGCTTGATGTTGATGTGCTCCTTCACATCCAGGGACCACACCAGGATGTTGTCTGACTTCAGGTCACAGAAGATGATGCTCTTCTTGTGCAGGTAGGCCAGGCCCGAGGCAATCTGGTAGGCTACTTTCTGGGTGAGCATGTGTCCCAGGGGCATAAAGGAAGAATCTTGCAGAGAAACAGCAGCAATGAAATGATCAAAACTTCAATTTAGATTGAACCAAATTAACATTATAGTACCAATCTCCTATTCTTCCCTCTATCTTCTCCTGCTGTAGTTTGATCTGGTCTGTTCCTGAAAACTCTATATGTTCAAAAGTTGGTTTGGCTTGCTTGCAAAGCCTGATGGCCGAAGTTCGATTCCCCAATACCCATGTAAAGCACAAAGTAATACCTGTATCTGGAGTTTGTTTACATTGGCAAGAGGTCTTGGTAGACCCATTCTCTCTCTCTCTTTCTCTCTCTCTCTCTCATTTTCTCCCTCTCTCTCATTCCCTCCTTTCAAATAAATAAAAATATTTTTGAAAAAAGAATTGGCCTGCATGTGATACTGTTAAGAAGTAATGGGGCCTTTAAGGGATGAAGATTACTGGAAGGAAGTTAGGTTATTGGGCACCAGCCTCTGAAGGTGCATTGGGACCACAGCCCCTTCTTCACTCTCCTTTTACCTCATGGATGTCATAACATGAATAGCCTTTTCTGCCCCATATTCCTGACATCAGGCACTATGTCATCCAAGTCCCAAAGAACAAGGCTAACTTACTGATGTCTCTGAAACCAAGAGCCAAGATAAATCTTTTCTTCTTATAAATGGCTTATCTCAGCTAATGTTACAGTGGAAGAAAGCTGACTAACCCATCCCCCAGTATTTTATATTCTATGGACACATTCTCACTATTCTTCATGCTAGGTGCCAGAAGGGACAGAAAATGACTTTCTTAGTGAAGCAGAATTTAGGATAGAAATGCTTGTCACTAGAGTGCCTTCCATGGTAGGTTATGCCTGGAATCACTGGTGTTTTTACTAAAGGACTCAAGTGTTCTGTATTTCCTCCTAAGTAAAGGCTACTCTACTGTCAAAAAGTGAGCTACTGGTATGAGAACTTTGTTGAAAAATTTCCTTTTACCGGGCGTGGTGGTGCATGCCTTTAGTTCTAGCACTGGGGAGGCAGAAGTAGGATGGCCATGAGTTCAAGGCCACCCTGAGACTACACAGTGAATTCCAGGTCAGCCTGGACTAGAGTTATACTCTACCTCAAAAAACAAACAAAAAAATCTCCTTTTAATAGTTCTTTTGGGGGCTGGAGAGATGGCTTAGCGGTTAAGCACTTGCCTGTGAAGCCAAAGGATCCCAGTTCGAGGCTCGATTCCCCAGGACCTATGTTAGCCAGATGCACAAGGGGGCGCATGCGTCTGGAGTTCATTTGCAGTGGCTGGAAGCCTTGGCGTGCCCTCTCTCTCTCTCTCTCTGCCTCTTTCTCTCTCTGTCTGTTGCTCATATATATATATAATAGTTCTTTTTTTCTTTTTTTTTACTCTGCCTGTGACAGCAACTTAGAACTTAGTTATCCATTTCTCCAGGTCAATTATCTTCAAGTTTCTTTGAAGAATAAGATCGGGTGCAGCCAATCCCAGGGTCTGTTTGAACAATGGAGCCCAGTGTAGAACAGCACAGGAGGGACTTAATAATGTGGCTGGTGGGCCTAATGCTATCACTTGGGCCCACTGGGGCTGCCATATCTGAGCCGCTGTATGTCATAGTGGTGACTATTATCCTGTCTTACAGGCAAGTAAATGAAGCAGAGACCTAGGACCTCGAAAATCTGGTTCTAACTGAGTGTCAAGCATGAGCTCTCATACTACCATTCCACGTTTAGAGCTGGTGAGACTCCTTGTATGGGGCTGGGCATACACTCACTGGACTTGCTGAGACCATGTGCAGCTTCTCTCTCTCTGTGTGATATGCAGGTTCATGTATATGTGTGCACAATGTGGAGGCCAGAGAACAACCTGAGCTGTTATCATCAGGAATGCCACCCACATCCTTTACGATGAGATCTCTCACTGGACTGGAACTCATCAGTTGGGCTACACTGGCTAGCCAGTAAGATCCAGGGATCCTCTTGCCTCTGCCTCCCCAGTTGTGGGATTACAGGGGCGTTCTCTCCTGCCTGGTATGTTAATGTGGGTACTAGGCATGTGTCCCACCCCTGGGGCTGCTGGCCTCCCAGGAGCAGAGTGCATGCGGGGTCTCTGAGCGTACCTTTGGCATTCTCAGACAGCACAGTGTTGAGGCTGCTCAGTGGGGCGAGTTCCAGGGCGAAGCACAGTGGGTGGATGCTGATGCCGATGAGTGACACGATGCAGGGGTGCTGTAGGGCATGGAGCATGCTGGCTTCCTGCCGGAACTCCGAGAAGTTCTTCATGGCATCCATGGCCCGCAGATGCCTCAGCATAGTGTCTGCAGGAGAGAATACAGCTGTCAGCTGCCCAGGGGCTGCAGGGCATAGGCCGCTCTGCTGGACTCCTGACTACTTAGACCCAGGTCTAGACTGTGTAGACTGCCTTGTGAGGGCCACGTGACATAGGAGGTCTTGCCTCACAGGTGAGAAGGGACTTATATTTTAAAGCATACATTGTATGAGGGGCTGTGATATGAATGCCCAGCATTTGGCTCTAAAGGGTGGTCTTGTGGGCTGATACTGAGCAGGATAGAGAGGCAGGGAAAATTAAAACCTGAGTTGGGATAGAAAGACAAGGATCCACTGGTGCAACAGTGGCATGACTGTTATGGTGGTGCCAACTGCTCTCTGATTGGATTTGAGGTCTACTCCATGGGAGGGAATTTGTGCCTGGTACTGAAGACATAATCAAAAGCCTATGGCTGAAGAGGTCATAAGCCTTAAGAGGGAAATTACTGCTGTTGTTTGGCTAAAGAGATATGTAGTACATCTCGCATTGCCCTTTAAATGTTCTTATTTGTGCCCATTGGTAAGTACTGCTCTTGTCTTTGATTAGAGAAACTTCTTTTTGCAAGTTGGTGGTAACTACTGGGGAGACTCAAAATTCATCCCAGTGCCGGGAATAAATGACTGATATGCTCGTCACTAAATGAGACGTCAATATCACCCCCTGTCAGGCTCAGAGAGCATTTCAGAAGAGAGGGCAGAAAGAATGGAAGAGCTAGAGGATGGGGAGGAGTGCTGTGGAATGCTGCCTTCTGGACATGACACAGCCGCTGCATTCAAGACCTCACACTGACCACTGTTACTGCACAATCTTGGCCCATCAACATTCTATCATGGATGGTGGAAGAGGGCAGAGAAGAAACATCAAAGTAAATGAGGGAGAAGTTGGAAAGAAGAAGGGGTTTTGTAGAAGGGGGTGAGGAGTAGGGGCATGATAAGGCAACAGGAGGGGAAAAATGAAGAAAACAAGACAAAGAAAATAGAGGCGACATAGGAAGAGAATGAAGACGCTCACTCTGAACCATGGTTACATTTCCTGCTGAGCATCAAGAACTTCAGTACAACTGACCAAATCAAGATTCCCTACACAATTTTCCCCATTCCAAGAGAAACCTTAAACAAGAGTGACAGAAACAACAAATGGGCTTTCAGGGCAGAATGCATATGACCTTTCAGTTTAACTGTATTAGCCCTTCTCTTATCCCGAAACATCTCATGAAAACAATGTTACATACAGAGTATACATAGTGTGGTATATTATGTGAGGAGTGTATGCATTTGTGTGTGTGTGTGTATGTATGTATTTGTGAGCATGCACGTGTGTTGGTTGCCTTCAGTATTGCTCATTTGCATACTTTCTTGAGATGGAGGTCTCTCCATTGACCCAGGGCTGCTGTTTTTCGGTCAGTGAGAACCAGTGATTCTCTGGTTTCCACTCACCCCCAGTGGACTGGGGTTATAGATGTGTGTGGCCACACCCAGATTTTTATGTGGGTCCTGGGGAGCAGAACGTGGGCGGTTTCAGGCCCTCCCAGGCCTTTGTGCTTAAGCTGTAAGGCCTCTCAACTGCTGAATTATCTCCCCAGCTCAGGAAATTATTTTAGGATAAAAAATAAATAAGTAGGGCTGGACGGATGGCTTAGCAGTTAAGGAGTTTGTCTGCAAAGCCAAAGGACCCAGGTTCGATTCCCCAGGACCCATGTTAGCTAGATACACAAGGGGGCACACGTGTCTGGAGTTCATTTGCAATGGCTGGAGGCCTGACATGCCCATTCTCTCTCTCTCTCTCTCTCTCCCTCTTTCTCTGTCAAATAAATGAATAAATATTAAGCAAATAAGTAAACTAGCATATTTTTGTACTTGATTATTAAACCTTGATTGATCTTTGAATCCTAATTCTTTGAGGGATGTAATGTTAAAAGCCACAAAATTGTATATAACTATTGTTAGACACTTAAGGGATGACTTCTGAGAAGCCCATGCCCATGTCTTGGTTGTACACTATTATCTTTTCTTAAGGGCATCTTTATTTCTCTCTAAAGGCCTATGCTTAAATCTAAAGCATGTACTCTCTACTTAATAAACTTGCTAACTGATTCTCTTTGGTTCATCCTGAAGTTTCTGTGATCTAGTCAAGGACATAGCTGTACCGAAGGGGAGGTTCTCAGGCTACTCGGGACAGGTATGGGCTGTGTCTCCCTCCCTCCACTGGCCATGCCAAAATGCCAAATCCTCTTTCTTACCGAGATCTAATATGGCCTGTCACTTCTGGCAGTTGTTTTGCCCACCTGGTTCCCTCACTGGAGGACCGCCACATGCTCCCACCCTCATCACCCAAGTAGTACTCCTATAGCTCTCACCCCACCTCCCTGCCATTCACCTGTACCTATCAGTTGTGTCTTATTCCTTCTGCAACCCCCATGTCTCGTTCAAAGCCTAGCTCAGGAGAGATCTAGAATGTAGTATGGTCCCTTCCCCTCCACGCTCAGGGATGCTGAGGGTCTGGTCACTACTGGTCTCCATATTCCTTCCCAAGTTGCTAGGACTACTAAAGGTGGAGACCACCACCACTCTTAGCCAGTGAGAAAACTGTCCATAGACACTGGCTTGTGACATTCACAGCAGTCTATAGTCAAAGATTTTTTTTTCCAGCCATACTGACAGAGAGGGAGAAAGGCAAATAAAGGGAATGGGCACACCTGGGCATCCAGCTACTGCAAACGAACTCCAGATACATGCACCCCCTTGTGTATCTGGCTTACATGGGCACTGGGGAATGGAATCTGGGTCCTTAGGCTTCACAGGCAAGCGCCTTAACCGCTAAGCAACCTCTCCAGCCCTATTTTTGTTTTGTTTTTTAATTGACAACTTTCATAATATACATAATGTATTTTGTTCATAATTCCCTCCCATTACTTTCTTTTGTTCCCCCTCCCAACCTTCTTCCACTGAGCCCCTTATTCTTTCCAACTTAATTAAGAGTTTATTTTTTATTGTGGGGTGAGACAAGATCCAAATCTCCATCTCATTTAGAGAATTCAACATCTTTCTCTTCCGACCTTTGATGTCACCTCTGTTCTGTGCCAACTTCCTGAATCCACAGGTTGGCTCTGACCCCTAGGCCGGCCCACACTTGCTTGGGAAGAAAACTGCCTTAGGCCATGACATTGAGGGGCTGGCTTATTCACTTGTCTTTCATTGTACAATTTCTCAGCTCCCAGACTTTTCTCACTGCATATGTATGTACCTGACAACTAAGTTATGCGTGCTGTGCCCTGTGGATTCAGATGAGGAGTAATGTCCTGTGGTTTTTATTGCTGCTCTGGAACACATCTTCTAACAGTCATTGCTATGTATGGGAACACTGCTCAATTCTGAAATTCTGCTCACATCTAGCAATCTCAGGAAACTTATTGGCTGAGGTTTGTTCACCAAGATGACACTGGAAACTGAAATTCTTTTCAAATAATTTTTACCTTGTTTCTTCCTTTCTTTATACTTTCTAGGATTGTAATTTCTCTACCAAGAGTATAACCTGGCTTTATGATCACCTGAGCAAGGGGCAGTGAGAAACGCAGTATTCCACAGTGAGGAGCAGAGAGAAACACAGTGCTCTGCAGTGAGGGTCAGTGAGAAATGCAGTGCTCTGCAGTGAGGGTCAGCGAGGAATGCAGTACTCCACAGTGAGGGGCAGTAGAAATGCAGTGCTCTGCAGTGAGAAATGCAGCACTCCACAGTGAGGGGCAGTAGAAATGCAGTGATCTGCAGTGAGGGGCAATGAGAAACACAGTGCTCTGGAGTGGGACAGTGAGAAATGCAGTGCAGTGAGGGGCAGTGAGAAATGCAGTATTCCACAGTGGGGGGCAATAAGAAATGCAGTATGCTATGGTTGGAGTGAGGAGGTCTCTCAGTATCTACATGAGCTGAGCACCGTATGGTGTTATGGTTTGAATGTGCCTCTGAAAGTTCACACCTCGGAAACATTGCTCCCAGTGTAGCAGTGTTGGGGAGGAGGGGTCAAATAAATAAGAGGTGATTAGATCATGAGGGCTGTGTCCTTGGGGTAGACTGATGTGGTGATCTCAGGAATTGGTTAGTTAGCCCTGGAGTGGGCTTGTTATGAAAGCAAGTTTGGCCCCCTTCTTAGTCTCTGACTCCCACACTCTCACTCTTCCACCTTCTGGGTTGGATTGATGCAGTGTGAGGGCCTTCTTCAGGGACCAGATCTTGGACCTACAAAGACTCCTGAAGCATAAGCCATATACATTTCTATTGTTCAGCAATTACCGAGCATGTGCTATTGTGTGGCACCTGGGGGACGAGTCCCTCACGGTGGAGGATATTCCCTGACCACGTGTGATGTGGGGCTCTACGCGTATCACCGCTTGGGTGGACAACAGGGCTTTGCTTTGTGAGGGTGGACTGTAGGGGAGGCACATCTTCAAATATCCATCTGAATGCCTGGCGTCCTGCTAGCATGGGAGATGGCTCAGAAGGGTCCTGCAGGAGAGGGTTCTGCCTATGTCAGACGGCCTGCCCGTCCTGTGTCACAGCAGATGGAAGCAGCAAGGATGGTGCCTGCTTTCAGGTACAAATGTCTCCACAGGCAGGACATCTCTGAGAGCTTCCACCTGGGTGATCCACCTGCCTTTCTAGTCTGCTGGCTCCCTCCCTCCCCAACCTGAGAGGCACAAACCAGAGCTATCCAAGGCCCACACTGGCCCTGCCAACCCTCCTCATCCCCTTTCCCGTGTGTAAGAGTGGCATGGAGTTTGGACAGGGGGCGCACACGTCTGCAAAACACTAACGGTGGTGGACCAGGTCTCTTTTACCTGCTGGGGCATTAGCGAAATTCTTGAATTTTTTGATCTGGAATCTCTTCACAGCCACGGGCTGGCCCTGGTACCTGGCCCGATAGATGACGGTGCCACTGCCGCCCTGGCCCAGGATGCTGCTCTCGTCTTCGCTATGCTCCAGCCTGCTGTTGTCCAGGAAGAGCCTGCAGCACACACAGCTTAGGGATCAGCAGCCCTTGGGACCCATCCTTGGGCAGGGTTGGGGTGGGTCCAGGGCTGGGTCACTTGTTCCCCCTGGGAGAGTTCACAGTGAGGTTGGACCTATCTGGGCTAACCCTGGCCCTGCCACATACTGTGGGCAAACCTGAGCAGCCCTTGCAGTCTCCATAGATAGAAATCACCCAGGAGGGGCTGATGGTGTCTGGCTGCAGTGAGGGGTATGGGCAGTCTCTGAGCTCAGGACAAAGATCCCTTCCTATGTTTCACTCAGAAGATTTTGTGCTTTGATAGATAACTAGATCTCTAGATTAACTGTACTTATTTACTGCTAGCTTAGTCATTTCTCTACTTTAAAAATATTTGTTTATTTATTTGAGAGAGAGAAGCGGACAGGGAGTGTGGGTATGGGCACACCAAGTCCTCCTACCACTGCAAATGAACTCCAGAAGCATGTGCCACTTTATGCATCTGGCTTTATTTGGGTACTGGGGAACCAAACCCAGGCTATAAGGCTTTACAAGCAAGTGCCTCTAACCACCAAGCCATCTCTCCAGCTCACATTTCTCTATTTTTTATTATGCAGACTATACCCTGTGTCACAGAGCTGCTGATCTGCAGGAAAGTGTCCTTACAACCTGGGACTGGGATTTCACCCAAGGGCTGGGTCCTGGGAGGGAACATGGGAGCCTACCTGGCTGGGAAATCTGTCATGAACAGCTCTGGGACCAGTTCCTGCAGTGGCACTGGGAGGTCTGGGTGTCTGGGGCAGGAGATGAAGTCCCGCTCAATGGCTGTCAGCACACAGTCTTCCATGTCAAAGTACTGTACACCCTCTGACTTCTCACTTGGATCTGTGTCCTGGGCCCAGGATGTCTCACACACTGGACAGGGCACGTACTGCTCCATAAGTGGGGTCCCATCGCTTTCTGTGGCTGTCAGGGCTACATGGGAATAAAAGAGGAGACAGCCCATGGAAGTGGCTGTAGATAGGTCCCCCGAAACTCTGGGCCAGGTGAGCTTTTACAGGAGGGAGTCTGTCTGCCCCTAACTGGATCCCAGGGAAATTCAGTGCCTTGCTTGGTATCTTATTGTCTTGTTTTTGAAGCAAGGTTTTTGCTATTTATAGTCAAGACTTCAAATTCAGGATCCTTTGGCCTCAACTGGGAATACAGCATGCACAACATTTGGCTTCCAGAGACTTTTTGGACAGTGCAATTGTTGATCCCAAAGGATTTCCTGGGGAAAGACTGCCTGGAAGGCTAGACCCTGAGCAAGGGCTTTGCAGCTCTGAGCAGGTTAGTGGAGGGGGAGCAAGATGAGAGGAGAGTGGGGACACCATGTGCATGAACAGAACTGAATCTGAGCTATACTCCACCATCCCAACCACAACTAGAGCAAATTAGAAACATAAGGCTTGCAAACTGAGATGTTTTTGGGCTACCAAATGCAGGGGATAATGAGTACAGATGATCATAGGGAAGCCAGTTATCTCACATAGGTTCCCCTCCCAAAAGACATAACTTTTCTGTGTGCCTGTAATTAAGAAACAACTTCTGAGGTATGGCAGGGGCAGCAGTCTGCTTTGTGCAAGATAGGAGGTGGCTGCCTAGGACTGACTCCCTAGGAACACCTGGCATCCACAGGAGTCCTGCTTGGGAGGATCTCTAGGCCACCAGCTTGTGGTGCTGGCTCCAGGGTGCCTGTCTCAGGGACTTGGTTGAGACCTTTCTGTCTCAAGTGACTGTCTACTGTGCTCAGCAGTGAAATCCCCCAGCACCTTCTGGGGTGGGGTACTGACTGGGAGTGAGTTTCAAAGTACCCGCAGGGCTGATATGGACCTAGAAGACCCTTGGATGACTACAATCTCACAAACTGCCACGACTCACACTAGATAGCTTTCTCGGAGAGCCCCCTCTAGGCCACTTGTCCTTGTTGGTCATCCTTCCAGCCACCATGCTCAGACCCCCTGAAGTAAGGCAGATCCCAGTGTCCTGAATGTGCATCCAGTGGCATCAAACACTTTCTCGACACCCTTATGGGATATAGGATGTAGGGCAGGGGAGCAGGCCAGGTGGTCAGGAAGGCAGGCTTAATAGGTAAGGGATCCCAAAGCTGCTCATGTTTGGTCCCCAGAGGCTGAGAGCTCACCTGGCAGGCAGCCTCCTCCCCATAGCTACTCCCTGTAGCTTGTTCTGTTTCCACCCCAGCAGCAAAACACAGAGGACCCCAATAGCTTCATTTCAAAAAGTATTTTCTTTGGATGAATTGTCAACAAGGAACCAGATCCAAGGGTTCGAGAAGGGCTGCATGGCACCACCAGGATGGGCAGGGCCATGCAAGGACAGAGGACAGGCCCCTTAGCAGCTGTGCTTCCCTTCCCCTGAGCCAGGGCCAAACTCCATGTATGAGTCCTCTTAATTCCTGCCCTATTGTCTTTACTGCACACAGGACACCTGTGGGACTCACACTAAGCATGTCTTTAGGCCATGGGTGGGACTCACAGTTCTTCCTCTTCCCACATTCTGAGGGCAGTCAGAAGGCCTAGTCTTGACCCGTTCCCTGTCTCAGCCCAGACATGGACTCCCAGAGGGCCCAGGACTACCTAAGCAAACAGCTGAATCCTAGTGGGAATTTTGCTCCCCCAAAGAAGCAGCCACACCTTGATTTATGAACCCATAATAAGCACAATCAAAGGCTTTGTTCCAGAACATTCTCTCACCAGGAAACCACTGGTCAATCAGGGAGTTGACATGGTCTGTGATAAACGCCATTGCTGAGAAGTCCCTGATTTCAGATTGGCAGATGATTTTAATCCCTCCGCTTTTTTTCTTTTTCCAGTTCACATCCGAGGATTCCACACTGCAATCCAGAAATGAAGAGGAACCCATTGTCATCCTGCCAAGGGCCTGGGGTGATCTTGCTGCATCCAGGGGTGGACTCGGCACCCAGGGACCCCTGGGGACTGCATGCCCTACAGGATATCGGAGTGACACCTCTGTTTATATGCTTATGTTTGCGGACCTGTATTATCCTGGTCTGCCGCCCACCATAGCCCCCAAGTAGGGTGAACTCAAACCCTGGACTGTGGCTGCACACCCGACCCTCTGCCCATCCTGCAGAAAGAGTGGAGGATGGGTGAGCGAGCACATGAGGAACTCCAGGACATTCATAAGGAGGGTCTCCATTTCTAGCAAGCTACCATGATAAGCCTGTCTCAGGATCAGAGTTCTGCACCCTAAATGGAAGGGACACTGTGTGGGGCTGTCACAGGCCCACTTCCACGGCATTATGCTGACCACGCAGGTGAACATCCACATGCTCCTACCTGAGGTAGCCCCCATCAAAAGTGACCAGCAGCCCTTCCTGCCAATAGATGGTCTGATTTCTTTTCACTCTGAACGTGCTACAGCGATTTCTCTGGTTTCCTGTAAAACTGTAAATGGTGACTTTCCTGTTTCTGCTTTTAGTATTCTTCTTGCTTTCAAAAAGCTGAAAGACAGAGAGAAAAGACCCTGCTTAAGCATTCTGAGCTCCGCTCTGGCCCTTCTCAGGGCTTTGAGGAGGCCGGGCTGGCCCCATCTTGATAAATCACTGCAGACTTTCCCACCAGGCCTCCCACCCCCGCTGCTCATCCCTGCTGCCAAATGAACTGCTGCGCAATCTGGAAGGGTCTCCAGGGTACCCTGGGAACAGATTCTCCAAGAGATTGTAAATAGGCTGTTCTTCTGAAAAATCCTTTCCAGCCTGACTTCGCAAGTGAAAATGTATATTAGAGAAGGTGGGCAAGAAAGAAAACACAAGCGATAAAACAAATGAAAACAAACAACAATAATAAACAACAACCAACTTAACACCCATCAGGCAGAACATTAAGATTTTGAAAGCTATGATTTAAGGATCTTTTCCTATCTACATGTATGTTTAAAAATCAGCTGAATCCATTTTATAGTCCTAATTTTATATACTTTTCAGGCTGGGGATGTAGCTATGTGAAGAACTTCTCTACCATACACAAGGCCGAGAGTCTATTCCTAGCACTGAAAAAAACAATCTTTACTTTTAAAAACATCATGGTTTAGGGCTGGAGAGATGGCTTAGCGGTTAAGCGCTTGCCTATGAAGCCTAAGGACCCCAGTTCGAGGCTCAATTCCCCAGGACCCACGTTAGCCAGATGCACAAGGGGGCGCACGCGTCTGGAGTTCGTTTACAGAGGCTGGAAGCTCTGGCGCGTCCATTTTCTCTCTCTCTCTCTCTCCCTCTCACTCTCTGCCTCCTTCTCTGTTGCTCTCAAATAAATAAATAAACAAACAAAAAAAAAATAAAAAAAAACATCATGGTTTCTATGCCATTATAAACTCACATGAATGCTGGGCATGGTGGCACATGTCTTTAATCCCAGCACTCAGGAGGCAGAGGTAGGAGGATCGCCATGAGTTCGAGGGCATCCTGAGACTACATAGTGAGTTCCAGGTCAGCCTGGGCTAGTGTGAAACCCAACCTCAGGGAAAAAACAAACACACACACAAAAAAACAACCCACTCACTTGAGCCAGGCGTGGTGACGCACGCCTTTAATCCCAGCACTCAGGAGGCAGAGGTAGGAGCCACCCTGAGGCTATACAGTGAACCTTGGCTAGAGTGAGACCCTACCTCAACCCCCTCCCCCCGTAAAAAAAACAACAACTCACTTCAGAGCTAGAGAGATAGCTCAGCAGTTAAGGTGCTTGCCTGCAAGCCCAAGGATCCAGGCTCAATTTCCCAGAAACCATATAAGTCAGATGCACATAAGCCAGATGGCACATGCATCTGGAGTTCGTTTGCAGTGGTTAGAGGCCCTGGTGTGCCCAACCTCTCTCTCTCTCTAATAAATAAATAAAAATTTCCAGGCATGGTGGCTGAGGCCTTTAAAAACAAACTCACTTGAGGTTAATTTTTTGATGGGTGTGTGTACGGGTGCATGTGTGCCATGGCACTTATGTGTGGAGGTCAGAGGACAACTTCAGGTGTCGGTGCTGCCTTCAGTCTCGTTCAAGGCAGGCTCTTTCACGGTTTTCACCACTCTGTTCACCAGCTAGCCCATGGGGCTCCACTTCCCACCTCACGATAGGCTTGCTGGGATTACACACGCCTTCTATAGTGTCTAGTTTAACGTGGGTTTTGAGCCATCTCCCCAGACCAAAATTTATTTTTTTAAAGCTATGAAGTATAGTAACTTCTTATACCATTCCCTTCCATTAGACATTTATGCTGGGTCCAATTTTGCTCTCTCAAATACATGGTGACGAGCATGGAAGACACACAAAGATTTCTCTGGTTTCAGATAATTCCCTCAGTTCTGACATTCAACAGTCAGATTATCGGTCAAAGAGCCTGAAGGCTCTGGATGTGTAGTGATGACGTGGGTTTGGAATGGGGACATTATCAGATATTGTCATGACCCACAGGGCTGGCTATACTATGCTTAGTTCTTGGTTGATCTGACAGATGAAAAGTGGCATCCATTGCTGCAGGAATCTGCGTGCCTTTGATGAGTGATGAGCCGAATGCTCACCTCCTCCATCCTCCTTCGGAATTTCAACAGGGCTTCTTTCTGCATTTTGACTTTTCTAGTAGGGATGATGCCAGGGAAGGGAGGGACCTGCCTCTGTGCCTAGCTGCCCTCTCCCCTTGTGAGCTCAGCCTCCCATGATGCTGGGGCTAAGTGGCCTCCCACTTAGAACACAGCAGGGCACAGAGTTCAAAGGGAGGACAGAGGGACAGATGGACCCCTAGGAAAGCTAGCGTTGCACCCACTCTTTCAGCTAGTACACCCTGGTGCCATTGTAAACAAATCTCCTCTCTTACTAACACAGGTCTCAACAGTTCTAATTGATTTTCAAGCTCTTGTCTTTGTTTCTCTTCCCATTTCAATAAAATAGGAAGATCAGAGAAAGCTTTATGGGGCCAAGAAATTATAATTCAATGAGGGTGTTATAATTAGAATGTAGCAAAAACTCAAACATATCAATGTCAAAAGAATTCAACTGTCAAGGTGCATGCCAGGGGTTCACAAACAAGACTGTTGTAATCGACAAATAGCTGGCTTCTATCCTGGAGTTTCTGAGGACCTGGGGTGGGGCTTGAGCATTGGCATTCCTCACAGGATCTCTACTGAGCTGGGAACCCCACTTTGAGAACCACCACTGTAGGCAAATATTACTTCCATGTTGTTGTATTGTGTGAAGTGTTTACTGAGAGTGGGACCACCTTGGTATAACTTCAGCTGCACCCAGAGGGCATAATCCTTTGATTGGCTCTTCACTGATAGCATAGCAAGTTAATCGTTTTCCATTTGTGGTTCTAAGCTCGGCTGCAGGGTGGAATCATCTGAGAGCTTTGAAAGATACTGAGGCAAGCTGGGCATGGTGGTGTATATCCATAAGCTAAGTACTTGGGAGGCTGAGGCAAGAAAACTGTTACAAGTTCAATGGCATTTACAGAGTGAGACACTGTCTTAAAACAAAATGGGCTGGGGAAATGGCTCAGTGTTTAAAGGCACTTGCATGCCAAGCCTGAGTGCCTTTATGTAGCACCATGTAGAGCCAGAAGCAAAGTGGTATACAAGTGTGTAATTTCAATGCCTATGGCAATGGGAGGTAGAGTCAAGAGATTCTGGAAGTTTGTGGGCCAGCTAGACTGACATACACACGTAGCAGCATAAGCCAAGGATACCCTGTCTCAGCAAAGTGAGAGTACAAGTACCTCCAGGTTGTCCTCAGATCTTCAAGTGTGTATGGTGGAATAATAAAAAAAAAATGCTGGGCTGGAGATGTGGCTTAGCTGTAAGGCACTTGCCTGCAAAGCATAAGGACCCAGGTTCGATTCCCCAGGGCCCATGTAAGCCAGATGCATAAGGTGGCACATGCATCTGGAGTTCATTTGCAGTGGCTGGAGGCCCTGGCATGCCCATTCCCTCTCTGTCTGCCTCTTTTTCCTTCTCTTTCTCTCTCTCTCCCTCTCTCTCACATAAATAAAATAGAACAAATACTGATGCATGGGCAGTCACAGTCAAGATTTTGATTTCAGTGGTCTGTAAAGTGGTCTGTGTCTGTTAGGCTGTCCTTCTAGGTAAATCTAGTATAAGGCCAGGGAAGCAAGGCCATTCTCTGGGGAATAGTTAGAAAGGCCAATTCTTTTTTTTAATTTTTAATTTGAGAGAGAGAGAGAGAGAGAATTGGCATGCTAGGGCCTCAGCCACTGCAATCAAACTCCAAATGCTTGTGCCACCTAGTGGGCATGTGTGACCTTGCACTTGCCTCACTTTTGTGCATCTGGCTTATGTGGGATCTGGAGAGTAGAACATGGGTCCTTAGGCTTTGCAGGCAAGTGCCTTAAGTGCTAAGCCATCTCTCCAGCCCTACAGAGGCCAATTCTTGGCCCAGTGCACACCTACTGTGCCTGAGCTGTGGGAGGTGGGGAGCGTGTGTGCGTGTGTGCGTGTGTGGGGGTGGTCAACAAGTCCATTGGTAGAAAAAGCTCTTCAGGTAATCTGGGGGCAGCTAATATTTGGAAGCAGACCTCTAGCAGGGCACGCACTGACTCAGTCAGGTGGGTGCTGATTCGGTCAATGGGTCTGTGCTAGGTTTGCCTGTCAGCACTCTATTCTAGCATCACCGCAGGAGAGTGGTCTTCTAGCACAGTAGAGGCTACCTACCCTCAAGGGTGTACCTGTAGGAGCCCCTCATGCCTCCCCCTTTCCAGAAACCATGCTACCTGAAGGTCCATCTCGGCCAAGCTGATCAGCATCCGCGCTATGAACCTTTGCCAGAAGCCAACAGGCACAAAGCTCATCTTAAACACCCGCTGGATGGTGTTGGCCATCGGGTGCCGCATGCTGTGGGTGTCCAGCCCAGGTTTGGATGGAAGGAGGTGCGGCAGGAGGTAGCTGAAACACATCAAGGCGACAGGTGACTAGCAGGCCCTGAGCTCTGCTGCAAGGCCCTGGTTCTTGAAGCCAACCTGTGTGTGGAGCCCCCCTCTACTGACAAGGCTCAGGCTGTTGGGCATCTTTACAGGGTCCTGGGAAGTCTAGTTATAGAAAGAGAAGGTGACTCATAGGTTGAGACTGAATGCTGCAAGGGAATACAAAGGTGGGCAAAGTGAGGATGTTTGTCAAAGGGAAGAGATGAAGACATCACTGGTCATAAAAATGCCAGACACAGCAAACTGGCATTGCCTCTCAGCTAACTGGGTTGCGGTTGAGAAATCACTTAACGTTAGCTTTGGTTGGTGAAGGAAAAACAAATACAGCTGCGGAGTTCTAAGGACAACGCAGAGATTGGGGTCAGAGCAACTTTTTTCTTTTTTTTTTTTCGAAGCTGTTTATTGTTCTTGGCCAATTAAGACAACACGATTGCCTTAGAAGTCCAGAACGCGGTGGCTTTGTGCAGAAAGGGTGGTGTTTTATGAGAACACTTGTGGTCATGGTCATCGTAAAAATGTTGCGTCACTGTGTGATCGAGGTGTTCTTGTCTGTTGTCTTTTAAAACAACTGAAAGCTGGGCAGCACTTCCAAGAGTGTGTCTGGAAACTATTTTCTGCAAGCGCTGAAGGGGCAGAAACAGGGTGGCCATAAGCAAGGGCAGCCATGGGCAGCTCCCTGGGCATGCAAAAGCTGGGCTCTTCTCTTAACAAAGGCTTTGCCTTCTGCTCTCCCTTAAATGCATTCAGCCCAATAAATGTCTTCAGCATGTTCTAGAACAGACTCCCCTAAGATCTTATACCTTTGGCCCTGCATAGTCATGGGTTCTGTATCTTTAGAGCCAAGCAACCTTGAGTTGAAAAGACTTTAAAAATTTTGTATCTGTCCTGAACATGTACAGACTTCTTTTTTTCTTGCACTTACTCCCTTAACAACGCAATATAGCAACTATTTTTGGAATGTTTACATTGAATAAGGTGCTAGAAGACACCCAGGGATGATTGAAAGTATATGGAGGACGCGTGTAGGTTCTATGCAAATACTATGCAGTGTTTTCTAAGGGATTTGAACATCCTGGACTGTAGCTTCTTCATGGGGTCCAGGAACCAATCTCCCAGGAGTTCAAGGGATGACTATAAGGGAACGTCAATGATAGCCTGGGCACCCAAACACACAGCTGCAAATCCTGGCCTTGACTGGTTGGTTCTGGGTCTTGAACCCCCTGGAAAGGGAAAGTGTACCCCCCTGGTAGGTTGGAGATGATAGACAGAGGCTGCACAGGTGACCCAGTGTACACAGGTGGTAAGGCATTAAGCTTTTAACCCTTTCAAGTCCTGGGTGAAGGACAATCCCTACCACCCAGCTCCTCTGTCCCAACACTCCGTCTTACTTCCTCACGTCCTGAAAATTCCTTATTCATTCCTCTGCTCAGTCTCTCCCTTGTACAGGAGACCCTCGGCAGTTGCCTCTTGTGCTTCACCCAGCCTGGACCCCTTGTATGTGACTGCTTCGACCAGCCACGCCCTGTGGTCGTGGCTCCTGGCTTTTCTCTCTCCACATAGGTGTGTGTTTGTGGTGAGGTGTCCCGGCACACACAGACAGGTGCTCGGTGCTACTTCTGAAGGCAGAAACCAGATGACAAATCTGATTGGCCGTGGAAGCCAGATCTTGACGGGCGTAGTCTCTGGGACGGCCACTACATCTGGCTAAGAGTTGAGGAAGGCTGTCCCATGTGGTGAGCAACATTGGACTACACATGTGAATTGTTCCTATGTCTGATGGATGTAAGTTGATGAACCCTGGGCAGGGTGTGGTGTGTGCCCCAAGGAGCTGAGGCTAGTCCATGCTTCTCTGCTGAGACAGCTTCAGATATGATGTTAGGACCTTCTCAGAGTCAGTCATGAGCTAAGGCATTTCTTTCTTGCTTATTTTTATTTTTGTATGCATGTATACATGTTCATGGCCATGTGGGTATGACTGTGCATGTGCAGGGTTCCTCTCTCAGGATCTCGTCCTACTGTTGTTCTTTGCTGTACTTGCTGCAAGCTTCTAGGAAATTCTCCTGTCTCCTGTCCCCTAACCACTGTGCTGGGATTAACGAAATCTGCCACAGCTGCTGGCTTTGTATGTGCGTGTGAGTGTGATGTGTGGTGTCTGAACATGTGTGTGCATATGCGCATGCTCCATGGGAGTGCATGTGGAGGCCAAAGGAGAACGCCAGGAGTCCTCTTATCACTCACCTGTGTGCTTTTTTCTTTTCTTTTTATTTTTCTATTTTTGTTTTGAGAGAGAAAGAGGGAGAGAGGGAGAATGGGTGTGCCAGGGCCTCCAGCCACTGCAAACAAACGCCAGACGCATGAGCCCCCTTGTGCATCTGGCTAATGTGGGTCCTGGGAAATTGAACCTGGGTCCTTTGGTTTTGTAGGCAAATGCCTTAATTGCTAAGCCATCCCTCTAGCCCCTGCATGCTTTCTTGAGACAGGGTCTCTCCCTCTACCTGGAGCTACAGCAGCCATTCTGTTGTCTTTTCCCTCCACCCACAGATGGGGGTTATAGACTTGTGTGGCCATGTCCGGCTTTTTATGTGGGTCCTGGGAAATAACATCTAGTGGTCTAGTGGTCTTAAGCAGCAAGTGGGCTTAACCACTGAGAAATCTTACCAGCCAGCCTTCTAGTTTATTTATTTGTTTTACGTGGGGCCTGAGGAAGAATGAACTAGGTACTCAGACTCGTGTGGACAGCCCTTTATCCACTGAACTGTCTCTCCAGCCCGGGCTAAGGCATTTCTGCCTGCAAGCAGTGCAAATGCTCCAATGTGTGTGTATAAGTTCAGAGGTTCCCCGATCCCCTAAATGTTTCCTATGGACTAGAGGAGTTCACGAACTACAGACAGATGACCAGCTCCGAAAATAGCAGTCAAGGCCTCTGTATGCATCGATTCAGCAACTATAGCTGCATCGTTGACCTTACAAAAGCCTACGAGGCAAAGAGCTGGAACTCGCCTAGGGCACAAGGGAACCCTTATGCCTATGCTGAGACAGAGAATGTTCCACTACTCGTGGCTCTGTGTAGAACCAGACACCCAGGCTGCAAATGCTTAAAACAAAACAGTAACAGTACTGTTGACACCTAGTGTCTTAGGAGTTCTTAGGGTAAGAGTCACTTTTAAGTAGTGTGTGTGTGTGCGCGTGTGCGTGTGTGTGTATGTGTGTGTGTTATACTTTACTTCTTATAGCTACTCTAAGGGTAGTAGGTAAAGTGTCCCCTTTTTACAGGGGAGGAAAAAGAAGTGAGATTCATTCTCAGGCTATCAGTTTCTGTGTTCCAACCCTGAGGACTTGGCAAGGATGTAGCTGATTTATTGTTCAACCAAATAGGTAAAAAGATAGAGAGATGGGTATAGATATTCTGATATATCTGCCCTATATAGTATATAGTAGATGGCTAGCATGCTCTTACTGAGTACTAATATGTTATCAGTCCTCTATTCCACTGATAAAATAGCTAGAACAGGGGGCTGGAGGGATGGCTCAGTGATTAAGGTGCTTGCCTGTAAAGCCTAACGATCCAGGTTGGATTCCCCAATACCCATGTAAAGCCAGATGCATAAAGTGGCACATACATATAGAGTTCATTTGCAGCATCTAGAAGCCCTGGTGTGCCCATTCTTTCACTTTCTCTCTCTTCTTGCAAATAAATAAATAAAATATATATTTAAAATAACTAGAACATTGTCATACCATGGCAATAGAAACTCACAGGCTGCCTAACTTTGAGCTTTTTTTCCTTTTTTTGGGGGGGGGATTGGTGCACCAGGGCCTCCAGCCACTGCAATTGAACTCCAGATGCATGTGCCACCTTGTGCGTATGTTCAACTTTGTGCTGTTGTGTCACTTTATATGTCTGGCTTACATGGAATCTGGAGAGTCAAACATGCATCCTTAGGCATTGTGGGCAAGTACCTTAACCGCTAAACCATCTCTTTAGCCCTGATCCTGAGCTTTTATTGGTCAAAGCCAAGGATGCCCCTGAGCATGGAATGAGGGGCCATGGGATCTTAAGTTCCTCTTTGGGGTTCCTATTTTTAGGATTCTGCTTATGGCTTCCATAACCTGGAGCAAAAAGGTCTTAAGGGCCCCTCCCATACCCCAAAGGTCAAGTGTAAAGCTGGATAGGGGTTCAGGCAAGAGGACCCAGGGCTCTCTCCCTAGAGGCCTACTCTGTGCTAGCAGAATCTTTGGGCTAGATGTCCAAGGCCCAGGCAATCTTCAGGGAGCCTCTGGATCTCTGGCATTGGGGTGCATAGTGAAGATGTGCTTCGTGAAAGGCTCATCATAAAGGTCTGTGGGATTAAGACACTAGCTGCTTCCTCCTGGCAACATCAGCATCAAACTCAGGAAGTAGATGAAACAACCTAGGCCAGGAGACCTGGAGTGCCAAGCTGGTTTAGGACAGAATATCTGTCAGGAACTGGGCAGCCACTAAGGATCTTGTCCCTTCAGTCTGGGTCTGCTCAGGGGAGTTGAGTTGTCCAGGGAGGTGCATCCTGACATGGAGAAGCACAGGGAAAGGCAGAGGAGCCAATCCATGCTGCACCAGTGGGGCGGCATATCCCCATACCCACAGTAATCAGCAAGCAACAGCCAACAGAACAAGGAAAAACACAAACACATGGGGTCAACTCAAAAGAACAAGTGAACAAAGTAATAACTAAATGGTATAAATATGAAATAAATGACAAGAGTTTGGGCTTACCCCCAACTATGTAATTAATTGCATTAAGTGTAAATGAACTAAATATTCCTATTAAAAGTCAGAGATTATCAGACTTGATTATGTGCTGTCAGTAAGAGATTCATTTGTATTAGAAATACCCAAGCCGGGCATGGTGGCACACACCTTTAATCCCAGCACACGGGAGGCAGAGGTAGGAGGATTGCCATGAGTTTGAGGCTGAGACTACATAGTGAATTCCAGGTCAGCCTGAGCTAGACTGAAACCCTACCTCAAAATACCAAAAGCAAAACCAACCAAACAACAACAAAAAGAAATACCCAGATAGGGCTGAGAGATGGCTTAGCAGTTAAGGTGCTTGCCTGTGAAGCCTAAGGACTCATGTTCTACTCTCCAGGTCCTACATGAGCCAGAAGCACAAGGTGACACAAGCGTGCAAGGTCACGCATGTGTACAAGGTGGCGTACGACTGCAGTGGCTGGAGGCCAAATGAGCCAATGGGAGCTGTTATGTTATGTTATGTCTGCTATGGGGGAAACCAATGGATCTCTAATTGGATTGGAGGCCCACTCCACGGCAGGGAACACATGCCTGGTACTGAAAACCTATGACAGGGGAAGTCATGAGCCCAAGGGGTGCAACTCCTGCTGGTGTCTGGATAAATGCATATATTATGCTCATCAAACTGCCCAGTAAGCACTTCTCTCAATGTTCATACCCATATATTAATGCTATTCTCATTTTTGGTTAGAGAAGCTACTCTTTTCAGATGGTGGTGACCTCTGGGATGACTCAAAAGGCAACATAGTGCTGAGAAGAAGTGACAGAGGAGTATTCAGTACTGAAACATCTCTATCACACCTTCCAAGGCTCAGGGTCCATTGCGGAAGAGGTGGTAGAAAGAATATAAGAGCCAAAGGAAGGATAGGACTCCTTACAATGCACTCTTCCAGACACAAAATGGCCTGGATATCCATGACCTGGCAGTGCCTGGTCCTACCTACACAAGACCCTCATAATAGGAGGAAAAGTTGATGACATCAAAATAAAGGAGAGACTGGTTGAGAGGGGCAAGGGGTATGATGGAGAGTGGAGGTACAAAGTGGAAAGGGAGGGGAGAAGGAATAGGAATTATCATGGTTTGTTGTGTATAATTACAAAAGTTGTCAATAAAAAACTAAAATAAATTAAACAACTATACTACTGTGCTATCAAAAATTACTTTGTGCAGTTAAGTAAAATAAAGATTATCTGAATACAAGGAAGGCAGTATCACAACGATCAATTTGATAACTGAGGTAGTACTAAGTGACTAGCCGGGGGGTAGATTATTCAGTGTGGATCCACTGGTCAAAGGATGAGTCATGTCCCAGGTGTCAGAGTGAGAAAGATGGCGAGAAAGTTCATTATGCTATTGGGAACGCTATAGCATCTAAAACTAATGAACTGTTTATCCAAGGAATTTTTCCACTTAATATTTGCAGACTGTAGTTGGTCATGGTTAAGTGAGATTTGAGAATATGAAAAGTCAGCTAAGGAGAGATGACTGCAAAGCACCTCAATTTAAAGAACGACACGACGAGGAAAGGTCCAGTCGAGAGCGATGTCTGTGTGAGGTGCAGGCGTGGAGATCAGGTGTACAGAGAGGAATTAAGGGCCCATGCAGGGCAGTGTGGGTGACGTGTCCAGCGGGATGAGGAAGCAGAGGCGAGAAGGGGTTGCTGAGCGCCTCGCAAGCGGCAATGTGGAGGCTCAGCCCAAGGCTCGGAGGGGGCTCCCCCGGGAACTCTGGAGACCTTCCTGCCAGGCAGTGAACGAGCAAGCAGCTTGCCTGGAGGGCTCCAGCCACATCTGGAAGAGAAGCCTGGTGAGGGAGATGCCAGGGGCAGGAGGGGAGGCAGACTTCTCAGAGGCTCAGGAGCTGACTGCTGGGGGTGGTTTCAGTGGAGACAGGGCGGAGCAGCTGGTGCACAGAGACATGAAATAGGAGAGGAGCGGGGGCGGGGCCAGACGGTGAGGAGGAAAGGCAGCAAAAGATTGTTTTGGAGCCAGGCGTGGTGGCGCTCGCCTTTAACCCCAGCACTCGGGAGACAGAGGTAGGAGGATTGCCGTGAGTTCAAGGCCACCCTGAGACTTCATAGTGAATTCCAGGTCAGTCTGCACTAGGGCGAGACCCTACCTCGAAAAACAAAACAAAAACAAACAAACAAAAAAAGTTGAAGTTTGGTCTGAGAAGACCTGCACCTGTCACAGCCAACCCCCTTCAGAGTCAGTGTCAGCTCGGCGTGCGTTGTGAGCCAGGCTGTGTAAATGGCATCACCATCCCTGTCATTCATTCACCATACAACCAAGCCATTAACTCCCACAAGGAGAATCACCAAGATTCTTTTTAACGCCATCCTGGAATGTTTTTATAAACTTTTTCAATAAATGTACTTTTTCCAACTTCCTGACAAGAGTGGCCCATGGCGCTGGAGGGGTGCCCCCAGATGGGCCAGCTGTGCCTACTGTTCTATGACAGACAGCAGGTCACCCCCAGGCGCCGGTCCATTTGGGAGGGAGTGATGGCAGCAGCCCCAAACCCCCTGGGAATCTCCTTGAGACCACAGTGACCTTTGATCCTGCTCTGTCCTCCAGGGAGCCACTAGCACAGTGGGACTGAAGCCTCACCTGTCGTTGGCAACGGGCAGGGCGATCTCGAACTTGGCGAGGAACTGGAAGTACTGCTCCTCTGTCTGCTGTGTGAATCCCGTCCCCACCAGCAGCATCCTGAGGTCCTCTGCTCGGATCACCCCGTTCTTCGCAACTGCCCGGGAGCCCTTGATATTAAAGATCCTCTGCAAGCATTCCGATAGCCAAATGGGGTCAAGGAAGTAGAGATTCCTAAGACCATGGCTAGTGTCTGGGAAGTGCAGCAGGGCTCCCGTTTCTATGAGGAAGCTGATGGCTGCAAGGAGTGGGAGGAGGAAGCAGTGTTAGACAGAGGGCAAGAGGACCCTGTTCCCACATGGGTGAGGGGCAGTCACTTAGCCTTGTCAGGAACAAAACCACACTGATGAGGTGCTGGACCCTCCAGACAGGGTGGGCAGATGGAGCTCAGGCTCCCTAGTAGCATCTTGTGATTCTTGCCAATGTCCTGAGCTGATGGCTAAACAGCTCTTGGGGATTCTTGTTATTCTCAGATTCAGTATCTGCAAATCCCCTGAAATCTGTGACCCCATAAGACCAACACCTGGTATGCTTTTTTTTTTTTCTTTCTTAAATCACGTGCAGACCTATGCAGGACTTTGTGAAAAATCTGAGTGGCCCGGTGTTTTTATCCAACTGAGGTTGGACAAGGAGATACTCTAGTTCCTTGCTGCAGCTCTCAGACTTTTTTTGTTTGTTTCCTTATTTATTTATTTATTTTTTAAGGTAGAGTCTTGCTCTAGCCCAGGCTGACCTGGAGTTCACTATGTACTCTCAGGCTGGCCTTGAACTCATGGTGATCTTCCTACCTCTGCCTCCTGAGTGCTGGGATTAAAGTGTGTGCGTCACCAGGCCTGGCTTCTCACACTGTTAATGGGTGTTCCTTTTGTAGTGCCACATTTTAAATTCTGGGGGGTAATTTTGCTGTTCATATGATCTTCAAACATAGGCTATAGGGCTGCCCAGTATTGCTAAGTGTAAGAAGTCTGCAACATGACTTACAGAGAAAACACACACATTAGGTAAGCATTCGTCAGGCACAGGTCATGGCAGTTGGCCATGAGTTCAGTGTTAATGAATCAACAATGTATGTTAAATAATGTGTTTTTTTTTTAAATATAGGCACATATAAAACAAAGCCATACATTGACTGGTCGATGAAAATGTGACCAGAGGCTTGCAGGAACCTACGGTCATTTGAATGTGGAATATCCCCCATAGCCTCATGTGCTCTGAATGCTTGGTCTCCAAACGGTGGTAGTTTGGGAGGCAGAGCCTTGCTGGAGGAGGTGTGTTGCTGGGAGCAGGTTTTGGGGTGTTATAGCTCAGGTTCCCCCTTGCCAGAGCTCAGATCACTCTTGCTTGCTTTCTGCCAGTTGCTGTGGTAAGATGTGATATCCAGTCTCTGCTCTATCATCCTTTTCCTGCCAGCTGAAACTTGAGACTGTACACCAAAATAAAACCTTTCCTCCCATTGGTTGCTTTTGGTCAGGTGGTCTTGGTATGTCCCAGCAATGAGAGGTAACTGCAACAGAACCTAACCCTGCATTTCTCCAGGAGCAATGGTTTAATATTTGCTAGTTCAGTGGTTATGGTGACTTCTGAGACTCTAACTATAACGGTTATTGAGAAGTGATTGTAGTTCTTTAACATCTCTTTGTCCTCCTGGACTGCTGGCCCTGGAGGACAGGACCAGCTCACTTTGTTCCTGTGTATATGCTCTGTTGAGCAGCTGATTGTGTCCACTCTGTTCAAGGGGAGAGGAGCCGGCTGGAGGGATGGTGGCAAGGAGGAGTGGAAGGAAGGAAGGGAGAAGGCAGGTAAGACATTGGGCAGTTTATGGTTTGCTCATGGAAACCTGTCAGCTTACGTTGTACTGAGAGGGTCAGATGGGAGTTAGTGAATGTGGAAGTTTCTACTTCTTCCTATAGCTGCCTCATCCCACCTTTCCTGAGGACTTTACATTTTTGCCCAGCCTCCAGGCTCCCTCACCTGCTGGGTGCCCACCCCCAGCACACCAGCATCCAGACCCCCTTCACTCATACCCACTGGATGCCAAAACCTGTCCCACCAGCCTCCAGGCCCTCCTTACCCATCTCTGCTTGGTACCCACCTCTGACCCACCAGCCTCCAAGTCCTCCTCACAAATGCCCACTGGGTGCTCAAATCTAGCCCACCAGTATCTAGGGTCCCCTCCCCCATGCTTGCTGGGTGCCTATCCCTGGCCCACAAGCCTCCAGGGGCCCCTCAACCCATTCCTGCTGGGTGCCCATCCTCAGCCCACCGGACTGCAGGTCCTCGTAGTCTTTGATGTCATTGCCGGGCGTCTGCTCCACCAGCTGCTCCAGCTGCCTGTCGGTCAGATACTGCACTTCGTCACCCAGGCTGCGGCGCTGCTGCTCGGCCAGCACAGCCTCCTGCAGGCTCAGGTAGCTCCTGGGGATCTGGGCACAGATAAGCTGAGGCTAAGCACCTCAGGTCCAAAGGAGTGCTGTGAGGTCCAACAGTTCCTACTCACCCCGCTACCACAGTCCTAAAGCCAGAGGACTCTCCAAGCCTCCCCTGCCCCCACTTAAAACTGCTGCCCTTCAACACAGACTTGTATCCTACAGCAAAGAGGGAGAGAACTGGACCCTTTTGGCCTAAGTGGATCGTGGGGAGGGGAGGGTATCACTTACTAGCCTTCCAGCAAGCCTCTGGCAGCCGATGGTGCTGCCCACGTCCTTCATATTGCATGTGACGTGGAAAATCAGCTGCCGCAGCCCCTCCTGCCCTTCCAGGCTCTTGCAGGAGATCTCGCTGTGTGCGCAGAAAGGTGAAACATAATCACATCATGCACTCAGTGGGCCTGTTTTCCCCATCCTGGCTGGGCTGGAGGACTCATTGAAGACGGCACAAGAAGTTTATGGAGGCCTTGCTCTGTGAGCATCCCATGCTGTGTCCCACAGTACATCATTCAGGCCTGTCTTTCTAACATACCAAGTTTATAGAGGAGGAGTAAGACCAGAGGTACTGGGACTCTCAAGGGTGCAAGTTGGGAAGGAGCAGAATCAAGCTGGAACCAGTACTCTGACTCAAGCCAGTACTTTTTAAAAAAATTTTATTTGAAAGAAAGAGAAAGAGGGAGGGAGAGAGAGAGAGAGAGAGAGGGAGAGAGAGAGAATGGGCATGCCAGAGCCTCCAGCTGCTGCAAATGAACTCCAAATGCATGTGCTACCTTGTGTATCTGGCTTACGTGAGTCCTGGGGAATCGAACCTGGGTCCTTTGGCTTTGTAGGTAAGCGCCTTAACCGCTAAGCCATCTCTCTAGCCCTAGTCCTCTTATTATAGGCCCTTCAGGTCTTTCTCAGGGCATATCAGAAGCCTCAAAAACCTCATCCTTCATTTTGACTCAGGCTGACAGGTCCCAAGCCTGATCCACTCACCAGTGCCCATGGGGCTCCTCCACAGAGTGTGGGAATCTGAGAGCCACCAGGACAGCTGCAGCAACACATGTTTTATTCTCACCAGGGGACCCTCACTTCATTTACTGAGCCATGATTTGCAAAGTAAGTACAGCAGCCCTGTAACCGTGAGGGCTCTTATGAGAATCCAACGACAAGAGGTAAGTGGAGTGGCATGCCCAGGGCACCTGGTCCCATCTGTACACGCCCACTCCTCATACTGTGCACACTTTCAGATTCAACAGCTGCTCTCAGGTCTACCGATCCAATGCAAGGACTGGGATGCCTCCCCCGGGGCACGTCCCTGATCAGTGATCTGAAGATGGGATGGGCAGAGCCAGAGTTCACGCCTCTTTGACCCACAGGAGACATGCACCCGTGGTACTGGCCCTGGGGGAGGACCTGGAAAGGAAGCACAGGGAAGTGTCTCTACGCTCTGTCTCTCTGGTTGTCTAGTGGGTTTTGCCCTGCCCACGGTGCCACCTTCTGCCCAATGGAGCTCAGCCCTTGGGAAGCAGATCTGGCAACTTAATGACCAACATGTCCATGGAAGCAGCACTGAGCAGGATGCTGAGGACACTCACTGTAAGTGCTTGAACGTGATGTCGGGGAAGCCCGTGGCTCTGGACCCTGAGGGCGAGCGGCAGAGTGCCAAAACATAGGCACGCAGTGTGGCAATCCTCTCCACTCGGAATTTGGCTTCGATTAAGTCCAGGTGAGTCCCGACCACCAGCACAACGGCATTTGGGGCCTTGGCCTGTGACAGAGAAGCCCACAGCTGAGTCCTTGTGTCCATTCACTGAGCAACATACAAAACATGTGTGCCAACCCTGGATGTTAGTGGCACTCTCAGCCACCATCCTGTGGTCCACTGGGCACTGCAGGGCATCTGAAATGCTCGTGACCTTCTCCATGCAGTGAGTGCTGAGTTCAGACCATGAGAGGTATGTCCGATCCTTCAGACAGTCTATGAGTCCCTGAGAAAGGTGCTGACGTCAGGCCAACAGCACTTGATGCCATGAGAGGAAGTGCTGCCTCTTTTGTATGCAAGGGCAGGAGGTCTTAAGTTTAAGATAAATGAGAAAATTATGAGTACTTCAGCCCTGGGCCGAGTCAAGTAGGACTACAATTCTGGGGCCCTCATTGAGAGCCCTTCAACATGCACAACATTTCTCCCTCACACAGTTCTTTTGTTCTGAGCACAGGCATACTCCAGAGAAGCCACGGGACCTGAGGACCGGAGGGAAGGGCCGGTGGCTCCTCACCTCGATGTTGAGCAGCCAGAACTGGAGGTTGGCGACGGCTTCCTCCCCTAGTGCCAGGTTCCAGACCACCACGTACAGGGCCTTGTCTGTGAAGAAGCACTGATTGACGGTGGCCATGCTGGCGGGGCCCCCGATGTCCCAGACATTGAACTCCACAGACTCAACCTACTTGAGCAACAAGGCACAAAAAGAGGGGCATCTGAGTGACCAGAAAGTTAATAAACCACATCAAGTAAAACTGACAACTTAGGATCTGTCTGAAAAAGATGTGGCCATGGAAAAGTTATAGATATCCTTAGAGGACAAGGGGCCTGGTGTCATGAGGGTAGGCTTCTAGGGGTTTCCATCTGCTGGTAACAGAGCAGGGTGTCTGGGGAACATCATGGGGTGTTCAGCTGGCTCTGTTTCATCTGCCCACGGTTGGAAGACATCTGGCTGCTCCATTCTTGCATCATGGCTCCCACCCTCTGTGCGAGGGTCAGATGAAGGAGGTGCCTCCAAGCTTTGCAGGTCAGAGAGCAGCACCCACCAAGGAGGATGGGAGAGAACCCTGATGTGGGACTCTAACAACAGAGAACTCTGGGGTTTCTGGGAAGGCTGTGTAAATGGTGGTTTCTCTATGGCTGCATGAGGTCACAGCTGGCTTGGGAAGCTAAGGCTGCAGTTAGATGTAGCCAAGAGTCATTTCCACAAGGCAGCATTTTGGCCTCCAAGACACAGACAGTATGCTGACTTGGTTTTGTGTACAGATGCAGACAGATGTTCTCAGCCGGCTAAAGGTCAGCCACCCAGAGCAGCAACAGGACCTTCAACGAAAGGGGGAGTCCAATAATGGCAGGAGAAACAAATACAAGTTTACCCCCTAGGCCTCAGACAACTAGTCGCTAAAGAACAGCTGGGAGGAAACAATGACTGAGTCATTGTTGAAAAAGCAAGGTCAAAGGGATTGTAGAAGATTCTGGTTATTTTAGAGAACCTTCCGACATGAGTCAGCTAGACTCACTCCCAGGATGTTCTGGGTGGGCCTGGTATTCATTATCTCACTGTTCTGACCCTGACAGACTGGGCCCTGTTTTTACTTATTTGTTTATTTTGGGTGCTGGGGACTAAACCCATGGCCTTTCACATGCTAAGCATGGGTTTTCCCACTGATCTATATTCCTGACTCCAGGAGCTCCATTCTTGTGAGTGTGGGCATGTGCA
This sequence comes from Dipus sagitta, assembly GCA_036346955.1. Classification (NCBI taxonomy): domain Eukaryota; kingdom Metazoa; phylum Chordata; class Mammalia; order Rodentia; family Dipodidae; genus Dipus; species Dipus sagitta. Next base: position 133,202,238 of record CM070772.1, on the reverse strand, counting down.
TGCCACAGCATGTGTGGAGGTCAAAGGACAAAGGTAGATCCTTACCATTTTATTTTTTTTGAGAGACAGGCTGGCCTCGAACTGACTATGTAGTCAAGGACGACCTTAACTTCCTTTTGCCTCCATCTCCCAAATGCTGGGATTACAGTTTACACTGTGTCCAGTTTATGCAGTGCTTGGGTTCTGAGCTCAGGGCCTCATGCACACTAGACAGACACTTTACCAACTAAGCTACATCCCTAGCACTTTCCACCTTATTTGAGGTGGGTTTTCACATTGTTCCCTGGGATAATGCCAGGAGAGCTGGACTGTGTGTGAACTTCAGAGTCTCCTATCTCTGTCTCCCTTCTTGCCTTAAAGCACGCCAGGATTACAGACACTGCCACTATAGCGTCTGGTTGTACGTGTTTTCTAGAGGTCTGAATTCGGTATTTAGGCTTGTGTGGCAAGTGCTTGATTCACTGGGCCATCATCTCCCTAGCCTGATGACCCCATGGTAAAGGGGACAATCCTGAGTACATGTTAGAACCACATTTAGCTTGAATGCCTCACTTCTCCAACTGTATTTCCCTGATCTAAAGGTGGTTTGATGTGAAAATCTCTCTACTGAAACTAACCTCTCACTGCACTGTACCTAGGGGCGATGTTCCATAGGTGTGGCCCCTCGGATTTCTACACTGCACCCTGTATCCCCGAGCCATCGCAAAGTGGCAGAAACACAAAGCTCGCAGGTCAGGTTGTCACTGTCTGACCAGCTCCTGATCGGAGCTCAGAGGAAAAGTTAACCATCTTCTGCTATGTTCTATGAATGGAGCACTCTTATGATTTATCTCTGAAATGTCCCCCATAGGCTCATGGTTTGAACACTTGGTCCTCTACTGATGGAGCTGTTTTAGGAGGTTCTGGAACCTTTGGGAGGTGAGGCTTAGCTGGAGGAAATAGGGCACTGGAGGTGGGTTCTATTGTCTCTAGCCACTTCCTTACTCTCCGTAGCTGCCACAGTGTGAAGAGCTGTCCTCGATCACACGTACCCACTGCCACGACGCTCTGCTCAAACACACGGGGCCAAGCGGAACCCTCTGAAACCACAAGCCAAGATACATCTTTCCTCCTGGAAGTTGTTTCTGTTGGGTATTTTGGGTATTACAATGTGAAAGTAAACAATACAAGCGCCATATCTACAACTCCACAGGCTCTCTGCTCTACATCAATAGCAAGAACATATTCATTTCCATCTGCCTGGTAGTAAATGGAAAAGATGGTGATGAATAGGTTGGAGAAAGATTCACCTTACAGGAAGTGCCTTAACTGCTAGGCCACCTCTCCAGCCCAAGATGCACTTTAAACAGCATATACAATGGGACTTTTCACCACTTGAGTGAAAGCAGGAATCAGGGAGGACAGAGAACTGATTCCTGGGGAATTTCCTCAGCTTCCTTGTTAGGGGGCAAATAGATGCTGGGCTGTCTCAGGGCCTGGGGCGGTCCTTTGTTCTCAGCATTAGAGGAGCTCTACTTCAGCCCATCTCACTAAATCTTTGGGGTCAATGGTGAGGCCTAAACACTGTCAGTTTCATTCTTTTTAATTTTTTAATTGTTTACTTATTTTGAGAGAGAGAAGTAGAGAGACTGAGAAAGAATGGGCATGCCAGGGCCTCCAGCTCCTGCAAACAAACACAAGACACATGTGCCACTTGTGCATCTGGCTCACATGGGTCCTGGAGAATTAAACCTGAGTCATTAGGCTTCATAGGCAAGCACCTTAACCACTAAGCCCTCTCTCCAGATCCCCTTTTTTAATTTTAGAAGAATATTTCTTGGACCTCATTTGGTATTTATATCAAGGTAATACTGGTTTTATAGAATGCATCTTTGTATTTTACCAAGTAATCCGAGGAACGTTAGGATTAATTTTTTTTGGGGGGGGGCAGGGTCTCACTCTGACCTAGAACTCACATTGTAGTCCCAAGCTGACTTCAAACTCATGGTGATCCTCCTACCTCAGTCTCCTGAGTTCTGGGATTAAAGGTGTGAGCTACCACACCTGGTTTTAGCATTGATTCTTTAAACATCTGGTGGAATTTGGTAGTGAATCCAACTCAGTCTTGAGTTTAATTTAATCATTATGTTTTGAGTGTGTGTGCATGTGTGTGGTATACACAGGAGTGTGTCTGTGCACAGGAATGTGTCCTATGCACACATGTGGAGTCCAGAGAAAGAGGTGTCCTCCTCTATTTCTCATCTGCCTTATTTTCCTGTGATAGTCTTTCACTGAACCCCATTTTTTGGTGAGATTGGCTGACCAGAGAGCTCCAGTGATCTTGTCTCTGTCAATCATGTGTAGCCATGCTCAGCTTTATTTTTATTAGTGAGTGAGTGAAAGAGAGAGAGAAAGAGAGAAAGAGAGAGAGAGAGAATTGGCATGCCAGGGCCTCAGCCACTGCAATCAAACTCCAGACTTTTGCACCACCTAGTGGACATATATAACCTTGTGCTTGCCTCACCTTTGTGCGTCTGGCTTATGTAGGATCTAGAGAGTCAAACATGGGTCCTTAGGCTTAACAGGCAAGTGCCTTAACCACTAAGCCATCTCTCCAGCCCCGTGCTCAGCTTTTGACATGGGCACTGAGGATTGAACTCAGGACCCCAGGTTTGCACAGCAAGTGCTCTTAGCCAATGAGCTCTCTCCCCAGCCCTCACTGCTGTTTTTATTTTATTTATTTTACTTGAGAGAGAGAGAGAGAATGGGCATTTCAGGGCCTTCTGCTGTTGCAGACGAAACTCCAGATGTATGTGCCACCTTGTGCATCTGGCTTTATTCTGGGGAGTTGAACCTGGGTCCTTTGGTTGTGCAGGCAAGCACCTTAACTGCTAAGCCATCACTCCAGCCCCCTCATTGCTGTTTTTAAAAGACCCCCACCTCCCCCCGCCACTACCACTGAAGGAAATCCAGTGGATAGGCAGGGTTAAATATCACTGGCTCATAGCCTCAACTTCATTATGACAGGAAAAACGACAAGGTCATGTAAAGAATTAATCTGCCACCCTTGGCAGAGCTGGTTTGGAGTGGCATAGAACGGACCTGCAAACACCTTGGGCCATGTACACTAGGCTAAGAACATCCGGGCTTTTCTTGGGAGAGGAGAAAAGGGTCCCGCCAAAGGTCTCTCCCACCCTGCATTCCCATTATCCTTGACCTTGGCTTTGGAGCCTGATGGCCTCTGAAGCTCCCACTTGGTGGTCCTGATGGTGGCCTCACTGTGCATTCCCTGGGGAGCCCTTCCCGTCTGCAAGATCTCCAGGAGGGAGGACTTGCCCTGGCGCGGGGGGCCCACGAAGATCATCTTCATCAGCTTGCACCTCTCCGCTTTGCGCAGCTGAGCACGCAGGAAGGACAGTGTTGCTTTGGGGCCTGTGTGACATCAGAAAAGCACAGAGCGGCCACTCCAGAGAACATATAAAGCGGACATGCTCACATTATTTTTTTAGGAGCCAAATTCCATTGCAAAGTTACAATTACTACGTGCTGTAGAGGATAGTTCAAGAAAGTGACTGGATCTGGTAGAGAAAAGGGGTGATAAAAAACCACCCCAAAAGTGAAGTGTGAAAGTCAAGAACTTTAGGACAATGTCCTTGCTGCCCAGGAATGCAGTTTAACCACCAGCTTAGTCTTAGCATAATGACCTTTGGTGTCAAAGTAACTTTCCAAATTTTGAAGTGGGAACTAGGCCCCAGGGTTCATTGACCCACTGATTCCATCCCCAGAATGTGGTAAGTGAGACTTGAGTGTGCCCCCCCACCCCCCGCTGAGCCCAGAGCCCAGGGAGATGACTAGGTGACTGCAGGAACAGGGCTAGGGAAGCCCTACCTTCTTTCTGTATCTCTGCAGGCACGTTGCTGATGTTCAGCTCTTCAATGTCCAGCTGCCAGAGGTTGCCCAGCTGGCCCAGCTCAGGAGGCAGCTCCCGGAGGCCGGGGTTGCTGAAGAACAAGCAAGTTCACCGTGAGAGAACACGTACGTGCACGCACAGTCATGTGGCTCCCATCAGCCTTCATAGCCTACAGGGGCCGCCATCAGCCTCCACCCCAAGCCCCACGCCTTGGGTCCTCATTTTGAGCATTTTATCCACATGCTATGTCCATTAATCTCCCGCTGGACCATCAGTGGCAGTTCCGACTTCTGCAACTCCACACAGATCAGAACTGAGGCCCCTCTCCCAACTCCCCACAGATCAGAACTGAGGCCCTCTCCCGACTCCCCACAGATCAGAACTGAGCCCCTCTCCCGACTCCCCACAGATCAGAACTGAGCCCCTCTCCCGACTCCCCACAGATCAGAACTGAGCCCCTCTCCCGACTCCCCACAGATTAGAACTGAGGCCCCTCTCCCGACTCCCCACAGATCAGAACTGAGCCCCTCTCCCGACTCCCCACAGATCAGAACTGAGCCCCTCTCCCGACTCCCCACAGATTAGAACTGAGGCCCCTCTCCCGACTCCCCACAGATCAGAACTGAGCCCCTCTCCCGACTCCCCACAGATCAGAACTGAGCCCCTCTCCCGACTCCCCACAGATCAGAACTGAGGCCCCTCTCCCGACTCCCCACAGATCAGAACTGAGCCCCTCTCCCGACTCCCCACAGATCAGAACTGAGCCCCTCTCCCGACTCCCCACAGATCGGAACTGAGCCCCTCTCCCGACTCCCCACAGATCGGAACTGAGCCCCTCTCCCGACTCCCCACAGATCGGAACTGAGCCCCTCTCCCGACTCCCCACAGATCGGAACTGAGCCCCTCTCCCGACTCCCCACAGATCAGAACTGAGCCCCTCTCCCGACTCCCCACAGATCGGAACTAAGCCCCTCTCCCGACTCCCCACAGATCGGAACTGAGCCCCTCTCCCGACTCCCCACAGATCAGAACTGAGCCCCTCTCCCGACTCCCCACAGATCAGAACTGAGCCCCTCTCCCGACTCCCCACAGATCGGAACTGAGCCCCTCTCCCGACTCCCCACAGATCGGAACTGAGCCCCTCTCCCAACTCCCCACAGATCAGAACTGAGCCCCTCTCCTGACTCCCCACAGATCAGAACTGAGCCCCTCTCCCACCTTCCCATGTCACTTCTACTAAGTACACTGCTACCAGTCACTGCTTTCTCCTGAGAATGCACCACGTGTTTAACAGTAATGTAACATTTTTATGCATTCATCAGGTTTTACACACTGCCTAAATGCTACGGCAGGACCTGGCATGTGGTGAGTGCTCAGTGAATGCAAGGATGATGGGATAGACGGAGAGGGTCTCCCCACTATGCCTTGAGCACAGCCGCAAAATGGGCATCATTACGTATCCCCACCTAGTCCCCAGGCTATGCCCGTTTCTGAGAAGCCCACCACTGCTTGTCCCTAAATGGATGGCTTCTATCTGCCACGTCCCCAAGGTGATGTACAGGAGGATGCTTTGTCTACCTGAGTGGGCAGGGCCAGCACACCTCTCTCACCACGCATATACTTACTTTCCTAGGTAAAGCTCCGATAAGCTCTTCAGCAGGCAGACGGATGGAGGGACTGCGTCGAGGTGGTTGTCATTCAGACAAAGGACTTCCAAAGACTCACTTAGGAAAGCTGGGAACTGTAGTGTACATGCTGCAAGAGACGTGACACAGCGTTGTATTTCTGAATGCTTCTAGATCCTTGCAGTGTGGAGCCAAGTGGATATATAACCTGGTGAGCTCATCACACTGACATAGCAATTCTAACGCTGCAGACACCTTTACACACACGTGACGAAGGTGAGAGAACAAGGACAGCCAGCGGCACACTGCTTGCAAAAGCAAAGAGAAAAGACAACCTGGCATGTCCCCAGTCATCACATGTTCGCAGGGGACGCGGAAAAACATGGTACAGAACTAGATTGCTACAAGGCTCCTTTGTGTGACAGGAAATGTTTGTAGATACGCACACATGTGCCTAGCCCAGCACATATGTGTGTTTTATATGCATGCCCACCAACATGCATGCACACACAACACAGATACACACAGGTACAGGCATCTACATTACACAGATGCAATTATTAGCAAATGAAATTCCATTGCCCCTGATAAAGAACTTCATGAAGGGCTACATGCTCATTCACTCCCTCACCTTTTGGTACTGTGAAAATTTTGTATTAAAAATACATATTTCAGTTGGGCGTGGTGGCACACGCCTTTAATCCTAGCACTCGGGAGGCAGAGGTAGGAGGATCGCCATGAGTTTGAGGTCACCCTGAGACTACACAGTTAATTCCAGGTCAGCCTGGACCAGAGTGAAACCCTACCTTGAAAAACCAAAAAAAAAAAAAAAAATACATATTTGGGGGCTGGAGAGGTTGCTTAGTGGGTAAGGCATTTGCTGCAAAGCCTAAGGACTCAGGTTTGATTCCCCAGTACTCATGTAAGCCAGATGCACAAGGTGGCATATGTGTCTGGAGTTCATTTGTAGTGGCTAGAGGTTCTGGTGTGTCCATTCTCTCTACCTACCCCCCCCCAATCAATAAATAAAATATTTTAAAATACACGTTTTACTTCACTTTGAAGAAAAACTAATTAAGACCTAATATTATGGACCTTTTTTTTTTTTTTTTTTACATGCTTAGGATGTCATTCTCTGAAAACCCAGCCCAGACTCCAGCATTCAAGTAACTTCATCCATTTGGCTAATTATAAGATTGCCATTAAGATCATGTCAGACCTGCCGTTTCCACGGTACCAGCACATTGGTGTGCAGAAAGGACGTGACGCAGAGCTTAGAGACGCGCTAATGGAAATCACAGGTTTAGACGCGGCAGAAGCTTTGAGGAACCTTTACCCCCACCCCCACCCAGGGCAGGGAGAGTGGACAGAACAGCTTGCCTGGAAATTAGGAACACAACATGAGAGCACCATCCAAAGCCCCATCCTGTGTGCCCTGCCAGCTGAGGGAGATGGAAAAGCCAACATTCTTTATTGTGCTGAAACCATCTTGGGTTACCCTTGATCCTGCCATTCCTTCCAGGAGAGGAAGAGTTCCCAACAGCCTCCCCCACTCCTCCAAGGAGAGGCAGAGGTTCCTAACAGCCTCCCTCACTCCTTCCAGGAGAGCCAGAGGTTCCTAACAGCCTCCCCCACTCCTCCAACGAAAGCGATGATTGGCATGAACTGGCCCTTATTCACATTTTCCTGGGAGAGCATCCCTCAGGAGAAAGGCTCGCTTTCTTGTCTGAGAGAGGGAACTCTCTGAGCACCTTGTTGCTGCACTGTACAAGTTTAGCTTCACCTTGGTGTTCATGAAGGCTCTTTTAATGACAGATGGGGCAGTGAGGAGCCCCAGCTCCAAACGGAGGCAACACCTGTCACACACCTCTGGACCAACTGTTGAGTACTGTGAAAACTGGGCAGCGGAGAACACAGCTCGAGGTATTTATGAACTGTTATTATTTATTCATAGGTTATTTATGACTCCACTGGTCTGATTTTTACCGTAAAACTGGTCATCCAAATTATTTTTGGATGAGGCCAACTGCACAAATAAGACCGCGTGGATGTACGTAAATCTCCTTGGAATTTCACTATCCATGTGCAAACAAGCTGTCTTTTATAGATAATTCTCCACCCCAGGGTCAAGAGAGAATAACCCTACTGAGAAAGACAGTTGGCAAAGAGCCTCCACATGTATTTCATTCAGGGTGGGCCTCTAGCCTCTAGACAAAATTGAAAAATTCAAAAGGCCTTTGTAATCTGCCAAAGCCATGACCAAAGAAGCTTCCAAGGGGAGGCCTCTCACCTGAATGGACACGCTCCTATGGTGCTCCTCACTGGGATCCTTGACCTGCCTGCCTGGCAGCCTCACGAGGTTGTGGCTAGTGCCACTGAGCAAAGGGCCTGCCTGCTGGTGTCCTTCCTGGTCCATGAAAGGACTTCGCATGTTTGAATGACAGGCACATGACTAGTGAGCCTGGCACAGAAAGTCACCCACCAGAAAGTGGCTTGAGTGATAGAGACCTCGTCTAGTGCCTCTTTTTTAAATTAATTAATTTATTGTTTAGAGAGAGAGGGGAGCACATAGAGAGAGAGAATGGGTGTACCAGGGCCTCTAGCCACTGCAAATGAACTGCAGACACATGTGCCACCTTGTGCATCTGGCTTATGTGGGTGCTGGGGAATCAAACCTGGGCAAGCTAAGGCAAGCACCTTAACTACTAATCCATCTCTCCAGCCCTCTTTTTTTTGGGCATGTGTATATGTGTATGTGTGTCGTGCGTGCGTGTGTGCGTGTGTGTGTGTGTGTGTGTGTGTGTGTGTGCATGTGTGTGTAGAGGCCAAAGGTTGATGTTGCTTGTCTTCATCAACCACTTTCCACCTTATTTTTCGAGACAAGGTCTTTCACTGAACCTAAAGTTCACCAATTCAGCTAGATTAGCTGGCCAGCCAGCCCTGACGATCCTCCCATGTGCGCTTCCCCTGCGCCGGATGACAGGGACGTGCCACCAAGCCTGTGAGGATTGAGGATCGAAACTCACACTTGCGTGGCCAGCACTTTTCCCACTGTCCCTCTTTTCACATCCCTTATCCCACTGGCATCAGTGAGAAGATGGTGTTTATGCTCCCCTGCTGTCCAAGTCCAAGCCCCACATCTGCACTGAATTTCTAAAGTTCGAAGGCCTTTCATTTAAAAGAGACCAGCTGGGCTGAGGGTAGGGCTCTGTGTCAGAGCCCTTGCCCGGCAGGCCTGAGGCCTTGGGCTCCATCTGACCATGCCAGAAAAAAAAAAAATAAAGGAACAGTTATGAAATTCATAAATTGCGTTTTCCTATTAGCATGGCAATGAGTCTTTTCATCTTTCTCCCAGCTGGCTGGTCTTACTTTTATAAACTATATTTGTTATCTGGTTTTCTTTCCTTTTTTTTCTTGGGGTTGTCATATATATATATATATACACGAGGGTATATCAATTTGTAAGCTTTCTTCATATACCAGGATCATGTGCCAATTTGTGTTGAGACAATTTCCATGGTAAATATTTCTTCTCTGTTTGCATGATGACTTTATAATGCTTTTTATAGAACAAAGCTTTTCAATTATTATGAAGCTAAAAATTTAGGCCTTTAAAAAACAATTTCAGAAGGCATAGTGGCCCATTCCTGTAATCCCAGCACTTGGAAGGCTGAGGTAGGAGAAATGTTGTCTGGGCTGCCTAGTGAATTCTAGCCTGGCCTGGGCTACAGTGTAAGACTTTGTTTGTTTGTTTGTTTAAAGAATATGCCTTCTGGATTGCCCAACTATCTGTAGGATATTTTTATTAATTACTATTTGTAAGGAGGGAGTGAGGAACAGGGGGGGGGGGATGAGCACATATGTGTATCAGGGCCTCTTGCTACTACAACCTAACGCCAAACACAGGTACCGCTCTGCATCTGGCTTTACATGGAACCTGGCCTGTCAGGTCTTGCAAGCAAGCGCCTTTAACTGCTGAGCCATCCCTCCAGTGCCCAGCTATCACTTAAATGTCTTTTCTACCCCCAAGTTATACATTAGATTCTTGTAAGTGTTATTTCTTCTTTTCTGTTTTCTCTTCATTTCAATCTGCGACCCACATGGACAATTTATGGTTAATCTAAAGAAGGTCAGACAGGACTGTGTTTTTCCTCTCTCAGCTAGATACAACCTTTGTCATATATTAAATCCTACATGGCTGTCCCTCTCTCTCTGTGGGGGACAGGTTTAAGATAGCTCCCCAGCCACAGATACTGAAATCCATGGATGCGCAAGTTCCTTATGTAAATATATTTCCATAGGCCATGCACATCCTTCTATATTTCAAGTCATCTGTAGATGACTCATAATGCAAACGCAATGTAAATGTTGTGTTGTTTAGGGAATAATAATAAAAGTCTGCATATGTAAGGTACAAATGCAGCTTTTTTCTAATATTTTCAATCAGCAGTTGGTTGAAATCACAAATGTGAAACTCACATTCACCGTGGGACACACTATATTTACATTGATTTGGGGACTTCTGTTCCACTGACAGTGTGTTTAATCATACTAAACCCACATTCTCATGCAACTGATCTGTACTAGTCATATCACACAACAGTCAGTCACAACATGCAACAGGTGGACAAGACAGTATTTAGGTCACCTCTGACACATGTGTTTTGGTCTTTGTGGCATTTCTCAACCCCACCTCATACCACCTATAGTGGTCAACTGCAATGCTTCATGCCAAAGAGAGAAATTACAGTGCATTTAAGATGACCTAAATGTTGGCTCTTTTCTTGGTATGTGTGTAGTAGTATGTGTGATGTGTGCATGTGTGTGCGCATGTGGTGCATGCCGTGTATATGTAGATGTGTGTGTGTGCATGTGGTGCATGCTGTGTATATGCAGATATGTGTGTGTGCGCATGTGGTGCATGCTGTGTATTTGCAGATGTGTGTGTGCGCATGTGGTGCATGCCGCGTATATGCAGGTGTGTGTGTGTGTGGTGCATGCTGTGTATATGCAGATGTGTGTGTGCATGTGGTGCATGCCGCGTATATGCAGGTGTGTGTGGGTGTGTATGTGATGCATGCTGTGTATATGCAAAAGTGTGTGTGTGTGTATTTGGTGCATGCCACGTATATGCAGAAGTGTGTGTGTGTGTGTGTGTGTGTGTGCAGTGGTGCATGCTATGTATATGCAGATATGTGTGTGTGCGCATGTGGTGCATGCTATGTATATGCAGATATGTGTGTGTGCGCCTGTGGTGCATGCCGTGTATATGCAGGTGTGTGTGTGTGCATGTGGTGCATGCCGTTTATATGCAGATATGTGTGTGTGTGCATGTGGTGCATGCCGTGTATGTGCAGATGTGTGTGCATGTGGTGCATGCCATTTATATGCAGATATGTGTGTGTGCGCATGTGGTGCATGACGTGTATATGCAGATGTGTGTGCATGTGGTGCATGCCGTTTATATGCAGATGTGTGTGTGTGCGCATGTGGTGCATGCCATGTATATGCAGATGTGTGTGTGTGTGCGCATGTGGCGGTGCATGCCATGTATATGCAGATGTGTGTGTGTGTGTGCGTGCATGTGGTGCATGGACATGTATATGCAGATGTGTGCACCCCAAGTGCACATATGTGAAGGCCAGAGGAAGACACCGTGTGCTGTTCTCCATCACTCTTCAAAGTCTCTCACTGAACCTGGAGCTCATCATTTTTCAGTTAGACTGGCTGTTCAGGGAGCCTCAAGGACCCCCAGTGATCCTCCTGCCTGCACCCCACTCAGCACTGGGGTTATAGGCCCGTGCACCCATGCCTGGATTTTCACATGGGTGCTGGGGATCAAACTCAGGTCCTCATGTTTGCACAGCAAGCACTCTTACCCAAGAAGCCATCTGCTCAGCCCCTTGGCGCTTGTTTCATGGGACAGCATCCTGAGGGATACTTCTGTGACTATACTTGACTTTACAAATGTAAGCTTTAATCAAAAAGGTGATTTCACAGAGGTGGAGAATAGAATAGTGGAATAACTTTTAATGTTGTATAGCATAGTAGGATAACTACAGTTGACAGCAAGTAGTTGTATATTTTAAGATTTTGAGCACAGACAACGAGATGTTTCCAACACACACAAAAAAATGCCATCTGAGGTAACGGAAATGTCAATTGTCTCTACTCTGCTCATTACACATGTACACCACACATTCTGTAAATATATAAATCTATAAATCTGTATAAATACTACATGTTGACTAAAAATAAAAGTATAGGGTTGGAGAGAGATGGCACAGCAGTTTAAGGCACTTGCCTGCAAAGCCTATGGACCAGAGTTCGATTCCCCAGTTCTCATGTAAAGCCAGACGCACAAGGTGGCAACGCATGTCTGGAGTTCACTTGCACTGGTTAGAGGCCCTGGTGTGACTCATTCCCTCTACCTGCCTCTTAAAAAAAAGTATAGTAAAAGGAAAATAAAAGAAGTCCTGGCTTTGAGGCTATAAAGGAGGGCTGATTGTTTACCATGGGGAACAGGCCCATACCTTTCCTTGGATGCCACGGAAGCAAAAGGACAAGAGAAACTTCTTCCCCTCACAATAGCCCATGATGAACTGGCCTTACTGAGGGGCAAGAACACAAACTCTAGGAAAGTTTCCACTTCTGAAGCGTCCCGTAGACCTGAAGCCCTTCTGCAGCCTCACACTAGCCTTAGCCTGCGGGGCCAGTGTAGCTATGACCCCTTGTGGACATAAGATGTCACAGCTGGCCCCAGGGGTGGACACCCACAGTCCTGAAGCCTTGCTCTGCTGTGACCTGAAACCAGTCTGTAAACCTTGAGCATGTGTGGAAGCCCTGCAGCAATTAGGTTAGGATGAGGCCATGAGGCAGGGGAGCTCCAGATGGGAGGAATATCCTTAGAAGCAGGTATGGAATCGTTCTTACCATAGTGAGAAGGTGACTGTTTTCACCAGAGCCCAACCATGCAGGCACTCTGATATGAATCGCAGCCTTTCAAAATATGAGAAATAGGAGTGTGTCATATGAACTGCCTGGTCTATGGTGTCTTGGTATGGCAAACGGAACAGGCTGAGACACACTGGGAACCTGTTTCCTTATGTGCAACACAAACTACATCCCACGCCTCATGTGAGGACTGAAACTCTCGTGTATGTAACCTGCAGCAGTGCTCGGCATGCAGTGCACGGCGTCACTAGGCTCCAAACAGGAAGCCAGGGCTATGGGATTGCTGGCATGAACATGTGTGACATGAGCCCAGGCAACGTTCACTTGCAGGTCTTTCAGCCAACCGTGTCCATCTCTGGCGTGTCAACAGGGTACTGAAGGGAAAAGTCCAACCTGGGGCCAATCTCCATTTAGTGGAGTAGGAAACAAGGCTGCCCATCTATGTCTCATCTTGCCACCCCCAGATCTCCCCAGGCCAGCACACACCTGCCTCAGTCCCTGAACGTTGGCGCCCTCTGGTGGTGAAAAAGGAGATACGCTTTGTTTTAAGTCCATCTTCAGTTCTGTAGAGGGGGAAAAGTAGTCAAAATTTGAGGGCATAATGACAAGACATTATTATATTGGCTCTGAATATATCACATAGAACCATGGAGAGCCAGGAATTTTCACCAACGGGTGTATGGGGCCCCTGCAGGTTATATGTACCCAACAGAGCTCAATGGCCATTTGGCATAGGCACTAGAAAAAGATGATCTAACTGGCATCTCGGACTTCTCCACTTCAGGCAGGTACAAGCATTTGTGTGCTTGGCACCCTGCACACTCCTCTAGAGTTTATGTTCTGCTGAGATGCTGCAGAAGTGACCTTTGGCCAGTGACCCCAGTGGCTTGGTCTCCAGCGCTCATCCCAACCTCTTACTCAGTGGGTATTTTTATCCCATGTATACATGTATTAGTCAGTGGTTGTCTTTTTCTTTAATGGTTTTTCAAGGTAAGGTCTTGTGTTCTAGCTCAGGCTGACTTGAAATTCACTATGTAGTCCAGGTTGGCCTCAAACTCACCACAATCCTCCTACTTCTGCCTCCTGAGTGCTGGGATTTAAGGTGTGCTTCACCATGTGTGGCTAAGACTCTTTTTTTTTTTAAAAACAGAATTACATTCTAGGCTGAAGTACAAGACAAGAGAGTTCCAGAGCCTTAAACAGATAGAGATGGAAGGGCTCTATTGTGGGCTGCATGGTGTCTCCTGTATTTCCTATGTTGAAGTCCTAACCTTCAGAACTTCAGAATATGACTGTATTTGGAACACAGGTTGAACATCTATTGTGCAACTATTTCTTCCAAGTTGAAACTCTTCCTCCTGGAGACAGCAGGGGTGGGGGCTTATAAGACTCAAGAAAATTACAAAGCTCAGGAAGCTCATGAAAGTTACAAGATCCACAAAGCCCTTCCCCAAGGTCAGATAAATTGCACGTTGTTGCTGGGGGATGGGAGACTCTGGAAGAGCTGCCAGCAAGGTGGCAAGGGATGCAGTTTTCATGAGTCATCACCATGTTGGAGTGGTCTTTTCAGCAATGCAGTTGCCTTTGAGGAACCCCAATCAATTCATCCCTACATCAAGCTAGACTTGAATGGAAACCTTCGTTGGTCGGCCACTGGGGCCATATGAGGTGAACAGATGTTTGTTCACATCTCCCAGGAAAAGTCACACCACAGCACCTTTGATCCAAAAGCACCTCAGAGTCAGGTATTGACTCAGGGTCACAGTCAGTACCGAGACACACTAAAAACAATGATAAAATTCCCTGTAGGCTGTGTGTGTGAAGCACACATGGTACATGAGTTCTGTGTTTAGACTTGGCTTTCATCCCCATAGTAATTTCTGGGGTATATCCTCAAATCTGAAACACTTCTGGTCCCAAGGGATTCAGGTAAGGGATAATAAATAATTAGGGTCTTTAAAGAGGTAATTAAGTTAAAATGAGTCCATTAGGGTGGGTCTTAATCCAATATGGCTGGTACCCTTGTAAAAAGCTGACACACACAGAGGGAAGATCAGGGGACATAGAGAAGACAGTATGTAGATTTCAACGAGGGAGGTCTCAAAACTGACCAAACCTGCAAACACTTTCTTCTTACACATTCAGCCTCTAGAATTGTGAGCAACTGTGGTTGAAGACTTAGGTTCCATGAAGACACCCTTGTGGTCCTATACACATTTAAGAATGTGGAGACACACCTCTGTGGTCTTGCATATATTTGGGGACATGGAGATACCTCGTGATCCTGCATGGGAGTATGGAGATACCCCTCTGTGATTCTGACACATCTGAGGAGTATAGAATCCCCATCTGTAATTACACAACACTGGAAATAAATAGGCCCCTTCTTACTTGCCGAGTTGGTTTCTGGAGAGATCTAGGGTCTTCAGTTGTCTGCAGGTCCACTTCTCTTGAGGTGGCAAGGTCACCAGCTGGTTTCCTTGTAACTTCAAGAACATGAGGGCCTAAGGGAAGGAGGAGAGAGGGGCAAAGATGGCATCAAATATGAAAATGGAGGAGTCTGAGAGAAAGGTCAGTAAGCTTCCTGATGAAGTGCAGCCTGATTTCTTCTTACAATGCATGTATCAAACAGAGCAGACGGGACAAATGCATCTAGAAAACCTTCCCTCAAGATCCACAAGAGAAAGCTGAGGATGGAAGCAGTCCAAGCACAGCCCAAGGTTAAGGATTCTCCTGGGAGGGGTGCCCCACTTGGAGCCCACAGGGTTCCCACTGGGGGAGCACTGTGATGCTAAGTAGCCGGCACCTCCTAATGACTTCCTCCTTGGGCCGGCCCAAGATTCAGGGAGGGGAAGAGAGACACTAACATTGAGGGTGACTTGGCCCCAGCCACATGTCCTCAGATGTTCACCAAGGGGTCTTCACACAGGAGGGTGTAGACTCATGTCCTGCTGCATGCAGGCCGGCTAAGGGCCCTCAGTCACAGAGGGAGATTTGTAAGATGTTTTTCTCTAACGGGAGCCCCAAAGACACACTGTGACCCTTCTCAGGGACATCACCACCCACAATCACATGGCCCAAGCACACTACCGCACTGTTGCACCACATTAAATTCCCTACTTGAGTATGTTTTTTTCTTTTGGCAGCCTCTCTCTCTAGCCCAGGCTGACCTTAAAGTCACAGTGATCCTCCAACTTCAGCCTCCTGAGTGGCGGGAATAAAGGTGTGCGCTACCATGCCTGTCATGGAAGGGCTGCATCCCTTCCACCACAATCAGGTTGGTGGCGACTGCTGCTGGCTGCCCTCTGAATGTCTACGAATGCCTCGCCATGCTCCTAGCCCAGGGCTGGGTCTGGGAACATGCAGGCCCACCCAACCTCCAATTTGGAGGAGGAGACCATGAGTGAACAAGGATTCCACAGAGTCCAGCAGCAGGATTCTGGGCTGCTTCTGCACTGCAAGGTGGTGGTGGGAGGTAAGAGAAAACAGACTCAGAGCAGGAGGTGAGTGGATGAGAACTCAGGGCCAAAAGGGGCCTGTGGGTAGCAGTCACACGGACCCCATTCGAGTGGCTTCTCTCCTGGGCTATGTACATGCATGAGCCCCTTCCTTTGTCTCGTATTTACTCAGGGGTCTATGACTTGATATCCCTCCTTTCTGAGATATATGTGTTGAAGGGACTCCTGATGCCTTTTGAGGACCCTGCAGGGGGAGTTGGTGGTAAGTTGAACAGCTGGTCTGACAAGATTGGGGTTTCACTTGTGTGTTTCAGCATGGCCGCTTTGCCTGGGCAGTGTTGCCTGTGCCTGTGTCTATCACAAAGCCACCCTGGGAGAGAGTGAAAGACAGAAAGATAGTTAATGGGTGTGCCAGGGCCTCCTGCCACTGCAAATGAACTCCAGATACATGCACCACTACAAAGTTTGGTTTTACATGGAAACTGAGGAGTCAAACCCAGGCCATCCGGCTTTGCAAGCAGGAGCCTTTAACCGCTGAGCCGTCTCTTCCGTCCCTGATGTCTTTAATGAACACTTAGCAGCAGGTGATGAACTGGTCCACAATCTGCCTGAAGACCCACAGCTGCCTATGGTGGGAGCTCAGCCCCACACGAGCAGTGGGTACTCAGGGCTCTGGCTAAGCCCCTTTCCTGAGTTCTTACTGCTTCTGTCTTTGTAGGATCCCCAGAAGCAGGGGCAGGACAGTGCCAGACAGGATGGAGTAGCTTCTGGGTGAGGCTTAAAAGTGTCAGTGCAAGTAAGCTGGGCGTGGTGGCTCATGCCTTTAATCCCAGGACTCAGGAGGCAGAGGTAGGAGGGCTGCCACGAGTTCAAGGCCACCCTGAGACTATTAGTGACTTCCAGGCCAGCCTGGGCTCGATTCCCCCAGTATTTGCATCTGGAGTTCCTTTGCAGCAGCTAGAGGCCCCTGTGTGCTTACTCTTTCTCCTTGCAAATAAATAAAAACCTTAAAAATTAAAAAGAAAGAAGCAGGAAGTGTGCCCTTGTTCTGGGAGCATATCCCCTCTTCCTCCTTCCGTGAAGAGCACAGCTTTGCTGTCACATGCTCCCAGCTGGGACATACTTCCTCCCCACAGGTCCAAAAGCAGTTAGGTGTGAATGGACACCTCGAAAACAGTGAGCCAAAGTAAGTCCTTTCACACTCCAAGGTGGGTTTTGCTATAGCCGGGAAAGCTGACTGGCATAGGGAAAAAGCCTCCCGTGCCCCCCACCCCACCGCTGTTGCCGCGGCGCCGTCCCCTCGCCTCCCTGTCACGACCCTGTGTCTGTCTGTTGGCTGAACTTATCCTTCACTCCTCTGCTCCTCTGCCTCAGGAAAAGCACACAGCTTCCACTGCAGCATGGATTTTTCTCACCAATGCCAAAATTGAGAAATAATGTGCGCTCGGACTTACATCAAGCTGAAAAAGTCCCAGGGGAACTTCTTTTAGTGCGTTTTCTGAAAAATCCACATCCTTGAGGTGATTTTTCCAGAAGATAGCCATGTTGTCTGGCAGGGATTCCAGGGCGTTTTGGGAGGCTTTACAGCATTTCTAGGAGTGTGATGAGGAAGAGGATAAATGTCAACCAGTTCTGTCCAGGCACGGGTGCCTAGGAGACTGTTTTGATGCTAAAAGTGAGGCCATTAGCACAGAGCTCTGAACAAATAGGACTCAGGGGGCAGCAAAAGGCTGGGAATCTCATTGCCAGCACTGTCCTGCTCCTGGAGGACAGCAGTGGAGTTTCCTGGAGAGACAAAGATGGCTCATAGCCTTTCCCTTTCATGCCAGAGTATCCGGCCCATTGTCCTGGGAAATAAAGGTTGATTCAGAACGGCTCTAGAGAGAAGCTGTCTTCCCACAGACATACGGTCAAACTGGAAGTGCTAACCGGGGAGAAGGAGAACTTCCTGGTTGGAAATTCACAGCAACAAAATGCAAATGTTCTCTACAGTATTCTATCTCTTCTAACTAGTCACCTTCCCAGGAAACAAAAACAGCTTTTAGTGGGCAGTGCTACGAAAGGGGTTTGTTTCTGATCCTCATTCCCTGTAGTCCTAACAGACCAGCGCTACCTTTTCGAAGGACAGGACACTGCCGTGATGTGCAAAGTCAACCATGGCTTTCAGGACTTTTGGTAAGATACTAACCAAAGGGCAGGCCCAGGGATCTGGAAAGGCCTTCAGGTTGTTTCTAGAAACATTCAGATGGCTGAGTGACTTGAACGAGTGCAGGAAAAGCGCAGGAAGTTCTGACAACTTATTATCAGATAGATCAAGCTCCTGCAGCTTCCGTAGGCCAATCCAGTTAGTGGCTGTGAGATGGAAAAAGTTAATGAATTGTTAAAAAAACACTCCCACCAGGAAGAAAATGACTAGCTATATCATCAGGTCGTCAATGATAAAACATACCACCTTCTTCTTCAAATATCTTTTCCAAATAATTTTTTGAAGCCGTCAGTTTTTGAAGTTTTGAGAGATGCAAGAATCCAGGTGGAAGATGGGAAAGCTTGTTGCTGGAAATATCAATTTCAAGTAACCTGGGGTTGGGGAGAAGGAAGTGAAGGCATCAGCAAAAAGAAAATCAATATAGTGTTTTCT
This sequence comes from Dipus sagitta, assembly GCA_036346955.1. Classification (NCBI taxonomy): domain Eukaryota; kingdom Metazoa; phylum Chordata; class Mammalia; order Rodentia; family Dipodidae; genus Dipus; species Dipus sagitta. Next base: position 133,183,674 of record CM070772.1, on the reverse strand, counting down.
GTTAGGCAGCCTGTTTTTATTTTCTTTTTGTTTTATTTTCAAAGTAGGGTCTCACGGTAGCCCAGGCTGAGCTGGAATTCACTATGTAGTCTCAGGGTGGCCTCAAACTCACTGCTATCTTTCTACCTCTGTCTCCCGAGTGCTGGGATTAACAGCATGTCCCACCATGCCCAGCTCTGCTTTTTCTTTTTCTCCGCACACACAGTTAAAGTGTGTGCACAGGAAAAGTGTAAGGTTCAGGAGTGACCAAGACCACGGAGACCACTCTGAGGCAAAGATGGAAGCTTTTCGTTGGAAAAAACACGAGCTGCCAGGACTGACTCTCAAGAGCGGAGCAGTTAATTTGGGAATACAGATAGTGGGCTTTATAGAGCTCTTCAGCTGGGGGAAGGTGAGGAAGGGGGAAGTAAAGAAAAGGTTTCTTTAGGGGAGATCTAAGATAGGCAGGGTGTGACACCAGAACAGTAACCTGGTGTCCTGAGAGATAAGGGGACAGGACACCTAGACCTGGGGCATTGTTAGGCAAGGAAGGGATGATGGCTGGGTGGTTCTTTGAGGAATGTGGATGACCCACTTCCTTGTGTTTCTGTTGCCCTCCTGGTGTCCTCGGTGACTCCATTTTGTCCTGACCTAACAGAAAGTCACTGCTCCCATGATTGGTGTGAAGAGAATCAAATCTGTCCTAGGTGTGTCCTCATTCTACTGGGATGTTCAGTCACAGCAAAGTGAGCCGTGCCTGAAGCTGCCAGAAAGCCACAGTGCAGGGCTTGCAACCTTTCAGAGCCTGCAGATTCACCTGTGTGGCCAGATTAAAGAAGCTGCCTTAACATTCTTTACTCTTTAAGTTTCTGATGTACAAAACTCAACTTGTGGGGCTGGAAAGATGGCACAGCAGTTAAAGAAATTCATTTGCAGTGGCAAGAGGCTCTGACAACTCATGCTCGCTCTCTCTCTCTCAAATAAATAAATAATAGTTTTAAAAACTCCATTAATTCACTTGCGAGGTCCAAGGACTCCATAAATTTTCTATGCAATAAAGCATTGCTGATTTATATATCTTTTGTTGTTGTTGTTATTTATTTATTTATTTATTTATTTATTTATTTAATCTGACAGAGAGAAAGAGGGAGAGAGAGAGGGAGAAAGAGAGAATGGGCGCGCCAGGGCTCCAGCCACTGCAAACGAACTCCAGACGCATGTGCCCCCTTGTGCATCTGGCTTACGTGGGTCCTGGGGAATTGAACCTGGGTCCTTTGGCTTTGCATACAAACGCCTTAACTGCTAAGCCATTCCTCCAGCCCCTGTTGTTTGTTTTTTTGAGGTAGGGTCCCGCTCCACTCCAGTTCAGGCTGACCTGGAATTCACTATGTAGTCTCAGGGTGGCCTCAAACTCACGGCAATCCTTCTACCTCTGCCTCCCAAGTGCTGGGATTAAAGGCATGCGCCACCACGCCTGCCATCTGATTTGTATCTTAAAGAAATCCGTGAAGTACAACCTTTCCCATGCCATCACAGGGGAAGGCTCAGGCCTCTTCCCAGTGTCTTTTAGAAAAGCAGTTAGGGGCCACAGTGTCTGCTTGCTGCCAGAGTCCTGTGGGCTTGATCTTTTCCTGAAACCCACTCCACTTTCTCCAGCAGGTGGAGCAACCCTTCCTACTGCCTGGGCAGTTTGTAGCCACTCTGATTCTCTTTCAGGATCATGCTGGGCAGCTTGATAGAGCAGTTCTACATGACAGTGAGTGATCTGTGCGCCCTTGGACCAGACTGAGCTTCCCTGTAGACCTCTCCATGCTTACCAGGGGCTGGGGACTTGACTCCTTTGCTCCTGAGAGCTTGTTTAAGACTGGGCAGGACTGAGGGAATGGCTTAGTCAGTAAAACACTTTACACACAAGCATGAAGATGAGTTTGGATCCCCAGCACCCACATAAATGCCAGGTGGGCATGGTGGTCTGCCTGAAATCCCAGCCCTTGGGAGGCAGAGACAGGGAGACCCTTGGGCAAGCTGGCTAGCTAGATGAGCCCAACTGGCAAGCCCTGGGTTCAAGTGAGACTGCCTCAAGGAAGGTGGAGAGCAACTGAAGATGACACCAATGTTAACCTCTGGGCTTCACAGACATATGTACATGTGCACCAACGTACATGTGAACATGCATACATGTGAACACACACATACATACAGGGAGGGGGTAGAGAGAGAGAAGGGGCAGAACTTCCTTCTTTCTTTTGTTTTCAGAAAAATGAACAGCAACCTGGGAGCCCACACAGGAGGACAGTGCTGGAAGCTGGGCATAGATGGTCCCATTCGCACCCCGGGGCGCACCTTGTGCAGATGATTTCATCAGATGACTGCACACAGGGCAGCTCCCCCAGGTGGTTGTCTGAGAGATTCAGCTTCCTCAGGTTGATGAGCCCCCAGGGGATAATGGAAGGGAGCGAGGGCAGACAGTTGGCAGAGAGATCCAGCTCGGTGATCTGGCAGGAGATGTCTAGGAGCCAGTCAAGATCCACCCAGGGCAATCTGAGGTGAGACCACTTTACACGAAGTGCCTGAAGCAGGAAAAAAGGGAAAAGCATGTGTGAATGGTAGACCAGGCTCACAGTGGGAAAAAAGTGTGGTGATTTATTGAACTGTGAGACTGTGTGCCCACTAGCACACAGAGGGGCATTTTGATTTCAGAACATGGCACTACGGTGTCATAATAAAATACTGAAATATTGCAGTGTGGAACTGTGATGCCACAGTGTTGCATTGTGGTGTGAGAGTGGGACGTTGTGAAGTGACAGTGGGCATTGTGAAGTCACTGTGGGCATTATGATGTCACTGTAAGCATTGTGAAGTCATTGTGGGCATTGTGATGTCAGTAAAAGCATTGTGAAGTCATTGTGGGTATTGTGAAGTGACAGTGGGCATTGTGAAGTCACTGTGGGCATTATGATGTCACTGTAAGCATTGTGAAGTCATTGTGGGCATTGTGATGTCAGTAAAAGCATTGTGAAGTCACTGTGGTCATTGTAATATTACTGTAAGCAATATGAAGCCACTTTGGGCATTATGATGTCACTGTGGGCATTGTGAAGTCACTGGGGGCACTGTGAAGTCATTGTGGGCATTGTGATGTCACTGCAAGCATTGTGAAGTCACTGTGGGCATTGTGATGTCACTGTGGGCATTGTGATGTCTGTAGGCATTATGAAGTAACTGGGGGCATTGTGATGTCACTGTAAGCATTGTGAAGTCACTGTGGGCATTGTGATGTCACTGTGGGCATTGTGATGTCACTGTAAGCATTGTGAGGTCACTGCGAGCATTGTGATGTCACTGTAAGCATTGTGAGGTCACTGTGAGCATTGTGAAGTCACTGTGGGCATTGTGATGTCACTGTGGGCATTGTGATGTCACTGTAAGCATTGTGAGGTCACTGTGAGCATTGTGAAGTCACTGTGGGCATTGTGAAGTCATTGTGGGCACTGGGAAGTCACTGTGGGCATTGTGATGTCACTGTGTGCATTGTTATGTCACTGTAAGCATTGTGAAGTCACTGTGGGCATTGTGAAGTCACTGTGGGCATTGGAATGTCACTGTGGGCATAGTAAAGTCACTGTGGGTATTTTTATGTCACTGTAAGCATTGTGACATCACTGTGGGCATTCTGATGTCACTGTAAGCTTTGTGAAGTCACTGTGGGCATTGTGATGTCACTGTAAGGATTATGAAGTCACTGTGGGCATTTTGAAGTCACTGTGGGTATTGTGAAGTCACTGTAAGCAAAATGAAGTCACTATAAGCATTATGAAGTCACTGTAAGCATTGTGAAGTCACTATGGGTACTGTGATGTCACTGTACGCGTTGTGAAGTCACTGTGTGCATTGTGATGACACTGTGGGCATTGTAAAGTCACTATAGGCATTGTGATGTCACTGTAAGCATTGTGAAGTCACTATGGACATTGTGAAGTCACTGTGGATATTGTGAAGTCACTGTGGACATTGTGAAGTCACTGTGGACATTGTTATGTCACTGTAAGCATTGTGACATCACTGTGGGCATTCTGATGTCCCTGTAAGCATTGTGAAATCACTGGGCATTGTGAAGTCACTGTGTGCATTGTGATGACACTGTGGGCATTGTGATGTCACTGTAAACATTGTGAAGTCACTGTAAGCATTGTGAAATCACTGTGGGCATTGTGAAGTCACTGTGGGCACTGTGATGTCACAGTAAGCATTGTGATGACACTGAGCATTGTGAAGTCACTGGGGGCATTGTGATGTCACAGTAAGCATTGTGATGTCACTGTAAACATTGTGAAGTCACTGTAGGCATTGTGAAGTCACGGTAGGCATTGTGACGTCACTGTGGGCATTGTGAAGTCACTGTGGGCATTGTGATGTCACTGTAAGCATTGTGATGTCACTGTAAACATTGTGAAGTCAGTGTAAGCATTGTGAAGTCACGGTAGGCATTGTGACGTCACTGTGGGCATTGTTATGTCACTGTAAGCATTGTGACGTCACTGTGGGCATTGTGAAATCACTGGGCATTGTGATGTCACTGTAAGCATTGTGACATCACTGTGGGCATCGTGAAGTCACTGTGGGCATTGTGATGTCACTGTAAGCATTGTGAGGTTACTGTGAGCATTGTGAAGTCACTGGAGGCATTGTGATGTCACTGTAAGCATTGTGAAGTCATTGTGGGCATTGTGATGTCACTGTAAGCATTGCAGTATCATTGTGGGCATTGTGAGGTCATTCTGATGTCACTGTACACTTTGTGAAGTCACTGTGGGCACTGTAATGTCTATACATTGTTTTTGTAGTGATTTGGGCAGCTAACTGCACTGTGCCAGGCTACATTGTGGCCTTTGGACTGACTGCTTCCAGAATGAAAGACTAAATAAACAAGTAGTGACCACGACACACATAAAATCAGAGCTCTGACCCAGGCAGCACTCTTCCCAGGAAACAAACCCAGTCTGCTGTAAAACATGGCCCAGAAAGGCCTGCTGTAAGTCAGACAGGCAGAAAGCCAGGTGACTACTGTTACGCACTGTAACAGTCCAGTAAGTTCACCAACTAATTCTGACAGGCCCAAACAGCCACAACTTATTCATAACAGATAAGCACTCCTCATTTTTGGTCCTTGCTTCCAATTTAGGATGAACCCACAAGGCTAAGGATGCCCCTTATCCTGGCCCAACAGGACATCCCACCTCCATCTTCCCTAGACCATAACCTCCAACTGGGACACAGTGGAAACTTCCTTTTATGCCATTGTAGGGCTTTCTTAGAGTCTCTGCTGCTTAGGGCCTCTGTCACATGTGACCGACAGCCCAACTCCCTCGCTGTGGCAAGCCCAGAGCAACCGCTTTTCTCATTTGGCTGGTGTTGGTTTATTTCCATAGGAAGTCAGAAAGCCCATGGTTTGCTGGTGTGGGGTGGCAAATGGGGACCTGGTTAAATACATAAGAGTAGGACTTTTTCTTGGTTACCAAAGAATTTGAGACTTAATTAGGTTTCTGGGGAGAGGAAATTTGCTTTTTGGTTTGTTTCTCCAAAGCAACTGGAAATCCATAACGGAAAATTAGAGAGGCAGAAATATAAACAAAAATTAGTGTTTCACCAATGGGAAAATTTAAGAACCACAGGGACTGTGGGAAAGTACCAATAATGTGGGTTGTTGGCCTTCAAACTTGGCAGCAGATGAGGGATGATCATCCGGCCGCTAGATGGCAGTGTGTGCCTTTTCTTTCTCTCTCCCTCAGCCTAATCCTGCAAAGGCTGGGAGTTTGCACTCTGGAAGCTTTGGTTTCCCAACTGAGGGGATCAAAATCTCAGTATCCACGTAAAGCCAGGTGCACAAAGTGGCGCATGTGTGAGGAGTTTGTTTGCAGAGGCTGGAGGCCCTGGAGTGCACATTTTCTTTGTGTCTTTCTTCTATCTCTCTCTGTATGCAAATTAATTAATTAAAAAACTCTTCATTTATCTGGATAAAGAGGGATGAACACACAGGTTCCTAGCTGGGACCAATTGGAGATGAGTGTAAATGGTAGTTAGCACCAGCATGGGCATAAAACCAGAATGATACCAAGAGAGAGAAGAAATAGGGAGAGAGGATAGGAGGAGTGATTTGACAGGTTAGAGGAGTGAGAGATTATTGGGGGTGGGAAGGGTTTAGAGGGGTAAGGAGTAGGGAGTGTAGGGAGGGAGTTACACAAAAGTTGCATGAATCAGTTCCATCGAAACCCTCATTCTGACCAGCATTCTACAAGATGTAATCACCAATAAGGAGGGTTGATAGTCTGAAACGAATGTGGAAAAAGTTTAACCTTAAAACCATGGACTCTGGCTGGTAAATACCAGGACCAGAATTGGGTTACCCCCAACAGTGACTTGTTGGCCAGGGAGACCTACGGGGTCCCCAGTGTAGGCCTATTGCCAAAACACTTGATTACCTGCCAGAGCTAAAGAGTGTGACCCTCTTGCTGAGGACACTACAGGCTGTGGTCACGGGACACCAGAACACCATGCTGGAGCCAAAGGGAAACTAGCTCCCTGCTGGACAGACCTCAGAATTGCTGGACAGCCCTATGGGAGCTGCTGGAGGACACTGGCCACCAACAGCATGAATAAGCAGGGGACCCTGCAGACTATGAAATCAACCAGCCTGACAAGAAGTACTCACTTGTGCAATGGTGGCACACAGCCTCTGCGGGTAATCAACTGCTTTCTGACTGGACGTAAGGCCTGCTCAGTGGGAGAGAACTCATATCTGGTACTGGAAACCAAGTCAGAATCCCATGGTCAGGAAACTCAGGCTTCAGAAAGAAGCCTCCACTGCTCTCTGAAGAAGAAGAATGGGCTTGCATACCAAAAATCTCTCGTAACTTTGCATACCCTATTTAAAATTTTTTTGTTCATTTTTATTTATTTATTTGAGAGTGACAGAGAGAGAGAGGGAGAGAAAGAGGCAGATAGAGAGAGAATGGGCGCGCCAGGGCCTCCAGCCACTGCAAATGAACTCCAGACGCATGCGCCCCCTTGTGCATCTGGCTAACGTGGGTCCTGGGGAATCGAGCCTCGAACCGGAGTCCTTAAGCTTCACAGGCAAGCGCTTAACTGCTAAGCCATCTCTCCAGCCCGCATACCCCATTTAAACCAATCTGCTCTCGCTCTTGGTTGGAGAATCTGTTTTATTTTACAGATGGCAAGGAAAATGGAGGAGAACTAAGATCCACCCATAAGCCAAGAAGATAGCTGACTGCTCACCATGAGACGTGCTACCTCTTCTACCAAGTCTGCCAGGGCCCAGGAGAAAGTGTAGAGGAAGAGGAGACATGAATACTGCTCTTTCTGTTATCCTGACAACCAGCTCCAAAGTAACAGTGACCAACAGCAGAGTCCAGAGGCGATAGAGAACTCAACACTAAAGACTGCCAACAGGTCTGCCATGGCTCAGGGAACATTGTGGAAGAGGGAGTGAAAAGATTGTAAGAGTCACACAGTGGGTAGGAACACCCTGAGACATGGTCCCCTGCTATCTCACCGGGAGTGACTGGGGCCCCATGACCCCACAGTGAATATCATAATCCCACTGAAGAGGGCCCCCAGAGAAATGTGAGCATGGGTGAGGGGATGAAAGAGCGTAACCTGTTATATATCAAATGAATAAAACAATGCCAGGTGCGGTGGCACACACCTTTAATCCCAGCACTTGGGAGGCAGAGGTAGGAAGATTGCTGTGAGTTCAAGGCCAGCCTGAGACTACCTCAAAAAACCAAAATAAATAAATAAAATAAAAAGTGAAAAAAAAAACATGTTATTCAGTACAAAAGAGGAAAACTACAAATGAAATAAATCTGTGGCTAGAGAGATGGCTCAGCAGTTAAAGGCCCTAGCCTGATGACCTGGGCTTAATTCCACAGAACCCACGTAAAGCCAGATGCATGAAGTGGTGCATGTGTCTGGAGGTTGTTTCCTGTGGCAGGAGGTCCTGGTGCACCGGTACTCACTCTGTCTCTGTCTCAGGGAAATTTAAAAAGGGATGAGCAATTTGAGTCCAAGGAGAGGAATCTTAATATCAGTTGAATGTTGTTTTTGAGGTCGGGTCTCACTCTAGCCGAGGCTGACCCGGAACTCCCTCTGTAGTCCCAGGCTGACTTCAAACTCACAGGGATCCTCCTACCACTGCCTCTTGAGTTCTGGGGTTAAAGGTGTGTGCCACTAACCGAGGAACAGTTGATTTTGTTAGATAAGTCACTCAACTGCTCTGGGTCTTTCATTGTTGTTACTAGTTTTCTGTGTGTGTGTGTGTGCACATGGAAGTGCAGGTGTGTACATGTGTGTGCACATGCGGGTGAATGTGTACATATATGTGTGTGTGCACATGGGAGTGAAGATATACCTGTACATACATATTTGTGCACATGCGAGTGCAGGTGTACATATACATGTGTGTGTGCAAGTGAGTGCAGGTGTGCATATAAATGTGTGTGCACATGGGAATGCCGGTGTGCATGTATATGTGTGTGCAAATGGGAGTGCAGGTGTGCATGGATACGTGTGTGCACATGGGAGTGCTGGTGTGCATGTATACATATGTGCACAGGGGAGTGCAGGTGGCCATGGATATGTGTGTGCACATAGGAGTGCAGGTGTGCATGTATATGTGTGTGCACATGCACGTGTGTGTATGTGCATGTAGAAGCTATAAGTCAACCTCAAGCATCTTCCTGATTATTTTTGAGTCTTCCCTGGAGCCTACATCACGCTGATTCAGCTAGTTGGCCAGTAGGCCTTGGGGATCTGTCTTGTCTCCCCAGCACTAGGATAACTGACAGGTGCTACCACACCTATGGGTGATTTTGGTTCTCCTGCACTTTATCCACTGAGTTGTGTTTCCAGCCCTGTGTTTCCACTATTAAGTCTAAAAAAACAATCTTAAGACGCTTCAGAAGAGTCGGACTAGGACCCAGCAGACACCCGCAGACCTGAGCCTCCAGCTGCTAACATGGTATCACATTTGCTCTCTGCCTGTCTCTTTCCAAACACAAAAATACACACTCTTCACTTTGACTGAATTGTTTGCAAGCCAATGATACACCATTACACGACCTACCCCTGAATACTTCAGCATGTGTCTAGAAGAACAAGAACTTTTTGTACAAAACATAATCTTCAAGCAACATAAATAACATCAGCATAAGAGTACCTAGTTCATAGTTCATGCAAAATATCTCAAATTATCCCATAAATATGTTTTATAACTACTTTGTGTGCTGATCCAGGGTCCCAGCAAGCTTCCCACACTGCATGTGGTTGTAAGGCCCTTGTTCATCCTGGGAGTCCTCATGCCTGGCTTAGCTTTTTTGTCACACTGGCATTACAATTTTTCAAGTCACTCTAGTTGCTTTTTCAAATTATTTATTTATTTATTTTGAGAGAGAAGGAAGGAGAGAGAGAGAGAGACTGAATGAGAATGGGCACTCCAGGGCCTCTAGCCACTGCAAACAAACTCCAGATGCATGTGTTACCTTGTGCACCTGACTTTATGTGGGTACTGGGGAATCAAACCTGGGTCCTTCAGCTTTGCCAGCAACAGCCTTAACTGCTAAGCCATTATTTCCAGCCCTCTAGTTGTTTTTTTTTGATAAAAGAATCCCACATTCTCATTCACTCAGATATGATGTGAATGAAATATATATCTATCCCTGGGAGCTACGTTGAGCTTCAAGTTAAGCATTTTAGGCAAGTGTGACAATGTTGAGTCCTTCCTACTGCATGTCACCAGGGGGCGCCAGGAGTCAGGTGATTCTAGTACTGGGGCCAAGTTTGAACCCATGGTTAAGGTAGTGTCTGTCATATCTCCAGTCTGTAAGTTCACTTAATCCTTTGTGCCCACCAAGCAAGTTGCAGAGGAATATTCTGACATTGTATACATTCTTTAAGTGGGTTTAACATTCATTGTCAATCTTGGTCTGAATCAATTAATACAATGGTATGGTAATTGCCAAGTGGTGATTTTCTTTCTACTTTTATTGTTGGCATTCTTTGGGTAGAAGGGTTTCCACCCTGATGTTCTCAGGTTAAGTGTCACCATGGAGTCATGGATTCTTTAAAGCATTATAATTCATTATTATCATTATTTCATTTGATGCCCAAGTTGTCCCCAATTAGTTCAGAAGGTATCGCTTCAAGGCATGCCTGTGTTCTTTTGACATATTCCTGTCAACTGGTTAATACCTTACTTCCTGGAAAAATTAGATGTTGACATCTCTTATGCTGTCTAGGGCAAGCCCAGGGGTCAGCTCTGATGCCCTTTAGAGTCAAAGGATATACTTATTTTTTTTTTCTAACTTGTCATCTTTTCTTTTTTTAGAGAGAGAGAGAGAGAGAGAGGAGACAGAGAGAGAGAGACAATTGGTGCACCAGGGCCTCAACCACTGCAATCGAACTCCAGACGCTTGCACCACCTAGTGGGCATGTGCAACCTTGCACCTGCCTCACCTTTTGTGTATCTGGCTTACGTGGGGTCTGGAGAATCGAACATGGGTCCTTAGGCTTCGCAGGCAAGCGCCTTAACTGCTAAGCCATTTGTCCAGCCCATCATCTTTTTTTTAATTGCACAAAGATACGTTCATTGTGCATGTCTGCAATAAACACCAGAAAATACCCTGGAAAATGGTATTTAGAAGCTAAGATCTGGGCATTAGGTGCTTGTCATGGCTGGATTGTCACTACTGCTGAGCCCATTGACTGGATACAGCTCGGTTTTTTCCCATGAGTCATTCTGATGTCCCTAATTCAAATCCAGACACTTCCGCCCTTTCCACAATTCACAGCTATCCCATCCTTCACCTCAGTGTTGCTGGCTTTGAGTAAGTAAATGGTTGGGAGCAAATGGAGGCTGGGACATGACTGGGCCCAAGGTTTCTTCTGGCTGGTGGTCTACAAAGAACTATGGCTTCCCATGGGAAACCTTGGAGTAAGACCGAGGGCCATCCCAGCAACACCAAGTCTAGTAAGGACCTCACAGGGCCTATGAACCTTCCTTCTGGGCTCACAGAGGCGTCCAGGCCCTGGGGGTCAGGAACAGGCAGCTGGCAGGCGGCCTATGGGTTCAGGACGCATTTCAACTTCCTCCACGCATCCTGTGTGCCCAGCATCACATGTGTCCTGATGTGCTTATCACTACCACTTGCTATCAAATGGTTTGGATCAAACTGAAAATGGGCAGTATCACCATGGGTGGTATCATGGTGGAAGTGTGGAAGAGAGGGAATTCCTATGATGAGAGAGGAGGCCATAGTGGGATTCAAAGACCAGACCAGGCTTACTCTGTGTGTGTGTGTGTGTGTGTGTGTGTGTGTGTGTGTGTGTGTGCATGGGCACACGCATGCCATATGTGTGGTCGGAGGACAACTTTTGGGTGTTGCTCTTCTCCTTCTACCTCATTGGAGGCAGGGTCATTCGCTGTGTTTGTCAGGCTAGCTGATCGAGGAGCTTCTGGGAAATCCTCCTGTCTCTGCCTTCCATCTTGCCTTTAGTGTGCTGGGATTACAGAAGCCTACCACAGCTTCTGACTTTTGAGGTGGGGCTGGGGAGCCAAACCGAGGTACTCACACTAGCATGGCAAGCCTTTACTCACTGAGCCATGTCCCCAGCCCCTAGACTCACTCTTTAACAATAACCCACTCATTCTGAGGCCAGCATTAATCCCCACTGAGGGTGACATCTCCAATGACCTGAACACTTTCCACTAGGCCCTCCCTGACTCTTTAAAGTGCCAGCACCTTTTGACATCTCCACATGAGACCAGTTCTTCAACACATGAACCCTTGGGGGACCAACCACATCTGCTATAGTACTGTTTCTTCACGACCCATCTGGAGCCAGGCCACCACTACAGAACAAGGCTGCCACCTTGTTCATCCATCAATGTTTTCTTGAGTCATAGGACATGTGTCAACTGTTCTGGGGCTTAGAGGACAGAGGTGTATGTACAAGCATTCTGTGTTTGCAAGCCTCTGGCTGGTTTTTGGTTGAAGGCTTTCTTAATTTTTTTCCCCAAATAATTTTATTTATTTATTTGAGAGAGAGAGAGAGAAAGAGAGACAGAAAGAGAGAGAGAGAGAGAGAGAGAGAGAGAGAGAGAGAGAAATGGGCACACCAGGGCCTACAGCCACAGCAAACAAACTCCACATGCGTGCACCCCCTTGTGCATTTGGCTTACGTGGGTCCTGGAGAATTGAACTGGTATCCTTTGGCTTTTCAGGCAAAGGCCTTAACCGCTAAGCCATCTCTCCAGCCCTGGGTTTCTTAATCTTCACAGACTCATAAGAGTGAGCAATGGTGTATACTCAGCCAAGACAGAATGCCAGGATAGAAACCTACTGTGCCTTTTCCAGTGACCATTTTATTAGATACAAATCGCCTTAGAGACATTAGTGCTGTGTGTACTGCTGACTTCCCTAGACGTGAGGGACAGGAGGAAGCAGATACTGCTGCCAGTTCCGAGAGCTCTTTCAAGGTCCTCTCCACAATGGGTTTCTTCACATGATGTCTGATAAACTCCAGCCCAGTTAGAAGTGGTCAGAGAAGAAGTCAGTTAATAGAAGGGCATTCTTGGAAGACATGCTTGTGAAATGATGCCTGCTGAGCTAGACATCATGTCAAAGAGTAACACGAAGCCTTCGCCTTGGTCTTGGGTTACAAACACCCAACCAGAAGCAGTTTATGGAAGGAAAGGGATTATTGCAGGCTTACAGGATCTAGGGGAAACACCATCGATGGTGGGAGAAGATTGCTCACTTCCATAGATTCATAGCAGAGAACAATCAGCACCACAAAACAGCCAGAGCTCAAAGTGCTCTCCACACACCTTCTGAGCTGGATTCAAAGATCCAGCACCCAGTGACACACCCCTTCCCAGCAGGGCTCTGCCCACCGGAGACTCAAGTTTCAAGCCTGCATCTACAGGGCTATACCTTTAAACCACTATACCTTGAAACGTTGTTTTACACAGTTCATTATGTTTTTGGTGCACAGGCATTCCAGAGCTCCTGCCTGTTCACCAAGTGCAGACAGAAAGGAGAGACAGCACACAGCTAAATGACAGCCACGCCCTTCACAGAGGAACAGGCCTAGCAAGCCCCCAGATGCTCATTGCATGATCGAGTTAGCCTGCACAGAATAACCACAAGCCAGGACCCGAAGGAGCACAGAGAACTGTTGCATGGTCCTGTCTGGGAAGGATAAACTGTAGGATCCAAGGCAGCTGCTACAGACTCCTCCCCAGTCCAACAGCTCAACGGTCAGGTCACACCCATCCAGGGACCACAGATGGAAAATGTGCTCACATGTGTCTCTGTCAGTGCGAGCCTGTTAAATGTGGGACCAAATGAGTGGAAGTACTATCTTCCCAGGAGACACATAGCAATGGTTTGGGTCGCTTGCTTTCCAAGGTGGCGGCAAGACTTGGGTCATCTTGAAGGATTAGGTTATTTCAGGGCCAGTGGTACATTACAGAATGCTGTAGAAGAAAGCTCTCTTTGTCTGGCGATGGAGACTGCAGCCCAGGAGGTAATTATCTGCTTTGGCTTGTGCTCCTGGAAGCCACCGGACATAATGTACTATCATGCTACCAAGGCCACAAAGGCATCTTTTATGTTTTATTTGCTAAAGAAAAAAAATTCTTATAAGAAGAAATATAGTCCACCGTGCTTCTGGCCTGGTTTTGAAGCTCTGATGAAGATGAGTAAGGTTGAAAAGACAGTCCAGAAAAGACACAAGACAGGCTCATTAGCTTGAGGACTGGAGGGCATGCCTGGGGCATGAAGGTGGGTACAGGGCAGCCCTCTAAGGTAGAGTTATGATGCCTGCTCCTTAGTCAGTCTCTGCTGCCACAGAGTGCAGAACTCAGTCAGATCTTCCTCCCACGTTCCCAACTCAGTTCTTATGCCAGTTAATCCCTGCTTGACTTATGGTTGAAGGGAAGGCAGTGACAGCAGGACATGACACAAAGAAAGAAGCAGTCAACAGGTATCTATGCAACTAAGGCACACTTGTTAAAAATGGAGGACACACACAGAAGGTTATAGAAGTTATTTATCAATCCTTGGCTGATGCTCAGGACTTTCTGTCACCTAGCCAAGATTCCCAGAGGATGGCTGAAGGTGCCTTCTCACTGACAAGAGCCACCTTCTGCTATGGGAAGGAACAAGGACAGACAAGCAGACAGAGGAGCTGCAAGATCAAGGGGTCTAACCTAGAAAGAACCAGATCCCCCAGACAGCCTGAGGAACAGAGAAGCTCGGAAGAGAGGAGCCAGCAACATGTCACACCCGTGCCAGGCTGTCTATGTGATGCCAATGATGCCAGGAAAGAAATGATGGCTGCGCTTAAACCAACCAGGTGGAGGCAAGCTTCACGCTTGTGAATGTTCTCGCAGAAGAACACCCAGAGCCCTGAGTGACAGAAGCAGCAGTGCAGGAGACAGCAGCTCTGTGTGTGTGTCCCACACACCAGCAGAACCTGAACACACCACGTCTCTTCCTTGTCGGTGGAATCCTACATGTGGGTCCTGTCAGTGCCTGCTTCTCGAGGGCCTGCACGCTGGAAGAGGCAGGTGTTCTAGGAGACAGGGTCATTTAGAACAGAAGGATGAGAGGAGCTTGCTTATGGCGGGTGGACCCAGGCTACGTACAACAGAGCAGTAGCCACTGGATAGTGGGAGGGGCTATCGTGTCTACGAAGATGCTGAGGTTCCCCAGTAGTTCAGCATGGGATTAATTGGAAATAGAGTCTTTACAGGGGCAAGCTCAAGTGATATTCTTAGGAGGACTCTTATCCAACATGACTAGTGTTCTGTAGAGAAGGACGCCTCAGACAAGTAGTCATAACGTAGTGACGACATGAAGACACCCAGGGCGAAGACAACCTTGTGACTGCAGCAGTGCATCCACGGCCAAGGACTGCTGAAAACACTGGGGTTCTCAAGGACATGGGCTTTCACAACAGTGACAGGAATACTGTTGGCCATTTCAACCACCTGTGTTTGGGTGTTGTGTTATGGAAGCCTTAGGAAACTCATGATTGCTAACCAGCCAGGTAAAGAAAGCTAGGAGGGGGTTGTGGTGTGGATCTGGAATGTCTTCACAGGCCTGGGACTAAAGGCTTCTTTTCCCACGTGTTATTGGGAGATGTAGAAAACTCATTAGTGGGCTGAGTGGAAGGTCTTCTGGTCGCTGGGGAAGAAGATACTGAGACTCACAACCCTCCTGCTCTAGTGTCTGTCTTTCAACGTACAGCCATGAAGTGATAGGCACCGTCTTCTTCTCTTCCACACACTCTTGGTGTGCTGCTGGGATACAGGCCCAAAGCAACATGGCCAACTGGTTATGGACCAACATCTATGAAATCGTAAACCAAAACCAACCTTTCCTCTTTATTAGTTGTTTTTTTCTCTCAGATATGTTGCTCCAGTAAAAGACATATAATTAACAAAAAGAAAACCTGGGCTACAGAGTAAGATCTCGAAATAAACCCACACATAGCAATCTTGTTTGTAAGGACACTATGCTGGTTAATATTAGACATCCACTGGACTGGATGAAGGTATCTCTAGAGAACTGCTAAGCCTTGCTTTAGGGATGTTAGTGAGGGCATTTCCCAAGGAGATCGGTGTGTGTCAGTGGACTGAATGGGGAGCACTACCCTCAAGGTGGTCAGGTGCCGTTCCCTCAGCTGAGGCCTTGACTAGAATAAAATGGCAGAGGAAAGGAACTTTTCTTTTTGGTTCTGACTGGGACACCCTCCTTCTCCTTGTGGGTGTCACAACTCAGACCTTCACACTTAGACTCAGTGAAGCAACCGGCATCCTATGGTGTCTAGCTTGAAGAGGACTTATCACAGTACTTCTCAGTCTCCATAATAATGTGAGCCAACTCCCCTAATACAGGGCCTATCTATCTATCTATCTATCCATCCATCCATCCATCCATCTATCATCTATCTGTCCATCCATCCATCACTTACCCATCCATCTATCTAATCTTTCCATCCATCCTACTGGTTCTGCCTCTCCAAGGTACTCTGACTAACACAGGAACAATCAAGACCCGAGGATGTGCAGTGTAGAAGCTGAGCTGTGATTGGATGCTGGCATCTTCCTAGCGCCTCCTTGTGGCGCCTACACAGCACTGCGCAGCTGACCCTTGCAGCCTTGCACAATTGTGCAATTTGCACAGGAAGAACCTGAGAAGGGCAACCTAGTCCTGTAACAGAATCAGAGTTGTAATTTGGATGTCCAGTGCTCAGGCTGGTTCCCCCTCTGCTGTACCTGCATGCTTACACAGTTGGGGCGAAGCTGAGCAACAATCCAAAACCACAGGAGAGGGCACCAGGGCAGCCTGATGGTGACAGAAGACAAATGACCACAGTCTAAAACCACCAGGCTAGATCTTCATGTCCAAGCACAGAATAAAACAGGTAAGAGAACAGTCATTGAAAATGCAAGAAAAATGATCATTGGCTATGAGAGACGAAATATGTAAAGAACATATCAAGGAATTAGGGCTACACACCCCAGTAACAATGGAGATCACCAGAGGGCAGGGGCTAGAGAATGCATCCTGCTCTGAAACAGGGACCTTCCTTACTAATTGGCTAAAAATGAGCAAGCCTTCCTTCAATATTGTCCCTTATGCACAGGCAAAGGCAGAGTGAAGGGAGAAATCAAGGATGAGAGGGGGGTTAAAAGTGCCCAGTTATTTAGACAGTGAAATGTACTCTTCTTTAAATAATGTGTGGTAGGGGCAGAAAAGCTAACACATAACAACAGGATCTAGTTTTAGAATAAATGAAAATCTCTCAATTAGTGGAGCACACCCAACTCTGATCACAGTTACAAGAAAGAAAAAAAGTGAACCAACACGAAGTAGCTCTGTTCCACTCAGAACAGAAAGCTAAATGAAAGCAAGAAAATGAAAGTAATTTCATTAGGCTAAGAGTGGAAAACCCAAAATGAAGTGAAAACAATGAGCTTGCTAAGTAAAACCAATGCCAAGAGGGTGGGGGAGATAGCTCAGTGGTGTAGGGCTTGCTTGCAAAGCCTGATGGTACATGTATCTGGAATTTGCAACAATAAGATCCCCCCTCCTTGCAAATAAATAAATAAATAAAATATACTTTTGAAAAGTTTGTGGGCTGGTGAGATGGCTTAGCAGCTAAGGCACTTGCTTGTGAAGCCAAAGGGCCCAGGTTAGATTACTCAGGACCATGTAAGCCATCTGAACAGGGTGTTATATGCATCTGGAGTTTGTTTGCAGCTGTTCAAGGCCCTGGCATGCCCATCCTCTCTCTCTATCTGCATCTTTTTCTCTCTCTTCATGAAATAAATGAATTGAGTTTGAGGCCAGCCTGAGACTACAAAGTGAATTCTAGGTCAGCCTGTGCTACAGCGGGACCCTACCTTGTAAAACCAAAACAACAAGAATTAACATTCTCATTAGCAGTCTCTGGGACTTAGAACTCATACACCGTATGCTTTTCTGCCTTGAAATTTTCTCTACCAAACAAATTATCTGTTACCTTAAAATTCAACTTCTCAGGGTGGACAGATGGCTTAGCAGTTAAGGTGCTTGCCTTCAAAGCCAAAGGATCCAGGTTTGACTCCTCAGTACCCATGTAAAGCCAGATGCACAAGGTGGTGCAAGTGTCCGCAGTTCATTTGCAGGGGCTAGAGGCACTGATGTGTCCATTCTCTCTCACTATATATATGTACCTGCTTATTTCTCTCTCTTTCAAATAAAAAGAATATTAAAAATTCAACTTCTCTCACATTCTTATGACACAGGTAAAATACAGCCAGATTCTCTGCCAGAAGTCACATGAAGTGCCTCTAGCCCAGTTCCCAATAAGAGTCCTTTTCCCCTCTGAAATATCAAAAGGTCAGTTTCTACAGTCCACATTTTTTTTTTTTTTGCATTCTGATCTTCCAAATTCCCATCAGAATGGCCCATTAAGATCTGCTTAAAACATTATAAGACTTCTCCAATCCAAAGCTCCAAATCCTTCTATATTCCTTTTACAAATCATTTCAAAAGCCTACCAGCTGCATGATCAGATTTATTGCATCAACTGCCCCACTTCTCAGTAGCATTCTGTATCAATTACCATCTCCTTGCTGGACCAAAATACCTGACCAGAAACAGCTCATGGAAGGAAAGGGATGATTCTGGCTTATAGCTTCTAGGGGAAGTCTGTTATGGCAAGGAAAGCACAGCAGGAGCAGATGGGTGTTATGTCTTCACATCAGCAGGGAGGAAGTAGAGAATAGAAGAGCACCAAGCAGGGATGGACTATAACACCTCAAGGCCCACCCTCAGTGACACTTCCTCCAGCAAGATTCCACCTCCTAAAGGCTCCACAAATGTCCCAGAGCTATCACCTGGGAACTGAGCATTTAAACACAGAAGTCTATGGGGGTCATTCCATATCTACCATAATTTAGTTTTACTATTTCTGTATGTCTACTTTATCAATAATTATCTGTTTTTAACTAAACATGACTGGGCTATATAATAACTGTTTTTCTTTTTTTTCAAGGTAGGGTCTCACTCTAGCTCAGGCTGACCTGGAATTCACTAATCTCAGGGTGGTCTTGAGCTCATGGTGATCCTCCTACCACTGCCTCCCAAGTGCTGGGATTAAAGACATGTGTCACCATGCATGGCATAATGACTGGTTAAAAAAAATTTTTTTTTTTTTTTTTTTTGAGGTAGGATCTCACTCTGGCCCAGGCTGACTTGGAATTAACTATGTAGTCTCAGGGTGGCCTCGAACTCATGGCAATCCTCCTACCTTCGCCTCCCAAGTGCTGGGATTAAAGGCATTAAAAGCTTAAAAAAATGTATTATTTATATATTTCTTTGAGAGGGAGGGAAGAGAGAGAGAGGGAGAAAGAGAATATGGACATGTCAGGTCCTCTTGCTGCTTCAGATAAACTCCATATATATGCACCACTTTGTGCATCTGGCTTTATGTGGGTACTGGGGAATTGAACCCAGGCCATCAGGCTTTGCAAGCAAGTGCTTTTAACTGCTGAGCTATCTCTCCAGCCCTAATGACTGTTTTATATCTCACCTTCTTACACTGTGGGTCACAACCTCATATAGGGCATGTAACTTATTGTGAGGATCATAAAAAGCTTAGCAACAGTAAAAGGCTGCTGAATGTGCAATTACAAAAAGTTAATGAAAAAATCTATGGTATTCCTATAGTCCCATACAGCTGGGAGGCTGAGATAGAAAGATTAAGCCCTAGAGTTTTAGACCAGCCTACTCAAAGAGAGAGACACAAGCTCAAAAACGAAAAGATGAGAAAGCAAACTGACAGAAACTTACATCCCATGTAATGACTCAGGGATGGTCTGGCAATGCTTACCCATGTTGCATTGCATGACCTCACTGCAGCCTTGGTTCTGAACACACACCACAAGTACTCTGCACTGCACATGCTGACACCCCAATGTAACAAAAGCTTCCTGAAACACCTCGGCCTAGAGTCCAGACTACTGTATGTTGCGAATTGCAAACTTTTTACCATCCACGCATATTTTCTGTTTTTATAGAAACATAACAGTTTAATTACAGAAAACAAAGACTTTAATATTTTCCTACTTTCATTGCTTAGCATATATATGTCAAGTCATGTATACTGTTGATTGTATGATATTTGAATGTTTCATTTTAAAAGCTGCTATTTGAGTTTCATTTAAAAAACTGTCCAATGAATTTTGGTTAGGGATTAGGACAGAGTTTCTAAAAACTTCTGAAATGCCCCTAAGCATACTTCTTCCACCTTGTGCTGTATATTTATGTGAAGTGGTATTGTTGGCATAGATGACAATAAAGTCAAACTATCAGTTAATCCTGAAACAGGTTGAAGATGCTGTGTACCCTGAAATATTAAATACTTGAGTCAAAGTTTAATTCCTTATATAAAAATAAGCAAGCACATCTATTGCATTAGTATGCCAGTTTGCTTTTATCCTTAATAAATTTTAAAGTTATATATATATTAATTGTTTTAAAATAAATTTCTTTATGATTCTAGTAAATGTTTAATTCATATGCCTATTATGTGTAGCTTATATATCCAGAATACAAAAATTCTTAGGTTGAGAGTGGAAAAGTTCAAGAAGCACTGTTCTATATATACCTGCTATATTTTTATTATGTTCTAAGGACAAGATGAATCCCTAATTGAAAGATTCGGTATGGGAGAAATTAGAGAAAACAGCACATGTGTAGATCATGACATTCCTCCATTATCCATGGGTAGATGTTCTGGAGATGTCAGTGGCTGCCTGGAACTGTGGTTAGTACCAAATCCTATACACAGTATGCTCTTTCCCATACATCCCTATTATATATTTAATTTGTGAATTAGACATAATAAGAGATTAACAACAAAACTAATAATAGAATACTAGTTAAACACAACAATGAAAGTTAAGAATGGTGTCTGTCTCTCAAGTACCTTACTGCATGTCTGAACTGTCAGCACCACTCTCCTTGTGCCCTGGGGCCACTGCTTAAATAAGTGTTATAGGAGCATAAGCACTGGCGTGCTCTGACAGTCAGTCTGACAATTGAGAGGAGATGGCTACTAAGTGATGAATGGGCAGGTGTCTTATCCAGCATGGATATGCAGGACAAGAGGTATGCTTCATGCCCCTGCTGGGAGGAGATGGAAGAGTACAAGATTTCATCACGATACTCAGATGGAGTACAATTTAAACTTAACACACTGTTGATTTCTGGAATTTTCCATTTAATATTTTTGGACCAAAGTTGACTGTGAGTAACTAAAACCATGGAAAGTGGAGCCACATATAATGAGGGGTGACAGTCATTGGCTGAGTTCCTTACCAGGGCACCAGGAAAAGCAGACTCAGTGGGAAGGCGTCTGGAACAGTCCTGTTTGCTCTGTGATCCTCGGAGGCAGGGGCGGCCGTGGGACAGCAGGGCAGGGTCTGCTGACCAGTGCCGTCTCTTCCCTTTGGGGACTTGGCTGGTGCAGAGACTTAAACCTGGGAATGCCAGTTCCCACCTCTGCCATGTGAAACAGCATCTTCAGCTTTTGGGACGGTGGTGGTGGCGAACCAAGACAGTGGGAAGGTGTGTGAAAATACTGTGGATTGTATACAATTCCTAATAAAGCCCTCTGCACCAAAGATGAGGTCTTACCTAGAACAAGACTGCTGCCTTGACCCGTTACCTGTCAATAAGGAAAGGCTGTATGGCCCCTCCCCCAGGGAGCATTAGCAACTCCCATGGGGCCCCAGCAGAAGAGAAAAAGGCCGCCTTCCACCCTTCCTGAGAATCCTGAAGATGGAATGTCCAACCCACCAGATCACACGGCAGACCTTCTTTAGCACTGAAATGCATAGCCAGGACGTTTGTGCTCAAGCCCTGAGACATGAATGGGGGGGAGGGGGTCACCAGGCGCTGTTACATTATGTAAGCCTAGCTAATCCCAAAAGTAATAAGGATAGTAAGTCTAAATGGCCTTGAATCTTTAGTTAGCTGCCAGATTTGAAAGAGGAAACTAATGATTTCCCCACTGAGCTGTTTCAAAATTAATTTCAGTCCTTGTTTATTTCCAACCCTTAAAACTTCCCCAGCAAGCTATCCGGCCTGGCACTCTTAACTGCTGACCGGGGATGAATGTCAAGCTATTTCAGAGACTGATTAAGCCTTTCCTGGCATATCTGAGTTTTCTTTGCTCCTTTCTGGGTGTTAAAGCAAAAAGATTTTTTTTTCCCTTCGGCACTGAAGCACAACATTGTCAGGATGTCTTTTGTGAACATGAGTTCTTAGTAGACACTCAGGCAAGAGTCTGGTGGCTTTAAGAGGGGCCCCCCGAGGAGCCAGGGAAATGGCTTTGCCAGGTCTGACTGGCTTGGCTTTATCTCTGTTGTTTGACAAGTGTGTCTGAGCAGATCAGGCCATGTGGTGAGGCTTCTAGAGCCTTCCTTACCTCAATACCAACAAAGCCCAATGAGACAGATGCTGTCTGTGGAAATAGGGGAGGGTTTCTCCGCAGTTCCCTGCCTGCTAGCAGAGATGGAGCTCACAAGAACCATGCGATGCTTGACCCCGAAACACGAGTGATGGCTGCTCCCCTAGACTGATCAGAGCTTCCAGAAAGGCAGCGTTGGTATTAAAGAGTACCTGTGGAAGCTGGGTATGGTGGTGCAAACTTGCAACCCCTGCACTAGGGAAGCAGGGACAGGATGATCAGGATTTTAAGGCCAACCTAGGCTATATAATGAGTTCAAGGGTAGAAGACTGTCTCAAAAAAAAAGTACCCACTAAACTGGATGTCATGGCACACACCTGAAGTCCTAATACTCAGCATTCTGAGGTAGGAGGACTGCAAGTTCGAGGCCAGCCTGGGCTACATAGGTGAGACCCTATCTCACAGAAATCAACCCAAATAAAAGCCCCAAAGCATACTAGCCAGTGGGGGAAAACGGAGTCCACTCAGAGAACTTGAGGGATAAGTACTTCATGAGATGGCTGCCATGAATGGTAGCAACATCAAGGGTGTTTTCAGGCCATGATTGTTATGGGCAAAGCATTCTTTTAACGCCTACCCTTAGGAATTCAACATTCAGGAATGAAGGCTGCCGCTCAGTCCCCAGGGCACCTGGGAAGGCAGTGGGTTTACCTCTACCTCTTGGGCCATGGCTCCTGACTGCTCTTCCTTGGCAGCACAGGAGTGTGTGGTCATGTGGCAGGTATCACAGGGCACCCGCATGCACCCACTCCAGGGCACTTGCCTTTGAAATTCACTTGAATCACAAAAATAACACCTGCTTTGGGGAAGTCCAAGGACTCCCAATGAGTCAGGCTGCGCCTCAATTTCATTTCCTTTTCTGACTGAGCCAGATAAGCTCAGGAGAGGAAAAGCGACTTGGTCTTTTCTTCTCATTGGCAAGGCACAGTCACCATTCCATGCCACTTGCCAACCTTGCTATGTGTGGTAGGAGTCACCTTACAGGAGAGATCAAAATGGCAGGCCACATCTGCTTAACCTTATGGCAATAAAATGAAAGCTCTCAACCTCTGGGGCACATCGGAACCACCTGGGAAAGTTTCAAAACTTCCAGACAGAGGGTGCCACTGAGCATGGGGAATGTTAAAACTCCCAAGCATTCCAGTGTACAGGAAAAGTGAGATCAACTGGTCTACATGAGACCTGGGAGGCCACTTCAGGAACTGAGAGTGAGGGAGAAGCTCTGCCTGCTGACCTGGAATTCACTATGAATTCTCAGAGTGGACTCGAACTCACGGCAATCCTCCTAACACTGCCCCCCGAATGCTGGAATTAAAGGTGTGCACCACCATGCCCAGCCTGCATAATGTCTTTTTACCTCAAGATTTCCCCGTACCAAGCAGTGCCATGGGAACCAATATGATAAGAAAAGGCAAATACCACAGAAATGCAAGGTTACATAACCATTATTTCCTTCCACAACATGAGCCTGATAACGATTTATTGAGCAGTCACTGTCGGCCAGGCCCTGTGCTAAGTACTCAGCTGCCCGACAGGGTGGTGCTATAACTCTCCTTGTTTTACAGTGGACATCTCAGGCATAGGAAGGTAAAGTAGAATACTAGTGCTCTTTAGAAACAAAGAAACTAGTCAAAGCAGAGGAATGGCAAAAAGGCAATCAGAGGACTGGAGAGATGGCTCAGCGGTCAAGGTACTTGCCTGTGAAGCCTAAGGACCCAGGTTTGATTCCCTAGGACCCACATAAACTAGATGCACAAGGTGGTGCATGCATCTGGAGTTTGTATGCAGTGGTTAGAGGCCCTGGTGTGCCCATTCTCACTATCTTCCTCTCTTTTTCAAATAAACAAATAAATAAAATATAAAAGAGGCAATCACAATAAATACAGTATTCAGGTCTCATACAAGTACAAAGTGGGAATGCTTCTGAAAACTAAATGCTCTTAATAGAAGACAATGAAAAAACTGAAGATAAGTCTCAGCAAACATACCCAAGGTGGACACAAAGAGGGAGAGGGCAATGTGGCCATGAGAGGAATCGACAGACTCAGTTTGGGGACAGAGACATCAATAGGACTCTCATGTGGTTATCTGACATAATGACAATGAGTATCGGTGGACCACAAAGTCATAAGCACAGATGAGACTCAACCTTGTAGAAACACAAGAAGAATGAGGATGAAAAAGCCGTATGAAAACCTACTTGTTAGATGATTAAAACTAAAATTTAAGCCATGGGTTCTAGCTATAGAAAATCCTATTGTCAGGGGTAGAAAACCTCCAAGTGAGTTGTTGTTCAAAGAGGCCAAGGAGGCCCCAAAAATGATACAGGCTATTGCCAATGCTCTTGGTTCCCCACCAGAACTAGAATATGAAACCCTCTTGCTGAAGATACCACATCTGTTGGTTTCTAAACGCTGAGAAATCAAGCTGGAAGCTTCGTCCCTGCCAGTTAGCTGTCGCAGTGCTGGAGGGGGCTCTGCGGGCTGCTGGGAGAGAAAACCATCAGCAGCCTTAACCAGCAGTGCACCCTCCTGCCCGTGGGATCTGCACATGGATTCAGCTCACCAAATCAAAATTATTTCTAAAATATCATGTCTGTACTGAACAGGCATAGACTTTCCTTTTTGCATTAGTCCCTAAATGCTACAGTATGATAACACACTCCCTAGCATCTGCATTGTAATAGGTATGATCAGCCACACAGGGATGATCTAAAGTATACTGAAGGGTGTATGTGTGTGTATATGTATGTATGTATGTGTAGGTTTTGATATCGTGTGGGGGTTCTGGCACTCATCGCCAAGGATGCCGAGAGATGACAGCACCCGAATAACAGGTAATGGTTACCAAGTACTTGCGTGGTCCAGGTCTTGCTACTAGAATGTTAGGAATGTTGCCACATTTGTTAAGCATCTGTCTAAGAGAGGTGCTTTGCTGTCTTTTCCTTTTCATATGAAAAAACAAAGTCACAGAGAAGGTGCTGGAAGAAGGTGGTGCAGGGAAGCCTGGAGCCCATCGCAGACCTGGCTAGAATCTCACCACCAACCACAACATTCTCAGAAAGGGACACACACAGAGGAGTTTGATAAAGAGATGAGCTCAAAATAGTCAAATAAACAAAGAAATCATAAAAATAAATAAAATTTATCAAGTTTCTTAATAAGACCACTAAATTACAGTCATTGGCTGTTATGATTACATTTAAAAAGTAAGATTGTTCAACACTATAAATGGAGAGAACTATAGCTACAAATATATCAGAAACAAGTTTTGAAAAACCATAAGTTCGTGAAAATTTCAAAAGTCTAAAGGACATGGATGATAGTCCACCAAAATTTAATTTTTTAATTGAATATAAGGAAATTGGGCAATGATTTTAAAAGAGTAAAAATATATAAAACTTGTTTTGTCTAATTAACCATAAACCTAAACAATTCCTATGAAAACTCCAGATCATAAGATAGAAAACTCCCCAAATCATTGAGAAGTAAGCAAAGTCTTGAGCAAACCTCAGTAAAATAAAAAAAATAAATAAAAAATTACAGGTCAATTTATCTATAAATATAGAAGAAGTATAAATGCAATGTCAGTATCTCAAATCTGGCAGTAGAAAACAAATCAATTAGTATTTATACAGGAATTCAAGCTTGGGTCAACAATTATCATCATTATAAAAATCAATAAATCTAAAGTAGAAAGGATAGCTGCAAAAAAGAGATTTGACAAAATTCAGCAACCTTTTAAATAAATCACTAAGCAAAAACCCATACATGGAAACTACCTAAATATACCAAGTGTCTATTTACCAAAAGCCTACGGCAAGTGCTAATAAATTGCTGACATCAAGACCTTTAAAATCAGGAACAAGACAGATGTGCCTGCTATCGTTATGATTATTTGACTTTTAAGTTTTTTAGTGTTACATAGCAAGGAGACAAACTTCTTTGAATTTGAAGCTAACTTGATCAGCCACAAAGAACTCTGCTAAAATTCATCAGAATTTGGGCTAGAGAGATGGCTCAGTGGTTAAAGGCACCTGCATGCAAAGCCTGATGGCTGGGATTCAATTCCCCAGTACCCACCTAAGGTGAGATGCACAAAGTGGTGCATTTGCCTGGTGTTTGCATTGGGAAGAGCCTCTCTGGGGTGCCTGTGCTTTCTCTTTCTCTCTCTCAAATGAATAAATACACACACACACATACACACACACACACACACATTTTAAAAACACTGGCATTAATAAGGGAAGTTAGTAAGTGGACTGTCCAAAACATGCCCATGACATCAGGTTGAGAAGGGAAATGAGAAAGACATACTTGTGTATCTCTTTCAAACAGTAACAAAACAATAAAGGAATTATAAATAAGTGAGAGACAGCCAGGATCTTTAGGGATTAAGACATAAAGTGTATGTTAAGGCACATAAATAAGGTGATCTGAAAGAAAAAGAAGAGTTTCAAAGAGCCAATCCAAGGTTGACAAAACAAAGAGAGCAATGCGGCCACACCAGGAGTCGGCAGGCTCAGTTTTCAGCACAGAAGGACCAGTGGGATTCAAGGGGCTATCTGAGGTAAGTAGCTGAGGGAACTGTACAAAACAGAATAAAAATGTAATAATTAACTTTGGAAAAAACAAAGCCTTAAAAAGTGGCATCAACAGATGATAAGACTTAAATAGCATTTCTGTAATCAAAGCAGGGAGGCATTTACCAGAAAGTGATTAATACCAGTACTTAGAAGCCCAAAATGTATACAAATGCATGTGAAATGCCAATGGTGACATTTCTATGCAGAGGAGAAGAGAAGGCTTTATTTTATTTATTTTATATTTGAGCCAGCGTCTTGCTGTATAACCCTGGACCTTTAAGGTCAGGAATGAGATAGATGCACCTGCTATCATTATACTTATTTAACTTTTAGAATGTCCAGTGATGTGCAATAACACAGGGAATAAAGGAAGCTACAATCAGTAACACAGCCTGGCCCCACACTTGGATCTTCCTGTCTCTACTTTCTGAGTGCTGGGATTACAGGCATGTGCCACCACCCCCAGTAGCTTCATTTTAAGAATGATGCTGGAGTACCTGGTCATCCATCTGGACAAAAAGCTAGACCCTTTTCCTTCATACAACACTTAGAGGTAAAGATCAGAAAAGTCAAAGCTTGAGATATAAAAACTAAACAAATATACCATAAGGGTCTCCAGGAGAGTACTTATATAAAAGCAGAGTAAATGTACTTTTTAAACAACTCAGTAAAGGATAAGATAAACATATGTGATTAGATCTTCTTTTTTTTTCTCTGTGTGGTATATGTGTGTGTATGTGTGTGTGTGTGTGTGTGTGCGTGCATGCATGCATGCATGTGGAGGCCAGAGGACATCCTCGGTGTCACCCCTCAGGAATGCCATCCATTTCCTTTTGAGACAGGGTCTCCCATTGGCCTGGAGCTCACCAATTAGGCTAGACTGGCCGGCCAGTGAGCTCCAGGGATCCTCCTGTCTCCACCTTCTCAGTGGTGGATTACAGGCACATGGTGCCAAGTCCAGTTTTTAATCCCTAATTACACAAAAGAACTTCCAAAGTGAGAAGGAAAGAATAAGTAATTCTTTAGAAAAACAATCAAACGTTAATGGGCAGAAAACAGAGATGCAAATAGTCTATGAACATATAAACTTCAGTAATATTGTTGATAAAAACATGGAAGTTAAAAGATTTGGTAAATATTTTCATCCAACAGGCTGGTGAAAATGAAAAGGCTCTAGGTTATTTTATGCTGGCCGAGGTGTGGACAAGAGATGTTCAGGTATTTCTGATGGATAGGTAAGCAAGCATATCTTGAGTAGGCAGTGATTCCAAAGCCGTGAGGAACTCCGCTCTACATTCACAAATATCCTCTAGCAAATTAGGCTGGAGAGCAAGAGGCAAAACCCAGGTGCACAGCCATAAGAGGAAGGCTGAGTCAACTGAGCTACCTTGAGGGTAGATTAAAGGAGGAGTTTACATGAATTAGTCAAAGCTACCCTGACTGATCCAGAGGGAGTACTACATTACTACATTTTAAAAGATAATGTAGCGGTTGGGGGGATGACTCTGTGGATAAAGTGCTTGCTGCACAAGCTCGAGGGATACCTGAGTCTGGACCCCCAGCACTCACATAAAAGCCAGGCATGGTGGTGCACACCTGTAATCTCGGCTCTGGGGAGGTACAGACAGGAGGACCTCTGGGACTTACTGGCCAGTTTGTCTAGCCAAATTGATAAGTTTCAAGTTCACAGAGATCCTGTCCCATAAAAATAAGATGAAAGGGGTGGGAGAGATGGCTTAGCAGTTAAGTTGCTTGCCTGCAAGGCCCAAGGACCCAGATGCGATTCCCCAGGACCCATGTAAGCCAGATGCACAAGGTGGCACACGTGTCTGGAGTTTGTATGCAGTGGATGGAGGCCCTGGCGCACCCACCCTCTCTACCTGCCTCTTTCTCTTTGTCTCTCTCTCTCTCTCAAATAAATAAATAAGTCAATAAAATATTTATAAAAATAAGGTGGAAGAAGTGATAGAGGAAGAGACCCTATGTTGACCTCTGGCCTTTACATGCACACATGTGCATGTGCACCTGTGCGTGCACATGTGTGCACATATACACACACACACGCACTTCACACATATGCAAATAAATAAAAGAATGCATGCTGGGTGTGGTGATGCATGCCTTTAACCCCAGCACTCAGGAGACTGAGGTAGGAGGATCACCATGAGTTCAAGGCCAGCTTGGGCTACAGAGTGTGTTCCAGGTCATTCTGAACCGGAGTGAGACCTTGCCTCAAAAAAAAAAAAAAAAAAAAACCCAAAACAAACAGAACAAAGGAATGCAAATGATGGTGTAATACTATTTTTGATACTAAAATTTTAAAAAATGAACTACAACTAAACCCTGTCTTCTTTGGTGGTGGAGGGCAGGGGTGCCAGAGTCTCATGTAGCCTAGGCTGGCCTTGAACTCACTGTGTAATTAGGAATAACCCTGCACATCTGATCTTTCTGGCTCTACCTCCCAGTTGCTGTATTACAAGCTTGTAGCACCACATAGGCTGGTTGGTTTGTCAGTGTTGTTGCAGCTTCGCATATGCAAATGTTCAGAGAGAGCCTTACCAGGATGGTAAATTACTTAGTTCAAAGGGGGCAGACTCGTAATTCTTTATCATATATCCCCGGGGTTTACATTTGTTACCACAAGCTTATGCAACTTGTATAATTCAAAGTCTTTTTACAATTTAAGAAAAAAATTTAAAAGAAATTGTTAAAAACTTTTGACTTACTTAATCAGTTTTGGGAGAATGCCAAAGAAAACCTTGAGAAGGTAATTAGCTGAAGCCCAGATTTCAGATCCCGCCCGTACAGGCAGCAAGGACTCACTGTTTTCCCAGGACAGTTGCTGGGCAGGGGGCTGGCCTCGATGAAGTACTTCCTGAGGAGATGTTTGCTGGGGTCAGGACTGTCCAGCAGGATGTAGGAGCAGAAGAAGGCCCCATGACGAAGCAAGAATATGGCAATGTCTTCATTCCCTAGTGGGACCAACCACAGAATGGGGAATTGGGATGCAATCCAAATGACCAACTCCATATTGAATGACCAACATTGCGCAGGTGCTTCAGTTCTGAGAATAAGCTCCCCTTGACACATGAAGTACTTGGGAGTGAGAGGAGTCCTATGGGGCTCTGCTCTTTGGAGTCCTTCACAGGAAGGTCTCGTTGGCCACAGTTGGGTGTCTGCCGCCCAGTGAGGGAGCGGCTGCTTTGAGAAAGAAGTTGTAAACAGGGAGCTGCAAAAAAGTCTCCCCCACAGGTCGCTGGAGAGTGAGGGGTGGGACTGAAGCCAGAGACCCCCACTTGGCAAGCTCGCAGGACAGAGCTGACTCCCGTGGGGCCTACCTGACTTGATAGCTGCATAGAGGGGCAAGCGTACGATGACGGGGAACTCGTTCTTCCTGACAGCACAGCACTCCGGGTCAGCCCCGTGCGTCAGCACCAACAGCTTCACGACCCCCAGGTGCCCTCGCTGGCAAGCCAGGGCCAGCATCCAGTTCAGTAGCCGCTGTGGGCTACAGCCACCTGGCAGAGGGTGACAGGACAAAGAGAAGGTGTCACAGAAGGATGCCAGTTGGACACCTGCTGATGGCCCCTGTGGCCATTAACCGAATCAAGATGTTCTCTTTCCAGCTGAAACTCACCTCTGCTGAGTGGAAAGGGTTTTCTGGACTTGTTCCTCTGAACTACATTTTATTAACCCATCTGCTTGTCAAAGAAAGAGCCAACAAGGCCAGATTCATAAAGGCATGCACAGTGTGATTTCTGACAGATTACAAAATTGTATATGGAGTTTATACAATTTCCACATACTGTGTAATATATGTAGAAATTAATATCAGGAAGGACTTCCCCCGGTTATTGAAGAACTTTCTCTTTAGTGGGATTCTGCACATTCCCTGGACTTCTTCCTTCTCTTCACCCCAACTTTAGCCCTGGAGTGGCATTACACACCAGGGCAGAACGTTGAAAACAGGCAGCTTAGAATTCAACTATGTTAGCTATGTAATTTTGGACTCTTGGTTTTAATTTGCACGTGTGTGTGTGTGTGTGTGTGTGTGTGTGTGCGCACACGCGTGCGTCATGGTGCACATATGGAAGCTAAAGGAATAACTTGGGGATGTTTGTCATTGTGGTGGTTTGATTCAGGTGTCCCCCATAAACTTGGTTGTTCTGAATGCTAGTATCCCAGTTGATGGAGGCTTGGGAATTAATGCCTCCTGGAGGGAGTGTATTGTTGGGGGCGGGCTTATGAGTGTTATAGCCAGTTTCCCCTTGCCAGTGTTTGGGACATTCTCCTGTTCCTATTGTCCACCTTATGTTGGCCAGGGGTTGACGTCCACACTCTGCTCATGCCATTGTTTTCCCCTACCATCGTGGAGCTTCCCCTCGAGCCTATAAGCCAAAATAAACCTCTTTTTTTTTTTTCCCCACAAGCTGCTCTTGGTTGGGTGATTTCTACCAGCAATGCAAACCTGACTACAACAGTAAAGTGGTACCAAGGAGTGGGATTGCTGCTAGACACCTGACTGTGTGGCTTTGGCCTTTTGGAGCTGATTTTCAAGAGGAATGTGGAAGGATCTGAACCCTGGCCTAAGAGATGCCTTGCAGTGCTGTAAGTACAGCTTGATGGACTATTCTGGTCAGAGTTGAAAGAACTTAATGCAATAAGAACTGTGGACTGTGAGGTTTGGCTTATGAGGGTGAGAAAGAGCTTTGCTTGGACTGGGCTAGAGGCAAGTTGTGTGAAAAGCCTGCTGTTATGGCCATGTCTTGAGAAGTTGTGAAGAGTTGCTTTGTGTAGAAATGAACTGGTGTGAACAGAGGGATGTGGCACAGAAAGAAAAATCTGGGTGAACTGCTGCCCATTCAGATACAATTGAGAGATTACAAGCTTTGCGATTGGGTTAACTGACCTGCACTGGGGCAACAGGAAGAATGTAGGTTCTTTTGGAAGAGCCTGAGTGCTCAAGGAGTGTCCTGTTCTTCAAAATCTGCTTTATTCCCCCCACATTAACAAATTGGCACCCTACCTCTTATTGTGGAGTATAAGAAATGCAGGAAAGAGAGGGTCATTGAGTTTGCAACACGGTCTTGTGTTTTCAAAACGGCCATGGGCAGTGTGAAGCAGGTTTGCTGGATGCCTACATGGAGACCCCATGGGGCCATGAGGATGAACCGTGGATTGCAGTGGAGATGCTAAGACCACGAGATGGCTGCTAAGGAAAGCTGCCAGTCCTGATGAAGTTTCCTAGGAGTGTGAGTAGCCTAGCTGGAGGGGCAGAATTGGAATACCAGAGACTTATTGCTGGTTAGAATTATCAAACTTGGAGATTTGTCACTGGCTAGAGTTGTTGGACTTGAAGCTACAGAGTTTGATGTTTGCCCTGATTATTTTAAATCTTGTATTGGTTGAATGTTTCTTTGCTATGCCCAATGTCATCTTTTGCAGTGTAAATGTTTACTCTGTGCCATTATGTGTTTTTTGAGGTTAGTTTTCTGGTATTATGGTTCAGTTAAAAGACTTTGGATTATGGGGTGTATGAACATCATTGGGACTAATAAAAAATATGGGGACTTTTAAAGTTGGACTGAATGCATTGCATTTTACATCATGAATGGTTATCACTTTATGGGGGCCAGGGGTGGAATGAGGTGGTTTGATTCAGGTATTCACCCATAAATGTAGGTGTTCTGAATGCTAGATTCCCAATTGATGGAGATTTGGGGATTAACACCTCCTGGAGGCAGTGTATTGTTGGGGGCGGGCTTATGGGTGTTATAGCCAGTTTCCCCTTGCCAGTATTTGGCACACTCTTCTGTTGCTATTGTCTACCTTACGTTGGCTAGGGGGTGATGTCCACCCTCTGCTCATGCCATCATTTTCCCCTGCCATCATGGAGCTTCCCCTCAAGACTGTAAGCCAAAATAAACCTCTTTTTCCCACAAGCTGCTCTTGGTTGAGCGATTTCTACCAGCAATGTGGACCTGACTACAACAGTCATCTCCTTCCACCTTGTTATGAGATCACAGTCTCTCTGTTTGCCTCTAGGAAGGCCAGACTAGCTAGTCCATGAACATCGGGATTCTCCTGATGCCACCTCTTAGTTCCATAAGTGCTCTGGGATTAAAGACATGTGTACCACACTGTGTCCATCTCTCCGTGGGTACTGGAGATCTGAATTCAAGTGGGTATGCTTGCAGAGCAAGGACCTTTAACCACTAAGCCATCTCCCCAGACCCTGGACAAATTTCTTAACCTCTTTCAGCCTTAGTTTGTCCACCAGTAAAATAAGTATAATACCCATTCTCCAAGTTCTATGTGAGGATTATATAAGATAGTGTGTGTACATACATGGATGAGTGAGTCCTAATTTATTATGTGATGTCATCATGCTACTAGGGTACTAACACTATTTGCACTTCCACGTTCTCTATAATATACACATATATTACTTTAATAAATAATATTTTCTAAAATAAATATTTGAAAAAAGAAGTAGCTCTAGCTCTGTAGCCTAAAAGAATTAGAATGCCTCCCTAAAAGAACCACTTCCTTAATTCTAGGGCAAAATGACACTTAGCATATTGAATGAACGGGGACAGCGTGGGCTGAAGTGTTACAGCTTCTTCAAGGTCAAAACAGAGAGATATCTTCTGAAAGTAGTTGCCATGGAAAAATGACCTCATCTGAAACTTCCTTACTGCATCATGTCATTGTCTCGTTTTCAGAGGTACAAAGTGCTTGGGGACCAAAATGCCCCCGGGCATGGACAGGGTGACTTTCCCTTCTGGAAGAGGACACTGACCAGGAAATAGGGATCAAATCAGGATGGAGGGATTAGAATTCACAATATAAGGTGTTTGGCATAGTGCCTGGCTGAAGCCCGTGCTAAGTAAACGTCCTACCTCCCTCTGCTGCCAACCAGAGTTAGTGGTTCTGAGGCACAGTATCAAAACAAGCAAGGACACCTTGGTAAGAGAAATATAGTAACTTCTGTAGAGATGGAGATGTGCCAGTGTCAGAAGACAAGACCATGATTTTGAGCTGAGGGACCCAAAAGCTCAGAGAGGCTGCAACTTGCTAAGGGCAAGGCTTAAATCATGACTTGACTAAAACTGAAGGGTGCTGTCTTACCTCACAATCCCCCTAACAGATCTTGCTTAAGGCTTAAATTCAGTGCTCAGAGAAAGCCCCATTTGAGTCTCCACCCTTCTTCCTCCATCACTAGAGAGAGCAGGGACTCCATCACAACTCACTTCAAAGTACCTTCTCTCTCCTTTCAGCCTCTCCAGCTCCTTTTCCACACTTTCTTTGTTCTCTAGCTGCCTCTTGGCCAGCTGGCCTTACTTTACTCTGACCACGCTGCATTCCCTTCTAGCCTGGGAATTCCCAGAGGGTACACACTTCTTTGCCCATCTGCCTTTTCTGTGGGTCCCTTGACAATGTTCTGCAATCCTCCCATTAGCAGTAATTGCCTGGACATAGCCTGAAAATAGGACCCAGAAGCAGCTGAAAAGCATGCTGAGGTCCAGCCCACCTTCTGACTTGTAAAACCCACCTAAGCTCTTCCAAGGTCTACCCCGGTAAACCCCTATTCACCCTGCAAAGCCCCACTCGAGGTCAGCCTCCCTCTGAGGACCCTGTCCTGCATCCAGACAAGTCCATCCCGTGGTGTGTGTGCTTCCAGGCCTCTGTGTCAGTAACTTCAATCTCAGCACAATTAATTATGTGCAGTGTTACTCCTTTTGCCCTCAACTACCCCTTGGCCAGGAGCTACTAGTATTAAGGGCTGAGACCACCTTTTGAAAAATTCTCCATGCCTCTCAAGTTCTGACGGTGCTCAGTACTTGGCAAATGTTCAATAAATGTTAGCAGGATAGTTAGTTGCTGAGCCACCTGGTTCAGACTTTTCGGGGCTAAAACAGAATCAATCTTGGAGATCCATGCACAGGGTTAACCTTTGGTTCTTCAGGGTGCCCAGGCCCCTGCCTGTCTTCCTGTGTCTTGCTTCATCCAGTCTTTTTCTTATAGACCCTAGAACTGCTGGTTTCTGTCTGTAAAGTCATTTCCTCTCTGAGAGGGGTGCCATCTGGGCAGTGACAATGAGCACAGATCTACCTCATAGCACATAACTAGACACCTCACAACAGGGCTCCTGCATGATGTGGGAGGCATGGCTCAAAATGAAAAACAAAAGGAGCCCTTAGTTTGAAAATCACAAAACATTTCAAGATAGCAACTACAAAATATTAACCTGAGTGTGGAGCCTGATATCAAACAAAAGCCCAGCACCTAAAGACTGTGGTAAGGGTCTGTCCCAGTGGATAATTATAACAATGTTGCCTAGCCTTGTCCCTTATTGCTGAGCCAAGGCCACCTGGGAAATCTCAAGGAACCCAGGCTCCTTGAGTTCACCAGGGACAAAATTACAAATGCAGTACAGAGTGTTGTAGCCATATAATGGGATGTCATGTCGCCACCAAACAAGAGCTGCTAAGACATGAAAAGACATAAAGAAACATTAAATGTGATTGATAAAAAAAGGGGGGGGCTGGAGAGATGGCTTAGCGGTTAAGGTGTATGCCTGTGAGGCCTAAGAACCCAGGTTTGATTCTCCAGGTCCCACGAAAGGCAGATGCACATGGTGGCACATGCATCTGGAGTTCGTTTGCAGTGGCCAGAGACCCTGGCGTGCCCATTCTCACTCTCTAGCTCTCTCCCTTTCTCTGACTCAATAAATAAATAAATAAATTAATTAATTAATTTAAAAAAGTATATTGCTAGTGAGAGAAACTAATCTGGAAAGACTATTCAGGATATGATTTCAACTATATTACAGTCTAGAAAGGGCAAAACTATGCTGATAGGAAAAGTATCAGTGGTTGTTAATGGCTGAAGGTGATATATAATGATGAAAGGGAATTGTTGTGTGTGGGGGTGTGGTACACATGCGTGTATATATGCATGCTCATGTGAGTACTCGTGTGTGAGGAATGCATGTGTGCCTGTGTGTTTACACATCTATGTGTGGGTGTGTAGGCAAGCGGAGGCCACAGGAAACTTCAGGTGTTGTCCTCAGGAACACCTTGCACCTCCTTTTGAGACACAGTCTCTCGTTGGCTTGGAGCTTACCAACTATACTAGACTAGTTAGCAAGCTCCAAGGGTCCGCATGCCTCTGTCCCCAGCACTGGGGTTACGGGCATGCACTGCCATGACGTTTTGCATAGTGCTGGGGATTGAACTCAGGTCCGTATGCTTGAGCTGAGCAATGTCTCCAGACCTTGACGGGATTTTCATGGCAGTAAGACAGTAATGGTGGATACATGTCATTCTACATTTGTAAAAACCCATAGAACATAGAATGCAAAGAACACCACCATGAGAATTATGGACTTCGGTAACAATGTTTTTAAAATTATTTTAAGACAGGGTCTTATTATGTAGCCTAGGCTGCCCTTGAACTTGGAGATCTGCCTGCCTCTGCCTGTCAGGTGCTAGGATTATAGGCATTCATCAGGACACATGGCTTAGTAATAACATGTTAATGTCATTTACAAGTGTCTCAAACTAACACAAAATCTAAATCATAAGGGAAACCGTAGGGGAAGTTACGCTTTCCTGTCAATTTTCTGTAATCTTAAAACAGCTCTAAATTATCAAATAGTCCATCATTTCGAATGCAAGCTCCACCAGTCTCTGTTCTTCATCAATGAGCACGTCCCGGGGGAGCTAAGGGGTGAGGGGTGCCGAGCTGCTGTGAGCTTGGCAGGCAGTTCTCACCTCGGAGTGTCAGCTGACTGCCCCGGGCTTCCTGAGCTCACTGTGGGGGGAGGAATGAAGAACAAAGATGAGGGTCCCTGAAAGGTAGTAGAGAGCTAACATGCTGGCTTACCTGCCAAGGATTCAAGCAATTCTTGTACAACATCAGTGTGCCCAAACTGTGCTGCCACCACGGCTGGGTTGTCATCAGTGGGCTCCGTGGGCAGCTCCACGTGTTTCTCTGTGAGTAGGTACCGGACAGTCTCTAGATCCCCGTAGGCTGCCGAGATGCTCAGGAGCTGACCCTGGTCAAAAGATGGAAGGGCTTCGGTTGGTAACTTGAAACGCCTTACCAAGACCGCAGTTCAGTTGCTCAGGACAGCGACAGCTATCATGTGCTGCTTGAAACTTGGCTAGGTGAAGGGTGGAAAATGGGAATTCACATGCAATTCACACACTCAGTCTCTACACAGACAACTAGCTCATTAATTTTATATTTGTTACCTGTAGGAACAATGATTTTATTTATGTATTTATTTATTTACTATTTATTTTTTAGTTTAGAGAGAGTGAGTGGGAAAGGCAGAGAAAGATAAAGAGAAACAGATAATTGGCACTCCAGGGCCTCAGCTACTGCAACCAAACGCCAGATGCTTGTGCCACCTAGTGGGCAAGTGCAACCTTGCGCTTGCCTCACCTTTTTGCATCTGGCTAACTTGGGATCTGGAGAGTAGAACATGGGTCCTTAGGCTTCGCAGGAAAGTACCTTAACCGCTAAGCCATCTCTCCAGCCCAGGAACAATGATTTTTTTAAATATACATAGAAGTGTTTTTCATGTTACAATATGGTATAAACATGTAGGTTGAAAATATGTCAGAAAATGCATTGAGCCAGGTGTGGTGGCACACACCTTTAATCCCAGCACTTGGGAGGTGGAGGGTAGCAGGATTACTGTGAGGTTAAGACCAGCTTGAGACTACATAGCTAATTCCAGGTCAGCTTGGGCTAGAGCTAGACCCTACTTCAAAAAACAAAACAAAAACCATACATTGAATCCATCTAATCCACCAAATACCACAGCTTTGCTACATAGCACACAGGAGGGTGTCGAGAGGACAAGGAAAAACTGTGGGTCACTGCACTGCCCATCACAGACAGTGGCACCACATAATCCTAGTATAGGAAAAGGGTAAAATTCAAATCCAGTATGATCTCACTGAATGCGTATGGTTTTCACCCCATCCCAAAATGTAAAAGTCAAGACAGACCACTGTAAATTGAAGACTGTATTCAGATTCAACAACATCAGATTAGCACTTCCTTCATTTCTGTTTACTTCTTTAATTTGCCTTGGAAAATGTGATTGCAGGACAGCACTACTTTCACTATCTGCTTCATGAGGGTGGGGACTGTTTGATCACACCTAGTCTAGAGCAAGAGCACAATTTCCACCTGTTAATTCATGAATCTTAGAAACGGGGAAGGCAATCTGGGAGGACCATCTTATGAGTCATTCATAAATGGAATGCTGGAGGGACTGCAGCAATCAGGATTCAGGGACAAAGATGTTCCAGGAAGCTAAGGCAGGCTTCTTGACTTGGTAGTCCAACAGACAGAAGAGGAAAATGCTAGGGTGAACACTGGACCTATGCCAGAGTTCCTGCCTCATTTCAGCTACTCTGGCATGAGAAGCTCTATGAGGTGGGCAGTGTATTAACACATGGACAAGGTTCATAAATGTTTCATCACTTTCCCAAATTTACCCAGCCCATAGGTGGCTGCCACAGACTAATCCAAAACTGGTCCTGACTTTCATGAGCTTCCTTGGTCCACACAAAGGACACTCACAGCAATGGTGGATTGGCAAGCAAGTGTGAGATTGTACCACTGAAGCTTTAGGCCTTTCTGGAACATGGCTGTTTCCAATGAACCTGAGCATCAACATTGTCATGAAGACAAGTGGGAAATCCAAGTTGGATAAGGCAGGGGTACAACTTTCCACGTTCATGCAAGAGACAGGGCTGAATACAAAGGACAACAGGGGCAATTTCTGGCCTCTATGAATTTACAGTTAAGTTTAATATAGGGTTACACATAAAATAACCACCAACAAGCATGTACTATATGATGAACAGTTAGAAAACAAGTATCTTTGTAATCATGTTAAAGCAAGTTGGGCATGAAGCAAGGGAATGGAGGGGCTGGAGAGTTGGTTTAGAGGTTATGGCATTTGCCTGCAAAGCCAAAGGACCCACGTTTGATTCCCTAGGGCCCACATAGGCCAGATGCACAAGGTGCAGTGGCTGGAGGCCTTAGGGAGCCCATTCTCTCTCTCTCTCTCTCTCTCTCTCTCTCTCTCTCTCTCTCTCTCCCCCTTTCTCTATTTCTTAAATAAATAAAATATTTTTTTTAAAAAAGAAGGGAATAAATATTAGCAAGCTCTGGCCATATGTGCATGTCC
The DNA here is from genome assembly GCA_036346955.1 of Dipus sagitta. NCBI lineage: Eukaryota > Metazoa > Chordata > Mammalia > Rodentia > Dipodidae > Dipus > Dipus sagitta. The sequence continues at coordinate 133,144,780 of CM070772.1, read as the reverse complement.
CATTGAGTACTTTATTTAATGGCCACCTTCAGTCTGCTGAACAGCTGTGCAAGGAATGTCTGTATTTCCATTTCAGGGATATGAACATAAAGCTTGCCCACAGTGGTGGGGTTTATGATCAGTACAGTGACCCCAGATTTGAACTGGGGTCTTTGTAGCTCCAAAGCCCATGTTCTCCTCATTCCATCCAAGGTCTCCTAGAAAGTATGGGGCCTGGAGAAAGCTCTGGGTTCTGTAAGTGGTGTGATTTGACTGGTGGATATTATGTCTGGCAAGTCATGGCCATGTAGGGGACTCAACTTACTTGATTCAATATGACTTGAAGGGAAAACCTCACTCACTCGTCTGCTCAGGGTGGGGCCTGGGAGCTGGTCATTCCTGGAAAGAACTTGCATTACAGAGAAAAGCCACAGCGATTGATTAAGTGACTCACATGGCTAAGAGCTGTCTAGACTCTAGTCCAGCACAAGCTTAAAAGCCTTATCTTCACAAGGTAGTGGGTGATGTCACAGAGCCAGCCCATGGCCATGAGGGACACATGAAGAGGAAAGGGACAGGGCTGTCTCTCTGGCTGGAGACAAGCTAGAGGCTCTCTAGTATGTATTTATTTAGATTCAGAATGAAACAAAAGGTAGGCTTCCTTCAATGCCTTCACCTCCAACACCCCTCTACAAAGGAGTTTGCATACAGCCTTCTAGAGCACATTCATTGGTGTACACCCACAGGAAATCTGGATGATACCAAATACTTTTTGCCTAATTATTTATAAATTTTTATCAGTATATTATAGATTTACAAAAAAAATTAAGTGTTCAGTTTCATGAACCGCCAATAGATCCCACCCATGAGCTTGGCACCAGACCCATGGACTCAAATCAGAAGCCCTTTGTTATGATTTGTATATAGAATGCCCCCAGAGCCTCATGTGTTGGGGGCTTGGTGCCCAGCTGGTGAAATCTTCAGAGGGGTCTGCATCAATAAAAAGGTAAGGGATCTGTGGAGGTTTGATTCAGATATTCCCCATAAACTTAAGTGTTCTGAATGCTATGTCCCCAGCTGGTGGCAATTTAAGAATTGGAGCCTCCTTGGAGGTGATGTACTGTTGGGGGTGGGCTTATGGTTGTTGTAGCCAGCTTCCCCTTGACAGTGTTTGACACACTGTCCTGCTGCTGCTGTCCACCTGATGTTGGCCAGGAGGTGATGTCTACCCTCTGCTCATGCCATCATTTCCCCCTGCAATCCTGGAGCTTCCCCTTGAGTCTGTAAGCCAAATAAACTCCAACAAGCTGCTCCTGGTCAGGTGTTTTCTGCCAGTAACATAGAGTTGACTGCAACTGGATCTAATGCCACCAGTGGATTAATTTACTGATGAATTCATAGCTTAAGGGACTACTAAGAGGTGACATATAGTAGAGAAGATAAGTCACTAGAGGGCCTGCCCTTGAAGGGTGTATCTTATGTCTTTGTTTTCTCTCCCTCTCTTTCTCGGGTAAGTTTGGCTTTACCATGCCTCCTCTGCATGATGTCCTGCCTCACCATGGGCCTACAAGCAATGAAGACGCTGACAGTAGACTGAAACTTTAGATTGCCACTAAAACTTTCTCTTTGAGCCATGGATTATTTAAAAGCATGTGGTTAGCTTCCAAGTGCTTGGAGATTTTCTCTTTGTTATTGATTTCCAGTATAATTTCACTGAAGTGAAAGAACACATCCTATATTATGTCACTCATTTTAAGTTTGTTAATATGATATGGTTTGTCTTGCTAGATGTTTTGTGGACATTTGAAAGCAATGTGCCAGCTGCTACTATTGGATGGAGTGTTTTTATAAATGTCGGTTAGAGCCTATTGGTTGATGATGTTGAGGGCTTTTATAACTCAGTGATTTCTGTTTTAGTTGTCCTATCAACTATTGAGGGAGGGTGCCAAAGTCTCCCAAGATTAATGTGGATTTATCTGCTTCTTTCACTTATATCAGCTTTCATTTCACAAATTTGGCAGCTCTAGAATTTGGTGCATGTACATTTAAAATTGCTGTCTCCAGGGGACCAAGTCCCTTATCACAGTTTAACAAACCTCCCTATTTATGGCAATTTTCTTCATTCTGAAGTTTTCTTTATCTGACATTAATATTCCACTCCCATTTCTTTTGATTAATGTTTGCATGCCATATGTCTTTCCATCCATTTACTTTCAACCTATATATATCATATTTAAAGCAAGTTTTTCATGGATAGTATCTAGTTGCTTATTATATTTTCTGTCAAATTCTGCAATTAAGTCCATGCCTTTAGAGCAAAAATATTGACTGTAATTATTTTGATGTGAAGGCTTAAGTCTGTCATGTAATTTTGTTTATTTTCTTTGTGCTTTCCCTCTATTTCACTTCTGTTTTTTTTTTTTAGTGGGTCATTTAAATAGTTTGTTGAATTTATTTTGACTGGTCTATAGTTTTTTTGAGTACATAGCTTTGTATAGTTGTGGCTGCTCTAAGAATTATATTATAGATCTTTAACTTATCAAAACCTCCTATTTTCAGCAGTTGATCAATTCGAGTGAAGTATTAAAAACCTTATCTCTTTGTATGACTTTACTCTCATTTTATAAAATCATTGCTTTGTCTTAAATTTTTTCCTCTCTATTTACTAAAAGCCACATTGAGCAATGCTCTTTTTTTGCTTCATTTGCCAAATATAACTTAAGAATTAAAGTTGAGTAGGAAATTTTATTCTATTTTATTGTTTTTTGTTTGTATCATTGTCATTTTTGTTTATTTCAAGATTCTTTCTTTTGTCATTTTCCTCTCTGGAGAACTCCATTTAATATTCCATTGAGGGAGGTCTTCTAGAAATCACTTCTCAGATTTTTCTATCATTCCAGAATGCCGTTGTTTGCTTCTTTGGGTTTGTGTGTGTTTTGCTGGTGCATTTTTGCATGTGTATGTGTGTCTATCTGCATGTTTGCATGTGTGTGGTACATGTGTGTCGAGGTACACATGTGCATGTGCACGTAGAGGCACGCACGTAGAGATTGATGTTGGGTATCTTCCTCCATCATTCTCATGCCTCCATGCCTGCTCAGCGCTTATGTGGGTTTTGGTGATCCAAACTGCAGTCCTCACTCTTGCCCAGCAAGCACGTTAAGACTGAAGCATCTTTCTAAACACCAGGAATGCCCATCTCTCCACCCCTGAAGGATTATTTTCTCTGGTTATGGAATTCTGGGTTAATCAACCTTTTATTTTTTTTTCTTTCAGGACTGCAAACATGTTGTGTCACTTCCTTCGGTCTCCATGAGTTCTGGTGAGAAATGCACTGCATTGTTCCTCCCCTGAAGGAAATCACTCTCCCTGGCTATTTTCAATTTTGTCTGTTTTGTCTTTTGTTTTCATAAGTTTGACAATGATATGTTTGGAAAGCATTTCATTGGATTTCATCCTGCTAGGGATTGCTATTCACCCAGCTTCTTGTACTTGTATTGTACACTTATGTCTTTTACCACTTTGGGGAAGTTTTCAGCCACTATTAGTTTGACTACCTGTTAGTTGTGCTTTTCTTTTTCCTACTCTCCTTCTGGGACTTTGATGACATGAATATTAGATCTTCAGTTAAAATTTTAACCTGCTTATGGGGATCTGTTGATTTATTACTGTCAGCCTCTCTCTCTTCCTCTCTCCCACTTCTTTTCCATCTCCTGAGTAATTTCTATTGTTCTACCTTCTGAGTGTACCACACTCTTTTCTCTGTTCTGAAGGTGAGTGTACCCATGATCCATCCAGGTGCCACCTATCTATCCATCTAAAATTTCAGTTATGGTTTTAGGTTCTAAAATTCCCATTTAGCTCTTCCTTTTATTTCTTTGCTGAGACTTTTCTTTCCAAGATTTTCCATTTTCTTCATTTACCTTCAGTGTGCTAATACTTGTCCACTGAAATACCTTTATGTTTGCTTGGAATTCTTGTCAGATCCTTCTCATGTCTGACTCATGTAGCTGTTGGCATCTGTTGTTGCCTTTTGTCACTGAGTTTGGTTCTGTGTGCTTCCTGGTGTGAGTTTGTCTGTTTATTAGAATCTAGAGATTAGGGACAATATATTTTAAGAGTCTGATGTCATGTCAGTGTTGCATTTAGACTCTTAACTCCGGTAGGTGAAGAGCAGCGCCACTTCATTTCTGCCTGGTGGGGTGAAAATGCAGGGACTGCTCAGAAACAGATGATGCCTAGTGGGAGGGACTGGGGGCTGCTGCTGGGGAGGGCGGGTTTCATGTTCATGACTAGGAGGAGGAAAACTGTCTCATTCCTGCCAAATATGCCAGGTGAGGATGGAAGCACGCGTCTCCACTGGAAGATGTTACCACCCAGAAGGGATTAAAAGTCCCAGTCCCTCAGTTTTTCGGAACTCCCTGAGAGTGGGGAGGATTGGAACAGTTTTGACAGCCTGGCTCCTGCCAGAGAATGGTGGGCTGGAGCTAAAGGCATTCCCATAATGTTCAGCTGAGAGAGACTGGTTATTGTCTATAAACCTTATATCATTTCATGCTACTCTTGCCTGGTCCTTTTGCTCAAGGCTGCACGCTTTCCTTGTATCTACTGTCTGGGCTGGTAGCTTCTTTAAGCATCTCGCCTGGGATATATAAGGCAGAAAGCCTCATGTGTTTGAATATTTAATTCCCAGCTGCTGGTGGTATTCCAGGAAGTTGTGAAACCTTTATAGAGGAGGTGGAGCCTTGCTGCAGAAAGTGTCACCGGGGGTGGGCCTCGAGATGTTACAACCCAGTTTAGCTTGTTACTCTCTCCTCTTCCTCCTCCTCTTTTCTTTCTCTTTCTCTTGTTCCCCCTGCTGACATGATGATGTGACATTGGTTTCCTGTTCCTACCATGCTTTCCCTGCAATGATAGACTCTACTCTGGAACTGTAAGCCAAAAATATACTCTTTCTCTTCCTTAAACTGCTCCAGGCTTGGTATTTTGACTCAGTAAGGAGAAAGTAGCTGAAACAGACCCTGTCTCAAAAATCACCAATCATCACCATCGTCATCAGAGTATCATTCAGGAGAAGTATCCTACCTTCTCCAGCTGGGATGTGCTGTCCTCACAAGCCTCCCTGAGCAGGTGGCGGGCCCTGCCGAGGTCTCTCTGCTTATATGCAGTGTGAATGTCTTCTGTTCTGGGGGACTGCACTGTGGATTCCCCGCCTGGTGCAGACAGCTTGCTGCCCATGTCCCTGGCACCTGTATGGGAGGAAGCACACACAACTGCTGATGTGCTCTGGGGAGACATCTGAAGGGTGAGCTATCCATGACGGAATTGTGGGACTTGTAGGAAGACGAAGGATGGCTCTGGAATGCTGTCAACTAGCTCCTATTTCCCAGGGGACTTGCAGCACTTTGGGAAGACCATTCCTGGGGGCAGAAGCATGGCTGTCTTGGGCACAGTTCAGAGGAGTCTGAGGAAGGTGGTGGGCTGTCTTTATAGACAGAACTGTCCAGCAGGGGCTGTGGCCCCTGACCAATGGCCACATGTAATTTTTGTGCCATGTTTTTAGCTTTCCACACTATAATGAAATGCCTGAGATAATCCACTTACAGAGAAAAAGTTTATTCTGGCTCATGGCTTTGGAGCTTCTAGGCCATGACTGATGTGGCCATAGCAAATCTGCTCATCTCATGAATGGAGAAGGTGAGCAGGTAGAGAGACATCAAGGAGGATGTTTGAAGAACTCAACATTATTAGTCATTAGGGAAATGCAAATGAAAACCACAGCAACATACTACCACACTCCCACCAGAATGGCCATACTTCAAAAAGACGAATAATCCCTGGGGCAGCCAGAAAGCACAGCCTAGATTAGGTTACAATGTAAAATGGTATAATTACTTTGTAAATAGTTCTGCTGCTCTTGTTAAAACTAAATATACTCCAATTTAACCATTCTATTCTCAGCTATTTAGCTAGGGTAAGTATGTCCAAAAAATTATCCAAAAAATGTTCACGAGAGCATTATACATAAAATTTCCAAACTGTAAACAGCTCAGGTGTCAGCTCATAGAAGAAGGTATAAGCAAACCACATAAAAGTAACCACTCAATAATAAAAGGGGAATGAGTTACTGATCTGTCATATGACTGATAGTAATCTCAAAGCCATAATGCTGAGTGAAGGAAACCTTGCACAAATGATGCTATTCATATATTACTTATATGCTATGCTAATCAGGGTTAAAAACAAAACAAACCCCACTGGGTGGTAGGGTACGCAGTGAAGTTTATCAGGGAAAGGGAATTAGGACATCATCAGGGTGGATGGTCCCAGATACTGATGGAGTTTGCCTTGAACAGGTGATGTATCTGTCAAAACTTATCAAAAGCCTACTTAAAGTCAAGTATGCACCTTGCACTTTTACATGTTATACATGATTTTCCTAAAAGGCTACTAGAACATGATCAAACCTTTGTCAATTAAATGCATATGTGAGCAGCTAAGGGTGAAATGGACAGATGTTGGCTACCTACTTGGAAATGCATTAGAAACACAAGAGAGTAGTTTTAGAAAGGTTGGTGGTAGACTTTAGGTGAAAAGCATACAAGTGTACATTCCCTCATTGCTGTATGTTTGAAAATTTTTTTTTTTTTTGTTATTTATTTATTTGAGAGTGACAGACAGAGAGAGAAAGAGGCAGATAGAGAGAGGGAGAGAGAATGGGCGCGCCAGGGCCTCCAGCCACTGCAAACGAACTCCAGACACGTGCGCCCCCCTGTGCATCTGGCTAACGTGGGTCCTGGGGAGTCGAGCCTCGAACCGGGGTCCTTAGGCTTCACAGGCAAGCGCTTAACCGCTAAGCCATCTCTCCAGCCCTGTTTGAAAATTTTTATGATAACATGTTGAAGGAAAGAGGAACCACACCATCACACCATACATGCAGGGTCCACACTGCAGAAAGGAGAAGCACAGCATCACACCACACATGCAGGGTCCACCATGCAGAAAGGAGAAGCACAGCATCACACCGCACATGCAGGGTCCACCATGCAGAAAGGAGAAGCACAGCATCACACCACACATGCAGGGTTCACCATGCAGAAAGGGAGAGGCACAGCATCACACCGCACATGCAGGGTCCACACTGCAGAAAGGGGGAAGCACAGCATCACACCACACATGCAGGGTTCACCATGCAGAAAGGGAGAAGCACAGCATCACACCACACATGCAGGGTCCAACACACAGAAAGGGGGAAGCACAGCATCACACCACACATGCAGGGTTCACCATGCAGAAAGGAGAAGCATAGCATCACACCACACATGCAGGGTCCAACACACAGAAAGGGGGAAGCACAGCATCACACCACACATGCAGGGTCCAACACACAGAAAGGGGGAAGCACAGCATCACACCACACATGCAGGGTCCACACTGCAGAAAGGGGACCAAAGCATCACACTGCACATGCAGGGTTCACCATACAGAAAGGAGAAGCACAGCATCACACCACACATGCAGGGTCCACCATACAGAAAGGAGAAGCACAGCATCACACCACACATGCAGGGTCCACCATGCAGAAAGGAGAAGCACAGCATCACACCGCACATGCAGGGTCCACCATGCAGAAAGGAGAAGCACAGCATCACACCACACATGCAGGGTCCACCATGCAGAAAGGAGAAGCACAGCATCACACCGCACATGCAGGGTCCACCATGCAGAAAGGAGAAGCACAGCATCACACCGCACATGCAGGGTCCACCATGCAGAAAGGAGAAGCACAGCATCACACCACACATGCAGGGTCCACCATGCAGAAAGGAGAAGCACAGCATCACACCACACATGCAGGGTCCACCATGCAGAAAGGAGAAGCACAACATCACACCGCACATGCAGGGTCCACCATGCAGAAAGGAGAACCACAGCATCACATCACACATGCAGGGTTCACCATGCAGAAAGGGAGAGGCACAGCATCACACCGCACATGCAGGGTCCACCATGCAGAAAGGAGAAGCACAGCATCACACCGCACATGCAGGGTTCACCATGCAGAAAGGAGAAGCACAGCATCACACCACACATGCAGGGTCCACCATGCAGAAAGGAGAAGCACAGCATCACACCGCACATGCAGGGTCCACCATGCAGAAAGGAGAACCACAGCATCACATCACACATGCAGGGTCCACCATGTAGAAAGGGAGAAGCACAGCATCACACCACACATGCAGGGTCCACCATGTAGAAAGGGAGAAGCACAGCATCACACCGCACATGCAGGGTCCATCATGTATAAAGGGAAACCACAGCATCACATCACACATGCAGGGTCCACCATGTAGAAAGGGAGAGGCACAGCATCACACCACACATGCAGGGTCCACCATGTATAAAGGGGAACCACAGCATCACACCGCACATGCATGGTCCACCATGCAGAGCACAGGATAAGCTTCATCACCCACTCAGAAAAGCCCTGCTCTGTAGAAAGCTTAGCTCTTAAGGCCATGCCAGGTCTTTAAAACATACCCTAAGCTATGATTGGCACCATTTCCAAGGTAACTGTTCTGAAAAATCTATGAAAACAGTGATGCTAACACACACCTGATGTCACTCCTGAAGCAGAGACTTGAGGGATTCAGTGGAGATCACTAGGTCCTTTTGGCTGGAGATTTTTGGAAAGACAGCAAACGCTTCATGTGTAAGTGGTTATACATGTGAAGAAGGCAGATTCACTTTCCAGTGCACACAACCACAGCACTTATTCATTATTCACAGCTTGAGACCCTGAGACAGCTCAGAGCAAGCAGGCCACAGAGAGAAAGGCCATTAGTAGTGGGGAGAGAAGAATTCACTGCGGTGCCTTCCAACAAAAGGAGGCACTTGGTGCTGTCACGCGTCATCTTATGGAATTAAACAGATAGTGTCCTTACCTAGTGAAAGCAAGTGGTTGTGTACCTGTCTATACATGCCAGAGTGTGAACAGGCATAAAGTAATGTCATCTGCTCATGTTAGGAACATTAATGGAAACAGTTATGCCAAGTAAAGGGATAATGTGAAGGTGGGACTTAGGTCATGTGTAGGTGATATGAAGTTTTCATATATGTGAAATTCAAAGTGATTTTATTTTAAGAAGGTATTTACTTATTTGACACAGAGAGAGAGGCTGACAGAGAGAATGAGCATGACAGGGCCTCTAGCCACTGCAAACAAACACATGTGCCACCTGTTTATCTGGCTTACGTGGGTACTGGGGGATCAAACCTGGGTCCTTAGGCTTCCCAGGCAAGCGCCTTCACCACTAAGCCATTTCTCCAACCCTTAAAGTGGTTTTTAAATAATGTCTATGTGTGTGAAGTATGGAGAAGGAACACAAAATAGAAGCTTCTCTTCTCTTGACATTGTTCAAGGTTGGAATTTTCAGCTTCAAACCTGATTTTCTTAAGTTGTCTGGACATCACACGCTCATCCTTATGAACCATGTGAGCCAGAGCTATTATCTGATCAAACTGCTAGAAGGACATTAATGCATATGCATTTAATTTAATCTGACAATCTCATTTAATTTGCAGAAATGACAAACACAATATTTAACCCTTACTTAAACTGAAAGAAAAATGAGCACCAAGGATAAACTGTGAGGAATTAATGATAGAATTCAAACAGATTCCATGTATTAGTTCCCAGATATATATATATATATATGTATATATATATATTTTTTTATATATATATATTTTTTTTTTTTTTGCTTTTTTGAGGTAGGGTCTCACTCTAGCCCAGGCTGACCTGGAATTCACTATGGAGTCTCAGGGTGGACTCAAACTCTCGGCAATCTTCCTACCTCTGCTTCCCGAGTGCTGGGATTAAAGGCATGCGCCACCACGCCCGGCTAGTTCCCAGATTTTTAATAAGAGAATGATAGAGCTGATTTAGGTAAAATGGTTAGTAAATTGCACATGTAATAAAAGAACATGGACTCACTGAAAAAATAAAATCATACAGAAAATGTGGTAGCTCTTCCACACAATGTAAACACTTCTCTAGAGGGAAAGATTTTCATAGAATTTTCTCCTTTCTAAAAATACTAGTTTATATTAGAGAATTGGTTACTTTAAATTAAACTTAAAACACACTGCAGCATGTTTGAGATTGTTCATTTAATTGTACTTATTTACTCAGTTATTTATACCTCTTTAAAATATATTATTCTATATTGCAAAAGATCACACTTCTAAAGGGATTCCTCATACACACTTAAAATTTATCTTAAAATACAGATCTCCCAGGCTGCAGAGATGGCTCAGTGGTTAAGACACCTGCCAGCAATGCCTAACTACCCAGGTCTGATTCCCCAGTACCCACATAAAGCCAGATGCACAAAATGGTGCATGCATCTGGAGTTCATTTGCAGTGGCTAGAGGCCCTGGCATACCCATTTTCTTCCTTTCCCATTCTCTCCTTGAAAATAAATAAAATATTTTAATATATGTAGATCTCCTAAACTTATTCTAGTCCAATAAGATATTAATGCTTTAGGAACTAATCTGAAAGCAACAGAACATTTCAGTAACTTAGTTTCAAATTAAAAATATTTTCCTTTTCATTCTTTTTTTTTGTGAGAGATAGTGTCTCGCTTTAGCCCAGGCTAACCTGGATTTCACTATGTAGTCTCAGTGTGGCCTCAAACTCATGGTGATTCTCCTACCTTTGCCTCCTGAGTGCTGTGATTAAAGACATGTGCCACTACTCCCAGCTCTCGTTATATTTTTTTAAAAAATTATTTATTTATTTATGAGAGAGAGAGAGAGAGAGAGAGAAGAAAGAAAGAAAGAAAGAAAGAAAGAAAGAAAGAAAGAAAAAATGGACGCACCAAGACCTCTAGCCACTGCAAACAAACTCAAAATGCATATGACACCTTGTGCATCTGGCTTTATGTTGGTACTGGGGAATTGAACCCAGGTCCTTAGGCTTTGCAGGTAAGCACCTTAACTGCTGAGCCATCTCTCTAGTCCCTTTTCATTCTTTATAATTTGTCTCATTTTTCTTAGATAGCAATCAAAATTTCCAACACAAAAAACTATAAACAAGCAAGTTGTTGCTCTTAATGCCTATTAATATGCTTGGCCAAGTACTTAGCTAAGTAAAAGAAGAGAAGGTTAAACAAAAAGTATGTTTTCTGGTTATTGTTTTGTACCTGTGGCCTGCTGGATTTTAGCAGAGTCCTTTAGAAGTAAGAAGAAGAGAGGGAAGAATATAATTATAGTGTCTGGCTAGGGTTAGGAATATCACACATGCAGAGTTATTTACAAATGCGAGAAACATCTAAAGTAGCTCTGAGTTCTGAGTGCACACTTCTGGTTGAGGACACATGTTTTGTGCATTCAATATTTTGGACATGGATGATAAATTAAAGTTTATTATGTAAGTATCAGGTAAAAGAAATAAAATATTTTAAAACTTGAAGCAGGTGAGCATCATCTTGCCTTTGACACTCACCTTCAAGACAACATTCTATTCACAAGTCAATATTTCCATTCACACATATGCATCATATTGTCAGCCCTTGCTAAGAGAAGTGGGTTTAGTTGCTAGTAACTCATCCTCTAGGTAACACGTCCAAAATTCACATTTTAGAAAAAACTAAATTACTCTGATAGAAGACAAACTGGTAGAAATTCCTCTCATCAGTCAGTAGTTTGGAGCAGTAGTCATATAGAATTCCACAAATATGGCAGAGCGACTCTTGGAGACGGCACCACTTATCCAGTGGTCCCTTGTGCCTTCAGACCCATTGCAGAAGACCCCTCCTTTGTCTGTCTGTCTCAGTGTCATGCTTACCTTTGCTTGTAGAACAAGATCTCCTAATACAGTAACTGGAATACATTCTCTACTCTTTTATTCTACAAATACAGAGCAATGCAACAGTGATATAAAAATGCTTTTAAATGTCTAAGGTCTCATTTTGACTGTGTGTGTGTGTGTGTGTCTCCTCTCATCTCCATCAAAAGGTGTGGCATCCTCACAGTTCCAACACATTTGCAGTAGTAAAGGCGCTGCACCTTTATTGGCACATCTGCGGCACTCTTTCCATCAATAGAGCAGCAAAGAGAAACACTGACCCATCAACCCACCGCTCATTGCCACACAAACACAAGTATGCCTTAGGATGCTACCAACCTGACCAGAGCTGTTTAATGACCTTCCTGTGCCTTCCTCCACTGACTCTCCACGTAGCCACAGCGCCCGGACGGAGGGCTGGGCTTCCTCAGAAGGGACACCCTCCCTGAACTTCGGGGCTCACCTTCGTGGCCCTGGCTCTTTAGTGGCCTTCAGCGAGCACAGCGGGGTGCTTCTCTCTTCCCCACATGCTACTGCAAGGTTTTAGCCTCAGCAGCAGTTTTCATCTCTGGGTCACATTACGGTGAAATCCAACCCTTTATTTCTTTGGGGGAAGAGGCAGAGAACGCAGGGTGTGGAGGCAATGGAGGGTGACCCTCTGAGACAATTCCCCCTGGCTCCAGATGGCCAGTATTCAGCCCCATCCTGCTGGCAGCTGCACCAGGCAGAATCAGCAGGGGCCGGGCTGGGAGCTCACACACACCAGATTTAGCTCTGAGGTAAGCGGAGAGCGAGGCTCCTTCCAGCAAAGCTTCCTGACACAAACTTAACAACCTCTTTGGCTATTCTCACCAAGTCTTTGGATAGGCAGGTTTTCCTGTAGGGTGAGGGGAAATCACATGGAATGACAGTATGCTCTTTGCTAGTAAAAATACAATCAATCCTAAGATGCCATGTTATGTCATATGTCACAGTGAACATTGAAAGGCTTATAATGTTTTATAATTGAAAGGCAGAATGTGGCGAAACTGGCACAGGCTGCAGTGCATTTGCCATTGTTGGAGGCCTCACAAATGACATGAGTACCTCAGAAAGCAATAATCCTGTGAAAGTCCTAGGAGTAGGTTCCAATGGTGTGTCTGTGGTTTTCTCTCCTAGGAATGAATCTGCAGGATAACAGTACAAACAGATCCTGAGCTACAAGACTACTTCCTGCTTAAGACACTCGTGACAACCAAGGAAAAAACCAGCCAATCAGGGGCATGAGCAATGCCAGGACGTAACAGTAAAGTGATATCTGGGGTTCTGCCTGAGGCTCCTCACAGGACTGGGTTTGGTTTATGTAACTGAATGTAATGCTTCCAGCCCTGCCCTGAAGATGTTCTGGCCATCATTCTGCAGATGTGAGAAGGAAGACATTGGTTCAGAAAGTTCTAGAACTAGAGATGGGCAAGGCAAGAGCAGAAGCAGACTGACTCCAGAGACCATGGCATCTCCACGAATCTGCTCTACAATGTAAGACCTCCTAGGACTTCTAAATGAGAGATTGTTAGTCAAAATAATTATGAAGACTGAAAAGTGTGAAAGCTAAAACCAGAGCTGGGGATATCTTTGCATTCTGTAAGTGTGGTGATTATTAATCACGTGTACTTGATTAGACTGGAACGTGCCTAGGAGAGAGGGAAAGTTCTGCATGTCTGAGAGGATGTTTCTGCAGAACACTGAGGAGGGAAGACCTTTCCTCAGGGTGGGGAAGGTTACTTGCATGGAGGCAGGTCAGGACTACATGGAATAAAGGTTAAAGCCAACTGTGCTGGCTCTCTGCTTCCTGCCAGCCAAGCTGCGAGCTGCTCTGTGCCACCATGCTTTCCCTTGCCATGAGAGACGGACCGTCTGGAACCAGGAGCTAAACATACTTCTCCCCTTGAGGGTGCTTATGTCAGGCATTCTGTGACAGTGATGAGAACGCTCACAAGTGCCAGCACTCTGGAAAAACATACAGTAGGAAACACTGACTGAAATTGTGGGAAAACGTTTATTTCAGATTCATAGATTATGTGTGATTAAATTTTTTTTTGGGGGGGGGGATATCAAAAAAGGAGGTTCCGGGCTAGAGGGATGGCTTAAGTGGTTAAGGTGCTTGCCTACAAAGCCAAAGGACCCAGGTTCAATTCCCCAGGACCCACATAAGCCAGATGCACAAGGTGGCACATGTGTCTGGAGATTGTTTGCAGGAGCTGGGAGCCCTGACATGCCCATTCTCTCTCTCTCTCTCTCTCTCTCTCTCTCTCTCCCTCCCTCCCTCCCTCCCTCTTTCTGTCAAATAAATAAATAAAAATATTTAAAATTACAGACTTATGCCTGAACAGGGACTTGAACCCTGGACCCTCAGATTAAAAAGAAAAAGGAGGTTCCTAATGATTATATACCATATATATAGTCTGTTGTTTTTGTTAAGAAAAACTGATCTGCCTGCTCCTCTCTGCCTCCCCTCTCTTCTCCTCTACATTTAAAAATAAAAGCTGAAGAGTAAAAAAGAGATAATAGTAGTTGCCTTCGACAGGTGAAATAACTGAGATTTTTTTCTATTGGTGTTTTCCCTTTAGTTTCTAATATATATCTTTTTTTTTTTTTGCAATGAACTTATACTGCTTTTGAAACTAATACATATAGTATTGAGCAAAACAGTAGGCTACTTTCAACCTGGCTTACTGAAGCAGTCTGTGTCAGGATTATCTTCATGGAAGCAACTGTTTGCTCTTAGTTACACCAACTCCTGACTGTCCCTCTAGAAAAAAAGACAGAAAGCAAGATAATCTTGTAGAACTATAATTTACACAGATGTCCCAGATTAAAAAAAAAAAAAACTGTTGTAATGGTTAGTCATCAGTGCCAACTTGTCTGGAGTTTAGAATCACCCTAGGGTGTTTCCAGAGAGTATTAACTGAGGAGGGATGACCACTCTAGATGTGGACAGGAAAATCCCACGGGCTGGGGTTCCAGACCGAGTAAGGAGGAGAAAGTGAGCTGAGCATCAGTATTAGTTTCAGCTTACTGGCTGTGACCAGCTCTCTCATGTTCCTGCCATCACAGCAAGAGCCACTCTTGCTGCCACTTTTTGTCCACCATAACGGACCGTACCCTCAAACCATGAGCTGAAATAAATGCTTCCTTCCTCACATGGCTTTTGTAGCATTTTGTCACAGCAACGAGAAAAGGAGCTAATTCAGTGGTCTGTAATGAACACGCGTCAGCAGGGGTGTCATTGGTTCAGCCCTGCCGGGTGCTCTGGGGAATGCCCTGCTTACATCTACCTTCCCCCAAGACCAGTGCAAGACTGGACTTCTCATCAGTACCTAACTACTATGTGGTGGGAAGGGCTGGGGGTGGTTCAAGAAGCTGCCCTCACCCAGCTCCCAACAGCAGAGCTAAGGCTTGGATCTGTGCCACCAGAGCCTGACCTGCGTTCTAGGCTGCGTGCTCCCAACCAAACACGGGACTCTTAGTAACATGTATGACAAGGACATACAAACTAAAAGGTGGGAGGATCTTGTCTCAATAGATGGAAAGCCATAGAGGAAATGGAAAACGGGTCCTCCATGAACTTCTTGCAACAGCGAAAGGGAAACAACAAAACGTAAGTGTGGAGATGAGTTCTCTCCTAAATTTAGTTCCTCTTCCAAAAATTCACTTACTCATTCACTGTAGAGATACTTAATCCCTCTTAGTGCTGATCCTGGGGACAAAGCCTGCTGAGACAGGCAGAAATAGCCTGAAGTAATGCCATATTTTTCCTAGAGTTTACTTTTAAAAAACAGCAACAAAAACTCTGCCCACTGCTCAACTAGAGACTCTTGAAGGACTTGTGGAGGTCAATGAACAAGAGCTGACTTGATAAGAATAAAGAAGCCTATGTGCCCAAGAAGATGAAAATCACACAAAGAAGACAGTTCTTTTACTCAGCGTCCACTAACACAACATAAAATGGTATAATTTGAAGATACACAGCTGATAGATGATTATGGTTATAAATAATGGAAGATTAGGATACCTTTGACACAGCAATCTTGTTTCCTGGGAACTGACCCCAACAGAATAATTCCACACATTTGAAAAAAAAACAACAAAAAACTATGCTGGGGTTGGGGAGGTGGCTCACTGGTAAAAGGTGCTTGTTCTGCAAGAATGTCGACCCTGGTTTGATCTCCAGTACGCACGTAAAGCCAGATGCAAAAGTGGTGCATGTGTCTGCAATCCCAAAGGGACTATGGCAGTGGGAGGCAGGGTCAGAAGAATTCTGAAGCACATGGAGTCAGCTAGTCTGGCCTTGCCAGTGGCAAAACAACAAGACAGAACCTGTTTCCAAACAAGGTGGAAGGAAAGGCCCAACACCCCAGGGTTGTCCTCTGAACTCCGCATGTGTGCACACGCATGCGCATGCACACACGCACACACACACATGAAATCACACACATACACACATAAAAAACACTGTGTAAAGCTGGGTTGTACTTCAGTAATAGAATATGTACTTAACATGCATCCCCCCCCAGCACCAACCCCCTTAAACTCTATAATAAATAAATAACAGTAAGGAAAAAAAAAGTAATAGGTACAAATATGCAGATTACAGCCTTGTTTGGTATTATAAAGAATGGTGGTTGTGACAATCATGTTATTCATTACAGTGGACAAATTGATTCCACTGCTCTTTCTTATATGGAAGAATTCCAGGTCATCTTTTCAAAACTCTTCTCTATCTTCCAGTCATTTCTTTGTTGGTTCTAAAATGACAAAACTGTTTTTTTTTTTTTTTTTAAAATATGCTTTTCCAATTAAAGTCAATTTTCTAACAGTACCTAATGTCCCCTTAGCAAAAATGGGCATAAAAGCAGGCAGAAAATATCTCTACTAAGAAAAGATCATTTAAGACGAGACACCAAGATTTTTTTTCTAGTGGCATTTTCTACTGAGGAATGTATTAAACAAAACATGGGGACAGAAATAGACCTGTATTTAAGTGATCAGAATTGGGTTCAAGCCCCAGCTTGACTCATTTATAGCTTCCTGGTCTTTGGTAAGCACCTAAGGATTTGAAACTTACCATTTTGCAGAGGAGAAAATGACACCTATGGGAAGATAATGCACAACGCACAGCTAATAAGCCAATAGCAAGACTGGGTGGACATACAGAAGTGTAGGCTCCTTCCTCTCCTATGAGTCAGTTAACTGTGCTCACATTTCCTCTGTGGATCCCCAGGTTTCCTCCCTTTTCTGGAAGTGTCTCCACTCCTTCCCTGCTTATTATCATTTACCTCCTTCCTCAGAACCCAACACAGATGTTGCTCCCCAAAGATGATGTGTGGAATTTCTCCATGGGCTTCCTTCTCCTTCCTCCATCTGCATGTGGTCTGACCTAGATCCTGGCTTGTCTGTCCATGTCCTGCTCTGCCCAGTGCTTCCCACAGGTCACTCATTGCCATGTACATCTAGGTACATGGCCTACATACAACAGGCCCTCGCTGCCTCCTTCCATCTGTTGACTCTCCAGAGCTCTCTGCATGTCAGGAGGTTCAGCTATAATCTTGCCTACCTGTAACACCATGTAGTATAGACCAGGAGCACAGTCTCCTGGTAAAAGGCAAGAATGATACTTCCATGACCCTTTTGGAGTTTTCTAAGAATAGATTTACTTTATTGCTACACTCCCCCAATCTCTACCATGGCAAGTCAGATTGTTTCAGTACAACATTCGCAGATCTCATATCAGGGCAAAGTTCTATTTCTAGATGATATTCTGGGGCTTTCCAATTCATACAAGAATCTGCATCCTTAGTCATCCACACTGCTTAGAAACATATGGCTATAAAGTATGCCTAAAGAAGAACCCATAGCAGAGTTTCAGAGGGGTCCAGAGCAGTGGGACCACGAAGTCACACCTTACCCATTATCCCTATACTCCCCATGTCATCTGCATCCTTCTCTGGGCCCCTGGCATCTTGTCTCCTTCCTTCTGTCACAAAACTGGTGGCCATAACAGCACCTCATTCAAGAGGTTCATGGTCAGGATCACATGAATGAGGGCCTGGAAAGTGCTTCAAACATTGTTCAACCCTTACTAAGCTCTAGATAAGTGCTATACTATTATTGGTATTTTAAATAGAATTAGAAATTTAGTCCATCTGTAAACACTATGAAGTCTGGGGTTCTCATCTTACTCCTCAGGCGTCTGAGCTCAATCATGTCAATCCAAATGGACAAGATGGTGGTCTTGGGATGTTACTTGCTTAGCTTAGGGTCAGATGTGAGTGAAGTCAGTAAGTAGAAGCCAGTGAGTCACATCTAGCATGAGAGAGTTCTGGGAGCAGAGGAGAAGATGGGTCCAAACTGCCCAGGCAAAGTTGTTATAGCCTAAGGACCCAGGTTCAATTCACCAGTACCCATGTAAACCAGATGCACAAGGTGGCGCTTGTGTCTGGAGTTCATTTGCAGTGGTTGGAGGCCCTGGCACACCCATTCCCTCTCTCTCTCTTTTTCTCTCTCACTCTAATAAATAAAAATAAAATAAAAATTAAGAGTTGATCTTAAGTGTTCTCAATACACACACACACACACACACACACGTACGCAACTATTTTACATGATGGATGTGTTAATTAACTTGATTGTAGTAATCATTCCACAGTGTTTACATATAACAAATCACCATGATTTACATCATAAATATATACACTTGTTATTTGACATTTATATCTAAGTAAAGCTGGGAGAAATAAAAATGCTGTTATGAGGTCAGCTAAGGTTCAAATGAGTTCATTTTTAGAATGAATTAGAGTTCATTTTGGTAAGCGAATCTTATTAAAATATCCTGCTTAAAGCCACAGAAAATGCCCACTAAACTTTCTGAGGAGGAGGTAAGCTTTATGGTCAATGTAGTTTCCAATCCTGGTGGTAACATTCAGAGTTGATTACCTGGTTAATCATAGCAAAAATTCTTGAAAAGTATTATGGTTGGAATCTGAAATGTCCCCCAAGTGGCTCGTGTTTTGAGCCCTTGTTCCCCACATGATGGCCTTGTGTTGAGGGGCTGCAGAACGTCTAGCAGGTCGAGTCTGGCCAGTGGAAGTGGGTCACTAGGAGTTGGCTTTGCCTGGGAACAGTTCTAATAGGTATGTGGTCATGATCATCAGCCTCTATCATGTCTGGGTTTTGTGTTATGATTTGACCTTGCTCATTCCCAGATGGGTTTAATTTAGTCAGTTTCCCCAAGGTTTGTCAGTGTTAAATTTTATACTTAAATACTTGATTCATCTGGAATAGATTTTGGTGTAGAAGAGAGGAATTGACATGGTTTCCCATGCTATTACCAAACAACTCTGGTAAAGCAAAAACTGATGCCCACTTAGGCCCATATGGATTTGGGCTTCTGCTTCTTTCTTTCTCTGGTCTTTGTTCTTCAACCCTGCTCATGAAAGGTGGCTTTGGAATAAATCCTGTTCCTCCCTCCTCCACCCAAACCCTCCCTACTTGAGTTTTGCGGGCTATTCTCTTTTAAAAAATATTTTAATTTTATTTATTTATTTGAGAGAGAGAGAGAGAGAGAGACAGACAGACAGACAGACAGACAGACAAAGGCAGACAGAGAGAGAGAAAGAAAGAGAGAATGGGTATGCTAGGGCCTCCAGCCACTGCAAACAAACTCCAGATGCATGTGGCACCTTGTGCATCTGGCTTACGTGGGTCGTGGGGAATCGAACCAGGATTCATAGGCTTCATAGGCAAGCGCCTTAACCAGTAAGCCATCTCTTCAGTCACCCGACTATTCTTAATGAGTTTATTTGTCTGGATAAAATTCAGTGTATATATTTTTTGTGTACCCAAAGAATTCCTGGTTGTATTTTAATAGCTGTTTAACTGAATTACAACATCAACTGATAGAGAATTGGCAATATTAAGTGCTTACAGTATTAAGAGAATCAACAATACTAAGCTATCCTGTACAAGAAGATAGGCCATTTCACTAACTTAAATGTTCTCTATGTCCAGAGTTTTAAGTTTTCTTCAAGTAGGTACTATTATTTATTCATTTATCCAATTTTGTATTTGGACCATTCATTTTAAGTAAGGTTTTTTTTTTTTTTTTAAATTTAAAAGCAAACCGTTTTTTTTAAAGCCCCTTGAACACCCAAAGTTTCAATTGCAGCTTTCTGTGTTCTTAAGAGGATCTTGATAGGGCATGTGAGGATGTGAGAACAAGGCATTGTCCATATGAAGAGCTTAAAAACAGCTAAGAAAGATCAAAGAGCTCCTTGATATTGGTAAGCAAAGAATATGAAGAGAGGGGTCAACAAGTGAACACAGGACTGGAGAGACAGCTTGGCAGTTAAGGCGCTTGCCTGCAAAGCCAAAGGAGCCATATAAGTCAGGTGCACAAGGTGGTGCATGCATCTGGAGTTCGTTTGTAGTGGCTAGAGGCCATGGCATGCCCATTCTCTCTCTCTCTCTCTCTCAAATAAATAAATAAATAAAAATAAAATGTTTTTAAGGAAGTGAATATAAGCATTCCTAACACAGCTAAACAAACAAAATGTTCAATTGAGATAATTTCACACATTATTTTAGAATTTCATTCATAGATATACTCATATACATGTGATAAAACAGAAAATATCAGGAATAGCTCAATACCTGTTAAAAGAGGATAACTTGTATAAAATGTGGTACATCTATGGCACATGCAGTTGGCAACAGGAGCAATAGGTTGCATCATTGGTATGTGATATATGTAATATATATATATATATATATATATATATATACATACATATACATATACATATGTATATATATATACACACACACACATATATATCTCACACATATATTTATGTGAAGAGATAATATATCCTATACGTATATGTATATACAGAAAGATACCCTATAGTCTAGGTGTGTGTCGAACATATTTATATAAGTCCCCTCTATGATGCTCATATAAGAACAAAACTGCTGGGGACTGGAGAGATAATTCAATTAGTAAAGCGCTTGCCATGGAAATGTGAGGACCTGAATTTGGATCCTTACTACCCATGAAAATGTCTGATAGGAATGACAGCCTGACTATAATCCCAGCACTTAGGAGACAAAGACAGAGCATCGCTGGGGCAAACTGAACTTGTCTAGCTGAACTGGAGAGCTCTGGGTTCACAGTGTGAGACCCTGCCTCAATAAATAAGATGGAGAGCAATCAAGGAAGATACCTGGCATCAACCTCTGGCCTTGACATACATATACATGTGCATGTGTGCCTGCAAGCTCATGTGCACCCCCCCCATGTGGTCATGCTTACACAAATGCACAGGCAAGTTGATAAAGAAAATAAAATTGCTTAACATGTATATTTCAGAACATGTCTCAGTTGTTAAAGATCCTAATCCTGACCATGCTGGCAAGGAAAAGGTGTGAGGTCATTTGCTCTTCTGTCCCTGCTGCATGTCTTCAGGCAGAGAGCCACACCCTCAAGTCCAAACAACAAAATCCATTCCAGCTGATTTTCATCAATTCCAGACTGCTATAGCCTCCCATAGTCCAAAGCAAATGCACAACATGGGCCAAGATCAGAGGTCCTCTATATCAGTTAGAATTCTAAGTTGAGGTATTTCATTTGTGGATATGTGATGAGCCCAAGGGAGAAAGAGGATTACAACGAGGTCACAGAGAAAAAGTACAAGTGAATGGCACAACTCATTCTCCTAAAAGATGCTGCTCCACAGACGTGAATGCCTGCCTCCCCAGCCCTTGAACCAAGACACGAACAGAAGACCTACAGGCAGCTGGCCTTCCCTGGGAGCTACGTCAGCACTGCCTGTGGCTGTCATAGCCATGGTTTCCGGTATAGAGAAGCCACTGGCATAGCACAAACTTCTTCCCTTTGGTACAGACCGTGGCTGAACAGCAGTAAGTCAGTCAGTCTCTCTCTGTCTCTTTTGCCTCCATCCCTCCTCCCCTCCTACTTTTTTGCATGTGTGATGTGTGTGTTTGCCCTGTGCCAGCACATGTGGAAGCCAAAGGAGAATGTCAAGGATGTCAGGAGTCCTCCTCTATCTCTCCTCCGTGTGATTCCTTGAGATAGTCTCTTACTGAACCTGGAACTGCTGTTTCTGGTCAGACCAGTGTGAATGAACTAAAGTTCCCAGAAAAGCACTGCATCTGCTGTACTCACTTCCAGCAAGACTGAATGGACTGATAAAGCTCCTATGATCACAGAGGAATAGAATATGGCAAGTCAGAGCCAAATTACCTTGGGCTGCCTTGAGCCCCTTAATAGCCATTTACTGCTCACCTCTGTGTCTGAACTAACATCCTAGTGACTATCAGTTGATCAGGTGTAACCTTTTCCGAATGTACCAATAGACGCCCAGCTTCTACCAAACCAAGGGCTAAGAATGTCATCAGATAGCATCGGAAGCCTATGAGGGAGAGCCTCCACGTTGCTTCACTATAACCCACCTCCCTGATGTCCAGCCAGTGTATTTGAAAAGTGACTTGACTTATGATCTTTTTTTTTGTTCTGTAATTATAAAACCTTTGTGAAATTACTAACAAGGTGAAACATGGAATTGAGGTAATCTAAATCTGGGTTCCCGGGGCCATGGTCACTCATCTTTGGCTCCAGAATAAACCACTTCTTTATTTATTTGAAAGGAGAGAGAATGTGAATGGGTGCACCAGGGCTTCTAGCCACTGCAAATGAAGTCCAGATGCATGCAGCATTTTGTGCATCTTGCTTTATGTGGGTACTAGGGAATCACTTAGGCTTTGTAGGCAAGCACCTTAACTCATAAGTCATCTCTCCAGCCCCAGAATAAACTATTTTTTATCCCCTTTGAGGTGAGAGCTGTGTGTTTCGTGTTGATACTAGCAAGCCCCAGTGACTCTCCTGTCTCAGTTCTCCACAAGCCTGGGGTTACAGACATATGTGGCCACGTGCAGCTGCTTACATGGCTTCTGGGAATGAAACACAGGTGGCCTCAAGCCCTCTTAGGCCTTCACGCTTGCACGGCAAGCCCTCTTATCTGCATAACCATCTCCCTAGTCCATTTTTTAAATGAGTGATATCCTAGTTATTAAACTAAGGCATAGTCTATGATTCCTCACTAACCACAAACATCCCAAAAATGTCTGGGCACTGCTTCTAAGGCCCAAAACCCATCAACCCTGACTCATCGCCTCCTTCAGAATCTTTCTATGACTTGTGTTCAAGGCACTCTTGATGAGTGGCCTGAGGCTGCATATTTAAGGCATTATTTCTTTTGCAAACAAATGATCACCACCATGCCAAGGACTGGGAAAAGAATGAATATTGCTTATTTTTAGCAGAGAGAGAGACAGAGAGAGAGAGAGAGAGAGAGAGAGAGAGAAAGAGAGAGAGAGAGAGAATGAGACTGAAATTGCTTTAAGACTAATTCAGAAAAAGAAGCTTCTGATCACTTATCTTAGCAGCTTCTTTAATCTACTATTGATTTATTTAAATTTGTGGCAATTATTATGGTAGCCAATGGAGACAGAAATTTTTATTTTGCATAAACTTTAGGGAAAAAGAAAGAATGCAAACATTATTTGCAAAGGTGGTAAATTTCAAAGGAATTTCATGAACTAGTGTTATCCCTATTTATGCATGAAGAAATGAGGTCTGCAGAGATTAAGTGAACTGACCAAGGCCAGGTCCATATTTGTGCTCTCAGAATTCCCACTCTGCCTCTGAGCCTCTAAACTTCACTGGTTTTCTAGGTTGCATGTTAAAGGTGAGAGCAGAAAATCCTTAGGAAGCTTTTGCTCCCCATTGAAGTAAGACAAAATTACCTTGACGCTGAAAGAAAAGGTAGGCAATCTTGTCCCTATCTTAAGAAAGGAAAACTAGTTTAACTTTGTTTAGATTGTTTCCTTAGGACTGGAAGTCTCTCTTTAAAGTCCCAATTTGGGGCATACTAAATGTGTGCATATTTTTAAGTACTTCTGAGTAACTGAGTAAACCCAGGAGAAAGCACATTTCTGACTTGTCCAAATGGGATCAACAGCCTTCAAGTTGATCAAGAAATCCTGATGGATGGCGAATCCCAGGAATTGAGATCTGGAAGGGACGGAAAGGCTGTCTTTGAGCTAGTGTGCACCCATGACCACTGCAGACCGAGAGTCCCCAGGACTCAAGTGTTCCCAACCGCAAGCCCCACAATATCTTCATTGTACCTGAAGCCCTGTTGCCTCCACAAGTTTTAGAATTTCCAGCTTTAGCAGGAACTTTTTTTCTAGTCATACAGTTTTTATAGCTTGGAGTAGACAAGAAAAGCATTCCAAAAATAAGGCAAGGAGAGAATTTTACTGTAATTATGACACTTTCATTAAAAACGTTAATTAAATAGCTTTAGTTAAAACAGCTTATTTTTGCTGACATGATTTGAGGGATATCACATTTCACCTCTATACACATTTGAAAATGAGAATTACCTTTTTTTAAAATTCCATGCCTGGGGCTGCAAAGATGGCTTGGTGGTTAAGGCAACTGCCTGCAAAGCCTAAGGACCCAGGTTTGATTCCCTAGCTCTCGTGTAAGCCAGATACACAAGGTGGCACATGTGTCTGGAGTTTGTAGTAGCTAGAAGCTGTGGTGTGCCCATTTTCTCTCTCTACCTGCCTCTCACTAACAAATAAATACACAAAATATTTTAAAATGCCATGCCTATGATGACTGAGAGCCAAATAAAATTAAAGACCCTCTATGTTTTTAAGGGATCCCATTTTTATCTTAAGACAGGGTCTCAGGTAGCCCAGGATGTCCTAAAATTTGATATGTAGCTGAGGATGACCTTGAATTCCTGATCCTCCTGCTTCTGCTTCTGAGGTGCTGGGATTATAGGTGTGCACCATGATGTCTGGTAAGGCTCCTCCTCCATCTTTATGATCAGGATCTTTTCATTTTTTACTAGTAGAACTAGAATCCTGGTGCATCTACCAGAAAGGGGGGAAATAGACATTTAATAGCATACTTGGTAGGCTAGCATATATTGGTAGGCTTAGCATACTGTTGATTCCAGTCACATGTATGTGATGGTAAGGATCAGGCTGTGGAATAATCAGGACTAGAACCAGCTCTTTCTAATCACAAAATCCATGTTCTCAACACTGTCACCCAGTGCTTCCTATAAACTACACATTCTGAACTTCCCAGGAGACACAGGACAATGGGACGAACCCAGTAAACAGCTTGGATGTACCATTGCACCCCATCTCAAATCCTTGGAAATTATTAAAATCATTCAAAATAGCAACAAGCCATACATATATATATATATATATATATAAGAAAGAAGAGACCCAAGAGGACCAGAAACCACAGTGCACAGGGGCAGAAAGTAGAGGAGTGCTCTGAGACTCCCTGGGCTGCACACCAAAGCAGAAGGACCCCTGGGGTTGCCAGCAGGGACCTTTAGAAGGGCTGACCCTAGTGGGCAGGCTCCTGTGACTTAGCCCCTTTCCAGCCTGTGCCAGGCAGTTGGGACAAAGAGATCTGCCTTACATGGGCTACCGAGGAAGTGTGGCAGGTGGACCCAGGAGGCACAGAGAGCAGTCCCCCACCAAGAAGACATGTGCTAGATACACCCTCAAGGGAGCCTGTTGCAGTCTCTCAGTCTCGACTGGTGCTGGCTTCACAGAAAGCCACGGGGAATCCCAAACACAAAGGCCAACATCCAAACAGGCAGCCACAGATATTTGAGGAAGCTCAATACCACAGAGAAGAGCCAAACTACCAGGGAAGCCAGCATGGGGGCGAGGGGCAGTTACAGACTGGTAGAAACAGATTACCCACCAAACACACTCTGTTTACACAGACAAGGATACAGGCTCATTAAAACCAGGCAGGGACAATTGGCCCTCAAAGTTCACAAGGGAACACGAGCAGCTGATGGGACAAAGCCCATGAAAGACAGGGTCTTTCTAGATTTGAGAGCCTTCATTTCTTGTTGTTCTATAGTTCAGGGAATACAGATAAGAAAGAAAAAAGGTCGGCACATGTTCGGTACAGATGTAACATGTCTTCACAAATATTTTTGACTGGAGCTGAGTTGAATTCACAGATGCAGAGGTTGTTGAGCACAGGGACATAGAGGACTAACTGTACTTCTCAAAGCTTTTCAGAATGTGTCTAATAATAAAAGAATCCAAGGAGTATATCATCTAATGAGCAAGCGCAATTTCAAAACAAGTGAAGAGGTTGAGCTCTCATAAGTGACAGGATACTAGTCAATAAGTTGAAAGAATAAATTTAGAAAAAGAAGAAAAATTTAAAATACAGAAATTAAATCCGAGAACTAAAAGGAAACAAACAAACAAACAAACATTTAAAGCTGGTTCTTTCAACTGACCAATTGGAAAGATGGACTAACAAAAAAACTGAGACATTAAGGCCAAGGGGTAGTGTTGAGGGTAGTGGTTGGGGTAGGGGGGCATATGTGAAATTTCACAAGCAGTATCTGGAACAAGACGAAATTGTATAGTAAGAATTAAAAATGTTGAAGTCACCTGAGGAAACAGGTCCTTGGAGAGATGATGGATTGTTGGTCTGAGACAGGAAAAGGAAAATCTGGCCCTGTATAATCTTGTCACATTAGAGTGTAAGGAAATCATTTGACCACTGAGATCATGCCAAAGACAGCAGCCAAGGTAAAGGGGCCTACTGGCCAAAAGGAATGGTTTTAGCATCAAGAACTAAACAAATTAAGATCCATGAGTTCATAACGATACCAAGGGGAAAGCCCTCATTGGCTGCCCATGAAGGTGCCAGGGGACTGACTGACTTGTTAGAACAGTTAAGGGAGGGAAAGAACCGGGCACTAATCCTGACGTCCCCGATAACGTTTACCCAAGCAACCCTGGGGCTCATGGGCAAATCTGCTTGTTTAGAGACAGATTTCTGCAAGTGAAGAGAGTCTTTAAGTGTTTAGTCTCCCTGTTTTATGAATCTGAATGAAATAACTACCCAAGCAGCGGTGGATGAAAACTGGAAAGCCCATGAGAACCTCAGTCATGAATGACCAAGCTGATCCCAGCTGAAGTCACCAGAAAACCCAAACATCACACAGTGACATCGGACACTTTTGAGCTCCCGTGGTGAGAGAGGGCGCGCATGCACATACTAGTGGGTATTCTTGCCAACACATCTCCCTCAACCTGAACCAACCACAGGAAGAGAGGAACTCTCCAGAACACACACAGGGGTGCAACTGCCAAAATCCAAACTGTGTACAACTGCAGAGGACAATGTGGCTTTATCCACAAGGATAAAGAAGATAGGACTTAAGAGATTTAGAAATAGTGTTCACCCAAGAGAATGCAGAGACATCGATTCAACAAACCTGATCAGATCAAACCAACAATAAAAACAAATGAAAAGACAATAAAGGACTAATGAATATTGTTTAGATAGTACTAATGAATTTTTTAAAACACCTATGTTACATGTATTGTGATTTTTTTTTTCAAGGTAAGGTCTCACTCTAGCACAGGCTGACCTGGAACTTACTAGGTAGTCACAGGGTGGCCTTGAATTCATAGCAATCCTTCCTACCTCTGCCTCGGGAGTGCTGGGATTAAAGGTGTGCGCTACCATGCCCAGTTTGTATTGTGATATTTTTTTAAGTCTTCTGAAGATAAAAGTCAGGAAGTGGGTTCTAAACCAGCTGGAGAGAAGGAGTCATAGAAAAGACTTGTACTGAGAGGGAGCAGACAGTTAGGGTGACTGGGCCCCTAAAAGTAAAAAGGCAGGAAAGCCTTCACTTGCTAGAAAGCACAGATAATCTGACTTCTTATCTCTTGCCTAGTTCCCTAGACCTGTTTTTTCCACAAACAACCAGAACCCCTCCTGGGAGGGAGGTCTTTCATAGGATTTAAATAGTGTGGTTGGTCAAGTTCAGCCCCTGGAACTTGGTATCAGGGCTAGCCTCTTCCTAAGATAGCCCCTAGCCATAACCAACCAGCTGTACCTCTGGTTCACCTGAGCCAGAAGATAGCCTACCACTATCAGCTTAAAATTACCATCGCAAGGGAAGGACAGGCTCTCTGACCACTTGAGAGACTCCAGCTCTGGGTGAGATTTTCCCTCAGCTGAGCCTGGGCTGGCTCAGCTCAGGCCTAGCCAGGTTGAGCGGAGGGGTGAGTCCCCTAGCCCTTACTCTCCACATGGGTTCTTAAAACAAAAATTTTTAAAACTTTCATTTATTTACTAGAGAGAGAGAGAGAGAGAGAAATTGGGTGTGCCAGGGCCTTCAGCCACTGCAAACGAACTCCAGATGCTTGTGTCACCTTGTGCATCTGGCTTACATGGGTTTTGAGGAATTGAACCTGGGTCCTTTGGCTTTGCAGGCAAGTGCCTTAACCACTAAGCCATCTCTCCAGTCCACCACATGGGTTCTTTACCCCCTCCAGCTCCCCACATGGCAGGAACTCCTTGAATTTTCTTTTCTCTTTTCTTTCCACAGTTTTTCCAGGCCTTCCACATGGAATCTCTAGCCAAGTGGGTGCCTTTCTTGGCTCTGTACTTCCCTCAATAAATACAATAATTTAATAATTATCTTCCTCAGTCTTCTTTTTTTAAATTCAATTCTTTGATTAAAATTAGAAACAAACCTAGAGTATGGGGTTCAAGGACTTTCCTGGACCCTAAGCACCCTGTTCTAGTACCATCAGACATTTTTAAGATTGGCCACAAGTAACAATAGCTGAATTTGGGTAATGGGCAAATGAGATGCATCATAGTCTGTTTAATTTTGTGATATGCTTCAAACTTCCATTATATACATATATGTACTGGCAGTAATATATTATTTATGTAATATATGTAAGATAATGTGTTAATGCATATATATGACTATATGTACTTAAAGCTAAGATAAAGCATAACATTTCAAATTTTTTAATAGGCTAAAACTTTATGAAAAGGGAAAGAACCACTGTGATACTAGGCCTAAGACACTGTGGTTTATGAGGTAAAAAAACAAAAAGGGGAAACTAAGTATTTGTCAATTCTTTGGAAGAGAGAACGTCTAGAAGACAGGATGGGGGTGGGAAGACAGGTTTCACTGTGCTCTCTGTCATACTTTTGAATTTATGTCAAGAGTATGGTTTATCTATGAGAAAAGAATAACAGCTACAATATACATTTAAAACTCCTGATGTCACTATGAATTTTATGTGAAGACATAACAATATATTGATTAAATATATGACCACTCAGGAAAATGTGTAACGAAAATCAACTGGAGAAGCAGCAAGCTTAACTACACATATAAAGAATCAATAGTTGAAAAACCAATCTACCGATAAACACACCCAGTCTACATAGCAAAGGCTTCAAGACCTTAGTACACAGAACATCGATGATGGTTCTTGGACAATGTGACACATAAAGTCATCCCTTGTTGTCTGCAGGACCAGATTCTAGGACTCTCATGGACACCACAAGCCATGGATATGCAAGTCTTTTATATAACATACAGCATTTGCATAGAACCTATGCACATCTTCCAATGTACTTTCAATCTCTCAGGACGAGTTTTAACCAGCAGGGATATAAATGCTGTTAAAGAGTTGTCATACTAGGGGTTAGGGAGAGGGCTCAGTGGTTAAAAGTGCTTGCTGCACAAGCTTGATGACCAGAATTCAGATCTCCAAAGCAGGTAAAGCTGGACACAAGCAGTGCACAGTCTGTCATCCCAATGCACCTACAGCAATGGGAGGCAGAGACAGGCGAATCCTGAAGCTCATGGGCCAGCTAGTTGTATTTGCAACAGCAGCAAAAGAATAAATAACTAAATAAAGAGAGGGAAAGAAAGAGAGAGAGAGAGAGAGAGATGCCCTGTCTCAAACAAGGTAGGAGGCAAGAACCAAAACTGCAAGGTTGTCCTCTGACCTCTAGAAGCATGCAGTGTGGCATGTGTGTGCCCCAACCCCCACATACACATGAAGGAAAAGAAAAAAACAATAAGAGCCACTACATTGTTTGAAGATGTAATATCAAAAGGTCTTCACAGAGCCGGGCGTGGTGCTGCACACCTTTAATCCCAGCACTTGGGAGGCAGAGGTAGGAGGATCACAGTGAGTTTGAGGCCACCCTGAGACTACATAGTTAATTCCAGGTCAGCCTGAGCTAGCGTGAGACCCTACCTCGAAAAACCAAAACAGCAACAACAACAGCAAAAAAAGCCTTCACAGGTTTACTATAGACATAATTTTATTTTACTTATTGATGAGAGAGAGGAGAATGAGTGTGCCAGGGTCTCCAGCCACTGCAAACAAATTCTAGACACATGTGCCACCTTATGCATCTGGCTTTTCATGGGTACTAGAGAATCAAACCTTGGTCCTTAGGCTTTGCAGACAATCGCTTTAACTGTTGAGCCACCTCTCCAGCCCCAGACATAATTTCTTAAAAGACATTTTTGATCTTTAGTGGACTGAATCTGCATGAGGAAAACAGAGACAAGGATCCCTGGGGCTAAGCCGGTAGTTAGACTAGCTGAATCGACCAGCCCCGTGTTCAAGCATGAAACGCTATGTCAGTTAAATGACGTGGACAGTGACCAAGGACAACACCTTGCATTAACCTCTGGTCTCCACATACACCTATACATGCTTTCAGATGGACACACACGCACCCACACACATGTACACAGACACGCAAGCATGCACACCACACCCATACAAATGCTTAAAAAAAATAGCCACGAGCTTTTGCCATTCCTCCCATCAGCAGGAGCCTATTTCCTGCCCCGGGTTGAATCTGAACTTGCTTTTTGACTTGTTTTAACTGATGGGAGATGGCGGAAGTTCTGGGCCTAAGTTTATGAAGGCCTAGAAACTCCTGCCGTGGAACACTGGCACAACTGTCACTGTCAGGAAGCTTGGGCTATGTGACTGGGTGACCAGAGGACATGTGGAAGAGAAAGAAGTTACGTGGAGGCGCATCAGGCATGGTGATATGTGGGTGAAGCAAGCAGAACCACCCAGCTGAGCCCTACTCGGACAAACCTAGGAAATCATGAAGTGTTACACTGAGCTAATAAGTTCTGGTTTACTATGTTTCTTCCTTGGAGTATAGGTATGATGTGAATGAGTTTCCCAGAGTCCAGTTCATCCCAGGCTCTGACACAGTGTACAGTGAATGGGCACATCTTTTTCTGTTGTTAGTATGTTCAAGAAATATTCTTACTACCTCCCTTGGGCTCCCTCCTGCCAGTCAACACAGCAGATCTGAACATCAATGTTACCTGCCACAGATCTAACTAAATGTCAACATCTATCCAATACTGTGGCTCACTTCTGGTCTGTCCCCACCAAAACTGACATTGAGCCTCAATTTCCCACAGCAATGGCATTGAAAGGTTGTGGGGTCTCTCTGAGATGGGGCCTGGTGGGAAGTGATGGAGCCATTAATCCATGGTGAAGGGATGGGTGTTGGTCGCCTAGAGCAGCTGGGATTCAGAGAAGAGGATTGGTTCCTAGAGAGGAGATATTATTGAAGAGTGAACTTGACCTTTTACTCTCTTGCTTCCTCTCTTGTCATGTAATGGCACCCCTATATGACAGCTTGTTTGCACCTTCCAGTCACCAGAATTGTGAGTCAAACTTTTTTTTTTTAATTAATGACCTGGTGCCAAGCATTCCGTTATAGCATCACAAAACGGACATAGACATCCAATAACGATTTAAAATGGCCTCGTGCTGTGCCTTCGACATTTGAACGTGCTCCATCGACTTGCATTTACTGAGTATCACTCTCTGGTTGCTCCTGCCCTTTGCTGTCTATTTCTCATGGTACAATGAGAAGATCTGAAGAGCAGAAGCCACACACCTGCAGTGTTCTCAGAGCCTAGAACAGAGTTCAGCACCAATGGATGAGTGCTGGGGATGCTGACTTAGTGGAGACAAAGCAACAGCCAGACTCAGACACAGCTCACTCATGAGGACGTTGAAGACAAGCGCCAAGGATGACACCCTTTCCTGCCGCCATGTTCCTGCCTTCTTTTAGCATGGTCAGCAGCTGCTTTTTAATCTGCCTATAAGTCAGCTGTGCTCAACTTCCCCTCAAAATGTTTTAGATCAAATAACCACACATTTATCTAGAATTTGTTGCAAATATATTTCTATAATAAACACACCTAACATTTACAAGATAAAAATAACTGAGAAAACACTAAAATAATGGACATTTAAAATAAAATGAATGCCATTTAGGGTTTCTTGATGAATTCAAGACATTATTGCACATAACAAAAGAATAGAATATATTAAAAGAAACAACAAAGAACAGGAAAGAGATTTTGGAAATTGAAGATAAGTGTCAAGTTGGGTGTGGTGCCTCATGCCTAGAATTCCAGGACTTGGGAGGCTGAGGCAGGAGGACTGACATGAGTTCTAGGCAAGCCTAAGCTACATAATGAGTTTCAGTCTAGCCTGGGGTGCACAGTGAGATGCCAAAAATAAATAAATAGAGAAACATATAAAATTAAATTAAATTAAGTGCCACAATGAAATGTTTAATAGAGGGGCTAAAAAAGAGACTCAAGGAATTCTTTCAAATTTCATGAGAAAAAAGGAATTAGAAAATATGAAAGGAAAGAGAAGTGACATATACCTTAACTAACAGAACTTCTGCAAAAACAGACAAAAAAGAGAGCAAAGGAGAAAATATTATCAAAGAAATTATGAAAAAAATTCCAGGTTTGAAAGGAATACAGGCTTGGCCTACCCACTGCCAACTAGTATAAATAAAAACAGACCCTCAGTCAAGTTGCTTGCTACAAAATTTCAGAAGGACACATGTGGTGGTTTGATCCAGGTGTCCCCCATAAACTTAGATGTTCTGGATGCTAGGTTCCCCAGCTAATGGCAATTGGAAATTAAAGGGTAGGCTTATGGGTGTTAAAGCCCTGCTCCCCCTTGCTAGTGTTTGGCACACTCTCTTGTTCCCGTTGTCCACCTGATGTTGGCCAGGGGGTGATGTCCACCCTCTGCTCTTGCCATTGTTTTCCCCTGCCATCTTGGAGTTTCCCCCTACAGACTATAAGCTACAATAAACCTCTTTTTTTTTTTCCCCCACAAGCTGCTCTTGGTTGGGTGATTTCTACCAATGTGAACTTGACTGCAACAACACACCTGCAGGGAAGATCCCAAGACCTTCAGTAGGTGACAAAAGGAAACACGAGGTAACACAACAATGAGTCAAACCACATCAGGGAACAAGGGACTCTCCAAATCCTGAAGCAGTTTTTCCTCCCACCTCTGCACCCCAGGTTAAAAACTAGAAGCTGTGGTGGACTTCTGTAATTCCAGCACACCTAGGAAGGTGGAGATAGGAAGAATCCACTAGAGGAAACCAGGGAGAACCAAGATCCATCAGCATGACAAGAAAAGATAGCCGACTGCCTAGCATGAGACAGATTGCCTAACATGAGTCAAGCCACCTCTATCACATCTGCCAGGGCCCAGGAGACATCACAGAGGAAGTGACAATCTAAACATGAGTGCTACTCTCACTGATAGCCTGACAACCAGCTCCACGGAGATGGACACTGAGGACACTCCAAACTCATCAAACTCATCAAAGCTGAAATCCAGAGGTTACAAACAGATCAACAAAAAAGAAGACACATAATATGCCCCCAAGGCTCAAGGAACATCACAGAAGAGGGGACAGAAAGATATAAGAGCCACAGGGAGGGAAGGGGTATCCTGAGGCATTGTTCACTCCCATAGAGATTGACTGGTGCATTCATGATCCCACAGTTAACACAGCCCCACTGAGGACGGCCCCAGGGGAACAGGGGCAGGGGAGAAGGAATATAGGACTATAACCTGATAGGAACATAGCCAACACATGATATAGTCCTCCTACAGTAAGGTTCATGATAAGTTAAAAAGAGAAAGAGAGAGAACCTACTGAAGCTTGTGGGCCAACTAGTTTGTCAAACTGTTAATAAGAACAATAAGAGCCAGGCATAGTGGTGCACGCCTTTAATCCCACCATTGAGGAGGCAGAGGTAGGATGATCACTGTGAGTTCAAGACCAGGTCAGCCTGGGCTACCCCTACCTTGAAAACAAAAAAGAACAATAAGCGACCCTCTGTCAAATGAGGTGGAAGGTGAGGACCAACATCCAAAAGTTGTCCTCTGACCTCCACATGCAAGTAAGTGCACATCTGTGAGTGTGTGTGCACATGTGAGTCAAGAAGTGGGGAAGAAGACACCATTAGCTACCAGTGACCAGCCAGTCATTGTGGTTTTTCTCATGTCATTCCAGTCTGCTATGGGAACATGTGGAATCACATAGATATCTTTTTCTTTTTTTTTAACCTTCAGGGAGCAGCTGGACTGTGCCCCTGCCTGCTGTTGGGTAGGTCTTTATCTTTTAGCTTGGAAGAGGCATGAGAAGTCACTCACTGGTGCCCTCTGAGCCAGGCAGTTGAGGCAGGGGTGGGACACCCTGAGAAGCCTGGCTCTACCTCCCCCAACTTCTCCCAGCCAACACCACTGCAAAGCCAGACCTTGAGTCTTCCACCTAGAATCCCCATAGGTGTGGGCTACCTGTGACAACCTTCTTGGCTCTGAGTGTTCACACGACCATCTCGACCATCTCAAGGCCAAAACAAGTCACTGACAGAACTTTAGCAGCATTCTTGCCATTTTGTATTCAAATTCCAACCCCAAATTCTACATCATCACACAATTCTATATTTAAAATAACAGACTATTAATTCTCAATGCCTTTAAATATCATCAAATCTGAGAAGTTCAGAGTGCCACAGACATACTAAATATTTTCCTTCTTGGCTCTCCTAAAAAGTGATTTTGTAAAAACTCTTGGCAGCATGCTCCTGGGTAGTGGATGATGGAAGACAGCTGAGAAGAAAGGCCGTTAGATACAATCTTAGCGAGCTTAGATGAGCTATAGCCCTAAAACTTGTTACAGTTGAAAATGTGATTTCCAACTAATGTGTGATTCTTTCCACAACTTCACAGTTATAAGCTCAGAAAGGAGCTTATGACTTGAGATGAATGTTTCTATTTTGGATTATTCTGTTCTTCTTTTTTTTTAATGACAAATGTCACCAATGGACAGTATGAGTGTTAAGTGGAATCTAGGCAGACTGGACATGGGCATGGCCTGGGCAGTAAAGGATGCAGAGCTGACAGCTCGAAGGAACACATATGCTCCTCAACTTATGAAGGAGTCATGTCCTCATAATTCCCCATAAGTCATTAATATGATGAGTGGAAAATGCATTGAATGCACCCAAGCTAGAGAACATCCCAGCCTAGCAACATAGCCTGCTGTGCAGTGTCGGGTGTTTTCCTCATGACTGTGTGGCTGACTGGGAGCTGAGGCTCACAGTTGCTGCCCAACATCTTTAGTGAGACTTGGCTCAGAAATCAAAACTGCAGAAAAAAGATCAAAAGTCTAAGTATGGCTCTTACCATATGCATATCACTTTCACACCACTGTAAAGTAAAATATCTTAAGTTGAGTCAGTGTTAGTCAAGGTAATCAGTATTGATTATTCATTTTCACTCATCAGGGTTCCACAAAATGTGTTGTGACATCCATACACTAGAGTTTAGGTTGGTATGTCATTGGGTAAGGGGTCCATTCCCACAGGACTAAAGAATTTCATTAAGAAATCCTTCGCTATGGGGCCTTCAATGTCTGACTCATATGGAGCAGGAAGCTGGACAGAGGTATGAAAATCCTTGCTCTTCTGCATAGGGACCTGGCAATGTCCAGGCTACTATATCTCTGCTCAGGCCACTGGTCTCTTCCTGGGGAGAAGAGCCTACAAAGAGTACCTCTGGTGGTCGATGAGGGTGTGCAGGGTAGACCTGGCCTGCCCTTTCCCCCACATAGAGGCCATCAGGGAGGGAAGCCCACCTCACACAAGGGGAGCCACACCAGGGAGCAAGGACAGGGTAGGGAAGGTGGGGAGGGCGAGGCATGGTGAAGGAAAAGTGGGAAGGGTAAAGGCTGAGGCTTTCAGCAAACCACTGCCTTCAGGCTCTGACCACCCAGAATGGGGGGATGTGAGCTAGGGTGCTCCCCAGAATCCACTCATAGCAGTTTGGACAAACTGGGGCCACTTCCTTGCTCCCAGGTGCAGATCTACGGATTAGTCCACAGAGAGACCTAGGTGCAGAAAAGGTCAAGCGATACCCAAGTGGAATGTGTCAAGTTGCCAGGACTGTTAAAAGCAGCAGGACTGCTTAGGCTCAGAAGGAACCTGCTGGTAGGGCAAGGCGTTGGCTGTTAGCAGAGAGAGCAAGGCATCAGCTTTTGGTTACTCAAGAAAGAGCTTAAGGGATTCTCATCTGCCTCATTGGGTGGAGCTAGATGCAAAGACCCAAGAATGGACCCCCACAGCATTCTCCTCCTAACAGAAGGCCTAGTAAGTATGTTCTGGACCAACAGTTCAGTGAAATCCTAAAGCCTCGGATTAAGGTTAATATTATAAGCCTCACCAAGCCCAGAGCTTGTGTAGCTGCACTTGGCATCATGTGGCATGAAGCACAGCTGGGTTAACTACCACCTGCATGGATGGGTGGCTATAACCATGTCTCCTACCAACCAGGGCATCTCTTGGTCACTCTTTCCCCTGCACACTCAGTGAAGGCTTCCGTCCTCAGCCTTGGGCATTCTTCTTGAAGAGGCTCAGCGTACTCCACAGACCATGGTCATCTACTTAGAAAAGCCCTGTCCATCCATGCACGACACCCACCCACGGACCAGCAAGCATACCAGGATGCCAACATGAGTGCCAACGTGAGAAGCAGGTTAAAGATGTGGCTTGCTCCTTAATGCATATCTGGCCCTTGGAGGACCTACTATGGTGGTCTGGGGAAGATAGTTTAACACCCTAGGGGCACCTCCCTAATCCAGTCTATTTCCTCCTTCTATTTCTGGAAGTCAACAAGAGGCCGCCTTGAGAAAGCCATGTGGTTTGTATATTATAAAGTCAGATTCTTAATACAGATTTTTAAAAGCTAAAGGAAGAAAAAATTTAAAAGAACATTTCAAGTAGCTATGTAACAACCTGAAATTTGAAGAGTCTCTGGAATGTTCCTTCTTCTTTGTTCCATGCTTGGTCCAGTAGGTAGTGTTTTGATAGGCAGGAAGCTGGGCCTGGCTTTATAAGGCTGAGGCTAGGGCCCTCACATAGAAGTAGGGGTCCCAGCAGACCACCTCCACCTTCCACAATCCAGGAGAATCTGATTGACTGGAAGTTTTTTCACTGCTCTACTTTCCCAAGAGCCTCTCACAACTGGCAGAGCAGGTTTTCCCACTCTGGATGGTGTGAGACATACAGAAGAATGTCTAATGACATGTTTGTCAAAGGAGTCTGTCCAGCAGCCCTGGCACAGTAACTCCCAGACCTCCTTCTCCAACCAGAGCACTTGAAACCCATCAGGGTTTTCTAAACATTCCTCCTGCCCCCCAGGGGAGCTCACTGCTGCAATGACACATGGTCGGCACACATAGACCACTGGCATGATGCCACTTGTCAGACAATACCACATCCATGGGCTACGAAAGGACAAACCACTCTAAACACACAGAAGATGAGAGTATGAAAACAGGTAGGGAGTGTGGACAGAAACACCTAGTACACAAACACAAAATATAAAATAATATTACCAAAAAATCCAAAGTGAAAGACGTGTTTTGCTAAAGTTTGGGGCTTTTTCAAAACCATTCTTGTAGATATAATGAGAATTTGGACATTTTTAAACATGTTACATGATAGGGATTTTTAAAAGGTAGACAGATAACCCTATATAATTTGAGAATCATTGTTTTCCTTCTGAGAGTCAACATTTCTTAAGTACAGCTGGGAAGCAGTTCTGGAACAGTCTCCCTAAAATGAGGCTGGTGGATTTCTGTGGGTGAAGGGAGCTGAGAAGTCAGCTCTCCCAGGTTTTGGCAGTCTGAGGAGGATGTAAGAAGGAATAAAATACCTCTGGGGCCACATAATTATTCCAGGGACACCCCAAGCCTAAAGGTGGACCTGATGAGGGAGGTCTCCACTGCAAGTGAATTGAATGAAATATTCCCATTTGCTCCAGAAAGACTTTAAGGAGAGAGAGGGCAGTGAAACAAATATGACCTCAGATGTGAGCCACAAGGTGTGCAAGTTAGATTGCAATCATGAAACATAAGCACTTAAAGAAGCAACAATTAAAAATAGCCTGCTGGGATATAAAATGGCCCTGGATATCCATGACCTCATAGTGCCTGACACTACCTACACAAGACCATCATAAGAGGAGGAAAAGATCATGGCATCAAAATAAAAGAGAGACTGACTGAGATGGGGAGGGGATATTATGGAGAATGGAATTTCAAAGGGGAAAGTGGGGGGAGGGAGGGTATTACCATGGGGTATTTTTTATAATGATGGAAAATGTTAATAAAAATTGAGAAAAAAAATAAAAATAGCCTGCTGGGCTGGAGATGTAACCCAGTGGTAAAGGGCCTGCCTAGCATGTACAAGGCCCTGAGTGTAGTCCCCAACACTGTAAAACTAAAACAAGCACTTGAAATATCATTATTCTGATTGTAAAAGTAATGTAATACAGGAAATGAAGGTGACATGTTGCAGAAAACATAAAGGATAAAGATAAGCAAAGTGCAGTGTTGGTAAATTCCACCTGGATGGGGGCTTACACAACCCTTTCAACATCACTGGACACTGCCCATGGTCTTGGTGTATACAGATGGTTTCTGACTTACGATGTCTTTCACTTATGAATTTTTTGACATCACAATGGTGCAAAAGTATATCCATATAACCTGCTTTTCACTTTCAGTACAGTATTTGATAAACTGCATGTGACATTCAATACTTTCTTACAAAATAGGCTCTGTGCCAGGAAGTTGGCTCAGTGGCTAAGAGTGCTTGCTGAACAAGCATGGGGACCCAAGTTTGAGCCCTAGAACTCAATATGTGGGCCTCTCAAACTCACCACGTGGGCCTTCTCAAACTCTTAATGATATTCTACCATTTATGAATGACAGTTCTAGGGATGATCAGACAGGGATCAAAAGGAGTTCTGGGCTGGAGAGATGGCTTAACGGTTAAGGTGCTTGCCTGTGAGGCCCAAGGACCCATGTTCGGCTCTCCAGATTCCACATAAGCCAGACACACGGAGGTGAGGCAAGCACAAGGTTGCATATGCCCACTAGGTGACGCAAGCGTGTGGAGTTTGATTTCAGTGACTGAGGCCCTGGTTCTCCAATTCTCTCTCCCTCTCTAAAAAACAAAAATAACTGGGCATGGTGGCACACGCCTTTAATCCCAGCATTCGGGAGGCAGAGGTAGGAGGATTGCTGTGAGTTCAAGGCCACCCTGAGATTACATAGTGAATTCCAGGTCAGCCTGGGCTAGAGGGAGACCCTACCTCAGAAAAAGAAAATAAAAATAAAAATAAAAATTCTTTTTTTAAATTTCTATACTTGATGAGCTGTTGACCTTCAACAGCATTCTTGACCTCCCTCATGCTCACAATCCTCAGCTACATAGTAGAAATAAAAGCACCATTCTAGAAATGGGGACATAGCTCAGTGGTAGAGCTCTTGCCTGGCAGATACAAGGGCCTGAGTTTGATCTCCAACACTGAAAACACACACACTATTTTCTCAGGCCACTGTGAGTATTAAGTGAGATTACTTGATACAGTTCTGAACCCAGAACCTGGTCTGTGCTAAGAAATTAGCAAATATTTATTACTAACAACATCAATGATAGTTTATTTGTATTAAAAGAGATGTAGGTCTCAAAGAAAATCATTGAAATGTTCAAATCCAGTAATCTGACTTTTAGAAATCTGTTTTTTGGAAATAACTTGGAAACCACATATAAAAACAGAGAAATAGTGCTTTTGGAATGAGAAACAATTAGAAGCAGCCCACAAGTCCAATAGGAAATTAGGGATTAGATAAATAATTTCACCTAGTGCTCCCATGTACAGTGATGTTTTACTTGATCACATGAATTAGGTAGCAATTTAGTACAAGCCATTAATAGAAGGTTAGTAAAAGAAAAAAAAACATAAAGTTGTATGGACCTTATAAATACAAGAGCTAAAACAAAGTCCCTTAGTCACAGAGAACCACATGAAATAATTTCCAGCCAGCCATGGTGGCACACACCTTTAATTCCTGCACTCAAGAGGCAGAGGTAGGAGGATTGCTATGAGTTCAAGGCTAGCCTGAGACTACATAGTGAATTCCAGGTCAGCCTGAGCTAGAACAAGACACTACCTTGAAAAACAAAAAACCAAACCAAAACAAAACAAGAATTTCCAGGCAAGTAATTGTGCTTCTGTTTGGGGTAGTGGGACTCTGAGTGTCTTTTTTCTACTTCCCTTTTTCTCTTCTCTGTTTTTTTTTTTAATAAACTGGTATTATTTTTATAAACAAAAACAAATCCCTGTTTCAAAATAGTCCTATATCCAACACAACATGATGCCTCACATTTAAGGTCTTTAGGACGACAATAAGTTTTGTCATATGGCCCCTCAATTTCTGGAATTTAAGTAAGACTTCCTAGACACATTTAATGACAAACCCCCCCCAACAAAACAAGTAATCACTATTTCATTTCCTTTGGCTGAAAATGCCTGTTCTTAAGTTATCTTAAACCCTTCCTAGGTCAAGCATGGCAGACCCCACCCACCCCCGTGCCCTTACCATTCTGGGTCTCCATGGTGCGTCCTGGACACACAGCAGATCCCTCTGGTCCTACACACCAGTACATGCTGGGTGGTCTCCGAGACATGCCAGCCATCAACCTCCGGGTGGCCGCACTCAAAGGCAGGTCCGTTGTCACCACCACTTCCACCTCTCCTGTGGTTTAAAGTGTGGACACCCAGTCATGGTGGAGCATTCTGGTGGTGAAAGACAACATCAAATTAGAAAGTTTTAAAATCAAGTCTTCCCTAGCAAGTCCCTGAAAATATTTACTATTTCCATTGATATTCCCTTCTCCTTTCCATATTTCTTCATGATCTGTGTGGCCAAGCCGGTCAGGTGGGGACAGTGAAAGGACAGAGAAGCCCACCTATGACCTCAACCCTGGGCTCCGAGAGTGTTTCCCTGAGAAGAAAGCCTGAATGTCTCCACACATCCACTGTCCCTTGCAAGACATGACACCCTGTGCAGTTCCTGTATCATCAACACAGCTAAGTAAGGCTCCTCCCCTCAGGGCTCACACTCTAGTCTGGATAGAGCAAGCACATGGTTGACTACAATACAAGGTCCTCCCTTTACCCAGGGCAGATGTGTCTGAATGCCCAGGGTGGGCATATGAGCCCAAAATGGCAGCCAGGCCACACTCCTAAGGAAAATGGGTCTGGAAGGAATTGTTACTGGTTATGAAGTCAAGTTAGTCTGAGCTTTTGAAGAAATTGGCCCTACAAATGTTGCCTTTCCCCAGGGGAACATTAGGCAATGTCTGGAGACGCCTTGGGTTGTTACAACTTGTGTGGCAGGTAGGGGGACGTGCTACAGGCATGCAGCGCATGAAGATCAGAGGTGTTGCTAATTAACTTATGCATGAATTAAGTAGTACCAAGTAGAGTAATACTCTCCTAAAACTAGGTAGGTTTTGACAAACTCCTGAGGCCTAAGGGCTGCTCTTCCATGCTGGATCTCCACTGAGACGGGAGCCCCCACACATGAGTGAGCATCCTACTTTCTTGTTTTGTTTTGTTTTGTTTTGTTTTTGAGGTAGGGCCTCACACTAGTCCAGGCTGACCTGGAACTCACTATGTAGTCTCAGGATGGCCTCGAACTCATGGTGATCCACCTACCTCTGCCTCCCAAGTGCTGGGATTAAAGGTGTGTGCCCACCACGCCCGGCTGCATCCCCACTTTGTTGATGAAAGGACTAGAACTGTCCTGAAGGCCCAGCTCAGGGCTGGCACAGAACAGCTGTAGGATAGGAAGGTACTAGCCAGCATTCCTATAGTTTATCCTATCCACCAAGTACAGGGCTACAGGCACTGAGACAACTTCAAAATAGGAAGTGAGCACATAACCCAAAATCATAACAACAAACACTCAGCCCTGTAAGTAACACCTTAGGCATTCCGTGGAGGTAGAAGCATGGTGTGGATGTCAAGGTGTGGATGGCTTCTGCCACAAATTAGCAGTGTGACTTCTAGCTGAAACTTATAATTCTCAGTTTTCTCATCTGTTAAAAAAAATAGACCCACAGTCCCCCTACCTCCCCCATTGCCCTGCCTCGCAGGACTGCTAGAAGAATTCAAATGAGGGCTGTTATGGCCATCACCTGCAAAAATAGCAACGGAGGGTGGGATGCCAGCAGGGCCTCCCACCTCTTCTTGGGTGAATGCACTCAGAATATCACTGTGTCCCAGCATGCAGGTCCTAGAAGTTGCCACAAACAGTGCAGACACTAAGCAAGCTATAGAACAATGCTGGCAAACACTCATAATTTCTCCGCTTAAAAACTTGGAAATGGGGCTAGAGAGATGGCTTAGCGGTTAAGCGCTTGCCTGTGAAGCCTAAGGACCCCGGCTCGAGGCTCAATTCCCCAGGACCCACGTTAGCCAGATGCACAAGGGGGCGCACGCATCTGGAGTTCATTTACAGAGGCTGGAAGCTCTGGCGCGCCCATTCTCTCTCTTTCTCTCTGCCTCCTTGTCTCTGTCGCTGTCAAATAAATAAATAAACAAACAAAAAATTAAAAAAAAAACTTGGAAATGGACTGGGCAGATGGCTCACTGAGAAAAGTACTTGTTTTTCAAGCATGAGGACCTGAGTTTGAGCCCCGGAACCCGTGTAAAATGCCAGGCATGGTGGCACATGCCTGTAATCCCATCCCTGAGGAGGCAGAGGCACAAGGATCCCTGGGGCTTGATGGCCAGCCAGACTAGCTTACTTGGTGAACTCCAGGCCAGTGAGAGATTCTGTTTTTTAAAAAAAGGTGAACGGTGCCTGAGGAACCACACGCAATAATGTCCTCTGCTTCCACACACGTGTATGCATATGCATTCACAGCTGCCCACTTGTGCACTTGCACACACACAAACATGTGTATGCACACATAAGAGAAGAAAAAAAGACAGCAAGCAAGCAGGCAGGCTTGGAAGTGAGGCTCCACGGGCTGAGTTCTTATGGGCAGGAGCAGGTAGGAGGACGGGCTATACCAGCTGTGTTCTTTATGAACCACACCTCTGTGAACCAAGGCAGGAATATCCAAAGAAATGTGCATGAGGTGAGAAGCCTAGAAAGTCCAAAAATGACAGGACATGGAAAAGCAAAACAAACTTCAGAGGACGCTTAAATGCCTTAAAACTGCAAACTCCAATTTAGAAAATCAACCTGA
This sequence comes from Dipus sagitta, assembly GCA_036346955.1. NCBI lineage: Eukaryota > Metazoa > Chordata > Mammalia > Rodentia > Dipodidae > Dipus > Dipus sagitta. The sequence goes on along the minus strand of CM070772.1, from coordinate 133,101,496 downwards.
GGACAGCAAAAGTTCGAAGACAGTCTAATTTAAACTAAAGACTCCTGGGCTAGAGAGATGGCTCAGCAGTTAAAGGCAAAGCCTGATGACCTGGGTTTGATTTCCCAGTACCCACGAAAAGCCAGATGCACAAAGTAGTGCATGCATCTGGAGTTCATTTGCAGTGGCTGGAGACCCTGACATGACCTTCCCTCCCTCTCTCTCTCTCCTCCCTCTTTCTCTCTCAGTTTTCCTCTTTCTCTGTCTCTCTCTCTCTCTCTCTCTCAAATAAATAAATAAAAATATTAAAATAAAAATAAAATAAAGACTCCAAATTTTACATTAACATCCCAAACTAAGAGGCCCAGTTGCCATATGCTTTCAAACAGCTCTTTAAAAACAGCCAGTGAGCACACCCAACAGCATATCAAAGAGTCCCAGTGGAAGACATTTGTTCTCAAAACATAAGTGTCTTGCCATATAATGTTTTAAACTTAGATATACACATACAAAAGAATCTTAAAAATACTGTATACTAACGCTCACCGAGCACATTTGGTTCCCCTTTCAGTTTCCTTTTGCAAATCACTAAACCAACAGGACTTTTGCCATGGGAGCAGTTTTTAAATTGTATTCTTGGCTTACATCCTAAGGCAGACACTTTAAGAAGCATTAACGCAATCAAGCTGGTCAACAGATTTCTGCCCCTCCTGGGTCTCTTAGTGGTAGAGGAACAGAACAATCCATGGCGGTAAATTGTGTGTTTTCTATATCCTAAAGTGGGCTTCAAAGGGTTTCTGCAGTAATAATTACTCTAATAACCCATGGGGATGTGTGTGTGTGGTGTGGACACGGTGTGTGTGATGTAGGTGATGTGGAGTATATGCATGTGTATGAAGATTTACTTGCCCAGGCACATACGTGAGGAGGCCAGAGGAGAATGCCCAGTGTCCTCTTCTCACTCATCTGCACACATCTTTCCTGGAAACAGGCTCTCTCCCTCAACTTGGTCGAAGCCGCTGACAGTGAGCTCTGGTAGAACACCCCCTCCCCCCGTGGACTGATGTGGGTGTCCCTGCTCAGATTTTTACACGAGTTCTAGGGAGTAAAATGTGGCAGTCTCCTGCCAGAGAGGCTATCATGCTTAAGTGGTAAGGGCTCTTAACCACTCGGCCATCTCCTCAGCCACTGTTCTAATAATTTTTTTTTAATTACCAATTTCCTTTTGCCAACTCTTCATACCTGTACTAATGAATAAAGTTAAATGCTTAATAAAATGAGAACAAAGAACTTGTTCAGTCTGAAAAAAAGAAAACCTTTTACTGAACCTTTTGAGTTAAGAGTGAACATGATAAGTTTGTGAAGCTGGAGGGGAGGGTAGACATAGAAAGTAATCGCTGGGCCACGTGTGGTGGCCACACGCCTTTAATCCCAGCACTTGGGAGGCAGCAGTAGGAGGATCACCATGAGTTCGAGGCCACCCTGAGACTGCTTAGTGAATTTCAGGGCCAGGAGACCCTACCTCAAAAAAAAAAAAAAAAAAAAGTAAGTAATTGCCATGAAGTTCCTCACAGGGGAAGCTACAGGTGTTTGAGCAGGCCATTTGTCAAGACTCTCAGTGCAAGTGTTGGAAGATTCTTGTAAGTAAGGCATGCTGGAAATATTCATGAACATCAACTAGCACCTCCTTCAGAAGCCTGACCTATGGTTTAAAATACCATAAATGTGTAGTACTTTAAGCATTCCTTGACTAAATATTAGCACCCACAAAATGTCTTTCATGGGTTTGCAGAAGTCACCATTTCATGGAGCTGTAGGTCAAATGTATATATTGTTCTCAACCCCAGACAAGTATGGGAAGGTTGGGGAACAGAAATGCTCCATGAGTCTGAAGCCACATGTCACATATGGCTATTCACTTACTATTACCCTCAACTACCGCTATGCACCGGTGCCTTCTGGCCGGGTTATGGGGCCGGAGTATGCTGCAGGACCAAGACAGTCTCTGCCCAGGAGCACCAGTAGAGACCTGACGTAATTGAGCAGAAGTTAAACAGATGCATAGAAGATGGTGAGGAAAGGGGTAGTAGAGGAAGGGTTGATTTAGAGAGCCAGTCCAGGGAAGGCCACGTGCAGGGTCGCGAGGCAGCAATGCGGAGGCTCAAAGATGGACAGTGAGCTGGACCAGAGTGGCTGAGGGAAATGGCCTGGTGGGGTGGGGCGGCAGTGGGTGGGGAGAAAGTAAGGAGAAGGTTCCATGAAAAGGGGGGAGCACATCCATTTTGACCCATTAAAACTGTGTCCATACTTTATCTCTGTGTGCTAGACAGAGTGAAGGGCGGGGAACAAGGCACAGAGAGCAGGGCCAAGGGCAGAGGCAGTGAGAAGGAGAAACACCAGGGCACGTTTCACCACAGGCCTACCCAGACTTGGTGGACGGCTGTGCTGAGGCATGAGGAAATTTGGTGAGAACTTCTAGTTTGGGGTTTTGTTTTGATCTAAGCTGCTGAGTGGACTATGGGGTGACTCCCAGAGATGTGAACATCTGCAGGAGGGAAAGATTTGGGATTTAGCTACCCTAAATTCCCCTTTAGGGACAAACTGAGTGTTGGTATGCTATTAATTTTTTTTTCCTCCCAGGACATGAGCAAAGATAATGAAAACCAAATCAGAGAAGGAATTTAGTGTTAAGGTCTTTCAAAATAGTGCACATTGTGTTCTCTTTAATAAAATTATGTGAGTGCCCAACTCATCTAAAATAGCGTATTTGGCGAGAGATTTGCTAACAGCATAGGGCATGTTCCTATTTCTCTACCGTTTCAGTCTTTACGTGAACTCAAACTGTGAAGGGACAGGTTGAGCTGGCCTTAGATGTCGTCGGTTCTCCATCACTACCTTTGTACCGACTCCCAGCCTTCCTAGGATATCTGCCTGTGTTCCTGCCAGGGAAGGTCGCAGGATCAGGCAACAGAGATGGCAATTTTTATCTGTCGCAGCAGATATGCGACCCCTGGGCAAGAAGCGTGTCCCAGCCACGGGAAGACGCGTCCTCAGGCTGCCTGCCTACCCCACCGCATCCAGAGACTCCTGGGCCGGCTCTTCCCACCACTTACGCTCGCACTCAAACTTCCGCCAACTCCAAGTTCAAAGATCGGGTTTCTCCAACGCAAAACGAACCCTGCAGCCGCCCTGGCGTTTCCTACTTTGGTTTCTGGCCTGAACCGCCCCCCCGCCGCCGCCCCCCCCCCCCCCCGTCCTGTCCGTCGCGGGCTATCTGGGTTCCAGGTTCCGCGCCCGGGCTGTGCACACACGCCCGCCGGCCGCCTGGGGTCTGGGCACCCACGGAGGCAGCGGGCGATGGGACGCGGGGTCCCCCCCCCCAAGATCTCCACGGTTCTTGAGCTGTGGCCCGCGGCCACGAGGCAGAGGCTACCCGTGCCCGGGCACGCGGCCCGCGGGGAGCTGGGCCTGGAGCGCGGGGCGACGGACAGACCCTCCCTGGGCACCGGCCCGGGCGGGGCTCGCGGGCGGCGGGAGGCCTCCGGATCCCCGGGCTGGCAGCCGGGCAGCGCTTACCTGTGGCGGCGGCCCGGGGCCTAGCCGTCCCGCTGCACTCTGTCCCGCCGTCCCGGGCCGAGCACCCCGGCCAGCCGGGCCCAGACGCACTTCCTCAATCCTGCGGCCGGCGGGCGGGCGGGCGGGCCGGTTGGGGGGCGGCGCAAAGGCTCTGGGTCAGGCTGCCGCGCCCCGAGGGTCGGCCCGGCCTCTGCAGAATGGGCACCAGGAACCCCCGATGCCCGTCTCGGTTTCCCGAGCCGAAAAAACGCAGGCGATGAAGCTCACCGATCCTGCGCCAGAGACATCCAGAACCTTAGGACTCTCGTCGGGCCAGGGCCCTCCAGGTTTGGGTTCCCTAGGGGCAATCACTGTGACAAGATTGGCAGGTTCAGTGTCATTTTGCTGTAGTAGAGGCAAAATTGACAGAGCAACCTCCTGTATGTAGGCCATATATTCTGGCTGTGAACATCATTAAAAAGACAGGAATATTCGTCTGCATGCAGGTCTCTAGGGAGTACTGTAGGGAATATGTTTTCTTTTTTTAATTAGAATTCACATATTTATTTGGATACATTTACAAAGTAACATGCTCTTAACACATTTATAAAGTAAGCATATATGCAATTTATAAAATGGAAATATATTGAACCAGCACCATGTGAAGCATTCATTGAGAACTCAAATGTGTTCTGAATGAATTACACTGTCTCAATATAGAATTTACTTTTCTCAGCCCACTGAATAGTTTCTTTTATATATATATATATATATATATATATATATATATATATATATATAATATTGACAACTTCTATACTTACAGACAATAAACCATGATAATTCCCTCCCCTCCCCCATTCCCCCTTACATCTCTGCTCTCCGTCATATCCCCTCCCTCTCTCCATTAGTCTCTCTTTTAATTTGATGTCAGAATCTTTTTCTCCTATTATGAGGGTCTTGTGTGGGTTTTGCTAGGCACTGCGAGGTCTTGGATATGGAGCACAAATTCTGTCTGGACATTGAATGTAAGGAGTAGTACCCTTCCTTTGGCTTTTACATTCTTTCTGCCATTTCTTCCTTAATGGACCCTGAGCCTTGGAGGGTGTGAGATGTTTCAGTGCTGGACACTCCTCTACCCCTTCTTCTCAGCACTATGTAGCCTGTTGGGTCATCCCAGTGGTCATCAGCATCTGAAAAGAGAAGCTTCTCTAACTAGAAGTGAGGCTAGCATTAATATATAAATATGAACATGAAGTGTAGTGCTTTCAGGGCAATTTGGTGAGAGTAATATATGCATTTATCCAGACAAGAGCAGGCTTTATACCCCTAAGGCTCATGACCTCCCCTGCCGTAGACTTTTGGTCAGGTTTTCAGTACCAGGCATGTATTCCCTCCCATAGAGCGGGCCTTCAGTCCAATTAGATAGCAGTTGGTTTCCCTGTTTTTTTTTTCTTTATTAAGATAACATTTAAAATAATTTTTATTTATTTATTTGAGAGAGAGGGAGAATGGGCGCACCAGAATGTACTCCAGGAAATGAACCTGAGTCCTTTGGATTTGTGGGAAAGTGCCTTAAGGGCCTAGCCATCTCTCCAGCCAGGGAATATATGTTTTTAAATGTTAGTGTTTTGCAAATCACACTTCCTCCACCGCATGGATTTACTTATTTAATTACAAATTTATGCAAAGATGCTACTATTGGGTTATTATTATTTTTTTATTTTAGTATTCCTACCTCCAGAGCGCATGTTACCTCCCCTACCTGGTGAACCTTTGTCTGTTGGGGAGGGGAGGGGCAGTAAAACGTGGTGAAATGTTAATAGTTGATCACGTTTCAACCTGTCATAGGTGTTCATCACGCCACTGAGGCTAAAAACCAGATGCAGGCCATAAACACCATACTTGCAGGCGGGTTTGGGAGTTCATCCAGGAAGGAGCATTCTGCTCAGAAGGGCAGATGGCCCTGCATTCTGGCAGGATCAGCACCCAAGCTCTTCTCAGGTAACAGCACAACGAATTTACCCTAGGACCGCGCGCAAAGCACAGAGACAAAAACTATACCCCTCACTGCCATGTCGCAGAATCCACGCAACTGCAGGTCCCTGCCTGATCTCAGAGCCCCTCCAGGCTGTAGTTACTTCCAGCTGCTCCTTGGTCCCCTTGTTGATAGGGAACCACCAGGCAGCTGTGCTAAGCTCTCAAGAAACTCTCTGGGCCTCCTGCCACCGAACACCTTTCCAAAAGGGTGGGCGCAGATCCAAAATTCTGCCCTCACCACCGAAGTCCTCATATTCATTTGCAAGGACAGCAGTATGACAGTTACTGAAAAGTCAGCCCGTTAATAGTTTGCAGAGCATGGCGTAAACCCTTTGAATGAGCCTTACGATAGATTGGTGGTGCTTCCAGGGAGCACTGCCGCGCCACCTAGCGTCACTGGGAGGAAATGCACGCCTAGTGCCCGGGTAGACATGGGGAACACGCCTCACCAATACCTATGGGAATAATATAATTTCCCTTTTTTTTAAAAAAAAATCATTTATTTATTTGAGAGAGAGAGGCAGATAACATAGATAGAAATATAAAGAGGATAGGCTCGTCTCTAGCTACTGCAAACTCTAAACGCAATTGCCACCTTGTGCATCCTGCTTTACGTGTGTACTGGGACCCAAACCTGGGTCCTTGGGCTTTGCTGACAAGCGCCTTAACATCGAAGCCATCTCTCCAGCCCGAATTCCCCTTTTAGACAAGCCTAGGGATAGGCTAGAACATGTGCCCAATGCACGAAGACATCTGGAATAGTCACCATACCTAATGCGTAGAATTGAACACTGGCATAAAACTAGCTATATGCCAGTGTTCAATTCTACCCACTAGGTATGAAAAACAAAGCTTGTTACAGGTCAGTTAAGTTTCCTTTCCATTTCTTTTTGACCCTTGGTCACCCACGTTCTTCCTTTGCGCTCGTATCCTGCCCAAGATTTTAAGCATCCTGAGGTTGGATTGACCCCACCCTTGGGGGAGTCAACTAGAAGCCACTACCTCTCTGAACAAGCTCTCCTGCCCCTGAAGGTACAGTGGTTGAGTGCCCTATGTCTTCTGTCTGTCTTTTGTTTCAGAGGGGGGCTCAATTTCCTATAGTGTATTCCCATGAACAATGATTTAAACCATCTCCATTCTCTATCTGAAAGTACAAGCCAGCTACATGGATTAGAGCAAGGAGCAGACATCAGACAAGATTCCTCCGCTGAGAGGAGAAGGCAGGGCATTCCAAAGGGTCTACTTTTAGAGACTGTGCCCTCCCACAGGCATGCTCATATGCCCACACACACAAGCGCACACACCCGCCTACTATCCTTAGAGTGCCTCTTTTCAGGGAGTTATGATCCTGAATGCCATTTCCTATCATATTTGGATATTTGGATCATATTTGCTCATATTTGGATCAGAAATGAGATGTTTGTAAACACTTGCATGAAGCTTCTTAAAGAGCTGATGCTTTTCCACTACATGCTCAGTGCCCCGGGCTCCCAACACTGAACGTACAGCTCAAGCTTGGCAGAGCTACCCAAGCACAGCGAGGAGCCAGCCTCGGAGTCACATCACAGCTGGGTGGCTGAGTATTCTGTCGTACCCTTAGGAATTTTCACTCAGCCCACACACCTCAATAATCAGAGAAAACTCACAAAATGGACACTTGTGGTCACAGACTGGGGACATGATATTTTCCCTAAACCTTCATTTTCTGTACTCTCATAAGCATCACTTTGGGATTTAAAAAGGCTTGGGCAGTTTAGATGACCCCCTTAAACCCAGCCTACTTAACCAGAGGGCTGAGCTCCCTCCCTGCCAACCAATAAGACGCCGAGCTCAGGCAAAAGCCCTAGGTGTGATCTACTGAGACAGTGTAATTTCATTCTTGCCAGTGACAGTGTTTTAATATAAGCTGCCTTGTCCAGGGGTCTCAGAAAGAGAAAGGTTTGGCACAGAATTAAAGTGGGTTTTATCCTTCAATGAGAAAAAGTAACATTAATCAAATATTCAATTTTATTTTATCATAGTTGAACACAGTCTGCAGTTTGGATCAGAATTCCCAGTCCAATAGATTTTAAAACCATACCACAGGGGTAAACCTTAAAAGAAGTGAAATCTAACATTATATAGATTTTTCATTTCTAAATACAGTATATTACAGAAGGTTAAATATACCACCTCTGTGTACTTACAGCTATAAAAGATACATTAACTATACTAATTATAAATAAAGTAACATTTCATATTAAAGGCATTATTGTACAATGAAAGCACAGCAGCCCTCTACTGTAGTACTGTGACGGCTAGTGCCTATATAGTTATTGAGATACTGAAAATTCAGTGTATGAGGTCAAACCTGACTTAACAAGTGACTGGAAGCATTAGTGATAGGTGTTTCTGATAGAGGAAAGGAGGTGTGGTTCATATTACACATCTCTGACATGATATTCTTTATACACACAGTAGGTCTGACACAGAGCGGCGCTTCTATTGCTGCTCTCCACGTTAATCCTCAACCATCAGCACTATTTCTGATTAGAAAAGTACTGTTAGCAACAATCAAAGTACTGAATAACATGTTTGGTTTTGTTTTTAAAGCTTTATAGGGATGACTTCCAAGTTAAATGGAATTGCACATCATTTATTTGTATACACAAAAGAGGAAAAAGAAAAAAAAATCATAATCTTTAGGTGAAATTACTCAGGTCACTGGAGTGATGACCCAGTTCTTCCATGGAATCCAGGTGTTATTTGTTAACTAATCAAATGCAAAACAGAATTGGATGTTTTACAATCAGCTATATTATGTTAGCAGTCTTTCCAGCTGTGTGTATTTTACTGATGTAAAAAATGGATAATGGAGCTGGAGAAAAGGAAACTTATACAGGCTTACCCATTATTGAGCGTGATATGAACGCAAAATTTGCAAAAACACATTGTGGCTCTGGTTGTCAAAAATGTGTGACTTTGTTACCCAGGATCTGCTCTGTGTGGCACTACTAGAATATTGGGTCCTCAGTGGCAAAGGTGACACTAACAATGTTCTTCCTACGAAAGTGCCATGGTTACTGCAGACCACCATGTGGCTTTAAGTCAAGCTCTTTAGGGTGCTGATTTGGTGTTTCAAATGCAAGACTGGTTTGAAGGTGAATCCCATGGCCAATGTCAACATGAAATCCTCAAGACCCACATCTCTGCACACCCAAGGCCTCTGGCACCATTCCATGGTATGTGCTACCCCAAAGCTCCCAACATTGGAATTTTTTTCTTTTTATCTTAGCATAATCCTTTCCTTGTGAATGGCCCCACCTCTATCTCACAATGAGGAAGGGCTTGTACTGTGCACAGTGATGCTGACGAGGCCATGGGTGCAGGGTCGTGTTTGCAGAACCTCCGGGGAGCTCACTCCAAATCTGAGTGGAGTCGGAGCAGGAAAGCATTGGGAAGAAACGTCTGGATACTCCAAACACCACCGTGTGCTAGAAGAGCCTGGGTGTCTTCACTGTCCTGCACCTGGCCTAATGGCAAAGTCAGAACTGACCAGCAGCTTTCTCCCCAGGCAAGCCTGCAATTTCACACGCAATGTGCGGTCATCCACAGTTTGGTCCATAACGCATGAGTGTGAGAGGAAAATAAAACTATTCAACTCCAGTAGATCAAAAGTTGTCAGAAGAAAGGGTCCCGGGAAGGTCAGTACTGTCGTTTTTTTCTTTCTGTGTTTGGCAAGTTTGATCTGCCACATTCAGCTGTCCAGCATTTGCCTTTCCCTCAGGGGTTCTTGTCATCAAGTTTGATGGTGACAGTTTTCACTTCTGTGTATTCAGCCAGGGCATACTCACCTCTGTAATGACAGAAAAGAGAACAACTGACACTGCATGAGTCAATGCACAGTTCTGGGGAAACTGTCCTCATGTCTGCTTGCTCTGCTGGGCAGTTTGACGCATAGGGTTAGTACCAAATGGCAAAATGGAACAGGGGAGCAAACCAGGAAGCTTAGGTAATGGTAAACTCCAAATTTAAACACCACATTAATTTTTTTTTTCTGGTTTTTTGGTTTTTCAAGGTAGGGTCTCTCTCACTCTAGCTCAGGCTGACCTGGAATTCATTATGTAGTCTCAGGGTGACCTTGAACTCATGGTGATCCTCCTACCTCTGCCTCCCGAGTGCTGGGATTAAAGGCATGTGCCACCACACCTGGCTTAAAAATATTTTTTTTAATTTTTTAATTTTTTATTAAGAACTTCCATGATTATAAAAATATACCCCATGGTGATACCCTCCCTCCCCCCTTAAAAATATTTTTTATGGGGATGGAGAGATGGCTTAGCAGTTAAGGCATTTGCCTGCAAAGCCCAAGGATCCTGGCTTGATTCTCCAGGACCCATGTAAACCAGATGCACACAAGGGGGCAATGCATCTGGAGTTCGTTTGCATTGGCTGGAGGCCCTGGCATGCCCATTCTCTCTCTCTCTCTCACCCCCTTTCTCTCTCTCAAATAAATAAATAAAATATATTGAAAAAATATTTTAATTTTTTATTTTTATTTATTTATTTGAGAGTGACAGAGAAAGAGGGAGAGAAAGAGAGAGAGAGAGAGAATGGGCACACTAGGGCCTCTAGCCACTGCAAATGAACTTCAGAATGCATGCGCCACCTTGTGCATCTGGCTTATGTGGGTCATGAGGAATCGAGCCTCGAACCAGGGTCCTTAGGCTTCACAGGCAAGCACTTAACCACTAAGCCATCTCTCCAGCCCCTAAAAAATATTTTTTACTTATTTATTTGCAAACAGAGAGAGAGAGATAAAGAAGATAAAGAAGAGAGAGAGAGAGAGCATGCCAGGGCCTCCAGCTGCTACAAACAAACTCCAGATGCATGCACCACTGTATCTGGCTTTACATGGGTATTGGGGAATCAAACTTGTGTCATTAAGCTTTGCAGGCAAGCGTCTTAACCACTAAGCCATCGCTTTAACCCAAATCTTACATTTTTGTGTGTGTTGCTTTTGAAGAAGTAAGAAGGACTGGGGATTTGTCTTTGGAGGACAGAACACAAGGGGGCTTCGCTGGGGAAAAGAGGTGCTGGCAGAAGACAGGCCAGGGAGAATGAACAATCGGGACATGGACGGCAGAACTGCACGGTGTATGCAAGCTTTAGGTGGCAACTTGGGACTATTTGAAGAGATAGGAGAGGCCGAGGGCCAGGCTATTGACTGAGGAGGTGACCAGGGGACCACAGGGACAGCTGGCCTTGGAGGGCACAGCTGGGGACCAGCTGTAAGCAAGGCTGGGCCAGCCTGGAGGGGTGAGGGGACACAGGCTAGTTGCAGGGAGGCAGTAGACTTTACATGAGTATCTTCAGTATCTTTCCTTGCCATAAGTCACAGAGGGGCCAGGGAGCCATCCTAGGCACCATGGACCATTTTTAGGGCAGCTCGCCTTCTCAGAACAAGGAGGCAGCTTTTGACGGGTTTCAGTTCCTCTAAGTCTATAGCACATGCTCTATTGTTCCATAAAGAATAATGGGTGCTCATTAGAGATGGTCACTGAAGACTCTGCACCTGAAAAACACTATCTTATCTCATCCTGGTAACCAGAAATCTTCCAAGTGCGGTGCCCAGACCAGTCTTACCAGCCTTACTTCTCAACTTGCTAGAAATGTAGATTCTCAAGCCTCACTCAGACCTACTACTGCTTGTAGAATACAGGCCCTCCCAAAGTGTCCACACCCCTCTGCCCTGAACTGGTGCAGATGTTAGGTCACATGACAACAAAGAATGAATGCTACAGATGAAATTCAAGCAACCAATCAGTTGGTTTTAAAATAGAAATTCTCAGGCTATGGAGATGACCCTGTGGCTAAGAGCACTTGCTACTCAAGCATGAAGACCTGTAGTTGATCCCCAGCACCCATGTAACTAGCCAGTAAGGCCACACACGTCTGCAACCTCAATGGTGGAGGGAGTGGAGGCAGGACGATCACTGGGAGTTGTTGGTCAGTCAGTCAAGCTGAAGAATGGCACACGCTCCAGGTTTGGCGAGAGACTGTCTCATGGAAATTAGGCAGAAGAGCAATAGAGGACAACACTTGATGCTTCAGTTACCTTCATGTTGCTGGGACAAAGCACCTGACCAAAAGCTGCTGGTTTATAGTCGAGGGGAAGCTCCATGATGGCAGGGGAAAGCATGGCATAAACAGAGGATGGCCATCACCTCTGCCACAGCAGATGGAAAACAGCAGCAGGAGCCAAACTCTAGCAAGGGGTTGCTGGCTATAACTCCCAAATGTCAGCCCCCGACAGCACACCTCCTGTAGCAAGGATCCGCCTCCCAAACTGCCACCAGCAGCGGACCAAGCACTCAAAACATATGAGTTTTTGAGGGACATCTGATGCAACCACCAATTTATTGAGCATTCTTACAAGCCAGTAAGGAAAACATATGCAGCCAAGTGGAAATATCCACAAAAGATAGTCATTTGCAAAAGAAAAATGTAAATTCCAATACAAATTCCAGTAAGTGTAAAAAAGGTACTCAATGTCCCACAGTTAAAGAAATACAAATGAAAACAGTGGCTGGGGCCATTGTACCATGGCCAGTTATTCAATTCTAGGAACTTACTCTGAAAACAATCTCCCACAAGTGCATAAATATTTATACACGAGGAAGTATATGTATGGCTCATAATAGTAAAACCCTTTGGAACTAACACAAATGTTCATTATAGGAGACTATCACTAAAAAGAATGGAGGTTCTTCAAAACCCAGTCTTAAGAGCAAAATATAGTTTGGTCCCCACTTCGTATGGAAACAGAAAAGGACTCACAGATTTACATCCATAGCATGCATAGAAAATGCAGCACAAGCTTTAAAAGGGAGCAAATAAGGTATTTAAAAATGCAAAGTTGTTAATGATTTATCAACTTAATAAAGAAGAGGGATGAAATCCTATCACATTAGCTCATATTGCCTGGGCCCAGAATTACTACTATTCTTCCAAGAATGCATCCCCCTGTTCTTTCTATTTCCTCGGTTGTCCTACTTCAAGTTCTTGCTGTCCTCACTCAGCCCAGTATGGTATCTTCTAACTGGCTTCTCACCCAGCCTCTTCCACCTTGGCAACTAAGGTCAGGCATGAGCCCAGCCTTTCTCGCAGTGAACCGCCCCAGAGGATCCGCAGGATCAGGGAATTGGTAACTGCACAGCTCGCTAACATTGGCTCACAGCCTAGCACCATGCCGGGAGCAGCAGAGATGTCCAGTAAATATCTGCCAAGTGAATTAATGAACAGCTTCCCCACAACAAATAGGACTAGGGTCAGAGGAGGAAGGCCTTGACTTTCCACACCTGTACCATGGTGGTTGAGGGAGAGGGGGGTTGGTTACCATCTTCCTTTTCTTACAAAACAGAGAACTAAGAAGCAAGCCACCAGGATGAAGAGATATCCCAGATTCCATCCCTCAAAGTATCCCAGAGACACATCCTGGAGGGCCTGTGGGTGGGCAGCAGTAACTGGCCTGGCCCCAGCTTGGGGAAAACTGTGGAATTCACCGCATGGGGCTCCAGCGTGGAAAGGGAAACTTCTTACAACACAAAGACATTCATTAGAGATGACTGAAAATGGAAAACATTTTAAGGCAATTTTCAGGCTTATTATGTATGACTTGAAGACTTCATCAACAGCCTTGGAACATATATGCTAAGGATCTAAAACAAAAACAACATTCAAAAAAAAGTTCCCAGTGTAAGTAAGCAATAGGGTGAAACTTAACCATGGTGGGCTATCTATGCTCAGGAAGACTGTCTGTGCCATGCACAGGGGCTGAAAGTCCCAGGGGGTGGGGAGGGGAGCAGGTGAGGAAAATCACAGAGAATCTTCAGTGTGGCCAGGGCAAGCCAGAGAGCAGGTGGGCCCACGTGTCTTCCCGCTCCTGCCTCTAGAATGCTCACTCTGGGAGCTGCCTGGCCTCTGGGAGAACAGCTGTGAGGGTCTGGAGTTCCTAGCCCTCGAAAACTGCCTGTCTGAAGACAGAAGGCGGAAGAGGAGACAAGTGACCACATGAGCTCTGGCGGCTTCATTTGAGGCTTACAGAGGTAACGTCTGTCCAACAAGCCCTGTGCTGTACTGGGGTGTCGACAGGGAGACTGTCCAATGGCTAAGGTCCCCCCATTCCTGATGCTCACTCCTTAGTTCCCTGGGCCTGAAAGCTGTTGTCTCCTTTCATAGACTGTCCCAGGAGGACACAAATGAACGTGCAGGGGCTGTCATGGAGCCTTCTAGAATTTGTACTCAGCAAATGCCAGCTGTCACCGTCAGCGCTGCTGCTATTAGAGGGTCTTGAAGGACACATGGGGATCCCACCTAAGCCTCTTGTCTCTGGGGGGCAGGCACTTGAAGAGATCATCAAGCAGAGATTCAGAGATGGTAAGCACAAACAGGCCACCAGGGGGAGGACCAGGCTTCTGCCAAAGGTCTTCCTAGCCAAGAACTGGCTAAAGTTCCATCTCAGGGCGGCGGCAGGGGGTGGATCCAGTCATAGGAACAAGAAGGAGATCAAGGGACTCTCTATGTTCTCTGCCCACATGTGCAGATGACTTTTGGGCATTTGTCATGAGTCAGGGATGTACTGAAAAGGGGTGAGACTCCAATTCCATGCAGACTGGTCAAGAGCAATTACCCCAGGGGTTGAAGCTAGCCCCATTCCTTCACAGTATCTCAGGACTCTGGGGCCTGGGGAAATGAAATGACTTCATAGATAAAGTGCTCACTGCTTAAGCTGGGGTACCCAAGCTGCATCATCAGACCCCACTGGACAAGCTGGAAGGCTACTGGTGGGTTTCTGTAATCCCAGCGTGCTGATAGTGATGGCAAGATGGGAAATGGAGGCAGGAGAATTTTCTGGAAGCTCATAGCAGGCATAGCAAAGAAACAGCAGAGCAAGAAGCCCTGCTGCAGATGAGCTGCACAGGGAGGACCCACCTGGAAGCCATCACAGGTGCTTCAGGCCACCAACGTGCCCCCACTCACACAGGCACACACGTGGCCATGCACACAGTACACAAAGCAGTAATAATAATTTCAAAAAGAGTCTGCAGGCAGAGCTGCACCAAGTCCCCATGCAGGCCCAGGCCGAGGGGAAGGTCTGAGTCTGCTCCCACAAGCACAAGGTGATGCATTTGTATATAAATGACACAAACTGTTTAAATGAAAGGAAGAACACGAACCCTTCGAAATGTCCAGGAACAGCCTTGGGGTGTTGTCACAGATGGCTCCTTGGGAACACTGAGCCTACCAAGATGTTTGTCCATAATGGCTAATAAAACATGAAGCAGCAGCAAGAGGGCCAGCATACAGCTGGAGACCTCAGTGTCTCCACCCACGGGACACTCTGTCCAGCTCTGGGTCTGGGCCAGATGCACCACAGCCCGTCCATGTACCTCACCCTCTGATGCTCCTTTTCCCAGTAGGCCAAACAGAAAGGAGACGACAGAACTTGGAATGCACTGGTGAGACCATGGGGACCCCATATTCCTTGAGAAGGAACCAGAGTCACTCATGGCATGTCACCAGGGCTTCTGCCGGGCTCTGAAAGCAAGGCTGAGCCAATCTCTGTCCCCTGCTCAGAGTGGAGATGTGTGCACCGTCCTTGTCCCATAATCCTAGACCAAAGATCTACAGAATGTGCCTAGTGTGCTGGCGCTGTGCAGGGAAGGGAGGTTGAGATGAAAGGACTGAGGATGAGTGTGAAGGAGAGAGGGAGGAAGGGGCGGATCCAGGGTAGCCTCTAGGGAGGGACCACCAGCCTTCATTTCAAGGTGGGGGTTTGGCAGGCCACTGGGTTCCATCTCCCACATGCTACAAATCTTGCCTATCTTTTATCAGGAGTGACAGAAGCACTTACAGTTCTCTGCCGTTTCCGGACATTTTGAAGCCACCAAATGGAGCCTGAGCGTAGATGGCATTGTAGCAGTTGATCCTGGAAAGAGTGAAGATGCCACCATTACCCGGAGCAGACCCACACCTCGTCGTACACAGCTTTCGTGACCCCAGCACAGCATGCTCTCAATGTCTGCCTCCTCCACCTTCGTGCCAGGAACTAAAGTCTGAAAACGCTAGCGTCTAGAACTAGGGGAGTAAGAATTAGCCGTGGAACAATTCAGAGTCGACCTCAGAGTCATGCAACTCTAACTTTGTTCCCCATCCTCTCCGAGCCTCAATTCATTCATCTTGAAAATGGGACTCAGAGTATGGAATGTGCAGTAAGCAGTGAGCAGGGACCAATGTCCATACCTTACATGATTATGCACTTTATTATTTATTTATTGGTAGGGTCTCGCTCTAGCTCGGGCTGACCTGAAATTCACTATGTAGTCTCAGGGTGACCTTGAACTCATGGTGATCCTCCTACCTCTGCCTCTGCCTCCTGAGAGCTGGGATTGAAGGCGTGCACCACCATGTTCGGCTCTGCACTGACTTTCAAATCAACCAGAAACAAAGTCAGTGGTACTGAAATGCGGCTGGTCAAAGGCCCCAAGCCTTGGAGCCTGCTTGGCCATGCGTAGTGACCCTTTGTATGCGTGGGCTCTGTACCCCAGATTCAAACACCCTGGGGGAAGAGCACGTCTGTACTAAATGTATCCACACTTGTTTTCCCTAGTCATTATTCCTACAACGTCTATTAACACAGCACTTACACTCGGTTATGTATTACAGTCACCTAGAGATTATTGAAAGTACACAGGAGGAGCATGAGGACATGTGTCAGTAGGAAGCACATGCCTGGTATGTACAAAGCCCTGTGCTCAAACCTTCGCACAGCACGGAAGGAAAATGAAGCTACCCAGCCAGCAACTCAAAAGAATATGTGGCGTGTGTGTGTGTGCGCATGCGCGCGCACACACCACACACACATAGCTCACCAGACTGTTCCAGACTCCAGAGCAGAAGCCAGCTTCAGGGCTTTGTCGAGGTTCTTTGTGAACACAGCTGCTGCGAGTCCGTAGTCAGTGCTGTTTGCCCTTTTGATCACTTCTTCTATGTCTCTGAACTTCAGAATGGTCTGTACTGGTCCAAAAATCTATGGTCAGTAGAAAGAAGAGCAGTGAGAGGCGTGCGTGGGCAGAACCGTGCAAGGACAGCATGGACACCCACAGAGGGAAGCCCCGATAGTGAACGCTCCATGTGCCCCAGAAGGACCGGAGGGCACTGGGTATCAGGCTGTCTTAATCCTGCACAGGAATAGCTACTGCCTGCCAAATGCTGGGATTGAGGGACAAAGAAAGATGGAGGGCCACTTTAATTCCCATCATTTCAAAGATACCCGTGATGGGAAACTTTAGTGAGAATTGTAGCAGGGACACGTTCCTTGAGTAGACACTTGTCTGATGTCAGTCAGGGGGTCTGAAACAGCTATGGGCCCCGAATCCACAGCTCAGTTCCTAACAGCACCCACAGGGGCTGCAGGATGTCCACATGGGCTGTGTGCTTCCCTCAGGCCCATGTCAGGTGGAGAGGGGCAGCTGCTCTTGCCTGTGAGTAGCAGTAGAGACTGAGTAACAAGCTAGCTGCTGCCCAGGCCTCAGGGTTCACCGGAGGCTCTAGAGCAAGATGACTTCGCCAAGACCTCCGAAGGACTTCTGGGATCCACAGGCCCTAAGAAGATCCACCTGAAGAACCTCTGGGACCAGAGTTTTGCTGTGGCCATTCCTACCTCCTCCCTGGCGATCCGCATGTTGTCAGTCACATCAGAGAAGACGGTGGGTTTTATGAAGAGTCCTCTGTCTTCCATGGCTGACCCTCCACATTCCAGCTTGGCCCCTTCCTTCTTCCCACTCTCAATCAGTTCAAGGATTTTGTCAAATTGCTTTTGATCAATCTATAAAACACAAAGGGGAATTTGTAGCCTTTTTTTTCTGGGTGGTGGCTGCCGTCTTGTATTTTCTATGGTCCATCAAGGTTCTTCTTCCCCTGTGTGTCCTTGTCAAGTCCCAGGTCAGAGACAGAGTGCTTGTGGGCACGAAGCCTTACTCTACAGAGCAGGAAGGCCATGGCTCTTCTCACCTTATTCAGCTTTGGGACTTATTCACATGTCTGGTTCTCCTCTCCTTCACTGATGAAACAAATATGAGGGTAAAACAATTTCTGAGGGCTGAAGAGATGGCTTAGTGGTTAAGGTACTTGCTGGAAAAGCCAAAGGACCCAGGTTCAATTCCCCAAGACCCATATGAGCACATGCACAAGGTAGCACAGGCTTCTGGAGATCATTTGTAGTGGCTACAGGCCCCGGCACACCCATTCTCTCTCTATCTGCCTTTGTCTCTCTTTCAAATAAATAAATAAATAAATAAATAAATAAATAAATAAATAAATAACAAGTTCTGAAATGGTCCCACTCTGTGTTCTTCCAAGCTTTGGCATGCTGCTAGCATTGCAAATAAAATTACAGGCTGCCCAGCTAAATGTGAATTTTAGCAAAACAAAATATGATATTTTTAGTATAAGTATATTCTAAACAGTATCATTGAAGTATCCTTATGCTAATATGCCTTCATTGTTGGCAATTCAAATGTAATGGTGTCAAACTTATCTGATAACCTGAGCCCTACGTACTGGGCACTGCAGGGGGACTGTTTGCTGGAATTCTAACAGTGCAGAGAAGTGGTCAGGAATTGACCAACTTAGTCAGCATGCCTGAGCAGGGCTGCTCCTTGGTTGACAGGGGACCAGCTCATCTGAAGAGCTCTATCTTTTGCTTACCTTATCTAGGGGTTTCCTTGGCTGGAGGATGTTCTGTGCTATATGCCACAGTCTAACACCTAGCTGGGGGCATGGCATAATATCAGCTGTCAAACAGCGCCCTCCACAGACATTTAGTAGTCTTCTTCTGCCTTCCTGTTGCTGACCCCCCAACCCCTACTCCACAGCTTTCCTCCCAAAATCAGAGGAACCTCTGCTCTCTATCAAACCTTATTGACAGTTCTTTCCTTTTGGACTGAAAAAGCCCAAGTTTTCAAAGTTTTACTGTTGTTGAATCATCAGATAGGAGACTTGGCAGCCCACTGGCTCCAGTTCTAAAATACAGAGTCAGATTCACACTTCAAACCTTATAACAGGAAAGCTCTGCACACATCAAAGATGTAGTGGTGACACATGAAACCAGGTTGAAACTTCTCTCACGTGTTTGTGTGATTCACATGCCTATGTGTTCATCAGAAGAGTCTATTTAAACTGTAGTGGGGGCTAGTAAAGTGCTAGTCAAGACCTCACAGAGCCCTGAGTTTGAGCCCCAGTGCTGCAAGGAAATGAAAGCAAAATGAACTAAAAAGATAGGATGAAATTCTGGTGGTATAGAGCAAAATTCAATTGCGTCTGAAAAAGGAGAAAGTAGGTACTGATCACAGGTATGGACAGTTCCTTGAGTTCCTTACAAGGAGCAGCACAGTGGAAATATCATGGTTTCTTCCACATAAAACAAGGGAGGAGGACAGCATGCTAATCATATTTGCTAGCATACTTAGGGAAAAAAAATCTAGTATGCACCAAAGTTAAAAATCATGAGAAACAATGAAAAGCGAGGGCAACAAAAAGCAGAAGGATGCAGGGAGAGTAAGAACAGGATGGAGATGCAGGTAGGGTAAGAACAGGATGATGCAGGGAGGTAAGAACAGGAGGATGCGGGGAGGTAAGAACAGGTGGATGCAGGGAGGTAGGAACAGGAGGGTGCGGGGAGGTAAGAATAGGAGGATGCGGGAGGTAAGAACAGGTGGATGCAGGGAGGTAGGAACAGGAGGGTGCGGGGAGGTAAGAATAGGAGGATGCGGGAGGTAAGAACAGGTGGATGCAGGGAGGTAGGAACAGGAGGGTGCGGGGAGGTAAGAACAGGAGGATGCGGGAGGTAAGAACAGGTGGATGCAGGGAGGTAGGAACAGGATGATGCAGGGAGGTAAGAACAGGAGGATGCGGGAGGTAAGAACAGGTGGATGCAGGGAGGTAGGAACAGGAGGATGCAGGGAGGTAGGAACAGGAGGATGCAGGAAGATAAGAACAGGAGGATGCAGGGAGGTAAGAACAGGAGGGTGCGGGGAGGTAAGAACAGGAGGATGATGCAGGGACGGTACGAGCAGGAAGGGAATGCCTGGAGTTTGACAGCAGGTGGTGGAATGGGTGGGTAAGAAACAGAGGAGGGAGCCCCTTCGTACCCACTGATGACAGGAATGAAAGCATGTGCAATATGTGATGCTCCATGTCTTCTCAGCTTTTCTCTGGGTGAACTACTTCTTGGCTGTAAGTTATTAAACCTCACTTCTCTCCCAGGGCCTAACAGGAGTCGCTGGAGTGCTTTCCTATTGCCACAGGTTCTGGCTGGCTGTGAACAATGGTCCATCAGGAGACCCTGTCTGTCCTGCAAGCAATAGTGGGTTCCTGTAAAAACCCTTACACACTGAAACTCCTCTCTCCCTCGATGAACACATTGTTTAAGTCTAATAACCATCCATGAAACGTCATCTGGTGCCTTACAGTACAGGAAGAATGCTTTGCCTGGAAATAAGATGACAGGGCAGGGCACACCACCAGAAACAGGGAATGATGACCCCCAAAGGACTGTGCTGGAGGAAGCCTCCAGATCCCATGTTGGCCACGTGGCCTGCAAAATGTTTATGCACATCGTTGCTGGGCTGCCAAGTAACCCTGAATGATGTTGGAGTGTCCCCACAGTGGCTCTCCAGCAGTGGACACTGATCTAGGTCAGCTAGCTCTTTTGCAGGCTCGAGACAGACAGGGCTATTTGGACAGCTGGAAGCCCTCGCAGAGTCAAGTCTTATTACCATACATGAAAAAGCACTTTGGGAGGGAAAGAAGGAATCCAAGTGCATCCTAAAATAATATGCTAAGGTTAGACAGCTAAAGTAACTTTCAAAAGGATTTGGCCCAGTGGCCAAAAGCATGGACGAAATCAACCCTCACTCTCTGGAAGCTACATTCAGGGAAGAGCCTATGTGTCTTGTACCAGAAGTCCACACTGGAACCTTGGGAAGGGGCTCACGAGTATGAGAAAAGTCGGTCCTATTTAATACGGACCTCAGCTGGCATTTCCCCACTGATTCCAGATCAGTTCTCATACACATGGTGAACTGATATTGACATGTCGTCATGTCTGCACTGAGATCGGAAGTCCACCAAAGACTACTGACTCTCTTGTGTCATGGGTTGCCAAGTTTGGGGCTAAAGTTGTGAATGAGGCATGCTGAGCACAGGTGCACGTGGGATCAAAGCTACAGAGCACATGAGCTAAAGCTGGCGGAGGGGACACAGTGGCCAGAAAAGCTCCCTTGGCACCTCTTCCCTAGCCAGTGTCCCCACAGGATGGTTAGGTAAGGCTGACCAACATATCCTGAAGTCACATTAGACATTTGTGCCACCTAATGACAGGACAGCCAGTCAGTACTCCTCCCTTAAAACAAACATGTCTACCTTTTACTGAGGACTTCTAGAGCCCGTGATGGACGTTCTCACAGCGTTCATCTACCACTCTCATTTCCCAGCTGTGGAAACTGAAGGGTGGAAGGAACTTGGGATTTCCACAAAGCCAGAGAGTCCAGTTGGAGCTCACATTCAGTTTCCTGTGTAAATATGTGGTAGCAATGCTGTGGGTAGGCAGTGAGCTTCTGGAATAGACACCAGTGAGTAAGTCACAGAAGTGATTGAAAACTTCAGGACTGAGTAGGAATGTGGCAGAACAGAGGCTGCAGAGCCCCACTGCACCAGTGCACGGGTGGTCAGGCTGCTCTGTTAACTATCCTCACGGCCTCACGGCACAGAGCACGAAAGCGGGGCAGGATGTGCCCTTGACAAAGGTTATTAAACCTCGTGGTCACGAATATTTGTGCCCTGTCCTTGGCATCCCAAACCAGGGCTCAAAGGACACATTCCTACCTCCCAGAAAGCAGCCTGGTTCCCAGCATCTCTCTACCCTGGACGCAATGGTTTCTGAGGGTCATCTTATGCTGTAAGGCACGTGGCCTTTGAGGGTCACTGAGCTAAGATACGTTCTGTAGCTGGGCGTGGTGGCGCATGCCTTTAATCCCAGCACTCGGGAGGCAGAGGTAGGAGGATCGCTGTGAGTTCGAGGCCACCCTGAGACTCCATAGTGAATTCCAGGTCAGCCTGGGCTAGAGTGAGACCCTACCTCGAAAAACCAAAAAAAAAAAAAAAAAAAAAAGATACTTTCTGTGTCTTTGGCCTTTCTTCTGTGGGAAAACCTCTCAGTCTGATGCTCTCCCCAGGCTCAGGAAAAGGACAGGATGCTGAAAAGACTGCGGAGTATGAGCAGGTGGCTTTGTGTCCTGGGAATGAATGGCTCCTCCCAGCTCGTGAGCTCCGGCGTGGACAGCTCTGTTCCCTACTAAAAATGTGTCCACTGGCTGCTAAACAAAAGCTTTGAGTGGCAGCACAAGCCAGGGCCTCTTCCTCTAATGGGGACTCTGGGGCCACGCATCTTGCCTAGCTTAGCACCCAGAGGGCTACCACACATTCAGACACATTGGCAGGTTACCTGGGGCCCCTGCTCTGTTTTGGCATCAAAGGGATCTCCCACAGGCCTCTTCTTGGCATACTCCACGCTCCGCCTCACAAACTCCGCGTAGACCTGCTCCTCCACGAACACCCTGGAGGCGGCTGTGCAGCACTGGCCTTGGTTGAAGAAAACTCCCTGGTGAGCGCACTCCACGGCCAAGTCCACTGGAGGGGGGAGGGAAGTGGGGCGAGGCAAGAGGAAGTGATTAAGTTGTTAAAGCGGGCCTGGCGACAGCTGCAGCTCTAATTGCCCACACAAGAAAACAGGCCCCAGAATGGCTGGGTTTCAGAAATTAATTTTGTTTTCAGCATTTCCAAGGAGAGAGGATGGGGAAAAGGATGTTTAGATCCCACCAAGTTTGGGGTTAAGTAAGTCCACCAACTGCAGGACTTCTCAGTACCTTATCTAGGGATTGAATTCGGGTCCTTAGGCAAGCACTTTGCCATCTAAGTTATCTCTCCAGCCCATTTTTAAAAATATTTATTTATTTATTTATTATTAATTTGCAAGGAGAGAGAGAAATGGGTTTGCCAGAGCCTCCCACCACTGCAAACTCACTCTGTGTGAATCTGGGTTTACATAGGTGCTAAGGAATCAAACTCAGGCCATTAGGCCTTGCAAGCAAGGGCCCTTAGCTACTGAGCCATTTCTCCAGTCTTTAATATGCTAATTATTAATACCTTTAATATGCTAATGAACTCATAGATGCAGTACCCATAGAGACCCTGTCACTTTCCTGTCCCAATTTGGGGCAGCCTAGAGAGACAGTAAGGAGGAGCCTGTGGCCATGGCTCAGTTGTCTGCAAGCACTATAGTGGCGGCAGGATGGTGACACAGCATCTTGGGGGTCCCTGCACCCTCACCACCATGCCGAGCTGGGTGCCAGCCTGTGACTGGAGTCGAGCCAGGAATTCCGATGGAAGCTGGGGGTGACGACTGGAGTAGCAATGTCACCCTACACATTAGGTCAGAGTTTAATTTTACAGATTGGCACTGCCTGCATGAGGATGAGGGGACCCATTGTGTATTTCCATGACCCTGGTCAAACCAGCCCCTAAACAGACTGCTTCCTGTACTTTGCTGTGGCTGGCCTCTCAGGGCGAAGGGGGGCAGGGACACCCACTACACGGTGACCCAAGAATGCAAACTGGCTCCTTGGATGAGGGTTTGGGACTCCAGACATGGCTCGCAGAGGGACAATACCCAGAACGGTCAGGTCCCTATGGCTTCAGAATCATTGGTTAACGCTGCTGACGCTCCCGCAGTGGGGCAGCAACTCAGGCAGAAGACGAGCGGCTCATCTTCACAGCCTTCCCCGGGCATTCTCGCCCTCTTCTCTCCTGCCGGAAACCAGCTTCAGGGAAGTGCAGTGGCGCCAGTCCTTCACACCTTAGTGAGGAGTTGTGCCAGCACATTACTTCTCAGGGCTGCTTGCCCTTCCCGTCTTATCTGAGTATGGAGTGCAATGGAAGGCTTTGTTCTCCTTGCTAGGCATTCCTGGCACCAGTGGACACGTGGGGGAGGCTGTTATTTCAGGCGAGGATACTTTGAGGCACTTGGGACATCACACCTTTTGGGAGGTGACGCTGTCAGCACATGAGTGAATGCCCAGTGTGGTCCTCTTCTGGACATGAAAGCCAACAATAGCACGCATTTCAAGATTGTGTCACATAGAGCTAGCAAGACACAAGGTGCTCCAGGCTGCTGGGCGGGTGGCTTACCCAGGGAGGAGATAGTACAGGCAGGGATGGCACCCGGGGCATGTTACTGTTTTTTTTTTTTTTTTAATTTTTGGAAGGGTCAGCATTGTTCTCCTTTGATTTGTCAGGCCCAAGACAAAGGAGAAAGAAACACCTCAATTCTTCTGGACCCACAAATCCAGAAGGGTAGAAGAATGGATGTCCCAGAGTAGGGAGCACCTGCCTTCTCATCTTTCTTTCTCTTGCCCTATCCCAGAGGGGACCCTGTAGGAGAACCTGGCCCCACCCACTCCCTGGGGCCCTACTTCCAGCTCTCAGGGGTAATCCCTCTGCTCCTTCCTAAGCCACCCACTTGTCTAACTACACTGAATCGGCAGTTATGCCGGCATCTAGCATCCTGGGGCCCGCACCCGACCATCAGATCACAGGCTGACCCAAGGCATCCCCATTGTGTGTGTGCATATGTCTCTCTCAGTTTGGATGGAGCCCAAGATGTGGGGAGAGTTCTACAGGTGCCCCAAAGCCCCAGCGACTCACGATCAGCATCCGCGCACACAATACAGGGGTTCTTTCCTCCCAGCTCCAGCGTGACCCTCTTCAGATTACTCCGGGAGGCAGCTTCCTTAACCAGCTTTCCAACCTTCAGGGTAAGAAACAGGTCACGTTACAATTTGGATGTGGTGAACTTGACCTCAGTAGATGTGGGCAAGCCTGGGAAGCAGGCCACCTGCACCTGGAGAGTGCCAAGGCCTGAGGTTGCTGAAACCAGTTCACTCTCCTGTCTCCCTCAGCACTGTCTCACGGGACAGACCTTGATGTCCCAAGATCCCTGACGGGAGCCACAGACTCGCCAGTATTGATGGGAGGTGTGGCAACTGGCCACCAGAACACAGCCTCTAGGCACTAGCTGGTCAATCTAGTTTGATTAAGGGGCCTGTGCCTTCCTTCCCTGTTAGAAACAGTTGGAGCTCCAAAAGCCCAGTGAAGGATGTGGGGCTGCTGTACGTGAACCTTCCACAGTTGGGAAAGCAGTGAAGTTGGTCAAACTCGGGATGAAGAGTGGCCTGGTTTCTGGAATCCTGCCATCGACTGAGGCTGTCCCAGGAGATGGGGAAAGAATCGCTGTGCCATGAGTTTGTGTGAGAACCTTTGAGTACAAAGCAGCTTGCGAATACCCTTCTACATCCGATGGGTCTCCTTCTGCACCTTGGCCACTACTGGAGGTGAGACTAGGCCAGCGTACCGTATCCCGACTCATTTTGTCAACAAGTAAAGCCAATGGCCAAGAACCTCTCAGCTGGGAAGATCCTGGAGACCGTGGCAGATGCCAAGGTCTAGAGCCGGGCATGAGACAAGAGGCCAGGCTGACACCGTTTCCCCAACATTGAGGTCTCAGCACATCTGAGAAACCAGCAAGCTTGTGCAGTGCATGGAATTCAGTGATGCAGTGCTTGCCTCGAACACTGGTACCCAAGAGACCCCGGGTTCCCTCCCTTGCCTTGAAGAAGGAGGAGAAGGGGAAGAGGGAGAGCAGGGTCCAAGAAAGAAGCAGGAAGAGGAGGAAGGCGAAGGGAATGAAGAAGAGGAGTTAAGAAAAGGAAAAGGAAACTGCAAGCACCTGGGCGATGGCCTGGGCGGTCTAGAATTGATGCACACTGACGAGTGTTGTCCCCAGAGAGAATGCAAGCACAAAACCACCTGCTCTAGGCTCTCATGCCATGGAGAGATTGAGAGAGTTCTCCTGGCTGAAGGCAGAAGGGCGGCCCAGCAGAAGAGCACTCTTGCGGTGATGCCTTCTAAAGACCGAGCAATGCCTGGGTCTTCGGGGCCAGAGATGAGTGAGGAGGGCACGACTGAGTGCTCTGTGGTCACCTGGGGAGGTTCAGCATGTATGCGCAGAAGCCGGAGGACCATGCTTCTGCAGGCAGGAGTCGGAGGAAGAATCCTGAGCCACTGCAGGATGGGAGCTGGCCTCTGTCCCAGGCTGGACAGGTATGATGTGCTGCTCAGATCGGTACATGTAACACCAGGGGCTGTTCAATGTGATGCCTGGGCTATGGCAGCTTTAGACCAGGGCTGAATTCCTACTGACATCTCTGAAGATGCCCACACTGGATGCCAAAGGAGGAGACAGAAGCAGGGTAGGGCACAGGCTCTTGGCTGGATGAGATTAGGCTGGATATGGGGACACTCCTGCCTTGGAAGTGTTCATTCACTTCTCTCTAAGTTCAGAGAAATGTTCTGATTTAGAAGATTGCATATGCACATGCATGTAAATCAAAGAGAAAGTCTTTTTTTTCCTCTCACCCCTCACCCAGGACCCACTCCAAAGCTGGCCAACATGATTTCACTAGGATCATTCTAGACAACTGCCACATCCACACACACTATAACTGATGATGACATGCGGTCATTTCCTAAGTTGCTTGTTTTTAAAATATTTTATTTACAAACGGAGAGAGAGAGAGAGAGACAGACAGAGGGAGAAAGAGAATATGGGTGCACCAGGGCCTCTCACCACTGCAAACGACCCCCAGATGCATGTGCCACTTTGTGCATCTGGCTTACATGGATAGTGGGAAATCAAACTGTGATCATTAGGCTCTGGAGGCAAGTGCATTAACCACTGACCCATCTCTCCAGCTCTTGTTTTATTTTTTTTAATTGCACACTATACCACGGTCAGCTTTCCTTGTTATAATGACTGTGAAGCATGTCACAGAACGCAGGTGGCATAGTTGGAAACATGTCCTTCAATGCTCATGAGAATTTTTCTCTAAGGACAGTAATTCCTTCGAAATGGAATTTCTAAATCAAAAGTTCTCTGTATTGGAGCTTTTGATCAATGCTGCTGTTCCTGACACTCCAACTTAGCAAAAGGATAGGTAGGCAACAGCCTGTTTCTCTGAATTTTCAGTAGCACCATTTCAGTTTTTTGCTGAATTGACAGACAAAAGCAGAGTCTCTGATTCATTTAAATTTATGTTTCTCTGGTTGTCAGTAAAATAGGTTGGCCTTATTGGGTAATTGTAATCCAATTGTTTGAGATGCCCCTTTCTCTCATCATTCTTTTTTTTTTAAAAAAATTATTTTTATTTATTTGAGAGACAGAAAGAAAAAGACAATGGCAGATAAGCAGGGAGAAAGAGAGGGGGCCAGGGTTTCCAGCTGCTGTAAATGAACTCCAGATGCATGCACCTTGTGCATCTGGTTTACGTGGGCCCTGGGGAATCAAACCTGGGTCCTTTGGCTTGGCAGACAAGCACCTTAACCACTAAGCCATTTCTCTAACTCCCATCATTGCTGTTGTTGTTGTTTCATTGTTCTGCAGGAGCTCTTCACCCTTGAAGAACTACATGTACTGTACCCAGTTTTCTCCCAGCTTGTTGATTTTAGCCTCAATTATGATGCTGTGGGCCATATGGCTGCTTTGCATTTTTATTTTATCTTATCTCTTGATTATTCCTTCTAAGGCTTCCAAATTCAATTATTTATTTAATTTGGGAACTGGATCAGTGACATTTCACTGATTGCTATCTCCTAAAACATGGTCGACTTTAGAAAAAAAAAGGGGGGTCATCATGTTTGAGACTCTCAGGCAGCAGAGCTGCTGTGTCTTTTTACCTCTGTGGACCCAGTGAAGGCTATCTTGTCGATGTGCGGGTGAGAAGAAATTGCTGCTCCCACCGTGGCCCCAAATCCGGGCACGATGTTCACCACACCTGGAGGGACCCCGACCTGGGGGGAGGGAGGGAGAGTGTGCATCAGAAGAATAGATGCAGCCGGCAGCCGCCACAGACCCCCGTGTGGGCGGCCGGCCAGCTGTGGCTGTGTGATGCCTCTGAGCGAGCAGCAGACCCACCTCCTCTGGGGACCAGTTCCCCCACAGCCCACCCAGTCGGCTGCTGGCGCAGCATAGGGCTGAGCTGGTCTCACCCTCCCTTGTCTGCCCAACAGAGACACACGATCCCCTCCTCCCAGGAAGGGCTGCCCACCCTAGCAGGGTGCACAGGCAAACATGCAGAGATGCCACCAGGTGGCAGTGGCCCTCCTGCAGCAGAACACCAGCATGCATGTGCATGTGTATGCATGTGTGCATATGAGTATTTGACTTGTGCCCAGGCATAGTCCCGACTATGTGTATGGGAGTGTGCATGTGTGTATATGTGCACGTGTGCGTGTGAGAGAATGTCTGTATGTGGAAGCATGTATGTGTAAAAGCATGGATGCATGAGTGTGAGCATGTGCATGTGTATATGTGTATGAGAGAGTGCATGTGACTCTGTGTGTTGAGGGAAGAAGAGATGCCTTGGTGAAGAGCCCAATCACCCGCAAGCACCTTCCAGAGCCTGCAGTGCTGGATTTTTTTTTAAAAAGATGTTATTTATTTATTTATTTGAGAGAAAGGGTGATGGGGGGAGAGCAGATAGAGAGAGAAAAAATGGGCACACCAGGGCCTCTGTCCGCTGCAAACACACTCCAGTCACATGTGCCACTAAGCCCCAGTGTTGAATTTTTAGTCTGTTCCACTTGTGCCCAGGTAGAATAAGCAATCCTGCCCTCAGTATCCTTTGCTTGCCCAGCCTGACTCAGTCAGGGGCTGGCACTTGCTGCGGCAGGGGCTGCCAATCTCCCACACCCACACCCAGTGATGTGCAGGCACATGAGCCCTCCACCACCACCTGAATGAGGAGGAGGGTGCGCTGCCAATGTGCCTGGGGCGTCTCTCACTGAACACACATTAAAAAACAAAGCAAAACAAGATCTTAGGACAAGGTGCATGAATATTCAGTTTGAATATTCAGTTTTCTAAGCCCAATTTTGTTAAAGGTTGTAATTTTAGAATCTGTGAGTCTCAACAACCTGACAAGCAAGCCCCATGTGGCCAATCTAAAGGTGAAACCTGGCTGCTTCCCAGCTGTCTCCGCAACGCAGGGCGAGTCTCCCAATCGCCTTGGCAGGGCTGAGGCGTGCATCGAGCTCTCCTCCTGGCCCTTGTCCTTCCTGTTTCTTTCTAAATCTTCACTGCATGCAAGCTGATGATGGTAGGATGACTAAAATATGTTGCCAGGTGTGTCTGGCAAGAGCTGTCCTTCTAGGCCGCTACTTCCCTGAGTTGTGGCTACCCTGGGGTGGGAGGGCAGTTGCCCACACAAGAGAAGGAAGGTGGAGGCTCCTGGGAGCCTGGCACAGCTGTAGCTGCTTAGCTAGCTGGTGAGGCCACCCTTCTAAGAGGAGAAAGGATGTTTTTTTACAGCCCACCAGTGCCCAGCTGAGCCCAGGTTTCTCCCACGTATGATCCCAGGTACCTCCAAGCCCATCTTGGGGATGCCCTAGACAGAACACCAACCACTAACCACAGGTTTGTGCCATAATGAATGGGCACTTTCTCATAAGGATCCTAGGGAGAAATGGTGACTTCCAGCTTAGTAACTACAGGCATAGTAGCCAAGCAAAACAGTCACATCCTCATGCATGGTAACCCGTGGCCACAGCCACGGCTTGTGGCAGGAATGTTATCAGGAACACATAATCTTTCCTTTCCAGATGTCTTACCTCTTTGATCAGAGAGCCTAGGTAAAGGGCGGTGAGGGGAGTCTGTTCCGCGGGCTTCAGAACGATGGTGTTCCCACAGCAAAGGGCAGGTGCCAGCTTCCACACCAGCATCAGCAAGGGGAAGTTCCACTGTGGCAAAGAATGAGAACGGGCCCTGGGGACTAAGGTCCACCTTGCCACCACCCCAGGGGCCCATCAATGCCTCTGTGGAGGACACTTGCTCTTCAGGGCCTGGATTTGAGGCTCAAAAGATAACAGGAGAGTGCAAAGATCAAGACTGTAGGAGTGGGCTGGAGAAATGGCTCAGCTGTTAAAGGCACTCGCTTGCAAAGCCTGACGACCAGGGTTCCATTCTCTGGTACCCATGTAAAGCCAGATGCTCAAAGTAGCACATGTGTCTGGATTTCATTTATAGTGGCAGAAGGCCCTATTGTGCCCATTCTCTCTGCCTCATTCTCTCCCTGTCTCGAATAAATAAAATAAATTTAAAAAAAGAAACTAGGAGTCAGGACTTCTTCAGCTGCATTCTGGGAAAAGCTAATGGGGAGATGTGCACTCCTTCCCCCTGGAGGGAAAACAATATTCATTCATGCAGGTGTCCATCAAAGTGACCAGACCTTCCCGAACAGACAGGTAGCATCGTGGCACTCCCCAGGCACCAACAAACATGCTACTACCAAGTTACTAAAGCCCCATCTCCTTGGCGGTCCAGGCTACTGAAGTTGGCCAGTGCCACCTGCCAAGTGTGCTCAACCCCACGTACACCTCAGCCCACTGTCCTTCCTCTGTTTCCTTCCAAAGAGCACAGTATGTTCCACACTTTTGCCTGGCAGTTCCCACTGCTTGAAGACCCTCCTTTCTGGTGAACAAGCCTTTCCTATCCTTCAAGATCCCCTCCCCAGGGATGCAGGCCACTCCTGGCCATACTGTTGGAATCCACCAAGCCTTCTGTTTCACCCTCCCAAGTTGGCCGGATGAGCACAGCAGTGGGGACTAACCCATCTCAAAAGCCCTAAAATACTGAGCCCTCTGCCACTGAGCATGGGTTTCATCAGTGTTGGTTGCCACTGACAAAAACACTCCAGAGGGCTGGAGAGATGGCTTAGTGGTTAAGCGCTTGCCTGTGAAGCCTAAGGACCCCGGTTTGAGGCTCAGTTCCCCAGGACCCACGTTAGCCAGATGCACAAGGGGCGCACGCATCTGGAGTTCGTTTACAGAGGCTGGAAGCTCTGGCGTGCTCATTCTCTCTCTCTCTCTCTCTGCTTCCTTCTCTCTGTCACTCTCAAATAAATAAATAAACAAAAAATTTTTTTTAAAAAACAGATGGAATACACAGAATCTACCAAGGAATGTTATCATACTTACTGGCGTGATGGCTCCACATACCCCAATGGGTTCATGTCTGGTGAAACACACAACATTGTCATCTGAAAGAAAGGTGAAATGGCTAAGAATTTCAATTAATAATAACAGGGAAGAAACCAAGAATACCACAAGGGTGCCAGCTCCAAGGCTTATCTGTTACACAAAGATGTGACTTAAACTCAAGTTCAAAAGTACACTGAGGGCCTGGAGAGATGGCTCAGCTGATAAAGGC
The DNA here is from genome assembly GCA_036346955.1 of Dipus sagitta. Taxonomy (NCBI): domain Eukaryota; kingdom Metazoa; phylum Chordata; class Mammalia; order Rodentia; family Dipodidae; genus Dipus; species Dipus sagitta. The sequence continues at coordinate 133,070,502 of CM070772.1, read as the reverse complement.
CCTTTCTTGTAGAACCTGATGACCTAGGTTCAATTCCCTCGTGCACACGTAAGCCAGTGCATAGTGGCACATTCGTCCAGAGGTTGTTTGCAATGGCAAGAGGCCCTGGCACACTCATACTCTCTCTGTCCTTGCAATTAAATAAATAGATACATAAATATTTTTTTGTTTGTTTTTCAAGGTAGGGTCTCACTCTGGTCGAGGCTGACCTAGAATTAACTATGTAGTCTCAGGGTGGCCTCAAGCTCACGGCGATCCTCCTACCTCTGCCTCTTGAGTGCTGGGATTAAAGGTGTGCGCCACCACGCCCGACTATAAATAATTTTTAAAAGTATATTGAAGAAGAATTGGCACTGTGCCATAAGGGATTGGGGGGCAGTTAGGATGTACCAAGGGAAAAGGAATGCAGGGGCTACCTGGAGGAACAAGAAGACAGAAAATGCCCCAAGTGAGACTACAGGAGTCTGTTCCATACTGACTCACCTGTAGGTATGGTTCTGCCCTGGATTTTGTCTGCCCACCCTGCAAAGTATCTGAAGGTCTTAATACAGCCCTCCAAATCGATGAAAAAGGCATGAAGGAATGGCTTTCCAGTGTCCATGGTCTCCAGGGTCTGCAAGAACAAGTGACATCTGTTGTAGATAGGGTTCTCTTTTCTCTGTAGGGTTGTTAAAAATGGGGACTGGGGAGACATAAACGATCATAGGACATGACTCTCTAGACATTGGTCATACTTGTCACATGAGAAAGCTTGACTCTAAACTGAAACAGACCTGCTCCAGATTGGCAAAGACAGCCTTTACTGGCTGATCCTTGAAGCTGGGGGCTGGTGGAGTGTGAGTATATGAACCCCTTGAAGGTTCATCTGAAGGTTTCCTGGCAAGTAAACTCTGGGATCTGATCTACCATCCAGAGCTCAGGCGCCTCTGCTGTGCAAAGCCTGGTTAGCAAGAGGGTGGCTCCTCTAGCAAGAGAAAAGGAAGACACTGGTTCTTCCTCTCAGCTGAGCTGGTCAGCGTGTTTGCAGAAAGAATGACTGAGCCCAGAAAGGTCATGCCACCAACACAAAGATGCAATGCTTCCCAAACAGGCTGCCTGGCCGGATGTGAACGTGGACTAGGGAGGGAGTATGCCAGCCAGGCTACGGGACTGTGGACAGAGGCGGTTACCCAGGGGAGGGTGCAGCCGCTCAATGTAGGGATTCTTTTCTATTTCCAGCTTGGGTGAAAGAGAACCCCTTTGTCCCTCAGACAAGCAGCCCCAGTGCAGCCCTTCTCTGAAACCGCTAGTCATCCGTCTTCACAGGAAATGGCCACCCTAACACATGGCCCAGGGCTGGATTCCTGCTGGAGTGTGTATGGAATGAGCTGATGCTAGAGAAAGGAAGGGAGGTGCCTTCCCCGTGATACCCGGGGCTTTAACCCCAAGGCACTGGCATATGTCCACTCCAAGCTGAATGTCTCTGCTGCCCCTTGACACTGAGGCTAACAGGGCCTGTAATTCTCCAAGGTCACCCAGCCAGCCACCACTGGTTTCCAACTATTGCAGCCTTTAGGCACCTGTCCCTGGGCATAAGGAAGATTTGAGAGGTTTGGGGTTCCACTGTCTGTCCTTTCAGGGACTAGCTAAGTCCCCTCTGAAACAAGAAGCAACCACTTCTGATTGATACCAGCTGAATGGCTTTGGTAAGGTTTTGAATGTCACCTTGCCTCGGTTTCCTCCACTGTAAAACAGTGACACTGACAGGGTTTCCCTCCTGGGACTAGCTTGAGAGTTAGGGGAACCGGGACTCATAAAACACACAGGCAGCCCACAATGAGGGTAGTGCAAAGACCCAGATGCTCACTGGTGGCTACCCCATGGAGACAGCGCTGGGACTCACTTAAGACGACATGATCAACAGGTCAACATGACATGCCGTGCACTGTACCTTTGGCACTCCAAGCTGGCATCTTCATCTTCCCAAGAGAAGCATAAACAATCGCAAAGCATACCCAAATGTCTGCAGCTTCCGGCAGCTCCAGTGAGCACGAGTGCTCCTGTCCATGGATCCAGGGATCTAGTCTTGGTTCTTTGCCGGCATGGGCAAGGGAGCATGTGAGTGTAGCATGGGGGTATGTTTGGGACGTGGACACAACCATCTGCCTTTAATCTTGGGTTTCTAGCTCTGGCTTACTTATTTGGGGGCTCCAGCTTCCTTACTTTGAAATTGAATAATGCATTCTGCAGGATGAGGGCCTACAAGCAGGCAATGTGGCAAGCGTTCAACCAGCATTTTCTATATATGTTTTTGTTTTGCATGTGCGCATGTGTGTGGGTGCACATGTATGTGCATGTGTGTGGAAGAAGACCAGAAGGCAACCTCAGATGTCATCACTGGGTATGCTGTCCACCTGTCTTTGAGGTAGGGCTTGAGGTCTGGAGCTCACTGATCAGGCTGGACTAGCTGGCCAGGGAGCCCCAGGGAGCCACCTGTCTTTGCCTCTCTAGCAATGGGATGCGAGTAGGTGCTCCCAGGCCCAGCATTTTTAGGTGGGTCCCCAGGATCAGACTCAGGTCATGCTGGCAAAGTGAGCACTTTACCAATGGACCTATCTTGCCAGCAAATGCCTATATACTTTTGAAATCATTAACTTGGGCAAGATTGTTCACAGGAGTGATGATTTGGGCTTTCTAGGTTGGTCTTATGAACTCTGTCCAAGCAAAACCCAAGTCACAATAGATTTAGACAGGAAGTTCTTATAGGTATAAGACTGAACTTGAGAAATCAAGTGTTCACTATGGATTGAACAGATGGCCCTTATATGACTTGCTGTTGTGGCCCAAACAGGAGCAAATCGCAGCCCTCCTAAGACTATTTTCTTTAACATATTAGAAGTATGATTGATGAAAAATTCATTTATTATAACCCCCAGCTACTAAGAATGATAGGAAAATGCTGGAGCAGCTCCTTTCAAATGTCATTGTGCCTCAAATGAAGGACCCAGCAATGACACCTAGGTTGGAAAGAATAATTTGTATGGAGGATTCCTACAGGAGAGCTCCCTGAATGAGCACCCCGAGGGCCAGAGCTTGGATCCAGGATGTCTCAGCAAGGGAGAGAAGGTCAGGGCCCACAAGTTCCCCCATGTCTGTTTCCAAACATTGAACACAGAATAAATGCACAGATCAGTCAAACCACCAGGACAGCAAGAGGCTGAGGGGTAGAAGCACTTTGCTGTGCCCCAAGGCAGGAAACTGTATCAAGGTGGAAAGGAAAGGGTGCCTTCCTTGGATGTGGTCAGAGTTTTAAAAACCACCCTTGGGCTGGAGAGATGGCTTAGTGGTTAAGGCGCTTGCCTGCAAAACCTAAGATCCATGTTCCATTCTCCAGATCCCACGTAAGCCAGATGCATATGCACAGTGTCATGCATGTGCACAAGGTGGCATGCATCTGGAGATTGACTGCAGTGGCTGGAGGCCCTGGCATGCCAATTCTCTCTCTCTCTCTCACACACACACATAAAAAAAAAATCCTTGCCATCAGTCTCTTGTCCTTTTCATATTTTGGCAAAGAGATGGATCTTATTTCTTGAGAGCAGACAGGTCGTAGCGGCAGAAGTGATGTGCTGGGTGGCTTCTGGATTCCTCCTACTCCCCTGTCCATCTGCTACCAAGATGCTGGGGTGCCCGGACAGCAAGGACAGGCTAAAGAGGAAGGTGACCTTGCACTAAGGCTCTTGGGATGATACTGACACTCAGGGACAGGGTGGGGAGGGTTGCTCAAGGCACATCCTCTCCAGCCTGCTATTAGTCCACACGGACATTGCAGACCGATGAGCTCATGCGGGGGAAACAGAAATGTTTTTGAAAAAGCCAGTCTGGCAGCTTGAGCACTGAGACTGGCTTTAGATGCAGGAAGAAACCAGAGGCTATGAGGAGCACTAATGCTGGGAGGGATCTGCACCCACCCAGGCTCATTCCCATGAGCATGCAGACTGGCCACTAAGAGGAAGCAGAGCTCTGGGTCTCTGCAAGCCCCCTTCAAGGAGATCTTCTCCTCACCACTTCCCCAGAGGTGCATTCAGAGGCAAAAACAACATAGTGTCCTAGCTGATATTTCCTTTAAAAAGGTGGTCACTCTCCTCCTGACTCCTAACATCAGAAAAATCTTTTTTTTTTTTTCTCAAAGGACAAAAAGGAGATTTCTCCTCTCCTACTAAGTGGGCCTCAAGGGTTGGAACAAATTTTCAACCAGAAGACTGAGCCACAGGGACCAGGCATGCAGGTTGTAACAATCACAAGGCTCGCTGTGTCTTCTGTTCACTCATCAAGACCAAACAAAGGGTTGAGATCTTGTTGAATAACCATTTCCATGGTTACTCCATGGCCTGGGAGCCATCCAGTGTATGGTAGGGCTGCATCAACATCATCATTCCATAACCGAGGAACTGAAGAATCTAAAAATTACTGGCCAGTAGGGAGGGCATGCACCTGGGGTTGGAGCCACGGGGTTCAGATAGCCTTAGTGTGGTAACCGCTATTCTTAATAATGCTACTGCCTACTTAGGGATTGTTATATGCCGGGGACTCTGCTAAACATGGTAAATGGATTGTTCTTACAACACTTAGATATCATTCTTTGTGACATTTTGCATGAAGAAATAAATCAATAGTACCTAATCTGTAATTTCCATGCCATGTCAATTTTTTCCTTTAGTAAGTACCGACAATAAAATTTTGGCTGATGAATCAGTTACAGTAGGTAATTAGAAGCAATGACTAGTAATAAAATAGAACAACTATAACAACATACTATAATAAAGTTACTTAAAATTTATGAATAGCTGACTTCTAGTATTTTCCATTTAATATTTTGGAGCCATGGCTAATTCTGGATTACTGAAACTTCAGATAAGGAGGCGTACTGTACCTAGGAGGAGGCTAAATTTGTGTTTACAAGGAAGTTCATGTGAAAAAAAATAGTTACTATGCCAATGCATTGGAAGGGCCAGGATATGGCCCAGCCCCTGGTGACAGGCTGTGTATGTCCCTAGATTGGGAACCACAGAAATAGGTAAACTTTCTTTCAACAACCTGGCCGAAAAGCTGAGCTGCAGAAGACAAAAGTCTGACTTCAAGGTGGAAAGGATGGAGTTCTAGGGCATGGCCACGTGCCACCCCCCTCCAAAGAGCTACACAAAACCAACACCCCCAGATCTTTCTGAGCACACTCCTTGGGGACAGGCCCCTCCTCCCAAGCCTGCCTGGTGCCTGTACTCACCGCCAGAATGGCTCGGTCCCTCTCCATAAGATCAGCCAGTTGGTGGAGCAACCGGCCTCGGCCCAGGGCATCCAGCTTGCGCCATGGGGAGCCCCTCTGGAAGGCGGCCTGCGCGGCCTCCACAGCCTGGTCCACATCCAGCTGAGCGGCAAAACGACAGAGAGACTGTGTCACTTTTGTGCTGCTGTTGCAGTCTGGGCCCTGCTCCGCTGTCAGCCGGGGGAGCAGCGCAGTTCTGCTATAGACCCGAGGAAGAAGGGCTGGCCCGTGAACCTCAAGCAGCAAGTTTGAAATCCCTGGAATAGTGGGAGGGAAGGGAGGCTTTCAAGTGATATTTTTCCTTTTACATCTTAGATCTTTTCTCAAGATGTCTGATTATCAGAACATTTAGAAATATTTTACATAGTCATAGGCCTCAGGTATTGTTCTTGATGACCCAGATGGAAAAGGTTCCTTGTGTGTTGGCACAGTTTCAATACATACACAGAGCTCTCTTTTCACACGCTAGGCAAGGAATATCTGTGTTGGCATTTTTATTCCAGCTGAAAACTTGGGGACCAAGAATGAGAAGGGGACATTTGTGATTAAAGAATTAACATCAATAAAGTCCCCAGGCGGGAAGGGCTGGCAACTATATCCAGGCCTGTTTTCTGCCTTCTGCCTTGTGTACCTCATGGGGGCAGAATTGTTACATGATCTTACAGACAAAGAACTGGATCTCTTGTGTACTCCGAGGATAATCAACAATTGAACCCTTTTGTGAGTTTTTCCCTGAGAACTGAACCCAGAGCCTTCAGGCAAGCACTCCATCACCGAACTACATCTCTAGTCCTCAACCTCCTGTAAAGTAAGAGGAGTGTCATCTAGCCTAGTTTCATTTTCAGGAGAATGGGCTCTGAGAGTTGGGTTGGTGATGAGCAATGGTTCGCCCTGAAGGCTGCTTGGAGTCTCTCTCCCTAGGGTGGTACAGCAGACAATGGATGCTGGACCCCAGTCATTAAGGTATTCTACCAAGATCAGCCAAAAAGCCTGCTTGGAGGTGCAGGGAAGCTTCGGAGAGGAGCACCACACTCTTTGTTCTGGCTCTAGGGTGGAGGCCAGAACCTCTCTAGCAGCAAGTGTTTACCCAGGCAAAGGACAGAACAGGGCCTCGGACAGGGTTCTCACTCTCTCCCTTGATACCTGTTCCGGGAACAGGGATTCAGCAAGTGGGTGGCCCACTCAATATCACACCCTCTACCAAGCCCGCACAGCTTCCTACCAGCTCCTCTGAGCTCCAGCTTTTCTTTGTAAACAGAACTTAGTGTTAGGTGCCACAGGGAGCAGGGTCTATGTCATCAGGCCACTGTGTACTCTACACATATCACAGCACTGTTGCTGGCAGGTGAAAATCCAAGTCTACTTGACCTCCACAACCTTCCACCCATCCATTTCAACCTCACCAAATGCACTGATTAAAAATATCTATACAGCCAGATGTGGTAGCCCAAGCCTGCAACCACAACACTGGAGAGGAACAAGCAGGAGGAATGAGTTCAAGGCCAAATTGGGTTATATAGTGAGACACCATCTCAAACAAACAGCGAGGTATGTAGCTAAACACTAGAGTGCTCTCCCAGCTTGCAAAAGGCCCTGGCTTTGACCTCCAGCACAGAACAAAAAACTGTCCCAAATCTGTGGTTCTAGGAAGATCTTTGAAGCCTGTGAGTTCCTGATCAGCGTGGGCACTATAGGAAGAATATCTCAAGAGAGAGAGAAAGAAGGAGAAGGAAAGAAGAAGGAGGAGAAGAAGAAACAATAACAAGGAGGAAAAGGAAGAGGATGAAAGGGAGGAAGAGAAGAAGGAAAAAAGAGGATAAGGGGGAAGGAAAAAGGAAGGAAGGAAGGAAGGAAGAGAGAGGGGAAGAAGGGAGGGAGGCCCATCCGGCACTCTGGTGACTAAGGACGGGTTCATATTTCTCTTCCCTCTGTTCCCACTAGAGATCTTTAATATTTGCTTAAAATACTGTTTGTGGCCTTAAAATGTAAACAGAATCCACCTAGATGTCCCTTAGCTTCTATACCTGACAAAGGAGACACTATGCCAGTAAACAGGTCTGTGTAGACTACATTTGTACATGCTTGTGTGAGTTTCTCGTGAAACTCTCGTGGTTACTACCTCCCCCACCCCAATCACTTGGGTAGAAAGTCTTTTTTTCCTTCAAGTCTATTTTTTTTCAATGTCTCCTGCCAAAATGCTGTATTTGGTGAAACACAACAGCAGGAAATCCTTTTGGAAAGATTCTTTAATGCTTACTGGTTCAAATAATTGATTAAAAAAACCCTTTCCTTTATCCATGTGATAATGATAGCTGAGGTCATCCTAATAGATGGAGAAACATCTATCAAAGGCAGGTGACTTTGTGCAGAAGACCATCTGTAATTGATCCCACTCGAGGCCCTGTGTCTGACTTGCACATAAGAACCTGCTGGTGTGGTTGTCCAGGCCCTACCAGGAGGGAGGGTGGGCCCTTGTGTCTCATAGCTAAACTGCACAGTGTCCTTAATCTTCATTGATCTATAACTGAGTTACTTAGCTTGGGAAGGGGGAAGGACCTACCTTATCTCCCTCTTCCACTTCACATATTTTCTCTAGAGTTGAAGGGTTATATGTAGCAAATCTTTTTCCACTCTTGGATTCGTGCCAGTCATTGTTGATAAATATCTAACCAGGAAAGGAAGTGTAACGAATTAGGTTTAAATCAAAATCATATAACTCAACATGCTAAGGATCTTAGGTAACGTCTTGTCCGCCTTTCCCCCACCACCCCTTCCCTTCCCCCTAGATGCTTTACAGATGAGACCTGGAGGGGGACCGAACACACAGAACCATGTGAAGCAACCAACAGGGAGCAGCTTCAGTGTTAGAACCAAGTTGTTATGATTCAGCTGAAGTAATCTGGAGCGATTTTTCTGATTTCTTGTCTTCATTTGTAGCAATAATGTGGACTCACAGAGGAAGAGCTGAGTTAAATCATTACACAGAAGATATAAATTGAGTTTTACACCTCCATGGGCTTTGGAGGTAGCTGGGAAGTTGTGTATATGTCTGGTGACATGATATCTGCCTGACCCTAAACTTGTGTGCACCCCTACCTCCTTTCTGCTACCGTCTTTAACAAGTCCACCAAGGACTTAGGTTTATTGTAGGGGTTCCCATTCCCCTTATGATCTGCACATCATTACACTGTGCTCCTGCATCCCCTTAAAATGTTCATTTTTGGGCTGGAGAGATGGCTTAGAGGTTAAGCACTTGCCTGTGAAGCCAAAGGACCCCAGTTCAAGGCTCGATTCCCCAGGACCCACGTTAGCCAGATGCACAAGGGGGTACACGTGTCTGGAGTTTGTTTGCAGTGGCTGGAGTCCCTGGCACGCTCATTCTCTCTCTCTCTTTCTCTCTCTCTGCCTCTTCCTATCTCTCTCTCTGTTTCTCTCAAATAAATAAATAACATAAACAAAAAAATGTTCATTTTTTTTCCTTTGACCTTTGTAAAAGCTGGTGTTGAAATACAGTTAAGTATCCAGATTGGAAAAAAGTCCAGGTTACATTAAGTGACATGGTAAATCGCCATTTACATCTAGATATACATAGCTCACAAAAATTATTTCATGGAAGCCTCGATTATTCAGAATACAGCTGAAAATAATAATGTTAAAACAAAAACCATCATGAGCAAACTAAAAAGAGTTCACTAAGCCCATGCATTGAGTGCATGTATAGCTCCAGTAGGATATGCCCATCCGACTTCTGGAAGCTCCAAGCCTTTAATGTGAGGCCAGGATCCCAGGATGCTTAGTTTGCTCTAAGTTCTAATCACCTTTAAAAGTCTGCATTAAAAGATAGGACATTTGGGGGTGGAGAGATGGCTTAGCGGTCAAGGTGCTTGCCTACAAAGCTTAAGGACTCATGTCCGACTCTCCAGGTACCAGGTAAGCCAGATGCACAAAGTGACACAAGTGCACACGGTCAGACAAGGGGGCCCACGCATCTGGAGTTCAATTGCAGTGGCTAGAGACCCCAGCGCACCAATTCTCTCTCACACTCTTGCATTAAAAAGAAAAGAGAAGAGAAGAAAAAGGCCAGTCTACTAGGGTTGCCTCAAAAATAATAATAATAATAAAAAGGATAGGACATTTGAAAAAGAATGAGGAGAAGTGATGGATAACATACCAAATACACGCTGATGGCAGAAAGGCTCCAACTGCTTAGAGAACAGCCATTCTCCTACTGCATTGGCGCCTTATCACTGTAGCCCATTCTGCCATGGGTAAGACTCCCGTCACAAAATGGCTAGCATAAGTCAGAAGCATTGCAGCGGCAAGAATGACCATTTGAAAAGGCAGAACTAACTTCAGATGCCATTTCTACATATGGATGTATATCACACAAATGTATGTTCCTTTTGCTTCTCCATATTGTTCAAAAGCAGAATTGTGTCATGATGGGGCTAAGTTCAGTGGATTTATTTGGAACACTGGATTCCTTGATGATGGTAGACTAAAGAGGGACGTGAGCCAGTGCCTGAGTGTGTGGCTTGGTTTCCTTGCTACATCGGGCCCCTTGTATCACTTCTGCAGCTTGTCAAAAGGAAGCCCACCCAGGCTACCTCTGAAAGGGACCATGCCATCCACAGAGGGTAACCTGGGCCGGGGGAGGGACAGAGACTGCCAGTCCCCCCATTTGGAGTCCAGAGCTCAGAGCAACCAGCTCCAGTGATGTGTCCATCCAACTTCTGGAAGCTCAGTGCCTTCCATGTGCAGCCAGGCCCCCAGGGAAGCATGCGAGGAAAAGGCCAGGCTACAATTACAGGTTTATTCTTCCAGCTGAAACCAAATCCAAGAGTTCACTTTTGCCATGCAGCAAGTAATCACTCGGCAACGGCGAGAAATTAATAAGCGGGGAAGAGGAGTTAAGTTAGTGCGGCGAGGAAAGTGCAGCCAGGAGCAGACCCATTTGAAGGAAGATGAAATTTCGTGGGTTAGATAATAGAGCCTGTCAGTGAAAATTGCTGATCCTAGGTCCTTCCTGGTATCAATTCCAAGGGGGGGAGAGAAAATGAGAAGGTAGTAAAACAGAGTCTAAATGGGGAGGGGCGGATGGAAACAGATTGTAGCGATCAGATGTCGGCTACACTTCATCTACAAGCATGCTTCCCCCCCCCAAAAAAAAAAAATTACTCTGTTGTTGTTCATGGCATTGATCCTTAGTCACTGCTAACCAGCAACTTAAAATTAAAACTCCAGACTGTTTAATTCTAGCCATATTTCTCCATCACAATGTTTCTAATTTGACAAAATTATTTTCTTTATCCTACTAGTAAAGTAATCTTGTAAGTGGTTTCTACTGTTGATTTTTCTCTTCACTCAAACAAAACATAAACACAAATAAAGGGCCCATGAGTGTCGCTGACTGATGTTGCTGGCTGAATTGCTTTTGAACCTTAACTTAGTAGGTAAATGGTCTAGAAAGGAACTGTCTTCCTCCACTCATGAACTGGTATGGAACAAACATTCAGAGATGAAAAGCGAAAGATACAGCGAGGTGTACATAGGATTCACACTTTACTGAAGGATGTAGATGGTGATGGAAGGTGTCTCAGAGGGAGGCAGAGGTGGTCACAGCACAAGAGAATTTTGTTGGCACCACTTCCAGTAACTTTACGCTGGACCTCAGGCCGCTTAGCGAAACTCAAAATGACTACGTTTTCAGGAGATTTGGGGGAATTTTATTTTTCATAAAAGAGATAATAAAAGCTGGCATTTTAATGAACCAGAAAACTTGAAAGAGAATCTCCGCTACTCGAAGGAACTATATAAAGAGGCTCCCTAAAATAGAAGTGACTACCATCTGAAATCTTTGTGGGGACCCCAGAGGGATCCTTCCCTCACCAGAATCACACCACACAACCCAAGGGTCAATGTTAAAATTTGAGAACAAATGAAGAAGCTTTGATAAGACACCCTTCTGGAAGCTGGGTCCCCCTGGGAAACTGCACGGCGAGGCCCGCACTCGAGGTGACCCTCTATGATGGAAAAGCATCTTGAGTCACGTTAGAAAACAGAGATCATTGCTGGCTCACATGCGCTACTGCAACTACTTGTCCTGGGCCTGGACTCTCCTCTCTAGTGTCTCCCACTAGCTCCCTTCCTCTGAGCCTGGAGCTCCCTTAGCATGGAGGGTTCATCCTCAACTCCACAGGCCATCTGGCCAAAGAACTACTATGGGGAAGCATCTGCAGTGGTGGGCGAGGAACAAGGGCAGAGCAAGTGACATGGCTGACGGCGGTGTGGAAGGTGCAGCCTGGCACTAGGCAGCTGGAGCCAGTATCTTCTGGGGCCCCTACCCTCAAGAGCCCAGTTCTCGGCCCCTTGCATCTTTTCATTTTTCTTCAACTTCACTCACACACTGGTACTGTTTAACCAGCAAAGAGGGTGCATCCCTTCAGCACACTCGCTTACTGCGCTAGGAACCTCCCAAGATCTTCCTCCACAAGGTCTGTATCTGCACCTTTAAAACATCTTAGAGAATCGGCTAGAAAAGGGCCAACTTTTCCTTCTTTTTTGCCAGCCTGTTCTGAGAGGACTTAACAAAAGGGCAATCATATTTCCACGTTCTGGCTTCTGTAGAGCTTTATAAAAATAAAAATAAAAATAAACCCTTATAAAAACAGAATAAAACGCCACCGTCAAAACCAGCAGCAGCCAAGTGTCCAGGTCTGAAAAACGAAGGCATTATTCTCTCACAGTTCCTAGCACTGGCATTGGAATTTTCCCTCTGAAGTTGATACTAATAAGGAAACTACATTAAAAACAACTCGCAACCTTCCCAGGGCCAGGCCTCTGTTGATTACAGAGCTCTCCCTCTGAAAACAGTTCATGGAAATGTCATGCAGTTTTAAATGTCTGCACAGCTAAGTTTTAGGATTTAGGTGCCAAGAGACCACAATTTGAAGGCCACACATACTGACCTGACACTTCGTCTTTCGATTAAAATTATCCCAGAGGGATAATAGCTACTTTTGAAAATAAAATTGGGGGAATTTTCTAAGTGTGTGTCAGATGGAGCTGGAAGCTATGGATAAGATATGAAAATAAGAGGAATTAAAGTTTCCAGACCTGAAGCTGAAGGCCTGTCTCCCTGAGGTGTCCCATGTCCAGTGGGTGCAGAGCACCGTATTGTATCCCAGAGTCTGGGGGGTGTCCTTCCTCTGGTGCCTGAGGTATCGCCATCTTCTTTTCTGCCACAGGCAGATGATCTCACCATCTCACCGCCAGTTGCAGCCTCCCAGGAAACCAGAGCGAACCACCAGGGCCACTGGCCTCTGCTATGAGACTAGGCCTGGACTCTCTAGACTGTCCAACCCATGGCTCCCCTAGGCCCAGATCTGGAGTCCTCCCGGAGCACCTTCATCCTCCATCCTCCTCCAGTTCTGCTGGTAAGCTGGTCCGGGCTAAGCCCAGAAGGTGCCAGATCCTTTGTTCATTGCTCCTGAACACACAGTTCCCCTTGTGACACGTAGTTGGAAACTCATTTTGGAGTCCTTGGGCACTTGTGACCCTCCCACATCCCAGAAATCTGTCTGCAGTGAGACCACTACGCCCACAGTCACCACAGCGCTCACCAACGCTCGCCTTCAAAGTGGAAGGTTCCAAGGGAACATGGGGTCCCTTGGGGTTGCAACCTGGCTTGGCGCGGGCGCCCACTGCCTCCCACCTCTGGCTTTGAGGCTTGAGCACCTAGCCTGACTGAGGCACGGGGACGCCCTGAAAGTATGGTTTTAGATGTGCCACGCCAGGCCAGGGAGCTCCTGGAGGACTCCAGACCAGCTGGTTCTTCGCCCCACGCCCCCCACCAGGCTGCCCAGCTCGGAGGCCAAGGACGTCGGGTGGGAGGGACGCCCACCTCACCTTGGTGAACTTGACCTCCAAGTCGCGGATGGGATGCGGCAGGACAGGCGGTTTCCCATCCAGCGGCCCGTTTTCCACGGCCCCGTTGGTGGTGGCCATGGCTCCTCCGCGCTCCCCGGCCCGACCCGAGTCTGCGGCGCACCGGCTCAGCCTGCGCGGTGAGTGGCCTGCTCGCGGGTGACAGCTCCGCGCCGCTTTATGGAGCGCCCCACGCCTCCCGCCCGAGGGGGCGGTCTAATTGGCTGCAGGACCGGAGGAAGGGAGGGCGGGCATGCGGGCGGGAGGAGGGGGCCGGCCCGTCTCACCCTCTCCTCCTGCCGGCCTGCGGGAGCCATCCCCGCCCCGGCCCGGCCCGGTCCACCGCTCCGCGAGTGCTGCGGACCAACTGCGCCGTGCGCTCTCGCAGCCCTGAAGGCTGCCCTGAGACGAGAGCTCCCCAAAGGGCTGTCGGGGCCTGCAAGTCCCAAGGTTCGGACCTCCGCTAGGGCAGGAAGCTGGGGCCCCCCCGAGAGCCCTCTCTTCCACCGTTTGGGCACCTGCTGCCCCGAGTCCTCCGAGGCTCCCCGAACTTGCCCGACTCCGGCGGGCACACCCCTCTGCCATCCAGGAAGGAGCCCTCGCGGCACTGCGCTGTGCAGCGCAGGAGACCTGAGCGCCCCGCACCGCGGCGGCCCGCTGCGGCCTGGGTCTGGCGAGGGGTGGGGGGCCCTCCAGCGGCCAGGTACCCCAGGTATCCGCTGGCAGGACAGATGCTCGTTGCTGTGGGCAGGAGGCCCATTCTGGGTTGGGTTGGCTGGGAATTTTCTTCACACCAAGGCTTAAATGCAAAGCAAGAAGCTCTTCCTGCGCCGCACTTAGGAGCATTGCGTGGCTGGGCTTCCGACCTCCACTGGTCCACGCAGCTCTCCACCCCAGCCCATAGGAGGTAGTTATTTTGGTTTTTGAAGGGCAGAAGAAATGATGCCTCCATTAAAAAAGAAAAAAAGAAAAAAAGAAAACCCACAAAGCACGTGAGATCTTCGCAGCTATTTGTTTAAGCTGCTCAGAACTCCCAAGAGGCACGTCCAACTCCTTCTTTTGAGAAACGCTCCACCTACCCCAGAAACATGGGAAGGCTCCTTTCTGGTGCATGCCATCGCTGTGGTGGCTGCAACAATGCTGTGAGGCATAAGAGGAGGTTTCAGCCTCAGCCTCCAGTCCTTCTCTTTCTCTGGGTAATCCCATGGGAGTCAATGAGAGGAAGCCCTTTGTTGTCGGAAGCTCCTTCCCACAGTTTAGGGCCTTGGTGTTCACCGCTGTTCCGTCCTTTCTCTTTGTAGTGTCCCTGGGTGCCCTCTGGAGAGCAGGTCGGGTAAGTTTTCAAACCTTTGACATGCCCCCACGTGAGCATCTGCCTTCTTCTCAGGATGGGAAGGAAGGTCTTGCACTGTACAGATGTGCAGGGAAGTCAGACTAGGACAGTGGCCCCTGAATGACGGAAGTCTGACCAACATCTGTGGTGCTGCCTTTCATGTTAGGTTCACCGACACTGTGAAGTCGCCTCTTCCCTCGGCTCTCTCTCCTGCCAATTTCTGGGCTCTCTGCCCTCCCAGCTAGGTCTCCTGAAAAACACCTGTGCAGATACCTCACCCCCAGGGCCCCTGGCTGTTGAGTCCCAGGATCTGGGTCCTGAGCAGTGGCCAGGAAGCCCAGGCTGATGGATGTCACAAGTTTCAGAGGGCAACAACTCAAGAAGTTTTGAAATGGAATTCCCATTCCAAGAGTCTACATGGGCTTCCAGATGGTTTACATTTCTGTCACTTTGCCAGGATTTTCAGAAAGAACAAACCCTGAATCTTTATCGATGAGAGTGTATTCATTCAAAATCTGCTAGATTGATGGGTGGGGGGTGCCAGTGGCATTGGGGCATAGAACTCTGCTCCTCTAGTACAAGAGTAGGTTTGCTTAGAGGCGGACAGCCGCCCCGCCACCACCTTGCTAGCGGTGATGTCAAGAATGCAGGTTGCCTGAGCTCACACCCAAACACACCCTCATGACCTGTGGCGTCTGGACTTGAAGACAGACTGGCTCACCTGTGGCTCCTCCTGCTGATTCCCATGTTATCCTGGGAGCTTGAGGTCAGAGCAGAGCACTCAAACATCAACCCTCCCACTACCAGGCAGCTTCTAGAGAGCAGGCCAGGAAGGTGGGCTTGGCTCTGGGCTTGTCCAGACCTGTACTCTTCCTCCACTCCTCTCAGCTTGCCGCGCAGCAAGCAGCTTAAAGATGAGATGCCCATCTTCCCATTTTACAGGTGAGTAAACAGAGGCAGGTGGATACTTGCCCCAGACATCTTGGAGGAACCAAAGGCAAACTGTGTGGAGGCGGGTAGCACAGGGTGTGGAGAAGAGGACCTATGTCTGGCACCTATGTCCCAAGGTGGCACCGTGTCACTGGACATAGTTGAAGTACTAAGTGCTTTTGGTGGCAGTCTCTCCTGACTCTTTTTCCTAGGAATCAAATCCCATGATCTTGGTTGCAAAGGGGTGAATCCCAGGGGGTAGGAGGAAAGGATGGGCTCATTATTGTTCAATGTGGGTCACCAGGTATCTGGGGCTGCCTAAGCATTGTTGATGGCAGAGGCCCAAGCCTCTTCTCAACACATCCCTGCCTCCAATTCAGCTGTGTGATCTCAGGTTGGACATTGGATCTCTCTGGATTTACAGTTCTTTTTCAGTAACTTCTTTCCCACTTTTCAGTGTATGGGGAGGCTCAAGCAAGATAACAGCATATAAACTGTATAGTGCTATACACTTGCTACTTCTTAATTTTCTTGTTGTTTCTGGACACTGAGTCCTCCTGGCAGACTTTTGTCTTTAGTCAGTTGGCCACACTTCTTTCTGGCCTATGGAAGCTTCCCCAGTCTACAATGCTCTGCTAATTTCATAGTGAAAAATGTTTTATTTTTGTATTCAAATTGGTAGTTCTGCCACTATGTGAAGCTTAACTGTTAGGCATGTCATGAGATCTAGGTCTATGCTGAGATAAACAGTAAAAATAGATATGAATGGGACTGGAGAGATAGCTCATCAGTAAATTACTCACTTGGTAACCACAAGGACCTGAGTTTGATCCTATGAACCCATGTAAAAAAATTGGTGTGGTAGCATGTGCATGTAAACCCAGAGGGCTTATTAGACAGCCACTTTATACTAATTGGTGGGCACATAAGGAATGACACACATGATTTTAGACATCAACCATACACATGTGCACCCTCACATACATGAACACACATATGCACACACACACACACACACACACACACACACACAAGCATGAATGAAAAACTAAGAAGGCTTTCCCCACATCACAAACAAATCCTATTTTCACACCACAAGCATTCATGGGAGACACTGGGCCCCGTAAAACATATATTCTCAAATAATGAGAGCTCGCCAGAGATGTTGAGGTCTGTAGGACATGTATTCTTTAATCCTGAGGAGGACAGCTCACACTGGAGATGTTGGGGTCCATAAGACAGGCATTCTCTAAATCTGAGGAGAAGAGTTCACACTGGAGATGTTGGGGTCTGTGGGACATGTATTCTCTAATCCTCAGGAGGACAGCTCACACTGGACATGTTGGGGTCTGTGGGACATGTATTCTCTAATCCTGAAGAAGACAGCTCACACTGGAGATGTTGGGGTCTGTGGGACATGTATTCTCTAATCATGATGAGGACAGCTCACATTGGAGATGTTGGGGTCCATAGGGCATGTGTTCTCTAATCCTGAGGAGCTCAGCTCACACTGAAGATGTTGTGGTTCATAGGGCATGTGTTCTCTAATCATGAGGAGGACAGATCACACTGGAGATGTTGGGGTCTGTGGGGCATATATTCTCTAATCCTGAGGAGGATAGCTCACACTGGAGATATTGGGATCCATAGGACAGGTATTCTGTAATCATGAGGAGGATAGCTCACCCTGGAGATGTTAGGGTCCATAGAACATGTATTCCCTAGTCATGAGAAAGACAGCTCACACTGGAGATGTTGGGATCCCTAGGACATGTATTCTCTAATCATGAGGAGGACAGCTCACCCTGGAGATGTTGAGGTCCATCCGTAGGACAGGCATTCTCTAAATCTTAGGAGGACAGCTCATACTGGAGATGTTGGGGTCTGTAGGACATGTATTCCCCAATCCTGAGGAGGACAGCTCACACTGGAGATGTTGGGGTTTGTAGGACAGGTATTCACTAATCATGAGGAGGACAGCTCACACTGGAGAGGTTGGGGTTTGTAGGACAGGTATTCACTAATCATGAGGAGGACAGCTCACACTGGAGAGGTTGGGGTTTGTAGGACAGGTATTCACTAATCATGAGGAGGATAGCTCACATTGGAGAGGTTGGGGTCAGTGGGACATGTATTCTCTAGTCACGAGGAAGACAGCTCATACTGGAGATGTTGGGGTCCATAGGATATGTATTCTCTAATCATGAGGAGGACAGCTCACCCTGGAGATGTGGGGTCCATAGGACATGTATTCTGTAATCATAAGGAGGACAGTTCACACTGGAGATACTGCGGTCCATAGGACATCTATTCTCTAGTCATGAGGAAGACAGGCCACACTGGAGATGTTGGGGTCTGTAGGACATGTATTCTCTAATCATGAGGAGGTCATCTCACACTGGAGATGTTGGGGTCTGTAGGCCATGATTTCTCTAAGCATGAGGAGGACAGCTCACACTGGACATGTTGGGTTCTGTAGGACATGTGTTCTCTAATCCTGAAGAAAACAGCTCACACTGGAGATGTTGGGGTCCGTAGGACATGTATTCTGTAATCATGAGGAGGACAGTTCACACTGGAGATGTTGGGTTCTATAGGACATGTGTTCTCTAATCCTGAAGAAGACAGCTCACACTGGACATGTTGGGGTCTGTAGGACATGTATACTCTAATCATGAGGAGGTCATCTCACACTGGAGATGTTGGGGTCTGTAGGCCATGATTTCTCTAATCTTAAGGAGGACAGTTCACACTGGAGATGTTGGGTTCTATAGGACATGTGTTCTCTAATCCTGAAGAAGACAGCTCACACTGGAGATGTTGGGGTCTGTATGACATGTATTCTCTAATCATGAGGAGATCAGCCCACACTGTAGAGGTTGGGGTGTGTAGGACATGCATTCTCCAGTCATGAGGAAGACAGCTTATACTTTATTTTACTTTAATTCAAGTCTGATCCTTGAGTGGTCCCTTGGCTTTCTGGGGGTCCCTACCCTCTTAGTGTTTCTTCTTTCCATCCAAGCTATTCACCTCACTCAGCTCTGGGGACCTGGGAGTTTACTCTGCAGATCTCCCTGTACTGCCAGGCTCCTTTGAAAGGGAAAGCTATTTGATATAAGAAAACCAGTGTTGTTCTTAGGTGACCTCTGCTGACTCAAGGTAGGTGACCTAACCTTAGTTTCTTGACTGTATAATGAAGGTAACAGATGCCCCAGAATTCAAGGAAGGCTGATAGCATTGTATTTCGTTGCTAGCCTCAGTAAAGTTTATATCATGTTTTGTGTGAATTGTCCAGTGTTCTCCAAACTTGACTTGAATGGTCCCTATTGACCATTCAAGTTCACCGTAAATTAGGATCCATCAAATTCTCTCTATACTGCAACATTGTTCTGTCCCCAGGGAACACAGAAATGAATGTTTTTCTACATGTTGAATTTTCATTAGTGTTCATTAGCTTTCTGCAACTGTGACAAAGCACCTGGGACCGTCAACTCATGAGAAAAGTTTTATGTTGGCTCATGGTTTTGGTCCATGGTCACTTGGGCCTGTGGTGAGATAAGTGCATGTGGCATGGGAAGTCTTTTCAACTCATGTTGACTGGGAGGTAAAGAGAGAGGAAGTCAGATGGGGCCTGGGGTCCCTTATCCCCTCTAAGGACACATCGCTAATAACTAAACATCCCCCAGTAGGCCCTGCCTACTAAACGTCCACCTCCCAGTATCACCTCAGGCCAAGAACCAAGCTTTTAGCACATAGACCCATAGGATCCCCTTCCTATCCAAGCTGCAGTAACGAGGGGGATCACCTGAGAGTCAGGAGCAGCTGGAAGATAAGCTGACTGGTATAAGAAAGGCAAGGAGAAGGGTTACTTACTGCCTTTTTCAGCTGCATTCTCTTCTACCCTTCTGGCCTTTTGTGACACTGAGGGGAGATCTTCCACTCATATTCTCCCCCACATCCCAAGCCAACTCCACTTTCAAACTGAGGTAAATCAGATTCAGAGCGGGCAGAAGCAAACAGAGAACTAATTATATAAAAACAAAGAGAATACATCACAATATTTGCTGGTCTGGCCTTGATTAGACCTCACACACACAAAGCCTGACAGTCATGGCTTCTGGAACTTTCCGACCCTCCAGTGGTTAGGAGTTATGACAAGGCCAGGAAAGAACATAGTGGGTAAGGTTGACAGCTGGTTGACCTCTCAATTTTCTCTTCTTTCTTGCTACCCCATATTATCCAGGGCAGTAATATATTTTAACAAAACATACTTACCAGCATCTGTTGCACGCAGGGGTGGCGAAAGGAATACAAGCCGGAGTCTTGGTTTGCACTTCCACGAGGCAGTGTCAGCTGAGAGGTTCTCTTTTCTTTTCTTCTTTCCTTTTCTTTTCCTTTCTTTTCCTTTCTTTTCCTTTCTTTTCTTTTCTTTCTTCATTGACAGGCCTGAAATTCAAACATAAGCAACGAGGCTGCAGTAGCAATTCTGTGACAATTAAGCTGTGCTGCAGCAGAAGTTTCAAGGTCAGGAAGTTGGAACAGACACATGCAGAGCCTGGGCCCTGATGATCTGAAACCACCTTTTATAGCCCTGGATTTCCTCCATTTGGTTTCTTTCGTATGAGCGAAGGGTAAATCCCTATCTTATTAAAGCCTTCTATTCAGCCTTTCCGTTATGTGTGACTGAACATCACGCCGAGCAGCACTGCAATGCAGCTGGCTGCTTAAACCTGCCCCATCACTATGACAAGAAAAGAAAACTAGAGTAGAAAACTTATGTCCTCTTTGCATCAAAAGATGGCCTGGGAGTTAAAGCTTTGCCGGGCGTGGTGGCGCACACCTTTAATCCCAGCACTCGGGAAGCAGAGGTAGGAGGATCGCCGTGAGTTCGAAGCCACCCCGAGACTCCATAGTGAATTCCAGGTCAGCCTGAGCTAGAGTGAGACCCTACCTTGAAAAACCAAAAAAAAAGAGCAGGCCCTTAAAAAGAATATATCACCGTCTCTGCTATTTGGTTCTTAGTTAAATGCTCTAGGCATGTTGTATTTATAGCACATAGTATTTTTGAAACAAAGGCAAAACTCTGAGATGGAATAAATGGAACTAGTGTATTGATTCATTTACTTTAATATTTTATTTATTTAAGTGAGACATATAGAGAAAAAGAGACAGAGACAGATAGAGAATGGGTGCACCAGGGCCCCTACCTACTGCAAATGAACTCCAGATGCTGCATGTGCCATCTTATGCATCTGGCTTTATGTGAGTTCTGGGGAATCAAACCCAGGTTCCTAGGCTTTGCAAGCAAGCACCTTAACTGCTGAGCCATCTCTCCAGCCCTATTCATTTACTTCAGTAGCTGGAATTGGATGGTGGAATCCTACTTAAGAGACAGAATTCCTTGGTAAAAAAGCCCTCACCAAGCTGAACCAGACGCCTCCCTCCCGTTCTGTGTGCCCCGTCTTCAGTTGTGTTAACTACTGAGAGAGTCCGACCCTCAGGGAGCTGCACAGGTCCCTGGGCCTCCCAGACCTGCAGATGTTTGGCAAGAAGAAGAAGCCAGAGTTTTGGTTTTAAAGCATGTAAAGTGTTGCTCTGTGTGAGCACTGTGCCTCTCTCATGACATCCATCCTGTCCAGCCACCAGCAGACGCCCTCAGTGACATGACAAGCTGCTTGCAAACATTCCAACATTCTGTAGTATTGAAGGACTCTGGGTTTTGGACCAAACTTGAGTTGTTTTGGCAATGGAGTTCAGTTTGTTCAGGACAAAACAAGCTTCCTGGTTAGAAGGGAAGTAGTTTAAGGAGCTTATAAAAGAAAGGGGTGAGGAAGATTCTTGGACACAAAATGATTCTCACTGAACAATTGTGCTGAGTTAAACCTAAGTGAATCAGAAACATACATATTAAATTTCCTTTGAAATCCACATGGGTATAAGTATGTCGGGAAAGGGGGCTTAGCAAGATACATTTTGCCAAACCCAAAATGTTTTGAAAAATAATTTGAGTATGTTAAGGTTTGGCAAATGACTCTTGTGTTCGTTTATCCTGGCCCCACAGTGACAGGACTTTCCCCACTGCCCTTCAGCTGGGACCCCCTGTAAAGGAACATCAATTACTATAGAACCTTCCCTTGGATATTTGCCATCCTTTGGCTTCTGGGTGGAAACCATGGCAGGAGGAAGAGATGGTTGAGGTCTGTGTTGTCATGAGATCTCCTGTGTATCCTCATGTAGTTGCATTTTCATGGTATTATTAATATTGCAGACCTTAAGTTCCTCTGTGACTGGAAGTCTATGCAACATGTCATGTCCTATCATATGTGAAGGTACCACAGGCAGAAAGCCCATTAATGTATATTTCCACCTAGTTTTTACATATGGCATCGTCATGATCCTGCAACATCCATTCCACCACCAGGTACTACCTTAATGAGCATCTAGCATCTTCTGGTTATTATGCTTCTCATTCTTCAGCATGTGTTCAGGCATTGAGTTTGTACTATATAATATCATGTTAAATCATATCATATCATGACTTATGCTACTATATTGTATATCAATTAAAAGGTGAAATATTGGATATAGTACATTTTCCATCATTTATGGCAACTCAATGTAAATATCAGGCATAGAGCACAGGGTTATAGACTTTACATGGCTTAAATGTGCATCTTATGAATTCCAAAGGTACTTCATTTATTACAAATTTCTCCCCGTATTTTTTGTGTTGCTTGGAATCGAACCTATGGCTTCATGCATGCTGTGTAAGTGCTCTACTGTTGAACTATAACCCCAGGATTTGCCCACCTTTTATCCCATAAAGTTCCAGTTTGCATTTGTTTGCACCTGCTCATGTCAGGGATTACATTGCACTTCCCCTGTTGGCCACTAGATGTCATGGGACCAAGTTGAGTAGGAAATCATCACTAAGATGTATTCTACTGAGAGACACACTTAACAAAAGATCATTGGAAGTGTAGCGCTTCAGACTTCAGTGGTGCCAGAGACACAATGAGAACTGCTGATTACACATCTCAATGAATTCTGATGCTGATTAGCACCCAGGCTAGCCCATGAAAATCAGATTTCCGCTTTGAGGACAAAGAGATGTGGGTGCCACTGTAAGCCCAAGGTGAACTGGGGCCTGATATTTGATCTTGGGAATCTATTCTTTTGCTGAAACGAGGAGGACAAATTCCTGCCCACAAAAGGGCTCATGTGGATTAAAGGCAGAACAGGTTCAAAGTGCCCAACATTTGTTATAAAGCCACGGGGAAGACATCACTGCAGCCCAGCTCTTGATGAAGCTGACAGCAAGCACCACCCAGAGCTCTGGCCTACTTGTCCTTGGCTTCTGGCTCTTCGCGTCACACCCACTTGACTGTCCACCGGTTCCTCACCTCCTCCCACAGACAATACAACCCCGAGGACTCTCTAATGCAAGCCTGCAAGAAGTTACAAAATGATAACAGGTACCAAAACACACTGTGTGTGATTTAAGAGAGCCTGACAGACAGACAGAAAAGGACCCTGCTGAGCTCCCTATCAGCCTCATCATTTAAGTTCCCTCACCTAAATTCCTCATCTTAAGGAGATGATGGGACCGCCCCCCCAACATAGGCTGAGAAATCCAAATGGGATCCCTGGTGGGTGAGTGTCAGTTCCTGCCTGGTGTACAATGGGCATTCCATATGTTTTCTGAGACTTTCTTAGTAGTTCAATAGACTCAAGTGTCTTCCTTCAGTGTTGGCTAAGAACTCCCAGCCTGACTGGCAGCTTATCAGCTCTTCTAGAACATTCTTCCTAGTCTTTATTCTTAGCAATGCTCCAGGCAGCTCTCAGCATCCCCAGTGCTCTGGGGACAGTCAGGGCCCCCTGGGAACATCCATGCTTCATCCTGGCATTGCAGTTACTGCAGAGTTCCTCTTAGAAATCTTCCTGACTGCGCTTCTAAAAGCCCCACTTTCCCCTGGCCTGTTCCTCATTTTCCTGTTTCATTTAGCCACAAGTTTTTCAAGACTTGGTCACAAGGAATTTTTTTCCCTCCAGGCTGCTTTTCTCTTGCATTGCCTGGCATTGTAACACCATGCAGAGAAGGGTTATCGGTGTCCTGATTGATTATGTCTGCCAGGGCGAGCCCAAGAAACCAGCCAGCCACACTGGGACATGCGCAAGAATTGCTTGAAATCTTGTGAATGGACATGCTCAATTTGCAGGCCAGAGGTGGAACAGCTCAGGATCTGGAAATTCTAACAAGCTACTAACATATAGCTAACAAATATCCTTGTCTATTGACATCTCCCCAGAGCTTGTTAGTAACACAGATGCTAGGGTCTGACATGAAACCTACCAAGACAGAATCTGCAGCTTGCTAAGATCCCTGGGAACCTCAGATGCACATCCAGGCCTTGTGCTGGCTGACACTTGGCCTTGGAGGAAAGCAGCCTCTCCTCACCTTGTCAGGTTGGCTGAAATGAATCCTCCTTCTCTTTCTAGTTCTCAGCTTCATTTCAGAGTCACGATAACAGCACGTTCTGCTGTGGCTCTCAGTGAAGTCCAGCACCCACTCTAGCTAAGATCCTACTCTTTGGAGGCACGTGACAGTTGTCCCCCAAGGCATAGATTTGTAAAATTTTAATCAATACTTTTATAAGATCAAGTCTAGAAATACCAAGGCAGTTCTACTGTGAAGATGTTATGTCTTTATTGTACTGAATAAAAATACCCTTTTACTCATTTTGAATGCTCGGGCTTGAGAAATCCAGCCTTAAAGACCTTGATAAGGACATTGTAGCAGTTTGATCCTGCACCCATTGATGGGCCAGGATGGATCTTATCAGGCCAAAAGCCCAATTTGGGGACTTAAAACTTGGGCAGCAAGGCTGTGTTTCCCCAGAATGTCTAAAATGGGGCAAATATGGCTAGTGGATGGTTGAAGCAGGCAAGAACAGAGCAAGGCATCTTGAATTGACCACTGATTAATCTATCTGGACATAGCTGAGCTCTCAACTGAATTACAAATCCCTTGAGGGCAAACCCCTTGTCCTATTGCTCTGTGGTCATGGTGTGTATTCTGTGTGATGCTTTGTAACACATTGAAAAACCCTGGGGTGGGACAGAACGTATCCTGTAAGAAATTGGAGAGTCATTTCTGAGCAAAAGGCACATTAACAGTGATCTACTCAGGATATTAATTAGTGATTAATTCAAGATAATACTGGAGAGGAAGGAGTTGAAGCAAAGGATGGTATTGCTGGATACAGGGAAGATGTTTTAAAGAGAAAAATAACTAAGACCGTATGTTTGGCCTCTGTGTTAGATGTACTTTGACAAAATAAAATCTGGGACCATTGGCTCAATTAAACGGAGGTTCTTGGGAGGCCTGGCTTCATTTCTGAGTGAGGCTTATGTAGACTGCATTGGGCCGGCAGCTGGAAGCCTTGACATCTGGCCTTATCCTTTGTCCCCGCTATTTCTATACCTGCCTCCTCCAGTAGCAGTTTTAATTTTTTTTTTTTTTTATTTGAGAGTGACAGACAGAGAGAGGAAGAGGGAGAGGGAGAGAGAGAGAGAGAGAATGGGTGCGCCGGGGCCTCCAGCCACTGCAAATGAACTCCAGATGCGTGCGCCCCCTTGTGCATCTGGCTAACGTGGGTCCTGGGGAATTGAGCCTCAAACTGGGGTCCTTGGGCTTCACAGGGAAGTGCTTAACCACTAAGCCATCTATCCACCCCTCCAGTAGCACTTTTAGCTTGTTTTAAAGATGAACAGCTCCCCAGAGAGCCACCAAATGACTTCAAAGTGCTGAAATGGTCCTGACTTAGGCTGTGATGAGTCGATGTCTTGCCTACATTTGGACACAGCACAAAGATCACCAGTCTTTCAGAGCCGGTAGAACCCCTTCCAAAGGTAGTTTAGATAACTGTTCATACCCCAGATTGCCACATTCAACCTTGGACTTGGGCTCAGGAGGCTGCACCACGAAGGTGACAAGGCATACCCACAGGCAAGGTGCAGTTGGGCCATCGGTGACAAGAGGGAAGCCATGTGTGACGTATTGCATACAGCTGTTTCTTATGATTCCTGTCTGTCAGAACTAGTAGACAATCTTTGCTCCTCATGTAGTACAGGGTCTATGGTTTATGACACATGTGTTAAGTATCACCAAAGCTTAGGCAACTCTATCTTACCTGCAGTTCTTACTAGCAACTCCCTCTCTGCTAACCATTGTGATTGAAGGAACTTATTTTTGGTCATGTTCCCAATCTGCAAAACCAATCCCATTTTAAGGTGGAAAAGTACAGTGCTATAACAATGGCACCACTGTTTTTTTTTTTTTTTTTTTTTTTTTTTTGGTGACATGAAAATGTTTAAGCCTGACCCTAACACCAGTTGCTATTGAAAGGTACTGCCTTGTACAAAATAACAAACTAAATCCCAAACTGTCTGTTTATGGTTATCACGGTTCACTTCCTTAAGCCATAACTCTCATTACATTCTTTCTTCTGCCCTACCCTGAAGGCTGAGCTGTGAGGCCAGGGGGCTGGGCTGGCTGGAATTGTGTGTCCAAAAACAGATCTGAGGGAAGCAGATGATGAGTGGGCAAAAGGAACTCTCACAGTCTGAGGGAACCTTTCCTGGGGGGTTCTGCTCCCCTCTGGAGCGCCTCGTGTCTTCAGGTACCTACAGAGACTGTGCCAACACACCCCTGATGAAGGTGAAGGCCACACCTATGATAACGACACACAGGAATTTGACTAGAACGTCTGGAGTGGGTGGAGGAGCCAATAGTTATAGGTGAGGCAGCGTGGACCCCTGACTCCATGTAGCAACTTTTCTGCCAATCACTGTTCATCTCTATGGAAGTCCTATCAGGGCCTTCTCAATGCAGCAAAACACAGATCAAATTACCCAACCCCAGACATGCAGACCTTGACAGAGTGTGCTTTGGGCAGAGTGTTGGCCTCAAAAGTACCTTATGGGTACTGTGATTGGAATGTCCTCACCAAAACGTATGTTGGTACTTAGTCCTCAAGGTCATGTGTAAGTGGTATTTGGAGGTAGAACCTCTAAGGAGTAATCAGAAGTAGATGAGGTCATGAGGTGAAGCCCCTTGTTGGTATTAGTGGCTTTATAAGAAGAGCAAGAGACCAAAACTACACACGTGTGTGTATGTGTGTTTGGGGGGGGTAGGTGCATATGTACATGTGTACAGGAGTACAATACTAATTGATGTTGGGTGTTTTAACTTAATGCTCTCCACCTCATTTTTTAAAAACATATTTTATTTATTTATTTATTTATTATTTATTTATTTGCAAGGAGAGAGAGAATAAGTACATCAGGGCCTCTTGCTGCTGCAAACACACTCCAGATGCATGCACCACTTGGTACATCAGGCTTTGTGTGGGTACTGAGGATTTGAACCTGGGCCAAACCCAGGCCAGCTCGCTTTGCAAGCATGTTCCTTTAACGGCTGAGTCATTTCCCTAGCCTCCACCTTATTTTTGAGACAGGTTCGTGCACTGAACCTGGAAGTTACCAATTCTAGCCAGCAAACTCTAAAGATCCTCCCGTCTCCGCCTTCCCAGCAGTGGGTCTGCAGATGCACACCACCACATCTGGGTTTTTGATGTGGACACTGGGGATCTCAACTCAGGTTTTCATTGCTTGCACAGCAAGCACTTTACCCACTGCCACTGGGCCATCTTCCCAGTCGCCAAGCCAAGCGAAGCCCTTGCCCTGTCTCATCATGAGAAGCTGTCAGGACCCTGCAGGACTCTGACCAGCAAAGGGACTTCTCCAGAGACAGGCCTTTGGCTTTTGACTTCCCAGCCTCCAAATTGTAAGAAATGAATACATTTTCTTTAACAGTTACTCCTTCTGTGATATTCAGTTATAGCAACAGGTTGAGACAATAGACATGTGCTGTGGTTTGACATAATTGGTCACCCAAGGGTTCACGTGGTGGGAGTGTGGTCCTTAGTATAGCAGTGTGAGAAGAGGTAAACGTACTGGGGTGTGGTGAGGCCATTATAGGAGGGCCCTTAGAAGGGCTCAAGGTAGTTTTCATGTAACTTGCTTAGTTTATGACAGGTTGTTATAGACAGTGAGCCTAGCCCTTGTGTTTCTCTCTGGTTTCCTTTTCACCATGTGATCTTGCCATGTGCCCTCTGTCATGAAGTAGGTTCTATGCTGTCTGGACTTCCAGCCTCTGAATCAGTGAGCTAAATAAACTTTTTTTATTATTATTATACATTTTCCAGCTTCAGGTGTCTTGTGGTAACCACGGAAAATAAACAAGACAATATCCCTTTATTCAAAAGACTAAGAGTACAGGACTGGTGAGAGCAGGCTATGTAGACAGGAAACCCAAGTCCTATTCTTAGTCTCGAAGGTATGGGCTGTGGGCACACTCCTGCCTCTTTCAATCTTGGTTTCGTCACATTTAAGATTGAGAGTCATACCCCTTCAGGGCCTCAGCAGCTAGTCCCTGGAGATGGATCCATGAATGGCATTTCCTGGGTCCACATCCTTGTGCCATCCCTCCCATACTACCTCTGGGCTAACCTGGCTACCACCTTAACTATGAACCATGAACTGGGAGAGAAACTCTTCAGACTAGAGGAACTAGATTCTTGCCTTCTTTGTCTTGTCTGAGGTGGCCTCGTGGGGAAGGACAGGTAACCAGGCCCAAAGCAGCAGCTATGGAGACCACAAATGTGAGACTTGATCACTTCCAGATAACCCTGAGGGTGCTACCTGTTTGCACATTCAGTTTAATAAATGCATGAAGCAATATTTTAAAATTGCCTCCTCTTCCCTCTGCCCCAAATGTCTTTTGCTCTCATCTCCCATATCAATTCTGTATACTGGGGAGGGGTCTGGAGGAGGGAGCACAGCTAGAAATGCAGGCCAGACACATGTAAAACATGTTGCTTTTTCCTCCTTTTTTTCTTTTTGCCTTTCAATAACTGGCCCTGTCGAGCCTACCTCAAGGAAAGGAGCTCTATGGTAAGTTAGCCTCATTTTCCGGGATGTGGATGTCTCCAGCTTTCCGCCTGTATGTACCTTGCGAGGCTTCTCAGGCCCCCATATCCCTTTGCCGGCTGTTATCCCGGTTCCTCCTGGCTTGATTCCCCAGCACATCTGCTATGGGCTGCGTGCCCAATCATTGTCCGCTAGTGGCTCTGTACAGAGGCCTCCACAGCTGGAAAGGTAAAATACCCCAAGCACATTCTCCCTTCCTGGCCCCTCAGCCCTGGCCAGTGAGCCATTGGAAACAGGTTTAGTAGGAAGGCATTGGTCTTTGTAACCACTCCACCAGCCAATGCAGCTCCAAAGATCTCCTTCTCTTGGGATCCTCCCAGTTGCTGTTTAGAAAAAGTGTGGTTGGAGAGAGGGAGGAGAAGATGGACGCTTCCTAATCTGGGACTGAATAAGTACTTGCCTACTGTCATTAGAGGCCCAGCCTGCTGGATATATTGGGTACAGTGTTTATGGTCACTCTTTTGAAAAGTGAGTGACAACTTTAAACTTGCCCAAAGCATTGCTTTTAGGATCTGATTCTGGTTTCTTCGAAGGCATGACATGGCTTTAATATGCAACAGTCTAACATAACATAAAGTCATATCTTTTTCAAAGTTCCATGGAATTGATCCAGAGCCAAGGTAGTCTTGGTTTGGGTTTGCAAATCACCCTTTAAAATATATATACAGTTAAAAAGAAGCACACAACAAAAATACCTCATAAGTGACTTCAATCTTGATGGAGTCCAAGAGCCTCTTGTTTTAGCTGGTCACTTTAGTGTTTAGGGGTCCTAAAGAATGGTTTAATTTTGCGTATTAGCAGGTTTTCTCTGAGGCCCATACTGTATGCCAGACTGTGACAGAAGAGAGTGTGAGGAGGAGGAGGAGGGAGAGGGGTCCTTGCAGATCTCAAGTTACTCTTTTCCAGGAATACCAAACAGTTGAAGAGGTACACTGACCCAGGTGTGGGATGGCAGCATTTTCCCATTTTTTTATTCATTTTTATTTATTTATTTGAGAGCGACAGAGAGAAAGAGGCAGAGGGAAAGAGAGAGAGATAGAATGGGTGCGCCAGGGCTTCCAGCCACTGCAAACGAACTCCAGACGCGTGCGGCCCCTTGTGTGTCTGGCTAACGTGGGTCCTGGGGAGTCGAGCCTTGAACCAGGGTCCTGAGGCTTCATAGTCAAGCGCTTAACCGCTAAGCCATCTCTCCAGCCCCATTTTCCCATTTTTATAAGTGATGTGTCAGTAAAGCCTCAGCCTTAGCATGTCCCATTCTCTTTACAAAATCCTACAAGACCTGGCATGTGGACAACTCTCTTAGGAACCCTCCACCCCCATACCAGATCTTCCTTTATCCTCTTCCTTCACCTATCTTTGGGACCTTCTGGACCATTCTACCTTGGTGAGCTTGCTTGTTCACATACGGCTCTCCCCATGGGAGGAAAGTGAGGCCATATCTTGGTTGCCCTAGAATCCTCAAGAAACATCTCCAGGGTGCAGAAGCCCCAAATACACTGTTGAGGAGGATGGGGGACATAGCTTCCAAAGCTCCCCACTCCTACCCAGTACTCAGTGCAGACTCCCTGCCTCCTCTGCCACCACACAGTCCCTGGTTGTCTTCTATTCCTCACATCTCCCTGACTTCTTTCTTATCCCTGCTGGTGGCATCTCAGGGACTCTTCCAGGTATGTTCAGTGCAGGATGTGCAGTATTAAGGTTGAGGTATGATTGGGTAAGTAGAGGACCACATGGTAGCCCAGAGTGCTTAGGGAGAAATGCTAGCTCAGTGGTAGAGCACTGGATTAGATTCTTGAGGCCCTGGGTTTGATTCCTAGCACTGCCAAAGGAAGGAAAAACAGAAGTAGAGAGGGAGGGAGGGAGGGAAGAGAGAAGGGGAGAGGAGGACAGGAGATGGAAAGAGGCAAGCAAAGGAAGGGAAGGAAACAGAAGGGAAGAGAAGGGATAGAAGAGGGAAGGAAGGGAAGGGAAAGAAAGGGAAGGGAAGGGAAAGGAAGGGAAGGGAAGGGAAGGGAAGGGAAGGGAAGGGAAGGGAAGGGAAGGGAAGGGAAGGGAAGGGAAGGGAAGGGAAGGGAAGAGAAGGGAAGGGAAGGGAAGGAAAGGGAAAGGAAGGGAAGAGAAGGGAAGGGGAAGGGAAGGGAAGGGAAGGGGAAGGGAAGGGAAGGGAAGGGAAGGGAAGGGAAGGGAAGGGGAAGGGAAGGGGAAGGGAAGGGAAGAGAAGGGAAGGGAAGGGAAGGGAAGGGAAGGGAAGGGAAGGGAAGGGAAGGGAAGAGAAGGGGAAGGGAAGGCTGGTCTTGGAGACCCTGGGGAAAAATTTCCCAGGAGTGCTTCAAGGTCTCACTACATAACCCACCCTTGAATCTGGTGTCTTGGGAACCTCTTTCTGCAGCCTGGTCCTTCAAGGGCAGGTGGGAGCTGAGCACCCCTCTGGCCTCTGCGCAGACACTGAGCGTGTCTAGCATGGCCGGTCTTGGCTGCCTCCCAGCTCCCCATGAGACACTACCAGCCTCCAGGCTTCTGTGTAGCAAGCCAGTCCCAAATAGCCTGTCCTCCCCAGCCAGCTAGACCAGTCTGGAAGCAATGACTGCGGAGAGAAACTGCTTCTCACGGGGGTTTTGGAAACTATAGCTGGGCATCCACAAACAAGGTTTGTACAGGGCTGTGGCTCCAAGTGGATGCTTAATCTTGGCGGGTGGAAGGGAAGTGACAGAAACAATAGGAGCCATTGTCTCTTCTCCCAGGAAGCTCTGCTTTGCATTGCTTGTAGGGAAATTGACTCTGGGGCAGTTGGGGTCTGTTCCAAAGCAACAGCTTTATGTGATTATGTAGGGCCAGGCTAGGACCATCCCGCCCTTCCTACCTCATTAACAATGCTGCAGGGTCCAGGCAGGCCATAGGGGGCTCCGTGCCCTAATTCATCAGGCAGAGGAAGTCACAGCAACAATGCATCTTGAAGCAGAAACTGTCTGTGGAGGGAATGCAGCTTTGATGTGGGTCCCGCTCTGATTAAGGTTGATGGCTGGACACCATCAGTGCTCCTGGAAGGTGGCATAAGCTGGGGTGGCATTTGGGATGTGGGGTTTTGCACCTGGGTTTGATGAAGTTGGATGAGGTTTTACACATGCAAACAGTGGCTTTTGTTCTTCAGGACAAAGGCCTTCCCCCGACCTGAGCCCAGGCCGGGACCTCCGATGGTGGCACTGTTTCCTCCCTGTCACCTCTAGTCACTCTTCTTGTTGAAGTTTAATTAGGACAACGAGCTTTCACAGGCTCATTTCTCACTCCAGCAACTTTCTAACACTTCCTAATGAAGGGGCTGAAGCCCGAAGGCTGGGAGAAGGGGAAGGGGCTGTGGGCAAGGGGAGGTGGATGGTTGAGGGGGCTGGGAGGAGAGAGGAGGTGCATGATGAAGATCAGAGCAGACACAGAGGAAGCTCAAAACCACAGCAGCTCCTTGGGGGAACTGCGGATTGGTCTGGGAAGCAAAGAAAAGCAAACAAATTCTAACGCCCTTTGTTTTCTGGGTGGCCAGACAGTAATTTCCCCAAATCCTCTATGGTTCTGGAAAAGAAAGCACGGGATCAATCATTGTTGACTTTGTGACTTTCAGGACTGGATTGCAGGGCCCAGCCATTAAGGTGACTTAACACCTTAAATGCCTCTCACTCCCTAGCCAGTTCCTCCCAACCACTGGCTTCTCATCAGTGGGAGCCATGGTGACCTTGCCAAACTCTTCACCCTCTTCTGAATCATGTTCTGCATTTTTTACCTGGACTGAGCCACGAGGGAATGCTGTTCCCTATGCAGATGTCAGCATCCTACCCTAAGGATGTTATTCTGCTGACCTCCATGGAGATGCTGCCCCCCCTCCCCCCACCCCCGCAGTGTGAAGAGCAGTGGGGGAGAGAAAGAGGATCTTTAGTCTTCTTGTCTGGATCAGTCAGTGCAGGGCAGAGCTTGCTGCAGTAATAAGCACTACAATGTAGATGCTTGGTGCTCTGCTCCATGCCACCCTGCCTCTTAGCCCTAAGCTGCTACAGCCTTGTCATACTAGTCACACCACTCACCCCTGCTTTGATAGAGGCAGAAAAAGAGATGATGATACTGTACTGGCTCTTGAAGTGCCCTCCCAGAGGTGACACCACCCCTCTGTCTTTCTCCCTTTCATTAGCCAAGAATGTCACATGTACCTAGCTAACTTCCAAGAAGGAGAGATGGGCCATTTTTGTCATATTTATGGAAGCTACAACCAGAAATATATGGTTAATAGTGCTACTAACCCATTTTAATTATGTAATGGTGTGTAATTATGTAATGCTGGTCCTGAACATAAGGACTTAAAATCTTAACCATTTATTGTCTTACTCAGGAACTTAGGAGCAGCTCAACTGAGTGTTCAAGCTCAGGTTTAGGTCAAGCTGGACCTGTTGGCATCTACAGGCTGCTAAGTGGAGGAGCTGCTTCCAAACTGATATGCCCACAGTGCTGGTGGCAGGAGGCTTCTATTTCTTACCATGTAGATCCGTCTACTGTGAAACCTGAGTATATTCATGACATAGCAATTGCTGTTTTTTCTAGACTTAATGATAAGAGTACGAGAACGAGAGGGAGAGAGAAGAGGAAGAAGAGGAGAAGGAGGCCACAGTGCCATAAATGACCTAGTCCTGCAGTCATTCAGCATTTGCTCTGGACAAGAAGCAAGCACAAGTCCAACCCACAGTTAAACAATGGGTATTTATACTCTACCTTCTGAAGAGAGAAGAGTACCAGCTCCCCTACCCAGAACTGTCAGGATTCTGGGATGCTCCTGTGCTGTCACAGGCCCATCCACTCATGGTTTAACCAGGCTCTTAGTTATAACCTGGCCTCTCCATCTCTATCCCTCTTCAACTGTGAGGAGAGTGCAAATCTTTCTTTATTCATAGTAAAGAGAATGCTGTGGTTTCAATGTGAAATGTTCCTCGGGGTTCAAGTGTTCACACATTTGGTCCCCAGCTGGCGGTGCTGTCTGGGGAGGCTGTGAAACCTTCAGGAGATAGGACCTCACTGGAGGAAGCAAGTTGCTGAGAAGTGGGTCTTGAAGATGATATCTGCTTCTGATTCAGCCACTAGCTCCGCTTCCTGACTGGCAAAGAGGTGAACAAGCCGCCATGCCTCAGGCTCCCACAGATGGAGTCACCCCAGCTGTCATTTCTTCCCTGCCGCCATTGACAATACTCACCAAACTGTGAGCCAAATAGCCCTCTCCTTCCTAAGTTACTCCCTGTAGATACTGTGCCATAGTTTTAAGGGGAGACTGAGGGGGAGAGAGAAACCAGCCTTGGAAATTTGTCTGACCTTTTTCCCTGCCTGAACTCAGCTTGTACTGCCACTGGGGAGTATGACTTGTTGGAGCCATGAGTCCCTTTTGGTAGGTAGACCCAGCCATGTCCTTCAAGCAGAGGAGAACAAACAGCTGTGCTCCTCACTACCTAAATACACACTAAGCACATAAATTTATCAACTTTGTGCTACAGCAAGATCCTGAATTATGAGTGACACCTCAGGGCTCGGGGGGCTACTGAACATCCTGGCACATATGAAACTTACCAGAGATATCTACTAATCTGGGCCAGAGATAAAGAGGACAGAACAATGACCTTGAGAGAAAACCCAGCAAGAAGACGGCTGTATGGAGTAAGGGAGCCTGGGGACAAAGGAGCATACACAGACCTTGGTGAAAGATCTTCAGCCTGGAAGAGCTCAAGGATATGAAAACTAAGACTGATGTTGATACCATGTCAGTGGCTGAGGATGAACCTCAGTGGTGGGGTGTGTGGTTAGCCTATGTAAGGACATGGGTTAATTTCCAGTATCAAAAAGGAAAGGAGAGGGGCTGGAGAGACGGCTTAGCGGTTAAGCACTTGCCTGTGAAGCCTAAGGACCCCAGTTCGAAGGCTCGATTCCCCAGGACCCACGTTAGCCAGATGCACAAGGGGGTGCACGCATCTGGAGTTCCGTTTGCAGTGGCTGGAAGCCCTGGCGCGCCCATTCCCTCTCTCTATCTGCCTCTTTCTCTGTGTCTGTTGCTCTCAAACAAATAAATAAAAAATGAAGAAGAAAAATTAAAAAAAAAAAAAAAGGAAAGGAGAGGACAAGAGAAGAAAAGTTGTAAAGACAGACAACGGTGTCCTTTCAACTCCCAGGGCGGTATTTCCTAAACATGGGGGTCGGAAAGGTGTTTTGGGATCCCACTTTCCCTAGAATTCAGCCTGGTGAGATCCCAGAGCCCATAGACTCCTTTTGGACAATTCAGAGCATCTATGCATAGGGAGAGTGGGGCAATAATTTCCTGGGGTCAGTCAGGATATACAGAAGGCAGTGGGGCTGCTATGAGCTAAATTCGGGGCTACTGGCCACAAATGTGACAGATTCTCTTAAATAAGCTTACTAGTTAGTTTTTGATCAATAATTAGAAAACTTGCCTGGCGTGGTGGCGCACGCCTTTAATCCCAGCACTCGGGAGGCAGAGGTAGGAGGATTGCCATGAGTTCGAGGCCACCCTGAGACTCCATAGTGAATTCCAGGTCAGCCTGGGCTAGAGTGAAACCCTACCTCGAAAAACCAACAAAAAAAAAAAATAATAATAATAATTAGAAAACTTAATGGAAAAGAAAGAATATGCAGGGCTGGAGAGATGGGCTAGTGGTTAAGGCACTTGCCTGCAAAGCCTAAGGACCCAGGTTTGACTCCCCAGAACCCATGTAAGCCAAAAACACAAGGTCACACATGTGCACAAGGTCACGCATGCACACAAGGTGACACATGTCTGGAGTTCGATTGCAGTGGCTAGAGGCCCTGGCATGTCAATACACACACACTCTCTCTCTCATTCACTCTCATAAAAAATAAAATAAAATATATTTTAAAAGAACATGCAGAATTGAGGCCAAAGTGATTTACTGGGTCCAAAAGATACTCTAAGCAATGCTCTATGAGATTGGAATGGGATGGAAGGCTCTGGAGGCTGCATGATCTTAAGAAAGCCTTGCTTGTCCTTTCACTGTGCAAACAAGGCTGACAGCTCCATGGGCATGAGTGCCAAGCCATGTCCCTCACTGTGGCCAGCGTGAGTGGAAAATAGTTTACTCCCAGAGGCACTGGCACCTGGTCCAGAGCCTGTTCAGCCTACTTCCTTCCCTAGGATATTCCTCTCCTCTCCTCTCCTCTCCTCTCCTCTCCTCTCCTCTCCTCTCCTCCCCTCCCCTCCCCTCCCCTCCCCTCCCCTCCCCTCCCCCTCCCCTCCCCTCTCCTCCCCTTTGTCCTTCTCTGTCCCCCTCTCTCTGCTTTTCAGTGCTCTCTCCCACACAATCCCTCCAATAGTGCTTTGCCTTTTCACAGGCAGGCAACAGGGCCAGGTGCCCATAGACTGAAACCTCTGAAATCATAAACCATTTAGTCACATTGAGGGAAAG
Organism: Dipus sagitta; assembly: GCA_036346955.1. NCBI lineage: Eukaryota > Metazoa > Chordata > Mammalia > Rodentia > Dipodidae > Dipus > Dipus sagitta. Next base: position 133,034,504 of record CM070772.1, on the reverse strand, counting down.
AGAGTAAGAAGCCAGTGGGAAAAAAATTCCAAAAGGAGTGTAAAATGTAGAATAGATAAATAAACCATGCTACATTCACTCAAAGGAAAAGTACAGTGCAGCCACACGCAAGAGCCTGGAAATACCGACCCACAAGGGTGGATCACAGACATGTATCTAGAGAGAGAAGCCAGGCGGACAAGCATGTAAATCCTAGTCCTAGTCATTGAAATGAGGGAGTCAGCCCTCACCTTTAACCTAGTCTGGGGCAGGATCTCTCGTTGTTTCCTTGTGCGCTGCTATGCTCACCAGGTTAGCTGGCCCACGAGCTTCCAGGAAATTCCTCTGCCTTCCATCTTGCGCTGGGTGTGCTGTAATTACTGTAAAGACACTAGCTAGCATCAGGCTTTACATGGGTGAACCCAGGTACTCAGCACTTTATCAAAATGTTTTTATTAATAAATAATTGATCATCCCCCTCCAACAAACATAAACAGTACAAATGTCACTTTACTTCCTGGATTTTAGAAGCTTTTCAGGAAGGAAGGGAAATGACATTAGGAGTCCTAGAACTTTCTTACTCTGAGGAGGGGATCCCCACCCCTTCTTCTTGTGCTGGGGTTAGTGCAGCAGCGAATAGTTTCAACTTTCAGATGTCATTTTCCAAGCAGTGAGTTCTCATTATGGTCTAATTACCTTGGCTACTGGCAACAGGAAATGAACAGCTAAGCTATTGAACTTGGTGAAAAAAAGATAAGAATAGCTTCCTTACCCGTATTTTTAAAGTTCTGAAAAGATTGTTTCCAGTCTCCTCATGGCTCTTAGGTATGTTAAAAATCTGCCTAATTATATATTTAAATAACAAGCCCAATAAAGAACTAATTCAAAAAAGAGTTTCAATCTTTTGGATAAATAAAAATAAATGTGTGGCCTACAAGCTATAAATAAGGACATTTTATATTTTAAAACACCTAATTATATATTTGCTTAAGGAATTTCTGCACATCATGGTAAAAATAATATAAAGTATGTTTCCCTCTGAAAGATATAAATACAAAAATAAATATAAGACACTCAATTTTTCGAGTTATATATTGAGTCTGGTCAATAGGATTGCCTTTTCTTAACTGTTTATGCGGACATTTTAGGCAAAAATAAATCTTTGTAAAAGAAATCATAGAAACAGAAAATTTCAAGGAATGGGGATGCTTTCTTTGCCTGTCGAGAGTTTTCGTTATATATAATAACCATTTATTCTCTGCCCCGACTTCTACCCCAGAGAGCAGTTCTTCTAAGAGAGCAGTAAAAAGTAGAGCCCTCGCAGATTTCTCATTGTTCCTACAAAATCTATGCCACGCCTACAGCACAGAGAACTCCCCGCCCCCCATGAGAAGAACCTCCATGTCCTTCTGCTGCCAGTGCCTGTGATATTGGATACGACATGAAAACTAAGAAAGCTAGGAAGATAGACGTGGAAACACTGGGAAACAAAAATCTGTATATTTTATTTCAAAGGGAAACTCTTCATTAACATCCCTTCCAGGCCTTGTGAGACACGCCAAACACGGGTGTACTTTTAATCAAGGAAATGAAGCTTGCTTTAAAGCTGGGTGAAGCTGCCGAGGTGCCTCTTGCCAGAGAGAGCAGCTTAAATGAGTAAAAACACACCAGTCTGTGAAACTCAACACTGCACAGGAAATAATTAATGGGACCTCAACCATGTTAAGAGAGTATTCTTGTGAACAGAGCCTCTTTGCCCTGGTTCAGAAGTAAAGCAACAAGCTTTTTAAAGGGTCAATCAGGTGGTGGGCTGTGGGCTGTGGACCACATTTGGGTAAAGAAAAAGAGCTTCAAAAGTGGCTTACTCTGGGGTTCTGTCCCTCTCGGAGTGTCCTGTGTATCTAGCAAAAGTTAATGGTTTTCATGAAAATTGATTTAAAATTATTTTTTAAAAATCCATAGTTCAATAAGGATGTGCTTCCTACCTTTCTGGCAAAATTTCATACTTGTTGGGATTTCCGTCCCTCCTCAAATAACCATCTACGATTATATAAGAATGGAAGATCTGATTGGCTTATTATAAGCAGCTTAGATTTATTTATGTTTATTTATTTGTTTGTTTATTTATGTTGAGGATTAAGCATAGTTCCTTTCATATGCTAAGTAAGCATTTTGCCACTAAGCTATATCCCCAAACCCAGATTTATTTCAATATCCACAATAAGTGATCAATGACACTAAAATTAGCACACAGGCACAGTTAGGCTTTATTTGTTGTCATTTGGCAAGAGAAGGACATCTCTTTTCAACGGAGCTGTCCTGGCATTTCTTTGGTGCTTGCTGGGAAGGTGCTTTCTGAGGGTTGGGGAGATGGCTCAGTCAGGAAAGGGCTTGCCTTGATCTCCAGAACTCTCCATAAAAACATGGTGGCATGCTGCTTGTAATCACAGCACTGGGGAGGTGGAGACAGGTGAGTCCCTGAGGCTTTTTGGCCAGCTAGTCTAGTCTACTTAGCTAGTTCCAAGCCAGTGAGAGACACATGAGGTTGTCCTGTGACCTCCACAGGCATGTGCACACATGTACACGTACACACACACACACACACACACACACACACACACACAAGCAAAGTGCTTTCTGGGGCCTCACCCTGCCTCAAAATCTGCATCCGCTTGGCCCAAGGCACTGCTGTGTACATTTGAGAGTCTGAGAGGAGTTGTTCCAGCTAATGTAGATTGAACACTACCCGACTTCCATTTAGATGTCATGCTGCAAAGTTAGGCCCCGATGACTCAGCACTAAAACCTTGCCAGCAATGACCATATATTTTACTACAACTAGATAATGTGAGCAAAAGTGGGGTATTCTCATCAATCCATGGCATTGCATGCAGTTGACAGTCAGCATTTGTCTCGGGATGCACCCTGGTTCTGTGGAGGACTGCTCCTGTTCCCCTTGCATCTACCAGGGGCCAAGGTCACGGCTTACTGCACGTCAATGGGCTGCTCGACAGCCAGTTTAGATGCTCCTCTCTGAGCTACCTAGCACTGAGTTCTTGGAGCGTGCTCTGCTGCATCAGCTAGCTACAAGAAGCCAGGCAAGGTTTGCTTCCGGAAAGTCAACGTTTTGAAGGCCAGATGGAGACACAAGGTTTCCCAGGGAAGCAGTGCGCACGCGTGCAGTGACTGACCCCCCCATACCGAGCCTGCTTCCCTCACACACGCTTGTACACATTCTGGCTGGTAAGTGCTTGTGCAGTCTGGGTTAGGAAGGGCAGATTCCAGGCCTGCTATTTTGGTGTCCTTGGTCCTTTCTCTTCTGTTCCCTCAGCATTGCCTGGGTGTTCTGTGCCGTTTGCCCACATGGTTCTTCCCTCGGGCTGTAAGGCAGCCTCTCTCATTGACCCACAACCAGCTGCAGGGACCATTGTCTGATGTAACTCGGCCAAACGCAGAAGGCAGCATCAGAGGGACTGTCCTTCCCAAGACAGGGATGTGACCTGGGTCCACAGAGGCCCCTCTTCGCCGCGGCCGCCTGGGATAACATGTTCCAGGTGTTCAACCTCAGAACAAAGAAGCTTTTCTCTCTAGCCTGAGCATGAAGCATCCTCCCTGGTTGCACAGGGGTTTCCCCGAGATGGTAATATTTGGTTACAGTACGATCTGTTAGTTCACAGGAAACTGGGCCTGGGTGTGTGTAGGGGGGGTGCGTAGTAATTTGATTCATGAAAGCTCAAGGCAGGGGGCGGGGGTTGGGAATGTGTGGACCCTAGCTGGTCAGTGCAGCATGCTGTGGGCTCCACATTCAACCCTGTGAGCAGAACTTACAGGAGAGTCTGCAGCTTCCTGACCACCTCCTGAAGTCATGGTCACCGTGGAAGCTCTGCCAGCACTACTCAAAGCATTGCACCCTAGACAATTTTCATGATTCTCATTATTTCATCTGTTTTCATCTGTCTAGTGACTGTAATTCTAAAGCCCAAGCAAATACCATTGTCTAATAGAAGGATAAAGCTCAACATTTAAGAATGCCAGTTGTTACTCTTGCTAGGAGGTGCTGCGGTGTCTTGGTAATGGAAAAGCATCATTTTCTAATGTCTTGGTAATGAAAGAGCATCATTTTATAATGTATCCACAATGACTTGAAAGTACCTATTGTTTTTCCCAAACATCTTATATGAATTCATGTTTCCAGGAATATATATGTACATATACTTTTTTTTTTTTTTGCTTGTGTATCTGAGTGGTGTATTTGCATGCATGTTCACGTGTGTGAAAATGGTGGTCAGAGGTGGACATCAAGTGTCTTCCTCAATCATTGTCCATCTTGTATTTTAAAACAGGGTTCCTCACTGAACCTAGAGTCCATTGACTCGGCTACAATAGCTAGTCAATGAACCACAGGAAGTCCCTGTCTCTACCTTCCCAGCACTGGGATTATATGAGTGTGCCACCATGCCCAGTATTTTATGTAGGTGCTGGGAATCTAAAATCTACTGATTGAGCCATCTCCCCATCCTCTGTATATATCATGATTAAATGAATTAAATAAATTAAATAAAAGTAAGTTAGTGTATATTAATAATGATTCATAACAACATGGATGAAATTAATATAACTAGATACTCATACTTAACTTCACATGTGTATGAATGGTGTACAATCTAATTTATTAGAATACAATGCATCCAAGATAAAAAGTGTTACAAAAACACCTACATGTGATTGTCATTGTAATTTTGTTTTGGTTTTTAAGTCAGGCATCAGATCTGATGATGTATTTCTTCAAGCACTTTTAAAAAGTTGGTTTTTGTTGGCCAGGGGGCCAGGCAGCAAAACACTAAAGATGCGAAAAGCTCTAGAGCACTCTGCAAGCTCTTGGACTTGCTCCTTATGCCAGGAGGTGTCTGTGGCCAGTTTTTCAGACAGAGAGTAGGGATAACATCCAGAGAATTTTGAAACCTCTGAGTGACGTGTGTTATGGGAAAGACATGTTCTTATGATGGGCTTCGTGCATTCTCTAGAGTCCATTTATCAGGGACTCAGGCTGATGTGTGAGTGCTTTACAAGTGACTGGCAGACTGGAGCAAGAGTTGGGGTTGGGGCAGCATACATGGGACTTAGAATTGGGATGCAAACTGCAAATGTGAGCACTTTGAGTTACAGATAAACACCACACTCCCAGGCTTCCATTTCCACAGGCACCTTCCAGATGGGTCCCATTCATGCTGTATGCTAATACTTCCTGTGCTACAGCACTTCCCTTGGGTCACGAGGGCTGTCCTTTGACTAGGCTGATGGGCTGAGAAGTGCTTTGGGCTGGATCCAGCTTCCCAGAGCTACTTACCACACAGTATAGTTGGTATAAGGAAAGCACAAACACTTGAGAAAGCCATCACAACCCTCTCCTGGCCCCTTTGCTTCGTAAGTTTGTTTGGAAGTAAAATGCCATCCATAGGCTCAAGTATTTGTGATGAAGCCTCCTACTTGGTCCCCAGCTGGTGGAGCCTTTGGGAAGTGGGGTTTTGCTAGAGGAGGTGTGTCACTGAGGGTGAGCCTTGAGCCTTATCAATCCAGCCCACTGGGTGTTCTGTTTGTTTTGTTTTGTTTGGTTTTTGAGGTAGGGTTCTCCCTGTAGTCCAGAGTGACCTGGAACTCACTCTGTAGTCGCAGGCTATCCTTAAAATCACAGCAATCCTCATATCTGCCTCCCAAGTGCTGAGAATAAAGGCAAGCATGACTATGCCAGGCTCAGATCTAGCTCACTCTTGCTGTTCTCCCTCTGCTGCGAATGTTTGAAGATGTGAGCTGGTTGTCTGCTTAGCCATGATTCTCCACCATGATGGAAACGTCCCCTGGAAGCTATAAGCCTGAAATAAACTCTTTTCTCCATAAGCTGCTTCTGGTCTGGTCTTTGGTCCCGTCAGTGAGAAGGTAACTGGCACACCTAGATAGTAATGTCTTTCCCTTTCCACCATGAGATTTGGGCAGAATTAGGACTCTGCAGGAGCCTAATACTGCCTTCCTACTTACTAATCCAGTGAGGTTCTAGGTCTTTCTTGCTTGCTTGTTTTCTGGTTGTTTTTGTTCTTTTTTCCCTGCTCTTTGTGTTTTTATTAGCAGACCACACTAATCACTTATACTTATGTGCATGATAATACTACACTAAAATATTACTATATGATCATACACTTTATTATAGATTATACTATGTTATAGTGCATAGCTTATTATCCTATATAATACTGCACAATTATCTATTAAATTTTAGCCTGGTCTAGAGCAAGACATTACCTTGCAAAACCAAAAAAAAAATAAATTCATAAGAGCTCTAAAACCTTAAAAATTGTAAGTAAAATATTTAGGTGCCTAAAGTTTTATTTTTTGAACTTTGTCAAAATTATGTAAACCATTAAGAGGCTAAAAAATTTATTCCATATTAAATTACTTTATTTTGACTTCAAAATTGATAGATAAAAGCACATGAATTTTTCATGTAAAGCATGATATTTTAAAATATGCATATGTCAAGGAATAGCAAAATCTAGCTAATTAACATGAGAATGACCTCAACAGTTGTCATGTTTGTGTGAAAACATTTAAAATCTAAAATATGCTCTTATTTTCTTTCAATAATATTAAATGTAGTCACCATTTTGTACCATAGATCTCTTAGACTTACTCCTCTCCTCCTAATTAAAATTTTATGTTATTTTTATATTCTTTTCTTAAAATTTTGTTTGTTTGTTTATTTATTTGAGAGCAACAGAGAGAAGGAGGCAGAGAGAGAGAGAGAGAGAGAGAGATCGAGAATCGGCACGCCAGAGCTTTAAGCCTCCGTAAACAAACTCCAGGTGTGCCCCCTTGTGCATCTGGCTAAAGAGGGTCCTGGGGAATTGAGCCTCGAACCGGGGTCCTTAGGCTTCACAGGCAAGCGGTTAACCGCTAAGCCATCTCTCTAGCCCTGTTATTTTTATATTCTTGCCCAAACTATATACGAAAGAGAAAGAATAGGCATGCCAGGGCCACTAGCCACTCCAAATGGACCATGTGAGCCACCATGTGCATCTGGCTTATGTGGGTTCTGGGTGAATCAAACCTGGGACCTTAGACTTCGCAGGCAAGCACCTTAACCTCTAAGTCATCTCTCCATCCCATATATGTATATATGTATGTATACATATGACATATATATATATGTATGTATATATATATATATATAGGTTTTCTGAAGTAGGGTCTCTCTGTAGCCCAGACTGACCTGGAATTCACTGTGTAGTCTCAAGCTGGCCTCAAACTCACAGTGTTCCTCCAAACTCTGCCTCTCGAGTGCTGGAATTAAAGGTGTGTGCCACCACACCCAGAAAATTTAATTTTTAATAAGTGATTTGGTTGTGTCTCTTTAAGCTAACACACTTCCCAAACAGAATAGCTCAGTGGTGAAGTGGTTGCCTAGCATGAGCAAGGTTCTGGATTCAATCCCAAATTACACACACACACACAAAATGTAGTCAGATCCTTTCCCTCCCCCCACCACCACATAATTATGAAAGAACGATCAACAACTATGCCTCATTATATTTGCTCAATGATAATAAGCACTGGTCACATTTGGTGTGCATGCGCAGGAGGAATGTCTTTGTCAAGTTACCCCTTTCTTCTGAAGTCCTCAATATGCATTCTTGGAAATAGACATCCTTCTAGTTGAGTGACATAGTCATGTGCCTAAGAAAGGGGACATTACTGGATGATTGACTATAGTACCTGTGGTAATATAACACCATTTAAGAAGATACATGTTAGGGCTGGAGAGATGGCTTAGCAGTTGAGGCCCTTGCCTAAGGTGATACATGTAAGCTGGGCATAGTCTCACACATCCGTAATCTCAACTCTGGAGGTGAAACCGGGAGGGGGAGTTCAAGGTGTTTTTTTCGCTCAATAGTGAGCTTGAGGCCAGCCTGCTACATGCGACTCCACCTCAAGAAACCAAAGTGAGAAACTAAAGCAAACAAAAAGACAACATGCAAGTTTCCTTAGCTGCCTTTATCACTTCCTAGCACTTTCTGCAGACATGGGCTTTAGGGGACAAAGTCTAATAGCTTCTAGAACATTCTGTTTCCTCATGATATTCTGCAACTTAGACAGATGCTTGTTGGCTCACCATAGGATTACATCTTGATTCTATTTTAAATTCAAGACATCTTCAGTCAAAATCTTAAATGCATTTAATACATCTGAACCACTGAACATCACAGCTTTGCCTGGAGTCAATCATGCATGTGCTTAGAACATTACAGTGACCTGTAGATTAGCAAAATCATCTAACACAAAAATGTTTTATATGAAACTTTGGAGTAACTCATGCAATTTATTGAATATTGTAATAAGACAGAATGAATATCTGGGCATGCTTTGACACCATCATAAGTTAAAAATAAGTCAGTTGAACCTTTGTAAGTGAGGAAACCCCTGTATGGTTCATCCTGAAGACCTCCTTGGGTTCAGATTCGACAGCATTGCCAGAAGTCCCTCTTGAGTGAAGCTTTGCATTCCCCTGGCTCTCTGGAAGGACACTCTGAGCAAGCTGAGAGGCTAAGTTGCAATGTCCTTGGGGTCTCCTTGAAGAAACAGGACTAGTACAGCCTCAGATCTCAGTGGACTGGCCTCAAACCTTGGCTTTCTTAGTGACACTAGATAGGTAATCTACCGTCCTGTGCCTCAGTTTCCTCACCTTGGGAGAGTAACAGAGTTTTCCTCCTCCCTCCGTAATCCCAAGAAACGCTTAGAAGGGCACCTGGCTCACAGCTGGTATGTGTAGTACAAATTTGGCAACACACAGATTTAGCCTGAAAACTCCAGTCATTAGGCAACGTAAGCTCCTTCTTTCAACAGCTTCTGTGAAGAGACACATACCTCCATGGTGGGGTTTGCCCCAGGCTGTGCATTGAGTGGTTATCATGTACTGATCTTGTATATTTTGCAAGTCAGCAGTATAAGCAGTCGTGGGGACTCTAAGGTTATTAGAGAGACACCCAGGTCCTTCTATAATATTCATTCTCCACACACAACTATGTGTTGTCCCAAAAAACACACTCGTGAATTGTAAATAAGCACCATCCCTGAGGTACATCATAGGGACATCTGCAGGTACGTTGGCTAATGTACCTACTGTATATGGTTATGTGTCTGCTGCTCTTCTTAGTGTACTTGTCCTTGGACAGAAAATAAGAAAGCTTTTTAATTTTTTTAAATATTTTATTTTTATTTATTTGTTTGAGAGAGAGAGAGATAGATACAGAAATAGGCAGTTAGAGAGAAAGAGAGAATGGGTCTGTAAATAAACTCCAGACGCATGTGCCCCCTTGTGCATCTGGCTAATGTGGGTCCTGGGAAATTGAACCGAGCCTTAAGCGCTAAGCCATCTCTCCAGCCCAGAAAGCTTTTGTTTATTTTAAATGATACTGGGAAAGAAGCAGGTTGGTTGGTAATTTCCCTATGATACTTGCTGGTGTAAAGACAGATAAATGTTAGAAACCAACAGTCATTTCCCTTAGAAGACACAGCTTTAAAATCATTCTTTAAGTGACTCAGATCTGTACTACTGAACTCGAAAGTCCTGATTAAATCCAGAAAGCTGGACGGTGGGGAAGGCTGGAGATCGTGAGAGCCAAGTGGTGGCCGGTCCAGGATGTCATTCTCAGTGGTCCACAGAGACTGTCTGCAGCTCCTTGGCAAGTGCTCTTTTCCCCTGTGCTTGTCATCAGAAGGGAGGATGCCCTTCAGAACTTCAGGGGAGTAGTGGCCAGCATGCTGCAGAAGGAGAATGAGCTGTCTCCTCTCTGTGGACTCTGCTTTGTCATTGTCACCATTACATGAAGAATGAGGACTCAACAACTTCTTAGTTCCTTCTACACTGCACCATTCTCTAACCAGAACGATATTGGAAATCACTTTCATATTTCTTTTGTTGTTTTCTTGTTTTCCTTTTGACATAGATAATACATTTTTTTTTTTAGTTTGCTTCTGTTAAGCTGTTGGGTTTATTCAATTCTTTTTTTTATTAAGTAGAGTAGAAACCTTGTATGGCTACGTCATGTGTTGGTACCACCATTTCCCTCCTCCTTGCCCCCGTTCCTCTGAGGGCCCTCTTCAGTGGGGTTGCTGGTATTCACCACGGGGTTCTGAGTTCTGAGTTGTGAGATCAGAAGTCAGTCAATGTGTGTGTGCTGGGGAGGGCAATGCCTCTGGATATTCCCTCCTACCCTGTAGCTCTTACAATCTTTCTTCCCCCTTTTCCACAAAATTCCCTGAGCCGTGGTGGGTGCTCTTTAAGTCTACATTAGTGTTGAGCTCTCAGCAGCTTCTGGATTTCTGCTTTGGCACATTTTGAGTATCCTCAGTGTCTGTCTCCATCACCTGACTGCAGGTTTTGAATATTAATGACCAAGTATATCAACGGCTATCATTTGGAAGGTGTGTCTACATGGTTGACAAGGTTGACATAAAGTGTTCCTGCTAGGGCCACTGGAGATTGTGTCTGTTGGTTTAAGAAAGTGATGTAGTGATATGTTCCAATAGGACTCAGACGGATGTACGTATGGGATGTTAAAGTTGTTTTAACTTTAAGGAGAGGATGGTCCAGAAGACAGGGCAAGGACAGCAAGGACACTGTAAGTGGCTAGTCAGGCTCCAAAAGTAGTTGTCATCGTGTTTTACAGCCAGCCCAAGTTCCTCACCTTCTGGTGTGTCTATTCACCTGCTTTCCAAAGGATAGGAAAGGGAAAGATCCACAGAATAAGAAGAGGACAATATGCCTTATAATATCTCCCCTTGTGCGTATGCTCCAAGAAAGCACTGCACATGTGAAAGTGTTCAGATTAAGTTTCTTAAAGCATATCATATAATGATGGGGATTCAGGAAACAGTATGTGTATCAATAGATCAAGTTTCTATAGCATGATATGCAGCAATTAAAAAATTGCCTAAATGCTAGAAATGGGGAACTATTTATGATTATGACATTTAAAAAATATTTTATATATTTTATTTTTATTTATTGGACAGAGAGAAAGAGGGAGAGGGAGAGAGAGAGAGAGAATGGGCGTGTCAGGGCTTCTAGCCACTGCAAACGAACTCCAGATGCATGTGCTACCTTGTGCATCTGGCTACATGGGTCCCAGGGACTCGAACCTTGGTCCTTTGGCTTTGCAAGCAAGTGCCTTAACTGCTAAGCCATCTCTCCAGCCCAATTATGATACTTTTAAAGTGAAAGTATATATATATATGTATGTATAGTGACTAAAGTTATGCTAGTATGTGTTGGGGGCACGCACAAATAGAGAGAAGTTATTTTGTTACCTTCCTTCCAAACAATTTCCAGAACAGGTTTAAAAACATTTTGCATGTGAGTATGTTCTATATGTGTGCATGGTCACATGAATGTTTGTGTGTGTGTGTGTGTGTAGGCCATAGGACAACCTTGGATGTCATCCTTGGGGACAGTATCTGCCTCTTTTTGAGACAGGGTCTCTCATTGGCCTAGAGCTCAGCAATTAGTCTCAACTTGATAGCCACTGAGCTTCTAGGATCTACTATCTCTGCCTCCCCAGCACGAGATTATAGGTATTACCACCATGCCCCTGGCATTTACTTGAGTACTGGGAATTGAACCCTCATGCTTGCGACCAGGAAGATTACTGATTGGGCTATTCCTCTATCTCTTATAAATGTATTATTTCAAACTTTTATTTTTTGAGTTGCCTATAGAAATTTAGATATCATTCATTCTGGCATTTTCAAATACATTTGTTTTTGTTGATTCCCCAATCTCTCTTTTCTGAAGAATGTGTGTGTGTGTGTGTGTGTGTGTGTGTGTGTGTGTGCAGATGCATGTACATATGCACAGAAGACAGAAGAAAATACCATGGGTCCTCCTCTGTTGCTTTTCTTCATTGTTTCCTTGAGACACTGAACCTGGAGCTGCTGTTTTTGGCCAAACTGGCTGACCAGTGAGCCTCAGCAACCCTCCTGTCTCAGCCTTCCATGAGACTGAGGTTATAGAAGCTCATGACCTACGCAGCTTTTTGATTGGGATTGAGGATAGAACTCAGTGCTCTCAGGTCCTCCCAGGCCCTGGTACTTGTGTGGCCATGTTCTTACCTGCTGAGCCATCTCTCCAGCCCTTAAAAATGTTTCTAAAACAGTTATTCGGCTTGTCCCAGGTTTGGTTCACAATTCTCCTTAGTTGAAGACATGCATTGTACTTCCTATAAATATTCAGCACAAGGAACATAAAAACCACCAGCAAGCAAAGACAAGCATACCCTCAACTGCAGACAAATAACATGTTTTTAAATACATGGTTCCCCCAATATGAACACATCAGAGTGGTCCCAGGGCCAGCTATAAGTCACCGATAGCTAAGTCCAGTTCAGTGTGACCCTTACTCAGCTGTGTGGTTGCTGGACTTGAGCCTTGATTTCCCCATCTGTGTAATGGGAAGAGGTACCTGCCTACACAGGGCAAACCATGTGCCTAGTGAGGGTAGACCCTTAATAGGTACCAGCTTTCTTTTTTGAGGGTTGCAGAAGTGTGTTCTCCCCTTTCTTATCTTTTGGAAGCTGTCTTAGTATGCATCCCATAAGGTATGAAACTTTGGGCTGGCTGTGAAGCTTCAGGATAATGACACATCTTGGTATGTGACCCACCACTTGCTGAATTCTTCTTGTCCTGCTTGCCCTGCCCTGAGGACCAACTCTCTCCTTAATTTTTAGATAACTTACAAACTCCAAAGGTATGTGTTTGAGCCTTGCTGATGCTCAGCATTTGGAGATGTTGGTTGTTAAAGCCTGAAGGACTAGAGGTGATGTGAGAAACAAACTATTTGTAAGAGAGGCCACTTCACAAGAGGAAAGTGGGTGCCCTCTAAAATGAAGAATGGGTCATTTGTTGTGACTCCTGGGGTTGGGAGTTATCTCTGGTACATGAAATTCTGCTTAGGGTCTAAACTACACCTGACCATAACCAAAGGAAGGGCAGTGTATTTCTGAGGCCTGCTGTCTTTCTGAAGTAAAGTAGCCTGTGGAGTCCTCTGCCTTTGAGAAAATCATGAAGCAAAAGCTGCACTCAGGCTGGCTCTGGACCATTCCCAGGTCCTCCTGACACTTCACTCCACTGCCTCTCATGCTCATGCTAACCTGTCTCTCTGAGCTGAGGACCTCAGCCCATCTTGATTTTCCAGACGGGTTCCTGTTAAAACATTGGCTCTAGACAACTTTGAACAATGCCCCTCAATGACCTTGGGACAATGGCTAAATGTGGGTCTGTTGAGGCCAGGTATGTACCAAGGTGTCTTCTTTAGTTTTGAAGGCCACTTAGTTCCTCTTGTGATCAGATTGAAAAGGTGTTCTGTTCATGGTGTGGCCACACACCACCATGTGTCAATAGAAGTCGTGAGGTGTTGCTTACAAAACTCACTCACCCAAAAACAATGGTGTCTGGGCCTAGGTTTGACTCAGCACTTTATTCCTGTATAAGATAGCTGGATGACCCAGGACTAGCCTGAAAGGTCTTGATTTTCATCAAGATGGACAGATCTTTGTTCTTTGAGGCTGGGTTTCATGTTTTGTAATACGCCAAATCATTCAGATATTGGAAAAACTAATCATAGTAGGTGACATCATTTTAATTTTTAATTTTTACAATTTATGACCATGAACAAAGCTATGAGACTCTTTTTAAGGTGAAGTATATTAGAATATTCCAAAGCTGCATCATGGAATTGGATATCCTGCTTCCCTAAGAGGCAGTTTCTAAAGGCAGAATACAGTTGAGTGTGCCTGCGTGGGCTTGGCTGGGGGAGAATCGGCCTGTTTTACATGATGTCTTCTGTTTTCCCAATACAGCTGTGTTCCAGGAGAGGTACCTATTAACTCAATGGCTGTCCTACATGGCATCTCCCCACTTACCAAGTGACATGCATTTTAGCTTCTTCCAGGTTTAAGAAGCAGTTCTATAAATAGCAAATTCTATGAATGATTGAACTTCCTCAGCCAAACATCAGAGCAGAAGTGTTTAAACTTTCTTCTGGTCCCGTTGAAAATGCTGTTCCAGGTTTACAAATTATCAAATTATGTTCACACCACAATCAAGATTTTGAACCTTCAATTCCTTTTGAGATGGTCTCAAGTGCCCAGATGATCTGGCATAATGACTATATTAGCCAACCTTTCCCTCATTAGTTGCCTATCCATTTACAGTAAAGAAACAAGTGCATGTCCTTTGTGTTTTGTGCATTCCTTTGTTTTTATGAACACAGCCTTTTATGCTAAAACTAGGCAAGGTAAAGTTAATGGTCCAGCTAGCACACAGAAAAATCAAAACCCTTTTATTTCTATTACCTGCTCTCCCCCTCTCCCCCCAGAAAGCCAACCAACCCTCAGTGGTTAAGTAGGAGCATTAAGCAATTCTGGAGGAGCTACGAGATGTTTGATTTTCCTCTCCAAGGCTAGGTGGATCGCAGACCTATGTCAGGTTGCACCTGTATGTCCTTAGGGAAACATTCACAAGCTTCCATCTTGGCTGTATTTCACATCAGGCATGGAGAACCTAGGTTCGCTGCTCCTTGAAGAATTGAAGTACGGGGCTGGAGAGTTGGCTTAGCAGTCAAGGGGCTTGCCTGCAAAGCCAAAGAACCTAGGTTTGATTCCCCAGTACCCACCTAAACCAGATGCGCAAGGTGGTGCATGTGTCTGGAGTTTGTTTGCAGTGGTTGAAGGCCCTGGATCATGCCCATTCTCTCTTATGCACATAATAAGTAAATAAAATAAAAAGGTATCAAAAATAATTTTTACAGCTAGAGCGAGACCCTACCTCGAAAAACCAAAAAAAAAAAATAATAATAATTTTTACAAAAAGAATTGAAGTAAGGCTGCTCTGGAAATCACAGGGTGGAAAGCAGAGGGTCTCAGTTCAGTGGTAGAGCACTTGCCTAGCATGTGAAAGGCTCTGCAGTCAATTCCCATCACTTCAAAAAAAAAAAAAAAAAGGCTCACATCATAAAGATAGAAACAAAGAATTTAGCCAAAACATGGAAAATATGTGCACCTACTAACAAAACCATCCAGGCCAGAGTTAAACCAAGCCGGCAGGAGAAAGAAAGCCATCGCAGCTGGCGGAGGGCTCAAAGACTCCCTCTCTGATTGTTATCTGGGGCTGATTACCTGGTTTTGAAGGTAAAAGCAAAAGGCATTCACACCTCCCAGGATAACATTAATCCCTTCTGCAGAAATCCTAGGGCTGCTGAACCTACCGTGGGTGCTGGAGCTCTGGCTCCAGGAGAATTTCACTTTCGCCTTTATCTCTGCCCTCCATCTGGCTGTCAGGCCTGTCGCATACCTGCAGCCTACAGCCTGGAAATCAGCGACTTTGATGTTCTAAAAGACGCTTTATCTGGGGTCATTTTCACCAATTCTTACGTTATTGTGTAGGATACTCAGAGCTTCAGAGAATGAGCAACGGCTTTGTCCCCTAAGATCAGAGCAATTTGCAAGCTTTACTAAGGGACAAGATCTCATAAAGGGACTTTTGAGCTGGGAGTCTGTCAGCACCACTGGGAACTGGCATGACATCAACTGATTATTGATAGCTCAAGCATCAGTGGGCAGAGAGAAAGGCCTGTGGGCATGTGGAATTCCTCCTAGGCAGAGTGGGGAACTTTCCATTTATTACTAGCTTAATACTACATTTATATTTTAATTAAAAAAGGTGATTCATATACTTAGGAGGGGAAAGTAAGTTGTATAATGGAAAGCAAGTCTCTCCCCCCTCTTCCCGGCCCCCTGATCCTGAATTCACAGTTCTGCTCTCACGCTCCACCAGTCCTAGCTGCCTACTGGTGTGGGTGGGAGCATTCTAGGACTTTACAGAGCCTGGACCATCCCCACCTTCTACAACAAAATGGCCACACCTCACCCTGTCTGTTACTCTTCCCACACAGCTTCAGATTTTGTGGGTTGCAGTCCTAAGCCAGAATAATGGCTCACTAGGGTGTTACTACATGCTTGGTGCTTGGACAAACATCTTTTTTTTTTTTTTTCTGCAAGTGTATGTGTGTGTGGCGTGTGTTGCATGTACACATGTATGTTCATAGGTGAGTGGGCACACATGTGTATGCATGTATGGAGGCCAGGGGTTGATGTCGGTGGTCTTTCTAGATCATTCTTCACCTTATTTTTTTGAGTCAGGGTCTCTTATTTGAACTCAAAGTACACCAATTCAGCTAGCCAACCTGTCCTGGGGATCCTTTGTCTCCACCTCTCAAACACTGGGCTTACAGGATGGGGGGTCAGGTTCACCTGGCATTGACATAGACGCTTGGGGATCTGACTGCAATCCTCATGCTTGTGTGGTAAGTGCTTTATCCACCAAGCTATCTCCCCAGATCCTGGACATACAGCTTTAATTCTTTCAATAATCATATAAGGTAATACAACTATTATTATTTTTGTGCAAATGTGACTTGAAAGTTTGAAAGGTCAACCCAAGACTTAAACTCTGAAGTTATCTGTGACTATTATCAATGTCACCCTACATTACTGACATCTAAAAGCAATTATAGCTTACTTGGCAGAAACAATCTAACATGTAGAATTAAGCACAGTTAAATAGTCTAGACACTTGAACACACCAACCGTGCTCAAAAACAGACCCTGTCAAAACCATGGGGATTCCCATGTACTCTTGCTTTATACAATAATTTTATTCCCTATGCAACACTACTTAAGCATTACTTCATTATTTAATTTTCTTCATAAAAAAGTGAGTGTCCTATTTCCTGTATTGAATTCCATTATCTGCATCTACCATAATTTCACTTAAGTTTCTGTCACAAAATCCTGGAGAGACGTGAACCTATATCTATTCACCCCAACTAGGACTCAGATGACAAACCAAAGTATGATTACACCAAAATCAATTTTAATGAACCAATGAGTTTATTGGGGTTACTTACAGAGCAGGATGAAAGGTTTCTTATAAGAGCAATGGATGACTCACAGGCAGCTGTGTCACCCCAAAGCCCACCCCAGCATAGGTGATGACTTATGGAAGCTGCATCTCTGGAGCACCCTGAATAACCTGCAGGCAGCTCAGCTACTTAGAGTCTCAAGCACACTGTAGACTCACAGGCAGCTCAGTAGGAGAGTCTCTTCTCAAGCAGTTGTTTTCCTTTTATATATCTTTAGTGCAGAGCTTTGCAGTCTTTTCTCAGGCTTGTTGATTTCTAAGTCTCCTGAGCTTCTTTCCTTCCCCCAGGAAGGAATGTTTCTTTAAATATGTATGTTATTCTGCAAGGGGGAGAGAGAGAGATGGAATTAGAATGGGCATTCCAGAGTCTCTTGCCACTGCAAGTGAACTCTAGATGCACATATGTCACTGGCTTTACATGGGAATCTGACCCAGACTGTCAGGTTTTGCATGCAAGTGCCTTTAACCACTGAATAATCCCTCCATCCCTAGGTGTTTCAATTGCTGATTAACATTGGTTAAAGTCTGCCCTTCATAAATCAACCAGCCAGGCAAAAAGTACATGCTTGTGCAATATATATTTGGAGATAACCAACTGTTCTTGGATTGGCCATGAAGCCTGCTCAGGAGAAGACTCATACCTGGTAGTGGAAACCAAGTCAGAAACCCATGGACAGGAATGTCATAGACTCCAGAGAGAAGCCCCCACTGCTCTCTGGATAAGAAGAGTGGGTTTACACACCAAAGTCTCTCAAATAATATGCATATCCCTTTAATCCCAGCTGCTCTCACTCTTGATTGGAATCTGCTTTATTTTAAAGATTGATGAAAAAACTGAGGAGATTCAAGATCCATCAATATGACAAGAAAAGATAGCCAACTTCCTACCATAAGACATGCCACCTCTACCACATCTGCCAGAGACCACAAGAAATTGCAGAGGAAGCAGCAACACAAGTATTACTCTCACTGATAGGCTGACAACCATCTCCATGGTGATGGTGACAGAGACTGTGGCCAATCAAAACAGATATCCAGGGACTACAGAGAACTAAACACTAAATCAGACTGCTATCAGGTATGCCATGGATCAGGGAACATCAAGAAAGAGGACTGGAAAGATTTTAAGAGCCACAGAGTGGGCAGGAATACCCTGAGGCATGGTTCCTCTTCCCCCCCCAAGAGACTGAATGAGATATTCAAGACCTCACAGTGAATACCAATAACCCCACTGAGGAAGGTTGCTAGGGAAATGCAAATGGGCACAGGTATAAGAGTATAACTTTTTACAAAATAAAATAAATAAAAAGTCTGCCTTTCAACAGTTGTTTATCATTCCTATAAATTTGGGGAGTGGTCATGTGACCTTTTAAGTTTCAGGTCTCCCTCTTTCTGTGGGAATATTTCAATTCTGAGGAATTTGCTATATAATAGTTGCTAAACTGGTGGGAAACTAGGTTTTTTTTTTTTTTGCTGTTAAAAATATGTTGTGGGGCTGGAGAGATGGCTTAGTGGTTAAGGTGCTTGCCTGGGAAGCCTAAGGAACCATGTCCCATCTGTCTCCAGATCCCACATAAGCCAGGCACACAAAGGTGAGGGAAGTATAAGGTTGCATATGCCCAGTAGATGGTGTAAGCGTCTGAAGTTCAATTGCAATGGCTGACGCCCTAGAGTGCCAATTCTCTCTCTCTCTCTCTCTCTCTCTCTCTTACTCTTGCTATCCCTCTAAAAAATATGTTGCCATCAAAGTCTCCTTCTGCTTGTGTTTACACATCTCTAAAGTACAAAATCCTAGGGCAGCATAGTAAATAGACACCGCCAAAATCACCTCCAAGTCAGACCACTGGTGTACCTTTCTGGAATTGCTCTGCTCCTTCAGGAAATGTGCAAAGCTCAGCTTTTCTTTATCAATGCCAGCTTGGAAGATCAAAAATTTTATACTTTCAAAGTATATGAAATTTATAATTATGGTTGAACATGGGCAGTGGTTTGTAATTCATCTTATATGAAAATAGCCTTGCCTATGTGCATGTCTCTTGCTTGTTTTTATTGAATCTCTGTAGTTCATTATATACTGTAGAAAACAGCTTTTTCTGTTTCATCTACAGGATTGTAACCTATTTTTCCCCTAGGATTTTTGTTTTAAAAATGCAATCATGTAATCTGATTCATAATTCTTACAAGATCAGGATAGTATGCATTGTACAGAAAGGCCTTTCAAAAATACTCAAATATTTTTCCTTTTTATTGAAAATTTTTGTGCATGTATATAATGTACTTTGATCATAATCCCCTCCTGTTACCTTCTCTTTTTTTTAAATGTTTTTCTTTTGTTGTTGTTGTTATTATTATTATTATTAACAACATGTTTTGTATGGATACAACATGTGTTGATACCCTCTTTTCCCTCGTCCATGCCCCCATTACTCTGGGGGCCGTCCTCGGTGGGGTTGCTGGTATTCCTCATGGGGTTGTTGGTTATGCATTGTGGGAGCAGCAGTCAGTTATTTTGGTGGGGGAGGGAATGCCTTTGGGCATGATGTCTCAACCTGTGACTTTTACAATCTTTTTACCACCACTTCTATAAAATTCCTTGAGCTGTGGTAGGTGAGTTTTAAGTCTACTTCAGTGGTGAGCTCTTAGGAGCCTCTGGATCTCTGCTTTGGTAAGTGTTGAGTATCCTCAGGGTCTGTCTCCTTCACCCTGGTGCTGATTGTCAAGTTCACCATGGAAGCAGGACTCTTGCTCCTCTCCCCAGTTCCTCTGTGGTTTCAGCTGTGGTTTGGCTGAAATGGGAAGGGTAGTTTATCTCTTTGAGTCTTGCTACCTTCTGAAAAAGAATAGATTCTCCTATGGAACGTGAAGTCAGCATAGTTTAAATGGCATAAGGATTATTAATTTAGGGAAAATTTGGTATATGTAACCCCCTCTTTTAGTCAAAGACTAGTGAGAGCTTGACACTGGAGAGCATAATCTTTGTCTCCATAGGATTCTGATCTGGTTACCACTTCCAGTTCCTTTATACTGAGTGGATGTCTTAGCAATCACAAAGCTATTAGTAACCTACCAAGGCTGTGTGCCTCTATTCCACTGGCATATACATCCTGTCAGGGTGTTTGCTGCTGAGTAGCTTAGACTTCTGGTTGCTCAGACCATTGTTGGCCACTTTCCCCCAGTAACTCATGTGGCACTTTCCAGCACTAGACAGGCTAACTATCTGGGGACTGGCTGTCTTTCCAATTCCAGCCACATCTCTCCATGTTCTGTGTCAGCAGCATGTGGTGTCTTCAGCAATAGGGTCTTACCTTTTGCCTCAGGCAGGCAAACAAAAAGTGCTTTGACAGAAACCTGTCTTGTTTTGGGGACCTCATAGGTCTCTCCCATCAACAGCTCATTGTTGGTAGCAAGGGATTTCTGGTACTGGGAATTATAGGCTAGAGGCAAATAAAAAATTTCTTTTAAGCTTAGGCTCCATCCCACCCTCTCCAGGACCCTTCTTTTCAGGTGTTCCCCCCTGACTCCTGTTGAGGGTTCCATCTTCTAGTCTATCTCCAAGGATAAAAGTTTCTATGGTACAAGTTCATTTTGGATTTAGTTTTGTGCTTTTTTCCCCCCACCCTCCCCTTCCCTCTCCCCCAGCCCTTCCATCCCTATTGTCTGGGCCTTGAGTTGCCTATCAGGTATATCAGCAGCTCGAGCTCATCTAGGTTAGGAACTGCAGATAAGTGAGACCATGCTGCGTTGGTCTTTCTGTGATTGTGTGAGTTCACTGAGTATGATCTGTTCTAAGTCTGTCCATTTTTCTACAAATTTCATTGTATCACTTTTTCTTACTGTTGAGTAGAATTCCATTGTGTAAATGTACCACAACTTCGATATTCATTCATCCAATGATGGGTACCTGGGTTGATTCCAGTTTTGAAACATGGAACATTTAGGATAAATGCCCAGTAAGAGAATAACAGGGTCTGTTGGTAGCTCTATGTTCATCCTTTTCAGGAATCTCCATATTGATTTCCACAGTGGTTGTACAAGCTTACATTCCCACCAACAGTGGATGAGGGTTCCTCTTTCCCCACATCCTCGCCAACATTTATTGTTGCTAGAGTGTTTAATGATTGCCATTCTTACTAGAGCAAGGTAGAATCTTATAGTTGTTTTAATTTGCATTTCATTAATGGTTAGGGATGTTGAACATTTTCTTAAGTGTTTGTTAGCCATTTGTAATTCTTCCTCTGAGAACTCCCTATTCAGTTCAGTTCTCTGCCCCATTTTTGGAGTGTGTTGTTTGATATTTTTTTGTTTGTTTGTTGTTTAGTTTTTTGAGTTCTTTGTAGATTCTAGGTATTAGGCTTCTGTCAGTGGTATAGCTGGCAAAGATTTTCTCCCATTCAGTGGGTAATCTATTGGCTCTGCTTATGGTGTGTTTGTCTGTGCAAAAGCTTTTTACCTTCATGAGATCCCATTTGCTGAGTGATTATTTAATTTCCTGGGCTACTGGGATTTTGTTCAGGAAGTCATTTCCAACTCTTATATTGTGGAGAGTACCACTTATTTTTTTCTCTCAATAGAATAATGTCAGGTGTTATATTGAGATCTTTAATGCATTTGGATTTGATTTTTGTGTATCATGAGATAAGTAGGTCTAGTTTCATTTTTCTACATCCAATTTGTCCAGCATCATTTGTTGAAGATTCTGTCTTTTCTCCAATCTACTTTATTGGCACCTTTGTCAAAGATCAAGTAGCTATAGTTACTTGACCTAAGGTCCATGCCTTCAATTCTATGCTATTGTTCTATGTTTCTGTTTTTATGCCAGTACCATGCTGGTTTTGTTACTATGGCTTTGTAATATAGCTTCAGGTCAGGCATGGTGATACCTTCAGAGGTGTTTCTTTTGATGAGGATATGTTTGGATATCTGAGGCCTGTTGCCATTCCATATGAATTTTGAGACCATTTTCCTATCTCTGTGAAGAATGATGCTGGGATTTTTATTGGTATTGCATTAGATGTGTATATTTCTTTTGGTAGAATTGCCATTTTCAAAATATTAATTCTTACTATCCAGGAGCATGGAAGGTCTTTCCATCTTCCCAAGTCCTCCTCAGTTTCTTTCTTAAGTTGTTTTTTATGTTTTCATTATATAGGTCTTTTACATCCTTGGTTAGTGTTATTCCAAGGTATTTAATTTTGTTGTTGTTGTTGCTATTGAAAATGGGGCAGCCTCACTGATTTCTTTCTCTATATATTTGTCCTTTGCATATAGAAAGGCTACTTATTTTTTTTGTGTGTTGATTCATATCCTGCCACTTTATTGAAGGAATTAATCACCTTTAGAAATTTTGAGATGGAGACTTTCAGGTCAGTTATGTATAGGATTGTATCATCTGCAAATAGGGCTAACTTGACTTCTTCCTTTCCAAATTGTGTCTCCTTTATCTCTTTCTCCTGTCTTATTTCTTGGGCTAGGACTTCTAGTACCATGTTGAAGAGCAGTGGTGAGAGTGGGCACCCCTGTCTTGTTCCTGATCTCATGAGAATTTCTTGAGTCTTTTCCCATTCAATATTATTTGGACTATAGGTATTTTGTATATAGCCTTCACTGTGTTGAGATATAAACCCTCCATGCCTATTCTCTCCAGAGTTTTGATCATGAAGTGGTGTTGTCTTTTGTCAAAGGCCTTCTTTGCATCAATTGAGATGATGATGTGGTTCTTATGGTTAAGTTTATTTATGTGGTTTATTATATTAACCGATTTCCGTATGTTGAACCATCCTTGCCATGAAGCCTACTTTATGAAGACAGATAATGCTTTTGATATGCTGTTGAATTCGGTTTGCAATGATTTTGTTCAGGATCTTTGCATCTAAATTCATCAGGAATATAAGGCTATAGTTTTCTTTTTTTGTATTTCTGTCTGGTTTTGGTGTCAGGGTGATGCTAGCTTCATAAAAGCAGTTGAGGAGGATTCCCTGGTCTCCAATTATGCGAAACAATTTGAGAAAATTTGGTTTAAGTACTTCAATGAAGGTTTGATAGAATTCAGCTGAGAAGCCAGCTGGTCCTGGACTTTTCTTTTGAGGGAGGTTTTTGAATACCTTTTCACTCTCTATGGATGTGATAGGTTTGTTTAGGAGATTAATCTGCTCTGAGTTTAGTTTTGGTCGGTGGTATGTGGCTAAAAAATTCATCCATTTCTTCCAGATTTTCTAAATTTTGCAAGGTTTTGGAAATATGTCCTGATGAGTCTTCCAATTTCATTCATGTCTGTGGTGACCTCTCCCTTTTCATTTCTGATTTTGTTGAGACTTCCCCTTTTTTTGCTTGATCAAGTTGGCCAGGGATTTATCAATCTTGTTTATTTTTTTTCAAAGAACCAGCTATTTGTTTCATTGATTTTTAAAATTATTTTCTTAGTTTCCAATTCATTAATTCCTGCTCTGATTTTGATTATTTCTTTCTGTCTGGAGCTCCTAGGGTTGGATTCTTCTTGTCTTTCCAATGCCTTTTGATGGACAGTGAGGCTATTAATTTGGGATCTCTCTGTCTTTGTTATGAGGGCATTTAGTGCTATGAATTTTTCCCTTAGGACTGTCTTCATTGTGTCCCATAATTTGTGGTAAGTTGCATTATCATTATCATTCAATTCTAGGAATTTTACAATTTTTTTTTATTTCCTTCACAACCCATTCATTGTTTAAAAGTGTGTTGTTCAGTCTGAAGAAGGTTGTGGAGTTCCCAATGTGTCTCTTGTTGTTAGTTTCTAGCTTTAAAACATTGAGATCTGATATGATACAGGAAATTACTTCAGTTTTCCTGAATTTATGCAGGCATGCTTTATGGCCTAATATGTGGTCTATTTTGGAGAAGGTTCTGTGGGCTGTTGATAAGAATATGTATTCTATAGAATTGGGGTGGAAAGTTCTATAGATGTACAATAGGTCTCATTGATCTATGGTGTTGTTGAGCTCTATCATTTCCCTGTTGATTTTCTGCTTGAATGATCTTTCTATTGATGATAGTGGAGTATTGAAGTCTCAGACTATGATGGTGTTGGTGTTTATTTCTGTTTTGTTGTCAAGTAGGTTTTGTTTTATAAACTGTGGTTCACCTGTGTTTGGCACATATAGATTTATGGTTGTGATGTTCTCAGGTTGGATCATTCCCTTGATGAGTAAGACATAGCCTTCTTTGTCCTTTTTGATTACTTTTGGTTTGAAGTCTATTTCATCAGATATTTATATAGCAATACCTGCTTGTTTCTTATTTCCATTTGTTGTAATACCATTTTTCATTCTTTCACATTGAGGAGATATCTATCTTTAGTGGTTAGGTGGGTTTCTTGAAGATAGCAGATAGAAGGGTCCATTTTTTGGATCCACCCTGTTAATTTGTGTCTTTTGATGGGTAAGTTAAGATCATTAATGTATAAAGTTATAACCGAGGTTCAGTTTAATTCCTGCCATAATGGGGTGCTTTATGGTCTTTGGTTCTTTTTTGTGTTTTGTACTTTTTTGAGCCTGTTCTAATTTTGGTTATTGTGATCTTCTTGTAGGCTCTTGAGATTGGTTGTTTGACTGTTCTGTGTGGAGTGGTAGGTTTGGCTTTGTGTCCATATAATCATAGAGTTGGCTTTTTTCATGCAAAGTTTTCCTTTCACCATCTATTATGAAGGATACTTTCACTGGGTACAGTAGCTTGGGTTTGAAGCCATATTTTTTAGACTTTGAAGTGTTCCATTCCAGGGCCTTCTGGCTTTCAGGGTTTCTATTGAGAAATCTGAGGTAATTCTGATGGAATTGCCTTTGTATGTAGTGAGTTGTTTCTCTCTTGCTGCTTTTAGCCCTCTTTCTTTGTTTTCATTGTTAAGAGTTTTAACTATGATATGCCTTGGAGAGTTTATTCTTTGGTCCTGTCTGTTTTGTATTCTGTGAGCTTCTTGTATGTGGATGGGCCTCTCTTTTGAAAGACTGGGAAAATTTTCTTCAATAATTTTGTTGAATATATTTCTATGCCTCTGGCCTGTATTTCCTCTCCTGGTGTACTCATGATCCAGATGCTTGGTTGTTTTGGAGTATCCCACAGCTTCTTCATATTCTGTTCACATGTTTGTTTTTTTTTTTTTTTAACTTAGCAAAGTTTTTCTGTCTTTCTGATCAATTTCTTCTGTCTTGTTTTCCAGCTCAGAGGTTCTATCTTCCACATGAGTAATTCTGTTAGTGAGGGGTTCTAGAGAAGTTTTGCAAAGCTCTATCTGATTTTTGTTTTCTGTTGTGTTATTTTGCATCATGTCCATCTCTGTTTTTGAGGTCCAATTTCAATTTGAGGTCTGATTTTCTTGATGCTTCCTGGAATTCATTCTTGCTTTTTTTTTTTTTTTTTTTTTTGGTTTTTGGTTTTTTGAGGTAGGGTCTCACTCTAGCCCAGGCTGACCTGGAATTCACTATGGAATCTCAGGGTGGCTTTGAACTCACGGCAATCCTCCTACCTCTGCCTCCCAAGTGCTGGGATTAAAGGCGTGTGTCACCACACCCGGCTCAGTCTTGCATTTCATCAAGTCTGTATTCAGCTTAATCTGCTGGTATTGAGATCTTCCATTTGTCAACTTACCTTCAATTCATTTGTATCTCTTTTGAGGCTTCTAAGGTTTTCTTTAATTAAGTTAAGCCTGGTGTTAATATTTGAGTGTTCAAAGAGACAATTTTGCTCAATTTCATTATGTAATTGTTAGTTTTTTGATGGCTTGCTTCCAGTTCAGCAATTCTTTTCATCAGGGTAACATTGGTTGTTGTGTTTTCATTTTGGGATTCAGTTTTCATTGATTTTGTTGGAGGCTTCCATTGTGGGATCTTCTTGGTGGCGATCTCTCAGTTTTCTAACTTTCATTTTTTTTTTTCATTGTGGTCTACCAATATTGGGGAAACATTTCATTCTGTTATGGGGAAGGCAAGTATTTGTCCTTGTAGGATCTTCAGTGGGTGTTCTGTTTCAAATGTGAACTGGATTGGTGTGCAATGGGGTTATAACCACAGATGCACAGATTGTGGAGATTGCAAGTACATCAAGGGTACCTAGGGAACTGGGAAGTGGGGAAGTGGGAACTCTGGCCTACTCTACTTGCATATACTTTCAGCACACAGGGATCAGGGATTTTGGAAGCAGGAGCTGGGAAGCAGGAGACTAGGGGTAAGAGGCCAGCTCTTACAGTGGCCCATGCACACTCTGGTTCAGAGGAATAGGGATTTGGGTACCCATGGGCCAGTCAATCAGGAAACCCTAGGAAAAGGCCTGCTTCTGCAGCCTGCAAGCAGGGAACAGGCCACCCCAAGGCAGCAGCAGGGGACCTGGACCAGGGAAGTGGGTGGTGGGGAAGGAACTGGGAACTCTGGCCTACTCACTCTGGGAATGCACTCTCCAGAGCAGGTAATCTAGGAGCTGGGGACTCAGGGATCATACAATCAGGAAGGTGGAACTAGGGGCCTGCTTCAGCTGTAAGCTTGCAGAGTCCAAGCAAAACCATGGCAGCAGTTTGGAAAGTGACCAGGACCAGGGAACTGGGAGGAGAGATTCTTGTTACCTTCTCTTGTTCCCTTTCTCCATCTAAGTATTTAAAATATATTTTATTTATTTATTTATGAGAGAAAGAGGCAGATAAAGGGAATAAAAGAATGGGCAAGCCAGTGCTTCCAGCCACTGCAAATAAACTCCAGATGCATGAGCCACCTTGTACATTTGGCTTACATGTGTCCTGGGGAATTGAAACTGGGTTCTTTGGCTTTACAGGCAAGTGCCTTGACAGCTGAGTCATCTCTCCAGCCCCAACGATTGTTTCGAATGTTCTCAAGTTTTATCCTAACATCTTGGCAGTTTTGTCTTTTGCATATTTTTAAATATTTCAACGATTTAGGCTCTATTTATCATCTATTTGTCTGTCTGTCTATCTGTCCATTTATCTATCTATCTATCTATCTATCTATCTATCTATCTTATTCCCCCAACTCCACATTTGAAGAATCTACCTTTTAACATACTTATTAGAAATGTAGTTTTGAGCATATGTTAAAATCTTATGTGCTTCTTTTAGAGGCATGGGGGAAATATTTCAGAACCTTGAGCATTTTAAGCAAACATTTACCACAGAAATATACCCTAGTCCACTCACATGCATTTAGTACATTTCTGTACTTACTATGAGATTTCCATTGGTCTTTTTGTCAATCCGCACATGACAACAAATTGCAACTTGCACTATTTTTAGTCATATGTCTAGTCCTCTTTCATGGCTCCTGAGCTTTCACAATTTTTCTGGAAATAATCAAATGTTGACTTGCTTTCGTGTGAATTTAGCACTAACTTGAGTAGCTAGAAAAAAGAAAAAAGAGTAAAAGAAAGAGGAGTTGGCAGATGACTCTGTGGATAAAGCACTTGCCACACAAGTGTGAGGACCAGAGTTTCAACCCTTAGCCCCCACGTAAATGTTGAATGGGGTGACTTGCCTGTAATCCCAGCATTTGGGAGGTAGAGGCAAGGGATTGCTGAGGCAGGCTAGAGTAGCCCTGGGTTTAAGTGAGAGGTCTGGTCTCAGTAAATAAGGGAGAGGGGCCTGGAGAGATGGCTAGGTGTTAAGGCACATCTTGGATTTAATGCTGTTGGTTGGAGCATGTTTTTGTTTTTTAAAGTGTGGTTGAATCAATTAGGCCTTTTTGTTAAGTGTGTTCATGAATGAGAGCAATCTATATATTTGATTAAAAATCATCTGAGGGCTGGAGAGATGGCTTAGTGGTTAAGCACTTGCCTATGAAGCCTAAGGACCCTGGTTTGAGGCTCAATTCCCCAGGACCCACATTAGCCAGATGCACAAGGGGGTGCAGGTGTCTGGAGTTCGTTTGTAGTGGCTAGAAGCCCTGGCTTGCCCATTTTTTCTCTCTTTCTCTCTCTCTCTCTCTCTCTCTCTCTGCCTCTTTCTCTCTCTGTCTGTCGCTCTCAAATAAATAAATAAAAATAAAAAACAAAAAAAAAAAAAAAGGAAAAATCATCTGAATTCCATTCCCAGAACTTCAAAACACGTGTATGGGATTTTGGCATATGACTAAGACTACATTTCAAATAAGTGGATTAAAAAGGGAAATTATACAAACATGGAATTGAGACAGCGGGATAGTGATCTTCAGAAAACTAATATTGAGATGCTTATCTTACTCCACTTAAAAGCTTCTTTTGAGCTGGGTGTGGTGGTGCACAGCTTTAATCCCAGCACTTGGGAGGCAGAGGTAGGAGGATCGCCTTGAGTTTAGGCCACCCTGAGACTACATACTTACAGGTCAGCCTGTGAGACCCTACCTCGAAAAAAAAACCCAAAAAATAAAAAATAAAATAAAAAGCTTCTTTTGGGAGGACTTGTCAAATTTTATTATATATAATATACATATATATTATACAATAATATACACATACACATATACATTTGGCATATAAAGAATTTGCTGAATGTAGGACAGGATCTTGGATTAAGTCCTGGGAAATAAAATGGTCATTACTGGAAAAAAAAACAAAACCTGTTAAGCTCCAAATAAAGACCTGAGGCTAGTTAAGTTTCTCTTTTTAATTTTGTTTATTTTTTAGTTTGACACATGTACTCTGGTTATAAAAGATATTAGGGGACCCAGAAGAAGGATATGTGGGAATTCTGGACTATCTTTGCAAACTCTTGTGTAAATCTAAACATTTTCAAAAATTAAAAGCAATTGAAATGAAAGTATTTTGGAAGCATTCCTTACTTCTTTAGGATACATAGAATTTAAACATTTTGTATGATTGACAGAATTCTTCTATAAAACCAATGGGGCTGAGATATTTCCAGTAAGCAACTTTTTTGATAATTGTGAAATCCCTATCATGAAAGTTGTTTTGTTTCTAGTTCTATCACTTCTGATTTCTACTTTTAGTAATTTATATTTTCTGTACTGAATCATGAGCTTTTCACATTTATTTTTGTAGAACTAAACAGGGTAACCGTTTGATAATTATAAAATGTTTCCTTTGTAGCTGAGAATTTCCCCTTTTCCATTTTTCTTTTTTTCATGTCCCCCCTTCCCTAGGTTTAACAGTTTATTTTTAATAACTATAATTTAATCATTTAATAGTTATTTATCCTAGATCTTGGACTTAACTGCATTTTTTTCATTCTTTTCTCATTTCTCCTTTTATTTTTGTTACCTCTCACTGAAATTTCCAAATTTATTTAATTGACCTCTCCTTAATTTCTTTAGTTGAATACACACACTAATAAATGCTTAAGGCTACAAAGCTTCCTCAGAGTACTGTTTTAACTGAATTTTAATGTTTCTGATCCATATTTTTAATTTTATTTGTTCTTATTATTTAATTTCTAGTATATAATATTCTATGGTCCTATTTTCTATTTCATTTTGGACCTGAGATATTAAGAGAAAATTTCAAAATTTTCAAGTAGTAGCTTTTAAAAACACTTGCTACATCAATTGTATTTATTTACCCTTATGGATGCTTCCTCCTCTTCTTTCTCTTCCCCTCCCCTCCTCTTTCTCTTCTTCTCTGAGACTCTCAGTATGTATTCCAGGCTAGACTGAAACTCATTGTGTAGCCCAGGCTCATCTGGACCTCTTGATCCTCCTGCCTCTGCCTCCCAAGTGCTGGGATCACAGGTGTACACTCACAGGTGTACACCCAGCTTGAATATTCTTATTTTTCTTATGAATATCAAAAGCAGAACAAGTAACACTTTCTCTTTATTTCTGTGATAATTCTCCATATCTTCAAAAACTGAAATTACCTAGCTTTAATTTTTTTATTAGTTATGGAGATATTCAGTATGTAAACAGCACATATTGGTATCATACTTACCCTCATCTCTGCCCTCCCCCAAAGGGACCCTCCTTGTTGGGGATGCCCGTTATCCCCATGGGGATTGTGGGTCTTGCATTGTGGGGGTAGCCATCAGTTATGGGGAAGAGGCAATGTCTCTGTGTGTAATGTCTCAACTTGTGACTCTAATAATCTTTCCACCCCTTTTTTCACAAAATTCCCTGAGCCACATTGGGTTCATTTTAGGTCTACTTCAGTGATGGGCTCTTAGGAGCCTCTGTATCTCTGGATCTCTGGTTTGGTTGGAGTTGAGTGTCCTCAGTGTCTATCTCCATCACCTTTGTGCTGATATCAGGTTCATTGAGAAAGCAGCATTCTTGCTCATTTCCCCAATTCCTCTATGGTTTCAGCTGGGGCCCTGGTGAAGTGCAATGGGCCGTTTCTCTCCTCAGGTCTTGCTTCCATCTGAAAAAGAGAAGCAGATTCTCCAACAGAGAGTGATGACAGCACAGATTAAATGGGATAATCATTGTTAATTTAGAGAGAATTTAATGGGTGTAAGCCCTTTTGTAGCCCAAAATTTGTGGGAGCTTGATATTGGAGAGTAAGCTTGTTATCTGTATATGATTCTGACTTGTTTCCCAGTTCCAGCTATGGGTTCCTTTCCACTGAGTGGATCTGTGAGCCAATCCAAGAGAAGCTGGTTACTACCCACCATGGATGTGTGTAGTATATCACACTATTGCACTTGTGTGAGCATCACATCAGGTTGTTTGCTTCTGAGTAGCTTAGACCTCAAGTTGCTCGGATAGATGTTGGTCATTTTCCCCCAGTCACTCATGTAGCACTAGAAGGGCTAACTGTCTGGGGACTGGCTCTCTTCCAGATTCCAGCCAGGTCTCTCCATGTTTTGTACCAACACCATTTGGTGTCTTTGGTAGTAGGGTCTTATCATTAACCTCTGGTGGGCAATCAAGTGTTCTGATAGAAATCTGTGTTCTTTTGAGAAACCTTGTAGGTCTGTCTAATCAACAGCTCATTGTGGGTGTTGACCACATCCTGGTACTGGGAGTTACAGGTCAGCACCAAGGGAAAAGAAAGAAAAAAATATATATAAAAAAAAAAGGAAAAAAGAGAAACAGGAGAAATTTAAGGTTAGGCTTCATCTCACCCTCTCCAGGGCCCTTTGATTCAGGTGCTCCCTCTAAGGTCCTGATGTGGGTTCAACCTTTTCATCTCTCTTCCAGGATATAAGATTTTATGGTACCAGTTCTATTTGGGTTCAGTTTTGTGTTGCCCCCCCCCCACATCCTTACCCACCCCTCAAGCCCTACCTTCCCTATTATCCAGTCCTTGAGATGCCTATGAGGTATGTCAGCATCTCAGGCTGATCCAGGTTAGGAGCCGCAGATGAGTGAGACCATGCAACAACTGTCTTTCTGTGATTGGGTGAGTTTGCTGAGTATTGTTCCAAGTTCGACCATTTTTCTACAAATTTCACCGTGTCATTTTTTTCTAACTGCTGAGTAGAATTAACTAATTTAAAAAATATTTTATTTTTATTTATTTATTTGAGAGACAGAGATATTTGAGAGACAGAAAGAGAAAGAGAATGGGCAAGCTAGGGCCTCCTGCCACTGCAAACAAACTTCAGATGCATGTGCCACCTTGTGCATCTGGCTTTATATGGGACCTTGGAACTGAACCTAGGTTCTTTGGCTTTGCAGGAAAGTTCCTTAAGTGCTAATCCATCTCTCCAGCACCGAATTGCCTAATATTTTTTTCAGTTTCACTCTCACAATTTCCAAGGGGCAGCTTTGGGCTTTCAGTTAAATCCAAGGCACTACCCAATTAACTCATATCAGAGGCTGTATGGATCAAAAGTTTACATTCAGTGAAAATTTAGAGCTGTGTGTGTTGCTGGGGTGAAACATTATAACATATTCAAGATCTGAAGGGGAGAGGGAAACAATGATGAAATTTACTTTCAATCTGAATTTCATATCAGAGAAAGCCAAGTGCTTGTCGCTTCAGTACTCATCTAGGATGTACTCAGTGTCCCTGTCATAAATATACTGGGCCTTTTGATCCAGTGCAGGGGGGCTGGAATGGGGGGGGGTAGAGCATTCACAGCCCTACTTTCCAGCTAACTGAGGAACTAGCCAACAAGTGCAGAACAGATGCACTGGACCCTCAGAGGAGCAACTCCTGTCAGGCGGGGACTGCTGCCCACGCCCTGGGACTCATGTGGCCACCATGGAGGTCAAACACTCTCCAACAGTTCTCCAATCTGGGGCACCTCCCTGCCCTGCCAGTTGTCTCAAAGGGAAGGCGTTACTTCCAATCAATTCAGAAACGTGGCATATAAAACCCAGTGTGGGCTTTATGAATATTCACACACAGCCTATAAAACTATAAAACTGTGGCACTGAGGCTTCTTAAGTAATGGATTTTGACTTGTTCCCCAATCTTCCCACAATGACTTAATCTGATGAAAATGATATCATTCTCAAGGGGTTTGTTCTGTTCATTGCCCATACCATTCACCATTTTCCACCCTGTTCCAATGTGGTGGGTCTGTCCTCCTTGTTTCTCTTGGCGGATAGCTTTCCACATCATATGTGCCAGCCCTGGGGTGTGCATTCTTTCTTGAGACACATCACCAAATCAGATTACTGTAGCGAGCTTCCCTTTCCCTGTGGGTGTTTATTTATTTAGGTATAAGGAAAAATGACAAGTGTGTTTTGTGTTATACGCCACCAACTAGAGAGCTTTAGTTCCATGGGGCTAGAGATGTTTCACATTAAGTTGCCCCTGTAAGCACTCCTTCCCTTGCTAGGTGGGGAGAGTGGCCTCGTCCCAGTAATTGCTCAGCTTGAAGCATGGGAGAGAGGACTTCTATTTCTCCTGCACACTTCACCCTTTATTGTATCTCTGTTTTTCTCCAGTCGTACCTTATTCTTTTTAGAGCAAATACAGCCATATGTAGACTTTAGGTTAGCATGTTCCTTCACGATAACATGTTCATGGAATTTATAAGGAACTGTATTATCTGCAGATAATAATAATAACACAAAAACTGCTACTATTTTATAATTAGAAGCAAAAAAAAAAAAAAAGAAAGAAACCCAACACCTTCATGCTTAATACTGTCATTAAACTTGGTTGTATGTGCTGTGTGTGAGAATGGGGAGGGGAATGGTACTGGTTGGATTAGCCTTCAGTGCACCAATTTTCAGTTTGAATGAGTTCAAGATGTCATCACATAATCATGACAATGATAATATCAGCTAAGCTATGCAGAATCCTCATAGTGCATTTGTCATGATACCCTCTGCAAGTGCCTGCCATAAATGAGTGAACACAGTTCACTTAACAAGTCCATAAGCTGGGAGCTTTTATTCCCATGTTACATAGGAGGAGAATGAGGCTCAGAAAGTGCCTAAGTCATTCAAGATCAGAATGACATAGAAGCCCAGATTGGGGCTGGAGAGTTGGCTTAGTGGTTAAGGCACTTGCCTGCAAATCCAAAAAACTTAGGTTCAATTCCCCAGGACCCATGTAAGCCAGATATACAAGGTGGTTCATGCATCTGGAGTTTGTTTGTAGTGGCTGAAGGCCCTGGAGCAAACATTCTCTCCCTCCTTCTTCTTCTTCTTCTTCTTCTTCTTCTTCTTCTTCTTCTTCTTCTTCTTCTTCTTCTTCTTCTTCTCTCTCTCTCTCACTTTCAAGTAAACAAATAAATAAGCCCAGATTCTGCCACAGAGGGTCAGAAGACCGTGTGGGAAATGTGACCTTCTTTCCTCAGGCTTTCCCACAGCTTCCTAAGTCTTCTCCCCAGAGCAGCAATGTGCCTCTTTTCAGTTAGGTAAGGAGTTGACAAGGCAATCAGGATTTCTGGAGTAGGAAATATAAACACAGACATGCCAGCCCTTCTTCCTCCTCAAGAGAATTCTCCTGCCATCTCATCTACTTTCAGCAAATCAAATTGATGGAATTATAGAATAAGGTATTTCTAGACACTTTTATGAAAAGGTATTCTCTCATTAAAATGTATTTTATTTCTCATATTCATAAAGTCGGAACATAAATGTTAGAATGTGACCTTTTTTGCATATGTGTGTAGTGTGTGTGCATGTGTATGAGGGGGGCACATGCATGTGGATTCCTACATGTGAAGGCTAGGGGTTGACATTGGGGATTTTCTTCTATCACTCACCCCGTATTTATTGAGAAGTTTCCCATTTGAACAAAGGGCTTGCTGAGTTGATTTGACTAGTCTAGCTATCCAGCTTGCCCTGGGATCCCATGTCTTTGTCTCCCGAGTGCTGGGGCTGCAGAAGGACGCTATACCCACCCGGCACTTATATGGGTTTTGTAGATCTGAACTCAGGTCATCATTTGCCTAGCAAAGGGCTCCACTCACTGAGCCATGTCCCAGCAGGTGACCTTACTTTTAAAAGTAAAAATTTAGAATTTTAAAGTAGACGCCTCTTCCCAGATCACTAACCTATTCCCATTCTCTTCCTTCATATGACTGTTTTTATGTCTATTACCTTTGAAAAAGTGAGATTTCTGACTGGAGAGATGGATCTGTGGTTAAGAACACGTCCTTTGCAAGAATGAGGGTCTGAGGGGGACTGAGACACCCTCCTAGGTTTTGATCTAAAGGATACCTGTAAACAGCTGGGCATGACCACGTTGGTCTGTAAATGTTTCATAGAGATTGTAGGTTTTTCCATGTTTGCCTTGCTCATACGTCATTATTTACTGATGACTAGCAGATCAACGCGAGGAAACGCTTCTGACAGTGTCAGCCAGGGAGTCACCACTAATTTCCTTGGGAGCAGGCCCCTAAATGTGGCGCTGGCTATCAGGATTTTACTCTGCACCTTACATTCAATGCAAGAGACATGAAAATCCTTTTTGTCAGGCACGAATCTTGCTCAATGAGCAGCTCTCTCTCGGAGCCTGGCTGTTGAGGAACAGGCCTGGGGATCCCGTTTGTGAACTCCTTCCCGCCGTAGCATCCTCATGGAAAACAATGTCATTTCGCCGCGCGCGCTCGCAGGTACTCAGTCAGGAAGCATCATGGTCGCAGTTGCACTAGGACAGACCTGAGCCGGCGTGGGGGGCACGAGTGCGGCTATGAAGTGGGCCCTCCGCAACCCCTGGCCGGGGTGCCTTCTAATTTAGGGTGCTGAGAGTGATATAAGAGGGCCATTAAGTCAGGACGTTGACCATGTCAGAAAGTGAATGAGCTCTTTTGTTGGCTGAGTTACTGAGGTCCTTAAGTCACCAGGGTAAATGGCTTGCAAGAATCCGGCTCCCACGAGGGGTCTGCGCAGGCCAAGACCTGCCTGAGCTGGCTAGGCGCACATCCGGATGTGCGCATGCGTACACTCGCGCCCACAGCCCCGCCCGCAGGGTGGAGGAGGGAATCCCTGGTCCCGCCGAGCTTTGCTCCTCTGGTCTTTAACTGGCCTGGAAAGGGCTTTGGGTTTATGGAAAAACAGGAGAACAAGGGTTCACCACGGAGCCAGGGATTGCTAGTCTGCAGCAGCCTCAAACTAGCTCTGCAAACCGCCGCTGCTCATTCCAGAACTTAATTTTCTGTGATGGAACCTCATCAATCGGTGCATTTATTTTGTAATTTGTCTTTGTTTCAACCTAGTCCAGGCTGCTGTGGAGCCCACTCGAGTCCAGGCTGTCTTCTGGAACTTGTGGTCCTCCTTCCTTAGCCTCCAGAGTGCTAGGATTACAGGTGTGTCCACGCCCAGCTTAGTTTGTTTTTCTAGGTGTGTGAGCCTCTCCAATCCAGTATTTACTCGCTCACTTTCCCATAAATCACAGGCCACACACTTCTTACACGTCTTTTTATTGTAGAAAAAAAAATCTTCAGTTTACAGAGAGAAACCTGATATAAAGAGTAGAATTTTTAAAAAATCATATTAGAACAAATGGACATCTCCTAAAAAAAAAAAAAAAAAAAAACTTCCCTGGCCTAAACCTCAAATCTTGTTTTAAAAAACAACTTAGGAATGTATAAAACTATAAAGCACTCAAAGGAAAGCAAAGGCCTTGGGTTAGGCGTTGGATCTTGACAGCTGAACTGATATAAAAAAAAATTCCTAAGTTGGACATTCTCAACACCATTAGCCATCGATGAAAATTAAAACCACCTTGATATCCTACTCCCACCTATTAGAGAGGTTAAAATAAAAATACTGACGACAGCAAGTGTGAACATGAAGATGGCAATTGGCACTGTCATACGTGCGGATGAGAATGCAATAAGGTGCAGCTGCTCAGGAACAGTTTATTAGTATCTTATTCACTTAATCATACACTTTATGACCTAAGAGCCCATTGCTAGATACTTGCTCTATAGAAATTTATATGTGTCTATGCAAAACCTTTAATGATTGTTTATAGAAAAAGTACTCACAATTGCCACAGAACAAATCCACCATAGTATCATTGGGCAGTGTACCATGAAATACTACTCAGCAAGAAAAAGGAATAACTACTACATAGAGTAAAAGAAATTAGTCTCAGCAAGCCTTCTACCTTCTACTTACCTATATGACACTCTAGGAAGAGACCAAGTTAGAGAGAGGAGACAGGTTGGAGTGGAGGAAGAGTATGGCTATGAAGTGGGCCACAGGATAGAGATGGCTAGAGTACCAAACTCTTCTATAACCTAATGTGGAGGGGCTGACACAAACCTACATGCTTCTTAAAGCTCTCCTAGAAAAGTACATTAAATAGATGCGCATTTTTCTATCAACTGAAATGAATCACAAAAGCAAGTGAAAACATTGGCTAACATTTATTGAGCACTTATCGTTGTTGTGCTAAGCCCTCAAAATGTGCAGTCCGTGGGCCAGGAAGGGAAAATTGCCTCTCTGCCTGAAGCTTTCCATCACACCTCAGCTATCTGTTTGGCTGAACTGGTGTAAATCCAGAATCTCAGAGCAGCTTAATGTTAGTCCCAGTGGTTGCTCTTAAAATGACTTTTTCACTTGGCCTGTTCCTGGGTTCCATAAATCAGTAGTGCATGTGATCTGTCTCCCACCTCAAGGAGCTGTGGGCTGGTTGGAATCTGCAAAATATAGTACAGAGGCAGGACCCATGCCTGTGACAGGAAGCTGGCCAATGACAGCCATTCCCTAAAGTCAAGCCCAAGGACTCTTAGACAACATGAAAACCTGACCCAACACAGGCATAGATAGGACATATGAAAGAACCATCTTGGTCACCTCAGGGTGTTCTTGGAACAGGACTGCCCAGAGGGGCCTGGAACCAGTCACCTTCATGGTAGGACTTAGAAAGCGCGGCTCTCGTGGGGATAAGCATTAAAAGTCATCCACACAAACCTGGGATTCTCCTAGCAGACTGTCAAGGGCACCTCAGTGTCCAGAGTCAGACATGGTTTGAAGGGCTGCAAGTGGCTCTTTCCTGACTTATATGAGGTGTGTTGGGGAACCTGTGTTCTCCAATCCTGGATGCAGTGGGGTGTCTGTGCGTTTAGTCTGTCAGTCTGTGTGCTTTCTCTCCATTGCCTTCTCCCATACTCTTCACTATGTGCGGGGCTGTCTGCTGTCATTTCTCTGTAAGTATTTCTAATCTGCTGGGTAAGCCTGGGGGCTCTGACAAGGTGTGTGGGAAAGGCTCTGCTTAGCTCTGCCCCACCCCCAGGAGAAGAGCAGAGTCTGAGGATCAGGTAGAGTGAGACACATGAGATCTAAACCAGGTTTTCTACATGGAGTGGAATTTCAAAGAAATTCCAGAACTAATCATGGAAAGGCAGATACATGCTTGAAGGGTCTTAAGAAGCAAGGACTGTTTGTCAGACTGTGAAAGGCAGGACAATGAAGTGGATTGGGGACCCTTCTGAGAGCCTTGCTTTAATTTATCTGGCTGAGGCAAAGTACAAGGCAGATAGAGTTACCAAGATCACACAGGGCAGATGATGTCATTAAATGATCAGAGAGCTCACCTAGCTCTCAACATCCCCACAGCCTCCAGCTCAGCTGGGAGGGGAGCCAGCAGCCTCAAGGGAAAGCACACTAAGAGCTGTCCCCTTGTGGCAAGGCAAAGACATGGTGCTCTGTCACCATGGCTCACAGGAACCATACTAGGACCTGCTCCATTGTTAAAATCCATAAACAAAGGCACAATCATTATCTATGCTAATGCATGGAACATGAGTACTGGGGGACAGCGGTGGGAGCAGCGCGGTTCTTCTCCATGTTCTTTCTCACCGCGGCCCTGTGAGATCGGATGCTCATTCTGGGTCACTGTGCATCAGAGTGGTAAAGTGGAGATGAAAGTGGGCACTTATCCACCGGACTGCTACCAGCCTTGTTTTTACAGAAGGCTGAAAGCTGCCCATCTGCAGGTCCCTGGCGAGAGCTGTGGATGGTCTCGACCTCTTGGTTTGGATGTGGCCGCATCAGTTTCAGGGAGCAGTGAGGTGTATAGAGAACTCTGTGAGCCCCCGAAGAGCGGCTGTTGAGTGAGTGAACCCCGTAAGCTCATTTGACATGGAAGAGAATACAGACAACAAGGAGTGAGTCTTACTTATCAGTATCATCAAGGTTCCAGCCCCACCCAGGACCTCCTGAGAGGAGTGAGGGTTAAGAAGGATTTTCACTTAATGTCTGTGAAGATGATATTTAACATCCAGTGTTAATATTTTATTGTTCAATGGAAACATTAAAAACAATTAGAACTATCAAGCTTACTCTGAAGATCTTAGTCCTTTGTTAGGTATTTTCATAATTGAACATTTAGGAAGTGGGGACATAGCCGAGTCAGTAAATTGCCCACTTTGCAAGCACGAAGACCTAAGTTCTAACCCCAGTGCCCACATAAAAAATACCTAGCATGTCTGAGCTTGCTTGTAATCTCAGTGCTAGGAAGGCAGAGACAAGAGGATCCATGGGGTTGGCTGGTCAACCAGTCCAGCCTAATTGGTGAGTTCCAGGCCAATGAACAGCCCCATCTCATAAAGAGGTGGTCAGCACCTGAGTAACAGCACTCAAGGTTGTCCCCTGGCCTCCACATGCCAGTGAAGACATGCATACACACATACACATCAGCACACACACAGGTACCCACACACATAAACATACACACATGAATCAAATTTTTAAATAAAAAATCTGGGGGGCTGGAGAGATGGCTCAGCAGTAAAAGGTGCTTTCTTGCAAAGCCTAATGGCCTGGTTTTCTCCAGTACTCACACAAAGCCAGATGCACAAAGTGGCACATGTATCTGGAGTTTGTCTGCAGTGACAGGAGGCCCTAGCAGGCCCATTAATATTTATTCTCTCTCTCCCCCACTCCCCATAAGCAAAAAACTTTGAAATTTTAGTTTTAAATATTTTCTAATAATCTAGCTCTCTTATGTCTCTCTGTCTCTTCTACATTCATTTTTCTTCTCTTTCATACCTTGCCAAGTCATTACTCTTTTCACATTTAAAAGTATCTGAAAATAGGATGTGACAATACAGATCATTTTGTTGCTTCCTGGCATTGATTTTGGGTCTGTTTAGGATGCAATTAACAACTTACAGTACTTAACTCAAATGTTGTTTAAATCAATATTTTTTTATTTGATTATAAAACTTAAAGCTGAATCATGTAGTAGGTGATTCATATTTCTGTCTGGGAATTGTCTGTTGAATTATTTTGTTCTATCATTTGCTTAGTTTTTCATGTATTTAAAATTAATCCTCCCACAGACATTCCACAAGCACCATTTCAGGGCAAATACAGACACCAATTTCATCACTGTTCTTTTTCACCAGACCCAGTAGCAGGCAGGAAATGATTTAACAGCCCACTGTTTAAAGGAAAGAAGACACATTTATACATATATAAATTCCCTGTAAGCACTGCTGACCTCAGGGAAACTATTTATAATAAACAACAAAATATACAGTGTCCTTTAACTTCCATATAGCTTTGCTTATCCCAGAATGCTTTTGTTGGCTTTTCCAAAGCCCTTTATCTATAACAAATGGGTAGAGTGATTGTTCGTTGATATTTGTTACCTAGGTTAAGGAGTCACCCAGAAGTGTAAAATAGCAGTTTGTTGTTTAAACTTCATCTTCTTCATAATGAGGTGAGCAAGTTCTTGTATTGAGCTGCTACATGACATTACTGAACATGGGGTAATAGGAGGTGACATCACCCCTCAGCATACCTTCATGACCCTTGGGGTATATTTTCTAAGAACAAATCAATGCCTGAAATTGAAATTCCTCTATAAAACAGGAACAAGGATGCCCACTCTCTGTGCTTCTTTTCAATATTGTGCTCAAAGTCTTTCAACAGCAATAAGAAAAGAAGAAGCTATAAAAGGAAAAAAAATAGGAAAGGAAAAAGTCAAACGTAACCTTCTTTATAATGTTTTTTCTTACATATACATACCTGCATTAAAGTTTAATTTCTAAATTAGACACAATCAAAATTAGTAGCCATATGAAACAGTGCAATGAAAACCCACTATAATAACAATTATGTGAAACATATTAATTATTTATTTCTGGAATCTTCCATTTAATATTGCCAAAGTGTTATTGGCTGGGGTAACTGAAACAATGGAAAGTAAAATCTCTCTTTTTTTTTTCATTTATGAGAGAGCAAGAGAGAGAGAGAGAGGAAGAGAGAGAGAGAAAGAATTGGCATCCACGGCCTTACCCATTACATATGAGCTCCAGGCACCACCATGCACACATGTGCCACCTGTGTACATGCATCACCTTGTGCATTTGGTTTACATGGGTTCTGGGGAGTTGCACCTGGTCCTTAGTTACAGGCAAGCGCTTTAATGGCTAAGCCATCTCTCCAGCCAGAAAGTGAAGTCTCAGCTAAAACCCATGATATGATAACAACAACAACAACAACAACAACAACAAAAGGTTGTTGGTGGCATATGCTTGTAATCTGAACATGGGGGAGGTGGATCCTTAGGGCTCACTTACCAACTTAACTAGTTCCAAGGCAATGAGAGTCTCAAAGAAGATGGAAAGTGCCCAAGGAACAACACCCAAGGTTGCCCTCTTCCCTCTTAGATGTGTGCATACACATGAACACACACATACACACACACAGATAACTGAATAACCCCAGGAACATAGATTCTAGAAAGTGTAGCATAGTAATTATAAAGATAAATTTTGGATGTTTATTATACCTTTCCTATGTTTAATGACAAGTTCATATTATTTATGTATTGAACTGGCTTTGATATAGAATAGAAAGAGGGAAAGTTATGGGGGCATGTGAAAAGAGAGGAAAGTAGCCCCTAGCCCAGTAGTCAGGTTGAAGACTCTGCCAGTGGAGAAATGAGAACTCCAGCACAATTAACAACTGCTTAAGGTGAAGTACTTCCTCCCTTCCCAGTTGTAAGCCTGCAATTTTCTAACAATCTCACCGGAACTCTAAATTGTAGGAAAAGTATATATACTAAATTCCTTATGCAACCCTAGTGGTTTCTTGTGTACTTAACAGATTTTACTTCCATCAAGGCATCTCCAGAGCCACCCTATAATCACACCTATCAAAAAGAGAGAAAAGGCAGGGGAAAGATTTCTTAGCAACCTTTTGGGATGTAGAACTTGAGAGTCACCAAAATGTTACATGCTGCCAATGCTGAGATGCTTAACTGTGACATTCTCTTAAAGGAGTCCACACCCATGCTCTCTGGTATGCTTTCATTCTCTAAGTGACCCTTCTGTATTCTAGCCCTTGTCTTAAAATGCCATTAATAAAATCTTCAACTCTGCATTATCCCACCTCCTCATGAAATCATTTTCAGTATGAAACCATGAATCCAGGGTTTAGTGTAAGTCCTTAAAAGTATAGAGGAACTTCTTAGGCTGTTGAAGGTGACAATGTGAAACCATGTCTCAGTCCCGTCACCACTGACAGCTGATAAACTTCTTAAATGCTTAGCAACTGATTCCCATGTCTGATATCAGCCAAGTACCTTGTACCACTGCATGACTGAGCCCTCCCACATCGGGACCCAGTCCTCTTGCATATGTCTCCACCAAGCTCTCCAGACTGTCTTGCTGCTGGTAAAGATAACCTTTTGACATTAAATCCCATTTCTTGGGATCCACATTTTCCTCTCTTAGGGCTTAACCATTTACTTTAGTATACTGTATCCCTTAGCATTTCCCTTAGTGTCTCTTATTGGACCCTCTAGACATGTGTTGAACAGAAGGTCACTTGTGTGTGCCATTTGGTTGAGATACACCTCTATCATTTTTATTTAGAAATCAGCACCCACTCATGTTCAGCTACCAGTGAGCATTCACCATGGTGGGCTTTTTTACCCTCTTGATTATAGTAATAAACATTCTTTTGCTGCTCAAAGTCTTTCATGTGGAAGATTATGCTTCTCAAGCCTTGCAAATTCCATCAATGGAACAACCAGCATCCAAGGCTTGTTTTATTTCATGTTCTTTCCTGTCCCTCTCAAATGCTGCACACCGCAGTTAGCTCACCATAATTGATCATCAGGGTGATAACATCTTTGATGATAATGCTAAAGTGCGACTATGCTTGTGTTAAGGTGAGACAAAAGATTATTCGTTTGTTCTATATTTATGATTTGTGTTCTCATTTCTTCAGCTCTTACAGTGAAAGTATAGACTCAATGAGAGCCTGGGGACTTCTTACTGAAAACTCTACAATTTCTGTTTCATGAATAACCTTTGGGTAACATTTCTGCATGGAAAATTGTGAAGAGGATAGATGGATGAGGTGGAAATATAGATGGGTATGAAGAGGAAGGTGGAAAGACTAGAGGGAAGTGGATTATTAGAAGACAACTACTTGATAATGATGACCAAAGATGAAGATTCACCCAAGCCAGTACATTATGAAATGAGATATATTTGAATAAATTTCCAAAAATTACTTTAAAAGTTTGTATATTTTGGTTT
This sequence comes from Dipus sagitta, assembly GCA_036346955.1. Lineage (NCBI taxonomy): Eukaryota > Metazoa > Chordata > Mammalia > Rodentia > Dipodidae > Dipus > Dipus sagitta. Next base: position 132,991,688 of record CM070772.1, on the reverse strand, counting down.
TTTTGTTTTCCTCCATAGTTAGGTTCTTGGTATGTAGCCTAAGCTGGCCTTGAACTCACAATAATGCTCCTACCTCAGCTTCCCAAGTTCTGGGATTACAGGTGTAAGCCACCATGCCCAGCTCATAACTAATTTTTTTTTTTAAAAAAGAAACTCTGTGTTTCAGAATTTCTTGCCAGTCTATGTTCACTCTCTGAGTGACAAAATAAGGATATGAAATCAAATAAGTCTTTACAATGCCATCCTTGATGGAGAGCCTTAGGGAACGTCCAAAAGTGTTAAAATTGCCCAGGAACTTTGTACTGTCTCTTGTGCTCCCAGGGTGATGATGAATTCTCTGAAGGCAATTGCCCCTATGTTCTATGAAGCTGGTGTTCCAGTAGGGACAGCCAAAAGAGGCCTGAACATTGCACTTTCCGTACCCTCATTATTTATCTCCATCAGCCCTTTCTCATTGAATTACCAATGATGACACATCCATGTGCTCTGGTGTGACTCACGGCTCAGCTCTGTTCTTAGAAATGCTTAGACCTCTTTTTTCCTGGGCTGTGATTTTCCTGCTGTTCTTGGCTTGTGCTGGTTCTCCTAGCTCTACAACCATCATCCCCATTGTATGTTCTGCTCTGTGTCTGACCAGGCCCTGTGCATGGAAATGTGTTCCCATCAGTCTTGGCTGACTTCAGCTGGTGATGAGGGTGGCATTGCTTTATGGAGGTGAAACTCTACCTTGCTCATCCCTTTCCTCTGCTCTTCTGGCTGCATTCCAAACAGGGGTTCAGCTCCATTCCTATTGCCGCTCCAGGAACCAGATACAGGAACCAGAGCATGAAGGTACTGCAAAGGGGCTCATGGCAGACGGAGATGTGGGGTCCAGAGTGTACATAGCAAGAAGGGAGTGCAGAGAGCTCAGAGAGAACTAAAATGCCCTTGGGCCCACACATGAGTATAGGCAGGGCTGACCCAGGGACAAGACAGGTGAGAGACGGTGGGCATTGGGGCCCTGCAGGTGTGAAATGTCTGTACTGGCTGTGGACTCTTCCCAGTGCACAGGAGAGTAATGGGGCTGAATGGCCCAGGGCTTGGGCATACAGATGAGCATGTGTCCTTCCAGAGTGGTGTGAGCATGGTACCAGGGGAGGGTGTGTTGGGTCTCATGCTCCCTGCCAGGTCATGAAGATCCTGCTGTTCTGCTTCTGGGCTCCAGTGGCAATCAGTGGTCTGTATTATGAGGGTGGCAGTTTTCCTCATTCCCGGCAAGTGCCTTTAATCACTGGGCAATCTCTTCAGTCCTACTTCTACCACATATCAGCTTTATGGCCCTTTCAAGCACCCCTTTGGAGCCTTCCTTCAGGGGATTATCTTGTTCCTTGAACAGACTATCTCTTCCTTTGGCCTAGCCATTGAGCCCTGGCTTGAGGGAAACCCAAGGTCCTGTGGTTCTATGTTCACACAGGAGTGTAGACATTCCTCCAGCATATGTCCTCTGCTTGTACAGGAGGCTGCTGGCAGGGCATTCCATCTCACAGTGTCCTGGCAAAGACAGAGGAGGGGTACCTCCATGACATAGCTCACTAGCAAGCCATGACCTTGTCTTCCTTCTGTGCCCCCAGGAGACAATCTCAGAAGACCACAATCAGAAATCAAGACATTTCCCAGGGTGTGGGGTGTGGCTACTCAGGTTTATCCACAGCTCTGATTACAGACCATATCACATTGTAAAATTAAATTAGCCATGTTACCAGCCCAGTGCTGGAATTCATTTTTCTGTTGATGGAAAGTCTGTAGTTTTACATTAGTTATAAGGGAAATTTCAGGTTGCTTATGGTAGGTTTGCCCACAAAGACAAACTGTGAAATGACTTATGCCCCTAAAAACGAGGGATGAGGGAAGTGGCTCTTAACAGTGACTATTTCTGATGACTTACTGGTAACTTTTTTGACTTCTATTGAATTTGGTCTTTATCTGAAAAGAAGCAAATGTGCAAAGTTAACGGGTAGATTAAAGAAGAAATTGGAACATTTCCACTAAAATGAGGGTGTTTATATTATTTTTTTCCCCTTTTCAAACTCCTTTCTCCTTGCTTTCATGCCTGAAAGGGAAATTCCAGGATACAGGAGCTAATGAGATGATTGAAAATTATTATGCATTTTAGTGGAAATTGACAAATGATTCCTGTTTTAATTTTATTCTACATCTGTGATGGTTAATCACGAAAACTTGACAGAATTTAGAATCGCCTAGGAGGTATATCTCTGTGCATATCCATGAGGGATTTTCTAGATTAGGTTAACTGAGATGGAAAAACCTATTCTAGCTATGGACAGCACCATTCCATGGACTGGAGTCCTTGACTTAATGAAAAGGAGAACATGAGCTGGGCACAAGCATTCATCTCTCTCTGGTTCCTAACTGTGGACCGAACATGACCATCTGCTCCATGCTTTTGTTGCTGTAATGTACTATATTCCTTGAACTTCAAGCCAAAATAAACCCTTCTGCCACTCAGTATTTTGTGACAGCAAGAAGAAAAGTAACTAATACAACATCAAAGGAGGGCACATTTTCTACTAGTATCTACCTGTAATGGCCTTTTTTTTTTTAAGTGTGAAAAGGCTATGATGAGATTCTATCTCTGAAGCCCCATATAGTTGAAGCCACAAATAGAGACCTCAGAGGGTTACAAATGATCTTTTGGTATCCATGGGGGCTGGGTTCCAGGACCCCTTTTGGATACCAAAGTCCACAGATATTTGTCTCCCTTATATAGAACCTTTGCACAGGTGAAGGAAGGTAGCAACAGGAGCCTATAGCATGAGATATATGCTTTATGCTTTTATTCATATCCAGGTAACTTTAGACTTCCTACCTACTAAAATGTAAGTGCTGTGTAAATGGTTGTTGTGCTGCATTACTTAAAGACTAAGACTAATAAGAAAAAAAAGGCTCATCTGTTCAGCACAATACAATTAATTAAAAACTTTTTTTCAAGGCAAGGTTGGTTCAATCCACAGAAGCAAAACCCATGGATACAGATGGCCAACTGTGCTTTTGAAAACTCCCAGAGAGCAGGAAGGGCAACAGAAACTGTAAAGAGATTTGACAAACCCGAAAGGTATGCTGCTGAGGAGATGAGGCCAAAAGCCTGGACCCGGGCATCAGAAGAGTTGTCAGCTCAAAGCATGGGTATCTCCTCTATGAAAACAGGCAGATGGATAGATCAACCTAGGGGCAAAGACACTTTCAACCTGTGAATGACAGGGTTGTTATAAAGCATTTTTGGATGCATGAGACATTTGGGGAATTAACTTCTAAATCTAAAAACTAAAAATAATGAAATGAGAAAAGGTGACTTAGAGCTATAGTTTTCTGGGCGAGAAAACATAATTATCAGACTCTCAAGTGATCTTTTATTTTTAAAACATAGTTTATTGCCTAAGTCATATATTTATGTTTTGTGACAAAAGTTAGAGATGGAGAAAAATATCAGTCACCTGTATTTGTAATGATTCGGTGAGTTGATGTGATAAACTGTTCACAGGCTTCAGCTTGTGGGAGCTGGACTGATTTTCTTTCTTAATTTTTGGTTCTTTCAGACTCCGAGTACTGATGGTAAATGACAAGGCAACTCTGTGACACAGCTTTGGAGTGCCAGGCACAAAAGTCTTCCTCTCCCTGGTGCAGTGAAATGCAGGCAGTGTGCAGCCAGGAACACTAGGGTACCTCTAGACAGCAATCAATTCTAGCTTCTAGCTTGACTGCAGAATTCAAAGTATTTCATGGTTGCTAAAGGACACTCACAGCCTTGAGTCCCCTCACATCAGGAAGCGCCTCACTGACCCAGAGACATAGGGATGTCCAAAGAAGAATCAAAGCTAGACCTCTCACTCAGTAGGTACCTAGCATAGCTTTACTCCAGAAAGTCCTCTGGAGAGTCCCTAAAGCCAGACAATGGAGAAGCGCTAGTGTTTGAAACTTGCATGTCCCCCAAAGTCCCATATATTGAAAGCTTGGTCCCCAGCTAGCAAACCATTAGTAGGTGGTGGAACCTTTAGAAGGAAGTTAGGTCACTGGAGCTACACCCTTGAAGGGGGTCCCTGTTCTTTGTCTTCCTTTCATTTCCCAGCCACTGTGAGGCGACAGCCCTCTCTATCACATGTTCCCCTCCATGGCATGTTATGCCACCACAGCTCCAAAGCAGCAGGACCAAGTAACCACAAATTGAAGCCTTTCCCCCTATTAAATTGATCTTCTCAGCTGTTTTGTCACAGTAATGGAAAGCTGACTAAGGCAAGAAAGCTCATCCAGCCCTCCGTCCCAGAAAGACCACTGAAATCTTCTACCACAGAGTAAACAAACTTACAAGGTAGGAAGAAGTCCTGGGCATGGTGGTGTGTGCCTGTAGTGCCAGCACTCAGGAGGATAAGACGGGAGGGGTGCTAGTTTGAGCACAGCATTAGCTGCATAGCAAGACCATGTTTCAAAAATAAAATAAAATAAAACTAAAGAAAACAAAATTTGAAAGAACTAGACTGGCTAAGGATCTCAGGACTCAGGCAATGACAGTGTGGTTTTCCTGGGGCTTGCTTTTGACTCCTATTTATCATGCGGTGAATGTCACGGAAGTTTTTAATTCAGAAACAAGTCTAAGTACATGAGTCCCAAGAAAAGGCTACTCTGTCTAACCACAGGCCAAATAAAGGGTGGCCTAGCAGAACAGAAAATGTTTGAACAATACTGGCCCTAACCACTCCTCTACCCAGCAGCAGTGAGAAGCATTATGACTGCCATACTAGGGTGATGTTAGTGAGGCTGAGCAGAAACCTGGACCTCCATCCCTGACCTAGAAGTGGTGCATGCTATTCCTCCCTTCTGCACTTACAGTTCAGAAGGTCTCAGAGTGGAGGGCGCTGGTTTGGAAAGGATGCTACTAAACCTACACAGGAAGTCCTGAGTAGACCCAGGTGACCCACACATGAAGCTGATCAGAATTTGCACAACAGAAGATTTGGGAACTATGCTATGGAATCACACTCAGATTTTCTTATGTGCCTAGAGGTAGGTAGCACACAAAGCAGACGGGAGCTGTATGTTAAGTATAAACAGGTGACACTTGCTAACACGGAAATTCTAAATAGGACTCAAGGGTCTCATAATATAAAATCAAAATGTCCATAGCATTATTTTATTTATCGATGTTCAATTTTTGTTTATTTATTTAAATGAGAGTGGTGAGTATGTGTCTGTGTGCATGTGTGTGTGTACTTGTGCATCCACACACATGCACACATTTATATATGTATGGATATACCAAGGTCTCTTGCTACCTGAAAGAATTCCCATTCACTTTATGTGGGTGGCTAGGGAATTGAACCCAGGCCAGCAGGCTTTGTAAGCAAATTTAACCATTGAGCAATCTCCCAGCCATTTATTTATTTATTTATTGTTTTGATTTTTAGAGGTAGGGTCTAACCCTGGCTGACCTGGCACTCATTCTTGTAGTCGCAGGCTGGCCTTGAACTCATGGCCGTCATTCTACGTCTGCCTCTCAAATGCTGGGATTAAAGTTGTGTGCCGCCATACCAGGCAAAATGTTTTTATTTATTTATTTATTTCCATGTGTATGTGTGAATGCTCCAGGGGCCTTTTGCCACTGCAAATGAACTCCAGATACACATGGCACTTTTTGCATCTAGCTTTAAGTGGGCACTGGGGAATTGAACCCAGACAGATAAGCTTTACAAGAAAATGCCTTCAACCACTGAGCCATGTTCTTAGCCCCAGGACACAATTTTAAAAGCATCAACCAAGGACTGGGAAAGCTACCACTGAAAAAAAAAAACAGCACATGTTGGATTTTTTTTGAGAAGGAGTTTTAATCAGCCCTCAGAAAAGTGCTTCAATAATCAATTAGAAACACTCTTGAAATGAATTGAAACATATAAAATCTCATAATAGAAAAGAGCTGTAAAGTGAAATGGAAATTATAGAACTGAAAAACTTAATAATAAAAATAAAAACTCATTGGGTTTGTTTAATAGAAAAGAAGATGTAAAAGATGTAATAGAGAAGAGTCTGTGAACTTGAAAGATGAATACAAATGACCCAGTTTTGACAGCTGCCAGAAAAGAGAGTGAGAAAAGAAAAGATTTAGCTGGGTATGGTGCTGCATGCCTTTAATCCCAGCATGTGGGAAGCAGAGGTAGGAGGATCACCATGAGTTTGAGGCCACCCTGAGACTACATAGTGAATTCCAGGACAGCCTGAGCTAGGTGAGACCCTACCTCAAAAAAAAAATTAATACAGTCTCTGGGAATCTGTTGACAAGAGCAAAAGATCTAATACTTGTGCTGCCATCAAGATTCTAGGTGGAGCAAAGAAAAGAAATACTTGAGGATGCAGTGGCTTAAATGTCTTTCAACTTGGCAAGAAGCACAAACCTCTAGGTTCAACAAGTTAAACTCCAAACAGGATGAACTCAACAAATTCTTGCCTAAGCATATCACAGTCAAATTTTAGAAAGCAAAGACATAGGAAAAACACATAGATAGAAGTGACAGTTTATAGCAGAACATTACATTCCAATAACAGTGGCTTTTATCTACTGAAATTGTGGAAAGAACAAAAGAAGTAACACATTTTTTGTAGTGCTAAGAACTGTCAACTCAGAATTCCATATCCAGCAAAATGATCCTTCATTAATGAAAAGAAAAGGGCATCCTCAGGTAGAGGAAAAGCAGGGGAGTTTGTTAGCAGACTTGCCCTGGAGGAATCAGTAGTTTTCAAACACAAAGGAAATAACATAAGGAAAGCCAGAATAACAGATAGAAGAAATAATAAAATGAGCAAAAATAGAATTTAAAATACCATTCTTCTCTGTAGTTTTTACAATTAAGTTGATAATTGAAGCAAGAATTATGACATCATTTTCAATGAACATATAACATATTTTTAACCTGAATATATATATCTAGAGGAAACATTTAAGATACTGGTATTATAAAGCATGTAGGGAGCCTAAAGACACCTTATATGGAAGTATTATTTCTACATTTTGCCTGAAGTGATAAAACAGAATCAACTGTAGAGTGTAAAAAATAATGTGTGCATATTTTGATATGTAAAGCAACTACTAAGAAAATCATTAAATGAGATATACTTAAATATTTCAAGTAAGTAAAATTAGAATGTTGTCTTAATTGACTTAACATATCTGTGACAAAATACCTGAGAAAAATAACTTAAGGAAGTGAGGGCTTATTTTGGCTCAGGGTTTCAGAGATTTCGGTCCGTAGTCCTTGACTTTGCTGATCCAGGGCTATGATGAGACAGAACATCATGGCAGCAGGAGCATCAGGCAGGGATACTCACCACATCACAGACAGGAAGCAGAGAAGAGAGAATACAGAAAAGTGGTCATGGCAAGATTCAGCTCTTTAAGGATATGGTTCAGTGACCTACTACCTCCATCTGGTGTTCACTTCCTCCTACTTTTCACCACCTCCCAATGCCATTGTGTTATGAATCATTCAAGGGATCCATCCACTGATTAGTTTAGACCCCTCAGGGTACAATCACTTCCCAAAAGCCTACAAACTGGCAACCAAGCTCCAATGAACCTGTGGAAGACATTTCATATTCAAACCATAACATCTATAAAGTATTCAACTCACAAGAAAAAAAAAAAGAAAGTGAAAACAGCAACAAGAAACAGAGAGAGAAAAAAAGAAAACCATCAAACTTACTGACTCAAGTCCTGATAGACCAGTAACTACATCAAATGTAAGCCATCTAAATTCACTAGGGATTGGTAGAGTGTATTAAATAGCATGGCCCAACTACATGCTGTTTGCAAGAAACCTGCTTCCAATAAAATGGCCCAGGTAGTTGAAAAGTGAAAGAAGAATATAGTTGTGACCTGAGAGGCAGGGTGAAAGTTGAGTTTGAAGGCTAAGTCACAAAATCAGAGTTGTCATTAAGTTTAAAATCTGTCAGAGGGGCAATTCTGAGCTTTCATTACTAGAGTTTGACACTGTGCATTCAGTGATCATCATTGCCCACACAGCTTCAGGTCATTATTATATGTCATTGGTAAGGAATACTTCCCTAAGACCAGGCAGCTAGTAACTAAGGGGTCAGGGACAAGTATCAAGCACAGTCAAGTACCAAGCACTCCATTCCTGGCAAGACAAGTGCAAAGAGTAAGGGGACCCACAGGTTAGGACAGCAGAATTCTGCCAGGTTGTCGGATTTTTAGTCTGGCTACATCTTGAAACCGTGAGCCTGAGTCTAACTGCACCTCTTGCTTCCTCTGTCCCAGTGTTCACATTCACAAGAAATCCCAAATATTTAATGGTTCTAAGAGCTTTTTGTTTAAAAATCTTCATGGTAATGATATTGTGCTTACATATTTTAAAAAATAACTCTAACATTTTTTATACACTTACTTCAGTATTTATAAGCAAAATGGTTTGATGTCTGAGGTTTGCTCTGAAACAATGCAGCATGTGTGGGGACTGGAGGGTATAGATGAAAGATATTATCCACAATTTACTGCTGTGGGAAGCCAGTGATTGGTTCATGTGGGATATCTAATTTCTCTACTTTTGAGTCTATTTGAAACTTTACTTTATAAATTTTTTTAAAAAAATAGTCCACAAAGATAACCTAGAATCTTGGTGTGGTGGCACACACCTTTTATCCCAGCACTTGGGAGGCAGAGGTAGGAGGATCGCCCTGAGTTTGAGACTACCCAAGTGAATTCCAAATCAGCCTGGGCTAGAGCGAGACCCTACCTCATCAACCCCCCCACCAAAAAAAAAAAAAAAACCAATAGGTAACCTAGAAAGAAAACAGCAGTTGTGTAAGAATCTCAGTCAGGTCAGGGGCCCACAGGCTGGTGGGGGAGCTGCTGCTGCTGCTGGGCTGACACATGCATTTGATTTGGAATGTTGCTAACCATGGATCAGAAGCAATTTTCTCACCCTCCAGTGCAAGGCCCTGGATGCCAGAAGCCCAGGCCCAAGAAGAGCTGCAGGGATAGAGGGATTCCTTGTAAGAGGCCATTCTCTTTAAGGAGCTGGTGATCCGAGATGGGCACCTCCCACCAAGTGGACACCATGGGGACCATGGTGGACCCCTATTCTGTGCTAGCTACATCGTATTCCAGCTTTGTCTCTCCCACTTTGCCTTGATCCACCTGCCACAGATATTGAATTGCTTCATCTTTCCACATTCGGTTCCCAATCCGTCCTTTCTTCCGGATGTGCTGGAATGCCCTCTCCCAGCTGCTTTCATGAAAGCACACATCTTTCAAGTTCTTAAACAATGATTTCTGAGATAGCGACTCACCAAAACTTTTTCTCCTAATTATTTACATAAGTAGTGTTGAGTTCCATCACAGTTCCTTCCTCACACACTCCTCTATCAAACTGCCGACCCATTTGCTTTTCATTATGGTGAAACTGCAAGGCCCTGTATGTTACTGACTTTTGTTCCTGGTATTTCAGCCTGGCGCAGCATGACCTGGGCTGACAGGACCGTTGCCAGGAGCCAGAGTCTTGGTTCCTTGACTCAGCGGTAGCTTTAGGAAATGTGCTGATCCACTCCTGACAGATGCTCTGGAAAGGAGAGCGGCCTTAGCCATAGAACAGGTGAGAATGGCCAGCTGTGGGTTATCTACTCATCTACATCTCACTCTCTGGATCCCCACACAAGGAGCTCCTCACCTGGACCCGAAACATCCAGCTGCTCTCCTCCTCCATACCCAAGTGATCAGGCTCACCCACCCCCGGCCCCCGCCCCAGCTCCGTCCAGTATGCAACAGCCACCCGCTCAGTGCTGGTGGCTTAACAGGTTACTCCATGCCCCTTCCCTTTTGCACTTAAGTCCTCTGGTCCAAAGGGTAAATATCATAGGCATTTGGCACCTTTGGAAGCTAACAGAAGAGATATTTTGTAGACTGTGTGGTGCTGCCTATCAGTCCACATGGGCTGCTGCAGGGATCTGGGTTCTGGTTACGAAGCAGCCAGTGAACTGCGACAAAGGAGACCTTTGGCAAGTCAGAAGTCAGCTCTAGCTAGCTGATGAAGACTTCATGAAGAAAGGGCTCTTGTATGCCTGCAGGGAAGGTCACGCCTCTTTGAGATGGCTGAGTGAACACCCCCGAGCTGGATTTGTTATAGGGGGTTTCTAAACGATGTGGCCTCCTGACTCAGTTCTACAACCTAGGGTGAATTCCCCTCCATTTCACACCATCTGGACTCTTTTAAGAGGAGAGACCCCGTTGAGAAAAAGACAATTGACTCCAGGCCCTTCCTGGGTACACACTGGGAATTTGGTTGGAGAGCTCATAGCAGCATCTCAGTGAATGTCTTTGGAGAGATGGAAATTCTTACCCGGAGGAGTGTGGGTAAATTCTGCAGCCCACCATGGATGCCAGGATGCCAGGATGCCAGGAAAGGTCTCTCACTGGCTCCCTCTCCAGTTTCGGCCTCCTGACGTCAGTCAAGGTTTTTACTGGCCTAGAGACCTTGGCCATGGGCCCAGAAAGCATCATTGTGGACAGCCCAGACCTAAGGCTGATGGCCCAGATAATTGAACAATCTGGGCCCAAATGCCAGTTTCCAAACCAGAGATTTCTGTGCAGCTTGACCTGTCATTTAAGCCAGATGGAAAAGCCATTTATCCCATTGCCTCTTTATAGTGTAGCCTGCTCTCTTACAGCTAATTATACTCAAGAAATCACTCAACTGTAATTTTAGGCATCAAATGTTCACAGTGAAAAAATATATGAATCTTATAGACTCTGCTCATCAACAAATAACATATAAGTAAGCATTCTAAAGTGCACTTTTGTTTTTCCTGCATCAAAAAATTACCAACCCATTGACAAAAATTTAGATCTTCCTGTCTTAATTTACATACACTAATAGACTTCTCTTCTGAACAGATCTGAGTTTTTACATATGCTTAGAGTCTGGTAACACTCACTGCAGGCAGAATTTATAACAGTTCTAACATTCCAAGGCCTCGTGTTGCCTCTTTGTAGACAACAAGCCCTCCTTCTGCCTTTAACCCATGGCATCCACTTATCTCTCCTCTACAACTCTAATTGTTTCTTTTTCAGAATGTCATACAAACGGAGTCCTGTGGTAGGTATATGTTTGAGAATGACTTCTTTCACCCACCATAATGTCTTTGAAATCCATACAAATCATGATGTGTATCAATAGTCTGTTCCTTTTCATTGCTGGGTAATATTCCATTGGGCTAGTATGCAAGCTTGTGTGTTCATTTATACATTGACAGAAACTGTGCCTGTTTCCACTTTTCTGACAATCACATGTAATGCTGCCATAAACACTCATGAACAGGTTTTTGTGTGGATATATTTCATTTCTCTTCAGTGAATATGACTCACTGTTAAGAATGATGTTAGTTGAGCAGGGCGTGGTGGCGCACGCCTTTAATCGCAGACTTGGGAGGCAGAGGTAGGAGGATCGCCGTAAGTTCGAGGCCACCCTGAGACTACATAGTGAATTACAGGTCAGCCTGGGCTAGAGTGGGACCCTACCTCAAAAAAACAAAAAAACAAAACAAAAAAAAGAATGATGTTAGTTGTAGATTGTTTCCTGCCTATGTTTTATCAGGCTGAACAAATTCGCTTCTATTGTTTTTTTCTAAATTTCAGGGAACAGAATCTTAAAGATGAAATTTCTGAACTGGTTCTAGGATTTCTATAATTGGCTCTGTGATCTCATTATTTTTAAAAATACTAATGTCTGGGCTGGAGAGATGGCTTAGCGGTTAAGCGCTTGCCTGTGAAGCCTAAGGACCCCGGTTCGAGGCTCAATTCCCCAGGACCCACGTTAGCCAGATGCACAAGGGGGCGCACGCATCTGGAGTTCCGTTTGCAGTGGCTGGAAGCCCTGGCGCACCCATTCTCTCTCTCTCTCTCTCTCTCTCTCTCTCTCTCTCTCTTTATCTGCCTCTTTCTCTCTGTCTTTCGCTCTCAAATAAATAAATAAAAAATGAACAAAAAAATACTAATGACTATTTCTGGTTGCAAACTTAGCAGTGATATGGGACTAGGGAGATGGCTCAGGAAATACGAACTCTTGCTGTGCAACCATGAGGGCCCAAGTTATATCTCCAGCACCCATGTAATAAACTGTTTGTGGCCATAGGAGGATCACTGGGATTTGCTGAAGCTTGCTGGTCAGCCAGTCCAGCCTAAAAATGGAGAAAATCCTCGTTCCAGTGAGAGACCCTGTTTCAAGGAAATAGGGCAGAAAAGCAATAGAGGAGGACAACAGGACCTCCTGTAGCCTCCAAAGTCATGCATACATATGCACATACATAGACGCCACATCACCCCCCCCCCCACACACACCAAAAATGAGCAGTGGTGGTCCATGGAGTGAGCTAGTAATATCCCCATTGGGTCCTTACTCTTAACTTCTAAGAAGCAAGGACCCCAGTGACTATGCACATGACACTTTCCAACATTTTTCTTAAACTGACCAACACAGTTAAAGAGACTGGCTGGTTGCTCCTGAAGTTGCCTGACAAAGTGTGTCTAATAATAATAACAAACCAAACAAAAAATCTAGTAAACTGAGGGATTCCAGTCCCAGTTCAAATGCTCAATTAATGACCCAAAGGCTTCTAAGTCTGGCCTTAATGACAGTCCTATCATCCATGGCTAAATGGCAGAATGCTGAAAACCAAAACTCAGAATTGTAGCTTGCCAAGCGGCTAATTCATGCTGTAAATCGAATTCCCTGCCCAGAGAGTGTTGACTGCTAGGAAAGACACAGGATCCTGAGAGTTCCAGTATGGAATGTGTGAACCCCACAGAGCACACTGGAGATATTGAACTCCTCAATTCTGGCATGGTTTTCTTGTCAGTTGAAGGGACCTCCCTCTCCCAGTACAAGGAGTCTCTCCTCCCCAGTCTGACAGCATTAACACTGCAGGGCTTACGGAAACTATAATGACCTCCCCGGAGGCAGCTGCCTTGAAGACAGCCCTTATTCTATTCAGGATCCATGCCCACCACATTTGTTTCTAAAGCTACAGAAAGAAGTCCCAATGGGTTCCTAAAAGTAGGGCACAGAGGAAGTGTGCCACACTTCCAAAAGAACTACCTGAGTCTTCTAATTTATGCAGAGACCATCCTGGTGACATATGGAGCATGGCTATGGGATAACCACGACAGGAACATAAGGTGGGATCAGGATTGCCTGGCAGCTTGACTGAAATGCAGCTAATACGTGGCCCAGCCTGCACTATAGGTTCACAGGGAGTTCCCTACATGCAGGTGACAGAGAAATTGAAGACATGAGCGAGTCTGCAGATGGCTCTGTGTGATACACTACAGCTCTCCAGTCCTTTTTGGGAACTGAAGTCGATGAGGGGAAACCGTCCCAGTCAGAAACACAGTGAACAGTGCACCAGAAGGAGAAGTGGCCAGATGTGCAACTGTGTGCCTATTCATACAATGCACTCAATGGTTTGTCTGCGTAGTTACGGACTTGAAGGAAAACTGTGACAAGGAAGTATGTGAATAGATTTCTCTGTGTAGGTGAAAAATGCAAAGATATTTGTGTCCTATGTCAGTGCCACCAAAGAGTAACCTCAATAGAGGGGATTAGTGATCCATGGATCTAAAGGCTAGTTCTATAGCTACCCAATGGGGTCATGGATAAAATGGCTATGGTGGCAAGGGTGGATGTTGCATTGGAGTCCAGTGATTTGGGCTTCTGCTCATCAGGACATGATTGTAGAGGCCCTCCCTGAGCCTCTAGGGTGATCAGACAGCCAGCCATTGGCAGGATCACTTTAGATGGCTTCTGTCATTAAAGGGAAGGCATTGATACAAGTTGCTCTCCTGTCATGAAATGTTTTTGTGGAAATGACCATCCATAGACTCATGGTATATCATAGCATTGTATTTACTCAGGAAACAAACATCACAGCAAATGAAGTGCAATGGTGGCCTATGTTCATGTGAATCCTCAGTCTTCCCATGCTTACCATCCAGAAGCAACTGGATTAATAGAATGGTACAGTGGCCTTTTAAAAGTGCAATTCTAGAGCTGGAAAGATGGCTTAGTGGTTAAGGCGTTTGCCTACCAAGCCAAAGGACCTAGGTTCGATTCCCCAGGACCCATGTTAGCCAGATGCACAAGATGGCTCATATATCTGGAATTTATGTTCAGTGGCTGGAGGCCCTGGCATGCCCATTCTCTATCTGCCTCTCTCTCTCTCTCTCCGCCTCTTTGTCTCTGCTTCTCTCTCTCTCAAATAAATAAGTAAAAATAAAAATTTTTTAAAAAGCACAGTTCTAGTGCCATCTACATGATATTATCTTTCAGGGTTGGGGCAAAGTTCCCTAGCAGGCTGCCTGTGGTTTCAACATATGATATGTTTCTCCCATAGCCAGTATCCAGGGGCCCAGGAATCAAAAGGTGGATGTGGAATCAGTCTAACTAACCACTAGAAAAGAAGTGGCACCCTGCTCTCCTGACCTGTAGGTGTTTGTTCCAAAGACATACCACTGAAGCCACTGAGCTTGGGGTTAAGGCTGGCTCTTCATGCCTCTAAATCAAGAAGCAGAGTAAATACTACTGTCTGTGCTGGCTGGGGTGGCCAATCTGGACTACCACGGGGAAGTGGGACTGCTGTTCCCCAGTGGAAGTAAGGAAGCGTATGCTTGGGATACAGGAGATCCCCTAGAGTATCTTTTGTTATTATCAAGTCCGAAGATTAGAGTAAATGGAAAACTAGAGAAACCCAATGTAGGCAAGACTAACAATGGCTCAGATCCTTCAGGGATGAAGTTTGTGGGTCACCCCACCAAGTTAAGAACCATTGCCAAGCCAGGCATTGTGGCACACACCTTTAAATACAGCACTTGGGGGGGGGCTGATGTAGGAGGGTCACTATGAGTTCCATGTCAGCATGGGCTAGAATGATGCTCTTTGAAGGCAAAGGGAATGCAGAACAGGTAGTGGGAGAAGGTAGCTAGAAATAGAAGTTACATCTATGCAACTGGTTAGATAGAAACCTAGAGAGCCACGTGTGGTGGCACACGCCTTTAATCCCAGCACTTGGGAGGCAGAGGTAGGAGGATGGCTTATAAGCTTGAGGCTACTCTGAGACTACATAGTGAATTCCAGGTCAGCTGGGCTAGAGCAAGACCCTACCTCAAAAACAAAACAAAACAAACAAACAAAAGAAACCAGGAGTATAACTATGTCTCCTTATTTTGTTATGAATACATTTGTGTGTATGTGTGCACCTAAGAGTCTTTGTTTTCTTGTCTCTTTCACCCACTTAGGTAACTTAAGTTCTAGTGATCTTATAGCTTAGTATTGAAATATTGCTAATTCTACATCTTAGTCTAAGTTATGAGGTATTAAATAGACAAGTAAATACCATTCAAGGCCATCGTATCCTCTTCTGGGTAAAGTGCGTACCTTCAGTTGTGTGCATACAGGAGATGTATGTGGGAGCCAAGTGGATGAGAGGTGAATTTAGGATAGTTAATTTTATATGTCATTTGGAAATGTTTTTGGATATGAGCTGTAAGTAAATTAAATTTCCCTTTCTAATGCATGAAAACCTTGTTTAAGGCCTGAGTAGAGCAAACAGGCTGACCTCACCAAGCAAATTCACTAGTGGCTGCCTTCAAACCTCACCTACACCACTGTCCTTCAGGCTGTGGGTCCACATGTAGATCTGGGTTCCCTGTCCTCTGTCTTTGCCTCAGGATAAATTCCATTTCATTATGATGTATTATTCTCTGTATATAGTGCTATATCCAGTTTGCTGTATTTTATTGAGGATTTGGGGCTCTATTTTTATGGGGATATGGGCCTGTGGTTTTCTTTTTGTGTACTTCCTCTCGCCTGATTTTAATCCAAGAATAACATCAGCCTCCTAAAATGAATTTTGGGATGGTCTCTTCATTTCGATTTTCTGGAAGAGTTTGTGGAGAACTGTAGTTATTTTTCCCTTTCAATACTTTGGCCAATTTCACCAGTGAGACCTGGAGGTTGCCTTTTCAGAAGATTTTGTTTTGTTTAAAACTACAAATTCAATTTAAATATATATATATATAATATATATATATATGTATATATACATATATATATACATATATATACATATATATATATATATGACTATTTATATAATCTATTTACTCTTGACTTAATTTTAGGAGTCTGTGGCATTTAGTTGCTGAAGAGCTGATCATAGTATTCCTTTATTCTCCTTGTGATTCTTTTTAAAACATATCTTTCTTCTCCATGCTGGTAATTTCCTTCCTTCCTCTGTCCTCCCTTTCCCTTCTGCAAGTATCTCAGTTGGTGGTAGTTCTTGACTTGGTGGGGTGACCCACAAGCTCCATTCCTAAAGGTGCTTGTGGGTTCCCGGGTCCTTGCTCCAGCCGGCCGCCTTTCCCCCTAAGGCGTCCCAGGCAACCATGGTGAGTGAGCATGTGACAAAAGAAAGAATCACTCCTGGGAGATAGTTAAACAGCTCTCTCGGTTTATTGTCAGGGAAATGGGTTTATAAGCATCTGAGGTTGCGGGAAGGGTCCTAAGGGAATTGGACATACAAGGTTCCTGTGGAAACATTTATTCCAGCACATAGGCAATCATGGGGGAGGGGGTGTCAGGTGATCTAGGGTCTCAGGGGGATGGGCTGTGTGAAGGTACTGGCTGATAAAGAGTTTCCTAGGCAAGAGCCTAAGTTCAGGTGTGCTGGGCTTGGAGAGGGAGTGGCCTCCTGTAGTCTGGGGGTCCTTAGCCGTGCCTGGCAGCTCAGGCCCATCTCCTGAAGGCTCCAGCCTGTGCCTGGCAGTGCCTGGCAGTTCTGGACTATTAGTCCTGTCTTCTTTCCTCCCTCTCTGTAGTGGTTAATTTCTATTGTCTACTTGGTGAAATCAGAAAGCAAGGAAGAGATGTGCATGTCTCGTGGGCAGGTCTGTGAGGACGTTTCCAGGAAGGATTGAGGGAAGAAGTCTCCCCTCAGGGCGGTGGCACTTCCAGTGGCTCTGTACAAAGGAGCTCCAAAACAGCATAGGGCCTTTAGCCTGGCTGCCCACGCTGCGCGCTGGTACGTTCACTCCCTGTCGGTACCATCCTCTGTGGATATTGGAACCCAGTTTCACGAGCCCTCCAGTGCGGATTGAAGACTGGCGGCTCTCCAGGAATCCTCCAGGCCTTCAGTGCCAGGTTGTGACTGCTGAGGCATCCAGCCTCTTGGACTGAGGAACTCCTGGGTTCTCAGATCCTCCAGCCTGCAGACAGCTATTGTTGGACTGCCCAGCCTATATCTGCAAGCCAATCTAATCAATCCCCGTCATACTATATACCCTTTCTGTCTGTCCTGTTCCTCTAGAGAATGCCAATGTCCATCTTTCCTTCCTTCCTTCTTTCCTTCCTTCCTTCGTTTTTCCTTTCTCCCTTCCTCTCTTCTTCCTTTCTTCCATTCCTCCTTTTTTTCCTATCTGGATATAGATTTATCATTTTTTTGTCAATTTTTCTTGAAAATCACATTTGGTTTCATTGATTTTTATCTGTTGTTTTAATATTTGAACTTTCCTTGATTCCAGCTTTATTTTTGTTATTTCTCTTCTCCTGACTTTGGGCTCCTTTATTATTTTTTTCTTCTGGTTACTTAGATTTTCTAGTCATTTAAAGGTTAAATTATTGGTTGGAGGTTTTTCCTTTTTATATGAATTTAACAAATGAAATTTTCTTCTAAACACTATTAGATGCAGGTCACACGTTTTTATGTTCTATTTTTATTCATCTCAAAATCTCATCTGTCTAATTTCCCTGGAGACTTCCTTTTGGTCAATGGAGTATTTAGAAGTTTTCTGTTTAATTTTTACATGTTTGATAGTTTATTTTTCAGCTATTATTCTGATTTTGATTTCTAGTTTAATGTTGTTATAGCCATACATCAAACTTGAACAATTTAGACTTTTTTGAGTCTAGTGAAGTTAAAGTGTTTTATTTTTGTTTTTTTAAGAATGTCGTCTTATTTTGTGAGTGTTCTCTCACAAAATGCACTTACAAGCATGTGCATTCTTATCTTGTCAGGTGGAGCACTTAAAAACATGTGATGAGGTCAAGTTGGTTGAGGCATTCTTCTGGTATATGTATACCTGATAGTATAAGAGAAAAAGTATCATCTTTTCACATCTATCCAGTTTTGATTTATGTGTTTTGAAGCCCTATTGTTAGAAACATGTTCATTTAGGGTTATTATACTTTCTTTCTTTCTTTTTTTTTTTTTTTTTGAGGTAGGGTCTGGCTCTAGCCCAGGCTGGCCTTGAATTTACTATGTAGTCTCAGGCTGGCCTCGAACTCACAGCAATCCTCCTACCTCTGCCTCCTAAGTGCTGGGATTAAAGGCATGTGCCACCATGCCAAGCTTATTTTTTTTATACCTATGATTTCTTTTAGATTTTTAAAAATAGGAGTTGGGGAGATGGCTCAGTGGCTAAAGGGGCTTGCTTACAAAGCCTGCCAGCCTGAATCTAATTCCCCAGCCACTCATTTAAAAGCCAGTCAGGCATTCCTTTGCAGCAGAGACCCTGGCATGTGAGCACACATGCACACACACAAATAAATAAAATATAAAATGAAAAAATTTAAAGTAATTGAAATATAGAACAAAATCATATTCAAATAAAATAAAAAGCATAAAGATTCTCCCTTTAAAAGTAAAAGCTTATTTTTAATGTATACCCTCATTTCTCCACTGTCTTAAAAGTAAACCTCTAGAAATCACATTACATTATAGGCTGTTGGGACTAAAGTTTGATTAAATGCATGTTTTTCTTTTCTAAATATCTTTTTTGTTTGTATTTGCTTAGCATAGGTCCTCATTTTGGTTGATGTAATGCGTAAAAATCAAGGATAGGTTTTTTTTTTTGTTTTTTTTTTTCCCCTCAGCTTCCAAAGCCACAGTCAAGAGGAGTCAGCTTTCTTTTGCCCTAGCTCACTCCTCGGATGTCTCTCTGTGTGTGTTTACTTCTAAAAGATCCTGACTCCCACGGAATGACCAAGCGCTCTCAAATCGCAGACAACTGCACAAGGTTTGCTATTACCTGTAGCCTTACTGCCAGCTATTTTGAGACAAGTGTTGGACGTATTTCCTAGAGTCCCCTAAGGTGAGCAAGTGGAATGTGTTAGCCACACAGGGATGGGTGGGAGAGGGTTTTGCTCCTGTGTCAGGCTCTGGAAAGTAAAATTTAGAAAACAGACAAAGACAGGCTTTCTTCAGACTTTTGCTAGATGTCGATGGGATCTGGCTTGAAAACGGCATCTGGCTTGAAAACGGCACACTGGACATTTTACATTTCTTCCTGTTACACCAAAGGCAGTTACTTAAGGAAGGTGCTCCTTGGGTAGGAGATTTGAGGCCCAGTGGATTGGCCCTGGAGGAATTCTCTCCAGCTTTGGTGTGCTGAGCCTTCTATAGGTTTCAGCCTCACTGTCCAGAGGCCCTGAGCTGTCAATCCATGTCTCCCTACACACTGGACATCTGCTTCAAGAACCATTCCAATTAAAGGGAAGAAAACTCCCCTGTGGCTGTTTACCAGGTCCCCCATGGACCGTGAAGTGAACATTTGATACTTGCCCAGGGGAGGGATAAACTCTCTTTAGCTCATAGCTGCGTGTTTAACAGGTCCCTGTGTGTTTATTCATAGTGTTCCTGGTTGGTTGGACTTGAGTTTAAGTAACTGACAGCAAGTAATGCCTTCCAGCCTAATATCCGAGGTTCATTCAGAGCCCGTGTATAAAAACTCTTACTATACTTTCCAGGTTGGTTTACCACGCCTATAAATAAACATAACGCCTTTATTCATAAACACCTACTCCCTTCAAACAGTTGGAGCCTGAATTGATGTCCTCGATAAATACTCATTGTGGTGGAAGTGGCCTTCTCCACCCCAGAGACTTCTAGTGACCAATGAGTGCCATCAGTTATTGGTAACCTGGGGTGGCCAGCCATGTTCCCTGCTACATCATTAGGGCCACAGGAAGCTGCCATCTCGCAAATCCTTGGACACAAAGGAAAGCCACAGAACATGCTCTTAAATTTTCCTTTAAGAATAGCTGGGGAGAAATACCCTAAGTAAGGATAGCAATTACCTCATAAGCTCAACAGGCCTTTTGTGTGGTAGGAAAAGGGAAGACGAGTAAAGAAGACCTTGACCGTGAGAGGTGCCAATGTCCTGCTTCTCTGTTGGCAGAGGGTGGCAGAGAGCTTTCAAGTCCACTGGGCAGGATGACCCCCATCCCCAACACACACACACACACACAGACCATCCCAAGATTTGTGGGAGGGCCATTGCATTGCCTGAGACATCCTTACCTACTAGCTGCAGGCCCAGCCTGAGCACAGCTGGAAAGGGCCTGTTCTTACCCTGCAGCCAAATTTCCACCCTGCCATCCTGTCTCCAGATCCAAGTGGAAGATTCAGAGAACATCCTGAACCACCAAAATCTATCTAATCTATTGCTATCAACCTCGTGCAAAATGGCCTCTGGCGGTCACTATGATTGAATAACAGGGCCACAAAGAGGCCACTTTCATGCCATGGTTCACCACACCCGTCCAGATGTGTGTTTTCAAGGACCTTTCCGTTCAGCTCACAGTGTGCTTACCAGGGATTGGTGCTTGTTTCTTGGTTGCCATAAGCATGGGATTGACTTCAGAAACCAGTTTCCCCCTTACTTTGTTTTGTTTTCGACTTGCTTCTTGTTCAACTCATGGAATTGTTTACTCTGCCTTATTTGGCCTTCCGGGAAAATGCTGCAACCCATTCGTGGGGATAAACACAAAAACAAATCCAGTGAGGAAACACACAAAGACACTCGAGACTGTGAAACATGTGCCCATGACTAAGGGGAAGTGGCTTCTAACCTGGCTGCCTTTGATGTGTGTGCCGCGGAGCCCTGAGCAGCAGGGCCGGTCACGCAAGGTCTTCTCTCAAGGCCCAGGACACCCTCCCCAGTGGAGCCCAGGAGATCGCGATGCTGGGAATGGCACCGGGCTTGCTGCTCCTGTTTCGTGTCTAGCACTGTCCAAGGCAGGCAGCTGAGCAGCCCCCCAGGTGGGGACAGTGGCTGATTGTCTGGTCACAAACAAGCCTGCGGGATTGAATGTCATGGGGAAAAGATCAGCGTCTGATCTCCAGCCGCGGTGACCTGGGGCACCTGGAGCCCTGTCACAGGCCTGCTTCCAAGTTTCCAGTTGAGTGACCCAACATGTTTATGTTCCTCACACCTCAAGGGTGGCTGCCCGGCAAGGCCCAGGCGACTGGCAAGCAGAGAGACCTCAGAATCCTCTGATTAGACCCCAGGCTGCAGACCCTTGTTTGTTCCAGGTAAACTGTAGGCAAGTGTTCACCTACAGATACCCAATACCTCCTAAGCGGGTGATGGGACACACACACACACACACACACACACACACACACACACACTTGGGCCATTCTCTTTACAGGTACAAACTTCTTTCCTGGAAGAGACGTTTTTATACCTGCCAGTGGTGTAACTGTAACGATATTACAAAGTAACTAGCAAAGTTCTAAGGTTCCCAACCCATAGAACTATTGAGGAGGATCTGGAGAGATGGCTCAGTGGACAAGGTAAGCATGAGGACTTGAATTCAGATCTCTAGCAACCAGGCAAAAATGCTGGGCATGTTGATGCTTGCCTGGAATTCTAGCACTGGGCAGACAGAGATAAGAAATCTGGGCTGGAGAGATGGATTACTGGTTAAAGGGCTTGATTTCAAAGCCTGCTAACCTGTGTACGATTCCCCAGTAGCCACATAAAGCCAGGTACACAAAGCGGCACATGTATCTGGAGTTCATGTGCAGTGGCAAGAGGTCCTGGTCCACCCATTCTTTCTCTCTCTTCCTCTCTCTCCTAGGAAATAAATAAATTAATAAAAAGAGTAAGACATATTTTTAAAAGAAAGAAAATAATTTTTTTATTTAAAAAAAGGGCTGGAGAGATGGCTTAGTGTGGTTAAGGCGCTTGCCTACAAAGCCTAAGGACCCAAGTTCGATTCCCCAGGACCCATGTAAGCCAGATGCACAAGGTAGTACATGCATCTGGAGTTCGTCTGCAGTGGCTGGTGGCCCTGGCATGCCCATTCTTTCTCTGCTTCTCTCTTCCTTTCTGTCAAACAAATAAAAATAAAATATTTTTTAAAAAGAAAAAATCCCTGAGATTCACATGAGTGAGCTCTTGGTTCAGCAAAAGAGCATAATTTGAAGAAAAAGGTAGAGAACGATTGACTAAGATACTGGATGTCAACCTATGCCTTCCTCCAGCATGTGCACCTGCACACAGGTATGTCCCCCACACTAACACTGCATACAGATGCAAAAGAAAATATTGTAAAGGGGATGGAAAGATGGTTCAGTGGTGGTTAAATGGACTTGCTTGATTCCCCAGTACCCAAGTAAAACCAGACACACAAGGTGGTGCATAAGTTTGGAGTTTCTTGCAATGGCAGGACACCCTGTCATGCCCATACTTTCTCTCTCTCTTTCTCTGCCTCTATCTTACTAAAATAAATAAAAATGAAAAAAAGAATTTATGAAAAGGAAACATTTAAGGAGATGGAAATGCTATTTATCTTGGTTTGATTATTATACATTTTATACATACATGGAATTATTGTACTCTATCCATGAACATGTACAAATATTATATGTTAATTGAAATTTTTTCTTCAGTGCTCGGGATTGGGAAGAGGGACTTGCACAGGCATGTGCTCTACAGTTTTCCCAGCTCAAAAGCCATGTTTAAATATTTTTAAAAGAAGCAAAAGAAAATCCGTTGGTGACTGAGTTTCTTCTCAAAGAACATAAAGCTTATCCCAGAGCACCAACACCTCCCCTATAGGTCTGAAGCAATCTGGTTCCAAAAGCCAGGACTCCTTTGTTTGGAGAGAATATTCTGGAATTTTTCAGCAGTCATTAGAGCCCAAATATGGTGTGTGAAATGCATGAACAGAGCAGAAAACAGCCTCACGGATAGCAATTATGTCCTTCGGATAGCCAGGAGTCTTGGTTTGGGGGCGCCATCTGAAGATTCCAACAACACTCAAACCTACCCCCAACTCCCGCCTCCTTGGGACCACAGTTGACGTTGCCAAATTAACTCTGAGTCCTAACAGATGCTTGGTTTTATAGCTGTTGTTCCTGGACCCTGGACAGCCACGGACTACTTTTTATTTTGCTTCACATTTCCCGGGTTTTGATGCCTAGAATGATTCATTTCGCTAACACTCAGGTCATTGGTGCCTGTGTGAACCCCTCCAGGCGGGGTCTCTCTTCTTCTTGGCCCACCCACACTTGCCCCAGATAGCCGCATGGACTGGCACAAGCCCGGCCCATGCCTCAGCCCCAGTCAAAGCCAGAGCCTCCTCCTTGCTTCCTGTTCTGGCTCTTCTCCCTTTCCCAGGTAGCTCTCCTTTGGGTACAGTAACTGAGCGCATTCTGACTCGGACCCTCAGGGCAGCTTCTGAGACTTGATTTGACATTCATTCGCGAGACGGCTTCACTCTCTAGTTGTGCTGAATACATGTTCATTCTTTCCCCCACCTGTTTGCTTTTTGGGACCTTTATCTAGTATGGCTGCCTTTCTTTGGGAAGGAACACTGAGTACCTTCTCAGACCTCAGTACCCTGTTTAGTCCAGGTGCATAAAGTGGGAGCTATGTGAAGGAACGATCAGGGACAGAGAAGACCTTAGATCTTCGAGAATCGTTTTCCAGGGCCCACCCACTCACTGAACTCCCAGAGTTCAGTTGCACACATGGGCTGCATGGCCCATGCCCATGTGCTGTTAACTTTGGCAGACATCGGATGGTGCAGAGTGGTTTTTTATTTTTATTTTTGATTTTTGCCGCCAGCATTTCTGCCTGGGATTGTAGCTCTGCTTGCCCTGCCTTGTCCTTGAGTTGCCAGGGCAGATAAGCTCCCTGGAGGCAGTGGAGCTAGCCTCTAGTTTTGCTATGACAAACATTGGCGCTTCCCTACTCAGCTTTGTGCTTTCTACCTGTCAATCCTAAAATATGGGTGGTCACAATAAGCAAAGAAAACTCATGAGGAACAGCGGGGAATCAAAAGGGAATGACATTCCTCATTCTGAGCCAGGTATACAAACTTGTCCACCTCTTTTTCTACACCAGCTACCTCTCCATCATTCTCCAGAAACTTGGTTCCCAGCATGACACTTCCTCTTTGATAAGCTCACCCTCTTTCTCTCAGCGGGGTTCTTCTCATGGGCTTTTTTCATTCAGGTCTCTCCTCACTTAAAAAAGGGGAGGGGCTGGGGAGATGGCTCAGTTCATAAAGTAAGGCTGCACAAGCATGAGGTGCTGAATTCGGATCGCCAGCACCCACATAAAAGCCAAGCTTGGCCTGGAATCCTCCTACTGAGGACGCAGTGTCAGGAAGCTCCTTGAGGCTTGCTGGCTAGCTGGTCTGCCCATGTCAGCGAGTCCCAGGTTCAATGAGAGACTCTATCTCAAAAATTAGGTGAAAAAGACATCCAATGTTGCCCTCTGGCCTCCATATGCACATACACATGTGCACCGGCACACAAACTTATGCTCTAGTGCATATGGATCCATATGCACACACTAAACACCCATCCACATGCAAAAAAAAAAACCCTAAAAACCGAAGCCATAAGCTATCTTGTTTGCTTGTGTCCTTTCATTGCCTGCTCAGTCCCTTTCCCTAATGGCATTCATCTGGAAGTTAGTTGTCTTTTGTCTCTGGGCTACTTTCCAGCATTGTAGCACTGTTTCTGCCAGTTGTGATGTTCTGATAAGCGCCCAAGCTCTCTAGCCACTCTCTCATTCCACTCGTCACTTTCTCCACATGAACATGGAATTTTAATTACTCTGCCTTTGTCAAATGGCTGCTGTGTAGCAGGGTGACTTTGGAGATTAAACCTATGGCTTCACACTTGCTAGGCAAGTGTCTACCCCCCTGAGCTACATACCTAGTCCTATAAAATTTTCTATGATGATAGTGTTTAAATTGTTTTGGTTCTTCAGATTTCTTCATATGAACTTTAGAAGCAATTTCCTGATACAAAGAAAAAAACAAGTTATTTTATTAGAATGATACTTAATATACTGATTTCTTTTAGAAGAAATTGAATATCTACACTGTGGAGTTTTTCAATATGTGAACAGCAAATCTCTCTCTTCTGTAACTATGCTGTTCATGCCAATTCAGAACTTGTACTGCTAGGCAAGTGCCTTACCACTGAGTCTTAATGTGAGCCCTGTTTTTTTTTCTTTAACATTTTTCAGTTGAAAATGTTTCGTGTTGAAACTATGGCCACAAAATTTGCACATTTTTGTTAGGTTTATTTTTGGACAGTTTATGTGCAAGTAATATTTTGTGATGATATTTTCATTGTTACAGGGTATGTTACTGACCATACATGTAAAGCAGCATTGTAGGTTTCATGTTTATCTCGTACCTGCATGTGCATCTTTTCTTTGCATGCTGATTCTGTTGTTTTAGCCACTGCCCAGGGTGGCTTCTATCTCCCTATATAACCGAGGGCGACGTTGAATTTCTGATCCTCCTGTTTTCACCTCGCAAGTGCTAGTATTCCGGGCACACACCACCAACACACCCAGTTTTCTGCAGTGCTGGGGAGCAAACACAGAGCCTTCTGCATGCTAAGCAGGCACTCTCCCAACTGAGCTATATCTCTAGTCCTTCTCTATAGATATCAGCTAATATTTTGTCTGCCTTTTCCACTCCTATTCCTGTCTTCTTAGCATGTTAAGAAAGACCAATATTTCACTAAATAATAGTAATGATAACAAGCATCTTCACTACTAACATGTTATTCATTACTAAACAGTAGTAGAAGTACAGTAGGTTTTTAATAAGGACCAAATACTATTTTCATAACAGTTCCTTTCACAGTTACAGGCTGTAAATTTTTCTTGCAGATGGGTTTTAAATTATACTGAATGCTTTTGATTCATTTATTGAGAAGTAATCTTTAACATATTAATCAGGTGAATTATACATACTGTATTCTAGTGGTAGAAACATCTTTACATTCTAGGCATAAACATAACTTTATCAGGACAAATTATTACTGCTTGAGGACATTCCTGGGTTAGGATTTTTTAATTTTTTGTGTATTTTTATTCATTTATTTGAGAGTGGTAGACAGAGAGAGAGGCAGAGGGAGAGAGAGAGAGAGAGAGAGAGAGAGAATGGGTGAGCCAGGGCCATCAGCCACTGCAAATGAACTCCAGATATATGTGCCCCCTTGTGCATCTGGCTTATGTGGGTCCTGGAGAATGGAGCCTCAAACAGGGGTCCTTAGGCTTCACAGGCAAGAATTTAACTGCTAAACCATCTCTCCAGCCCCTGGATTAGGATTTTAATATCTCTAGTTACATATGAAATTGTTTTATAATCCTCTATTCTTATGGATACCATCCAGTTTGTATTTAAATCTAGATTATATTTTCCTCAAAAATAAACAACTTGTTCACACAAGGGAACCTTTAAGTCCCACCAGCAACAGTAGTAGCACCTCCCACCCAAAGGACTCCCAAAAGCCAGTAAAGAGACCAGGAGCCACCTCAATCAATAGAGCATCCTCACTGCCCCTCTTGCAAACACCCTTTGCCCATCCTGAATGCACAGTCTCCCCTCCCCACCCCACCCCCACCTTTGCCCTTCAGCCCCTGCTTGGCTGTATGCACTGTCTGTATTGCACTGAGAAAGGAAGGGAGAGGAGGAGGGAGGTGGAGAGGGTGGAGAGAGCAAGCTCTGCACCAACCCTCCCAGCCCCACCCACCTGAACTTGTTGCCCTCTGAAAGGGGCAAGGGGCAAGGGGCAGCGATTGATGGGAGGGGTTTCCACCTGATGTCCCTGGTGGAACAGGTGCTTCTGGGCAGGCCAGCCTCTAATTTGCACACCCGAAAATCACGGAACTGAGTTTAGATAAATTGATTTTTTAAAAACTTTTTGTGGAGTGTGTGTGGGGGAATAATTTAATTTAAATCATTAAGATTCCCCTGCCCAATCCCAGACTCCTATGTACAGATGCTGTTTAGAGGGAATCAGAAAAATGCCAAGCCTTTTTTCTCTTTGAATGTGCTGTCTATTTTTATAACTGAACTTGTACATATGTATAAAGAGAGACACATCTTTCTTTTACTAACTGGATAAAGAAAATCTCAAATAAAATGGAATGAGATAATTTTGTATAAAAAAACAACTTACTTCCTAATATCTAAAAGAACTTATAAAATGGATCATTTGTTCTTTGTGTATTCAATAAAAATATCAAAATGAGGCTGTGAGTTGACTAATTTTCTTAATAGCTATTGGTTTATTCAAATTTTCTATTACTTGTGTCAGTGTAGGTTACTTATCTTCTATGTTTTCTTTGTTTCTTTCAAAAGTGTTGATATATAGCAGTTAATAACATATTTCCTGGTTAATAGATACCTTCGTTAAAGGTAATTACTTCATTTTCTAATTTTTAGATGTTTTTATATCTTCTTTAAAATTGATTAGCCCTGTCAACTGAACTTTTAAAAATTCTTATTCTTTTGAAAATGTTTTATTTATTTGCAAGCAGAGAGATACAGAGTGAAAGAGACAGAGAAAGAGAGAGAGAGAGAAAAAAAAAGAGAAAGAATGGGCATGCTAGGGCCTCTAGCCACTGCAAAACAAGCTTCAAATGCATGCAGCACTTTGTGCATCTGGCTTACATGGGTACTGGGGAATCAAACCTGAATTGTTAGGCTCTGGAGGCAAGTGCCTTAACTGCTGAGTCATGTCTCCAGCCCTAAAAGTTCTTGTGCTTTCAAAGAAGCCTTGATTATCTAAGTTATCTATATTTTTCCAAGTTCCTCCTTATTTTGCATTTTATTAGTTTTTCCCTTTTATTTTTTTCTATGTTAAATTTTGCCTTTCCCATTTTTGCCAACCGTATTAAAATCATAGGTCTTCCCATAAGTATTACTTATGGTCTGGTTTTTTTTTTGTTGTTGTTGTTGTTTTTGTTTTTGTTTTTCATGGTAGAGTCTCACTCTGGCCTAGGCTGACCTGGAATTCACTATGTAGTTTCAGGGTGGCCTCGAGCTGACGGTGATCCTCCTACCTCTGCTTCCCGAGTGCTGGGATTAAATGCATGCGCCACCACGCCCGTCTCTGATCTGGTTTTTGTGTGGTGCTGGAATTGAACAGGGGACCTTGCATATGTTAAACAAGTGCTCTGTCCTAGCCCATGATTTCTTTTGAATACATAAATTATTCAAAATATCATTTATGGTTTTCAAATTTGGAATATTTTTAGCTGACCATGTTCTTGCTGATCACTGATTTTATTGTATCATGAAAAGGGAATGTAGTATTATGATGCTGGTTATTTGGAATTTGTTGGAACTTTGTAGCCAAATGTGTGACCAATTTTCATAACTATTCTATGTGCATTTGGTTTTTGGATGCAAAGTTATGTCAAGTTTGTGAATGTATTATTCAATTATCTACAATTTTTTGTCTATTTTATGCTTCAGGTTTTGAGAAATTGGGCAACATCTACCAAATATTCTTTTGTTGTTGTTGTTTGTTTTTTTTGTTTTTCGAGATAGGGTCGTATTCTAGTCCAGGCTGACCTGGAATTCACTAGGTAGTCTCAGGGTGGCCTTGAACTCACGGCAATCCTCCTACCTCTGCCTCCCACGTGCTGGGATTAAAGGCGTGCACCACCATGCCCGGCTCATTTTTGTTTTCTTGATAGATTTAGTATTCATTTCATCAGCAAATGTCTATCTTTTAATACTTTTGCTTCAAACTTGGTTTCAGGACGGGAGAGATTGTTCAGCCTGGGTTCATTTCCTTAGTACCCACATAAAGCCAAATGCACAAGTGGTACATGTGTCAAGAGCTTGTTTGTTTGCAGTGGTAAGAGGCCCTGGTATGCCCATATTCTCTCTCTCCTCTCTCTCTCTCTCTTGCAAATAAATAAATCAATTTAAAGAATTAAACTGTGTTTGATTAATATTTGTAGTCTAGTTTTTGTTTTTCTAGTCTTAGTTTTATTAGCTTGCTGCTTGCCTTTCCTTCACTAAGTTGGAGGAGTACTTTATTATCCTGGGTACTGGTTTTCCTCACATACAGGACTGAGGAATATTTTATCCCCATCTATGGCACTTTTGTGCTCAGTATCTTATGAAGAGCAGAAACTTTAAATTTTGATGAAATCTAACTTATCAGGTGTCTTTCTGTTGTTATTGGTCTCTGTTTTGCTTAAGACTTTTTGGCTAACCCCCAAGTCATGAAGATGACTTATATTTTCTTCTAAATACCTCAGTCTAAGTTAATAATAGCAACATTAGCAACTTAGTAATAATTTATTTTTTTAAGTTATTTTTCAGCAACTTCATATGTTTTGATCACATTTATTTACCATTATCATCTCCTGTCCTCCCACTTCATTTTTTAATTTTCATGCCCATTTGTGATCCAGTGAGTTTAATTTGGGTTGCTTACATGAGCATGGATGAGGGGTTATTAATGGGGGCATGGGAAACTTGCCAGTGACTACACCACTGAGAAAATGTCTCCTTCTCCCCCAGCAACCATCTTAAATCTAGACAGGCCCAACTTTGTGCAGGTCTTGGCAACCACAGCTACTGTGAGTTCATGAGTACAACAGCCAGAAGACAGATTCGTCAGTGCTCCTCCCCCTTAGTAATAGTAATGTCTATCACTTACTAGCAAATTTGTAATTAGCAATAGCAATTGTATTAGTGGGATAAACACTAATTGTTCAACCATCCAGTTTGAAATATTTAACATTTTAATTGTGATTTACTCTTTGATCCATGGATTGCTTAAAAAGTAGTTATTTATCCAAATTGTGAGGGTTTTTCTTTGTAGATATCTTATAGTTTCTTGATTTTTATTTAGTTTTAAAATGGCCAGAAAACATAGTCTGTATGGTTTTAATCCTTATACATTTGTTTAGGTTTGTTTTATGACCTATCATATGGTCTGCCTCGATGAATGAACTACATGAACTTCAAAGAATGTAGATTCTGTTATTTCATGTCTATCATTCTAAAAATATTGATTAAGTCAGAATAATCCATAGTTATTTAGTATACCAAACCTTTACTGAATTTGTATAATTATCTGTCTCTCCCTCTCTCTCTTTCTTTTGTTCTAAGGATTAAATCCAGGGCTTCTCACACCCTAGGCAAGAACTCTACCACTGAATTATAAACCCAACCCCTCAATCTTTCTTGAATTCTGTCCATTTTGGATGCAAGTATTTGAAGCTCTGTTACTAGGCATATATGCTCATGTGTGCTTGATATGTGTTCTGGCAAGCTGACCCTGTGTCACAACTGTCCCTCTAATTACCTCTGATTGTCTTGTGGCCAGTTTCATCTGATATTGACATCACCATTCCAATCTTCCTATGCTTCCTGACTGCACAGTGTATCTGTGTTCATGTGTTTACTTTCTAACTCTGTGTGTATTTACATGCAATTTATTTGTCTTATAAACAGCCTACACTTAAGTTTTGTTTTTATCCATTATGACATTTGTCTTTTAATTGCAGTAATCATTATGTTCATGTTTTCTGTTAATGTTGGATCTGGGTCTACTGTTTCATTATTTTGTCCCTCTGTTTTTGCTTGTACTTTCATGCTTTTAAAAATGAGTATTTCTTAGGCTGAAGAGACGGCTTGGCAGTTGAGACACTTGCCTACAAAGCCAAAAGACCCAGGTTCCATTCCCCTGGACCCACGTAAACCAGATGCACAAGTGTATGTGCAGAGATGGGTACAAGTTCCTGTGGAGGCTAAGAGACGACTCAGATGTTATTCCTCTCAAACATAATTCACTTTTTTTGAGATAGGGTCTCTCAGCCTGGAGCTTGTCAAGTAGACTAGACTAGCTGGCCAGTGAACCTCAGGGGTCTGCCTATCTACCTCCCCAGCACTTAGATTGCAAGTGCATGCCACCATGCCTGACTTTTTAAAAAAATTTTTAAAGTTTTATTTATTTGAGAGAGAGAGAGAGAGAGAGAGAAAGAGAGAGAGAGAGAGAATGGGCACAGCCAGGGCCTCTAGCCACTACCAAGGAACTACAGATACATGCGCCACCTTGTGCATCTGCCTTATGTGGGTTCTGGGGAATAGAACCTGGGTCCTTTAGCTTTGCAGGCAAATGTCTTAACTGCTAAGCCATCCCTCCAGCCCCATGCCTAAATTTTCAGTGTAGGTTCTGGGGTTAAATTCAAGTTCTCAGGCTTACAAGGCAAGCACTTCGCTGACAGACTATCTCCCTAGCTCCAATTATTAAGTATCTTTAAGAATTCAATTTTTTTTTTTTTTGTTTTTTTGAAGTAGGGTCTCACTCTAGCCCAGGCTGACCTGGAATTCACTATGTAATAGCAGGGTGGACTCGAACTCATGGTGATCCACCTACCTCTGCCTCCCAAGTGCTGGGATTAAAGGCATGCACCGCCATGCCTGGCCACATTTTAACTTTAATTGGACTTTTACCTATACCATTGTAATTTTAGATGCTTATCTTGGTAATTAGACTATACATTCTTGTTATTGTCCTTCCATTTGGATCAATTATAAACCCCCTTTTCACCCTTTCCCCTCTTTTTCTGTTTTTGCATGATTAAATTCAGAGAGCTCACATGTGGTAGGCAGGTAATCTACAACTAAGCACCCCAAATTGTGGAATCCTCACAGAAATAAACTTCCCTGTACTGTGCCCCTACCCCTGCCTTTTTTGTTAGGGTTTGTATGTTTATGACCTCTTCATATATTACCCATGAGGTGCTGTCATAGACATTTCTTTTTTTTGTTTTGTTTTTTTTTTTTTTTTTTTTTGGTTTTTCAAGGTAGGGTCTCGCTCTAGCCCAGGCTGACCTGGAATTCACTATGGAGTCTCAGGGTGGCCTCGAACTCATGGCGATCCTCCTACCTCTGCCTCCCGAGTGCTGGGATTAAAGGCGTGCGCCACCACGCCCGGCTTCATAGACATTTCTATATATTTTAAAGAACTTTAAAAAATAGGCTGGGCATGGTGCCACACATTTTTAATCCCAGGATTTAGGAGGCTGATGTAAGAGGATCACTGAGTTCGGGGTCAGCCTGAGACTACATAGTGAATTCCAAAACATCCTGGTCTAAAGTGAGTCCCTACCTCGAAAAACAAAAAATAAAAAGACAAAAAATAGTATCTTACACTTATTTAGGAACATACCTTTTCGGGTGTTCTTTCCTTCCATCTAGTGACATTTCTCTTACTGAAGTTCTGCTGGTAACAAATTATCTCGATTTTTTTTTTTATCTTAAGATATCTTCATTCCACCTTTACTTTTGAAAGACGTTTTCACTAGATATAGACTTCCAACTTAACTATTTGCTTTGTGTGCAGGGGGGGGGGGAGTTGAGTCCAGGACCTGTGCATGCTACATTAGCCCTCTACCACTAAACTATATTTCCTGCCTCAAAACGTTTAAATATTGTTTGGCCTTTGTGTTGTTTCGTTTGAGACAAGTTCTCAGGTAGCACAGACTGGACTCAAACTCGCTATGGAGCCAAGGCTGGCCTTGGACTCCTCATCCTCCTGCCCGCATCCCATCTCCTGGGGTAACGGGCATGTGCCACCACACCCAACACTCTCCACAGCTTTTTTTTTTTTTTGATTGGATGTTAGTGACAACTAAACTATTTGTTCCTGTGTGTTAATCTTTTCTTTACCCATGGCTTTTCTTAGAATTCTTCATTTTATCAGGTTGCTTCTCAGAAATTCGAATCATATGTACTCTGGCTTGATCTCCCTTGGATTTATTCTTCCTGAAGTTCACTGGAGTTCTTGTTTCTCTTAATTTATGTTTACCAAACGTAGGACTTTTGTCCTATTTTTTCTTCCCCCTCTTTCTCCCTCCCTTTCTTTCCCTATACCTTTGTCCCTCCTTCCGTTTCTTTTTCTTCTTTCATTCATGAATTATGTCAATCATTTCAAAGAACCAACTGTTGGTTTTATTGACTTTATTAGTTTTTATTCTCTATTTCATTTACTTTTGCTCCAATATTTGTTAACATCTTTCTTCTGCCATCTTTGGTTTTCCTTTGCTTTTATTTTCTAGGCTAAAGTATAGCTAGTTGAGATTAGCTTTGGAAGATCTTTGGCTGTGCAGCTCTGAACCTGCCCATGTGTGCACTTCCAGGGGTCCTCGCACAAGTTTCTGCTCTGAGTCTGGGCTCCCTTCCTTGAATCCCTCCTTTCAAGCAGGCCTAAATTCTGTCTTCTGGTTCTTTGGGCCAGGACAAATGCAGATCTCTATTGGAAAAAGCGAGAAACTTGCCCAGCAGCAGTGGATTCTGACTGATTCCACCCCCTCTGGGATTTCTCTGCTTCCACCCATTCTCCAGGGCCTTTTAGCCAGTGTTGCCTCCTTCCCAACACCCATTGTTCCTGCAGAAGGGACAGAAGCTGGCTTGACAATGCTGGATACAGAAAACTTATCTCTTATAAGGACTAATTCAGAAGAAAAGGCTGTGGTAAGGCTGAGTATTAGAACACTCACCTAGCATGTGCGAGGCCCTGGGTTGAATCTCTAGCACCATGAACACAGAGCAGAGAAGTCAAAAGCTTTTCTTGAAGCCACCAGTAGACTTCGTCAGAGTGTCATGACCAGAACTGCACACAGACCAGGCTTCTGTGGTCCCAGAGTGGAGCTGGGCCACACTGGTTGTGCGGATGAATCATATTACTGTGGGCAGAGGCACTCTTCTCTGGGACATCCTCCCAGAACTGGAAGCACTGAGCCAGCACAGAGGAAATGGAGTGTGACCGCCAAAGAGAAAGACACACTTCTAGCACTTATGTGTAACTTAGCTCACTTCTCTTGCCATAGTTGAGGTCAATCAGTGAGTAGAGCCTTCCTTTAAAGAACATTAAAATGCATCATTGCTTACAGTGTGGTAGCTGTGAGGAAGGCATCATGAGTTCAGGAAGTATCTTGAAATTGAATTGTCATTGTCAGAACATGTGACCCTGACATAGGATTTAACATTTGATTTTTTTTTTTTTTTTTTGCTTTACGATGGTACAAATGTGATACACATCCAGTAGAAATCATACTTTGAGTTTTGAATTTTACTCCTTTTCTGGACTAGTGATACACATCATGGTCCTCCCTCATCATGGTGAACAGTGGCAGGTGTCACACCTCCTAGTTAGTTCTGTGCCAACCAACACTACAGTATGCCATTCTAGGCAGGTTAGGGATATTGAAAGCATCATTAACAACTTTAATGTACAATGTGTATATCATGACATATCTCCAAGTTAAGATACAACTGTAGAATCATTGTAATTCTTTCCAAATACTTAAAGGAGATGAAGTGCCCCCCTGCAGGTAAATCTCCCCACTTGCTACTGTCTTCTAGGAACATTAACACCATGAAACATTCATCAGTATTATGGCCACAAAGAAACTCAACATATTTAAAAGAACTGAAAGCATAGTGAGGTGCTCTCTGACCGTCGCACTATCAGTAACAGAAAGACCAAAGAAAACTCTCCAAAAGGAGGAATTCACACATTTCCAAGTAACCCATGGGTCAAAGAGGAAGCATCAAAGGAAAAAAGTTTTAAGTGCATAGAACTCATTACAAACAAAAAGACAGTGTAGCAGAATTTGTGGGCATAGCCAGAGTCCAAAAGGAAACATGTGGCCCTAAATGTTCAAGGGGAAAAGATTTTCAATCCATACTCTAAGTACCCTGTTCAAGAAACCAGAAAAAATGGAGCAAGGCACACCATGGCAAGCAGAGGGAATATTGTGATGAAGACAATAGTGGAATTCTGTGAAAATGAGACATGGAAGGGCAAGGGCCAAAAGGGGAATGAAACAAGAAAAGTAGGTCTTTAAAAGTCACAATGGGTCAATCTCTAATTAAGTGCACCAAAAATTTTAAAACGGGGAGAAGACACAAGCCAGCAGTCCCTGCAAGGAGGCGAAGGCATCATGACAGCACTTGTGCCACACATTAGGTATCACGGGCAAATGATGAAAATTGTTTGCCAGAGTCTGTGTCCTGCTCCGCCTTATCTACTTGACAAGAAAATAGTTGTCATGTGCTAACATCTGGACCAGCTGGTTCTGAACTGTGGACATCTCGGACTGCTCATTTTCCTGTGTCAAGGGAGCCTAGCCTGGACCTACCCATTGCAAAGAAAGCTAGAAAATTCATTATTGTTTTGGTGTTGTTGTTGTTTTCAAACATTGTGTGTGTGTGTGTGTGTGTGTGTGTGCGTGTGTGCACGCGCATGTTCAAGTATATGCCTGTACACGTGTGTGGCATGTGTATGAAGGACAGAGGACAATCTCAGGTGACATCCTCAGGCACACCATCCACTTCCTTTGAGATGGGAGTCTCTCATTGGCCTGGAGCTCACCAAAGAGGCCACACTGGCCAGCCCATAGCCCCAGGGATCCTACTGTCTTCATCTCCCCAGCATAGGGATTACAGGTAAATGCCACCAAATCCAGAATTTTTCGTGGGTTCTGGGGATTGAACTCGGCTCTTCATGCTTTTGAGAGAAGCCCTTTGCTGACTGAGCTTTCTCTACAGCCCCTTTGCTTTATTTTAATTCTGTGATTTGCTAAAATATACAAGATATAAAATTCACTGTCTTAGCCCTTTTTCAGGTTCCTAGCTCAGTGGTGTGAAGTACACAGACATTGTTGTGTGACTGTCACTACCACCCATCCCCAGAACTCTTGCATCTTCCCAGTGGAAGATGCCCACATGAAGTAGTGACTCCCCTTCCTCTCTCAACCGACTCCCTGGCAACCGCCCACCATTCCACTTCCCATCTCCACGAGTTTGACCACTCTGGGTGCCACATAGAAGTAGAATCATACAGAATTCATCCTTCTGGGATTCAGTTGGTACACTCAGCATGGCCTCAAAATTTACCCACGGTGGAGCATGAGTTCCTTTGGCAGCTTGAAACCCACTGCATGTGGATGCCGTATTGTGTTCATCACCCATCCATCCATGGACATTGAATTGTTTCTAGTTTTTGGCCACTGTGAATAATGCTGCAATGGATATGGAGAGAGAAAGCTGATTTTTATGAGGAGACCCTTTGTTGTAGTCAGCTCCATGCTTCTGGGGTGAACTTCCAAACCAGACACAGTTTAGGGGAGGAAGGGATATATTTGAAGCTTACAGATCCAGGGGAAGTTCCATTGATGGTGAAAGAAGCTGGCTTCCTTTCACAGATCCAAGCAGACAGAAACCACACCGTCAGCCAGCACCGCAAGCAAGCAAGCACAAGCATGCAGCAAAAAAGCAGAGACCCAGGCAGAGCTCAAACTACTCTGCATACCTTTAGGCTGGAAATCAGATCCACCCTGAAATACCTTAGGGCTGAACCCCAGGATCCAACCCCAGTGATACCTCTTCCAGCCAGGCAGCTGGAAATCCAAGTTACAAGCTTTAATAAAACATCCGAGTCTATTGTGGTGGGGATACATACATTCAAACTACCACACCCATGAAGGTCTTAATTAATAGATTATCTGAAAAGTAACATATGTGACTGTGACGGATAATTTGATTGGATCTAGAATCACCATGGAAACAAATCTCTGGGCATATATATCTATGAGGGAGT
This sequence comes from Dipus sagitta, assembly GCA_036346955.1. Lineage (NCBI taxonomy): Eukaryota > Metazoa > Chordata > Mammalia > Rodentia > Dipodidae > Dipus > Dipus sagitta. The sequence continues at coordinate 132,954,902 of CM070772.1, read as the reverse complement.
TCCCAGATCAGGTTAACCGAGGTTCAGTGAAGAACTACCATTAACTGTAGGTGGAACCATCCCTATGTGCTGGCTACCAGACTGAATGAAAAAGGAAAAGGGAGCTGAACACAAGTATGGCACAGAATAAACACTCACACTGCAAAATATGGCATTGGGCATAGCAAAGAAATACTCACCCAACACAAGATTTAAACAGGGCAAACATCAAACTCTATAGCTCCAAGTCCAATAACTCTAATCAGTGACAAATCTCCAAGGTCAATAATTCTAAACAACAAGTCTCAGAGTTCCAATTCCTCCCCTCCAGTTATGTTACTCACAGTCCTGGAAAACTTCATCTGGGGCAGCAGCACTCCTTAGCAGCCATCTCATGGTCCCAGTATCTCCACTGGTTCTCCACTGCAATGACAGTTCATCCTCACGGCTCCATTGGATCTCCATGCAGGTATTCAGCACACCTGGTTCACACTGCCTATGGCTGGTTCCAAAACACAAGACTGTGTTGAAAATTTAATGACCCTGTCTTTCCTGCATTTCTTATACTCCATAACCAGATAGAATGCCAATTTGTTAATCCAGGGGGAATAAAGCCGACTTTGAAGAATAGGATGTTCCTTGAGCATTCCAGCCCCCTTAAAAGAATCGATATTTTTTCTGTTGTCCCAATAAAAGTCAGCTGGCCCGATCTCAATGGTTGTAATCTCTCAATTGCAGCCTAACAGGCAGCAATTTCACCCAAAGATTTCATTTTTTTTCCCTCTGTGCCATATCCATATCCCTCTTCTCAAACCACTCCCTTTCTATGCAATGAAACCCTGCACAACTTGTCAGGACATGGCCATAACAGCAAGCCTCTCACACAGACTGCTTCTAGCCTCTGGAAAAAACTCTTTCTCACCCTCACAAGCCAAACCTCACAGTCCATAGTTCTTATTGCATTCAGATCTTTCAACTCTGACCAGAATAGTTAAAGCTGTACTTACAGCATTTCAAGGCATCTCTTAGGCCAAGGTTTCAAATCCTTCTACATTCCTCTTGAAAATCAGCTCCAAAAGGCCAAAGCCACACAGTCAGCAACAACCCCACTCTTGGTATCAACTTTACTGTTGCAGTCAGGTTCACATTGCTGGTAGAAATCACCCAACCAAGAGCAGCTTTGGGGGAATAAAAGGGTTTATTTTGGTTTATAGACTTGAGGGGAAGCTCTATCATGGCAGGGAAAAATGATAGCATGAGCAGAGGGTGGACATCACCCTCTGGTCAACATAAAGTGGACAATAGCAACAGGAGACTGTGCCAAACACTGGCAAGGGGAAACTGGCTATAACACCCACAAGCCCTCCCTGAACAATACATTGCCTCCAGGAGCCATTAATTCCTAAATCTCCATCAGCTGGGAACCTAGCATTCAGAATACCCAAGTTTATGGTGAACATCTGAATTAAACGACCACGGGAAGTAACTAGGAAAAGGTGAAATCATGAGAGTGGGGTCCCCATAATAGCATTAATAGCTTTATAAGAAGAGGAAAAGAGCCAAGCCTTCACTCTGCTTGGTCTCTACCTGCAATGACCTCTGCCATGTCATGACGCAACATGACCTTTCCAGAGGTTGACACCTCGCTTATGAATGTCCTAGTCTCTGGAATGACTGGGACCTAGGAAGATAGCTCAGTAAAGTACTTGATGTACAACATGAGGAACCTGAGTTTAGATCCCCAACACCCAGAGAAGGCTCTCAGAAAGAAAAGCAGGGCAAGGAGATTCCAAAGGCTGGTGAAGAACTGCCAGGGGGAAGATCTCAGGAGTGAGACTTCCTTAGTAACATGGATCCCTCCTCTGATGGATGGAACAATGAATTATGGGTTACCAAAGGGCGTGAGGCCAGAGAAAAACTTCAAAGCAACTAAGGTATCTCATGGCTTTGTGCTTCCTTGGGCTCATGGTATCTCTCAGGTATCCTACAGGTGGAGCTGGCTATGGCTGGTCCCAGTGTGAGGCCAACTGACCACAAACACTTTACTCTTCAGGAGCAGATCCAAGCATTGGACCCTGGTCTGCCTGCTTCATGGGGCAGGCCCTGCCTCCTGGGTGCCACCCCACCCAGCATGGTACACAGTTATGTGGGGAAGCTAGAACACAGGAAAGCTCTTTTGATCTCTGCTTTTGCATTTCCAGAGTGGCTGACTGTTCATCCCACCTGGGTGTGTGGGGAGAGCAGCAGGTGTGGTGCTGGGAGGGACCTGGGCCACTCTCAACATGCCTGGAGAAATTGCTTATGACAATAGAAAGGGCTCATGGTTTCTACATGGAGAGCCAAAGCTCGGAGGGTTTCTAGGGAAAAGGCATGTTGATAGTATCAATTGCCAAAGAAGGATGTAGCAACAGGACAGAGGGAAGCCTGCAGTCCGGCACGCTACACAGAACACATTCAGATAGATCAAGAAGAGGCTTCCCTCCCCAGGTGGCAGCTGTGGCAGTAGATTGGTGGCTGTGGGCACTCAGACTTGGCCTAGACATGGGGCTTGAGCGACCTGGGAGCCCTTCTTGGGATGAAACCTTCACAAAGGAGAAGGGTGAGAAGGAAGAGATGGTGCCTAAGGGACACACCTACTTCCAAGGCCCAGAGGGAGCTCTAATTCCCTTCTTATCTAACACCACAGATGGGAAGCTTAAACAACAGGCATCTATTTTCTCACACTTATGAAAGCTGCAAGTCTAAATTGGAGGTGTTTTCAGGGTTGGTGTCTTCTGAGGTCACTCTCCTTAGTTTGCAGATGGCTGCCTTCTCCCTGTGGCCTCACGAGGGCTCTCTCTCTCTCTCTCTCTCTCTCTACATATATGTATATAATATATATGTATGTATATAATATATATGTATGCATATATATGTATGTGTGTGTGTATACATGAGTATGCCTGCCCCCTGATTTCTTCTTTTAAAAGGAAAGCAGTCAGAGCACATTAGGGTTCACCCAAATGACCCATTTAACTTTAATTACTTCTGTAAATGCCCTGTCTTCACATAGTCACATTCTAAGGTTCTGAGGGTTTGTGACTTTAATCTGTAGATTTGGGGAAAACACAAACCACACTATAATATCTATGCTAAAGAATTGATGAAGAAACCCAGCTTAGTTTAACAGCAGTGTACACACACACACACACACACACACACACACACACGTACACATGTACACATGTACACACACACATACATGCACACACACCAATTATGTGGGAAATTTTCTCAGATGGTGGTGGGACTTACCACCTACAAATTGGCACATAGGTTCAGATGCAGAATAAAGCTGCATTTAGGGCTTAAAATAAGTCTCAATTGATATAAGCACATTAACCCCCCACCAAAGTTAAAAGAAGTATCCTAACTTGGTTTTGAATTCTACAAGAAGCATGTCAGGAAATTAAGTTCATGGTATCTAGGAAGAACAATTTATTTAGGGGCAGAAAAACCTAAACTGAATGTTGAAATTGCCTGTAAGCTTGGTGACCTGGGACAGCTCATCTGGCCTTTCTGATTTTGGCACACCAACTTCTAATGGTATCCCCTGGGATTCATCCCTCTCCCCCATAGCCTCTACATACTCCTTGGTCTGGGGCAGGGGTACTTTGAGAATGCTCCTCACTCCAATCCTTTCCATCAGCCTGGTTCACAAGGTCACACTTGGAATTCAAATTGCCTAACTCAGGGACTCCAGGACTGTCACATGGGGCTGAAGGGCTACTGGACACTGGGCCTCTTCCTACAGTCACTGATATCCACATAAAACCAGGAATTGGCAATAAAGCATCAGTCTGCAAATACAGTCATCCCTCAGCTTCCATGGGGGTGAGCACCAAGCCCCCCTGAGGAGACTGAAGTGTGTGCTCAGGGATGCTCAAATTCCTCGTATAAAATTCTACAGCACTTGTGCTAGGGCTTCCATTGGAAATAGACCCCACAGGTTCGTATTTCAAACACTTGCCCTCCAGTGAGGGGCTGTGGAGCCTAGGAATGGATGGCAGAAGTAGGTCATGGAAGTGATTGCAGTCCCCTAGTTCTGGCCTCTCACTGCTTCCCCATAAGCCCCATGGGAATAATTGCCCCTATATTCTTCTAGTGCCACAGGCTGAGCCCCTATGTAGATCTTTCCTGCTATGATGGACTGAACCACTGAGTCAAAATAAGTTATTTTTGTCTGGTATTTTAGTGACCCAACTATACTAGAGTAACTAATACAATTTGCATATAACATACACACTGGAAGAGCATCTGCAATTTTTCTTCAAAGAAAAGAAACCTAATTCCACTCTTGGTCACATTGTTTTTGTTGTTGTTGTTTTCAGTGTAGGGTCTTCTTCTAGCCCAGGCTGATCTGGAATTCAGTATGTAGTGTCCGGGTGGCCTCAAACTCACAGTGATCCTCCTACCTCTGCCTCCTGAGTGCTGGGATTAAAGATGTGTGCCACTATGCCTGGCTTCCTGGTTGCATTTTTTTTTTTAAAACAGGAACATGCACAAGTGCGCCCAGAGGTACAAAGAGCAAAGGCACTATAATAGAGAGATGCACGAGCACTGTGCCTATAAGGCGAAAGGGACCAGAATATGCCACCCCAAAGTATGCTTCTTTGGTATAAGGATTATTTTGAGAAACACTAGGTGCAGAGAGTGCTGTTTAACCCTGTCATTTGATGCTCTCATACCAGACAGGGAGACAGCTCATCACCTGAACTAACAGGAATAAACCTTATCTTCAGTTAGTTTAGTCCATACATGTTCTTAACCACAATCTACCTTCCTTAGACGCCCAGAGCCCTTGACTTTTGCATTATTAGTTCTCATACCTTATTGCCTTTTGTTAAGATGGTATACAAGTCCTAATTCATAACTGCCTCTTTGAGTAACATTCTCATACATGTGAACTCAATTAAATGTTTTTCTTTCTCATCTTAATCCATCTTTGCTCTGCTTAAATTCTAGGGAGAAAGTTCTGTCCACTCCTACAAAGGCCCGAACCCTGGGCAACAGTACCTTATAGTCCTCTTCATAGCACACCATCCCTAAGATTCCTGAGAGGAAACTGGACCCTGGGAACAATTGGGCTGCCTCCCCTACATCATATGTCCACCTCGCCTAGATGAGCAGGTTCATGGCACCCACCAAAGAGGGTATTTTTTTTCAAATTTTTATTAACCACTTCCATGATTATAAAAAATATCCCATGGTAATACCCTCCCTCCCCCAACCTTCCCCTTTGAAACTCCATTCTCCATCATATCCCCTCCCCATCTCAATCAGTCTCTCTTTTATTTTGATGTTATGATCTTTTCCTCCTCTTATGATGGTCTTGTGTAGGTAGTGTCAGGCACCGTGAGATCATGGATATCCAGGCCATTTTACGTCTAGGGGGAGCATGTCGTAAGGAGTCCTACCCTTCCTTTGGCTCTTACATTCTTACAGGGGAAGAGATTGAGTAAAGGAAAGGTGGAGGGAGGGCTAATAAAAATCTAAGAGGATATAAATAAATCATATGGAATCCTATTTTTTGGGGGGGGCAATGGAACACTCAGAAGCCATAGATTGTTGCTAGAAAAATTTCAGTGCCAGGGATGGGATACCTTCCAGTGAGTAGTTGGCCAGGGAGGTCCCTGATGCCCCCAAAACATTATAGTCCATTGCTGAGGCCCTTGGTTTCCCACCAGGAATAGATGGTAAGACCCTATTGTTGAAGACTCCACATACTTGGGCTGCAAGGCCACTGAGAAATCCTGCTGGAACTGAGCTGATAACCTCCTCCATGTAGAACAGCTGACAGAAAGCTGGAAGAAGCCATTCTGCATGCAGTTCAATGGGAGAGAAAGAAATCACCAGTGAAGATACTCAACAGTGGACACTGCATGCAGTTCAATGGTAGAAAGAGAAATCACCAGTGAAGATATTCAACAGTGGACACTGCAAGCCTTATATTTGGCCAGCCAGGCCAAATGAGCCAACGGGTGCAAGAGTGGCATGTCTGTCATTGTGGAAACCAACTGCCCTCTAATTGGACAGGAGGCCCGCTCCATGGGAGGGAATACATCCCTGATACTGAAAACTTAAAACAGGGGTAGTCATGAGTCCTAGGGGTGTAACATCTGCTGCTGTCTGGCTAAATGTATATACTACGCTTATCAAACTGCCCAGTAAGCACTTCTCTTAATGTTCATACCCTTATATTAATGCTACTCTCACTTTTGGTAAAGAATCTTCTCTTTTCAGATGGCATTGACCTTGGGATGACTCAGAAGGCATCATGGTGCTGGAAAGATGTGACCAGAAGTGCTCAGTACTGCAATATCTCTATCACACCTTCCAAGGCTCAGGGTCCATTGCGGAAGAGGTGGCAGAAACAATGTAAGAGTCAAACTTTACTCTCCGTTGGAGAATCTGCTTCTCTTTTTCAGATAGACACAGATCCTAAGGAGAGAACCACCCCATCATACCTCAAAAGAGTCCTGGCTGAAACTAAGAACAATTGGCAAAATAAGCAAGGGTGCTGTTTTCTTTGTGAACCAGGTACCAGCACAAGGGTGAAGATCAACACTGAGAAAAACCAACTCCTACCAAATCAGATATCCAGAGACCCAGAGGCCCCCAACACCTCATCACTGAAGCAGACCAAAAATGAACCCAACATGGCTCAGGAAAATTTTGCAGAAGATGGGGTGGAAAAAATGTCAGAGCCACATGTTAGGTCATGATATGCAGAGACATTTATCCTACCCATAACTATGGGCTAACTCCACAATGCATGACCCATATACCTCAACACGGAGGGGTCAGGGGGAGGGGGGAAGGACATGGATGAGCATAACAATGGTACCAAATTGACTGTATTTGATAAGTACAAAACTAATTACTAAAAAAAAGGGAGAAAAAAAAGAATGTAAGAGCCAAAGAGGGTATTTATTTCCATTAAATAACCCCCAGTTTACATGTCTTAAGAACAAGCACTCCTGAGCTCCTGCAACTTTGCTATGATAAAAGCAGTATCAGTAGGGGAATAAATTGTGGGAAAAGGTTCTAGAGGGATTCCTATAGATAAAAAGGTAGTTTGGGAAATTTTCCTCAGTTTCCATGACCTTCCTTTTTGGGTCCATCTCAGTGGGAGTCACTCAGGAGGTTTTGAAAAACATCCAAAAATTATTTGACATCTGTTCGATCAAAAATTTCCTCCCAAAACTCATGTGTTGAAGCTTGGCTGTCAGTCTGTGGCACTACCGGGAGATGGTGAAACCTTTAAGAGGTGGGCCCAGTGGAAGCAAATTAGGTCACTGGGGTGTTTCCCTGAAGGAGACTTGGCCCTTTGCATCTGTTTGCTTCTTAGCAGCCATCACATGAGCCGTTCCCTCCACAGTGCACCTCAACCTTACCACAGACCCACAGGCAACAGCACCAAATGACCGTCAGCCAAAATAAACTTTGCCTTCTCTTAAGCTGGTTTTCTCAAGTATTTTGTCACAGTGACAGAAAATTGATGAATACAACTTTCCCTCATCAAGTGAAAAGATCTAATTTCTCTCTTCTTGAGCTGGGGCCTGGCTGAATTAATCACTTCTGACAGGTGGAAGACAGAAATGATATGGCATGGAGTGGGAGGAAAGAGCTTCCAGCAGGCTCTCTCTTGGGACATTTGTCCTGGGAAGCCAGCAGCCAGCCACACTATGAGAAAGTCCCTTAGCCACTCTCCCCACCACCCCACACAGAAGGGCCAGGTGGAGATGTCACATTGGATGATCCTAGTGGGCAGCCAGAAGCAAGTGACTGAAGTGTGAGTGAAGATGTCGTTTGGGATGGCACTGCTCCAGCCATCCTCTCACCATAACCCACATGGCTGGGGAAAATAGTGATAAGTGTTGGTATGTTAAGCAAAAAACAACAGTCACTGTATCCAGTTCTCAGTTTTTGTCCAATACCCTTACACCAACTGTCAATTCCAAACATAAACCAGATCACGGGGCCCATGGGGACAGGGCAGCTGCGCTGCAGGCAGAGGGTCTTTGGGAGATGTGCCATGAACTTTGGCTTCCGTCTTCCACGTACCTTGTAGGCTGCTTCAGTCCACAGCCATAGCCTGTCCCTGTCCTTGGCCTCCCTTGTGGGCCCCAACAAGACTGTGGGTATCACCTGCAATAGGCCTGGCTGCTGGGTGGTCAGCCCTTGAGTAGCCATTGGAAACATGATGGTCACGTGTCACGTAACTCTTGGAGGGTGTTAAAAATTAGGAGCCTAGAAGCAGATCTACAAACCATGTGCAAAAGTCACAAATCAGTCTAGAGTGGGGGAAGTGGGAGTCCATCTGGGGACATGGTCCAGGGAAGGCTAGAAAGAGTTCAGCTGCCTTTAGAATGAGTGGCCTGGGTTCAGTGATGGGACTAACGTCTGACAGTCAAAATATAACAATGGATTCTGCATTTATATCCAGATTTCCTCCGATGAACTCTGCTAGCTGGCCCAGGGTTTGGCCGGGGCCAAGGGCTGCCCCAATTTTTTGCACTCTCACATAGAAAACTAAAGCCTTGGACCCAAGTTATCCCAGCCTGACCCCTGGTGCTGTTTCTCTCCTGCCGCTAACATCCCAGTCCACTTGAGTATCATTGCTGTGGCCAGCAGCACAGAGATCGTTCAAACATAGGCACAAAACTGATGCCCTCTCCTTTTAGGGTAAGTCCGGTAGCAACCTCAACTTCCTCCAGCCTTTGTCCATCTGCCACCGAGGTCCCAGTGTGCCTTGTAGCTTGCTTGAGTGCCCTGCAATCACACTGCAGTCTGCCAGCCCTGCTCCCCCACCTCACCTCCCTCTACCCTGCAAAGCAAATCCAAAAGACATGTTAAGTTCACACATCATGATCAAGGTGGCTTCATTCCAGGGACATAAGGTTGCAAAGCGGAAAGAGTGACAAAAATCTAGAAACAGACTTGAGGACAAAAAGCAGGTGATGGCAGAGGACTGTCACCCTTCCATTCACCCACTTTCCCTTAGTTACACTTCATGAAAGGAATGCTCTCCTGAGAGTCAGAGTTCATTAGGGAGATGGAGAGCAGTGATCTCTCAGCTTGTACACAGTGGCAAGAATTAAGAGGCCAACCTAACAGCGCGACCACGCAAGGTCCAGATGCCTTCAGAGCGACCGAGGTGAGGGAGCCATTGCTCAGCACGGGAACCTTTCATTTCTGGTGTAAGCACTCCTTGCTCTGACCTCTGTAGACGGGTTAGTTGGCAGGCACTGTTACTGATGTGTATTGCAGGCTCTACCGAAGAACCAACAGTATGAAACCTCCTGGCCTGAAAATGGATGCAGCCTGGCAGGCCTCTCCCCAAGTTCAGAAAGGGAAGGCAAGTTTGGCTCCCCCATGCCGTTCACATCTGGGGTGGAGGACCTTGTGGGGCCTCAAGTGAGGAAAGGAGCAACCAGCCTGGCAGGGAACAGAGTGAGGAGACAGTGAATCACGGCTTCCTGGTAGAGTGAAGACCCAGATTGGCCCAGCACTACTGACCTGTTCGCCAAATGCCAAATACACTGTCCACACGGGACCCAGTGAGTTAAGTGGGGCTTAGGGATTTACCTTGATGTCAGCCACTCTCCAACCAACTCAAAAGACCCCTTCCTCTCTATTGTATTTTTGTTTGTTTGTTTATTTTTTAAATTTTACTTTTATTTATATATTTGTTTGACAGAGAAAGAGGGAGAGAGAGAGAATGAGAGAATGGGCACGCCAGGGCCTCCAGCCACTGCAAACGAGCTCCAGACACGTGTGCCCCCTTGTGCATCTGGCTAACGTGGGTCCTGGGGAATCGAACCTAGGTTCTCTGGCACTGCAGGCAAGCACCTTAACTGCTAAGCCATCCCTCCAGCCCTTGCTTGTTTATTTTGTGTGCTCTGGAACAAACAAAAGGATGCATATTAGGTCAATGCTCTACTGCTGAGCTATTAGCCTCAAGTCATTGTTCTTTCTTTCTTCCTTCCTTCCTTCCTTCCTTCCTTCCTTCCTTCCTTCCTTCCTTCCTTTCCTTCTTTCTTTTTTAACAGCTTCATGGAGGTGTAACTGACTTATAAGGAGCTATGACTATTGAAAGTATGAAATTTTGCAACTTTGCCATAGGTGCACTCCCATGAAATGGACACCACAGTCAAGACAGTCAATGGGGAGCTGTTTAGCCAGCTCCAAGAGTTTCCCAGAGCTCCCCTGCTCCATCCCTCCCCAGTTTGTGCTTCCTGGTTTTATTTTAACCTGTATTTGATTTCACTAAGTGGACTGGTGTGAACAGAAATTGGTAGGAAATGTAAAAGTGAGAGGATGAGCCTCTCTGATTTAGGGCGGGAATGCGGCCCTCTCCCCTGCCCCAGCTCCTGCAGCCCAGCCATCCCAGTTCCCTGGAAAGAAGCAACTTAGCTTCCTGTCTCTGGAACACATACCTGACAAAGTCAAATTCTAAAGTAAACGGGTGAATTTGGCTCACAGTCTCAGAGGTTTCTGGCCATAATCATTTGGCCCTATTGCTTTGTGTCACAGTAGAACAGGAAATCATGGCAGGAGCACCTGCAGGGGTGGGTGGGGGCTTCTCACCTCAGGCTACCTGGTGGGGGAAGAGTGACAGGAGGGGAGTCAGAGTCCTTTTGTTGCCTGGAGGGCACACATAAATGACCTAACCTCCTCCCATTAGGCCCCACTTCCTACAAATTCTACCATACCCCAACAGCCCCACAGGCTGGGATCAAACCATTAACCCATTGATCTTTGGAGGAAGTGTTGCCTAGAGCCAGGTCTGTCACCTGCCCCCCAGATGTAGGCATACTGGGCTGAGGAGATTACTGTGGGGCACAGCAGAGGCCTCCTCAGGTTGGAAACGCAGCTGAGTCTGCTAGACTAGGCTGTGGCTGAGTGTGTTCAGCCCTTGCCAGGGTGGTTCTCTTTCTGAGATTCTGATTTTTTAAATATATTTTTTATTTGCAAGCAGAGAGCAAGAGAGATAGAGAGAAGAGAGACATACAGACAGAGAATGCGCATATCAGGGCATGTAGCCACTGCAAATGAACTCCAGATGCATGTGCCCCTTGTGCATCTGGCTTAGGTGGGTCCTGGGGAATCGAAGCTGGGTCCTTTGGCTTCACAGGCAAACGCCTTAACTGCTAAGCCACCTCTCCAGCCCGATTCTGATTTTTAAAAACTAAATGCTGAATGTCTGAATTTGTAAATACAATCTCTTGATCCTCAAAGATTGATATGTTAGTGGTTTTCAACTCCCTCAAAAGTAAAGGCCCCTGAATTACATGTTGTCCAACATGAAGTCCTGAATCACTGGGGGACCTGTCTGCTCATTTGCTAGTACTTGCTGGTCCCTTTGCCTTCTGTCATATTCTTATTTCAGTCAACCAACTTCCCCTGAGCAAGTGTTACTGATATTCTGGTCTCTGGACTGGGGTAGAAGCCGCAGAGAGGAATGGGGCTCTTCCTGTTGCCAGGGAGAGCCTCAGCTGATGAATGCCATCGCAGACATGCACCCTTAGCACAGGGGCCTGTGCTAGATGGGACCATTGTGCTACTTGAACTTGGGAAAGGCTGCAGAGAGAAAGGCAGGTTGGGGCAGAGCAAGAAAAGATGACGAATGACCACAGGCAGCTGTGGATGGCAAAAGGGCCAGGGACGAGCAGCACGCATGGTGCGCTCTGGGAGCAGCAGGCAGTTCACCCGTGGGACCAGACTAGGGACCCCAGGGACACTGGGCTGACTGGGAAGTGTAGGAAACAAAAAGGTTCCTCCCTTCACCTGTCCTTTGTCACCTCGGAAGCCTCTGAAAGACGGCTCCTAGGCCTCTGGGTGTGTGTGTGGGGGGGGGGACTCTGTCAAACTTGTGTTGGGGTCCTGAAAGTGTGGAGTGAATGTCCACAGAGATAATTTACTTGAACCCCAAAACATTGCACGGTCCTCCTTTCCACAGAATTGATTTTACCTCCTTCCCAACTCTGTATGAAACAGGCTGCTGTTCCCCCTTCTTACCGTTTTGGGGGGGGACTCTTGGGGGTTCCCAGCATTAGTGTGGAAGAATGAGCTGCCAAAAGTTGCCTGGAATCGCAACTCGCAGCACGCTGGGGCCGGGAGGGAAGGGATGAATACAGACGAGCTTCCTTTGGACAGCTGTGCCTACACTCTATTTAAAAAAAAAAAAAAAAAAAGTGTCAGATTCAATCACCCAGGTCTGGGGGCTGTGAACGCCAAACATCTGGATCTCTAGCCAGGCCCCTAAGACGCCGGGACATTGTACTTCCCACCTGGAAGGCTGCGTCATCTAAGCTCAGAGCTGCCTGCGAGAGGGCAAGCACCTGGCCAGGCCAGCCCACTTCCTTCCCCGCAGGCTCCCCACACACCGATGGACATGTGTGCTCCCACTGCCCTGGGTAGGGGTGGGGTGGAGGCGGGGTCTGTTCAGCCCATTCTGGGTCTCTCTGGGCTGTGGAGCAGTCTACACGCGCAACCAGGAACTGAGAACGCTGGCTGCCCCTGGATTATGCATCTCTGTCAAGCAGCATCCTTGCCTTTCTCATGGAGTTATGGACAAACAGCAAATTGGCTTTGACTTTGGGAAGTGGGAGCAAAGCTCCCTTAGGCTTTACTTATGGAGGAAGAAATCCCATTAAATCCACTAACTCCTCAGGCTAAGGGTACATACATGAACATGAGTCTGAATTCCCAGAGAAGGAGGTGGTGGTGGGTGTAGAGTTATTGCTTTTAGAGGCAGCACAACAATGTCAACCTCCCAAACTACTGCTTGGCAATAAAGTGACATTCATTAGAGCCTCCAGTCCTCACGAGTCAGCTAAGTCAGGTACTTCTGATTGTCTTAGTGAGGTGACCAGGACTGGTCACCTTCTCTCGGCCCCATACTGGTGTGAAGGGATCCATTCTGTGGTGAGAAGAGCTGCCTGTCGGAGGACGCCCTGCGAATAACACAGCCCTGGTCTAGTTCCCTAACTGGTTAATCATGGAGTGACCTTGTCACCCAGCAACTCCGCTTCTGGGGAGAGATCCAAGAACATACAGGCTTGCGGAAACTTCTACAAGAGAGCTCACAGCAGCACTATTTTTGTTTTTTAACAAACAAAAACAACTGTCAGCTGCTAAGTAAACACATAAAAAGTGGAGCGCCCATAGGACAGAATGCTGTCTTGTGTGAGCCATGTTCATGAATTTGAACTTTCCTTCTGTGGGGTGACATTGCTCTGGGATTGACTTACTGATGGATGCATGACTTTTGCCTATGTTGGAAAGCCATCGAATGATGTACTTTAATGGATAAGTTCTATGGTATGTGAATCATATCACAATGAAACTGTTTTTTAAAAAGGACAAGTTAAAAAGCTGTAATCCCAAGTCCCAGTAGTCTAGCTTTTTCATTCCCTCTTTTCTCACCCAACCAGGCCACACAGTTGAGGGGGATTTTATCAGGGTTTGATAACCAATTTATGCTAATTAGGGATTTTTATGTTTTTTATGTTTTATGTTAATTTGGGATTATGACAAAAAAGGATTGGTCCCATCTCCTAGGAGACAGGGTATACTATGACATTCCAAGATATAAACGGCTGAAATACATTCCTGTGATTTTATAGAGCTAAGCTTTAGTGCTTACTACCCCTGAGTCTAGCATTTGGACCCATTGAAGTAAGACCTGATATTCACTGTGTTGCTATTTCACCATGGACAAATGACCTATCTTCTCTGCTTTATAGGTTCTTTACTTGTAAGTTGAAAATAACAACAGCATTTATGTCCTGAGGTTGCTCAAGGATTAAAACATGTAAAACACTGAAACCAGTGCCCAGCATGTTGCAAAATGTGTTATTCTTTGATTTCTGCTTCAAAGCCTTAGGGATCGGTTTCCACTGCCTGATGTCCTCTCTTGAATTTGAAAATTGCTCATCATCTCCCTTTTGTCGGGTCCTTGGTCATGTGTCACATAGCATGATGTCTTACCCAACCATTCAGAGAAGAGGACATCTACCACCCCACTGCTCTGTTTTCTGTTTCCTCCTGGTCTTCTAATAGCTGAGATGGCTCCGTCTATGTTTGTCTGTATATTGTCTTGTTTTGCTTCTTTGCGTGCATAAAAACTGCCTTGTTCATGTTGATCCTTGCCTAGACTGGAGGTGTTGTTGAAGGAATGAAGGAACCCATGAAATGCATCTCTAGTGAGTCTGTCCCAGAGGCTATGTCCTCAATCTCAGAAGACTTAGGGAGGGCCGAGCTGAGCAGTTGAGGGTCCTCTGTCAATGGTGTGTTCCAGTATCTCTGGGTCCCGTGAATCCTGGAGATACAGAGGCCAGAAAAGCACTTTCTTTTTGACTAGGAGTAGAAGCCCAATTTCACCTTGGGGGTGAGACTCCTGTGTTGGGAAACCATCTGTGGCTATGTCAATGGAGGCAGGTTCTGCTTGGGACAGAGCCATAGAGAAGCTCAAGACTGAACCCCACTTAACATGAAGGGTGAGGAGGGACAGGAAGCATGTGGACTTCTCTCTTCTCACCCTACAAGTCTGGACCACATACCACTGAGCTGTCAGAGAGTAAAGAAATGTGACCAAACCAGAGATCCAGAGGCTCCTAAGAGCCCATCACCGAAGTAGACTTAAAATTCACCCTACGTGGCTCGGGGAATTTTGCAGAAGAGGGGGCGGAGAGATTGTTAGAGCCACAAGTTGAGACATTATGCACAGAGACCTTGCCTCTCCCCCATAACTGATTGCTGTCCCCACAATGCATGACCCACAATCCCCATGGGGTTGACCTGCATCCCCACTGAGGAAGGCCTCTTCAGAAAAGGGGCAGGGAGGAGGGAAAGGATGGTACCAACATGGGTTGTTTACATACTAAATATGTCCATATCTAATAAAAATAAATTAAGAAAACAAATGTGAATGCATTCTTGCTGGATATATCAGATGCATTCAAATTAGATGGAGTAGAAACAAGAACAGGATAGCTGTTAGCAATGAAGAAACCTGGAGCTGTGGTTGGGCTGGGGCCTAGCATCACATGCCACATGTCACGGCAGATCTTAATGGAGCTGCAGGCTCTTCAGTTCTATCAGTGTAGGAACAGCCCAGCCATGTAAACACTGCAGTACCATTAAACATGCTTTGCCTACATTTTTAAAAAAATCACCTTCCTGGGACTAGAGAGAGATGGTTTAGTATTAAGATGCTTGCCTGCAAAGCCTAAGCACCAAGGTTTGATTCCCCATGTAGAAGCCAGATGCACAAGGTGGCACATGAGGCTGGAGTTCATTTGCAGTGACTAGAGGCCCTGGTGCACCCATTCTTTATCTATCTATCTATCTATCTATCTATCTATCTATCTATCTATCTCCCTTTTGTTCTCTCACAAATAAATTCAATATAAAGAAATCACCCTCCTGAGTTGGCCAAGCATTGGAATCACTGTTTTCTCTTTTAACTCCTTCATGGCTGCTGGTCAAGGAACATGCAGAGTCTGGGGTGACTTAGGCAGAGCCAATGGGACTATTTGTGAAAATAGCAAATGACCCTAGAACTCCATGGCTTTAAAAGCAAGCAGGCAAGATTCCCCACCTAACGCATAAAGAAAATGCCATCTCTCTTCATCACAAGGCACATATTCATAAGGATGCCAAGAATAAATGGGGGCTGGGAAAATGGGTCAATGGGTAAGAGCACTTGCTGCACAAACATAAAGACCTGAGTTTGATCCCCGGCATCCTTATGAAAACTGGGGGTGGCCATGCACCACAACCGCAGCGCTGAGGCAGTGGAGACAGGAGCATCTCCAGGGCTCTCTAGTCAGCCAGTTTAGCTGAAGAACGGTGAGCTCCAGGTTCAGAGAAAGACTGCATTAAGGAAATAAGGTGGGAAAGTGACAGAGGAGAACACCAGACTTCGGACTTCATGCATGCACAAGGGAGATATGTATCTTAACACACTCGTGCCATATACACACATGCAGATATACATACTGCGCTTTCCCAAAATAATAAAACAAAAATCTGAAGCTTCCACAATGGCCACTCAGAAATAAGCATGGTTAACATCGACAGACTTCCTTCTAATTTTTCCCTCCAGCCCAACCGACTCCCCCTCAGAATTTATGGGGTGCTTTTCATCATTTGTGAGTATATCAACCTTTCTGTGTCTGTGTGTGTGTGTGTGTGTGTGTGTGTGTGTGTAATGTGCTTTGGGTTTCCAGAAGCCAGCTCAGGAGCTTAAATGCAGAAGAAGCCACTCCTCCCTCTTTAGCTTTCCTTCGAGTTAGGAACCAACTATGACTTCCAGAGCTGGGTGCGGGAGTTGTGTGTTTCTTAAATTACGCTGACAGAGGGGCCGCGTGGGAAAGAAGCAATTCTCCAAATGGGGTTTTTATGTGCCTTGTGTGGCCACGCGAGCCTCGAGCCTGGAAGAGAGGAAGTGCACGAAGATGCTTGCTTCTTGGAGACCAGGCAGTTTCAACGTTAAAAAAAATATATATTCAATTAGCTTGGGAGGGAGGGGGTCACCAGCTGCATGGCTTGTGAGTCATTTGAATCTTAAACTTAAAGCTGCATATTTTAGGCAATGGACATCTTATGGTTTGGGGGTTGTATTATTATTTATTTTCAAATCTAGCCCTTGTACAGACTGGTTCTTTCCCCCTTTGAACCTTAACATTAGATTTTGATGTCTGTAATTTGAGATATTTTAATTTAAATTTGAGGGAACAGAAGTGAATTTGAAGGGCAAAGAAAAGAGTGTGTGATGGTGGTGAGGATGGCAAGGGACCAGGTAAATTCTGGAAGTCACCTGCTTGTCTCAAAGTGGTCTTGATGGGGCTGATCTTGCTTCTGAGTACCAAATGGTCCCTCTGTCAGACCATGGGGAATACCTTCTCCTCCGTAGTTTCTGCATGGGCCTCTACCAATAGAGGATGAAAATGGCTTGAAGAAAAATTGCATCTCTCCTAACCATGCACAGACACTTTTCCTTTTCATGACTCCATAAATAATGCAGTATTGTAACGATTTCCATAGCACTGTGTTAAGTATTCTAAGCTAGTTAGAGATGATTTGAAGTACACAGGAATACTGTGTGGGTTCTATGCCAACACTGTGTCATTTTATATAGGAGACTGGGACATTTACAGATTTTTACATCCACAGGGGGTTCTGGAACCAATTTCCCATGGAGCAAAGACTTTTTCAATTGAAAGTATCCTGGAACATCCAAGGAACATGATTGCCAAGGAATTAACTGTGCTATGCCTTGTTTAGTCAATGCACAATGGCAGACCTGGCCCATCTCCTGATTACTTTAAACATAGGGTCAAGAGGAGTAGTCACACTGGGACTGCATGTGTGGAACTGGAAGTCAGCCGTGCACTAGTAACTGGTCAACAGCCAGCACTCTCAGGGGACAGGTGCAAAGATGGGATAGGAAATCCCTAATGTGCAGTGTTTGCCAATTTGTGTGGTATAACCACTCTGACCAACTTGACATTGACTTGAGAAGAGACGTGCAGTCAAATATGACACCTTTTTATAGTATTTCCTTCATAGGAATGCCATGTCAATTGTAAATAAGCTTAAACTTAATAGTAAAATTGATTAAAATAATTAGGAAATGATGAGTTTTGAGTAATACCATTGCTTTTTTTTTTTTAATTTATGAGGGAGAGAGAATTGACCTGCCAGGGCCTCTAGCCACTACAATAGAAATCCAGACGTGTGTACCATCTTGTGCCCATGCGTGCCCTTGTGTGCATGTGTCACCTTGTGCATCTGGCTTATGTAGGCCCTAGGGAGGCAAACCTGGGTCCTTAGGCTTTGCAGGCAAGTGCCTTAACTGCTAACCATCTCTCCAGCCCAATACCATAGATTTTATACTATTTATTTCATCATAAGCTTGTGATTCAGTTTTTCTAACAAGCAGCTTCTGAAATGCCCACAATTTGAACAGCCTTTCTGAAACGTCCTTTGAGAGAGGGCCAGGTAGAGACGTGGAAACATCTGACAACTCCCTGGAAAAGAGTGCAAGCACAGAAAGCAGGGCAGCTGGGAGACTGTGTGTAGCTCCCCTGGTCCGGTTGCCCAAGAGCCACCGCTACAGTTTGAAATATAATTGTCCTCCAACGGTTCGTGTGGTAAAGGCTTGGTGCCTCGCTGGCACTGTGGGAGGTGATGGGACCTTTAAGATGGGGCCCGGAGGGAGAGATTTGAGTTATCGTGAGGGTGCCCTCAATAGATACTACGCTCACTCTCTCGCTTTCTCTCTCTTTCCCTCCCTCCCCCCTTGTCCTTCCCTTCACCTCCATTTCTGTTTCTCTGCCCAGGAGATGGGCAATTTTGCCTCCCCCAGATACTTCCACCATTATGTGTAGCCATGCCTGGCCCAAAGTGAATTGGCCCCTTTAAAACTGTTAGCCAAAAATCACTCTTTTTTTTAAAAAAAAATTATAAGTAAGTGACTATCTCAGGTATTTTCCTACAGTAACAGAAAGCTATCTCTCATGCCAGCATATACTTGAGAAGAGGGAGTAGCCACAGAGCACTGTTCCTTGGGCATCATCAGAAAATGGGTGGTGCTGCCTAGAGGAAGACCATGCCATAACTCATCCCTCCTTGCCTGGTAGAAACTATAAACAACCTTGACCCATGCCACCCTTGACCTGGACCTACCCTCTTCTCTGGGCCAGTGTGGGCAAAGGTATTAATGCAGTGACTCAGGGTGGCAGGGCCAGGGTGTCTTCTATCCAGATTCTCAGGTTTAGTGCTGCACACCTAGGGGAGGTCTTCAGAGGGAGAAGCAAGACAAAGACAAATCCTGAGAGACGTACTATTATCAAGAGGCACAGTGACAGCAAAGAAGCCACGTGCTTCCTCCCTCCCTCCCATCCTTTGTTTCTTTCATTCTGAAAAAGGGTCTCACTATGACTTACAATCTTCCTGCCTCAGCACCCCCTCCCCACAAATGCTGAGATTTACAGTCATACACAACCAGGTCTGGTTCATCCATTTAACATAGGACAAAATCTTGGGAAGTTGGTCAAATTAGGAGAAGGAAAAATGAGAGATTAAACTTGAATTGTTTTATCACATTTGCAAAATCATAAAGTAATTTGAAGGAAACTAATCATGAGCGGTCAAATAGCCTGGTCTCATCTCTGACTTGAAGCATCTGATTAGTTGATCCAGTATTGCATTTTCAATACAGACCCAATTGTCCTTGACCAACTGAAAGAGAAGCAATGACTTCCTCCATCAATCACGGAGGGTTGGGCAGAATCCATACGCAAAAGGAAACCCTGGGCCAAAGCCCACAGAGTTTAGTATGGGGCTAGCACCCCAGACAGACAAAAATAACCACCCATTATTTCCTTGGTTGTTTTTCCTCAAATTCCAAATTATAGCAGCCCAATCAAAGGGTTGTCTTCATATTCATGCATGATTCAGCAGTGGACCTCCCAGAGGACTGAGGAAGCACATGTGGCATAAGAGAAGAGCCCATGGGGCTCAGAGGTGACCAAGAGGTGACAGGGCTAGATGGACAGAGTCAGGACTATCAGTGTCCCAGTTTTTCAGGAAGACTGAGGCTGTCAGAGAAGGAAATGGTCGATTTGCAAAGGCTTTCCCTGATGTGTGGTCACTTATTCTGTTGTGCAAATCAGCTCTCTTCCAGTAGGCTGCATGGACATGCTAGTGACACTTGCTGGCTTCTGTTCTGGTTCTCAATGGTCTCTATTGGGATAATAATTGTTTTGGCTGGGGGAGGTGGTCCTAGCTAGAGGGCTTAACCACATACTCCCAGGAACCTCAGGTAGGACCCATTTCTTACCTACTTTATTGTCTTTTAGATAATGGAGATGTCAGTACTCTTCCCCTCACAAGATCTCAAACACAATAGCTGGTACTGAGTACAAGTAACATGTCAACACTCAGTTGTTCTTAGCTGGGATGACAACAGGTCCACATGGCTTCCTATTAAGGAGTGGTTACTCACTGTTCCATCCTGGGAAACTGAGGAATCCACAGAAGAACCCTGAGGAACTTGAGATTCCCCCAGGAAGCCTCATGCTAATAGCAGAGGAGGCCTCTGCATCTGGAGCTGGATGCTGCTGGACTGGGCGGGTCATTCTGGCTGCTCTTAGGAAAGCGGGACTTGTGGAATTGGCCCCGGGTCTGGGCAGCTGCTGGCCATCCCAGGAGGGCAGTGCTGTCATGGACTTGGCTGGACATACTAGGCTAAAATGCTGATCTAATGCAACCATGCGGGACTTGGCTGGTGTATTCGTTACTTTCTTGTTGCCGTGAACAAACACATGACCAGAAGCAACTTAGGAAAGGAAAGGGTTTGTTTTGACTTATGTTTCAGGGTGATACAATCCGTTATGGTGGGGAATTGTGGCAGGCCAGCTCATCACATTTCAGCCAGAGGCTGGAAGCAGAAAACAAACTGGAAGTGGGGCTAGGCTATAATACCTTAAGGCCTGCCCCCAGTGGCCCACTTCCTCCACAAGGTTCTACCTCCTAAAGGTCCCACCTTCCCAAACAGTGCCACCAGCTGGAGAGCAAGTATTAATAAAATACATGAATCTATGAGAGATATTTTACATTAAAACTCTAGCATCTGGGCATCAAAACCCTATGATCACTAGAAAACAGACAAGATTAGAAGGAAGGTGAATCCACTTTACCATTTTCATTCCCAGCTTCCAGGTAGGGTGGGTAGAGAGAAGAAATCTGACCAAGCAGGGTGTAAGGCCAGGTCTGGGGTAAGCTGGGATCCAATGACCAAGTTCTTGATGCATGCGCTCATAGCTTCATGGGGACTGGAGTTTCCTCAGGTAAGGACAAGTCCATGGCGGAAAGAGTATCAGGGCATCCCAAAGACAGGAAGATCCCTGATGTTCCTGCACCTTCTGGGGAGCCACTCATTTCTGTCCTGTGGACATAGCTGGCTGGGCTATCCTTGTCCCTGTAGTCCCTGAGAGCTTGGGAGACACCTACCTGCTCCTTGTCTTAGCCCTAAGACTAGACTGGATTTCTGGATATCTTCGTTGTGCACCAGGCATGGTCTGCTCGGAACCTCCGCTGCTCTGAAGAGCAGTCGGTCTCCATCTTTCTTGGCGGGCTCCATTGTCACTGACCCGCTCAGCTTGCCCTGATGTGGAGGAACAGTCTTAGGTCACCTTACAAAAGCAGCTTTGATACCTTATGGCTGAGATGTCCAGAGCTGGACTCAGAGCTGACCACTGTGGGAGCCCCACCTGCTCTTTTCACCACCTTCTTCATGTCTGCTTCCCTTCTGTCATCAGGCAACAAGACTGTGGGAAACACGGACATGCGTGAATGTGAACAAGAGAAGTCAGGAGGAGGGGCGGGGAAGGTGGAGGGAGGAAGGAAGGATGTGGAGAAGGTAGGCAAGGCCATTTTGCTTCTGGTCCCTGGGTCTCTGAGAGAAGGACCAGGCTGTTCTGGGGACAGGGACATG
This sequence comes from Dipus sagitta, assembly GCA_036346955.1. Taxonomy (NCBI): domain Eukaryota; kingdom Metazoa; phylum Chordata; class Mammalia; order Rodentia; family Dipodidae; genus Dipus; species Dipus sagitta. The sequence continues at coordinate 132,933,370 of CM070772.1, read as the reverse complement.
ATTGGGTTTTGCCCTCAGTGGCTTCTAACATCTTTCCAAATGGGTATTTAATAAGTCTTCAAAGACAGAAGGAGCAGTCAGTTCTGAGGGTCCTCAGAGTGCCCACCTGAGTGTTTGCAGCTCCTTTCTCTCCTTGGCCCAGGGTTACTGCCTTCGCATGTGTGTGTGTCCAGGCCCCTCCATGTCTGACCTTGTCCTCCTCACTTGCATGGCAAATGGTGAAACCCCACCAAGTGTCCGGCCCAGGGCCAGCTCAGAGAACATACTTCACAAGCTCCTCCAAGCTGTGTTTAGGTGGAGAAAGTAGAGGTGAGACCAGGGGCTGGTGCCCAGGGCCTCCCTGCCCAGACCACCTGGTGCTGCCAGGTTTCCTGGGGAGGGGACTCTAAGAAAGGGAGCTCCAGGCTGGTACTAGACTAAGGTCAGCAACATGACAACATCCAGACCATGGCTTGATGTTCATTTCCATAATCCTCTTCTCAGATCACAGTTTAAATCCATCAGATTCATTCTGGCCTTCTCCATTTCTGGGTGCCTCCCTCCTCCTCCTACTTCATCTCCTCATCCCTTTTTGTCCCCTCCCCCATCTCTCCTGTCTTTCAGTGCCCCTCCTTTCCTTCCTGCCTCACGCTTTCATCCGCTCCCCCTGAAAGCCTCTCTCGGGGACAGCTGTGAAGAATTAGGAGCTCTGTGGTGACTCTCAGCCCCGAGAGTCGTATGATGATTTATGTCTCCCTGGGAGATCGGCAGGTTTTCCTCATTATTTCACCCAATAGCACATGTCTGGGGATCTTGGGAACTTTTCTTGAATTTTCTCTGAAAATCTTGACTCTCACCTGGCTTGGACAGCGGTTTTTATTTTTAGAACAGCTCTCGGCACCCCCACCCCCGACAATCACAGCCCCAGCCCCCGCCCCCCGCAGCTTCCTCATGAGCCCTGAGAAAAGCATGCTCTGGATACACTGCTCCCCCTACTCTGTTTGGAATCACCCCTCCTTCTAGAGTCCCCTCTCCTCATAGTGCCTCACATCCCTAGATGAACAGGCTCAGAGCTGGCTCTTTGCAAAAGTCTCAGCGCCAATCATACCCCTGGAGGAGGACCAGTAACCATGGTTCCTGGCCAGCCTTTGCCTGGTACTTTCCATTTAAGACAATGGCCCTGAGTGTCACAGCCCTAGGGACCTGAACTGCTCCTGTCAACTTGGGCAGTCTGCCTGCTAGGCTTCTGCCTCCTATCTGTGAAATATCCAATGGCCCTGCTTCGCTGGTCAGTTGCCATGGCTCGAGTGATTCCTAGAGCACTTAGTGAGTGCTGGCGCTCTGTGACGCCCTCCACACGGATTGTCTCATCCCTCCTCTCCCCAAGGAGCGCAGCAGCAAACATTTGCACATACAGCTTGAGCACGGGAAGACGGAAGCTTCGAGATGCGAAACTGCTTTCCCTTGACCAACTCACAGAAGAAGGTGGCATAGCAGAACCCACCCCCAAGCAGGCCTGTGTTTTCTTTAGTGCACATTCAGGAAGCCCCTGCTATCTTTTCTCTGTGCATGTAGATCCACACTGGCTCCTACACACACTGGAGGAGCCTGGTCCCCTAGAAGCTTGGATTGTAGTTAAAAGACCAGGGGGGGGGGGGACTGAGTGGGGGGAGCTCACATTCCAGTTCTCTTTGGCTTTTTATTTCTTTCTGGCTTGCTTTCTTTTTTTCCAGTGGAAAAGAAAAATTCTGTCTATCTCCCCCAAGGGTGTGTGTTCACAGCTTGTCAGTATTAGCAGGCTTGATGCTCGCAGGAGGAAGTGCGAACTGGACTTCTCAGAGACTGTCTTATAGGGACAAGCTCCTGTCCTGCAGTATCAGAGGGGCTGAGGTGTGAGCCAGAATGAACGCAAGGTCCTGGGCATTGACACTGTTTGACATCCACTGTGAGGATGACGAGTAGAGGTAGAACCGTGGACCGGCAAAGCCAGGGGTTGCACAGGGCAGAATGAGATTCTCTTAACTGACAGGCCCTACCTGAGGGTTGGAGGCAAATGGAAGGACTCCATGATGTGGAACAGCCCCAGGAAAGCTCTACTCTTTAACACTGACCACAGGGAGGACGAGGGAAAGGAGGCCTGGCAAGGGATGCTAGGCTAGCCAGAACTTGGCAAGTTCGAAGAATAGAAGCACAGTTCCAATGGGCTCGAGCTGAAAGGAAACCCACCGATTCATGTCATTGAAGAGCGACAGGAGTAGCTTCAGGTACAGGCGGCTCCAGCCGCTCTGCTGTCACTCTTCCTCCACTTTCTTTGGCTTGGCTTCAGCTCAGGCACATTCCGTGTTCCAGCAGCTCCCGGCCAGAGCATGGGCTGTGCGCAGGACAAGACACCAGCCCTTTGCACTGAGCCATGTATTCGACAGCAATTAGGAGTAAGGTAGTCTTCTTTTATAGGTAGTTACTTAGGGACACAGGCCCCCAAAGAACAGAGATGTTGACCCGGCCTGGCAAGACCAGAAGGCAATTCCACTTTGACTCAGGATGGCAACCAGCACGGTCCAGTCTGACTCAAGAAGACAGTCAGGAACAGTTTCCTGGTCCTTCCTCCTTGATTTTTTTATGGCCGTCCCCACCCCACATCCACAGGCTCTTTCTGAGTCTGCACTCTACTCCATGACCCCACCAACCCATGGAGGGCTGAAGTTCATCCCCATTGGATGTCTAATTTACATCTCAAAGGCTGGAAGAAAGGCCTATCCAAGTTGCCAAGCCCCTCCCAGCTTAGAAGTTTTTCTGCTTTATTATTTTTCTGTACTTTTTGTAAATCTTGCTGAACTTACCTTTCATGTGTGTATGCACTTGCTAATTCTTCCCAAGTCATAAGACAAGAGCTTGAGAACAACTGGCTTGGGGGCATCCAGAGCCCTGGTGGGAGCTCCAATGCTCTCAAAACCATTCCCAAACTGATCATATTAGTCACCAGAGGACAGCCTATGCTGTTTCAGTTTAGCACACATCCTTCCTCCAGAGAGGAGGCAGCAGAACGATGTTCACAAAGGTACCTGATGGGATATGGTTGTGGTGGGGCTAACGGGGTCATAAAAGGACTAGATCCTTAGCAGGAAGCCAAGAAGGACTGGAGAGCCCCCTGCACAGATGAGCTGTGTGTCTCTCATGCCCCGTGGCCATGCTGAGCACCTACCTTGGACCAGCAGTGACTGATAGGGAATCGGGGGTGATGGAAAGATGTGAACCAGGTGCCCCAGGTGCAAGTTGATTGAATGAGGTGGGAAACATGCCAACATAGATTAAGGCCCTGTGTTCCGTGTCCTAGCCTCGGGCCACTCTGGTCACACTGCTCGGCTGGCCCCTGCCCCTCCTGCCTGGAGACCTTCAGCAGCCTCTTCCTCCACCTGGAGGCCCTTCTACCTCTAGCCCTTCCCACCACTGCCCTCTTCTCCTTCTCTGCTCGTCCTGAGACCTCATCCAAAGCCCTTCTTGGGAACAAGCTGCAACTCTTCATGGACACACACATCTGGCTGTGTGCTTTCCCATGCACAGAACTCAGCCTCATAACTACACATGATGGAGAGGACTAGTTCTCTGGACCTCAAGCCCTTTGCATAGTCTGCACCGGGAGGTATGAGCACGGCTCTACTGACTGGAGCTGAATGGCTGGCTCTGGCATGTTCTCTTGCGCTCCAGCTCTTCACTCCTTTGGTACAGATTCAAGATGGGGGCTGACTGTCTCTAGGAAAGGAGGACCCAGAGTGTACGGAAGCATTAGTGTGGTATCATCCAAACCCCACTCCCAAAGAGGCACACAGAGAGACTAGGGCTTTGACAAAACAATAGAGTTAAGCATTCCCCATCAAAGACTCTGAGAATCCAGTTTGACTTAGAAGTGTGTGGGGAGATATTACAGGGAGCTTCCAGTTGACTAAAGCTCAAGAAACAGCTCCAGCTTCCCAGGGATCAGTGAGAGACACCGCACAATGGCTGAGAGACGCCAAGGCTGGGGACCTTGTGCTCCATCTTCTGTGTAGGATTTGGCAAAGCAGTCTTCCCAGTGACCCCACTGGTAGCTGTCTAGAGACAAAGTGATGGAGGTTGGGACAGAGGTGAGGTGGCACCTTTTCTCTCAGAGCAGCCTGGGGGCACTCATGGTGTTCCAGGGCTCCCTGGAAGGGGGTGGAGGTAGCTCAGGAGTAACCTGAGTAGAATACAGAGCTGGGGGGGTCACAAGTCAATGAGAATATTCTGAGAGAGGCCAGCCTTGCCTCCTCCCACCAGCCTTCCCCTTGCATAAAGGGATGGAAAAGATTGAGGGAAGAGACTGCTTCATACTGAGAAGGTGGCTCAGTATCCACAGGGCAAGGGTATAGGAACAAGCTGGGGCCACTAGTTCACCAGCACCACGCTGTCTTGATAACAGGCTTGTGTTTCCTTTTCCTCCCACCTCATTCCTCTTTGTCAAAGATTGTTTTCTGGAGCGTTTCCCTTTCTGTGTAAAGGCCACTTGTCTGCATGTGCAAGCACCTTGCCGGGCTTGCTGGGATGTGATCATATGGGACATCGTCCAGGACCTGAGCACAGATGTCTGTGCACTCATCTAGATCTTTGACTGGTGGGGTCATCATTTTGTAACTTTCATCATACTGGTCCTCAATTTATTTTGTCAAAAGCAAAACTAAGCCCGAGAAGGGGCCTTCCAGGGCACTGTGGATTTCTCCTCTTGCTCATTTCCTCCTTCCTGCTTAAGTCAGTATTGCAACCCATCAAAGCCCAGTCCCTGCCGCTGTCACTGTGGGCAGACTTGAATGTCTCTGGGACTATGGAACACATGGTGCTGAGACAACCCACCCTTGGAGAAAGCCCTTCTGTACAGTAGGTTTCTACACACAGTGGCCTGGCCCTGGCTCTATCTCAGGGTCACCTACCACAATATTAATTCCTGATCACTCTGCCCGCCTGCCTGCCTGCCTACTTATGGGTGACAATTGATGTCTGACCTATACCTGGTTGAGGACAAAGCACCTTCTCACTTGTCCCCAAATGACCCCAAAATGAATAAAAGAGTCCCACTGCTCTTCTCTTTCATGCTATTGTGACATAGAAGGAAACTATCCAATCTAAGCCCCAGTCTTATTGCATCTTCTCTGGCTACTGGTGTGAAGTCAGACTCCATGGGATGGCAGGGTCACCAACACCATCCTAGCCAGCAAATTTGGCCAGTGTTTTGGTCCTTGCAGGTGAGCCTGCCACTGAGTCCAGTGACGAGTGGTGGTGACTATGAAGCAGCAACAGCTGGCCATGGAGGCTTTGCAGCTAGGCTGTCTGAGTCATGAGACTCGAGTAAGGTGCTTACTTTTCTTTTACAATTTTTAACTGATACACATTTGCTTTACGTGTTTGTAGGGTACAGAATGATATTTCGATGCATGTATAAAATGTCCAGAGATCCGACTAGGGTAGTTGACATATCTGTCACCTTGAACACATCATTTCTCTTTTTGTTTTTCATGAAGTTCAATTTTATTATAAGATAATTAATGCCATATCTGTCTGCCCTGTCTTTACCAGTGAAAAAGAGACTTGGGGGGTTGCAGTTCCCTAGTACCCACGTAAAACCAGATGCACAAAGTGGGTCATGTATCTGGTATCCATTTACAAAGGCTGGAGGCCCTAATGCACCCATACTCTCTGTTTCTCTCTCTCTCTCTCTCTCTGTGCTTGTAAATAATTTTATTTTTTGTTTTTGTTTTTCAAGGTAGGGTCTCACTCTAGCCCAGGCTGACCTGGAATTCACTATGCAGTCTCAGGCTGGCCTCGGACTCACAGCAATCCTCTTACCTCTGCCTCCCAAGTGCTGGGATTAAAGGCGTGCGCCACTATACCTGGCCTAAAATTTTTTTTTTTTTTTGAAAGGAGACTTGTCCTAGGGAAGTGTCCCCAGGAATGCAGAAGGGCTTCTGTTTGGGTCTTGCCTTCAGCAAGGACTCCCTGCTCAGTATCTTCCCTTCTGACTGTAGTCCCCACTGAGTGAAACCCAATGTTTGCCTCCTTGCCCCTGCTGGAACTAGGTCTCTGTAGCCTGTCAATAGAGCTCTGCATCCTCTGTAGCCACTGGACTGCTTCTTCTGCTGGTATTTGACCTATTGCCCTTCCCCCATTGTTTTGGGGGTGATTCTGTTCTGACATGGGAGGAGGTTCTCCTTTAGGGTGTCTTTTTCAGCAGTTTTATATGGTACACAACAGCAGAATTGCAATGAAGCATTGAAAAACCTTTTGGGTCATGTCTTCCAGCACCTGGGCCTGCCCCATGAGGCCGCAGGCGGCACTGGCGGGGATCTGTGCAGAGGTGACGGTCCCTTCTTGCTGTGTTCTGGGGCAACATGGCTTCCTCTGGGTCACCCCTACTGCTGTGTGCTGTGTAGGTACAGGGAGCAGCCAGGGGACTTGGCTGGAGGCGGGGGCTGTGTTGAGAGAAAGAACCCTTTGCACACAGGGAAGGAAAATGCCAGGCACCATGGAGCTTCTGAGATCCCTCTCTCCTGCCTATTGGCTGTCCTCGGGTAACTGGTCCTTGGAAGATGAGTTCTGAAGGTCAGGCATGCTGACACACCTCTTGAGGGTCACAGGGAAGGTGGCAGGATCTGAGGGGAGGAGCATGGTATCACCCTAGCAGCAATTACTTGATATCTTTGTGCGTGAATCCCAGTGTTGGCCGTGGCAGCCATGATGGTAGGGTCTGGGCCTATGGAAATATTATCTCAACGGCTTTCTGTAGAGCGTGGGCAAAGCCAAGGGAGGCCCGTGATTTCTTTCATCATGGGTCTCCACTTGAGTTTGAGGTTGACAGTTAGTAGTTGGTTTGATCATACTTTGTAGCTCTTCTGACAAGTAATCAGGGATGTTATATTTTCCTTTCAGGATTTGTTGAGCAAGCTCTCATGGGTTGGCTACTTGAAATGGCAGGTCCTGTGTTACTATAAAGCATAGGGCTAACCCCAAGATCCACGTATTGACTTTGGAGGCATCCTGTGCCTATTGGATGAATACTTTGGGGGGACTAAATCATGTGGGCCACAGGCAGTGTCAAGCATCTGCCCTGGATTGAATGTGGTACTCATGCCAAAGTCTATAAGCTTAACCCTGTCCTTGAAGTCAATCATAATATTATCTGGTTTTATGTCCCAATGTGCTCTACTTTCGTTTGTGGCAGTAGCACACGGCACTCAGTTACAGTTGGAATATTTGCCAGGCATCTTGTAGCCACATTCATAGATAATCTGGTGTAGACTTTCTCCTTTGGCTGATTCCAAGATGCATTCTGTGCTGGGTTTTAATAATCTAGATGAGAATGACCACCATTACTCTTGCCTCAATTTTTTTTTTTTTTTTCGAGGTAGGATCCCACTCTACCTCAGGCTGACCTGGAATTCACTATGTAGTCTCAGGGTGACCTCAAACTCACAGCAATCCTCCTACTCCTGCCTCCTGACAGCTGGGATTACAGGTGTGCACCACCACACCCAGCTTACTCTCACCTCAGATCTGATCTGATAGAGAGATTTCCATCCATTCCACAGGACTTTTATAGTACCTGGGATGCCTCTTAGGCAGTGGTGGGCCAGATTTACTTGAGCCTAACCACCCTGGCCTATGGCCTTAATGACAGTATGCTAAGCTGAGAAGTCCTTGCTGGATGAGCAGGGCCCACGGATGGCCCTATTCTTTTCTCCTCCGATGACTCTGAATCTCCATTTTAGGCCTCAAAGCCATGGACACTACAGCAAGATGAAAGTATAAGGACATGAGAAATGAAAACTAAAAAATGGAAAAAAAAAAAAGGACAAAAAGGCAAAAGCCAAAAACAAAAAGCAATCTAATGAAAAACAAACAATCAAAGAAATAAAATACCAGAAAATCAAAACACATACAGGCAAAAAATAAAACATCAGAAAATTCAAACCAAAATACTGAGTCACAAGCCAAAGAGAGCAAAGGCAGCTGGCTCAGTTGGCAAAGTGCAGGCCCAAATTTGATCCCCAAGAACCCACATGAAAATGCCAAGTGTGGAGCCTGAGCTTCTGTCTCAGAGCTGGAGAGGTGGAATCAGAAGGAGCCCACGTTTTTGCAGCCAGGCACCGTGGCCTACCTGGTGAGCTCCAGGCTGGTGAGAGAACCCTTCTCATAAAAAACATTGGCTGGACTGAGTCCCGGCAGCCGCTGATGTTCCCCACTGTAGGCGGAATGTGACCAGCTGCCTCAAGCTCCTGTCACCATGCCTTCCCCACCATGAGGGCCTATACCCTCTAGTGTGAGCTGAAATAAACCTTTCCTTCCTTAAACTGAAACAAAAAAAGAAAGAAAGAGAAAACTTGGATGGCATACCTGAAGAATGGTTTCCGAGGTGATTGTCTGGCTTCCAAATGTATCTGCACAACAGAGCACACACACGTGTGCAAGTACCCACACGAACTCCCACACACATGCACTTACATAGTCTCTCTCTCTCTCTCTCTCACACACACACACTCACACACACAAATTAACCAAACAATAAATCACTACTTAGCAGATAATCCACCGGTTACCAACTCCTCCCTTCGCTTTGCCCACAGAAATCTAGGGCAGGCCATGCTGCCTTTGCCTAAACTCTCACAATGGCTGGCTTTTTCTGAGGTCATAGTAGGACAAGGGCCAATAAACAGCTTGCTCATAACCCCCAGTAACAGAAAGGAGTCTGGAAATTTCTGACTTAGGTGGGCTAAGGAGGTTGACAAGCTTTCAGAACGAAAGCCTGCAGGATGCTTCAGGTCCTCTGGTTTCTGCTTTGAAAATCTGCAGTACCTTCTGCGTAAAAGACCGTTCAATGTCTGCTCTCACCATGTTGCTTTGCCTTATGGCTTTAACTGTTTGGTCTGAAACTGATGTTACAACCTAACTGATATTATAAGCCAGTGCTCTGTTTCCAAAATATATTAGTTTATTAATATCTGAGAGGCTGGAAGGAGCCCACAAGAAAATGGTTCAATGTATTCCAGTGTTAATCACACCACACACACACACACACACACACACACACACACCCCTGCTCAACCATCAAACTCTAAACAGAAAAACCATCCTCAAAAACTGATACATTCTAATATGCTTCTATCAAAGAGGGCTGATGCACATCTGCTTAAAAGATCCAAGTTTCTCCTCTCAGATGACTCACTGGGCAGCAGCCACAGAAAAGAAGGAGGATGAGATAAGCAGGGAGGGCTGGGAGTGTCCACCTCTGTCCCCCCAATATCCTGTGGGCTCCCCACGAGCTTGGGTTGATGGGTTACATAAACAGCCAGCTATTTGCTGCTCTGTGCCAGGGTGAGTGCTAACCTTATACTTTTTTAGTTTCTCACAATTCTTGAACAGAGCTAATTTATGTTGATCAGGCTGATGGTCTCCCTCGTGTGACACTCTCCTGTTACAGGGAAATTTCTCTTCAGTATCCCCCCCCCGCAAAAAAAAGAAATGCTAAAGAGGGCATTTTGTTTGTTTATTCATTTTTGTCTTTTATTTTAACAGCGTTTTTTTATTTCCCCACATCTGAGTCTGATCGTTTCTGGGGAGCAATAGGAAGTGAGCTAAGGGCCTAGCCAAGAGCATAGAAACAATCTGCAGCCCAGTTTTCCAGAACTCTTTGTGGTTCCTTTGGCCAAATGGATGTTTTTGTGGAGAGTTAGGTTATTTTGTACAGTAAACAATTTTTTTTCTTTTTCCTTTCAGCCACTTAATGTGGTGTCATGAAAGCAAGAGCGGCTTGTTAATGAAAAAAAGCTGAGATGGGAGAGGGAAGTTAGCACACCAGCAGCACTTCCAGCTTACATAAGTAACATTCCTGCTGCATAAACATCTTGGCAAATCCTGAGACTAAATCCCCATCCCACACTGCTGGCCTCAACCAAACTCTGTATAATACTGTAAAAAAAAAAAAAAAAAATCCTGTTGATGGTAACATTTTTCTGTCCAGCAACAAGTCATTAGTTTGGACAAAGGAATCTAAAATGCTTTGCTTATTTTCCCATAGTTCTAGTGGAAAGTATTATCTAGAGAACAAGCAGGGGAGGCAAGAGTAGGGTGGAGGGTTGTGAGTTCTTAAGAGAGAACATGGGGAATGGTACTGGAAACGTCATGGACTTTTCTTCAGTGCAAAATTACAAACCTGACATCAAATTGTACTATTCTAATATGGCAAGTGCCAACAAATGAGTCCAAAAAAGTCATGATTTTAGGGCTAGAGAGATGTTTAAGTGGTTAAGGTGCTTGCCTGCAAAGCCAAAGGACCCAGGTTCGATTTTTCAGGACCCATGTAAGCCACATGCACAATGTGGCACATGTGTCTGGAGTTTGTTTGCAGTGGCTAGAGGCCTTGGCATGCCTATTTTCTCACTCCCTGCCTCCCTCCCTTTCGCTCTGTTCCTCCCCCCTCTCTCAAATAAATAAATATATATTTTTAAATCAGCATTTTAAATGAATGAGTAACTCTATCAAAAATTCTTAGCCCAAGTTGATCCTAGGCCTTTTCATCTTCCTCCTGAATTGATATGAAGCTGAGTAGATTGGTAGATTTGAGATTCTGAGCAAATATATTCATGATTAGTTTTATTCGTAAGGAAAGACTCAGAGAACACAATCTGTCATATTGCACATTATCAATGACATTGTACCTCTAAGCAGTGGTAATAACCAGGTTGTGAGAAAAAAAAAAAAAACTTCTTCCCAAAATTTCTTTCTGAGTATTTGAACTATGTAAGCAAAGTCATATATCCATAATACCAGTTTCCATGGTTTCCAAGCCATGAAAAATATTCACTTTTCTTCAGTTCCCAACAGTGATAACCGTCTTGAAGGGGTGCCTATAACATTGTATCTTGAGAAAGTTTGAAGAGACCATTGATCACAGAAATAACACAGAAAGTAGTTAGTGCTTCCCTTGCTGGAAAAAGCATCAAAGCCACTTAAACTGTTCCAGAACACAGAAAAAGATGGAAATATCCAATCATCTCTGAAGCCAAGAATATTGCTGATTTAAAAACTTGACAGTTTAACAAAAAATAGAACTGCAAACCACTCCCATTTAATAATATTGAAATGAAAATGTCAAATAAAATCTTGCCACACAGAATATAACACCATATTTAAACAATACACTATGAGAAAGTGGTGCATAATCTAGGAATGCAAAGATGGTTCAACATAGAAAATTTAGAGACACAATTCACCATGTTAATAGAACTGAAGATAAAAATAATATAACTATCCCCAACAATTCAGAAAAGCATTTGAGAAATGCAACACTTGCTCATGGTAAAACACCTTTTCCCATAGAAATCCAGATTAAGATGAAAAGGCCCACTCTCATAGTTCCTGTTGATAGCTGTCAGAGTCAGAAACCTCAGGGGAGGGGCCTGGAGAGATGACTTTGGTTAAAGCTCTTGCCACACAAGCTTGACAGCCAGAGTTCAGATCTCCAAAATTCACATAAATCTGGATGTAAGTAGTGCCAATGAGCTTGCCGCAATAAGAGTTGGTGGTGCACGCCTTTAATCCCAGCACTTGGGAGGCAGAGGTAGGAGGATTGCCATAAGTTCAAGGCACCCTGAGACTACATACTGAATTCCACGTCAGCCTGGGCTAGAGTGAGACCCTACCTCGAAAAACCAAAACAAAAAACAATAACAACAACAAAAAAAAACAGTGAGCTCCAGATTCAGTGAGAAATTCTGTCTCAGAGAAATAAGGCAGTAGAGTGATAGAAGGCCCGACATCCTCCTCTGGCCAATATACATGTGTGCATCTGTGCACACACATGTGCATACAGCACACACACCTCACATATGACACACCACAAACATACCTGAAAGTTTTCTTAGAAAATAAAAAGAAAAAAATCAAAGATCAAGAAAAATGTTGAAAGAAATGAAAGGCGAGAAAATCTTTAGTCATAGGAAAACAAAGAAAAAAGCTATATCTGATTTCTCAAAAACCATGTAAGCAAAAAAGAAATTCTAACATGATGGTAGGAGAAAATCAACAACCTGGAATTTTGTACCTAAACACTGAAAGGATTTGTTACAAGTGGAGTTGCCTTGCAATAAATATTGAAAGAATGTCTTCAGAGCACATGGGCCATAAAATACACCTTAGCACATTTAAAAAAACAGAAAGTATAAAAGGTCTGCTCTCAGGCCACAGTGAAACTCAACTAGAAATCAATCATAAAGAGACAACTAAGCAGGGTGTGGTGGCACACACCTTTAATCCCAGCACTCAGGAGGTAGAGGAAGAAGGATTGTTGCGAGTTTGAAGCCAGCCCAGGACTACACAGTGAATTTTAGAGCTAGAGCAAGACCCTGCCTTGAGAAAAAAAATTGAGAGAAAAAAAAGGAAAACTTCAAAATACAGAGATTAAACAAGACATTTTTAGGGGCTGGGAAATGGCTCAGTGGATTAAGTGCTTGCTGAACATATGTGCAGACTGAGTTTGGATCCTTAGCACCCACATCAATTCTGGGTGGGCATGGTAGCCCACCTATAGTCCCAGTGCTCAGGAGGCAGAGCTGGGATCTCCCATGACAACCCAGTTAGCTAGACTAGCCAAGTCAGCAAGCTCTGGGTTCAATGAGAGATCCTGTCAGAAAATATAGTGGAGAGCAATTGAGGAAGACACTAACATCAAACCCTGGCCTCCACACACATGTGCATACACACATGACCATGTATATGCACCTGCACAAACATGTGCCTACACAGATGTAAACATGTATATGTACATACACTCATAGTACACACATACACAAACCAAAAAAGACACTTTTAAACTAAACATATCACAGAAAAATATGTCAGCGTTTTTAAAATATTTTGAACTAAATGAAAATAAAAACATGACTTATCAAAATGTATGAGAAATAGCATTAGTAGTGCTTAGAGGAAAATTTATAGCATTGAATACATATATTAGAGAAAAAGAGCCATGCATGTTGGCACATGCCTTTCATGCCAGCACTCAGGATCCTCAGGTAGGAGGATGGCTATGAATTCATGGCCAGCCTGAGACTACATAGTGAATTCCAGGTCAGCCTGGGCTAGAGTGAGACCCTACCTTAAAAAACAAAAACAAAAAGCAGGAGGTAAGAATAAATCCTGGAAGTCTGGGAAATTAAATATAAAATAGAAGAAAGTAAATCATAATTAGAAGAACAAGTGATTAAATTAAAACAGGAGTTAATAGAACAAAACAATAAAACTAAAACTTGTTATTTGAAAAACTCAATAAAACTAATGTTTAGGAGAGAGATAGAGAGACAGTATGAGAGAGAGAGAGATTGATAATATCATTAATAAAAGAGGGAAACACTGGTAAAGATCTCATGGATGGGTTGGAAGTATAGCTCAGTGGTAGAGCTCTTGCCTAATATGTACAAGGCACTGAGTTCAATTCCAGCACCACAAAAAACCCTCATGATCATCAAAATGATATAATAAGTAAATCTATGCCCATAAATTTGATATGGTGGATGAAATTGACCAAAATCTTGAAATACACAACCCTCATAAGAAATAATCTAAATAGACTTATAGTCATTAAGGAAATTCAATCAATAACAGCATTGTAAAAATAATTAGTTCCAAATGGGTCTGCTGATAAAGTCTACCAAACATCTAAGGAAGAAATCATACTAACTCTTTACAATATCTTTCAGGAGATAGATGTGGGGAAAAAAAATCCCCCAACTCATTATATGAGGTCAATATTATACTAAAGCAGACACTGTATATATGTAAGTAGAAGAAAAGATTACTGAGAATGGAATGGCCTAAGGGAGGTCAGGGGAAGAGATTGAGTAAAAGAAGGGTGGGACAGGGTTAATCAAAATTCAAAATATTGAGGCTGGAGGGATGGCTTAGCGGTTAAGGCATTTGCCTGCAAAACCAAAGGACCCAGGTTCGATTTCCCAGGACCCATGTTAGCAGATGCATAAGGGGACGCACCTGTCTGGAGTTCATTTGCAGTGTCTGACAGCCCTGGTGTGCCCATTCTCTCTCTCTCTCTCTCTCTCTCTCTCTCTCTCTCTCTCTTTGTCAAATAAATAAATAAATAAAAATAAAATAATTCAAGATACTGTGAATAAGCCATATGAAAGCTTGCTGTTTTGGATAATGGCACACCCAGAAGCCATAAACTGTTACTAGAAAAATTTCAGTGCCAGTGATGGGATACCTTCCAGTGAGTTGTTGGCCAGGGAGGTCCCTGTTACCCTCCAAAACAGGCTATTGCTAAAGCTCTTGGTTTCCCACCAGAAATAGATAGTATGATCCTATTGCTGAAGACTCCACATGCCTGGGCTGCAAGGTCACTGAGAAAACAAGCTGGGGCTGAGCTGAAAACCTCTTCCTATAGACCAGCTGACAGAAAGCTGGAAAAAGGTGCACTGCATTGCAGCCCTCTGGGAGACAGAAGTAATCAGTGATGAAAACAGTGGATATTGCAAGCCTCAAGTTTGGCCAACCAGGCCAAAGGCTGAACAGGTGCAATAATGGCATGTCTGTTATGGGGGAAACCAACTGATTTCTAATTGGACCAGTGACCTGTTCTGTGGGAGGGAATACATGCCTGGAACCGAAAACCTAATCACATAAGCCTATGGTGGGGGAGCTCATGAGTACCGAGAATGTAACGCCTACTCCTGTCTGGCTAAATGCATATATTGCACTCACCAAATTGCCCTGTAAGCATTTTACCTAATGTTCATACCCATATATTAATGCTACCCTCATTTTGGGTTAGAGAAGCTTCTGTTTTCAGATGGCACTGACCACTGGGATGACCCCAAAGGCACCATAGTGCTGAGAATAAGTGACAGAGGAGTTTTCAGCACTGAAACGTCTACATAACACCCTCCAAGTTTCAGGGTCCATTGTGGAAGAGGTGGTGGAAAACATGTAAGAACCAAAGGAAGGGTAGGACTGCTTACAATGCAATTGTCCAGACAGAAACTGTGTCGATATCCATAATCTCACAGTGCCTAGCAGTACCTTCACAAGACCCTCAGAATAGGAGGAAAAGCTGATGAATGGAGAGAAGGAATGGATATGATGGAGAGTGGAATTATGAAGGGGAAAGTGGGAGAGGAGAGGGAATTATCATGGTTTATTGTTTACTAAGTATGGAAGTTGTCAATAAAAAATACAAAAAAAATTAGACAAAAATGTTATTAAAAAACTGTAACCAATATCTCTCATTGAAATTTTCAACAAGCCAGGAGTGGTGGCACAAGCCTTTAGTCCTGGCACTTGGGAGGCAAAGGTAGGAGGATTGCTGTGAGTTTGAGGCCACCCTGAGACTACATAGTGAATTGCAGGTCAGCCTGAGCTAGAGTAAGACCCTATCTCAAAACACCAAAAAAAAAAAAAAAAAAAAAAAAAAAAAAAAAAAAAAACAGTATTAGTAAATCGAATCTAACAGTGTATGTGTGTTGGACTTTTCACTGTAGCAAATACCTGATAGAAACAACATAGAGAGAAATAATTTAAAGACTTTAACTGCAGTCAGCTGGATCCACTGCTTTTGGCCCAAAGTGACACAGAATTTAACATAGAGAACATGTGGCAGAGGCTGCTCACCTCCTGCAAGGAAGGAAATGGGCAGCAGGATGGAGACAGGGACAAATAGCCTTCAAGGGAACATCCCCAGTGTCATACTTCCTCCAACCAGGCCCCATGACCCAGTAACATCATCAAATTATGATTGTCAATCGATTTGTCCATTGATGAAGGCATAGTTCTCATGGTCCAATCATGAATGATTGGATCAATCCTCTGGGGACAAAGCCTTCTGAACATGAATCTTTATCCAAGGGAATAAAACTAATGCAACATATTCTTCCTCCCTGAAGTTACTTTTTGCCAGGCATTTATCATAGCAGTGATACAGTCTAGCAATTTCATTTCTTTTTATTTAACCAAAAGAGCTGGAAACTTATGTCCACCCAAAAACCTGCATGCTAATGTCAACAGAAGCCTTATCTAAGAATTATATACTGTGTTGTTGGATATATATATATATATGTATATATATTGAGGTAGGGTTTTGCTCTAGCTTAGGCTGACCTTGAATTCACTATGTAGTCTCAGGGTGGCCTCGAACTCATGGTGATCCTCCTACCTCTACCTCCTGAGTGCTGGGATTAAAGGCGTGCGCCACCACACCTGGCCCGGTTATATTTTTTTAATTGCTTGGGGATATACAAGATGGTCTTCAATAGGTGAATGGATAAATAAGATTGGGGTACATCTAAAGAATGGAATTTTATTCAGCATTAAACAACAATGAGACAATAAACCATGAAAACATATTGAGGAACACTAAACACACATCACCAAGTGAAAGAATGACATCTGCATATTGTATGATTCAAAATAAATGTCAAAAGCAAAACTATAGAGGTAGAAGATTAGTAGTTGTCAGGGTTACTGGGAAGAGATGAATGAACAGTAGAATATACAGAATTTTTATGAATGCAAATACTCAGTATGAAACTATAATGGATGTGTGTCCTTATGCATAGTGCAATACTATAGAATGTATAGGCCCAGAAATAAACCTTAATGTGAACTATGGACATTAGAAAATGATGTCTCAAGGCAGGTTCATCATTTGTAATGAATATGTCCTCTGGCTTTGGTGGACACTGAATGGGAAGACCATATATGTATTGGACTATTGGGCTTCTAGGAAATCTCAATGGCTTCCTCTCAATTAACTTCAAATAAACTAAACAACAATAGCAAACATGGTCCAATTATATGCTGCCTGAAATAAACTGGGCTGGAGAGATTGCTCAGTGGTTAAGGTGCTTGCCTTCAAAGCCTAAGGACCCAAGTTTGATTCCCCAGTATGCATGTAAAGCCAGCTGCACAGGGTGGCACATGTGTCTGGAGTTAGTTTGCAGTGGCTAGAGGCCCTGGTGAGCCCATTCTCTCTTTCTCTTCTCCTCCTTCCTTCTTTCTTTCTCTCTCTCTCTCTCAAATGAATAAATAAATAAATAAGAAAAACATTTAAAAGAAATTATCTTCCAATATAACATAGGGGCATATTGAAAATCAAAGGATAGAAAATGGATATCATGCAAACATTAATCCGAGGATAGCAGGAATAGTTATAGAGTAAAGTATATGTTAGAGCAAAGAAAATTTCCAGTACAGAGAGATATTACATATGGCCTGAAGAGAGGGCTCAGCAGTTAAAGGCACTTGCTTACAAAGCCTGATAGCCCAGGTTCAATTCCCGAGTACCCACATAAAGATAGATGCACAAAGAGTGATATTATTTAACAGAAAAAGAATCAGTCTATCAAGAATATGTAATATTCAGAGCAGAAAAATATGTGAATCAAAAACTGAAAAATAAACAAACACACAGTTATAATTGGAGACTTCAATATTCCTCTCTCACCAATTATAGAACAACTATAGAAAAAATCAACAACATAGAGAAAACAATATCATAAGTCAATGGGATCTAAATGACATTCATAGAACATTTCATTGAATAGTAACAGAAAATACATTTTAAGTGTCCACAAAGCATATACTAAGATGTGCCAAAACTAAGCCATCGAAATATTAAAATTTAAAGGACTGGAAATTGTGAAGAGTGTCCTCTAATCACAATGAAATCCAACTAAAGTCAGCAGAAAAATTTCCAGAACCTTGGAAATGAAGCAACACATATGCCAATAGCCCATGACAGAGCATCAGAAGCACTTCAATGGAACAAAGGCAGCCTTCACAACAAATGGAATGGGAGCACCTGGATATCTATAGAAAAGAAGAATCTCACCCACCTTCTACAAAAATTAATTGCAAATAAGTCACAAACTCAATTGTGAAATGTAATGTTATAAAACTGCCAGAAAATAAAAAGAAGATTTGGGTCTATGTCTGAGAAAACATTCCTAGATTAGACACAAACACATCACCTGTAAAAGAGTGGGACCTAATGAAAGCAAAACTTCTTTCTCTGTAAAGGACCCTGTCAAGAGAGTAAAAAAGAGCTATAGGGTGAGAAAAAATATTTTCAAGACACATATCTCAGAACAGCTTGGTGTATAAAATGCACACATACAGAGCAGATATCATAATTAAATGAGAAAAATATTAACAATCTTTTCATATTAGGTAAAAGACATTATACCAAAAGGAAAGATGCCAATGGTAAGTTATACACACAAAAAAGATATTTAGCCGGGCATGGTGGTGCACACCTTTAATCCCAGCACTTGGGAGGCAGAGGTAGGAGGATTGCTATGAGTTCGAAGCCACCCTGAGACTCCATAGTGAATTCCAGGTCAGCTTGAGCTAGAGTGAGACCCTACCTTGAAAAACTTAAAAAAAAAAGATATTTAATATCCTCAGCCATTAGGAAAATATAAAGTAAAACCATAATGAGCTACATACTTCCAGAATGGCTAAAATAGAGATTACTTACAACACCAAGAGCTGATCCATGCACACAACATTCTGGGCCACACACCACATGAGTCTCTTTGTGTAGTATTCTTTCACTGACAAAAATACAGAAAGGGCCGGGCGTGGTGGCGCACGCCCTTAATCCCAGCACTCGAGAGGCAGAGGCAGGAGGATCACCACAAGTTCGAGGCCACCCTGAGAATACATAGTGAATTCCAGGTCAGCCTGAGCTAGAGTGAGACCCTACCTCTAAAAAACAAATACAGAAAGGGAGAGTATCATAGTGTTTGTTGGGGTTGAGGAGGAGGAACTGTAAAGAAGCAGGGATGGCTCTAACAGGAGGCCATGAGGGACACATGTGGACACATAACTTTGATAGACATTGCCATTGGACAAAGCAGGCAATGGGATCTCCTTGTATTATGTCTTACAATAGCATATACATTGATAATTTCTCAAAACACAAAGATTAGGAAAAGATAAGTTTGAAAGTCACATGGACAATAGCAGGTAAGATGCTGATCTCTATGGGAAAGTCAGGTGGATAAATCCAACTTCTGTCTAATACAGGGCTTTTTGTCGATAATTCAAATGCCATAAAGAACATTGTCATTAGTAATGTGTTTTCTGAAAGGATTAACAACTCACTAAATTCTGAACTAAGCAACATCCCATGTTTTCTCAACTCATGTAGCATTTTGTTAAAAGTGTACAAAAGTTCCTTTGTTCTTTATGTGAAAGAGTTAGATCTAGGCTCATTTAATAGTGCTCCTGAATAATATCTCAAAAAAGAGTACAATGGTTCATCTCATTTGACAGGATTTAGAATCACCATGGGAACAAATCTGGGCATGTGTGGAAAGGATTTTCTAGATCAGGTGAATTGAGGTGGGAAGATCCACCCTAAGTGTTGGTGGTATCATTCAATGGGCTGGTGGTCCTGGACTTCATAGAAAGGAGACAGCTAGCCAAGCCCAAGCATTCTTCTCTGCTTCCTGACTGTGAATGCCATGTAACCTGCTACTGGAGGCTCCTGTTCCCATGCCTTCCTGCAACGATGGTCTGTACCCTAAAACTGAAAGCCAAGGTCAACCCTTCCTTCCTCAAGTTGCTTTTGCCAGGTATTTTGTTGCAGCATAAGAAAAGAAACTAATAGAAAAGGGTAGAACTTTTCTCATTAATGTTCACTTGTTGCTCCATAGTACTATTTCTCCAGGTGTTATCTGATGGCTCTCTCTAGGTCAAAACTATTTTCACCACAACACCAAGACATTATGTACCCTTCACATTACTCCTATTTTCTCCAAAGTCTATCTGGTGTGAGTCATCACTGTATTCTGAGTATAGAAGCAGATATGAAAATCCAGCTGCCTCATAATAAACTAGTCATCAAAAACTTGTGAAATAGGGCTGGAGAGACTGCTTAGCAGTTAAGGCGCTTGCCTGCATAGCCTAAGGACCCATGTTTGACTCTCCAGATCCCACAAAGATGAGACAAGTGCAAGGTCGCACATGTCCACTAGGTGGTGCAAGTGTCTGAAGTTTTATTGCAGTTGCTGAGGCCCTGGTGCACCAATTCTCTCTCTCTCTCTCTCTCGTTTGTTCTAAAAAATAAAAAAAGTAAAAACTTGTGAAATATTTTTTACATTTGCCAAGATGTAAATCAATGCTACTCTTATTTCTTTCCTGTTTTTGAAAATAGAGTTAGAAAGGCAAGAAGTTCTAAAATAAGTAAGTTTGAGAGTCACTGTTCTCAGACAAGAGTCCCTCTTCTGTATTCAGTATTATTTACATATTTTTTAAGCATAATAGGTGCTATAGCAGATACCTTCTCATTTCTGGGACAAAACACTGTGCCAGAAGCAATTTAAGATAGGAAGGGTTTATTTCAGCCTATAGTTTTGAGGGGAGGTTTTATCATAGCAGGTAAAGTATGGCAAGAACAGATACCATAATGTCACATCAGCTAGGAGAAAGCAGCAGATGTAAAAACTACTTCACAAGTTTTTATATTTTGTTTTTTTTTTATTTTTTAGAGAGAGAGAGAGACAGAGCGAGAGAGAGAGAGAGAGAGGGAGAGGGAGAATTGGTACACCAGAGCCTCAGCCACTGCAATAAAACTCCAGACACTTGCACCACCTAGCAGCAGGAATGAGCTAGCTAGCACTGACCAGGTGAGCTGCATTATAAAATCTAAGACTTGGCCCCAGTGACACACCTCCTCCAGCAAGGCTGAACCTCCCAAAAGTTCCACCATCTGGAGATCAAGTCTGAAGCTTAATCACAAGCACCTGAGGCTGTGGGGGACAATTTACATTCAAACCAGCACAGATGCAAAGTTAACACATTAACATGCTGTTTACCTAAACAAACAAACCAGCTATCAGATCTGAACACGACAACTGACTGGAACTCATGTTCTTTGGGTTTCCAGGACTCCGTCAGTGTGTACTCCCTCAAGCCAACCCTCCTTTTTCCATGACTGCACATTCCACAGTCCCCATGGACAGTGCCTTGCATGCTGCTCCCTCTTCCCCGACAGGGTCACTGAGACCTAGCCCGATTCCAGAATCTGCCCATGATCACAGCTGGTGAGAGAAAGAACCTGGATGGGCTTTTACTTCCACTTCTACTGACTTTCCCACCCTCCTTTGCTGCCTCCAGTGTTATTCCTCCATCCACTGGAAGTGGAAGCTAGACGAAAGCTGTGGGTGGTGGGTCCTGTGAGCCTCAGGAAGGACTCTGCCCAGAAGTGGAACTTGCCAGCAGAAAGGCTGGGATCTTGCTTGTTAGCCAGGAGAAAGTTTTCCTGTGTGAAGGACCCACCACTGGCCCCTGTGGAGAGAAGAGCTTTGTTTTTGCTTTCATCAACCCTCTTTCATGTCACTTGCACCCTGAAGCTTTTATGAGTTCTTCAGGCCCCACTCATCTCAGAACACATTCCCATGAGACATGCTCAAAGCCTTTCTTCTTTGTGTAGGGTAAAGTGGACCCAAGTGCAATCTCCCCACCTCTTGGGCATTGAGGGGCAGTGGTCGGGATGAATAGGTAGGATGCTATCAGTTGACAAGGGGTCTCTACCTGTGACTACACACAGAAAAAGTGCACAAGTAAAAGGTCATAAGTGTAACCTGGCTTAGGGCTATTAACTTATTCAGTCCAGTCCCCAATACAGTTTTGTTTTCTTAAACTTGGCTGTTAATTTTAAAAGTTGCATTACATTGAAATCTGTGTTCTGACTCCTTTTGGAAAATTGGGAGCTGGGGCAGCTCTAAGTAGCACAAATTTCCCAGACTCCCTGGGGAATGGAGCTGAGGAATCTGTGCCTCCTTCAGGTAGCATAGCCATCCTCTAAGCATGTTAGGAATGTGGACTCTAAAAACCTCAAACTTGCAGTAATAGAGTGTAGAATGGGTATTACGAGACGTTGGGAGTGAGAGAGGAGTGTGAGGAGAGGGTGACCAAAGGGTACAAAGCTTCAGCTTTACAAGAGGAATAAGTTTTTGAGATTTATTACACAAGATAGCAACTATAGTAAGCAAAAATGTAATGTATAAGTGCTGAGAGCTACCAGTTAAACGTGCAGAGTTAAATGAGACATCTCTATCCCGTCTCCCAAGGCTCAGGAAGTATTGTGGAAGAGATAGAGGAAGGAATGTCAGAGTCTGAGGATGGGAAGGAATGATGTGGAACATTATATTCTGGACACGGGTTGGCCATTGCGTTCAGAACATCAGAGCAGCTGTTGTTATCCACACAATATTGAGCTTATCAACATGCAATCATGCATGATGAAAGAAGGCCCAGGAAAACATGATGTCAAAATAGAAGAAGGGGTAGTTGGAAGGAGGAAGGGGTTCAATCAAATGGGTACTGCAAAGGAGGAACAAGAGAGAGGGTAGGGAGTTGTGATCAAAATGCACATACATTAAAATTGTCAATAAAAAGGTACAAATATACATTGCATATTTCAAAATTGCTGAAAGAATACATCTTAATTGTGTTCTGTGGAGAACTGTAGGAATAAAGTATAAGAATGAACTATGGAAATGAACTATGGGAAAGAACTGTGGGACTATTTCTTAAGGACCTAATAAATCACTTTTCTGAGATCGTTGTTGTGAGATGCTAAATTCCTCACTTGTGACTTGTCCTAAAGTTAATCTTACAACTATGCAATTCACCTGCTTAAAGCAGAGTGACTAGGTTTCCCCTGCATTGGTGTATCTTTGGCCTGAACAGCACAAGTGACCAATAGTGACAAACAATGTTTAGAGATGCTGAGCGATCTTAAGCTAAGCCCTTTGTCCAATTTCTTTAGCAGCCTGGATGGACTCTCAACTCAGAGAAAACATACATGCATAAGAGGTGCTGGCCATAGTGTGGAAGACAATGAGGTCTATAACTAAGTGCCCACAGCTCTGCTGAAGACAACAGATGGGCTAAATATGATGACATTTGTGTACGTGTGTTCTGGATCAGCAGAGTCCAGCAGATCACATCCTAAATCCCTTCCTTTAACAAGTGTTTAAGGATTAGCCAAAGCCAAGGAGTTCCTTACCCTTTGCTTGTACAATGTATTACTTGTTCACATAACACTTGGGCTTTGGCTGTACAGCGAAAGTGCCAGTAAGTACCTGCATGCAGAAGAAGCTACAGGCGCAGTAAGAGTGGGGTGGAAGTGACAGAGGGGCCACAGGCTCACTAATGGCTTAAGCTAAACGTCTCTTCAGCTTCTCTTTTCCTCAGGCTGCTGCTAGAGGCAGCTAGCTCAGTCCTGGGTAGGAAAATTCCAGGAGTTAGTCTTATATAAATTCAGGGCTGTGCCCCCCCCAAATAGGGCAGTTCTCATTATGAAAAATGGTAAATATATGAGGGATTGAATATGACAAGTTATCCCGGAGAAGTCATTCTGCAACGTATACACATGTCAGAGCATCATGGTGTACCCTGTCACAGTGTTTCTGTTGTGAGACTGGATACCCAAGGCCAGGTGTTTTATAGAAGTTTCACTTATACTTTATTTGACCCACAGGGGTGTAGGCTGGAAAGCACAAAGCTGTGTTTTTGGCATCTGGTTAGTGCCTTCTTGCTGTGCATGGGCATGGTGATGGCTCTGCACAGCTTGAGACAGAGTGAGGTGCCAGAGGGAGCTTGCGTTTGTAACAAAGCCAAACCCTCATAGCCTCACCAGGTCATTAATCCATTCATGAGCCAGAGCCCTCATGAGCCAGTCACCTCCTGAAGCCCTCACCCCTCAAAGCCACGAGTGACTGACTTGTTGTTACATTTCCAACACATGATAATTGGAGGTTACTTCAAACAGTAGCACACCCCATATGTATAAAAAATATTATTGGTCTATTAACAATAAAAATTTTCATTAAGAAAAATTTCAAACCCAGAAGGAACTTTGCTGGGACCTGGGGTTTGGGGACCAGCAAGCCATGCTCTGACAAGCCTCCTAGGGACACTCATGCTTTAGAGATCCTGAAGACCTCTGCAGTGAAGGTCTCCTTTGCCACAGCCCCACCAGGTCCTGATGCCTGTCACCCCACATTTACATGGAGCATGATACTGACTCTGTGTCTGTGACATCTGGCTTCACAGTGCCTTTGCACTTTCCTGCATCACATCAAATGCACTGGCTGGGGATGGATCTGAACTGAAGCCAGGGACACTCAACTGCGACGTTAGTTCTTCACTGGTCAGCGGTCTCTCCAAAACATGCCCCTGCAGAGAAACCACGTGGCTCTGCTTTGTGCTACTGTGGAATCTTTAGAAGTGTGACCAGCCATCCTGGTGGTGAGATGGTCCCTAAGGATGAGTTGAGAACCCAGATTCTAATCAATCGGGTGCTGTAGGCTCCTTCCCCACAGGAACCAGGAGCAAGGTGCTGACCTGCGCTTTGAACCAGCACAAAATCTTCATAGTTCATAGTTCATAGTTGCCTTGGTTGCAGGATGGAGAGAGGCTTCAAACAGCTGAAATCAGATGGCATTTGCTGGTCTTGTAGGACATCCCACGACAAGGTGTCACAGAAGGAAACATTGCACTTAGCTTCAGGAAGGAGTGTCAGAGCTGAGGAGCAACACGCAGGAAGCCTCCAGGGACGCTGGCCCTCCTGCAGTACTCTGCACCAGCCACTGAGACCCACTGTCCCCCCCATCTGCTTGTGACCCCCCTCTCTACACACACACACACCAGGTTCTTCCCTGGCTTGGCTCCAGCAAAACTCCTTCTTTCTTGGAAAAACAGTGCGTGTTGGGGCGATGGGGGATGGGGCCTCAGCTTGCTCCTTTCTGAGAACATTCTATGGGGAAGGAGTGGCCAAAAAGTTGTTCCCATTAAGCTGAGACCCCTCCCAGCAGCTGCTTTGTCCTTGGCAGAAAAATCCAACCTGGGCCTGGGATAGGAGATGAGATTTGAAGGTACCTGGCAGCCTGGGTTGCTCATCTGAATTGAAGATATGACAGCAGGAAGTTCAAGACCAACTACCTTCTACAGGCCTGACCACAGGGCTGCCCAGGGAGCCAGGCAGAGGAAGAAACTATTATATGATGAAAGAAACAGGTCCCAGAGGGACTGCTGAAGTGGCCCAGTGACCGAGCAGTTGTCTAGAATAATAGGCACCCACATATGGACTCACATGGACTGCCTGTTTCCGTGGGCTGCTGTTACAACCTACCACCACTTCAGAGTCACAGCTGACAGAGGTCCTGACCTACCTTCACCCCAGCCCCAGTGATTCTCAAGCAGGGTGGGAAAGCAGGAGCCCCAGTTTCAGACACGTTTCCCCGGCCTTAGCTTAAAATATGGGCACAAGTGTGGCAGTTTCCATGACTTCCCATGATAGGACAAGGATGTTCCTCGCTTCTGCTCAGCCCTGCAACATTAATACTGGTCCCAGTTTACAAATAAAAACACTGAGGCTCAGAGAGGTTAAACAACTTGCCTGTAGGGAGGCAGCTTCTGCTAATTGAATGTATTCCTCACCTCATTCAAGCCATCCCCCAGTGCTAGCAACTCCTGGTCAGAAGGGCTCACAGAATTAACAAACATTAGCCAGAGTAGGGCTCTCAGGACTTTACTGGTCTCATTAAGACCCTGACACATGTTTTAAATTTCCTTTGCTGGAACCCTGGGGAAGACTTGCTAAAGCAGCCTCATAGGCTGCAGCTGTGGACACAGCTCACCTCCTAGACGCCCCCACTGTATGCTCTCCCCATCAAATCGATCCTCTGGGCCACTGTGGCAATGCCTGTAAAGGAGACAGCCATGCCCAGTGACACCTCGGCCCTGGGTCAGAACCACAGGGTCCTGGTTGTAAATGTAGCTCTCTAGGTCCTTCCCCTGAGGTGGATGGAGTGGGTATCTACTGGTGTCCAGTCCATGGTCTGTGGTTGCTGAAGGCCATGAGTGCTTGAGCTACAGACCTAAGGTCTTCCAAGTGAGTTGCTAATCCTCATCACAAGGCACGCCCAGGATCCCGCTTGTACTCCCTCCTAGCACTAGTGCTTTGGGTAACTGTAGAGCCGTAGTCTGAGCTGACCGGGGGACACAGAAAAGCAAAGGGGATGCTGCTGTCCCTCTGCCCCCCTGCACATGTGGGAGGTCAGCCTGGGTGTTTACGGGAGTTCAGTGTACTGACTGAAAGAGAAAATTATCCCAAGAAGCCACCAGGGGTTTCCTAGGCTGCAGATGGCCATGTATCTGTAGAAGGGCAGGGTACTCCTGGGCAGGTCAGTCCAGAATCTTCTTGAAAGAGGCACAAAACATCAGTCAGCCACCAAAGGAGCATGTGGTTCAGGTTGCCTCACTCTTTATGTGAGGCCAGGAAAACCCATGTTATATATCTTACATGTCTTATATATCAACATACTTAGTTGGAGCAGGCGCATAGACAGAGACTGAGGGGGGTCAGAGAAGATAGCTGACATGTGTCCTTGGTGGACAGAGCCCAATTTAGGTTCCTGCAAGTCAGCCACATGGAGATATAGCCTGTAGTTGAAAAGAATGTTTGATTTTTGCATCAGAAATTGTAAATACTGGGCTGGAGAGATGGCTCAGGAGCTAAGATGCTTGCCTGCCAAGCCTAACAACTTTAGTTTGATTCTCCAGTGCCCACATAAAGCCAGATTCACAAGGTGGTGCATGCATATAGAGTTTATTTGCAGCTGCTAGAAACTCTGGTGTTTCTATTCGCTCTCTCCTTTTCTCTCTCCCTCCCTCCCTCCCTCCCTCTCTCTCTCTCTGCTGGGTATGGAGGCACAACCCTTTATTACCAGCACTCAGAAGGCAAAGGTAGGAGAATCACCATGAGTTCGAGGCCAGTCTGAGACTACATAGTGAATTACAGGTCAGCCTGGGCTAGAGTGAGACCCTACCTCAAAAAAAACAATAAGTTGGAAATATTGATTTTATGTAAAATCTCTTAAATTTTATTGTAATATTAGAATCTAATTTACTAGCAAAGCACTAAGTTATCCAAATAAGATGTTAGACTGACTATGGCATCTGCTGTCAGTTCTGTCAAGAAGTAAGTCAGCTGCCATGACCAAACACCTCCTAGTCACAGTCTCCTAGGCTGAAGGCTTTGTGACAAAAGCCAGGACATAGTGGCCCAAACCTGTCCATCACTGAGCAGGCATGCCAAAGTTAGGCAGGAACAACCCAACATAGTGGGAAACATTAGATAGGGAGGCCAGAAGCAGCCTAAAATGCATGCTTGGCTTGAGGCAATCATTTATTCTTTCAACCAATATCCACTCTCTGCTGTGTGCCTGACATCAGAATGCAGTGGTGTACCTATTTCCCATTGCTATGGTGTCAGGACCCAGTGGCTTCATACAGCTGAAATTAAGTCTTCAGTTTTGGAGAAGTCAGAAACCAGCATCGTTGGTCCAAAACCAAGATGTTATCCCAGATGGGCTCCTCTCAGGGTCCTAAAAGAGAATCTGTCCCTTGCCTTTCCTAGCTGCTCATGGCTGCCAGTGTTCGTTGACCTGTGACCATGCCATTGTGGTTCTTTCACCTCTTGTCCTGTGTGTAGTCTCGCCTGGTTAACCCAGCAGTCTCTCTCTCCATTTTAAAATTCTTTATCACATTCACAAAGACCCTTTTTCCTTATAAGGTGACATACATAGGTTTCAAGGATTGAGATCTTTGGAGACCATTATTCCACCCAGAGCAGTTGGTAAAGAACAAAAGTGACAAATCCCCTCCCCTTCTAGATCTTGCTTCTAGAGTAAGGGGCTGGCAAAAGCCAACAAGCTCATAAATGCACAATGTAATGCCATGCTGTGAAAGTGCTGGGAAGAACAGCCATGATCCTCTGGACATAGCCCCTCAAACTTCGGAGATACCCCACAGACAGGAAGAGAACCCAAGTGTCTCCTAACTGAATCCTGTCAACCCAGGCTACACCTATGGCAAGTGTCAGCTGAAATGTGGAGACTTGGTGCCTGGGAGTGTCATCCTGTGAAGGTGCTGTGGCATTTGAATGTATGTCCCCCATATACTCAGGTGTCTTATTAAAGCTTGTAACTTGGGTCTCCAGCTGCCTACCTGGAGAAGGTATCACTGGGGACAGATCCTGGGGTCCAGCCCTAAGGTGTGTTTGGATCTAATTTCCAGCTCAAGGGCATGCAGAGAGGTCTGAGCTCTGGTGGGGTCCCTGCTGCTTGCTGCTAGTTCCCTCTGCTGCTTTTTTGTTTTGTTTTGCTTTAATTTATTTATTTGAGAGAGAGAGAGAAAGAGAGAGAAAAAGAGAGAGAGAATGGGTGTGCCAGGGCCTACAGCCACTGCCAATGAACTCCAGATGCATGCACCCCTTGTGTATCTGGCTTACATGGGTCCTGGGGAATCGAACCGAGGTCCTTTGGTTTTGCAGACAAGCACCTTAACTGCTAAGCCATCTCTCCAGCCCTGCTTTTGGTGCGTGCTCATTGTCTGGTTGTTCCTCTCTGCTTGGATGTACAGAAGTAGCCTCTTCCCCCCTGATGGAACTTCTTCTGGATCTGTGAGCTTGAAATAAACCCCTTTCTCCCATAACCTGTCCCTGGTTTGGATGAGCACCCCAGCAATGTGAAGCTGTCTACAACAGATGGAAAGGAGAGGTGGGAAAATCTTCCTGGAAGCATCCTGCAAGGCCCCTCAGGCCCCTACTGTAGACACACTCAGCCAGGAATGACAGCCTTCTGTGGCCCACCTACAAGATGCGCTGACAAGGACAGAGCTCTTAAGAGTACACGTCTCTTCTCAGTGCCTAGCCCTACCTGGAAGATTTTCTTGTCCCTCAAAGGGTATATGCCAGGAATCCCAAACTTGTGTATCACTAAGCAGGTAGCAAGGAGTCAGGTAGGAGCGATTTCTGCGGAGAAAGGACTTTTCTCCTGGTGGCAGGCCCTGGTAGCCATCATGAGACATCTCTCCCTCCAAGAAAAGCAGGCTGGTTCACAGAGCTCCCTTCTGGCTTTTGGTCTCTGGCTTGGTATAGCACTGCCCCATGATCCCGGCCTCAGAGCTTCCTGCAGAAAGGCTGGGGTTACCAATCTTGGAACGGCCTGCTGGAGAAGGGTCTGGAGGGTTCAGGTTACTTGGTGTATTTCAACAGCTGAATGCTTTCTCCCAGTCGGCTTCATGGCCTCTGTGGTCACGTCCTTCAGAACCCTCAGTTCCAGCTAATGGTTTCCCTTAATTAATAAAGTGTAAACTAGGTTGGAGAGATGGCTTAGCAGTTAAGGTGCTTTCCTGTGAAGCCTAAGGACCCAGGTTTGATTCTCCAGGTCCCAGGTAAGCCAGATGCACATGGTGGCACATGTATATGGAGTTCATTTGCAATGGCTAGAGGCCCTGGCGTGCCCAATCTCTCTCTCTTTCTCTGTCTCTCTCTCTCCCTCTCTCTCTCTCTTTCCCTCTCTCTCTCCTTCTCTCTCTCTAATAAATAAGTTAAATAAATAAATATTTTTAAAAAAATAAAGTGTAAGCTGAGGTCCAGGGAGGGATAACCATCCAAATTCCTTCATGTCCCCATAGGTTAATATGCTGTGTCCAATGACATCTGTGAGCTGAAATATACTTTGGAAATAAAACCCCCAAACTCACTCTCATCAATTGCACCCTCTCTGATGTCTCAGAATATTGGGAAATCCTGGGAGGGTAGGCGCCTGGTCTTCCCAGCTCTGGAGCAGCGGGGCGCTGTGACTGCTCCCTCCTGCCCCAGGAGCGTGGGTGGACCAGGCAAGTCAAGCACTTGGTATCTCCATTGTGAAACAACAGAGGTAATAAGGCCCACTTTCTTGCCTTCCTTCTGAAGGAAGATCTGTCTGGGCAGGTCCTCAGAAACCCTAGAAGAGCTTTGAACTCTGTGACAGACAGGGCTGGAGGAAGACAAGGGAGCCCCTCTTAGGCCCCAGGGTGAGTACGGTTTTCAAGGCAACCCTGGCCCTGGGCTCCCTAAAGCCCTGGGAGACACAGAGTTAGCCTTGGATTATTTAGAACCTGACCACAATGTCCAGAAGCAGCTAGAGAGCCGGCTGCAGAGACTAGAGGGACTAAGTTGTCCCAGGCATGCCACCTGCCAGCTGAGTGACCTCAACCAAGAGCTCCTGAAGGGAGTCGGTGCTCCCATTCAGAAAATAACACCACATCTCTCACAGGGTCGTTATAAAAATTAGGTCAAATCTCAGACTGCTTCTAACGTGTAATAAATGCTAAGTCAAATGAGAGAATATTGTTCCAAAGTCCTTTTTAGACCTGCTTCATCTTCTGCCTCATACCTTGAAAGTAATGCCACAGTGTGGAACTCACATGGCGTGCCAAGGGCTAATTGAAGCCCCTGTCTACTTGCCACCAGACACACTGCCAGGTTCAGTTCCCCTGTCCTTCATGCAGTGAACCTGACTTCTGGCCAATGGAATACCGGGGAAATGATGCTAGCCACCTCCTGGCCACCCAGGAGAAGACTCTGGAGATTAGACAGGGTACAACCTAGGACTGAAATGTCATGGAGCCCCGGGCTGCCACTGGAGAAGAGCCACCTGAGAAAGCCAGCCAGCAGTGCCACATTGAATCCGTTGCAGCAGGGAATAGAAACTTCTGTTGCTTGAAGCCAGGAGTCAGCCGACTGTGGACTACAGGCCAAACATATTCTGCTATTGTTTTTATATGGTATTTTTGTATGTTAGCCCAAGTAATTTTAACATTAAAAAAAAAAACAGTGGAGGAGGGGCTGGAGAGATGGATCAATGGTAAAAGGCACTTGCTTGCAAAGCCTGATCACCTGGGCTTGATTCCCCATTATCCACATAAATCCAGATGCACTAAGTGGCACATGCATCTGGAGTGCATTTGCAGTGGCAGGAAGCCCTGGCATGCCTATACTCACTCTCTGTCTGCCTCTTTCTCTTTCTCTTTCTCTCAAATAAATAATTTTTTTTTATTTTTAAAAGACCAAATTTTATTCAGGTTTTACAAAGGAGTGCAGAAAGGGAAGGCTGAGAGGTAAGAGGAAAGAAAGTGAGGAGAAGAGAAATACACCATGTGGAGCCCAAAAGCCCATGTGCAACTCAGGAGTCCACGTGACTAGATACGGATCTGGTAATCTGGGTAAAAAGCATGAAAAGAAAAAAGAAAGTTCAAGGAGCTCCTGCCATGTGGGGAGCTGAAGGAGATAAAGAACCCATGCAGACAGTAAGGACTAGGGGGGCCCTCTGGGCCGGGCCTGGGCCTGGGCCTGGACCAAGCCAGCCTAGGTCCAGCCAAGGGAAAAACTCACCCACAGCAGGAAGTTCCCAAGTGATCAGACAGTGAGAGACTGCCCTCCCCTTGCAAAGGTATTTGTAACCTTAGGTGCTGGGCTATCTTTTTGGCCCAGGTAAACCAGAGGGCCAGCTGGTTGGTTAGGACTAGGGGCTGTCTCAGGAAGAGATTAGCTCTGGCACCAAGTTATAGGGGCTGAACTTGACCAACCACACTGTTTAAATCCTATGAAAGACCTCTCTCCCAGGAGGGGTTCTAATTGTTTGTGGAAAGACAGTTCTTTGGAACTAGGCAAGAGATAAGAAAAACTTTCCTGCCCTTTTTACTTTCAGGGTCCTGTCACCCCAACCCTACCCCCCCTTCATTCCCCTCTCTCATAAAAAGACACTCTAACCGCTATTAGAAGCCAGAGCCAATTGGAATCATTGGAGCAAAAGGGCTAATATTTTGGCCTGTGCTTCCAGGTCATGAGGCCACTGGAGATGATGGGACACTTCTATACTGGCCCCCTGGTAAGTCACCTGTCTTCCTGAGCAGGGAGGATACGGAGACCCAAACAAAATTGGTGTACAGTCTGAAATAGGAGAGTCACAATTGAGGAGCAATCAGTCCTCTTGACTTCCCAAAGAAGGGAAAACTACTTGGCCAGCACAGCTCTGACTCAACCGAACAGACAGAAAACACCAGTAAGCTATAGGGCTACTCCTGGGTCCCTAAAGTCTCCTTTGGAGAGCCAGTAGTGACCTCCAAAATTAATCCTTGATTAAATTTTGGCTATCTGCTTGGTCTTAAACACTCAGAGAGAAATGCATAACCAAAGATGAAAGTATACTTCAAATATACAAATGGCCTATTAAGAAATACAAGAGCTTTCCAAGAGGGAAAACAAGCAAAACCTTAAGGCACATTGTCCCCAGCTCTAATAGTTCTAATTCTATAATAAGGAAAACAACCATAGATGTCAAAAGGGTTATTTTCAAATCTGCAATATATATATATATATATATATATATATATATATATATATATATATACACACACACACACACACACACACACACATATATGACTCTGACCAAAGGCCACTTAATTCAAAATATTTCCTTATACTGGTAACAATGGTAAATCTCTTCTAATTTGTGCCAGGACATCCTTAATCAAGTCCTGAGACCAAAAATGTATTTGTACAACCTTTAATGGTACCCAGTGGCTCTACAGTACCAACCTTTGGCCCTGGCTACCCCAGGACAAATTTGAAAAGGTATAGTCTGTGAGGCTATTATACAAAACATGGTATCAAAGCTAAATGTTGTGTGTATATTCCTGATAATTCTGCTAATGTCACGTCTATTTTACAAGCCATACAGAAACAGATTCAGGCCATGTCAGACACTGCTGTGCCATTTGATGAATAGTTCTGGAAGAAAATCTCAGCCAGCTCATGCTCACATGGTCCTGAGACAACCCAACTCCATTCACCTGGGTTCCCTCGAATGCTCCTCAAGGCCTACAGGTCCACAAGAAGCATAACCCTGAAGGTGACCAGTTTGCTATATGCTCACTTCTCATTAACTTTTACTTTTATTCTTTCCCCCCAACATTCTCTTCCAAGACTATCTTGCTGCACTGCATCAATACACTTCTGGGGTCCCTTAAAATAGTTCCCCTCTCTGGGAGAGACTCCTCCAGCAAATAACAAAGACCAAGGCTCTTGTTTGTCTATCAGACTAGATAGCAAGACTCTATTTCTGAAGATACCCCATGCTTCAATTGCAGGGCACTTAGATATCAAACTAGAACTGGGCTGCAGTCTTTCTTCCTATTGACTAGCTGCAGTCAAAGTCATTAAAGTCAAAGTCATTAGTGGTTTTAATCAGCTGTGGCTCTTGCAAGCTCCACAACTGGCCAGCTAGGCAACATGTGCCCAGTAGTGCAGTGGTGGCATGTCTATTATGAGAATAACCAACAGTTCACAGATTGGATTTGAGGCCCATTCTATGTGAGGGAATTTGTGCCCGATACTGAAAACTTAGTCAAAAGCCTATGGCTGGGAAGGTCACAAGCTCTAGGGGAGAAGTTACTGCTGTTGTTTTCTATGTGGGTATAGTCTGCCAACCAAGTTACCCTCTACATATTGTTGTGTATGCCCATATGTTAGTGTGGCTCTCAATTTTGGTCGCATAAGTTTCTCTTTTTAGATGTTGGTAACTGCTGAGGACACTCAAAAAGTTATTGAAGTGTTGAGAAGTGACACTTGAGTGTTCAGCACTAAGGAGACAGCTCTATCACGCGCTCCAGTGGCTCAGGGACTGTGGCAGGAGAGGAGGTAGGAAGACTGTAAGAGCCACAGGATGGGGAGGAGTGCTTCGGAAGGCTGTGTTCTGGACACAACGTAGTTGTGTTCTTCATCATCTCTCAGCGCTGTTGTTGCCTGCACAAGAACTGCCCAACACCGGCCCTATCAACATTGTTGCAGTCAGGTTCACATTGCTGGTAGAAATCACCCAACCAAGAGCAGTTTGTGGGAAAAAGAGGTTTATTTTTACTTATAGGCTCAAGGGTGAAGCTCCACAATGGCAGGGAAAATGATGACATGAGCAGAGGGTGGACATCACCTCCTGGCCAACATAAGGTTGACAGTAGCAACAGGAGAGTGTGCCAAACACTGGCATGGGGATACTGGCTATAACACCCATAAACCCACCCCCAACAATGCACTGTCTCCAGGAGGCATTAATTCCCAAATCTCCACCAGCTGGGAACGTAGCATTCAGAACACCAAACATTCTGGAACACCTGAATCAAAGCACCACAAATGATGGTGGAGGAAGGTAAAAGAAAAAGACATTAAAATAGAAGATGGAGTAGTAGGAAAGAAGATGTGGCTCGGTGGAGGTGGATGAAGAAGGGGGGACACTGGAAGGTAGTGAAGAAGATTATGTAAATTTTAATTAGGATTTATTTTAATCTGAATAAGGTCTAAGCCAAGAATGCTATTTTGTTAACACCTGATAAGTTATATAAAGTTCAAATGTCAGCATCCATGCATGGCGCCTGACTGGAGAGTGACATTCACTTACTCCTGCGCTATCTGTGGCTGCTTTCTCACAGCAGCCCAGGGGGTAGAGGCGAGCAGCTGCGGCAGAGACTCTGGCAAGCTCAGCCTCAAGTGTTTCCTATCTGGCCCATCCAAGATAATTTGCCAATTCCTGCTCTCTACGGTTAGTTTACACTGACTAAGACAATTAAGATTTTTTTTTTCTAAAGCATTGTGATGATTAGTTTGAAAACTTTGAGATGTAAGGCAAAATTACCTTTGTGAGCATTGTTCTAATTCATGTCCCTGGCAAGATTTATCAATGGGGGAGGAGCACTAGGAGTAGCTATGTAGTACAGCTCTTGCCTAGCAAGACCCTGGATCCAATCCATGGCATAGCAACAACAACAACAAAAAAGAAAACAACAACAAAAAACCTAACAAAATACAAGACTTACGAATGGGAACCATTTCCCACTCCCTAACAGCCCAGACATGTGACATAACCTCCCCTAAGAAACAAGCATACTATCTCTGCCCATACAATGGTGGCTTGCAGCTAAAATGAAGGGAACAGTGAACCCCAGAAGTGGTGGGTGACTGTACGAAGTTGTCCCTCTATGCCTGGGGGAGGAAATCCATGACCTCCCCCCTCCATGGATACCTGAATTCACTGATAGTACCTCTGTTTTTTCCCCCATACATGAACACCTATGATTCAAAGTTTCATTTATATATTAAGCACAATAAGAGACTAACAACAGCACCTAATAATGAAATTGAGCAATTATAATAATCTATGACAATAACAGGTATTTAAAACTTAGAAATGGTCTATTTCTGAAATTTTCTATTTAAATTTTTTATTTTATTAACTTGGCTACATAACTGGCTATTTTCATACAGGTGTAACAATGTACCATGCATATATTCCCCCATTCTCTGCTCCTCCTTTCATTCCTCATTCAACCCCCTTTGTTTCCCTAGAAAGTTTCACGTCCACTTTCATGACATCTGTACATATGCAATGTTATGTATCTATATAAAATCTAGGACTCACAAAATGAGAATAAATATGATATTTGTCTTTATGACACTAACTTAATTCACTTTACATGATTATTGCCAGTTGCACCAATTTTTTCTTGTAAACAATATAACTTTGTTTTTCTTTGTGGATGAAAAGAGTCTCAATTGTGTATATAAACCACATTTTCTTTACCCATTACTCTGTTGATGGATACCTAGGGTAGTTCTATCACTTAGCTAATATAAATACACTGCAGTAAGCATGGATGTGTAAGCATCTCTGTGATATGTCAACTCAAAGTCTTTCAGGTAAATACACAGGAGTGGTATGGCTGGGTCATGTGGTAGGTCTATTTTTAGTTTTCTGAAGATCTCTGTAGTTGAAAAAGTTAATTAAAGCCACAAAAGTAAAAGAAGAAAGAAAGAAGAAAGAAAGAAAGAAAGAAAGAAAGAAAGAAAGAAAGAAAGGAAGAAGGAAGGAAAGAAAAACATTGATAAGAGGAGACTACTGTTTTGACCTTCATGGACCATCGGGATTTTTCTCACAGCTCCACATACACGGCTCGAGCCAGCCCGGAAGGAAGCTCACACATAGGCACACTGCTTTGAGAACGCCTACAGATGCTACTTCCTTGATTCCCTTGTTGTCTGGAGCCTTGAGCCACAGCCAGAGCTGCCTGATCTCCCTGGGCTCAATTCCCTGGGCTCCCGGAGCTAACCTGGACATTGTTGGAAGCAGACCACAACTAGCTGGGGGAGAGGAAAGAGTGCCCAGGCTTTGCAAGGGCCAATGATACAGGTAGTGGGTGTGTATCCAGCACCAGGGAATGAGGAAACTACATTGAATTTGGCACAGCCCTGCAAGACACAAAGAGCCTTGTGTCTCCTTTGAAATTCTTACTGGTGAGATGCCAGAGAGAGTCCAGGAAGATGTGGGACAGTTAGCAGAACGCCTAAAGTCTGGCACATGCTAGCCAGGAGCTGACAGAAGGAAAGGCTCTATTTTTGGAAACTGGTTAAATGTAACAAGAACAGGCAATATCTCGTGTTCTTGGGATAGCCAGCAGGAGAGAGAAGAGAGGGAAGAGGCGGTGCTCAGCCAGCTCCTGCTACCCACACTGCCAGTTGCTAAGTGGGGTTTTGTGAGCCTCTTGATAAATGGTAACTTAAATTCAGCCATAGAGGTATTTGCACTACAGACATTGTCAAACGCCACAGATCAGAACCTTGTGCTTTGTTTCGTTTGGTTTATAAGCTGTCAAATACTCACACACCACTGGATACCAGAAGGAGAGGGAGGGAACTTAGATTGAAGCACAAGCCCTACAGGGGAAAATTGTGGACTCAGAGGGAAGAGCTGAAATGATGTGGGACAGTCTTATGAAGTGTATCTGGCCTTCGAGAAGAGATTGCTCGGAGGGGGCCCAGACAGCTTATGGGACTTGTTCAAATTCACATATCCAACAAGTGCCAGAGATGGGATTTGAACTGGGTATTTCTGAAAATGATGGCTTGTTTTGTTTTTGTTTACTTTCCTAATAACTAATGAATTCACAAAATACAATTTTTATTTGAAAAGGTCTTCGGGGTCACTTCTGTAAGCTACCTAAAATCCTGAATCTACCTGTCAGAACTACACCTTGCTATGGGCTTAGTTACCTACCAATGGCTTCATTTTCACAAACCAAATAGACACTCAAGGACCCAGATTTGCTAAAGCTAAAGATTTTCATTTTTTTCCCCTAAAGATCTTCCTTCCCTTCTTTCTTCTCTTTCCTTTCCTACTCTTCTTGTTGTTGTTGTTGCTGCTGCTGCTGCTGCTGCTGCTGCTGGTGGTGGTGGTGGTGGTGGTGGTTGTGGTGTGTGTGTGTGTGTGTGTGTGTGTGTACAAGATCTTGCTATGTAGCTCAGGCTGGTTTCAAACTCATATTCTGTGTGTGTGTGTGTGTGTGTGTGTGTGTGTGTGTGTGTGTACAAGATCTTGCTATGTAGCTCAGGCTGGTTTCAAACTCATATTCTCTGTGTGTGTGTGTGTGTGTGTGTGTGTGTGTGTGTGTGTGTACACGATCTTGCTAAGTAGCTCAAGCTGGCTTCAAACTCACATTCTTCCCGTTTAAGCCCAAACCCTCCATCCTCTTGCCCCAGCCTCCTGACTGCTGGCATTAAGGATTTTCCACATGACTGAATCTGCATGTGCATCTTGGAGGCCAACCCCAATAGCTGGTTTTAAGAATGATTTGCCCTTGCCTCTGCAGAAAACTTCTCAGGAAAGCCAAAAAAAAAAAAAACAGGTAGAAATCCTGGTGATCATTAAGCCCGGGGATACGTCGGTGACTCCGAAGAGGAGGGCTGCCGCTGAGAACGTAGCTCTGCTGGCTCTAGTTTCAACCTTTGCAGGGTCTGCCGACAGGTGTCAGGGAGGTAGGGGATGGAGTCGCCAGGGGTGTCTTTGTGCAGGCAAGTATTATATAAGGACTCCAAGCTTCCTCAGTAATCAAGATTCATACACCAATAACCAGTAGTTAGAAGTGAAGATTCATTCCAATAGCATATTTGTTGATTATGAAATAGACCATAGGCCTCTGTCTACATAAACTTATTTAATGTCCTCTTCACTCGGGAAGGCAGCCTGATCCTGAATGGCAGTGCGTTCTGTCCTGTCCCCATGTTTTCACTCACGTCGGTTTGAGCAATGCGAAGTCCGTAGACATCGACACTGTTGGCTCATTCTTTCCTCAGTGGATGGATCAGTTGGCTTGGCCTTTGAGTACACATGATCCTCCCCACTTGGGCAGGGCCTTTCCTCTGCAAGCTTTATTAGGACCAATGATTACCTCAGAGCAATGTTGCAAAAATGCCCACAAGATGAATTTAGGCAATACCTCTTTCCAAATAAACAATGTTCTACCAACCAGCTGTAACACACAAGGCAGGGCAGTGGTATCACCTCCACCTTCAGGACACAGCCTGTAGCCCTTCCTCTGTTCCCCAGTTATTACTGGGAGCCATCTTGCCATGCGGACATGTTGGCCCGAGGAGTCCGTGTTGGCCTAAAGTCTGGTCGGTACCATAGTAGGGTACCACACCATGTGGCAAGGGGATACCTGGCATGGAATTTCCCACTGTTTGTGTCTAGCCCAACTTACATAGCTATGAGATGCTCAACAATACTATTCATATATGGAATCTGTCCCAATAACTTTTAGATACCCATCTCTTCTGGAATTCATGAGTAATTCTCAGTCTGTCTGTGTAACTGAGAGAGAAAGCTCGACTCTACCATGAGAAGGTTAGTCACTTTATATAAATAACAGTATGAATGGCTGAGGAAATAGATTCTGCGAGGCTCCTGACAGGAGTACCGAGAACTGAGAAGCACACCGGAGAAGCACTTCACACCGTGGAACAAAGAATCACCCCGTCCACCCACCTTGCCACTCTCACCATCACTGCCAACAATGAGCCCGGCGTGACCCCATGGGTGCTTCCTCCCGGTTAACCAACATGGCACCACTCTGAAATTCATTCACTTGCAAGCCATTCATTCCTTCCTTCCTTAGTCTGACCCAACTCCTAGTTCTCTCCCCATCCCTAGCCACCCCAAACTCCTCAAACACTTCTCTGATCTTCCCTTACCTGGAATATGTCTGCTGCCTTTCCCAAGTTCCCTATTTCCCTGCAGCCTGACTCTATGGTAATTCATTTAACTCTCTGACAGTCAGTCACTGAGAAACCAAAGCACCGAGACCTCTCCCAATATCACATGGCTTGTAGGTGATGGGTGCTGCTGAGATAGTGGAAGAGAGCATTGTCCAGCCGCTCAGCTTCTTACTCTCAGGCCCAGTGGCTGCCAGCCAGGCCAGCCCTGCCATTGACCAGGCTGTGGTTCAGTGCCAAAAGTTCTTGGCTCTCCTCAGAAGCCTTGACCAGGTCTTCACCTGACAACAGGCAATCAGACTGATGGCCCTTGAAACATAGGTTAGTTAATGGCCTCTGTCCAGTAAGCATTCTGAGTTTCATGAATTCTTTCCACAAACATTAATTGATGTCCTGTGCTACTATGTGAGATAGATAGGCCCAGTGTCTTCTGGGCTCATCAGGAGACAGTTACCTGGACAAAACTTCATGCTGATAGTAGAGGGAGAGCAGATAGAAGAGCCACCTGCTTGGCTGTGGTTTCATGGAGAAGCCCAGCAGTCTCTCTCTTATGCTTGGGATATGAAAAGTCTTAGGGAAATTATCCCTGTACCTACCTTGCCTGGCCATTTCTTGGTATCAGGGAACTTGATTCTTCTAGATTAATATACAAAGAAAAGGTTGAGGTTCCTGCACTAGGCTAGGCATGGGACGCTCTCTCCACAAAATCCAGCTCCTCCTTTGGCCCCTTCCCATGTGCCATTCTTGCTTGTCCCAGAAACCTAATGTTCTGAGCTGGGATCCATCATAGCCCTGACAGGTATGGGGAAGGACCTTGAAGGACCATGTTCTTTGTGGCTCTTGAGTGATATAGCACACGAAGACAGAAGATGTGGTCTGCAACCTCAGGAAGATCTGGGTTCAAATCCTGACTTGGCCACTGGGCCAAGTGGACATAAAAGGATTGAGAATGGTTGAACTTGGAGTCCAACTGCCTGGGGCAAAATTCCACCACTGCCACCTACCAACTGTGTCTCAGTGTGTCACATACCATTTCTGTGCCTCCATTTCCTCTTTTGTATGATGTGGATCACTGAGGTGCCTGCCATGGGGTTGTTAAGAAGAATGAGTGGGTGAATTCTCATTAAGTGCTTCAAACAGTGTTTCTAGCTGGTAGCACTTCACCATGGCTAGCCATCGCCAGTTCTGGTTATATCATACCTGCTGCTGCCAGGGACATGGAACCACCTCAATGGGCTCATTGCTAAAAAGTGTCAAAGAGGTGCCTGACAAACACCAATGTGTTTCTTCCATGTTTCCCTGATAAGACTAAGAGCATGTGGAAGAAAGTCAGCCATCTGTACCGATCTAACCAGCTTATGCCTACTGGGAAGGGGGTTATCTGAGGAGCTGGTAGAGTCTAGACTGCTTGATGGTATTTCTAGATTTCAATTTTACAACACCTTCAAGTCCTCCAAACAGGTGTCTGAAATTCTGGAGATCAGATAAATTTAAGCTCAATCTTTATGTTCAAATATATTTTTAAAGGGATTTTTAGCCAGGCATGGTGGCACATGCCTTTAATCCCAGCACCCTGGAATTATGAGTCCCAGGCCAGCCTGGAGCTACAGAGTAAATGCCAGGTCAGCCTGGGCTAAAGTGAGACCCTACCTCAAAAAAAATTAAATGAATAAGGAGTATTTTTAAAAAATAATAAAGGAGGAAGGTAGAGAAGTTGTTTATTTTTGTTTCAAGATAAGGTGTCACTCCAGCCCCGGCTGACCTGGAATTCACTGTGCAGTCTCAGAGTAGGCCTCAAACTCACAGAGGTCGTTCTGCCTTGGCCTCCCAAGTGCTATGATTAAAGGCGTATGCCACCATGCCTGGCATCCTAGTCCTTATTTCTTACCAGGCAGAGGTTTTATGTGTTTGAATCTGAAATGGCCCCCATAGGCCTTAGCTACCAGCTTGTGGCATGATTTAGAAGGCTGTGGACAGCCTTTAAGGAGTGGGACCTAACTAGTAAAAGAAAGTCACTGAGGGTGGGCCACTGAAAGTTATACTGACTTCTGGTTCCAGTCTACTTTCTCTGATTCCTGTCTGTCACCATGATGTGAAGAACCCAGCTGCATGCTCCTACGGCCATCATCTCCACTGAGCCTTCCCTGTCATAATGGACTACGACATCCGGATCCATGAGCCAAAGTAAAACTTTTCCTTCCTTAGGATGTTTTCGTCAGGCATTTTCTCACAATAACCAACACAGAGTCTCTTCTTGTTTTGTTTTGTTTTGTTTTGTTTTGTTTTGTTTTGTTTTGTTTTGCCCAAGAACAATTTTGGGTAGGAATGAGGAAAACTATGGAGAGGATCAAGGCCACAAGTGAGACATAAAAAGGCAAGGAGGAGGGTTCAGACACAATCTGCCTCCTGAAATGGCTGCCCAGGCCCAGGGCCTGACCAAAGACTCTCGCAAGAGGAGGCTGGCTCAGCACAAGGTTCCAGCAGAGCCCTCCTCTCTGTGGCCACCATGGCACCCTGCGTCTTCCTGTTCAGGAGGAAGGGGTGGCACTCTGACAGCCTCTCATCTTACAGCCTGTAACAGACCTTAGACATCGCTGGGGTTGGGCAGGGGCCCCTGCCATGGGAGTGAGCTGCACATATGCTCAGGAGGGCTGAGGTGAACCTTGCACCAAACCCCTTTCCTTGGGCTCAAGCCAACACCTTTTGTGCTGACTGGATGACAGATGGATCTGCTGTAAGCCAAGAAAGACCTCAGAAGTCATGGTGTTTAGGGCTCATGCCAGGCCTCCACCGAGCTTCCTGCAGTAAGTAACTTGGTCTCATGTGTTCATCTTCATGGGCCTCAGTTCCCCTTGCTCTCTTCCCCTGACCCAGGGCCTCTGTCTGCCTCTTTAGCTGTCAGGGTCCTAAGGTGCTTGAGCTAAGAGCACCCATAGGCACCTCTGGGCTGAGTCCCTTGAGGAGAACGCCAGGCCAACAGGTGAAGCAGGTGGCCTGTGGATGAAATCCCCTAAGCATAGTGACAGGGGCAGGTGAGTCACTCCTGGGGAATCTTTTGAGTTATAAATAGACCTTGCTGGCAGGGCTGGAAAGGAGAAAAATAAAGAACCATTGTAGTAGCAGCTTCCTGATAGGTAGTGATGACTCCGTGAATAATCCCTGTGAGGGAATTCCTCTCCCAGGCAGCCCTAACTCCTTGCGTGCCAGAGTCTGTGCTGGGAAGCGGAAGTGCCAGGTGCCCGCTGGAACTGCACCTATATGATGGCATTCGATTAATCAGAACACTAACATGCCTGATAAGCATGCTTCTCCCCCATCTAGAGACAGATAAACAGGCCGGAGGGGGCTTCTCCCCAAGTTCCTGGATCTCTACAGCTGAGCTGGCACAGGGACACAAGCTGGATTATGAGGCTTCTGCTCCTTCAGCTAGCCACAGGCCAGTCAAGGGCCCAGATGCGCCGGAATGACCAAAGCAGAGACTGAGAGACCCAGAGCTTCTTGACATAGTACAGCCAGCCAGAGTCCAGTGAGCTTCGGGTTCAAGGTTGTCTGTGAAATATGCTGCTCAGAGAGCAAGGTGGCTATAAATCCATCTAAACAGGGATGCATATGTGAAACCTTTGCCATCTTCATATCTCTTTTAAAAGTTAAGTCAAATCCCAAGCCAGGAAAGTCTTCCAACAGAAACTAAGAAAAAGACCCGTTCTCAGTTATGCCTCTTGTTTCTTCTTGCCAGCAAGGGAGGGTCAGGCCTCTTTCTTCTTGCAAGCCTTCTGCGGATAG
Source organism: Dipus sagitta (assembly GCA_036346955.1). NCBI lineage: Eukaryota > Metazoa > Chordata > Mammalia > Rodentia > Dipodidae > Dipus > Dipus sagitta. The sequence continues at coordinate 132,890,598 of CM070772.1, read as the reverse complement.
TTCCAGAAATTCTCTGGCCCACACAGCCATGCCCACTCCAGCACCTCCCAAGTGACCTGAGACTAGCCAGGTGGCCACCAGTGGCCTCAGGGGAGGAGACTGAGGTCTGCTTGGGACCCTAGCCAGTTTCCCAAGACCTTGGATGCGACAGGCAGGATTGTGCTTGGGGGCCTGGACAACAGGGGCCAAATGATGTCATGGCCTAGGAAAGCACCCTCCCGTCTACCCATGGACTCTGGGGTGTGGCAGTTTCACCTGCTTCCTCACGCATGATGGGCACAGAGCCAGAGTAAGCCAAGCTCCACCTCTACGCTCCGGGCTGGAAGGCACAAGTGCTACATCATAGGCACATGGGGGATTATTGATGCCCTGCCTGTGGTTCTTACATAAATTCCAAACAACCATCTTTCCTTGCAAAAGCTACTGCTACAGAATACATTTTGGGGAGGAAGGAGTGTACCCATCTGGAAAGAGTGTCTGAGTGGGATATCTGGGGAAGGTCATCTACCCCCAGAGAGCGGCAGCCTGGCTGCACTGGCTCTTCTCACTGACTCTCCTAGAAGCTCTTGCCTCCTCCCATTAGGATGACATGATTCCTAAACTGAGCCTCAGATCTGTTCTTACTATAGACTTTCAAGGTCAGTGGCTCCTCCAATGTCTGGACATGGTACACACATCAGACATGAGCCTCAGATCTGCTCTTACTATAGACTTTCAAGGTCAGTGGCTCCTCCAATGTCTGGACATGGTACACACATCAGAACCAAGCGCAGCAACTTTCAGTGAAAGGGTTTTGACCTCAACAAGTAAACCGCAGTGAAATGTCCATTGTATCTGTGGACTTGCTGGCTTGTTTCCTACAATGTGTAGAGTGCAGAAGTCCAGCCTCACAAGCTACGCACAAACCCAGAAGCACAGAATTCCCACCGCCACCAGCAGCTTTCCCTAAGAGTGAGTGTAGGCATCTAATTCATCAGTTTCTGTTTGTTTGGGTTTTTTTTTTGTTTTGTTTTGTTTTGTTTTTGTTTTTTGAGGTAGGGTCTTGCTCTAGCCCAGGCTGACCTGGAATTCACTATGGAATCTCATGGTGACCTCGAACTCATGGCAGTCCTCCTACCTCTGCCTCCCAAGTGCTGGGATTGATGGTGTGTGCCCGGCTAATTCATCAGTTTGAAGAAGCCAAAGATGAACCAGGTCCCTACCTTAGCCTTTGGCTTGGGTCTCCATTTTCAGGACATTTGTCCAACACCCTGACCTCGTACTGTCACCACACTGAAAAGCAATGCAGGCCAAAGAGCTTTTAGGAAGATCATCTGTGTGACCTAACTATAGATCCAATGGGCACTGAAGCAACACAGCCATCTGTAGAGCTGTTATCCATTGCAGGCCGCATACAGATCCCATGACCTGTCAGCCTGGGTCAAACCAAGGAACTGAGAAAAAGGGCCTGCACCCCTCGAATGGTGCACACATTCTTCCCCACCAGCAGGTGGCTCATAAGTGACTGGGCAACAGTCTCCATTCTCTATCTTGATGAAGCTACAGATGCATCAGAGGAGGTTGGGCACCCCGTTAGCCTTTTGTGGAATGCCCGCTGAATGTTTGCCAATCTGGGCAAGAAAACCGAAGCAAAGCTGCAAGTCTCCTGGCGTGACTCATCCTCTTCGTCCTCTTATCCCTCAGCTTCTGTCCCAGGTCTCAGCTTCCATACTCCCTTCCATCAGCTCTTACTAATGTCACCAATGGCACAAGCCACAAAACTCACCTTGGTATGCTTCAGGTTTCAGTCAACACTCCCTCTCAACAGAATTTTATACTCTGATGTTCGTCCCTACCTACTCTTCTTCCTGCCCCATGGCCCCTCTGTCCTGGTCTCCTTGTTTGGCCCTACTCTCTCCCACTTCGGTCAGTGCAGGTCTTGGCTTTCCTCTACCCCTTAGCACTTCTCTGGCCCTCTGTAGCTGTTCCTCTGGTTTTAGCCACTCCTGAGGCTCTGATGACTCCCTCACTGGGATGCCTACTTCATATCCTCCTCTGACCTTCAGGTTTCATTTCATTAATTGCCTAATTGACTACTGCTCTTAGATATCTCACTGGAGCTTCGCGTGGAGCTTAGCCAAAATACAAGTTCTGGACCTTCCCAGTCAAACCCAATTCACTTCCATAATTTTCCCATCATGGGAGATGGCACACCAATAGTCTCCCTAAGCAGGTTTTGTCCATGTATGTGTATGTGTGTGTGTACATATACGTACATGTGAATGTGAGCGTGCATGCCAGTGAACATATATGTAGAGGCCAGAAGTCAACATCAGGTGTGTTTCTCCACCTCTCTTTGCCTTATCTTTTTTGTATTTATTTTATATTGTTATTTATTTGAGAGAAGGAGAGAGAGAGGGGAAAGAGAGAGAATGGGCACACCAGGGCCTTCAGCCACTGCAAACAAACTCCAGGTGCATGTGCCACCTTGTACATCTGGCTTATGTGGGTCCTGGGGACTCGAACCTGAGTCATTTGGCTTTGCAGGCAAGTGCCTTAACTGCTAAGCCATCTCTCCAGCCCAGCCTTATCTTTTTGAGACTGGATCTTTCACCAAACCTGGACCTTACCTTGTGGGGATGCGGATATAGCTCCGCCAGCAAAGTATTTGCTGTGCGAACATGAGGACATAAATTTGAATCCCTGGTACCCGTGTAAAAGCCAGATGTGGCTGCATATGTGTCTCATCTCAGTGATATGGAGACCGAGACAGGAATGTCTCTGGAGCTTGCTGGCTAGCCAGTCTATAGCTAGTCCAGAGCTCTAGATTCAGTGCTACACTATCTAAAAAATAAGGATGTGTGCTTGAATACATATGAACACACACACACACACACACACACACACACAAACATGCTAAATAAATAAATAGTTTTTAAAAATTCCCTTCAGCTAGCCAGACCCCTTCCTCTGATTTTTGATTACTCACAATCCAGTCAGAGCACACACTTCTTCCTAGACCCATCCTGATGCTTATTACATTGGCAACTGTCCTTGGAGTCTGCTTCTGCCACCAGAAAGCCAATGCCAAAGGGGGGGGGGACCACATGCTATCTCCACAAGACCTAGAGAAACCCAGGTGGGCTCAGCCAGCACTTCCTGAAGCGAATGCCCAACTGGCTTTGTTTTTCCAGTGGCAGTTTCTCCAGTTATGTTTAAAAAAAGATAGGTTTTTAGGATCAGGCTGTGGTGGTGCATGCCTTTAATCCCAGCACTCGGGAGACAGAGGTAGGAGGATCGCCAGGAGTTTGAGCCACACTGAGACTACAGAGTGAATTCCAGGTCAGCCTGAGCTAGAGCGAGACCCTCAAAAACCAAAAACAAACAAGCAAACAAACAAAAACAGAGGTTTTAGAGTCCTGAAAACAGGACTCAGTTCTCATTGAGGCCTTGTGACTCAGTTTCCCCGGTCATAAAAGAGGGATAAGTGTGCTTGATCCTGGCAGGTTTCCTATCATGCAGGGCTACAAGCCCACCCTGTCTGCAGTTCACTTCCTGACTGTTCAAAGCTCTCAGCTAGCACACCTGTGAGCCACAGAACGGAGGAAAGCCCCACAGCCTGGGTGGTATGAACACCAGATGTTAGTGTCTCATGGTTCTGGATGCTGGAGGTCCAAGGCAGATGTCTGCAGGGTGGGCCCCTTCTGAGGCTGAGGGAAAATCCATTCCTGCCACCCCCTGATTCTGGTCCTTTGCAACACTCTTGGGAATTTCTCACCTTCATTCCCCTGGGTGTGTGCATAAGGGTGTCCCAAGTTCTCATTTTTTACAAGAACACTGGTCATAGTGAAGTAGGCCTACCCTACTCCAATATGACCTTTTCTAACTAATTACATGTCCAATGGCCCTATTCCCAAAAAAGGTCAGATTCCAAGGTTCAGGGCATTATGACTCCAATTTCAATTCTGGGAAGATAAAATCCCACCCTTACCAGAGCTCGCTCACAGGATCTGAGGAGGAGACTGGAGCAGGCTAAGTGGGCATGGGCAAGTCCCTTTGTGGTTAGTGACATGGGACTGTTGTGCCAGGCTCAGGGCTGAGTGGCCAATGTGGTGAGGCCCTTAGTCTCTGCCTGGCCAAGGAAAGTCATTTTTGAATAAAGGGATCTTCACTTACTGCAGAGCAGGCAGTGAGCCAGCCCTCTTACCTCTCTCAGGAGGGAGTTACGTAAGCACCTTTGCAGGGTCCTCTGAGACCTCTTGTCCACAGCTCTGCAAGCCAGCGCAGCTCCACATGCCCAGCTCCCCACCTGTCTCTCGGGCTGACCTTGGAGCCTAGCAAGGCCATGACTCCCACAGCCCACTTATGCCCAGATGAGGAAGGCACCAGCCCTCCCTCTCTTCTCACCCAAGGAACAGAGAGCCAGCCAGAGCCTTCCCAGAACCAGCAAGATAAATGAGAGGAAGAAAATATTTCCATGGTTTAGCTTATTTCTGATGACCTTGGGACCCACTTCAAGGCTGCAGACTTCAGGGAGGGCTGCAATGCAGGGGGCTTCTCCCCATGTATGGGAAGCCTAAGAGTGTACTTGCATCAGCTACTTAAGTATGCTGAGCCTCATGGCTAATGTGACCCTCAAAATAGTAAGCCAAGGTGCTTAGGCTCCTACTGGCCTCTCCATCTTCATTCTGGCCTCCCCAAACTAGAGCTCTCTTCAGCTGGCCTGTCTCCCAACCTCCACTCATTTTCCTCAGCTCCTTTCACAGTCTGTCTGCAGGCTTCGATCTTCTGACTCCCGCTGGCTCTCCAACAGGTCCCAGTCCCCATCCACAGGGCTTCTGATTTGGCCTGAACCCAACATGGTGCTGTGCGCTTTTGCTTCCACTCTGCTGCTCGCTCTCTATCCTGCCCCTACTCGTGCCTCCTCCCCTCTGTCTCCAGAGCCCAGGAAGCAAGCGCAAGAGTCTGTATCTATCCAATAGTGCTGCTTTCCCCAGCCTTCCCCCACAATGTCCCCAACAACATATCTATGCTCGGGCCTTCTGCTCTAGCCATACAAACCACTAGACTGTTTCCCACCACAATGCTATTCCCAGCCCATGGGCTCCTGTCAGTCCTGTGAGACCCGCCTCCAATATCAACCTCTGAGTTGGCCATCCCACTCCATCCCTCCTCCAGAGCAGGCCCCATGGGGCATATCATTGTTGCATTTATCACTGATCTGTGGTCCTTTGTCACTCAGTCACTCTCTCCTGTGAGAGTTCCAAAGGCTCACAGAGCCAGGGGGCATAAGCTCTCAGTGCCTTTCCCATAGCAGTGTCATAATCAGGCAGGTCACTTGGTCCATGCTGGATATTCCCATCTAGAGGCACTGAAATGCATATTTTTAAAATATATTTTATTTGTTTATTAATTTATTTGAGAGAGAGAAAGAAGAAGAAGAGAGAGAGAGAGAATGGTGCGTCAGGGCCTTCGGCCACTGCAAACTCCAGATGCATGTGCCCTCTTGTGCATCTGGCTTACGTGGGTCCTGGAGAATCAAACGGGAATCCTTTGACTTTGCAGGCAAATGCCATAACCGCTAAGCCATCTCTCTAGCCCAGGAATGCATGTTTTAACAAACCCACCCAGTGGTCTTTCTTGATGCAGGGAGTCCTGGGCCACACTGAGAGCTGCTACTCCTGTGTGTTCCAGGCTGAGGAATCTCGTCTTCAGGGGCAAGTGTCCCCAGCTTCAGCTTAGTGCCATGGCATGGAAGAATCAAATGACTGGAGTTAGAAGGCTTGGCTCACAGCATGGCTGCCCCTTCACCAGCCCAGTGGTTATGGTAAGCCTGTGAGCCCTCTGAGGCTCAGGGAATACCACTAGGCATGGTTCACAGAGTCATGGGAGAACTGCAGGCATAAAACCCCTGCCTCAGCATTGGGACCCAATAGGCAATTGAATACAACCAAGGAGATGGCATCAGGGTCTCCTAATGGTTTCCATTCATGCTGAAGCCTCACTTGGGTCATACTACATACATCTCCTCAAACAAGAAGAGTTCTTTCCTAAGAGGTAAACCCTTCTCCCTTCTTTGGAATCAGGAGGTTAAGCTTCATCATGAGTTCCCCTAAATGTCCTGTCAATTTATAGGAAAGTGATTATTGATGCACAAAGTTGAAGGCATGGGTTGAAGAGATGGCTTAGCAGTTAAGGTGCTTGCCTGTGACACCTAAGGACCCATGTTCGACTCCCCAGATTCCACATAGGCCAGACACACAAGGTGGCACACACATCTGGATTTCAATTACAGTGGCTGGAGGTGCACATCAATTCTCTCACTTCCTCTCTCTCTCTCTCTCTTTTTCTCTCTCTCTCTCTCTCTCAACCTCCCTCAACCTCTCTCTCATTAAAAAAAACCATGAAGGTTCAAGGAGTCCCAAGAAGATGACAAAAGGTGGGAAGTATCCCCACTGCTGTATGATCCCTGTCCTGGGGACAAGCCTGGAGGCAAAGACCACAGGGAACAGCAATGGCCTCGACCCTCCACACTAGCCAGTGGAAGTACATGTGGCCAAGAGACAGGGCCTGCAGGAGTTCTGGACCTTGTCTCTGTTTAACCCAACTATAGTCCGGTGTATGTGCATCTGCACCTACCGTGGGCTCTAAGTCTACTCTTCTGGCACATTTATGGGGAACAGTGCAATATTTTAATATATATATACAATAAGTACTGATCAAGGTAAGGTAATTACTCTTTCTAGTACCTCAGTCTTTTCCTGAGCTGAGAAGGTCTAAAATCCTTTTCCCTAGCTCATTTGAAATCTACTGTAAATTTTTTTAAATATATTTTTATTTATTCGAGAGAAAGAAAGAGAGACAGAATGGGTGCGCCAGGGCCTTCAGCCAGACAAATGCGCCCCCTTGTGCACCTGGCTTATGTGGGACCTGGAGAATCAAACCAGGACCGCTGGCTTTGCAGGTAAATGCTTTAGCTGCTATGCCATCTCTCCAGCCCTACTGTGAATTCTTGCATCCTATTACCCTGCTCTACTGTAGAACATTAAGGCCCATTCCTCCTCCCAAGTTTTGGCACCTGCTCCCTGTCTTGACTCTATCCCTTCTCTCCACTACTCTTACTAGTCCCTGATAACCACCATCTACTCTCTACTTCCATGAGAACAACATTCTCAAGTTTCCACATATGAGCATGAACATGATGCACGTGTCTTCCTGTGTCTGGCTTATTTCACTGACTGCCCTGAAAGCTCATCCCTGGTCCCCTTTGGCCATTTTGTCAAGATATACTGGGGACTACAAATGGATGTGCAGGGGGCGTTGTTGTCCAGTACAACTGGGAATTGATGGTGCTCTGAGAAACCTAAGCAAACATGATAACTCAATGGATGCTCCTGGGACGACCACCAGGGTTTCCTGATAGATTGGATGAAGCCCAAGAGAAGAGTCAAGTTCAAGTGGGTTTCCACAGCTTGCAGCTGAAACCCGTCTTTGATCTCACAGGGTATTCAAAGTGGCCTCTCCCAATGACTTTCCACTGCACCTAAGACCTGGGAAGGTCTTGGTTACTGTTAAGACACTTCCTCAGAAACCATTGCCCCATGAGGAGTCAGAAGTTATGACTAAGGCAAAGAATTGAGTGAGTCGACTGTTTACACATGGAAGCCAGAGTCAGAAAGAACAAAGGGTGTGAAGGAGAAACCCAGGAAGTCCAGGAAATGCACCACTGGCCCGGAGTTTGTTTGGGTTCAGCGCTCTTTCCCACACATCCTTAGCAGCTGCGAGGCCCAGGATCTTCTGTGGCTGAAACTTCTCAGTGAAGGAGCCAGACCACACGCATCAGTCAGCACGACTGTGGAAACAGGGCTCACCTACCTATGGGTTTGTTATGGTTTGAACACAAAGTGTCTCCCCAAAAGGTGCATGTGCTGAAGGCATGGGCCCCAGTTACTGGCACTATTGAGAGGTGACTGGGCAGGCAGGGTGCTAACCTCATCAACAGGTTAATCCACTGATGACTTTGTAGCTAAATGGGATATTGGGAGGTAAGACCTGGTTAGGGGGAAGAAGGTCAAGGAGCCTTGCCTGTGAAGGTCACATCTTGCCTCGGGCCTCTTCATGTTCTCTTCTGGTGTGCCTTCTGTCATGATGTGTCTACCTTTCTACATGCCAGAAAGCAATAGAGTCAACAAACCACGGATCAAAATCTTTGAAACTATGACCCAAAATGACTTTCCTTCTTCAAGTCATTTTGTCACAGCAATGAAAAACTAACAGTATTTGTTCACTGAGTTTCCCAGCCTCCTTTGCTATAAGACCAAATCATGTGACTAATTCCGGCCAATGTATTGGAAGTACCAGTGATCTAGTTTACTTTCAGTACAAGCACTAAGGGTCAGTGAGTATCCTCCATCCATCTTTCCCACTATAGTGACAGAAGACAAAGTGGAGGGAGCCTGGACCCCTGAGTGGCCAAGTGGAGAAGAATTCTTGCCAATCTCACTGGACCTCATGTGAACAAAAACTAAACTTGTTCCTGACTGGGTTAATTTACTGTTACATCATGGCATATCCTTCTCTGACAAGTACAAATGGGAAATGAGTTTGGAACAAACCTACGTCAATACCAAGTAATGTTCATATATTACTGTGCAGTTCAAAAGATCGTTTGCTTCCTCTCATCTGATACTAATTGGGTGTACTAACTACATGTGTGAGCATTTGCAAATGAATGTCCTCTGATCATCTTTAAAAGGGAATATGAGAGACACTTGCACTCTCCTATCTATTAGTACATTATTTACAAGGGCTAAGATATGGGATCTTCCCAAGTGCCCATACATGAACACACAAATACAAAAAATTATAACACAGACCCCAGTACTTTGGTAATAGAAGACAAATTTCAAAAGGATTATAAATAAGGGTCATAATTTTCAAGTCCCCAAACTCTAAGGTTCTGCACATATGCCCAGAGTAACTGTGGTCTATGATGGCAATGATTCTACTTCTAGGGCCTGAGACAGAAAGGGATGTTAAAGGGTAGGTATGTATTCTAGTTTATACATATATAGTCAACTCATGATAAAAAAAGAAGGAATGATAAGCACTTCTAGATACAGCTTGCTTCTACAAAAGAAAGAAGAAAATGAAATTAGAAAGACCTTCAAAAGGTCTTCAAAGATTTTTAAATGTTCAACTTATTGAGCTAAGTCCTGGGTTAGAAAACAGGTCCTTATATTATTATTACATTGCTGATTTTTTTAAACAATGTACATTTTAAAAAATGTTTTATTATTTTTATTTATTTATTTATTTATTTATTTATTTATTTAAGAGAGAGAGAAAGAAAGAGGCAGATATAGGACAGAATTGGCATGCCAAGGCCTCCAGCTGCTGTAAACGAACTCCAGACGTTTGCGCCACATTGTGCATCTACATATTTTTATATGTATTAAAGTCTGTTGACACATTTTAAAGTTTCTAAGGCATATTGCTATCCCTCCCAGGAAGGTATAGCTGCCTCATCCCCAGTCATGAATCACTGAATGAACATGTGAACAATAAAATAATAAAAGAACTTAAGGATTTTAAAAGAGAATCCATGACTCATCTTACTTGCAAAAGTATGGTGATGCAGATGGGGAAGTAACTTAATAGTTTCCCTTCAACCTCCCTACCCAACCAAATGAAAAGGCACAGACTTCCTTTAAATCAGCAACTACTAGTTAGACCTGTAATTGGAAAATATATGTATATTATTTAAAAGAACACCATAACAGTGTATGTAACAGCTACATAGGAACAAAAATTTTAATTCTTTGTGAAAAATACACAAAATTGCATTGGAGGGCATTATAAAAAGCCCAAATACCTTCCTGAATAGAAGTATTTGATGGATTCCTACAGGATTTGACATGGATTCTATTTTAAATGTATCTGACAGAATGCCACAAATGTCTGAGAAATTTAAAAACTAGAACATTGTTGAGATAATAAATATAGAATAGTATGTAAAGGTATAGTAACTAAAACACTGTGATACTGACACTAGAATAGGCAAATTCATAGGAAGAACAGAAAGTTTACAGACCCTTGATTATTTGGGAATTTAGTACATGGCAAAAAATAAAATAAAATAAAATAAAGGCTTTTCTGCCTGGGGCTGAGAGCAGGACAAATCTGTAGAGACATAGATAAATATTTAGACAGCACTTTGATAACACATCCATTTAGCAATACAACAATAGTACTTCTAGCAATTCTTGCCATAGGGCCTACATTCTCCCCAGCCATGGGACTTTGACATGATTTTCAGCACCTGTTGAGTGGACCTTAAACCTAATATTAGAGCTCTTGGTTATCCCCATAACAATAATATAGATTTGACTACTTATAATTTTTTAAGTTCTAGACACATTTATGACATTATTTGCAAAATTTAGTGATGTGAGAGACTTACAGAATATCTGAATTGAGTGTGAAGGACAAGTTCAAGTCACAAATTATCATACATTTCTAAAAATTAATAGAAGCAAAAATAACTTGGGAGAATTGCTTAGCAAAATCTATTTTAAACCTTTTTTTAGAGCAAGTGAGAGAAAGACAGAGAGAGAGAGAACTGGCACATCAGGGCCTCAGCCACTGCAATCGAACTCCAGATGCTTACACCACCTAGTGGGCATGTGCAACCTTGTGCTTGCCTCACCTTTGTGCATCTGGTTTACATGGGATCTGGAGAGTTGAACATGGGTCCTTGGGCTTCCCAGGCAAGCGCCTTAACCGCTAAGCCATCTCTCCAGCCCACAAAATATATTTTAAACAACAACTCACAGAATCTAAGAAGAGCTAAGCATCAAGCATAGAGGTACCAATTCAAACAATGAAATGACATTTTACAATCTATTAGATTGGTACAAATTTTATTATGTTTGAAAATGCCAGGTGTGATGGAGCATGCCTTTAATCTCAGCATTTGGGAGGCTGAGGTAGGAGGATTCCTTTGAGTTTGAGGCAATCTTGAGACTACATAATGATTTCCAGGTCAGCCTGGGTTAGAGTGAGATCCTACCTGAAACAACAAAAGAAAATATTTGAAAATATCCCATGTGGGATAGAGTGTGGGAGAAAGGGACCCACTGCAAGCTGCTGCTGCTGCTGGGGACGTGGAACAGCGACCTTGTTTGGGAGGGTGCTGAGCTGCCCTCTGACCCAGCAATCTCAGTGAGGAATGAGCTGACCTAAATCTCACATTCTCAAGGTCACACATTCAGGAACGTTGCCTACAACATCGCTGATAATAGATACAACTGGGGGAATTTAAATGGTTCTAAGAATGAGATTGGCAAAATAAATGCTGGTGTGTTTCTGCCCTCCGATAGAATGCACAGAACTCTGTAAGAATGTGGTGGTTCTAATGAAGCAAACCAACGGCATACTCTTAGAGGATGACATTAAACCTCAGATCTGGTTTATGGGGATGCGGCTCCATAGGTAGAGTATCTGCCTAGCATGCAGGAAGTTCTCAGTTTGATCTGCACTGCATCAAACTGGATGCGGTGTTGCACACCTGTAATTCTAGCGCTTGGGAGGTTGACAGGAGAATCAAGAATTCAAGGCCATCCTCATCTACACAGAGAGTTTCAGACTAGCCTGGGGCTACTTGAGACCCTTTCTCAAGAAAAAAAAATGTTATTCTTTTAAGAAGTGATGTGAAGGCTAGAGGGATGGCCTAACGGTGAAGGCGCTTGCCTGCAAAGCCAAAGATTTCAGTTTGATTCCCCAAGACCCATGTAAGCCAGATGAACAAGGGGGCACATGCATCTGGAGTTCATTTGCAGTGGCTGGAAGCCCTGGCATATTCTCTTTCTCTCTCTCTGTCTCTCTCTCTTTCACTCTGCCTCTTTCCCTCTCTCAAATAAATAAATAAAAATAAAAAAGAATTTAAAAAAAGAAGTGATTTGAGAAGATGGGATCTACAAGAAAGAGCTTTTAACAATCACTAATTCTTTGTCTTTGATTTAAGGAGGTTATATTAAAAATAAAAGTTGAAGAGTAATAAGTATAGAATGATTCTATTTAAAATTTTAAGAAGACATATGCTTGAATACAACAGTCTTTCTTTTGCATCTTATTGAGGGACCATAAAAATGATCATGTAACCTGATACCATGTAAAGCAACCCACCTTAAAAATCAGTGAGAAGGCTGCCATGTGTGGTGGCACATGCACGCCTTTAATCCCAGCACTCGGGAGGCAGAGGTAGGAGGATTGCTGTAAATTCATGGCCACACTGAGACTACATAGTTAATTCCAGGTCAGCCTGAGCCAGAGTGAAACCCTACCTCAAAAATAAATAAATAAATAAATAAATAAATAAAACAAAAATCAGTGAGAAGTTCCTCTCCAGACTTCCTCCAGGGAGGTAGCAAGTGCTGGGGCTTGAAGAGAGATTTGGTTATGGGATACTTGACAATGAGCCTTGGAATTTAGGAAGTAGAGAAACTTGCAGAATAAAGAGAAGGTCAGGGGCTGGAGAGATGGCTTAGCAGTTAATGTGCTTGCCTGCAAAGCCAAAGGACCCAGGTTCAACTCCCCAGGACCCACATAAGCCAGATGCACAAGGGGCTCATGCGTCTGGAGTTTGTTTGCAGTGGCTGGAGGCCCTGGTGAGCCTATTCTCTCTCTTTCTCTCTCTCTCTCTCTCTCTCTCTCTCTCTACCTGCCCACTTCTGTATCTCTCTCTCTCTTCAAATAAATAAATAAAAATAAAATTAAAAAAAGCAATACTTAAAAAAAAAAGACAGAAGGTCATCTGACAAAAAACAACAACAAAAAAACCATTGTTTTTCTAAAGAGATGTTTAAAATGCATGGAAATAAAAATATCTCATTGGATTGTCATCTAATTATTTTTATTAGACTTTTAAAATTATAAAGTAATACATGTCTATAACAAGTGCAACGAGCCAAAGATGATGAAGAAAATGTGGACAGGTCTGGAATTGATGATGTTTCGCTGATTTATGTGAGGCTTCTCTGTGTGTATCAGTGCCATACTATTTTGTTAAAACAAGCTTAAAGTTATAACCTGCTGGGGCAAAACACTTCCCTGATGTGGTTATTTCCCAAAGTGTTCTAGGCTGCTATCAGACTTTTAGTAATTTATATCACCTTTAAAAGATATTGGTTCCAGCATAGGTCTTTGCAGTTGCATTTAGAATTTCATTTCATTTTTGTTTCTATGCAATTTTGTTTTGATATTTTGCTTTAACATCATTTGAATTCTTTTTAATAAAGTTGTGTAATTTTTCTTGAAGGTGCTATATGTTTTTTTGCTGGGTTAATTTATATGAATATTGTAGAACTGTTTTTTACTAATCACATGCTCTACCACTGACTAATAATAACCCCAATCTCTGATATTTTTCTTTTTTTTAACATTTTTTTTGTTTATTTATTTGAGAGTGACAGAGAGAGAGAGAGAGAAAGAGGCAGATACAGAGAGAGAGAGAATGGGCACGCCAGGGCCTCCAGCCGCTGCAAACAAACTCCAGACACGTGCGCCACCTTGTGCATCTGGTTTATGTGGGTCCTGGGGAATGGAGCCTTGAACCGGGGTCCTTAGGCTTCACAGGCAAGCGCTTAACCGCTAAGCCATCTCTCCAGCCCCAATCTCTGATATTTTTCTATATTGATCTTTATTCCTTTCTCCACAATAATGAGATATAACTTGAGTTAAATACAAAATGAAATACTCTAGCACAGGATCTTCCTATTTTCATTTCTAAGTTTTGTTGATATAGAGAAAGGCTACTTTTTTTTGTATATTTACCTTATATCCAGCAAGCTCACTAAGTTTTCCTATCAGTACTAATTTGTAATTGTTTAGGAGGGAGAGGTGCTTTTAAGATATAAACAATGACAACTGGGTTGGAGAGATGGCTTAGTGATTAAGCGCTTGACTGTGAAGCCTAAGGACCCTGGTTAGAGGCTTGATTTCCCAGGCCCCACAGACGAACAAGGTGGTACATACATCTGGAGTTTGTTCATAGTAGCTGGAGGCCCTGGTGCACCTTCTCTCTCTCTCTCCCTCTCTCTCTCTTCCTCTTTCTCTCTCTGTCACTCTCAAATAAATAAATGAAAATAAATAAAAATTTTAAATAAAAAACAATGACAATTGCATATAAAATAATTTTGTATTTATTTCAAATGTTTATATTTTAATTTTTTATCTTAATAATGAAACAAAGTTTAAAAAAATGATAATAGAAGACATAAGTGACAATGACAGTTCTTTAATATGCTCCTTTTTATCTGTACTGGGAACTGAATTAGATCAGCACTCTACTACTGAGCTGTACCTCTAGCTGTACAATCACTATTTTCTTTTATGTTTTAGAATTTTATTTTATATATAATATAACAAGTTATACTCTTCCATCCCCTTGCTCCAGTCCCTGCCACCCTGGGGGCCCTCGCCTGTGGGGTCATGTTATCCACTATGGCATGAAGGCCTCAGTTAGTTCCTGTGGGATAGCAGGGGAACTGTGTGCACTCACCTTTTTATCACATTCACTTTTGATTCTGAATCCTTAGATATAGCCACTTTAACCTCTTTTAGCAATTTTTTTGACATTTTCACAATAGTATTTTTTTTCCTGCAAAGAACACAAGGCACTTGTGCTTTTTTTTTTTTTTTTTTTTTTTTTTTGCATCTGTCTTACATGGGTGGCTTAAGAGTTGAACCCTGGGCTGGCAGACTTTAACCATTTTGTTTAGTTTTCTCTGTATATGTGTGTTATGTATTGTTATTGCTTTATCAGAATCTCTTACATTCTTCTCTGAATACATCTAAACACATTCATCAATCTAGTGATTTTCTTTCTTTTCTTGGAGATCTGTTTCCTGTGGCCTTGTATCTTCATGCTCCAAATAGGATCAACTGCTCTGATAGGCAACTACATTTTTGAACCCTTGTGAATCTTTTAAAACATCCCTGTGCCTCTTGATTGTGTTTTCCTTCCCATCTCTCATGGTCTTTTTCTTTCATGGTTTATTCCTGGCAGTAGACAAAAGAGAGAGGGTGAGAAAGAGAACATCATTCTTACTTGTTGGAAAAGTTTTCCAATGAGGAGAGAAACATGAATGATTAAGCCAACAAGACAAAAGAGAAAGCCTGGTCACCTGAGATAATGTGGTAGTATGGAGGAGAAAGTCCATGGAAATCACACATGAATGGGCTGGCATTGGGAGGCAATATCTTCCCACACCAGCATCAGGGAAAGCCAAAAGATAGACTCCATTTCTGGGAAGTTACAGACTGCCCTATTTGGTGAACCTCTCATTTTGCAAACAATTAAATACGACAGATAAAATAAAAGCATTGTCAAAGGTATTCAGAAGCTGGCTAAATCTAAGATTCGTTGGAATTGCCTTTGGACAGTCAAAATAACTCATGTCACAATTTAAGCTAATAGTAATGATTTAAGAGAGAGAGAGAGGGAAAGAGAGAGAGGGAGGGATCCTCAGAGAGGTCAGAACAGTACTGAAATTCATTTTGCTCTGAGGGTATATAATCATCTCCCTTGCTTGATCTTTGGTTGGTCTCTGATAGCAAGGGACCAAAAGTTAAAAGTGAGAAATATAATAGTTTGAGCCTCCTATATTAAATTATAAAAGCTTTGTTATGGTTTGGGCATGAACTCTCCCATAAAAGACACATGTGTTGGGCTGGAGATATGGCTTAGTGATTAAGGAATTTGCCTGAGAAGCCAAAAGACCCAGGTTCAAAGACCCACGTAAGTCAGATACACAATGGGCACACATGTCTGGAGTTTGTGTGCAGTGAGTGGAGGCCCTGGTGTGCCCTTTCTCTCTCTATCTGTCTCTCTTCTCTCTATCTCTCTCTGCTTGCAAATAAACAAATACAATTTTTTATGAAGACACATGTGTTGAAGACTGGGTCTTCAGCTGCTGGATCCAATCACTGAGGTGGATTTGTATCATGAAGGTTATGACCTATACTGTGAAGTAATCCAGTAATGGAATGATAATTTGATGGTGTTGTTAGGAAGTTTGTTCTCTCTCCTCTCCTCTTCTGTCTTCTCTCTTCTCAGCTACCATGAGATAAGTAGCTCCTCTGTTCCACCATGATATTCTGCCCACAGGCCCAGAAAAATGGGCCAGCTAACCATGGACTACAAACCTTGAAATCATGAGCCCAGATAAAACCTTCCTCCCCTAAACTGTTCACCTTAGGTATTTAAAAAAAAAAAAATCAGTTAGCCAGGCATGGTGGCACACGCCTTTAATCTCAGCACTCTGGAGGCAGAGGTAGGAGGATTGCCAAGAGTTCGAGGACACCCTGAGACTACATAGTGAATTCCAGGTCAGCCTAGGCTAGAGTGAGACCCTACCTTAAAAACAAACAAACAAACAAAAAATCAATGACGAGAGGCTAAGTAACACAGCCTGAAATGCTATGCCCTCAGAATAAGAATGAGTCAGCTGTAATCACTTTCCACCCCGAGTCAGAGAACAAGGCAAAAGCTGCCGAGGCACTCTGCAGAGTAGGAGCTCTGCCTCTGGGCCACGCCCCTACCCAAAATGTGAAAGGATATTTGAAGTTTTAAAAATGTCTCCAGAGAATGGTAAACTGAAAAGTGTGATTAAAAAAAAACTTGAAATAGAACCAAATGGAACTTCTTAAAATAAAATAAAATACAAATTTATAACTAGTTAAAAAGTTTTTCAAAAGAGCAGAAAAAGCTGAAGAAAGAATTTGGGAATGGAAAGCAAGGTCAGTAGAAATCATATAGAATGAAGCATAGAACAAAAACTGCCAGATGTAAAAGAAAACCTCAGAGATAGAGAGGTAGCCTGGAAAGGCCAACATGTATCTAATCATAACTAGAGGAGGGGAGAAGAATAGGACGATGTTAATATTTGAAGGTTACATTGGCCAAACATTTTCAGAATTGATGAAATTTTAGAACATGTTCCAAGATAGTGTTCCTTACTAAATGCATAACAAAATTTGTTCTGCCATCCGTCACATAATTGTGGGTGTTAGTACTTATGAAATTTAAAATTTTATTAAACAAGAATCACCCCACCCCACCCTTGAGTTAAAATCCAAGATCACTGTGATAACACATTGCAAAATCAGCCCGTACTCTGCATGGGAAACAATGACTCCCAGCCTAGAGGACGGGGTAGATTCTTCAGAAATACTAATCTTAGGTTAGGATTCCTTTGAATCCTTCCCACAAAAGCCATGAAGCTTCTTTAAAAGAAAAAATCAGTATAACTTCCTCAGAGGTTGAGAAAGAAAATCCCACAAGGACCTATATCAACAATGTAAGCCAAGGCGCCAGAAAACCTTCACATACTGTGTCTTGTCATGAGTTACAATCATTGTTCTGGGAATTTTCTCAGGGGTTGGCTTTTTTCCTTATAAACAGAACTACACATCATTCTTGAGGCTGTCTGATAACTGGAATGCAAGACAGTGCAGCAACTGTTCTGGGACAAATTACCATGCCTAGTGATCCCCAGTGGAGCTGTCCCTATAAGGGACCAATATGGACACAGACTTCTCCAGCCTGGCCTCAGATATCTTACACATGAACGTCAATGGGATTCCTCCTAACCCCACAGACCCGTACTCTTCTGTGTCTAAAGCCATCACGGCCCCAGGGATCAGGCTTCTGAGAACCCACAAGTGTAGAGTAAGCTCCTTGAGATGTCTGGCTCAAGAGTTCATAGCTGGTACAGCATGTTCCTTATTTACAAGTTAGTCTTGCAATGAAGTTTATAAGATAAAGTTAATGACCTCTTGGATAAAGGGATGCAGGCTCCGAGACAGTGTAAATAAACTGGCCTAAAAAAGAAAAGAAATAATTGTTGGGATATCTCCTAGTCATCTCTTATTTGGCATTCATGCTTCTTTGCCTTCATTCCTTCCTTCCTGTTAGTAATGTCACAGGAATGGCTCTTTTGCATATGTAGTCTCAATTCTCCATGGTTATGGTTTGTATATGGTTTAGGTATGTTCCCCTAGGATTCAGTATTGAGAGCCTTGGTCCTTACTGTGGTGATGCTAACAGGTCATTGGACATGTAGAAGCAAGGCCTGGTGGGAGGTCCTTAGGTCACTGAGAACATGCTGTTTGTTGGAGGGATTGATGTGGTTATCTATGGATGCCATGAGTTCTTGGTCTCCAGTTCTGGCTTCCTTTCTCATGTGTGATCATTCCTCTCTCATGTGCCCCCACCATGGTGCCATCTGCCACGCTGTGATACAGTCAGAAGGACCCTTGCCAGAGCAAACACTATACTGCTTGAACTTTCTGGTCTTCCACAAATGGTGGCTAAGTAAACTTCTTTTCTTTCTGCATTTTTCAGCCTCGGATATTTTTGTAACAGTAACAGAGCATGGATTAATACCATGGCCTGCTCTCAGCCCCTGATGCCTTTAGGGCTTGATTGGGAAATTGTATCCACTTCTGCTTCATTACCAGCTCTTCTGGGTTCTTTGTCTCATGAATCTAAGACTGACCACAGGAGATAGACAGTAGGTGACTCACAAGGATTCTCATCCACTTTGACAATGTGCTCTCTGCTGAGTCTGGGCTCTCCCCTTCTCTAGTTCCTCCCACCAAACACTCTTCCTTGCTCATCACCCATCAGTGGCTTCTCATAGTCTCCAGGCTCAGGGCCAAACTTGTTCAACTGGCTTTCAAGACCTCTCTTCCTCTGATCCCAATAGTAGTCCCAGCTGGGCTTCCAACAGTCATTTGTTCTCGTGGTTCTCAGCCTGAGTTCCCTAGAGGATTTTGGAAATGCACGAAAGCATTTGCATTGTCATGAGGACGGACGTGGCAATCGACAAAGTAGGCAAAGTACAGGCATGAGAATTGCCCTCCAGTGCCCAAGTCAGTGCCACACACTAAAGTGTCATCCCATCCCAAGGCTGGCAGTGCCCCTGCCAAGGGATGTTCCTTGGTTCCATGACGTCTTCATTTTCTATCTATCAAGCCCATTATACATGCTGATGGCTGCTGTCCCATGGCACCTGGCAGTCCCCTGTTTTCCTCCGTTTCCCAGTGTTCTGCCAGTTCTGAAGACCTGGTTGCATGGATGGGCTTCTGATGCCATCATTCTCTCTAACTCTCAAGGCACTGTCAATGCAAGTGGCTGATTGGCACGTGTGGAGAATATGTATGCTGGAGTCACATAGACCCAATTCTAGTCTCATTCTGCCACTTCCCCCATGTCTCCATGTAAGTTTCTTCTTCTTCTCACCTCTAAAGTAGAGGTGATCACAGGACCTTCTTAGGAAGGACCCATGAGTGATAATGCTGCAATGTAAGGCAAAGCGCCCAGTATCACATGACATGATTTAAGATTCCTTTCAACATGGTGAATCTATTCAAAAACCACTTGTGGAGTTGATGCTAACCCTGAGACTTTCTGTAAAATGAAAGCACAAGTTTCCATCATGCTAGACAGACCTGTCTAGGCAGAGATTTTTATTCAGACATCAAAAAATGTCATAGGATATGAATCACTTCGAGGTTGCAAAAGAAGAGGGTTCCCCAAGGCACTCCCTCTGAACCCCATCATTTCACTGGTGCCAGAGCACATGTTTGACAATACCCACTGCCTGAGTGTGGGCCCAGCTGGTCAGAGAGCTAAAAGGAGAGTGGCCAGTCTCCACATCTTACTGAGGGCAATAAGAAGAAAACCTGTGAGAAATGGATGCCAAAGGTTATATGAGGTCTGACCCCTTGCCTCGGATGTCACTGCTCAGTCCTTTTTTTCTCTCGGCTACTCTCTCCTGGCTCCAGTTCTGTTCTAAGAAAACTCTCTTACCCTGCAGTCTTTCTAGCTTGGCTTAGCTTTGTGTCTTTGGAAAAGTCTTACACACATACCCAAGGATATGTATGAGAGTGGTTGGCATATCAGCCCAGATTCACTGGGCCTGAAGCCTGAGGCCAGCTCTTGGAACTGGCTCTTAGCAAACACTAAAGAGGTTGGCTGATAATGCTGAAAATGTGACTCGCTTAGAAACCCTTAATAAGTGAAAGTTGGGGAAATGCTCAGCAAGACATGAACAAAAGTGATACAGTAAGTCAGGGAGCCCATTGAGTCCAACTTTTCAATTTCCTACTTTTAAAGTTAGCAACGCCCTTAAGGTCTAAAACTTTGTAGAGAGGGTATATGGTTGGAATGTCTCCTCCAAAATTCATGTTGAGCTTGAACTGCTCCTGAGATGCGCTGGGAAGAGGGGCCTTTAAGAAAGGTCTAGATCAAAGGCTCTTCTTAGGCCATTATCACAGGGGTGGGGTAGTGGGGGGGGGTTGTTCTAAAACTGAGTTTGGCTTCCTCAGCTTTCTTTTGTACTGCCCCTTGGTTCTCCTCTATGCTGGACCCTTTCACCCTCTGCCACTAGACAATGTAGCCAGGAAGTCCTTATCAGATGCTAACAGCTCCATTTTACAGTTCCCAGCCTCTGAAACTATAGAAACATTTTTTTTCCTTACAAATGACCTAGTCTGTGGTATTCTACTATAGCAATAGAAAACAGACAAAGACAAGTGTATCCCAAATACCCTAGAGAAACAGTTTAGGTGCAAGCATTCAATTTGCTGTTTGAAGACAGGAAGTAGCCATAACCAGACACAGGACAATACACTGATGGAGCAGCCTGGAGTCACTGTACCCCAAACCCATTCCTGGATCTGCCACCAAGTAACCAGACGGTTCTGGGGCCCTCACAAAGCTGCTCTGAGCATCTATCTTCCTGTCTATGCACTAAACATTTGTCTATAAAAACTACTCTGGAGCGGGGGAGATGGCTCAATACATAAAACCCTTGTTGCACAAAGGTGAGCAGTTAACAACAGACCCTCAAACAAGGTGGAAAGTGAGGACTGACATCTGACTGTCATGCACACCGTGGCACATGTGCATACACACACACACACACACATACACACACACACTACTTCTGTGAGTGCAATGATCTGTTTAGATACTCAACAGACTTTTATACAAGGTATTGGTAAGTATTTGGAATGATGGTGTCGTTTGCCTACTGGTCTTTTCTCTTTAAAAAACATTTTTAGGGCTGGAGAGATGGCTCAGTGGTTAAGTGCTTGCCTGTGAAGCCTAAGGACCCTGGTTTGAGGCTCAATTCTCCAGGACCCACGTTAGCCAGATGCATAAGGGGGCGCACGCGTCTGGAGTTCGTTTGCAGTGGCTGGAAGCCCTGGCGCGCCCATTCTCTCTTTCTCTCTCTCTATCTGCCTCTTTCTCTCTCTGTTACTCTCAAATAAATAAATAAACATGAACAAAAAAAATTAAAAACATTTTTAATTAATTTACTTTTGTAGTGTTTTCTTTTTGTGTTTAGTTATTTGCAAGCAGAGAGAGAGAGGGAAAAAATGAGAGACAGATAGTATGGTCATGCCAGGGTCTCTTGCCGCTACAAGCTAACTCCAGATGCATGCACCACTTTATGCATCTGGCTTTTGTAGGTGCTAGGGAATTGAACCCAGGGCATCAGGCTTTGCAAGCAAGCACCTTTTACCACTGTGCCATATCTCCAGCTCGCTAATTTACTTTTGACAATTTCACTCATGCTTATAATGTATTTCAATCATAATCACCCTCCTTACTCTCTCTTATCCCCCTCCCATTCCTACTGAATCCCCACTCCTTCCCAACCAGTCCTCCTTCTACTTTCATGTCTTGCTGCTGTAGTTGTTGTGGCCTACTAAGTTTAATTAGGGCTGCTTGCATAAGCATGAGTGGGGATTATTTGTTGGAGTGTTGGCAACTCACTAGTGGCTACATCATTGAAAAGAAAAAGTCTCTCTCTCCCTCGCCCAGTAATCAATAACTGCTGTTAACTTCTTGGGGAAGGATGGCGCTTCATGAGGTCCTCCCCCATCCATGGTAGAATGTTGATGAACCCAGTCCTTGAAGTAACCGTGGCTGCTGAGTTCACAATTGCTACAACTATGTCATGTCCAGAAGACAGCAGTTTCACAACACTCCTGCCTAGCCTCACCCCTTCCAAGACTCAGGAAACATCACAGAAGAGTGAATAAAGAGACTGTCAGAGCTAGAGGGGCAGGCCAGAGTGATGTTGATGTTCAGGCTGAGCAGTTATACTCAACAGTCACTTTATACTCAATTCAGCACTTTGACCAGTTGTACATCTTTGCATTAACTATCACCCGCTGGGAAATAAAAGAAGCTTCTTTGACCAAGGCTGGAAGCAGCACTAACCTATGGGTAGAAATATATAGAAGGCAGCTTGTCAACATGTCCATTTAGCAAACAATACTAATAGTAGGTTCCCTGTTGGGGCCCATGACCTTCCTAGCCATGTACTTTTGACCAGGTTTACAGAACAAAGCATGAATTCTCTCCTGAGGAGTGAACCTCAGCTCCAATCAGAAAGAGACTGGTTATCCTCATAACAATCTTGCTATGAGTGCACCAGTGGACACATCTGGCCTGGCAGATGAATACTGTAGCCTTTAGAATCTACAAATGAATGTAGATTAGAGTGATTAGAGGCAACTGGGCCCAAAAGCCAGAGTCAAGAAACTACAATGTCCCTTGCTCCCTGTATTCCACGTAGGCAACACCTGATAGATAGAACAGGGGGGTGAGATTGACAACGACCATGTAGGGTTCCTGTTCTCTGAGTGGGAGGAAGCTGTGACGGCCTTGAGCAGGAGTCACAGGGAAGTTGGGAATAGAGTCCAGCATGTTAGCCTACACACGGCACACATCCCAATGGAGGATCTCAATGCGAGCCCTGCGTGGAGACCAATTCATACTGGTACATTTGGGGGGAATATTCAAGTAGGAAAGGCTGGAGAAGTCTCATGTCCAAAGAGCTGGAGAAGCCCGGGCTTCAATGAGGAGAAACATGTGTCTTTCTCCAGCTAGGGCCAGCCAACTTAGGCAAGCGTGTCCTTGCCAAGGGCCAACTGGAAGCTCCCTACAAGTTCTGTGCTCTGGGCTTTTCAACATGTGGGGGTGGGGAGTTACTGCAGCATAAAAACCTTAACAAACCAGAAAATCAAAATTCAAAATGTATTATGTGGTCATTTCTATGAGACCTCAATGATGAGAAAGAAACTCACATCAAGGATATATTAAAAGAACAGCACCAAATGTCACAGACCAACATGGCCTAGATCTTCATATCAACAAAGATGCCACCCTTAGAATGGTGGCCCCAAGGCCACCAAATCCCAAAGCAACCATCTCAACCATCCAACTGAAAACTCAATTCTGGAGAGGATCACTATTTTTCAGGGCACAGAGCAAACTCACTCATCGCACACTGTCATAGATGAAGCAACTGGAAACGTTTCTCTAGTCATCTCTGGATTCACTCAAGCAAATGAGATGATTTAATTAACTCGAGCATCTTGGACTCTGCTTGAACGGTTTAGTGAAATGACATTTGTAAGATACACATAGCGTTCACAATCCTACATTATGACAAAAACAGAGATTTCAAATACTCTTTAGAAATAGGATACCAAAATAATAAAATATATAAAAGAATCTATTTTTAAAAACCCCACTAAACAATATGGAAAGGGATAGTTACAATGTGTGGCAAGTTACACTTCCATGGCCCTTTGGAGATCTGGAGTGGTTATGTGTATCCCCACATCGTGGTACTGGCCAAATTTGAGAGGCACCTCAAGGCATTTGGAAGAAAACACCAGTTGGCTAGAGAAAGTGGTAACAAGGGAGGCTTTCAGTCCAGAACTTGTAAGGAAAGTAACAATAGTGTTGACTGAGCGACTAGAATTGGCTTCCCACAAGCTGTCTCTGAAACAATTGGCAAAGAATATATTCTGTTTTTAGGCACAGTTGACCCAAATCCATCATCCCTACAATTCATTAACCTCTTAATCCACTTACTTTTAAAATTTTGGAGGTTTAGAAAACAGCAAAATTATCTACCCTATTGCATTAAAAATCCCACTGGCACACAATTAAAATGAATTTGAAAGGGCTTGGAGCCAAGTCATAGACCCTGGCTTGGAGTGTGTGTGTGATAAAATGGGTTCCATTTGCAACATGCATGTGCACACACACACACACACACACACACACACACACACGGAGGGGGTATAGGTTTATATCCCAAGAGCTTCAGGATCTGGGGACCATCAACTCAGGAGAGTGAGGATAGTATTTTAGCCATACCTTAGCAGCTCCTGAGTTTGCCCTGAGCATACATCACATTCACTTGTTTTTGTGGTGATAACCATCCAAACCAGCCAGGGTCCTTTCTCCCAAGCACTTTTGGACATTTGAAATTCTACTAGCCAGGCTAGGAAGATTGCTCAGCAGTTAAGAGCACTTGCCGCTTCAACATGAGGGACTCAGGCTGAAGACTGCATAGACGGACTCCCAAGATTGCACGTAAAAATGCTGTGTGTGGCCATGCACCTCTGTAACAACTCCAGTCTAGAGGTGGAGCTGGAGACCAGAGAATTGCTAGGGTTTACTGATGGACAGTAGCTCTTGGTTGAGAAAGAGACTATGTCTCAAGGAAATACAGTGAGTGAGCAATGAGAAGCGCACGCAACATTCTCCTGTGTACATAGGTGCATGAGATACACACATGCACATACACTATACCACACACCCACACTATTGCCCACATATGGGAGCACATGCATCTAGAAATAGGACTTAGGATGCTAAGGCTCTCATGTTTGAGGCTAGCTGAGACTTCATAGAAGACCCTTGTCTCTCATCCCATCCCAATATACCTACTGAATGACCCACCAGGGCCACCCAGCAGTGCTCAGTGTAGGGACTGGCCCCCTTAGGTTCCATCCTGTAACTGGTATATAAGTGTACAGGCATTCTCAATGGCTTCATTGAGGTAATCTAGGCTCACCTACACCTAATCTTTACCTTTCATCATCTCTCCAGAGGAATTGTGGAAAACAATAAGTAATTCAATGACTTGGCCCAGAGGTGCTCCCTGTCCGCTACCTCCATTGCCCTTTGCCTAGGTAGGCAGAAAAAGACAGTCTCCCATGCCATCCAGGAGAGCCCATGATTGGATGTGTGGAGAACTCTCCTCCACATGCCAATTACACAGTTGGAGGCCTTGACAGGTAAGGATAAGGCTGAAGGTCACCAATCTAGAAAAGGGCATGGCAGAGACTCCAGCCTAGGTTAGTGGTAGTCAGTGCCTATCCTCAGGTAGCTGTCAGGATGGGGGCATGAGTGGAAAGAGAAGGTGTGAAAAAAAAGAAACACATTCACTCTGAGATCCCAAACGGCTGCTTGCACACTGAGGGACCACTTCCCTGAGTGATTCTGGGGTCTGTGGCCTGTCTCACTAGTGGGGTAGGTGCATTAACTGTAGCTCCCTCCTGCCTGACCAAGGACATGTGGATTTTCAT
This sequence comes from Dipus sagitta, assembly GCA_036346955.1. Classification (NCBI taxonomy): domain Eukaryota; kingdom Metazoa; phylum Chordata; class Mammalia; order Rodentia; family Dipodidae; genus Dipus; species Dipus sagitta. Next base: position 132,865,149 of record CM070772.1, on the reverse strand, counting down.
CTGACCTCTGGCTAGGTGAAACACCATCAGCCTCCTGGTCCATACTGCAGGTTTCTATGGTCCCAGCATCACTGAGGCCTATGAGCATGTCTTTAAGCTACCCCCAAAACTTCTCTGGCCTCAGGCTACCTTGGCAGGGCTTTTCTTCAGTAGGAACTTGGGAGTCTAACCAGGCTCCATTCCCCTTCTCGGCTGCCCCTGGGAGGAGTCAGAAGGGCAGGGAGCCCTGTGGAAGTTGAGAAGGGAGGCATGCTTTGGGTCTGAGGTTTGCTAGCCTCAAACACAGATTCAGGGCTTTTGTCCTGCCATCGTGCCCCTCTACTGGGTGATGTGTGGCGGGGTGCTGGGAACTCAGGCTTGCTGGCACTCAGGCCGGCTGAGTCCGCATGCTCTGAGCTGAAGAGCAGAGTGGGGCCTGTTTTGGGGGAGACTATCCTCTCCTTTGCAGAGCAGCTCTTGTCAGCGATGGCTGAGGGAGGCCCCTGGGGACCCTGAAGGGACCCAATGGTGTCAGCTAAGAAGGGCTGAGAGTTATGGCTCTGCCCCTCTGCCAGTTGAATTGGCTGCCTCCCCTCTCCATTTGGCTTGTGATCTGCTGATCCATTTTGAGGGTGTGTTCACTTGAGTGAGCCCTAAACCCCTCACATCCTAGTTTCCTTCACAGTTTCTCCTGTCATCCTCCCTATACATCCTCCCTCGAAGCCGGGGTGATAGCTGCTGGGCAGAGTAATTTAGCCATGATAGATACTCCCATCAGACATTGTGGCTTCTATTGATGAGGCCGGCTTCTTCAAGGGGGGCAGCGGCAGCGGCATACACACTGACAGGCTGTCTTAACCACTGTCCCTGGAACTCATTCTTCTAGCCCTTGAAACCCAGGGCTCAGTCATGTAAGCGTGTGTGTCCACTCCTTCCTCTGAGGATTTCTTTGGCTGGCTAACACGAAGGAGTGAGGTCCACTAGCCTGTCTCCACTTGTTCCTTTTCGTCTCCCTTTCCATCACTCTTTCAGTCTATTCTGAGGTTTTTGAATAAAACCGAGCAGCAAGTTTCCATCTCTGGCTCAATGATACCAGTGGAAAGTTCACAATATTTCTCACGAACCCAGTGGCTCAGCACGGAGTCTCTCTGAGGAACTTATTCAGTTGATTACAACATTGCTAAATTTTTGGCAGAGTACATGTTTGCCCACTTAACTATCATTATTAAGTTTTGCTCCCACTCAGATTTTTGGCCTTACATATTATATTATTTTTGGCTAAGTATGTGTACATGTGTGTGAGGGGGTAATATAGAAGGGAAAGATACAATTTTTTTTCATGCTAACTGCCATAGTGTGCACTTAATATTTTCTTCTAAGGATGAATATCTGTTATCCACAACACTAGGCAAATATTCCTTTTGTAAAAAAAATCAATTTTCTCCTGTTTTCAGAAAAAAATTCCTTTCCATTCCACGCCTCATCGTATTACTCATGCCCCAATCACTTTCTGCTTAAGTTTAGATGGTTTTTGTTGTATGGCTAATCTTTTGTGCATCCAAGGAGCCAACCAGACATCAGAAAGATAAGGGTCTGGAAAGAAAGGAAAGCAAAATGTTAGTCATTGGCTTTACTCACTTGTGAGGTTGAAAGATGAATCAAAACCCAAATCATAGCTCTGTCATTTCACTCAGTCCCATAGTTCAAGTTCACAACCATCTTTGCCAGTGCCATATGATCTCGTTTCCTCCATGGATCTGTGGGTGGCCACGGTGTCCTCAACTCCTAATAAAGTTCTCATAAACTTCAGACCAATCCTTGTCCAGATCCAGTGTTCATTTGCCCACAGGTCTGTCTTCAGGAGAGATTTGTTAAGGATCCCCTGACCTCTAGGGTGCCCTGACCTGAAAGAATGCGTTCAAAGACTTGGCATTCCTAAGTAGAATCCCATTTGACTGCCATAACTGCCTTTCCCAGACACATCCTCTGTGTTCCCTAGCTTGCCACCATTCCTATTGAGGATCTCAAACATAAGTGTGCTCTCTAGGACACAGGTGCTCGCTCAAAAGGCTGGAGCAGGGATGTGGTCCTCATCAGTCTCATGTAAAGATGCCACTTCTCCCTCCGGTGTGGGCTGTTGCAGCTGCCTCATCTCTTCCTGACTGAAGACTCATAGTCCTGGTCATGTCCTTGTTCTCCATCACGTAGTGCTCTGGCAGAAGCCTTCTCTTACAGTCACAGGCTTGTCTCTGGGCCTTTACCCTACACTCCTGAACTGGGTGTGGGGTGGTCCTTAAGAGGCAGTCCCACCAAAAGACTTCCATGAACCACGTGTCCCTCTCCTTTGCATCTAGATAGACAAGGCTGTGACTATTCCTTGCCAGTGCAGTGTATGCAGACATGCTGAGCATCACTTGCGTTGGGTCCTTACGAAGCACATGTGACTGGCCCGTAGTCTTCATTCCACCCACCAGCTGGACAAAGAGCACGACAGGAGGTAACGGGATGGCAGAGACGCAAAGTGGAAGAAGCCAGGTCCCTCATACGTATGACGAGACAGTCACCTGTAGAGCAGGAATAGCACTTTACACTGTGCCACATGAGTTAGACATAAAGAAAACTTCATGGTGCAAAGCCACTGCTAAGGTTTAGATCCTAAGTGCCCCTCCGCAGGCACATGCGTTGTGATAGAGGTTTCGTTCCCAGCTGGGTGCTACTGTGATATGGTGACTTTAGGAAGTGGGACCCAGTGGGAATTCTTTAGGTCATTGGAGATGTTCCCTTGAAGGGGACTGTGAGACTGCAGACAGTTCCTCTTTCTCTCTTTTCCACCCTGGCCGTGAGGTAAGGATTTTTTCTCTCTACTACATATTCTAACACACTGCCACGAGAGGTCTGAAAACAACAGGGCCAACTGATCATGGACTGAAATTTCTATACTGAGGCAAAATAAGATTTTTCTCTTCACAAATTGGTGATCTCAGGTCTTTGTCATAGGGACAGAAAGCTGATTAACATGACCACTGAAGTGTGCAGGACCATTTGTTATAGCAGCCCTTCTCTCCCGATGTGAGGGACATGAAAAATGTGGTCCATGGAGGGCGTGTCTCATCTTCCGGCAGTCGTCTCTGCCTTTCTCCCTAACTCTCCACCCCAGCTGTTTGTTTCCTGTCAGAGGCCCCCTCCTGGGTGTGGCCACCCACTTTGATACCACCACGTACAATGTCCCCACAGCAGTTGGAATCAGCATCCCGAGGGCCAGGAGTAGGCACAGCTTGGAACGTCAAGCTCTAGTAATGGGCTGACTTCTGTCCTTCTCTGCCTGGGAGGCGGTGCTCAGGTTTCTGGGCGGAAGAAGAGGTTTCCCTCCTAGGTAGGAGTAAGGTGAGGGTGAGGCTCTACTAAGAACAGTTTTGCCAAGTACAAAGCTACACCCTGACAACAGCCTAGTCTTTCTTTTCCCTGGTTCTTGCATCTGATAAACAGGAGAAAGATGCTGGCCACACAGGCTCCTAGGCAGTCTTTCAAAGGATAAGACTCCTAAAGTAGCTGGCCTATGGTGAGGGCTCAGGAAATCCTTCCTGAAAAGGAATCTCTGACACAAATCGGTTTAAACTTCACCTAGGGAAGTGGAAGGGAAACCCCTTATAATGCCAGACAACAGGGCATGGTCACTTCCGGCTATGGTTGTCCTAGTCAGGGTGAGCACAGTGGACTTTCTAGCATTCCAAAGCAGTGCACCATCTGAGCCAGGGATCCACGTTAGCCAGTGTCAAGACAGGACGGCTATCCCAGACCTACTTTGACCACAGCCCCTGCCAGGGTCACTAGCGGTGTGCAAAGTACCATGGGACCCTCTCCTGCCACACCTAAGGCCACTCCATGGTGAAAAGAAGCTGTTCTCAGAGCTCTTTAAAGCAGCCTGTTTAAGAGCCGGCTCCCTCCCTTGCATCTCGAATGTGCAAGCAGCACTCCTGGTCTCTTATTGATGCAAACCTAGCCCGGGGGGTCCCTTTGGAAAGCTCACAGCTACTTTGCTGCCAACTGTCTGACAAGGAGGGGACACAGTGGTCTTTCCCCAAACCGACTCCAGATCTTTTGACCTCTTTCAGCACCTGCGCAAACTGAGTGAGGTGTGGTAGGAAGTGCACCATACATCTCACACTCAACCAGAGCACTGGCTGGAAAGGAGGCAGGGATGCCTGCTTGTCTTTGGACTTCTCTTCCCAGCTCTGGCTTTTGTTGTTAAGCACATGGTGCCTGAATGCTGTGTTCCTAAACTCCACTTTCAAAGCAGGCCACCTTACAACCAAGAAGCCTATACCCACTGGATGTTTCTCACAATACTGAAGAGTAATTCAGAGCCTCCCAGTTCAAATGGGATCAAATCCCAAAGGATTATGTTGGTCCTTGGTGCTTCCCTAAGGCCTGATAGCTTAGTGTCAGCTAAGAGATGCCATATTTGCAGAAAGAAAATTAACATGCTTAAAGTCCTAGAGCTCCTAAGCAGGATCGCTGTTACCTGCTATGCAAAAGTACTTGGGGAGCTCAGGATGTCACTACACCTTCATTCTCAGGAGGCCTAGGACCCAGCAGTAGTGGGGATGAAGAAACAGCTTTCAACCTTACCTGAAAGAGGCACATCTTTGAGGCATCTCTTTCCAAAGGGCCTGGACCTTCTCTGAGAGCCCCTCAAAGGTAAGGCTTCCAGAACAAAATGATAACCACCAATCTCAGATGGCAGGATGTGATGGTCAGTCTTGGTTATTAACTGCATTAGATTTTAGAAACAATTGGCAACACACCTCTGGACATGCTGAGGAAGTTCTGGGATGACAGAGCCCCAAAGTGAATAGCTTTCTCTGGGCTAAAATGGGGGACTGTCCTTGGACTGGCAGGGGGAAATCTGTTATTACATTTTTCAAGTCAGAAACATCAGGAGGGCTCTGGTTCTTCCTTCTTTCTCCCCCCTTAGGGAGTCCTTCTAGTCCCTTCTGAGAAGGCCCTTCCTAGAGACTTAAGATTTCTGGGAAGATTGCCCTTGTCCAGAAATCTTGACTCCAAACACCTGAATAACCGATAACCTAACTGGCTAGACCACCCACGGGGCTCACATAAAATTTCCCAGCATGAGTCTCTTGAGGTGAGCCTCTCAAATCCATTCTTGCCTCCCTGGGCAACTCTGCCTTGCTTCCTTCTCTTAAGTTCTGGCTTTGCAAACCCCAGGCAAGAGCTATGTATTCCCTCCTTTTCCTAAGCTCCCCTTCTCTTAAAGCTTTTCTTTCTAAAGCCCTAAGCTATGATAAAAATCTTTCTAAACCTTACCTTCTGGTCTATGGATTTCATTCTTCTAATTCATGAGAATCCAGGATACCCCAGAATGATTGGTGTGTTGGCATAAATTGGTGCATTGGCAAGAACCCCAAATTTCCTATATCATTGTCTGTGAGAATGCTGAGGAGGAAAGACCCACCCTGGATCCATGGGCTGGGGTCCTGGGCTGAATAAAAGGAGAAAGGGAGCTAGTGTGGGTCTTCTTGCTCTGATGCCTCACTGTGAACACAGTGGGACCAGTTGCTTCGTGTCCCTGTTGCCATGCCTTCCCTGAGATGCTGCTGTCCTTTATGTCCTCAAACTGTGAACCAAAAATAAAATCTTCTTTCCTTAAGTTGCTTTAAAAAATCATCTATTCATTTGTTTATTTGAGAAGGAGAGAGGAAAAAAATAGGTATGATAGGGCCTCCTGCCACGGCAAACAAACTTCAGACAAAAGTGCCAGTTTGTATATCTGGCTTTACATGCATACTGGGGAATTGAACCCTGGCCATCAGGCTTTGCAAACAAGTACCTTTAACTGCTGAACCATCTGCCCCACCAGCAGCCCCACTCTCTCTCTCTCTCTCTCTCTCTTTCTCTCTCTGTTGCAAGTAAACTAAAATTTATTTTTATGTAGAGAAAGGGAAGTCCTTGCATAGTGCTAGTGGGTCTAGCCACTATGAAAATCAGTATAGAGGTTTCTCAAAAAACTAAAAATAGAATAACTATATGAGCCAGCTATCCCACTCCTAAGTACCTAAGTCAGCATTCCACAGAGATATCTGCACATCCACATCCATCGAAGTACTATTCACAATAACTGAGGTATAGAATCTGTTTAATTGTCCTTCAGTGGGTGACTGGATAAGGAACATGTGGTACATATATATATTCACAATGGAATAATACTCAGCCTTTGAGAAGAAAGAATTTTTGACATGTACAAAAATAAAGATGGCACTGGAGAACGTTATGTTGGATGAAGTAAGTCAGGCAAACAGAGGGAAATATCTCTTGCCCTCCCTGAAAGGTAGAAATCAACATGTAAACTCAAAGAGGAGATAGTTACAAAGGTTCAAAGACTCAAACAGGAGGAATAATGATGCATATATGGCACATGGTAGTGAGAATAGTAACTAATTTATTACACATTTTAAGTTCACAATGAGCTTATGAGTAAATTCCAAACATTTTACCATAAAAAAAATCTTTTTTATTTATTGTTTTATTTATTTATTTATTTATTTATTTATTTATTTATTTATTTTTGGTTTTTCAAGGTAGGGTCTCGCTCTAGCCCAGGCTGACCTGGAATTCACTAGGGAGTCTCAGGGTGGCCTCGAACTCACGGCAATCCTTCTACCTCTGCCTCCCGAGTGCTGGGATTAAAGGCGTGCGCCACCACGCCCGGCTTATTTATTGTTTTAGAGAGAGTGAGACAGGGAGAGAATTGGTATGCCAGCCAGGGCCTCAGTCACTGAAATCAAACTCCAGACGCCTGCAAAACTTTGCGCTTGCCTCACCTTTGTGTGTCTGGCTCATGTGGGAACTGGAGAAAGACTGAACATGGGTCCTTAGGTTTTGCAGGCAAGTGCCTTAACCACTAAGCCATCTCTCCAACCCAAGGATAAGTCTTTTTTTGATGAGGGATATGTTAATTAGCTTGATTTAATTATTGTACATCATGTTCATGAACTGTAACATTACTTTGCACCTCATAAATTTATACAACTATAATCTGTCAATTTATAATTAAGATATCAAAATTTTTAAAATTCCAGAAAAGGATTCCCTAAGATGGGCATGAAATTGAAAGGAAAATTGTATTTTTTTCTGAGGGGGACACTTGAGTTAATCCAACTTGAGTTAATATCTATAAGGCTCTCCCTATCCCCCACTGAAGTATCTTTCTTTTTTTTAATTTCTAATTTTTAAAAAATTATTAAGAGCCAAGTGTGGTGGCACATGCCATTAATCCTAGCACTAGGTAGGCAGAGGTAAGAGGATCACTGTGAGTTCAAGGCCACCCTGAGACTACATAGCAAATTCCAGGTCAGCCTGGACTAGAGTGAAACCCTACCTTGAAAAAAAAAATTATTTATTTTTATTTACTTATTTGAGAGAGAAAAAGGCAGAGAAAGAGAGAGTTAAAGAGAGAGTGAGAGAGAAAATAGACATACATCTAGCCACTGCAAATGAACTCCAGACATATGTGCCACCTTATGCATCTGGCTTACGTGGGTCCTGGGGAATCAAACCTGGGTCCTTCGGCTTTGCAGGCAAACACCTTAACTGCTAAGCCATATCTCCAGCCCTTTTGTTTATATTTTATTATAGAGGGAGAGAAAGAGAACGGGTGCACCAGGGCCCCTAGCCACTGCAAATAAACTTGAGACACAAGTACCACCATGTGCGTGTGGCTTGCATGAGTACTGGTGGATTTCTAACCCCCCACTGAATAGCAGCATGCAGGCCCTGCTTTCCTGTATCTCCCCCAGTCTCAGGAGGCAGTGGACATCCCACCTCCTTCAGGCAGTCAGCATTCAAACAGCCTCTTTCCTAGTTAGCTTTTGACACACTTGTTGATGCCTCTGAAATCACTATGTCTCTGACAATGGATATGAATATTCAGGGAAGCAGTGCTTTTCCCCTCTGAAAAGCTGGCACTAAAATGGACTGCTTACAACATTGCACCATCTAGAACTTTAGATTCTTGATTATTTGGTAGTCCACACAGCCAACACAGTGTGCTCTTGTGATTAGAGTCATTTAAAGAAAGATAAACAGGGCCTGGAGACATGGCTTAGCAGTTAAGGCACTTGCCTACAAAGCCAAATCACCCAGGTTCAATTATCCCATGTAAGCCAGATGGACAAAGTGGCACATGCATCTGGAATTTGTTTGCAGTGGCTGGAGGCCCTGGTACACCCTTCTTTCTCTCTCTATCTGCCTCTCTCTCTCTCTCTCTCTCTCTCTCTGTCTCTCTCTCACACACACACACACACACACACACACAAATAATAAATACACTAAAGAATATATTAAAGAAAGGGCTAGATTTAAAAAAAAAATAGATAGCCAGGCATGGTGGCGCACATCTTTAATCCCAGCACTCGGGAGGCAGAGGTAGGAGGATCAACGTGAGTTGGAGGCTACCCTGAGAATACCTAGTGAATCCCAGGTCAGCCTGGGCCAGAGTAAGACCCTACCTCGAAAAAAAAAAAAAAAAAAAAAAAGATAAACAGGATTGGTTCAGTGGTTAAGAGGCTTGCCACTTAAACACGAGGGACTAAGAGGGCCTGAGACCACTCTAGAATCCTTGTAAAGAGGTGTGGATGGTCACACACTTCTGTAAGTGCAGAGCTAGGGTCAGAGAGCAGAGAATCCTTAGGGCTCACTGACCAGAAAGGGCAGATCCTGGATGAGGAAGAGACCCTATCTCAAGGGAGTACAAGGATGAGCAATAGAGAAGGGCAGCGAGGTTCTCCTCTGCATGTATGAGCACAGTGCCCACATATCAGCACATGTGCATACACCATACCTAATCCACCAGCACACCACACATACCCAACACACACATGCACAACAGTGCACACATGCTTAAAAAAGGCACTTGTCCTTTTTTTTTTTTTTTAATACTGCTGTCTTCATCTGGTCTCCTATTTTTGCAGATCTGTACAAATAACTCAACACAAAGTCCAAGCTGTATTGTGTAATTCCTCTGAAAAGGAAAAAAAAAATAATTGAGTAGTATGTGGGTGATGGCAGGACGTAAGAGTCACTGCATTTTAGGAGGTGCTTTCTGCCCCCACATGTAGTAATAGCACAGACATCACAGGGACTACAGGGAAGGCCCAGGAGAGCAGATGGGCACTTGGCTGGCCGTCACTTGCTTAGCTCACCAGCTGTCGTTTGTTTAGTGGTGGCAGTTAACACACCTCATATCAGTCATCTCCACAGACCCCTGTGACCACAGTCTGAAGGTGAGAACTGAGTCTCAGGGAAGCCAGAGGGCTTATGTGCTTCCACGCACCATGAGATCCAACTGAGTATACATGCACTGAACTGCACAGACAGCCCCCCCCCCCCCGCCAAGGGATGCCCGGCGGTGGGGGGGAGGGGTTGGCATCTGCAGAGCACCAGCATACACATCAGCCTTTCTCAAAGTTCTTCTCAGTAGAAACCATCACGTAACGTTCACCTCCCTGTATCGCAAGCATTTCTGTGTTTAAGAGTAGCCATGGAGCGGAGGCAAGCCACGAGACTAGATTCTTTCCATCTCTGTCCCCAACTCTGTGATAGGACTGGTCCCTTTAACAGCGCTAGCTGGCAGGGCTCATCCCTGTCTGGTGGATTCCAGAAAAACAAGAAACAAAACAAAACAAAACAAAACAAAAAAACAGTGAAGCAGTGCTAAAGCTCTATTGAAATAGGTCAGTCTGGGCTAACATGTCTACTTCCTGCTATGGTCACCTGGAAGCTCTCACAAGGCCTTATGGGGTGGTGGGGATGGGGGGTCCCTTTCTAGCCTTCCTTTCACAGTGTGGGTTGTAGTGCCAGAGCCTGACCTGGGGCTACATGTAATGCTCACTAATTTGGTCTGTTTTCTTCTGCTGTAACAGAATATCAAGACTAGGTAATTTGGAAGTACAAGTAATTTAATGCTCACGGTTCTAACTGCTGGGAAGTCCAGTGTCAAGGTGCTGGTTTTGGGAAAGGGCCTTCTTGCTGTGTCACAGTATGGTGGGGGACACCACATGAGAGAATATTTATGTGAAAACTTGCCTTTATAGTTATGCCAATCCCATGATAAATACATTAATCCATTCATGGGGGTGGAACCTTCTAGACTTTATTACCTCTTAAATGTCCGATCTCCCCAAATCATCACAATAGCAATTAAATTTCAAAGTGAGTTTTGGAAGGAATATTCATACCATAATACCTTCCAAATATCCTACTAATAAAGCTGGAGCTAGTAGCCTAGGGCTGAGCTTATAGCTCACCCTGTCTTCTGTCCCTGGAGCAAATCACATACACAGCCATTACCACCAGCATGGATCACTACAGCCTCTTATCACTGCGCCGAGCATGTCTGCCCTTCCTTTCCCATGGAAATCAAGTGTCCAAAGAGGAACTGGAGGTTGACTGGACCATGGAGGCCATAGCTTGTGAGACCCAATATGGTGAGTATCACAGGGTGAATTATGATTCCATATGTTGAGTATGTATCCTCAGCATCTCAGAATGGAACCTTTCTAGGAGGTAGGGCCTTCCCAGACTGCATGAGTTCAGATGAGGTCATTAGGGTAGGCTCCCAGCAATTTATCTGATGTTTATTAGTACGTTTTTGTAGGCACGTGTGCATATGTGTGCATATGTGTAGATGTAGCAAGAAACCTTTTCTCTGGAGTGATGCTAACACATGTCTTCTTCCCAGATAGGGCACAGACAGCAGACCAAAGGACCATTATACCAAAATCAGTTTTGGTCAACCATTGAGTTTATTGGAGTTACTTGCAGAGCGAGCAGGGCGAAGTGTTGCTTATAGGAACAATAGATGACTTAAAGGCAACTGCATCACTGAAAAGCCCACCCCAGCATAGGTTATGACTAAGGATGCTGGGTCTCTGGACCACACTGCATCACTCACAGGCAACTCAATTGGGCATTCTCTCCTCTAAGCAGTTGTTTTGCATTTAAATAGCATCAGGGTGAGACCTTGCCGCCCTTGTGGACTTCCCAAGTTTCTGAAACGTCCTTCCAGCCCCTCCCAGGAAGGAATGTTTCAGTTTCTAATTAACATAGCCTTGGGAAGTTCCACAGAACCTACCTAAAAAAAACAAAAACACAAAAAACAAGAAACAAGAAACAAGAAACAAGAAGAGGGCTAGAGAGATGGCTTAGTGGTTAAGGTGCTTGCCTACAAAGCCAAAGGAGCCAGGCTCGATTCCCCAGTACCCACGTAAGCCAGATGCACAAGGTGGCACATGCATCTGGAGTTCATTTGCAGTGGCTGAAGGCCCTGTGCCCATTCTCTATCTGCGTCTCTGTCTCTCTCATTCTCTCTCTCAAAAAAAGAAGGAAAGAAAGAAAAGTAGCTAATGCACTGTGAAGGATCCAAATGCCCCCAGCACTGAGTGATGTCAGAGTTGACAAGAAGCCAGCCTGAGAGAGAGTGTGGTTTGCAGTGAAAGGTGCTGAGGCACACTTCCCTCAAAACCAAAGTGGCCAGCACATCACTCGGGCAGTGGGTGAATGCCTTAAAGATATCTGGGGATCTAAATGCAAGTCTGCATCTGCAGAAGAGCCCCTGTCAGTGTCTAGAACAGACAAATATGGGCCACCATTTCACCTCCACCACTTCCTGTTTGACTTTGGGCAAGTCAGCCCCTGTGCCTCCGTATTCACCCTAAGATAATAGAGTGACTATCTTCTCCAATGTGAAGGGTTAGATGTGGTTGAGAGTGGGCAGTAGGTGTGTCCTTACACCAGCACCGCAAATAGTTTTAAAATAATTACAGCTATAGCCAGGTGTGATGGTGCATTCCTTTAGTCCCAGCACTTTAGGAGGAGGTGGGAGGATCACCATGAGTTCGAGGCCATCCTGAGATTACATAGTGAATTCCAGGACAGCCTGAGCTATAACAATATCCTACCTTGAAAATAAAAATAAAAAGATAAATAATCACAGCTTTTAGGTGGTTAGGACCAGACTGGAAGTGTTGGGCTATCTGGAAGGCCACCCTTCGAGGGCTGAAACAGAGCCAACGTTGGTCCCCAGACCACCTCACTCCTGGGGAGCTCAAGAAAGGCCCCACCTTCCATTTTTCTTTTTCAGACCCCAATAACTCACAATGTCAGGAAAGTAGTTTTGTTTAATCACACAGCATGGTATCTATAAGTGGCCACCTAGGTTAGGTAGACACACAGACACGTATTGCTCCTCACTCTCCACTTCCCACTCACTCTGCTGTGAGGGGTGTACAAGCTGAATCACAGCATGCCAGATCCAAGGCGAGCCATCTCCAAGTGTGTTTTGTCAGCTTCAGCTCTGTGAACCAGCCATCTTGAGCCATCTATTTATTTGGTTATTCAGTTGTTGGCCTGAGAGATGAGAGAGGGAGGAAGGGAGGAAGAGACCCATCATGGTATAGACAAATGAGGAACAAAAATCCTTCCTATGAACAAAAGCTATCTTTGGTCTCATCAGGCATCTGTCTCCAAAGGGCACCCAGTGCCTCATCTCACTTCAACTGAAATCCACATAGAAGGGAGAGGAAACGCAGGGCAGATGAAATGCTGTGCCTCACCACACACTTAGTTCCTGGAAGGGACACAAGCATTTCCCAGGCTCTGCAAAGGAGCCAGATGTTTTCCTCATTAGGGCCTTCCTAGGGAAGAAGGGGTTCTTGTGTGCCTAATGCTGTAGTAGGCTAGTTATCAACTTCTGAAGCCTGGAGCCTTGGATTTCAACTGCCTTTAGAGACGTAACTCTTAAACTATTTTCTCACATATAGCATCGTCTATGAAGCACATTGCCAAGAATGTTTACCGTGGGCCCCGCTTTGCCACCAGACTAAGCTCCAGCTATAAGAAATGGCAAAGGAAGAGGTACGAACTAAATGACACCAGGAATAAACCTAAGTCTAGCATGTGGAACTTTCTCTAAGACAACCTTCTGCACACTTCACTAGATCTCCTGTGATTATTTTCTTTAACATGAGTTGTACAGTTCTAGAACACAAGAGATCAAAGGAACACAACTAAATACACTGTAGAAACCTATATTACAACTTGATTTGAATAAGCGCCATTGGAGCAGTTGTAACAGTTTTATGCTACTTAGAAAAATTTGGATATGGCTATACATTAAATTAGATTATGGACTATTATTATTTTCTTAGTAATGATATTGGCATTTTGGTTATACTGAAGAATGTCTATTCTTGGACCTGGTCGAACAATAATGATATCAATAAGCTTTCTTTTAAATAGTACAGAAAGGGCTGGAGGGATGGCTTAGCAGTTAAGGTGTTTGTCTGCAAAGCCAAAGGACCCAGGTTCAATTCCCCAGGACCCACATTAGCCAGATGCACAAGGGGGCGCATGCATCTGGAGTTCATTTGCAGTGGCTGGAGGCCCTGGCATACCCATTCTCTCTCTGTGTCAAATAAATAAAAATAAAATATTTTTAAATAGTATAGAAAGGGCTAGAGATGTGGCTCAGGGGTAGAGTGCTTACCTAGCAAATGCAAGGCCTGGGTTCCATCCCCCAAACCTCAGCAGCATAAACAACAAATAAAGTAAAATAGCATAGAACACAGGAAGATGTGAAGACACAAGCGTACAGAGATAATGCAATGATGCGAACATCTTTACAGTCATGGAACTACATGCAGATACCCACTGTGCTTTCATACTAACAAGCAGGGAAAGGAAAGCAAAGAGAAATCCAAGGGACTGAAAATGAACAAAATAAAATATCAAAGTTGGAGGAAAGTCTATCCTGTTAGAGGCCAGGCGCTCCACTACATTGCTGTCTGAAAAACATAATGAAGAGAACACTATCACCATGTGCTCATGAATGACCAAACTATCAGGAGTAGACAAGGGAAACAAGAGCATTCCAAAATCAAATTCACACTGAGGAGATGTCTCAAGCTGGAGAGGAGCACAGATGCCAGTGGGAGACACTGCTGGCCTCTGGGTAGGTAGCACGCAGGTGATGTACCATGAGGAGGGCTCATAAATCAAATCATATACTGCCTGGTTCCTGTGTTTGGTTGTGGAAATGATGTGACACTGTTCTCATGTCAGTCTTCGGCCTTCTGGATACTGAAGAAAAGAGGCATATTCATTATGGGATGCTTAAGTCCACAAATATTCACTAAGGCTCTGTCATTGTTCAGGCATACATGATAGATGATAAACACATATAGGTATGATGTAGGTATGATATATATAGATATACAGATAGATGATAGATACAGATAAAAAATAGAAGATGGAAGATATATGACAGATAATAGATGCAAGTAGGTAAAAGATGATAGGTAGCAGGTAGATAATAGACAGACATGTCCATTTTTATAGACATATATATGAGAGATGTAGGCCTGGAGAGATGGTTTAGAGGTTAAGGCACATGCCTGCCAAGCCTAAGGACCCAGGTTCAATTCCTCAGTACCCATGTAAGCCAGATGCACAAGATGACACATGCATCTGGAGTTTGTTTGCAATGGCTAGAGGCCCTGGTACATCCAATTTTTTCTCTCTCTCTCAAAATAAATAAAAGAAAATAAATAAATTTTAATAAAAAGAAATATATATGACAGATGCAGTAAGATAGATGACAGATGATGGATATCTATCTAGATATTATATATATATCATATAAATGCCATATATAGTAGGTCTGCCATATTTCCTGCACTTCAACATATATTCATATGCCAAATATTTTGAAAAAAATACATTAAGTATGTTGAAGGGCTTGACTTTAGGCCAGTGGGCCAGGGGCCAGATTTCTGAGAGGGCACCCTTGGGGCTGGGCGTGAATGAATCCGCAAGAGTGAGCTACTACATGATGCCTGGGGAGGAGTGTTTCCAGCAGAGTGACAGAACAAAGAAAGGTGCAGGGAAGGAGTGGTCTGTGCATGTTGAGGATCACAAGCTTAGAGGACTCTGGTAACATAATATGGGTCAGAAAGAGTTTTGAAGCCAAGGTTAACCCTGCTGGTTGGTTGTGTCAGAAGTAATCAATGGGGTCTGAGAGGGGAGGTGCGTCTGGCTTACATGGGTCCTGGGGAATCAAACCTAGATCTTTTAGCTTTATAAGCAATTGCCTTAACAGCTAAACCATATCTCTACCCGCCCCTTATTCTTTTTTTTCTTGCTTTTGGAGAGAGAGTCTTGCTGTGTAGTCCTGGCCACAGGCTCTCAGTGATCTTCTGCATCTCAGGTGTTGGGATTACAGGAATGTGCTACTATGCCTATCAATCTGCATTTTCAATTCTTGAAATTTGGCTTTCTGTAACAAGGTATGTACTTGGAACTGTGTGTGATACAATAAGACTATATTCTGGAAGCCTTTAAGTTAACAGGGCATGTTGCCATGTGTCAGTTGAACAGTGCCTGACAGCGAGTCCCTTTCTTCTCCCTGAGAATGAGAGCTGAAGCAATAGACTTGTTGCAGTCAGGTTTGCAGTGCTGGTAGAAATCACCTGACCAAAGCAGCTTCTGTGAAAAAAAGTTTATTTTGCTTTACAGACTTGAAAAGAACCTCCATAATGGCAGGGGAAAATGATGGTATGAGCAGAGGGTGGACATCATCCCCCGGCCAACATCACACGGACAATAGGAACAGGACACTGGCTATGACACCCATAAGACCACCCCCAACAATACACTGCCTTTAGGAAGCATTAATTCCCAAATCTTCATCAGCTGAGAACCTAGCATTAAGAATACCTAAGCTTATGGGGAACACCTGACTCAAACCACCACCGATAAACTGATAACCATCCATAATGTAAAATGCACTGCATTCAGTCCAACTTTAAAAGTCCCCTGAATATTACACTACCAACCTGCTGGGCAAGCACTGGTGCAACAGTAGAAAGACTGTTCTGATTGGATTTGATATTCTCTCCACAGGAGGAAATTCATGCCTGGTCCTGGGAATGTGGTCAAATGCCCATGACTGGGAAAATCTGGCTAAATGGACAGACTGGCTTCTAAATACTTATGCTTTGCTAATAAATTATGGGTTTTTTGAAAGTTTTCACCATAAAGAAATGATAAGTGTTTGAAGAGGTAAATGTGCTTACCCTGATTTGAACACGATACATTACACACATGTGTGGAAATATCACGTGAAACCCTCAACATATGATTTCCTCTGCTTAAATTTTTTTTTAAAGATCAATAGACATCAAAAAAATACATTTTAAAAGCCTGGAGAAAATAACATCTTGAAAGGATTTTTGTACAATTAGAAAACTAACAAGGCATGCCATCCCTAAATGTTCCTGAGTAGTTGGTCCAAGAGCTCCAGTAAAGCCAGCTGCACACAAAAGCCAGTGGGTGGGACGCTGGCAAGAGTGCATCCAGGGCAAGGGCTCTATGACCCCAGAGGCTGAATGGGCAAATCAGGTGATCTGAACTCCTAAAAGACCCTGTAATTTTCAGTTGACTAAATGGGGAGACAATCAATACAGGAATCACCTTTCAAGTATTTAATTTAATTAGACAAGGAAAATGAGGCTTCTTTAAAATCCTTACTCGGTATTAACTTCTGTCACAAAGCAACCTAGAGTAATTGGTAAAAGTGGAAACGTGATTACCAAGACTTAAGCTTATTATTACAGCTGCTGCACTTTGACAAAGTGAGGTTTCGGGTGCTAAACCCTTTGCCAGAGCCATGCGGGCCCTGGAGCGTGGATTCCAGTGTTTTCACAAACCACCTAGTAAGCCATTATAATAGAGTGACTGTGTGTGTGGGGAGCAGGATGGGGTTGTGTTAACAGACAACCCACCAGAAGTTTCCAGCTATTGCTGTTGCCCTAAGTGCCTGTCTGCTCCCCTTCTAGCTACTCTACAATGCTAGGGTCCTATAGAAAGTTAGTCACAGAGCCCGTAGCTCCCTGTAATCCTTGGCAAATGACTTGGGCACAGCCACTGGTCACCAACAAAGCTGGGACACCCTGGCCATGAAGCCTGCCTGTCTTTAAGGAAAGTAGGACTTGCCCTCTGGGTGTGCTGCAGTGCGGTTCTCCAGGGCCTTATCGCCTGGGCTACGTTTGTTCTTATCTTCTCTGCTCTCAGGGCCTGACAACAGGAAGCCTGCTCCTGATGCCATTTCACTCCCAGGACCCCCTGCAGCCCACTGGACATGACATGTGGAGAGCCAGAAGCCATGCTCTGGGTTGGAATTCAAAAACTGAGAAGCCCAGTCCACAAAACATGCTAATTAGGTAGGCAAGATGACAATTGTTATGGTTTGGAAGTAAAGTGTTCTCCTAAAAAGGCCCATGTGCTGGATGTGTGGCTTTCAAATGGTGGTGCTATTTTGGAGATTCTGGATGGAACTTCAGGAGGTGGGGCCTAGTTGGCTGAAGTAGATCACTGTGGGTACGTCCTGTATCTTGTCACAGGCCCCTTTCTGTCTCTGCTTCCTGTCAGCCATGAGGTGAGTAGCATCCTCTGCCACACATTTCTTATCATGAACAAATCCTCGGAAACCATGATCAAAAGAAATGATGACTCACTTTAAGTTGTGTGGTCTGGTAGTTTTGTCACAGTGATACAAAGTATGACTAATGCAATTTTTCATTTTGGGGAAAATATTAAAATGATGGCTCACCAAATAGTACAGCCATAAACTTAAGTCCAAAGCATGGGCATTTTATCATATTCACATTGTACCTCCCAACCCCCAAATGATGAATAAAAATCAACATTATAACAGGTCTGGGATTTGTTGTTGTTGTTTCAAAATGTCCCATTGTGTATGTCAGAGGTTAGAGATTATGACTGAAGTTCCCTGGTTTCAAAGACTCTCCATGTTTAATTAAGCACTTCTATCAGTGAAGGATTTCTGACCCCCTTCATCCATGCCTCTTTGCCAGCTGTAAAGCTGCCTTAAAGGGCTGCGGCAAGAGGGCCAGAAGCCACCCATCCTAAAGCCCACCTGGTGAGGCTTCAGAGCAAGAGGTCACTGGGCTTAGGTCATATGGTATATGTTTATGCTTTGAAGGCAGACTGGGGTATCCCCTTTTGTCATTTAAAGTTGTCTGCTTTGACACTTTCAAATGAGAATGGGTTAACTCATCAACTTGAATACATTAAATATGTGGATTTTTTTTTTTTTTTTTGGTATAGCTATTGCATCTGAATCTAGGCTGGCTAAGAAAATGCGCTTCATTTTAGCAGGCAGATTCCATGGATAAGTTACAATGTTGGTGGGTCTGAGGCTTCCTAGGCCAGCAGCCTCCAATGCCAGGCTACACTTACCTCCTTAGATGACTTCTCCCTCCCTTCCTTCCTCATATGCCAGACTATACTCACCTCCTTAGCTGATTTTTATTTCCTTTCTCTCCTTCCTTACTCTTCCTTCCCTCTTCCCTTTCCTTCTTCTTCTTCTTCTTTTTTTTTTTTTTTGTTTGTTTTTTGAGGAAGGGTTTAACTCTAGTCCAGGCTGACCTGGAATTCACTATGTAGTCTCAGGGTGGCCTCGAACTCATGGTGATCCTCTTCCCTCTGCCTCCCGAGTGCTGGGATTAAAGGCGTGTGCCACCACACCCAGCTCCTCCTTCCTTTTTTGTTTGTGTGTTTATGATGTGGCGTATGTGTGATGTATATACACGTACACGTGCTCATGCTGCACCCCACATGCTCACCTAGGGTACACTTGCCTATGGTACCTAGAGTGAAATGCAGGCTGTCCTACTACATTGCTCTCCTGGCTGCTGTTCTTATTTGAGCCAGAATCTCTTATTGATCCAGGAGCCTGCCTTTTTTTTTTTTTTTTCAGTGCGCTCTTGTAATTTTTGGGTCTCTGCTTCCCTACTGGAATGGGTTACAGAAGCGTAGCCACACCTCTCTAGCTGCTTATGTGGGCCCTGGGGATGGAATGTGAGTGATCTCTCAGGCCTCCTCAGGCCCTCATGCTTTTTCACAAGTGCTACTGAGCCCCCTCTTCAGGCCTGATCTTCTTCAGGCCTAAAACCAGAAGCATAAGCTCAGCTCCCACAAAGCCTAAGGTTGCATCCAGGCACTGGAATAGGATGTGAGCTGCTATGGTTTCCTCTGACTGCTCTGGCTTTAGCCAAATGGCTGTGGCAAGGTGTTCTGTATCTACTCACAGCACTTGGGGCAACACTGCCAATGCTTCCATCTTAGGGACATGCTGTTGGCAACCTGCCTCATGGGTAGCAAGGCCCATACTGGCTGAGGCAGCTACAGCCATTGTCTCTCCCCTCCCCCCTGCCCAATCAAGCTAAGGCTGTCATTGTTAATGCCTGGCACACACATTTATTTACAAGCTACTAAACTAGGCTAAAGAACAATAACAGCAGGGTAACAGAACTATACACTACCGGTTCTGTCTGTGCCCAACTTATTAAGTAGTTGCAAAAGATAATTGAAGACATAAAGGTCTAGACGTGGAGTCAGCTTGTAATGTGGCAACAGAGATCTGTAGTCTTTGTTAACATAACACACGGAACCATCCAAGGCTGGCCTGTAAAATAAGGAGACTCATTTTCATGTGGCTCTGGGAATCACTGGGAGGACTCTCATTCACAACTTACGGGCAAGCAAGTGGGGGCATCTGTAGCACCTCTCAGTGGTGGCGGGCTTCTGTTTTCTTGCCATGGAAGAATCCAGTACTCTAACACATTAGTCCTAAGTGCACACCCTGGTCCAGTGGCATCCATATCACCCTGGGCACCTACAAAAATGTAGCTTATTGGATCTATCAATCCATCCAGCTGTCTGTCTGTCTGTCTGCCTGTGGTAGAGCAGTTGCCAAAAAAGCACAGACCCTAAATTGGATCCACATCATTGGGGGGAAAAAATGAAGGCAGCCTTAGGCTTCAACCCAGACCCGCTGTAGTCTAGAGGTGGCAGCCCGCAATACTTTAGCAAGCACTTCAGGGGATTCTGTGGCTAACTCACAGACACTTGCACATACAGTAGGGGACCACAGTTCCACATTGCATTTGGAACTCGGGAAGTAGAACATCCTTGGCCTTGTATTGCCTTCCCTCTGCTCTACTCAGTCATCCCAGCTCCTGTCCTCTTGTCCATCAGCCGGCTTCTTCTGAATGCCAGCCTTGCTGTCTTCCCTTGGCACAGACACTCAAAAACTTCATACTGAATGGAAAAGCAAGCCTCAACTGGACCATCTCTATGCCCTCGTGAGATCTGGTGAGCAGATTCAGGGAAGAATACAATCTCTACATTGACATTTGGGTTAGATGGATCAGGGACCCCTTCCAGGGCCCTTATTCCATCATTTCTAGGGAATATATCTTGCCTTGAGGAAAGTGGCAACCAACATAACCTGCAAAGATGGGCTTCTACTATGCAGACATTTTATTACTTCCTGTTAAAACAGAAGGTGATTAAAGCACTTTTTAACTTAAAACAATTATTAAATGGAGCAGGAAGCAATGGTATCAGTTAATCTCAGGGTAGGGCTTTTTTTTTTTTTTTTTTGAACACTAATAGCTTCCTAAACATCAAGCGTTTCCATGAAGCTAGCCAAAGTTATTTAATTATAGGCTCTGAGTAAGTGTTTCTAAGGAATTCTCAAAGGAATCATGAGGATCCTTGTATAATATGGGGTTTAGATGTTCCACGCTGGAGCCTATATACCAGCCCTTTTATCTTAATGCACAAAGGTGTCCAGAAGAGGATGCAACGAGGAGTTAAACACCCAGGGGAGCCAGCCTGGCTCAGTGATGAGGCAACCAGCTGAAGGCGTGAACTGGGTGCCAGTATTCCCACCTTATCTGGCCTCAGGCCATTGCAGCCCCATGCTGATAATGCAGTGGCCTCCTAGGGGTCTTCTAAAGCAAATGAGCTCCTTACCAGACTAACAGCATGGTGGATTGGTGTCAAAGGCCTTTCTGCAGAGGGAGACTTCTGGCTGTTACAGCATGGGAGCCAGCAAGAAGCCAGGGTGAAGGCAAGCTCAGTAGATGGGGCAGCTCTGCTTAGCACTCACATCTGTCCGGGTTTCATCACCAAGCAGGGCATGTGCACAAGCCCTTCAGTCTCTCCTAGTCTTGGTTCTCTCCTCTCTCCACTGACATGCACCAGCACTTTTTTTTTTTTTCTTTTAGGCTTTAAGTTGGCATACTCTCTCTGCTTCCAGAGATCTTTGTATTTAAGGTAGGACACATGGAAAGTTAAGTGACACAAGAAAAAAGCTTGTGGAGTGCCATAACTTGAATCTAAAATGATCCCCAGAGGTTCCCAGCATGGTGCTCTGGGGAGGTAGTGACACCTTTAGGATGCGGAACCTAGTGGAGGTCTTCCAGTCACTGGGAACATGTTCTTAAGGGAATTGAAAGACCCTGGTCTCCTCTCTTGCTTCCCAGCCATGAGGTGAAGAGTTCTGTTTCCACCGTGATGAA
The DNA here is from genome assembly GCA_036346955.1 of Dipus sagitta. Taxonomy (NCBI): domain Eukaryota; kingdom Metazoa; phylum Chordata; class Mammalia; order Rodentia; family Dipodidae; genus Dipus; species Dipus sagitta. The sequence goes on along the minus strand of CM070772.1, from coordinate 132,843,706 downwards.
CTGTCACAGCCTCAAAACAGCAGAATCAACCAGACTATGGCCTGAAGCTTCTAAAGCTATGAAAATAGCCTCTTCTTTATACGTTAATTATCGCAGGTTAAGCTAACACAGGGAAAAAAATGGTTGAAAAAGCTAGGGTAGGTGGAGACAGAGGCCCAGGTGGCAGGAGACAGAGGGTAGCTCATTCACATCTCTGGACTGGGCACAGCATAGGCAGAACTTGGCAAAAGTCCTCAAGGAGACTGGACAGACATTTGAGAGCTATCTAGTCACTCCAATGTGCTGTACCTTGACACTGTTGGGGTTCTAGATGCCTCTGACTCCCTGACAGTGCCATAGGTCCTCTTCCTGGGAAAGGTCATCTGTGTACATCCTCAGAGCGGGTTCATAGGCCTGAACTCAGAACCTTGAGGTGCACAAGTACACACAAAGAACAAAGCAGTGGGACATGTGTCGTGGAGCAAGTCTGCGGGGACCCTGGGAAGAGTGAATGACGCCAGCTCAGAAGCTTGGTGCTGCCTCCTGCTAAGGATGTGATAAAGGAACGTGTACAAGGTGAGAGAGGAGACTTGCCTCAGCTTTCTTGGTCTGTGGCTATAGCAAATCTCCCTCACAGGTTACTGTGAGGATCCATGAGCATGCATGTGAGCTTGTGTCACAAGGTGGGTACTGGAGCCAATTCAACTTTGGCTCCTTTCTGGGTTCTTTAACCTAGTCCCAGGGCTAGGGCAGAGCCATGACCACTCCTCACTTTCCAGATAACCTGCTGCCAATGACTAAGTGTTGTTCCAGTTGTTGGGCTGTAAGGCCCAATGCTGGATACTGCCTTCCAGAGGCTTCTGGCACAGCAGGTGGAAATAGAGCAAACCTGATCCCCCCTCACAAAGAACTGCAGCATAATCCCCAGCCAGGACCTTCTAAATGCTCCAGTTAGGAACAAAGGATAGGAAGGTGACAGCAAGGCACCCACAAAACCAGAACATCTCCATCTTTCAATGGAAATATATCTTATCCATGTGAAGGGTTATCACAAATGAACAAAGGCTGAAGGATTATCAATCCAGTAGGTACCTGTCATAAAAGCAAAAAGAAAAAAAAATGCTAGTCATGCAAGTCATAGACATATTTGTATAGGCTCACAGATTCTGTTATCCTGCCCATCTTTTTTTTAAATTTGTTGATCAGATAGAAAATAAACCTTAAAAAAAAAGAGCCAGGAATATTAGCATAGACCTTTAGTCCTAGCAAGGGAGGCTGAGGTGGGAGAATCCACTTGACTTCAAGCCAGCCTGGGGCTACAGAGTTAGTTCTACATCAGCCTGGGCTAAGGTGAAACCCCACCTCACACACACACAAAAAAAAAATCAAAATAAAAAATAAAAATAAAAATAGCTGGACACAATGGCTGCATGCCCATAATCCCAGCACTTTGGAAGTTGGGGAAGGAGGATTGCCTGGAGTTTGAAGATAGCCTGGGCTATATAGTGAGTTCTTGGCCAGTTGGCTACATAGTGTGACCTTGTCTCAAAAAAAAAAAAAAATTTAATCAGGGCCCGAGGAGATGGCTAGGTGGTTAAAGGTGTCTGCCCGCAAAGCGCGTTAGCCCCACACTCAGAGTTTCTTATGAACATCAGTAATTAGCCAGAAAGGCATGTAATTTGTTCCTCTCAAGTGCTACCCAAGATGGGAAATGGCTGTGATCCAGACTAATTCATTCTTTTAGAATTGTATCGAGCTGTTTTTCTCCTCAGTAGGGGAAGAAAACCAAGCGATTTGGGACCTATAACTAGCACCTTAAAGCAACTTGATGACACCCAGTCTGTACTTTGTATGACAGCATGCAGTTTGCTGAAGGGCTAAGTGACTGGAACTGAGAGGAAAATCTAGAAGCCCTGTAGAGAAATCTACAATAGCCATGTACAGTAGGTCCATGCTTTCCAAGTGTTCTTTACTCTAGTTAAAAAAGAAAGAAAACTGAGCAATGACCTGACCCAAAACTATGAAAGGAAGAAAAGCAACATGGGCTCAACTGAGCAGCTGCTGCCAGATAAACAGGAAGAGCTCTCTGCAGCTGGGCTACCTTTGTGTCAGTCACAAATGTTCAGTCTGCTTGTGACAGAAACAAATTTCTCAACTTCAACGGAACCCTGCTGTCCACACACAGCTGCCTCTTTTCTGATTCATAAGATTTTGTGTCAGAGAAAAGTGAATCACTTTACTACTTAACATGATTTCAACTGCACTTACATTAGTCTAAAAGTTTCCTAATAAGAAGTCAATACTTAAAAAAAAGCATTCCAAATAAGATTTTTTAAGATCATAAAACAAACCAAGATTTAAATATATTTATAATAATTAAAAGTACTAATTTTCCAATGCTCATTTTTGAAACAGAGAGATAATTTGTTTAATTAGATCCTTTACTTCTAATGTACCTTTGACTTGTAATGAAAAATTTCAAACATGTATATAATGCATGATCATAACACCCTTCTTCTCTTGTCCCCCTTCTTTCCAATAAACTAGTCCCTCTTCTACTTAGATCTTCCCTTGGTCTTTCTTTTTCCCCTCTCTCTTTCTCCTTCTTTCCATTCTTCCTCCACCATCCACAATAGAATATTTCAGTCCAGAACTGAAAAACTGTTCTGTCTGAAGCTGTACAATGGAAAATAAAGCACAAGGTAGGCTGGGTCACCTGAAAGAATGGCGCGTAATCACTTAGTATAAGGTAAGGCCCTACTTTGGACAGCTAAGAAGAGACCAAACACACTAGCAACAGGGCCGGGGATCAGGGTTTTAGTCCCACATTGATAATGGCTTATAAAACATTCACAAACAGCTTCAACCTTCTTAAATTTGCTTCAGAACATGAACCTTCACCCAGGAAGAATTCTCCTGGCAAATGAGGAAATATCTACAGAATGCACCAGAGTCTTCAAAATCCAGGTTACGAAACATGGAACCAACAACAGATAGGGAATGGTGAGATCCAGTTAGCACAATATGTTGCTGGCCCTCTGATGACCTAAGATTTATGAGACATAGGTAGGGACAGAATAGTTAGTGATAAGAATAATGACAAGTCATCTTGTATCTTAGGAGTCTATGACAACTCTGGTCTGAGTCTCAGGATGTGGCTGTGGATGTTTAAAATATTTATTAGTATTAAAGCTAATAAAAATTCTAACATCAAATCTTGGTGTGGTGGCTCACACCTTTAACCTGTTTTAAAAAAGAGACAAAATAGGAGTAGGTCACTGAGAAATCAAGTTGGAAGCCTTTTCCTTATTGACTGGCTATTAGGATGCTGGAAAGAGCTATGTAGCCTATTGCGGGAGAAAAAATCATCAGTGGTCTTAACCAGCAATGGACCTTGCAAGCTTTGCAGCTGGCCAAGACAAATGGACCAACTGGTACAATGGTGACATGTCTGTTTTGGGGGAAACCAACTGCCCTCTGATTGGACTTGATGTGTGCTCCACAGGAAGGAATTTGTGCCTGGTACTGAAAACCTAATCAAAAGCCTATGGCTGGGGACGTCTTAAATCCTAGAGGAGAAACTACTATTGTCTAGCTAAATGGATACATTATGCCCATCAAATTGCCTGCTAAATACTTACGTTTATTCTCAGGTAATAATGCTCTTACTTTTGGTCAGAGAAGCTTCTCTTTTCAGATGGCAGTGACCACTGGGGTGACATAAACTCACCAAAGTGCTGGGAAGAAATGACAGTGGTGTGTTGGTGTGTTCAGCAATAAGTGAGACATCTCTATTAACACCCTCAAGGCTCAAGGACCATTGCAGAAGAGGTAGGGGGGAAAATTATGTAAGAGCCAAAAGAAAGAAGAGTGCTTTGCAATACTGTCTTCCAGATACAAAGTAGTCATGACATTCATGACCTCATAGTGGCTGATGCTATCTACACAAGACCTGCCTAACAGGAGAAAAAAAAATGATGACAACAAAATAGAAAGGAATCTAGATGGAAATAAGGGATTCGGGGGGCAGGAGGGTTGGGATTCAGAAGGGGGAAAAGGGAAGATGGTGGGAGGGAATTATGATAATGGTATATTGTATATGTACAAGGGTTATCAACAAAAAGTTAAAAAATACAAGAAATAAAATAATCTAACATCAAAATTTGTAAAGCTTCATTCGACTAAGTAACAAGTAAGTTACATTAATATAGCAGATGATGATTCAAAGCTGTTCTCTATTTCATTGTGGATACTCAACTCTAAGGAAAGTACAAGTAAGTACTTCTTTTACCAAGTAGAAAATCCATTTTATCAATAGCAAGTAAGCCATTTTTGGAAACTGTATTTCCGCTGAGAAAACAATACACTCCTTACATCATATTAGAAAAGGAATGACCTCAAGATTTCCAAGCAACACAGCTATTTTTCATATCCAAACTCCCCTGCCGACCATTAGAAATAGTTTCAAGTGTCCCATTCCTGGCTTTCATTTGTGCCAAACCCTGTACAAATATGCAACAAGGTTATAATTCCAACACATCCTCTTTCTTGCATGGAGTGCTGAACAGTCTGTCTTCCCTTTTTCCTAGCACGCCATCATTTATGAGGCTGAGGTCTCTCCCAAATCAAGCTGTGCTTGTTAGAGGAAGTGAAATCCAAGTCATTTTGCTCCTCGCTCTCCCAGGCTAACACATTACCTTGGAGTCACTGCAGTGACTATGTTACTGTTCGGTGTTTCAACTGCAAATCTGCACCATCTCCTTTTGTCAAGGTGAGCTGGCATGCATGATGAATATGGCTCAAGAAGGCTGTGGCTGTGCTGGGTTGACACAATCAGGACTGAGCCTTTTGTTGGTTGGGATTTGCACAGTGTGCACGTTTTTACAAAAATGAGTGAGTACAAGTGAGGCCACAAATTGGCTGTATGTGAATGCAAGTGGAGCTGTTTTCTGCATCTCGTTCTTACACAGCTCGCAGAGATCTAGAAGTTAAGGAGCAATAGATATTTGTTTCTTTTCACCAAACATCTGAAGATATGTTTGCTGTACAAATCTGAGGAAACAAATTTGGGTCCCAGACCCACGTAAGTATGCAGTGTTGGGAGCGTGCCTGTGATGCCGAGGCCAGCACTGGAGAAGTGGACAGGTGTACTCACTGGCCAGCTAGTCTAGCTAGTAGGTGAGTTCCAGGTCCAGCAAGAGACTTTGTTTCACAAAATGAGTGGAAAATGACACCCAATGTTGCCCTCTGGCCTCCACATGCACACATGAATAACTGCACACATGTATCACACACATATGAACATACAACATGCACACACATGTGCAAAAAATTAAAAACGAAAGATTTAGGCAGACTAGAAATAAAACACAATTCCAATACTTTTTTTTTAAACCAGATTTAAGTTTTTTTTTTTTTTAATTCAAACTGACCCAAAGCAAAACTTACATTACAAAGGAAGAACAGAATAGATTATGCTATAACACACTGGGAGTTACATGAAAGCTAATCAATCTGTGGGCAAACAGCCTCGTCCCAATCACATCCTGGGCTAGTGAGTGGTCCCGCAGGGAAGGCAGACTCTCGTGTGGGATGGTCCACTCCGCAAGAAGCTACACTTTCTTGTTTCTTACAAGGGTGTGCACCTGACAAGTCAAGCTAGACTCCCTCAGGCTCCAGATGTGCACTCCGGCCACTGCCAGAACACTGAATTCTCTAGCGGAAAGGTTGTTCCAAGCATGACTGATAATGAATTGAAAAACGAAACAGTCAAGTCGGCCAAACTAATGAGCGTAGATTATTCTGTAGTAAATAGTTTAGAAATATGGGAATTAAATAATCTAAAAAACACTCTTACTCTGCTGTACATTTATAAACACAAATATTTACAAAACACCCTTGTTTTCAAAAGATGAGGTTTGCAGTTCATTAATGATCATAATCTTTTATGAGCTGGTTTCTTTGGTGTACTTGCCAAATATATTTTTTATAAAATTTTAGTAATAGGCTTAAATAATAAATTTCAAAAGAAACACAAAAGAATCAGTGACAAATTGGGTAATCTGTTGAACACTTCAGTCAAGACTCTAGGAAAACCAATTGTTGACTTTCTGAAATACTTGTTCTCTCTGCTCATTGTGTGACCACAGAAAGCTTCTCCGACAATCAAATTCAAGTGTGGACCTGCATATTCACCACCATCACTACTACCAACTGCAAGATGTGTCACTTACTGTTAAACACAGTATGTGATTGGAATTCTTTTAACAAAGAACATTCTTTTTAAGCTTCCAAGTAAATCAAACCTCAAACAATAAATAATGGAATGATATGCTTCTTCACTGAATAGAAATCTCAATTCCAGGAAGAGCTCTCATAATTTCTCTGAAGTCACAACAGCAGTATAGCAGAATAAAGAATTTGCCTTCGTATGATCTCTTTACTTGAAATTCCCTGACTCAAATCAGTGGCTAATTTCCTTTGGAAACTTCTGAATGACTGGGGAGAGAATTATTTTAAGCTAACTGAATAAATTAATACACATGTATGTGGAAATTGGCCTTGTGCAACTGGAACCTTAACTGCACTGCTCAGAGCACAGAACCTGGGCTCCCTGCTGCTTCTTCGCTTGAGGTTTTAATAGAAGTAGCACTCAAGTCACTGCTAACCTGGAACCCTGACCTGAGTCTTCAATAAAGAATGTGAACACAGCTCAGCAGCTGTCTACACTTGAGAATCTTCAGGAAGATAACTTTTCTGATGAGGTCACACTACCACCCATTCCTACCCATCAGGCTCCAGCTGCAGTAGGGGACAGTTGTAACTCAGGCCTCAGGCTGCCTGCAATGGGCTATGGCTATGGGCCACACCAGTGATTCTCCATCCATTGTTTTTCCAAAGTAGCCCATTCTTTAAAACTTGTGACACAGAAACTGTTTGGCGGCCAGGTGGCTGCAGCCGAGAGCAGACTCTGCTGGCTCACTAAGAGAACGGACATGAGTAGACTCCTAATTCTGCTTTGCTACACTTCCAGGTAGAGGAGTTTCATACTCCGTGTCCTAAAACTAGCATTAGACAAGAAAAGGGAAGCCTTTCCTGTTGTAAACTTGAGAAACAAATTTACTAACAGTATATAAGTATCTTGAAGTTTGCTGAAGCACTAGGGTGACATGGGAAATTTGAAGTCTCTCCTGAAGCTAACATAATGACAAACAAAGCACAGAACCCGTTCCAAGGGCACCAAGCTGATGCCTAGTGCCTCTGTGACCTCTGTCCTTGATATGACACTTTGCTGCATCTGGGTTTGTCTTGAACACATAGGCCCAATCAACCCAGAAAAGAAATCTGTCCTGAAGAGCTTCACTGTACCTATCCTTAAAACAGACAGGAAATACTTAGTTAGCATATTAGGAATTAGCCAGACTCACAAATGTGTACCCATTAAAGAATTCACTCTTAAAAATATTTATCTATATATATTACCAGGAAGGGGGAAAAAAAAACCATCATGAAACCCCCCAAAGTTTTTAACCACTGAAGCCAAATGGTTTAACAAGAATTTAGACTATTTCCAGGGAACTTTGCCCCAGGATATGAAATTTTCTGCTTAAGGTGGAGAAAAAAAAAAAAAAGACACGAAGTTTAAAATGGAATCCACATGGCACACCTTGGGTTTGTAATGAGAACAGAAGTGGTGGTTCCTGCTCAGGGCGCACCCAAGCCGCTGAGGAAGGTGAACAGCAAGTGACGTCATGAGAGCGCACATGGAGAAAGAGTATTGCACTAGAGGTACTGTTTGCAAAAACAGAATACACTGGCTTTTTAAAGTTATTTCTTTTCCCATCTTTTTTTCTAAGCACAACTGAACAAGAGACAGGAGTTGAAACATCTTAGAGTAGTGTCCTACAGTTGTTAAAAAAAATAAGTTAAAAACAAGCGCACACCAAAAGGAAGTGGAGGTTCTGGGTTTCTGTAATGGAAGGCTACATTAATTAGGAAAAAAGAAAGAACAGTTTGAAACAGCTAATCTGCACTCATTAAAAATAAATGAGGTGATAGCATTACTTTAAATTTTTTCATAGTGAATTTTCCAGTATAACCCAGGACCCCTTGGGTAAGACTGGGCCAAACTTGAACAGTGTTCTACTGGTTTCTAGTACCTTGCTCACGAATAAAACTTTAAGATTGAAAGGGAAAACTTTTACTTCAAACCTGCTTCTGTCATTTAGGAAAAACAATTTTTCTAAATGCAATATTATATAGAAAGGCTTGGACCTCATAAACTTGGACCAAGAAACCAAATTAAGACCTTCAAGCACAGTGTGTGTATGTGTGTGTGTGTGTGTGTGTGTGTATGTATGTATGTGTGTGTTTATGTATGTATGTATATGTGTGTGTGTGTGTGTATATATATATATATATATATATATATATATATATATATATCCCTCCCCTACAATGAAAACCAAACAAATGAAAAACCTATAAGTGTATACCTGCTTTCTGACTTCACAGCAAATCAGAAATTGCATAGGATATACTTTGTGCAAGGCCAAAAGCCTTTAAGTATCTGGAATAGCTCCTAATCTTGCTCAGAGTCCTGGTGCATCAGATATCATCAAATTTGTGTTTTAAGTAGTCTTTCATGACCTTGGCAATTGGTAGTTCATCAAGCAGCTTCAGGTTTTGAAGGCCTATACATTGTCGAATTTTAATTCGGCACAGGTCCTGCAATGTTCTGGGTTGTCCTAAAATGACAGAAAAAGAAAATGTTATAAAGCAACAAAACACACTACTTAAACGCAGCTCTAAACTTTGAGAATAACTGTTTATTTCACATGGACTTTACATGTACAGGACTGAAAATTCAACACTGAATAAAATCAAAGTTTCCTGGGTACCTTCATATGTTGACTTTCCAATCTGGTCTTTTCTAAAACCCTTTATACTATGGCAGTATTATGGTCTATTATGCTATGTCACTGACAGACTCATGATTTGAATTCTTGATTCCCAGATTATGGTGCTATTTTGGTGTGTTGTTGAAATTAGAAAGGTAGAGCCTAGCTGGAAGTCAGTCACTGGAGCTGGTCCTAGCTGCTTCCTGTCACATTCTCTGCTCTCTGTCCATGTATATGAACAACACCCTCCACCACCCACTTCTGCTGCCATGATGTTCTTCCCAAGCACATGAGATCAAGCAGTTATGGACAGAACCCTCTGAAACCATGAGCAAGATCAATCTTCCCACCCTGAAGTAGTCTATGTCAGGTAATTTGGTCACAGCAATAGAAAAGTAACACAAATAGATATTTCCACATGTATTTTACAAATAAGGATATTCATGGTTAGAGATTTAAGTACCTGCCCACTGTTAGATAACCAACAGTACCTTAAAATGAGACTAAGACCAGCTCTGATTCCTAGCCTGATATTCTTTCCACCATAAATCAAGAGAACTGTAGCTTTTGTTTTGATGAGAACTCTCATATGAAGATGAGCTTCTATGAGTAAAATTATTTTATTGAGCCTCAGTTTCTTTATTGGAAAAGTGTATATTGAATACTACACTCTCTACTGTGGACACTTTCAGCTCTGTGGTTAGGATGCTGGAGGCCTGACACCCATCACAATCCCTACAGAGCTTTGCAAATGCTGTGTGCTGCCTATTCACTGTCACTCTAGACAGAGCAGAACCCTGGCTGCAAGGATGAGGCTTGAGTGGTGCAGCAGGGTTTGAAATGCACAGCAAGCTAGTCTGAACCTACATTTCACTTTTCTTCAAACTATGACCACTTGTCAATACCACTGCTATTACTCAACCCAAAGTAAAAGTAATAAAATCCAAATTCCTTTACCTCAATCACTTTGTTTTGTATCATAACAATACTAATAATCACCAGTACAAAGACTCTATTACAATGCTTCAATCAGTATTTGAAGTCATGCCCATTCTACCTTCCATTAAAGGTAACACTAAGGAAACTAACATATATTGAATGCTTAATATCATGGCATTTTAAGCTCCTGATACATATTAAGTCCTCTAATCTTTTTGTAAGGAAAATTCTTGGTTCAGCATCCCATTTTATTGATAATTTCAGAGAGATGAAGTAACATGCTTAAGAAGTCAAGTAGATACCACATTTTAGTGGCTTTTAAACATTTGGTCTCAAATCACATTGTGCTTTTAAAAACTATTAAGGATACAAAAGAGCTTTGATGTGGGCTCTATCTATAGATAATAACTACATTAGAAGACAGACATTTTAGAGATACTTATTAATTCATTTAAATGTTACAAAAATAGACCCGTTACATTAGAATGAGTAAAATTATAAAAAATATACAACACAAAATGGTGAGTGGAATGACATTTTTTCACGTTTTTTACAACGCCTTTTAAAGTTTGGCTTACTAGAAGAAAAAAGAATTATCACATATACTTCTGCACTCAATTTTGTTGAAATAAAAATCACACCATCTACTCTCTGGAAAACCCCACCTACACTGAGAAGAGAAGAAATTTGAAACGGCAAATAATGTCTTTATTACTGCTATGAAAACTATTTTGACCTCACAGAATTCTGGAAGGGTCCAGGGGACCTTTGAGGCTACACAGACCAGGCCATACATGGATAACCACTACTGTGGTTAGTACTTTAACCTGTAATATGTGCAACATGTGACACATATACACAAATCACATCACATGATATATATATATATATATATATATATATATATATATATATATATATATATATATATATATATATATCTGTACTGGGAATTGAACCCAGTGCCTCATGCACACTAGGTAAGCACTCTATCATTGAGCTTAGTTCCCAAACCCCCTTGCATTGATCTTGTTTTGATTGTGATTATGCAACAGTAAGTAATTCTTCATGAGTAGAAAAGACTCCTTAACATTTAGACCTCTTGGTCCAGGGATGGAGCTCCGTGGTAGAGTACTATCCTAGCATGCACAAGGCCCCTTAAATTCAATCATAAGTACACACACACACACACACACACACACACACGGGGAGAGAGAGACAGAGAGAGAGAGAAGAGATAACAAGAGCAAAGCTGGAAGGCTTGGTGCTGCATGCACACTGCTTCCCCAAGAGAGTACTTAGTAGGCAGTCTTGTAGTAGAGCTGAAGCAAAGCGAACACTTTCTTGGACACACTGCTGCCAACTAGGGCTATGTGTACATAGAAACAACTATCTGTAGAAGATCCATGGAGGTGACATAGATGCACCTGCTGATCGCTGATCTCTGGACACTTCCAGATCTCTGCTAAAACTCTCTTCATCTAAAAACACGAGACTGGCTTCCCCATCACATATTCTGAGTTCCCATCCTTTATACCGCTCAAGGTTATGGTTTTATATTTATGAATTTTGTGTTTAGGTACCAATGTCTATCTTCCTTACTGTATGACATGTTCCATAAGGGCAAAACATGCCTGACATCCTTTGCCAATGTAAACCCCAATAACTGACACAGCACTCAGCAAATATTAGTTGAAGGAATAAATACATAATAAGCTTGTCCTTAAAGCAGAACAGTCACATCATTGCAGAAAACACCCATGTCAACAAATCATTTCCTAATGTTTCATATTATTTTTCATCACCATGCATGAGTTAACTTTAGGAAGCCAATACTTTCACAATCAGTATTTTTCAATAAATGCTTACAGTATTTTATCTGCAAATGCAAACCAGAACATACTAGATGTGATCTTTCTTTCTTTTCCCTCCCTCCCTCCCTCCCTCCCTCCCTCCCTTCCTTCCTTCCTTCCTTCCTTTCTTCCTTTCTTTTTCTAAGAATTTCAATTTCCTAAATTGACAGACATAAATAAATTATTGGAATCTGTCTAGCTGAGGTAAAAACAGAAGTGGAGACACAGGTTATGTCCTGGGAGATCTTCTGATGGTCTTGCTTTGTTACTTACTTGCAGATATGACCACAATATCGCCTATACCTTCCTAGAAGGCTCATGCAGAGCCAAACAACTGGTAAAGATAGTAGTATTTCCATCATTATTATGCTAAGAACACTCTGATTATTAGTGTTAGTGACTTCTGACATTTAATGGTTTAAGACAACAATTACTTTCATCCTCTGTTCCAGTGTCTTCTGGAGCAGATCATTCAGGCCCTCCCCTTAAAAATGGCTCACTCAGGTGACTGGTGAGCTAGTGCTATGGTCAACTGGGAGCTCAGACAGGACTGTCCAGGCCTAAACATACTGGAACACTGTATTCAGAGGACATTCTAGGCTTAAGTATATTGAAGTGTTTTGCTCAATTTTCTTCTCCTTAAACAGTGTGCTATGGCAGCCTTACATATTTTGGGAGAATGTAATCTTTTTAAGAATTCTTGACCACATGTAACTCCTGTCAGCAGAATTACCTTTAATGAAAGGAACATGTTATAATCATCAACACTGGAGCCAGACTGCCTGGGTTTGGCTCCTGAGCCTACTGCTTACAGTCTGCATAATCTTGGCCATGAGCCTCCTGCCTCAGTTTCCTTGTAACAACAGCACCTACTGCAAAGGCTTTACAAACATTAAAAACACTAATTTTGGCAAAGTGCTGAGCACAGTGTCAACCAATCAGAAAGGTAAATACATTAAAAAATATAAATTGGTAAATCTTTATAAGGATATTTGCTTCTTGTTTCCAGGAAAACAGAAGGCCCCTCCTTAGAAAGTGATGTTCATCTTCCTAATGTTAAGATGACAGATAGATAAGGAGCAGACAGTAATCTGTCACTTTCTACCTTGTTTATTGAGACAGTCTCTCCCTTAAACCCAAGGCTCTCTGATTTGACTCGTCTAGCTAGACAGCCTACCCCAGGGACCCACCTGTCTTCACCTGCCAAGCACTAAGGTTACAGGCACGCATCACCACACCCGGTATTTATGTTGGTGATGGGGACCTGAACTTAGGCCTTCAGGTTTATGTGGCAAATGCTGCACCAACTAAGCCATCTCCATGGCCCTGGGAAGACTATGGTTGTGGGGGGGGGGGTATTTTTTCATGTATAAACAGAGATGCAGTAAGGAGTGGGGGGATAATTACAGGTTCTCTACTTACACAGAGATATTAACTTATCCTGCCATCTGTCAGCATTGCTGAATTAACAGTAGGGGCTAAATAATAAAGAATAGTAAGGACTACATGCAGTGGTCTGTTATTCTGCAGACTACCTTGGGAGTCTTTCTTCAGGGTCAGCATTTTAGGACTAGAAGATTATGATTCAAAGACAAGGGCTTATCTCTTGTCAACAGACCACTTAACAGTATTTATCGAGCATCTACTACATGCTGATCAGTATCCAAAGATTCAAGGGGTAAAAGGAGAGAAGGAGGAAAAGGCAGAAGAAAAAAGGCAGAAAAAGCACGAGAAGGAAAATAACAACAAAAAAATCAATAAAAACATGCACTAGGCATCTTAGAAAATTAATTCTTACTATGTTAAGTGACAACTGCCTAGCCTATGGGAAACATGGAGAATACTTCCTAAAAGACTGTAATTTAAGGAATTATAAGCACTGGGGGATGCAGAAAAAACTACAAGGCATTCAGGCTAATGAAGTACAATGGAATTACCCTACAGTTCAAAGAGTATTAATCATTCCATTTTGTGAAGTGGCCTATCATCACTAATGACTGGGTTGGCAGAAAATAGGAAATGTTTCTGAAGGGTCCAGTTAGCATAAATGCATAACTTGGGCCACATCAGGATAACTCAGCAAGATCAATACCACAATACCCCTCCACTCAACTTCACTACTGTTGTTTTGTAACAGGCTGAAATTAGTTATTTCTATAAAAATATTCATATTCATAAAATCAGACAGAGATACAAACATTTAAAATAGCCAAAGTGAATGAACACATGCAAGACAGTCCCAGGTTTTTAGTGAGGTGGAGGAGATGAGATGCGGAAGGGAGTGGGTAATGAGATGAAAAGGAAGATCTCTCTTCCTTTGTATTGCATTAAAGTCCATCTCATACCTTTTTCTTCTTAGATTAACATCTGGAATGGTATCTCACTACCCTTTTAAAAAATTTATTGATTTATTTATTGGATAGAGATAGAGGCACACAGATAGAGGGAATGGGCATGCCAGGGCCTCCAGCCATTGCAAACGAATTCCAGATGCATGTGCCACCTTGTGCATCTGGCTTATATTAGTGGTCCTGGGGAATCAAACCTGGCTCCTTAGCTTCACAGGTAAGCACCTTAACCACTAAGCCATCTCTCCAGCCCTCTTACTACCATTTTATCTCAACTACTATTTTAAAATCTTACTATATGCCTGTCTTATCCATTTACTCTTGCCTCTGAAGTCCCTTCACTGAGACTCAGCATGAAACTAAGCCAAACAAATCTTATTTTCTACTATGAAAAGCAGTTTCTAGCTTCCCTTAAAATAAAAATAATGGTAGCTTCTTAGAATTCAAATATATCCAATATAGAATTCAAATATATCCAATATTAGCCTTCTGACAGTTATATATTTTTCCACAAGCAAATGAACATTGACTTTCATATTCTAATTGTGCTAAATCAAATAAAACCATCTGTGGTTTACAAATGAGAGATATCTGTAGGTGTCCACAACTAAAAATTGGAAACACTATGAAAATTGTGTAAAATAAGATATTTTCTGATTCAAAGAACCTTACAGTGTGGTATAATTTGACTTAAAACTATGTGTTATTTCTAAAGGATTTTTAAAAAATAGTTGAGTATAAAATCTAGTAAAACTGTAATATAGATGTATGGGAAAAAATCTCCAGTTTACTAGAAAAAAAAAGTAAAAAATAACCTTAGTAAAAATATGTCACACAAATTTCTACAAATATCCACAACAGCCCATAATCGCAGAAGTACTGGAAAGGAACAGAAGCAGGGCACCTGACATCAGGCCTTTGTGGGCTATCTGCTCACATACCTGCTCAGGCTTTTCTTTTCTTTCTTTTTTTTTTTTTTTTTTTTTTGGTGTGTGTGTGTGTGTCTGCAGAGATTGAGCCCATGGCCTTGTGCATGATAAGTATGTGTTCTACCCTATTGAGCCACACTTCCAGGACTAAAGTTGTTTTATTATTTTTTTTAAGTTTCAAATCTTGTTTTCGAAGTTTTATTTCTATAAACTAAGTACTTCTCTTTTTCAAAAACACAGTACTTGACTATTGCTGAAATCTAAACAAAACCATTTCTGGTTACTGTGATATTTGTAAAATAGTATTTTTAAACATCTGTGATTAATGTGCCAGAAAGCAACTAGCTTAAGTACTTGACAGATTAAGTCTCCTGTGAAAGAGTTTACACAAGTCAATTCTCATCTACTCAAACCTTTTCTTTTAGCCTCATGAGCCATTTAATTCCTCAAAACATACAAATCAAAATCTGACCCAGCCCTACCTTTACTCCACTACTGACAGTACAGCAATGGGTAATTCCAGCCTTTGAATGGTGTCTTTGAGGACAAAGATCACTGCCTCAGCTCAGGCTCCTCTGGACAGGCAACAAAAAAGCCCACTAACATAGTCTTTGCATTGTGAGTGGTCTAGACCAGAGCTTACCACAGGAATAAGGGATGCTGTGCCAAAGCAAACTGGAAGTAAGTGGCTGACATCAGCAACAAAAGCTGAAGGTGTCTTTATTCAGGGACCTGGCATTTTTCATGTGTTCCATACATGCTGAATCTCTGAAAATCGCCCCCAGGATTCAAGGTCCTAGAATTCCCAACTGAAAGAAATCCTTCAACCCCTGGGTACCCAGGAGAGCCAAGGTTTTATGGACAAAGTTCAGGAATCATGGGCCTCTACACACTGGAAATGGTAAACATGCTAGTATAGGGCAGGCAGCAATTTGAAATACTCAAATTATCCATAAATTGTAGCTTTAACAAGAAACAAGTAAAAGAATTTTCAAATTCCAAACCACTAGGCTGATAGGATGTCCTTAAGAAAATCTGAATGTAGGACTGAGGACAGGTGTGGTGGTAGAGCGGCTGCCTCGCGCGCCCTAGGCTCAGAAACAAACTCTGAATGTAGAAACTGCAGCATGGCCAGGCTTCAGTACTTTACAGCTTAAGGATTCTTTAAGCACCCTTCAAACGGTACAAAGAATTATTGTGTTTGTGTTATATTTATTTATGTTTACCATAGTTAGAAGACTGCAAAAATTTAGACATATTTACTGATTTATTTAAAAGAACACTAATAAATTCATCAGAAGAAATAAATTTTTTGAGGGAAAAAAACCCAGCTACTTTCTAGGATTAAAAACACCTGAGAAGAATGACACTAGTTCTACACTTCTGTAAATCTCCTTTTCTATCTAGCTTCACAGATCTTCTCTGTGCTCTTCTGCAAGGTTCTGTCTTGGTTGGACACCCCAAAGAACTCTGGCTTTATTCAGGTATGTTGTTAGAAAAGGAAGGAGTATCTTGACAGCCTTTTCCAGATAACCCTGGATCTTATACTATGCCCTCTCAAAACTAGACAAATGATTTCTTAAGGGAGAGTTGCAATGCAGAAACTGAACCCACAATGATAAACTTTTTATACTCTTGGTGTATCCTGAACTTTGAATGGATGTCTTACTCACATATAGTATCATTATATATTACCATTTAGGATTAGATTATGCATGTCTTCCAATTGTTAGCCAATTTCATTAAAACATAGAAAAATCACTTTTGGGGCTGCAGAGATGGCTCAGCCATTAAAGGCACTGGCTTGCAAAGCCTGACAGCTGGGGTTCAATTCCCCAGTATCCATGTAAAGCCAGATGCACAAAGAGGCACATGCATCTGGAGCTTGTTTGCAGGGGCAGGAGGCCCTGGCACACCCATTCTCACTCACTCTCCCTCCCTTCTTCCCTCTTTGTTTGCAAATAAATAAAATATGTTTTAAAAATCATTTCTCTGAATATTTCCATTAATCTCAGAAAAGTCTTTTTATACTAAGAATCTCAGTGGTAAATACAAGTTCTCCAAAATCTCATCTCTTCTTCACAGCTCAGTGTGTTTTGTTTTTGTGTAGGAGTGTAACACAGTGTGTGCGGTGCATGCATATGTATGTGTCTGTGTCTCCATGAGCTTGCCGGCAGCGGGGTGTGACCGCCTGCGGCGCTAGGGACACTGTGTGTCCTACTCCACCGTTCTGCTGCTGGCTTTTATTTGAGTCACAGTCTCTTCCTGATCCCAGAACGCGCCCTTTTTTTTTTTTTCGTGAGCTCTGGTGAATCTCGGGTCTCTGCTCCCCTACAGGACTGGGGTTACAGATGTGTGTGAC
This sequence comes from Dipus sagitta, assembly GCA_036346955.1. Classification (NCBI taxonomy): domain Eukaryota; kingdom Metazoa; phylum Chordata; class Mammalia; order Rodentia; family Dipodidae; genus Dipus; species Dipus sagitta. Next base: position 132,826,396 of record CM070772.1, on the reverse strand, counting down.
CATGGAGTCTTCTGGGCCTCCTAAGACCCTCATGCTTGCACGGGAACTGCTTCTAATTGCTGAGCCATCTTTCCAACCCTCACAGCTCAAATTTTGACTGGTCATAATATTGTCAATCCTTTCCTTAAAGTGACAAGTAAATTTTTTTCGCTTTTAAGAAAATGCCTGCCAACTACCTGTGAGTAAAGGGCTAAAGTAAAAACGGTTGGTGTTCCATAAGAAAAGTTGCTGGTGGGCTGCCGAGATGGCTCAGTGGTTAAGTGCACTTTCTGCACAAGCATGATGGCCTGACTACCCGAGTCTATTCTCCAGAACCACATGAACAGCTGGGCGCAGACATGTGTGCATGTATGTAGCCACAGTCACATGGGGAGAGGACGTGGGAGAATCAGTGAGGCAAGCTCATGAACTGGTACGGGACTCCCTTGTAGGAAAGACAAGTGATGAAAGACACCCAACTTTCTCCTCCAGCCACCACAGGGCCCCACATCGGCACATACATGTGCATACACCACACACACACTATGTATACCCCGCACGTAGGCATACCACCACCACACATCCTACACTCACACATAAAACAGAGACAGAGAGAAAGAAAAGTCACCGATGAAGCTTCAACCAATCAGTAGCTTCTCAATGAAAATACATTTCATTTCATCCCACAGAATAAGGTAGGCACAGAAAGGGATGAAATTTAATAAAATTACATTTACTGCTTTGTCAAAGTCATCCATAAATGGGCTGGAATACCGTTTCCTGAGGCTGCCTGGTGGTAAAGAGAACAGTGACTACAAGTCCTGGCTGGGCTGCTGTTTTGCTCTACAGCTTCCACATCGTCAGCGCAAAGGTGACCACAACAAAAAGGCAAGCACTTTAGGACTGCTACACAACTGCCTATGACACCGAGTATGGCCTTAAGAAGCCCTAGAAGCCCACAGTATAAACACAGTTCTACATGAATTAAAGAACAATTTGTGTCTGGAGAGATGCTTAGCTGTTAAGGTGCTTGCCTGAGAAGCCTAAGGAGCCAGGTTTGATTCCCCAGGACCCACCTAAGCCAGATGCACAAGGGGGTGCATGCATCTGGAGCTCGTCTACAGTGGCTGGAGGCCCTGGCGTGCCCATTCTCTCTCTCTGTCAACAAATAGAGATAAAATATTCTTTAAAAATTATGGGGATGTGGGAAGATTGCTCAGCAGGTAGGGGTGCTTGCTGGACAAGCATAAGGACCTGAGTTAAGGCCCCAGCACCCACATTTTCACACATGCCTGTAACCCCAGTGCTGAGTAGGGTGGGGGGGACAGGAATAGGAAGGTCACTGGGCTCCCAGTGAGTTCTAGGTTCAGTAAGGGACCATCCAAGGAAAATAAAAGAATGATCGAGGAGGACACATGGAATCTTCCTCTGGCCTTACACACATGCACATGGGGTGTACATCTGTGCACACACAAACTGCAATAGTACACATGCACATCCAATAAATCCAAAAACAGTTTTGTTAAGTCACAAGTGGTTGGAAATTACTGCCTTTAAAAGTGGTTATTGGCAAAGAATTTTAAAGGTCCAATTCTCCTATTTTTCTCAGAGAAAACTGAGATCTACACAGCAGAGGTGAGGGCTAAACAGCTTGGCCAAGGTTATTAGGCAGGTCATTCAGGAGCCTAGAGGTTTTCTGTACAGGAACAGCTTGATGACATGGGTATGTGAGCCTCTGATCCCATTGTGCAAAACACTACACAGCTCAAAGGACCATGAAGATGCTTGTCACACCTCAACGAAAAAAAAATGCACATACACACTCTCTCTCTTCTGGTTTCAGTTTCAGTATGTGAAGAGCTTAGAAGTTGCCACTTCTGTCCTTAAAGGAGAAAAGCTTGCACAAACTCAAAATTAATGACATCTTGGGGCTATCAAAAATTAAGGTTGTAGGTAGGAAGCATCTCTAACAAAAAGTCTGGAGATTTTGATAAACCCAGAGAGCCATAGGACACCTACGTGCCATAACAGAAGCATTTAAATTGTAAGTATGCCACTGCTGGCAACTGTATGGCCAAGCAGGGGAGTACAAGACAGTGTGAGGAAGGCTCAGCAGTGCATTTCTTAACCTCCAGGTTCTCCAAGTGAAAAGCCAATAACGACCTCTTGTGGTTTGGGCAGATGGAGGTGCTACTAAGTACCTCCAAGCTTCTCCACAACTAAAGATCTCTCTATCGTAGCTCAGGCTGGCCTCAAACCTAAGAACCTCACGAACACTGAGATTACAGGTGTGTACAACCACATCCAGTTACCAGCAGAAGCAGCTATTTGAAAACAGTCCTGGCCTTATCTAGTTATCTCATCTATAATCTATGCTTAAGCATTCTGATGGGGGCAATCCCCCCAAACTGTAAATTCTTTACCACTTCTCTTGGTACAAAACTCCAGGTGTGAAACCACTACAACCTTATCTCTTAACACAAAAGTTCTTGTTAGTAACTAACTATCTGAGGTTAAGCTTTCTCATTGAAGTTCTCTATTAAAAAATTTCATGGGCTGGAGAGATGGCTTAGTGGTTAAAAGCCTAAGGACCCAGGATCGGACTCTCCAGGTCCCACGTAAGGCAAATGCACAAGGTGACACAAACGCACAATGTAGCTCCATGTGCACAAGGTGGAACATGCATCTGGAGTTCTACTTCAGTGGCTGGGGACCCTGATATGCCAATTCTCTCTTTCTCATAAAAAAATCAGAAAAAATTTATATTCTGAATAACTCCTGGGCCCATATATTAACCACAAGTTTATACTGTGGGGCAGTAAGATAATTAGGGAAAAAATCCTCAAAATTATAATCTAATTCCTCTGCTGGGTTCCATGATTACTGAACTAAATCCTCAGGATAGGCTATATTTAAGTCTTTTCACAAAATTACAAAATTGTACCTCTTGAACAGTATTTTTTTGTGCTTGTCCTTGTCTTGTGTGTGCATAAACGTTAAGTTCCTCTTTAGAGTCAGCCAAACATTCCTATAATCTTTTGCCTTCTACCTGTGCTAGAGAATTGTAACCCAATCACACAGTCCAGAATCCCTAGGTCTACCTCCCTCCCTGCTTCAGAATGGTATTCATACTAACACCGCGCATGAATAGCTTTCCTTGAACTAACTGTGCCCTGCCTGGCTTTGACAGCGAATGCCCTGCACACCTCCTTTACCTCTCTGTGCTCCCAGCTCTGGAACAAAGAGCTTTCTACCTTCTCACCCTAAGAGTCTGCTGCTGTTTGTCTTCGCCACCACTCTGACTCATCATTCCTCACACCTCAGTCACTCTCCACGCTGTCCTTTTACTTCGCGTGTTCCCCTCACTCCCTAGCCTTCAAGGAAGAAACCCAAAAATCCAAGCCGGGCGTGGTGGCACACGCCTTTAATCCCAGCACTCGGGAGGCAGAGGTAGGAGGATCTCTGTGAATTCGAGGCCACCCTGAGACTCCATAGTGAATTCCAGGTCAGCCTGGACTAGAGTGAGACCCTACCTCGAAAAAGCAAAAAAAAAAAAAAAAAAAAAAAAAGAAAAAGAAAAAGAAAAAGAAAAAAGAAAAGAAACCCAAAAATCCAAAACTGGCTTCTCACCAATAGCATGTATGCTGAAGCCTATAATCTATGCTTATGTCGGTGGGGGACCCTCACCAACTTCAGTGGATCTTGGCTGTCTTGGCTCCTGAGCGGAGGAGTTACTCCTTCCTTGACTGGCTTTCTAGAAGGTTTTGGGATGAAAGGTGGCAGCTGCTAAGTCTGGCTGTTGAACTGACTGAACTGACTGTGGGGGAACAGTGACAATAGCCCTTCACAGCTTTTCTTTCCATGGCCCTAGAAAGTACCATTTTACTATCACATCACTTGTTCTGCTATTTTCATACTGAATATGCTAGAGGTTTTTTTTTTTTTTTTTGGTTTTTTGAGGTAGGGTCTCACTCTAGCCCAGGGTGACCTGGAATTCACTATGGAATCTCAGAGTGGCCTCAAACTCATGGCAATCCTCCTACCTCTGCCTCCCCAGTGCTGGGATTGAAGGCGTGTACCACCACGCCCAGCGGGTTTTTTTTTTTTCCCAATGTTTTTCATTTTTATTTATTTGAGAGAAAGAGAGAAAATGGGTATGCCAGGGCCACTAGCCACTGCAACTGAGCTCCAGATGCATGCACCACCATGTGCATATGGCTTATATGGGTTCTGGGGAATCTAACCTGGGTCTGTAAGCTTTGCAAGCAAGCACTTTAACCACTAAGCCATCTCTTCAGCCCGAGTATGCCAGGATTTTTAATGGCAAAATCTCCAAAGGCTATACTTATTATTTCTACTTACTAGTTCTTTTAGTCAAAATGGTGAATGAACAGAAAGTGGCCCTGAATGAAGATCACCATGCAGCACCTGTGCTGCCTGAGTTCAGAACTGAAAGCCAACAACTCTGTACTCAGTGGCTTCAGGGACCAGGAGAGGTCCAAAGACCTGACCACACAGCCTTCTTTTATTCTGGTTTCTGAGAGGGCTCCACAGAGCAACAAGCTACACCTACTTCTTCTAGAACAAATCATTTACCAGGAAAACAGAAAATCTATTAGAGTCAAAGAATGCCAGGATGAGGAGAAACCCCACATTTGCTTTGGACAGGAAATGCCACCAGAGTAAAGAGGATGAACTTATGTAGACAGGTGCAGAGACAAACACACAAGATGGCCCTGCACCTCCTGCTTGTATAGCAAGCTTGTCACCTGGCATCTATCCCTTGTGCTCTACACACAGAAGACTCACAGCTTGACAGCAGGGGTCTCCGATGACATTTCTGCCTGTCTGAATTTGAAGTACATACCCTCCAGCCCTTCCGAGCTTGAGTAGTATAAGAATGTAAAAGATTCACTCAGTTGGCAACAAGCTAATCCTTGCCAAGCTCTATTTATTGGTTACATATTTTACCTTGAAAAATGCTTACACGTCACTTAAAATGGGCAGGTACCGTTCTAAGTACATTATAAATGTTAAGTCATTTAATCATAATACCGAGAGTAGATCTATGATTATTATCCTAATTATAAGTTGAGGACACTAAGATGCAGAGAGGTTAGGTGTCCTGCCCAAGGTCACAGCTAACATGGTAGCATTAGGGTCAGAATCTGGGAAGCCTCGCTCCAGCCTGTGCCATTAACCACCAAGTGAAACAGTTACCAAGGCATCTGACTATGGTCCTGCCTTTCTGAGGCAGCATCACTATTTTATCCAAGATTCTCTAGGACAGATGTAAAAAGAGTAGAAACAAGTCCGAGGAGATCAGCAGCTACAATACCACATGCACAACACCGCCTTTCCATTGTCACAAAATTGTCTACTGGCCACATTGAGTTGAGCCCCAGTGCAACTTCTCTTCATGGTTTAGTTCAAATACATTTAACAATGACAACTCTTTTCCTAATGTAACTACACATAATTCAAATTATGTTTCATTTTTTAAAATATTTTATTTATTTATTTGACAGAGAAAAGAGAGAGAGAATGGCCACGCCACAGCCTCCAGCCACTGCAAAGGAACTCCAGACACGTGCGCCCCCTAGTGCATCGAACCTGAGTCCTTAGGCTTTGCAGGCAAAGAACCACTAAGCCATCCCTCCAGCCCTATGTTTCATTTCTTCATAAAGCAACTATTTTATTCCAAACTTCAGTTTCAAGAGGCCAACTGGACAATCTTCATGCAGGTCAAGAAGACCCTTTGCCCACTGGTACCTGCTACTCAATGTTAACATAGCTCTTTCTGTAACAATATGTAAACATTTCAAATCAGCAAGGAGAAAGCAGTCACTAGAAAGATAGCAGACAGCAAATCAACTGTGCTTATAGACATGAGCTTTATGCGTGGATATTGGCTCTGCTACAAGCACACGGCCACTCACAAAGAAGCTGGACAAAACTGAGAGACTCCATTCATGCACACCTAATACTCCTATCAGAAAACAACTCAGATACACGAGCTCCTTAAGAAAACAGTGCCACACAGAAAGAGACTGGATAACAATGGAAGCTGTGTGGCTTCGGCACAGAAGGGCCAAATCTCTTACTGATGGTGTGTTTTCTTAGGATCCATACTTCACTACTGGAATACCTAAATAATTAATTCTGACATCCCATTTCTTATGGTTCACCCAAAGCAGAAAAGTCACAATTAAAATGTGACCTTAGAATAAAACACAAAGTCTAGAATATCCACAGATAAGGAATCTAAAATCCAACATTCTCCTCCTAATTCCTCAATCTGCATTCTACGGAATCCTAGAAAGGCCTTCATGGACACAGAACTTCGGGAATTCTGAAAGTTCTTTCTGCGCTTTTCACCACTTCCTCTTACCTCTGTGCACTTTTAGAAGCACAATTAAATTCTGGATGAATGAGACATTACTTACCAAGCAGGTCTTTTGGGATTGATTAATGTTTAGTCATTTTATATTATAGAAACACTTTAAGCTACTCAGAGATGTGAATTAAAAAAAGTAATAATAGTAGTAATTACATACTTGTGACTTCTTGTAAGAAATCCAAACACGGTCGACTACTTCCCGAAATACTTATGGAAACAGCCAGTGGGGTCTGACCTTCATAGTTCCTTGTGTTCGTGTCTGCACCATAGTTATACAACATCCGTGCACAGAGCACATCATCCCGAAGGGCAGACAAGTGTAAAGGAGTCTGTCCATCTTCTAGGCGCCCCAAGTTTGTGTCTGCCCCTCTCTGAAGGAACATTCGGCAGTAAGAGTGATTGCTTTTGATCACAGCATATCGCAGCAGGAAACCGTTCTGAATGTCGATGTTGGCATTGTGATCCAGGAGGATCTTCACACAGCTTGACCTCTCTCGGATGATGGCGAGCTGAAGTGGTGTTGTACCTTTATCACTGAGTGGGTCCACTTCGGCCTTGAACTCCAAGAGGAGGCGGACGAAAGAATCCCTGCCGTAGTGGGCAGCCACGTGCAGGGGAGTCCAGCCATCATTGCTTTTTGCATTAATGATGTCACTCCTATATTCAGATTCTAACATCAAGCGTGCGATCCGGGCCCGGCCATGCATGGCTGCGTAATGAAGAGCGGTGAAGCCTCCGATTAAGTCCTTCACCGTGGGATCCGCTAGAGGGAAAACCACAATGAAACCTTAATGACAGCCAGCAGAAACAACACACTTCACAAGGGCACAGCACACTTCAGTCCATTCCTACACAAAATGTGAAGGGATTAAACATTATAAACAATATCACAAGTTCTTTCCCTCAATTGAATAAGAAGTTAAGTTTTGGGCTGGAGAGATGGCTTAGCGGTTAACCTGTGAAGCCTAACGACCCTGGTTCGAGGCTCAATTTCCCAGGACCCATGTTAGCCAGATGCACAAGGGGGCACACGCGTCTAGAGTTCGTTTGCAGTGTCTGGAAGCCCTGGTGTGCCCATTCTCTCTCTCTCTCTCTGTCTGTTGCTCTCAAATAAATAAAAATAAACCAAAAAAAAAATTAAAAAAACAAAAGAAGTCAAGTTTCACTGGAGAGTAAGTTTTAGTGGAAGTTGTCACACCTGAGTTAATGAAAGGAGAAAAGACAGAGTTTAAGTTAGGGCTGGAGAGATGGCTTAGTGGTTAAAGCACTTGCCTGCAAAGCCAAAGGATCCAGGTTTGATTCCCCACTACCCATGTAGGCCAGATATACAAAGTGGCACATGCGTCTGGAGTTCCTCTGCAATGGCTAGAGACCATGGTATACCCATTTTCTCTCTTTCCCTCCCTCTCTCCCTTCTCTCTCTCTCTCATATAAATAAATAAAAATATCTTTTAAAAGAAAAAAAAGAATTTAGAAGATGGCAAAAGTAGAGTTCATGTCACCATGTTCCCTCTCCTGCTAACTTAGCCCAGTGCCTTTGGCTGCTCAGGTCTCTCATCTCTACACTATTTCATATTTCTCTTTTGTTTTGAATTTTTGTTGTATTTTAGCTTGTGCTTCTTGGTCTTGAAAAGAAGCAGTGTAGCAACATCGGCTGCTCTGAATTATGGCTGCACTATGGTCTGGCAGACTTGTTTTGGGGCATAATAGGTTTTAAAAAGGCGGGGAAGAAACTTTCCCTGTGGTCTGTAAAAATTCCAGAGCCTGTGAGATGTATGTTAAATGATCTTGATAAATCAATGTTTTCATAAGACAAGGCTGAATTCTTAGCTTTATAAGGTCCTGAGATTTTATAAGAAGTAGCACATTATGTGAGAAGCTGGGAGAAACCTAAGCACTATATTACTTTAAAGTTTCTAAAATCTCTCCTAAATTGACTGATTTCAGGGGGGAGAGGTATAAGAATCATTTGCTGTGTTCAATGCATACACTTTCATCAACTGCTCCAGCTTGTCCATGATGTTAAAGGCCAGTTCTTTGTCTCAGACCCTGCTGGCATTCTTGAGCTGGCAGAACAGGGCAAGAACTGCTTTCCCGCTGGTACAGTGGCCACTTCCTGGGAGCTAGCAGTTCAGTGGGGAGTCAGACTTAACAACTAGGATGACCAATTTTTCTTCTTATAAGTCACTTTTTGGTTTGTTTATGAAAGAAAAAAAAATCACTGATGTGGACACATACACACAACAATGCCTTCACGTTATAAACACTACTATTTAGTAAAATATTATTTAGTTTTAAAACATAACATCCGTATTCTCTTTAAAAGTCTGTAAGGCAGAAAATTGTATGTTGAAATGTTAATTACTGCTCAGGATAAAAATTTCAGCTAAAGAGTTGTTAGTAAATAAAATCTATAAAAAGTAAACTTATTTGAGTTTCTCAAGACAATTAACATAAAGCAACAGTAAATGGCAGCAGCATCATGTTTCTCTGTTCACAGAAAATGAAGGCGTCTGCCATGATCTTAACTAAGAGAATATACCCTGCAACTTTAGACAGGCAAGATGCAGTAGTAAAGCATTTTGCTGCCATCTACTGGACAGTGTGAGTATGATCTAGTGAAGTTCACTTTGACAGATGACTCAGGCAAACCACATCATCTGTTATACAAACCTTGCTTTGTCTAGAGGAAGTGAAAAACAGCAGCAGAGGTAAGATTCTCTCCAACTTCAGGTAGAAAAAACCTTGCTAGGGCAGTATATCTAACCTATACCTGACAGACTATGTCCAGATACTCCCTCTTGTTCTACAAGGAAAATTTAGTTTTTATTCACTTCCCCCAACTTTCACCCACCGGGGATACCTTTAAAAGTGCCAGCCAACATTCTTATCTGCATCCTATAATTGTTCTATTAAACTACACAACTGAAAGTGTGTTACATGAAGTTATACTTGTATCTGATTTATACTGAAGGTCTTCTTTTAAGGCTCTACTTACATTTTTGTTACACTGAGCTAAGCAAACAGATTAACACACACACATCAATGAATGAGCCAACTGCTCCCTGGGAACCAAGTACAGAATGAAAAGCTTTCGGGTAACAAGATGCAAAATCTGTATAGTTAGTGTTCCCAAGAAATTAATGTCAAAATGAGATAATAAAACACATGAAGATGGAATCAAAACTAAAGTTTAGGGTTAGTATTAGCCAAAACAACATGATAAGAAAAAGATACCATTTGCAATAGCAATGCAAACTACAGAACACCTAGAAGAAATAGAAATTCAGTAAGAAATGTGAAGTACATTCAATTTCTTTCATTGAATTTACTTAACTTTATTTGTGTGCTCAAATGTCCTTTTGTCAATAAGACTTCCCATAAAACCACCATTAAGTTTATTAGTTTTTGTCTCCTCGCCAATACTTTCCCCACAGGTAAGACTCACAAGCATAACCTATTTTAAACCTAATGAAAAAAATTTAATACAGTCTTAAATAAAAACAAACATTATTTAGCTTTTTATTTTCCAAAAGCTTTACTGAGTTGAAGTAAAATTCACTTAAAACATATAAACTTTGAGAATCCATACATACATAGTCACATAACCCAAACCACAGTCAAAATACAGAAATTCCTATCACCTCTCAAAGTTCCTTCATGTCTTTATAATTTCTTGCTGAGACAGCCAGGCAAGCCACTGATCAACAAAGATAACATTTTACTTTTTCTTAAGTTTCACATACAAGGATTCCTATGAAAAACTTTGTGCTTGACTTTACACTAAGCATGCATAATGTTTCTTAAATCTAAATATATTGTTGTATTAGCAATTTATGCTGTCACTGGACAGTATTCCAGTATATGCATATAGAGTATTTTTTTATCTGCTTCTAAGAAGAAAAACTTAAGTTATTTCCAATCTAAGGCAAAGTGTACAAGTGGATATACCCTTCATTTCAGGTGGATAAACTCCTAGTAAAGAATTACTGACTCTTTTATGTTCAATGCACACTGAACTTTCTAATTTTGCACTTGAAAGAATAAATCGTGGTTTACTGTCCTGTTAATTCACATTTCTCAACTAGTGATACTGGGCTTGTTCATATACTTTTTTGTTTGGGTGTCTCATTGTTTGAGTTGCAGAAATTATTTATACATTCCACACATAAGCCAAGCATGTCTTTGCTCCCGCTTATTGCTTTCCTTTTCATTGTATAATGTGCTTTGAAGAGGAATTTTTATAGATAGATAGACTTACTTACTAACTTCTTTACTGCAGTGCTAGAGATTGAGCCCAGAGACTTGCACATGCTAGGCAGCACTCTACTGCTGAGCTATAGCCCCAGCCCTTTATTCTATATTTAACCTATTCTAACTTTTTCTTTTAACAGTTTATTAGTTTAAGAAAGCTTTGTCAAAGATGCTGTTTTTTTTTTCCCTAGACATTTTGCACTTTAAACTCTTACATTTAAGTAAATGATCTACTACTAGTTAATATTTATGTATGGTATAAAGTAAGGTCAAGGTTCATTGTTTTCTGTATAGGTATCTACTAGTTCCAGCACAATTTAGCAAAAATATCCTTTCCTAATGATTTACCCTGCTGAATTTACTGAAATTCAATTTATCAAGTAAGTACAGTTTTATTTCTTAACTATGTTGTTCCACTGATCTAAGAGTCTACTGCAGATGTGGTGGCATGTGTCTGCAATTACAGAACTTTCAGGTGAAGACAGGAGGATGCTGAGTTTCAGGCTACCCTCGCTACATAGCACATTCAAAGCTAAACTGCATACATAGCAAAACACTATCTCAAAAACCCAAAGCTGGGGGCTGGGGGCTGGGGAGATTGCTCAGCAGTTAAAGGCACTTGCTCATGAAGCCTGCTGGCTCTGGTTCAATTCTCCAGCCACTCATGTAAAACCAATAGATATTTGTTTGCAGCAGCAAGAGGCCTTGGCATGCCCACACAAATACAAATATGTGCATATATAATCAATAAAAATTAAAATAAAAAGAGAAAACACCACCTAAGGCTGGGATTGGGGAGATGGGCTCAGTAGAAAGTGCTTGCAGCTCAAGCTGAAGTGCCCAAGTTCAGAACTCAGACCTCACTTAAAAAAAGGCAGAAGTGGGCTGGAGAAATGGCTTAGCAGTTAAGGCACTTGCCTGCAAAGCTGAAGGACCCAGGTTCGATTCCCCAGGACCCACATAAGCCAGATGTAGAACGTTGTACATGCATCTAGAGTTTGTTTGCAGTGGCTGGAGGCCCTGGAACAGCCACTCTCATTCCCTCTCTATATCTGGCTCTTTCCCTATCAAATAAATAAGAATAAAGGGGCTGGAGAAATGGCTTAGAGGTTAAGGTGCCTGCCTAAAAAGCCAAAGGACCACGGTCCAATTCCTCAGGGCCCATGTAAGGCAGATGCACAAGGTGGCACACGCATCTGGAGTTTGTCTGCAGCAGCTGGAAGGCCCTGGCATGCCCATTCTCTTTCTATCAAATAAATAAGTTATACACACACACACGCACGAGGTTTTAATCCCAGCACTCTGATGGAAAGATAGGAGGCAGAGAGAGGAGGATTTCCTCAAAGCTTGCAATCAACTAGCCTGAGAAGTGGCAAAGGAAACAGTGAGCAAGAGAGAGGGAAAGAGAGAGAGGGAAAGAGAGAGAGGGAAAGAGAGAGAGGGAAAGAGAGAGGGAAAGAGAGAGAGGGAAAGAGAGAGACTGTGCCTCAAATAAGAAGGCAGGCACAGATGGACACCTGAAAGTTGTCCTCTTATCTCTGCAAAGACATGCACATGTGCACACACACGCCTGTATATAAATACCACAAACTGAAGGAAAAAAAAAAAGTAATGGCTGGGGATGTAGCTCAATGGTAACAGGGTTACCTAATATGCACAAGGCCTTCAGTCTACCCTCCAGTACCACAGGTACAATACCAAAGGAAACAAGCACCAATGGTCTTTGCATACGCCAACTCCAGAGAGTCTGACTGTTGTAGCTTTACAGTATGTTTTGCTAAAAGGTAGTGGAATCCCTCCAACCTTTTAAAAATTATTCTGGCTCCGCCTGGGCTAGAGTGAATCTCAAACAAAAGACAGAAACAAAATCATTCTGGCTGATAAATTTTAGAATCAGGTTGTCAATTTCTTCAAACAAGCCTGCTGTAATTTTTACTGGTACTCTACTCACTCTGAACACGACAATTTTCCCCCAAATTATCTAAATAACACTAATTTTTCCAAGCAATCAATATGGAATATTTCTCCAGTTATTTAGATATTCATTAATTCCCTTCAGTAATGGCTCAATAGGTAGGTTTTTAAAATATATTAAGTATGTTAATAAAATTAAAAATTTATTGCTATTATGAGCTAGAACTTCCCTTTCCAAATGATAACTCTTGAGAGAAATTGAGTTTTATAATACTGACCTATAATATAGACTAATTTTTGTTTTTAAATATTCTTACATGCATAATTAAGATATTTTACTTCTTCCTTTCCAATTTATCTATTGTTTTTCTCTTACTCTAATGGCTAAACACTACAATGTACACTGACACACTGTATAAAAATGACAAAAGCCTATATTCTTGTCCTGTTCTGTCTTAGAGGGAAAACATCTAGGGTCTAAAAGTTACCCTCCGGCTTATTTTGTCCTTTCAGTCCTCATGTTGAATGAGTAGTGTTCTCCCAGGGATTTTTGTTTGTTTGCTCTTTTGTTTTTGCATCTACTGAAATGATCATCTGGCATTTATCTTTTATTCTTCTGTTAATGTGGTAAATTATACTACTGATTTTTGGATGTTGAATGAACCCTGAATTCTTGGGATAAGTACTACTTAGCCAGTATGTAATTTTCACATAAACTTGTTGGCCTGGATAGATGGTTCCGTGGTAAAGCGAGCTTCCTATGTAAGCAAGAGGACCCAAATTCAAGTCTCTAGAGCCCATATAAACAGCTGGGTATGGCCACAAAAGCCAATAACTGGAGTAGAGACTCCAGCTGAAACAAGGAAGGGCACTAGAGTGGTGGAGCTGGATACCTGATATTCTATTCTAGTTTCCACAGGGGACTGCTTGGGGGTGTCATAAAGGCACATATACATGCATAAATCACACACAATAAGACCCACATTACATACACACAAGGGAAAGAACATATACTGGTGGATTAGAGTTGCCTGTAGTGGCATTTGGTATCTGCTATCAGGAAGCATACTGGTTTGCAAATTCCTTTTCTCATCCCTACTTTTTTTTTTTTTTTTTTTTTGAGGTAGGGTCCCACTCTAGCTCAGACAGACCTGGAATTCACTCTGTAGTCTCAGGCTGACCTTGAACTCACAGCGATCCTCCTACCTCTGCCTCCCGAGTGCTGGGATTAAAGGCGTGCGCCAGCACACCCAGCTCATCCCTACTTTTACTCTAGGTTTAATTTCAGAAGCATACAGAAACAATTTCAATGTAGCCTCTTCCTTTTTTTCCCTCTTTGTAGATTATAAGCCAAATCATGGTTTTAAACAACTTGTTTTAGGCCTCTGCCATTGATGAAATGAAATAACGGTGGTATTTTTATATAGCATTTTTTTGTTTGTAATACTATATCCTTAAAAAAATAACAGAATTTAGTAATAAAGAAAATAAAATTTAAATTAACAAATTTAATGGGTAAAAACATCTATTATTTTAAAGCTCTAATACATACTGAAAGTACCATTTGTAAAAACCTTTCATTTCTGAAAAGCTAAAAACAGCTACCCCATTCTCCTGTGGTGTCTCTGACTGTCCCCTATCTTTTAATTACTTTCGTGTGCCTCACAGGAGGCTTCCATCTACCTCACTGGGGGGACCTAGTTCCTCGGGGGTTTGCTCGGCATGCATAGCTCCTAGAGCTCCTGTCAAACGCCCACCCAGGCCACTTGCAAAAACACTGTAACTGCACAGACAGTCTCTTCATCTTTTCTCTTGAAAGGTCCAACATGGTCTTAGAACCTAGAAAGATTCAAAATTAGAAGCTGGGGGTTGAAAAGATGACGAAACAGTTGAGGTGCTTGCCTGCAAGGCCAAAGGACCACAGTTCAATTCCCCAAGACCCACATTAGCCAGATGTACACGGTGGTGTATGCACCTGGAGATCATTTGCAGTGGCTGGAGGCCCCAATACACGACCCCCTCCCCCTCTCTCAAATAAATAAAAATAAAATATTAGAAAAAAAAATTGGAAGCCAGCATGGTGGCTGCATGTCTTTAATCCCAGCACTTGGGAGGCAGAGGTAGGAGGATCACTGTGAGTTCGAAGACACCCTGAGACTACATAACGAATCCAGGGCAGACTGGGCTAGAGGAAGACCCTATCTCAAAAAAACAGAACAACAACAACAAAAAGATTCAAAATTGGAAAAGAATAGTCTAATAATGGGTTTCTTGTAATTCCTACCTTTATATAGACCCTTACAGCCCTGGTTAGAAAGACTACCAGAACTTGTGTAAGGGTACTATAATATGCACTCCATTTGTATTGAAAACCTCAAATATTTTTGCATTTTAAAACCCTAAATTTTCATTATTTTGAACAGATTGTTAAGGAAACAAAATGCCATTTATACATGATGGCCAGTGCTTATATCTCTGCTGACTAACACCAGTCACAGGAGGCTACTACAAAGATTTTGTCTAGTGTCACTGAAATTTAACTAGCCTTCCTTACTATAGAGAACTCAGGTTTAGACTGAACTCATTTTCTCCCCTTTTGGAATACTTATAGTGCTAGAGATGCAATTCAAATTTGCTCTGTTTTGTGAACAATACTGGATTCTCCTGTAATAACAGTATAGCTGCTCCCCATCACTTTTCTTCTTGAGGTCTTATCTCTTCCTCCTTCCTCCCCCCAACACAAGCAGCCTCTTAGCTCTGAGTGATGCTCTGTGTGATCACGGTCCTACCATGTAGTTATGTGGATCTGAACAGATAAAATCAGATCCTTTAATGGACTTCAGATACACAAATGCTGATTATGTGAGGGGCTTGTATTAAACACGTCCTATTTTTTAAACTCCACCTGGTTAGCTTTCCCCATTTCTTGGCTAATTGTTGCCATTTCAGCAAATGGCAACTCTTTTTCCTGGCCTCAGACTAAGTTTCAGTTACTATTGATGCTTTTCACTCTCAACCTCATTCTGACCTGGTCTTCTTGCCTTAGGACTGGGACCTTCTGATGTGTTCACATATTGTAAGCAGAGAACTTTGTAACACCCAACTACTTCTCCCATTCCTCTCCATCAATGCTTTGACAGTTCACCAATGTCCTAAGTTGCTGAACTCAGCTTTTTTATTCCCTTAGACCAAACATGCTCCTCCTTGTCCTTCAAACCCTAATGCTCAGTGTGTCATGCATATAGCCTACTCCACACTTTAATCCTTCAGCAACCTCTCCTGCCTTATACCTTCAAAAACTTCATTCAAACCTTCCTTTCTCTAGGAAAGCCATCCTTGACACCCCCACACTGCACTCCAGCACACAGTTAGGCCTTACTATATACATGGTACTTATACATGGTTTAACTAACCCTTGTGGAAATACCTTGCTTCTTGCAGACAATACAGAGTTACAGCTCTAACATCAGGATTCCAGCTCTGCTATCATCAAGGCTGTGCACATTTAACATGACTTTCTCTTGTGACTCAATGTTGTTCAATGGGAAAACTAAAAAAATTATTACCCTCATAAGAGTTATAGAGAATTTGGCTTAGTCAATACTCAGGAAATGTTGATATAAACCTATTCACTTGCTGGACTATACACTGCTGAAATGCCAGGAAGATGTTTACTTCTGTATCTCAGTGTTGAACCCAGGACCTGGTATATATCAGGTATTCAATAAATTATCTTCTAAATAAATATGTAAGTAGATGACTTATAAGGAACCAAGTATCTATTTATACATCTCAACATTCATTCACTCATTCATTCATTCTTTCTGTCTGTCTGTCTCTCTCTCACACACACTGAGAGAGAGAGCAAGCACGAGAGCGAGCAGAAATCAGGCTCTCATCTGACCAAGTCTAGCTGGAAAGAGGTGAGTTCCTTGAGAAAGTATAGAGGAGATTTGAGGGAAAAACAGGAACAAGCACAGGAGAAGAACCAGGAGCTGTGTGCACAGCACATGAAGGGCTAGGACTATTATTCTTAGGAACATTGGATGCCACTATTGGATTTAAAGGACAATATTTTAATTTCCATTTCTAATAGGTTACATTATTCAGAGATGCTGTGGACAGGAGGTAAGATGTGGGAATGAAGATCCAACCAGTAGTCCTGATGAGAAAAGAGGTTTCCTTGCCTACAAGCAGGACAGAATTTCTAGTAAAAGTTCTCACAGCTATTTATTCATGAAATAGAACCTACAAGACAAGAGTCAGCACCTGGTCACATCAGGAGTGAGGACAAATGTGTCCAACATGGTCTCTAGACTTTTGGTGCAGGGACGTGGTGCCATTTACAGATGCACTGGATATTGCACACAGAATATGCCTAAGCCTCTTGTGTGGCACCATTTTTTAAACTGGTTCACAATGGCCAGGAAAAATATTTTCCCAATCTTTCTCTTGGGTAAAGGAAGCAGATCAAAGATGAGGGGCTTCTAAAAAATAGTTTTGGTTTTAAACAATAAAAGTTATCAAAATCTGATATTAGCAACAGGACATTAAGAATGTGAATACTTGCCGGGCGTGGTGGCGCATGCCTTTAATCCCAGCACTTGGGAGGCAGAGGTAGGAGGATCGCCGTGAGTTCGAGGCCACCCTGAGACTCCATAGTGAATTCCAGGTCAGCCTGGACTAGAGTGAGACCCTACCTAGAAAAACCAAAAAAAAAAAAAGACATCAGGACTGCTGAATGGATCTCCTGGATGTGTACTTCATCTTGCCTCCTAGCCCCAACCCGTCTTCAAAGACTGTTGAAACATGAAACTAATTAAGGCTCTGTCTGAAAAGACTCTACCTCAGCAGTAACTATGACACAGAACTAACGGAGGCTCCACCTGAGCAGTAACTGCGACACAGAACTAACGGAGGCTCCACCTGAGCAGTAACTGCGACACAGAACTAACGGAGGCTCCACCTGAGCAGTAACTACGACACAGAACTAACGGAGGCTCCACCTGAGCAGTAACAGCGACACAGAACTAACGGAGGCTCCACCTGAGCAGTAACAGCGACACAGAACTAACGGAGGCTCCACCTGAGCAGTAACTACGACACAGAACTACCGAAGGCTCCACCTGAGCAGTAACTAAGACACAGAACTAACGGAGGCTCCACCTGAGCAGTAACTATGACACAGAACTACCGAAGGCTCCACCTGAGCAGTAACTGTGACACAGAACTACCGAAGGCTCCACCTGAGCAGTAACTACGACACAGAACTAACGGAGGCTCCACCTGAGCAGTAACTACGACACAGAACTATCGAAGGCTCCACCTGAGCAGTAACTACGACACAGAACTAACGGAGGCTCCACCTGAGCAGTAACTGCGACACAGAACTATCGAAGGCTCCACCTGAGCAGTAACTACGACACAGAACTAACGGAGGCTCCACCTGAGCAGTAACTACGACACAGAACTATCGAAGGCTCCACCTGAGCAGTAACTGCGACACAGAACTAACGGAGGCTCCACCTGAGCAGTAACTGCGACACAGAACTAACGGAGGCTCCACCTGAGCAGTAACAGCGACACAGAACTAACGGAGGCTCCACCTGAGCAGTAACAGCGACACAGAACTAACGGAGGCTCCACCTGAGCAGTAACTGTGACACAGAACTAACGGAGGCTCCACCTGAGCAGTAACTGCGACACAGAACTAACGGAGGCTCCACCTGAGCAGTAACTGCGACACAGAACTAACGGAGGCTCCACCTGAGCAGTAACTGCGACACAGAACTAACGGAGGCTCCACCTGAGCAGTAACAGCGACACAGAACTAACGGAGGCTCCACCTGAGCAGTAACAGCGACACAGAACTAACGGAGGCTCCACCTGAGCAGTAACAGCGACACAGAACTAACGGAGGCTCCACCTGAGCAGTAACTACGACACAGAACTAACGGAGGCTCCACCTGAGCAGTAACTGCGACACAGAACTAACGGAGGCTCCACCTGAGCAGTAACAGCGACACAGAACTAATGGAGGCTCCACCTGAGCAGTAACAGCGACACAGAACTAACGGAGGCTCCACCTGAGCAGTAACAGCGACACAGAACTAACGGAGGCTCCACCTGAGCAGTAACTGTGACACAGAACTAACGGAGGCTCCACCTGAGCAGTAACTGCGACACAGAACTAACGGAGGCTCCACCTGAGCAGTAACTACGACACAGAACTAACGGAGGCTCCACCTGAGCAGTAACTGTGACACAGAACTAACGGAGGCTCCACCTGAGCAGTAACTATGACACAGAACTAACGGAGGCTCCACCTCAGCAGTAACAGCGACACAGAACTAACGGAGGCTCCACCTGAGCAGTAACTATGACACAGAACTAACGGAGGCTCCACCTGAGCAGTAACTGCGACACAGAACTAAGGAAGGCTCCACCTAAGCAGTAACTATAAGACTATCAGAAAAAGACAAACTGTCCTGTCATGTTTTGTTCATCATGTGTCATTTTGGCGGGGCTAGAGAGAAAAAAAAAAGAGGCAACCATGTCACATGGGGAGGAGCAAGCCACTTGGCAATGCACTGCTGAAAGGGACTGTCCAAAGCCAGAGACATGAGCAATTACAACCATTTTGGAGGACAACTTGTCAACATCCATAAAATCTTGTTTTATTTGGCACGTGTACTTCTAGGAATTATTAAGGAAAGAAACTTTAACAAAGGTAAGAAGATCACAAGGACATTTCCTGCAATATTGTCACTAGCAGAAAAAATGCAAACCATTTAAAATGTCTAGCAACAAATAAATTACATCCACACAAGAAATCTCAGAGATCATGAAGATGTTACATGACAAAAATCAAGATGCCAGACAAAACATTAAAAAGGGGACCAGGCTAGAAGGAAAAGGATAGAAAATACTTATGTCCAGATACAACAGAGACTATTTCTGCAGACACAAAGGAAAGCAATGAAAGTGACAGCCTGTGGGAAGGAGATTCTGGGACTGGAACTAAAGAACAGTCATTTCCCTACCTTCCCCATGTGTATTGTACATTTAACCTGGTGTTCAAGCATGTATGCATATACTACCTTTTCAAAACACAATCTCCTGCTGAGAAAATTTTGGGCTTGGTAAAAGAACAAAAAGAAAGAATAAAGTAATGATAGTATATTCAGATGAACAAATATAAAACTGAAAGGAACAGCGAAAAACAGTACTAATAATAGAGTTCACATGAGGTTTCTTTCTGGAGTAATGGCAATAATTTTAGAAATTAAGTGTGCTCATGGATACCTAACTGTATGAATGTACTAAATGGTACTGGATTGTACAGTTTATATGAATGACCTATACATTAATAGTATGAAACACATGAGTTTGAGGCCACCCTGAGGCTACATAGTGAATTCCAGGTCAGCCTGAGACCCTACCATGGAAAAGCAAAATAAATGAATAATAGTAATAATAAAATATGTGAGATACCTAATTGTTTTTGGTTTTGTTTTTTGGTGGTGCCAGGTCTCAAACTCGGCCTCATACATGTGAGGCAAATACCCTACCACTGAATTATACTCAGTCTTGTGGATTATTTCATTAAAGGTGTACACACACACATACACACACCCCTCATATGGGACTGGAGACAGAAAATGAAAACGTTTGGAGATTGGCTGACAAATCAAATATGACCTATCACTGGCTTTCCTTTTTCCCACTATCTTTTTTTGTTGTTGATTTTAAATATTTTATTTATTTATTTATTTATTTGAGAGACAGTTACAGAAATAGGAAGGTAGAGAAAGAGAACGGGCATGCCAGGGCCTCCAGACACTGTAAAAGAACTCCAGATGTGTGTGCCCCCTTGTCCATCTGACTTCCATGGGTCCTGGGGAACTGAACCTAGGTCCTTTGACTTTGCAAGTGCGCTTTAACCACTAAGCCATCTCTCCAGCCAATCCTGTTTTTTGAGGTAGGGTCTTGACCTAGCCGAGGCTGACCTGGAACTCACTATGTAGTCTCAGGTTGGCCTCAAACTCACTGCGATCCTCCTACCTCTGCCTCCTGAGTGCTGGGATTAAAGGTGTGTACCACCATGCCCTTCTTCCTTTTTTATTTTTATTTTATTAAAGTTTTCTTGGAACACAGCCACATCCATTACATATTTTCTATGGCTGTTTTGACACTGCAATAGTAGACAACTAGTATTTTTTAAAGTTGTCTAAGTCATATAGCTGATTGAAAAACAACTGGTGCAGAATACTAAGTCAGTATGATACTTAGTTCAAAAAAACCACACACAATACAGCACAATGTGTACGAGTGCACTAGGAAATACCTAGCACGCCAACTCCCTCACGACCAAGGATGTTTCTGGGCCATAGCAGGCAGACAAGAACTGGAGTGGGTCAAAGGTGACTTGGACTGTATTAGTGGACATTTGAAAATGTGCTTTATTTGTCTTAAGGAGAAAATATTCATGCATTAACTAAACATGTAAACTTTCTCTTTAGTTACCTTTCCGAAAGTGACTAGCAGAAGCACAAGGTAAAAGTAATAGGACCAGGTGAAATAAACAAATGTTAGCTCCGATCTTGGTCCTAATTTCACTAAGTACTGACAGAATTTAGGTGCTCGGATCCTACACCCACCTTTCCCTTAGATCTTTTATTTAGCATTCTACTTACATTTCCCCTTCATTAACTTCAGAACTGAAGTTTTCAAGTGATAAGGAGAAGTGATGGGAACGACAGCTATGAAGTAGGCACACAGGTTAACAAATTTCTGAGTCTTGTCAGCACGATGGATTTGGGACACAGAATTCCCATTTTGGGGTCCTAGGACAAGTACTACTTCTAAACTCAGATTTAGTTTCATCTTGCAATCAATGTATGCTGGTGGCCTTTGTATTCAAGGAGTCACATAATGCACAAAGCCTGCAGAAGCTTTAAGGTACTTTTAACATTTTTTTTTTTACTTTAGAATTCAAACAAGTTTGACCAGTCTTGTAACAAAGCACACTGTAGGAATGAAACTAAATCATTGCTAATGAGCAACTCAGGCCTTAGAATGGGACATGCATAACCTGCAAGTCTCAAACAAGCTGTTATACACTACATTATATATAGAGAGATAATATAGGTATAAATGATGTAACACACACACACACACACACACACACACACACACACACACACAATCTTTAATGAGTAATTCAGGACTTAGAATGGCACATGCACAACCTAAGTCTCAAATGAACTGTTATATATTACATTATGTAGAGAAAGATAATGTAGGTATAAATGATGTAACACACATGTACACACATGATCTTTAGAGTATAAAAGAAGTTGACATTTAACTGCAGAGAAAAATAAGTTGGTTTGAGATTATTAGCTTCAAAACCTTATGAATGTGGGCAGTTTTTTTGAAGCCAGAGTATAAGATGACCACGGTAGTTTCCAACTGTTTTATGTTGATATCAAATCAGACTTATAATAACCAATCTCCTTATAGCATGCTTACAAATTAGGTACAGTTCTGGAAAAGAAAAGTGCTCTTAAACAACAATGACAACAAAAACAAAAAATAAATAGCATCCAAAATAGGGCTGAAGAGATGGCATAGCAGTTAAGGCATTTGTTTGCAAAGCCTAAGGAGCCAAGTTTGGCTCTCCAGTACCCACATAAGACACCTGCACAAGAGAGGGTACATGTGTCTGGAGTGTTTTCACAGTGACTGGAGGCCCTGGTGCACCCATTCTCTCTATCTTTATCTGCCCCCCAAAATAAAGAAAGAAAAAAAAAAACTAAGCATCAAAAAAAAAAAAAAAAAAAAAAAAAGGTAGACTCCAAGTATAAGGCATCAGTAGAACCCTGATGTTTAAGCGACCTGTATTAGGTCCCTATGGGTAAGTACTTTCCAAAAGGGGAAACCTGTGCAATTCTTTATTTATAGGCAACTGTTTCTGCTTCCAAAACAAAAAAGATCACAGCGCCGAGAACATCCACTTTGCTGAAATAAAAGGGGAAACTATGAATAGCATGGACAAAGCATACTCAAAAAACTCATCTTTTTAACAATCTAGTTTGAAAAAACTAATCAGGGTTTTGTTAAAAAATTTCACAAAGCACTTAGCAGAAGGGAAGCATTAAAAATTACAAGCACAGGGCTGGAGAGATGGCTTAGCGGTTAAGCGCTTGCCTGTGAAGCCTAAGGACCCGGTTCGAGGCTCAATTCCCCAGGACCCATGTTAGCCAGATGCCAAGGGGGCACACGCATCTGGAGTTCCGTTTGCAGTGCCTGGAAGCCCTGGCGCGCCCATTCCCTCTCTCTCGCTCTCTATCTGCCCCTTTCTCTCTGTCTGTTGCTCTCAAATAAATAAATAAAAATGAGCAAAAGAAAATTACAAGCACATATGCCCAAGTAACACTGTTAGCTCAACATGATTTCAAGTTTCTGCTTGGGAAACTCACCTCCATGTTCTAGAAATACTCGAACACATCTTTCCTTTCCTCTTGCTGCAGAGAAATGAAGCAAGGTCCAGCCATTAGCATCTCGGCCATTTGGAGAATAGCCTTGTTCTAACATCTTCCGTACAGTGTGAACATCCCCAGCGGCTACTGCAGCCTGAATCTGCAGTTCTTCCTGGAGCTCAGGGTTCCTTCGACAATGGTGGTGTAACATCCTAGCAGAAGTCAACTTCTTACAAAGGATTCATTAGGTCACAGGAATCAGCCTTTCAGGGAAAGTAGGATATAGGAAATTTATAATAAGTGGCTCCCAACATCATGCCCATTAAATATCACACAACTGTACATTTACAAAATCATTAAAAGTAAAGATGGGTCAATACTACAACTGTTAAGACAAAAACTTTCAATAATTTCACCAAGAGTACAAATTACTTCAAAAAGAAAGCCAGGTGTAAACCCCTGAATCAGAAGAGAAAATTTCTTCTGTAGCCTTTTGAAAACTCAAAACAAAGAACCTGACGGATTATTCAAGGATTTAATCAAGAGTCAGGGCTAGTAAATACACAGAATTAATGAACAATTCATTAAACTATGAAGGTGAAGGACAACTATGAATTTTTTAAAAAAGAAAAAAATCTTTAGGCTGCATCTCTGAAGTACTTCAGTGGTAATTTGAGGTCAACGTGTCAAAGGCTGAGGGGAGAAGTGGGCTGGAGAAGTCAAGTGAATGAGAGTAACTAGACTTCATTGACTTTCTTCTTGTCTGCATTTCTCTCAGTGTTCTGACTGGGGCTATTTGATCATGATATACTGTAATCCATTGTGTTGTCACATCCTCTTTAATATATTTCTAATTTCTTTTTTTTTTTTTTTTTTTTTTTTTTTTGAGGTAGGGTCTCACTCTCGCCCAGGCTGACCTGGAATTCACTATGGAGTCTCAGGGTGGTCTTGAACTCACGGCGATCCTCCTACCTCTGCCTCCCGAGTGCTGGGATTAAAGGCGTGCGCCACCACGCCCGGCTATTTTTCTAATTTCTATTCCCAAAGTTTTACTTGCATAAACAAAGTAACAAGATAAACAACCTATTGATTAGCCACCTGATAAAATTATTTTAAAGAAAAATAAAGCAGAGCTGGAGAGGTGGCTCAGTTTATGACCTAATTTCGATTTCCCAGTACCCACATAAAGCCAGGTGCACAAAGTGGTGCATGCATCTGGACGTCCTTTGCAGCAGCTAAGGCCCTGGCATACCCATTCTCATTCTCTCTCTAATTGCAATGCAAATAAGTAAGTAAATAAATAAATGAAAATAAAGTAGTGCAGAGAATTCCATAATCTCTAGTAGGTCACAAAAACATTGTGTACTCAAACCTTTAAAATGAGATCTGGTTTATGCAAACAGAAGTAGGTGTTGTATTTTATATGTGTACAAATATATTTTTGCACGTTTTTAAGTTCTGAAATACATACAAAACCATAAACAGGCATCTAGGAAGACAATCAAAGTGAGCAAATTTGAAAGAATAATCTTGTTAATTATTAGCTTACATGTCTAAAAATAAAAAATTAAGTTGGGCATGGTGGCACACATCTTTAATCCTAGCACTTAAGAAGCAGAGGTAGGAGGACTGCCTTGAATTAGAGGCCACCCTGAGAGTACATAGTGAATTCCATGTCAGCCTGGGCTAGAGCAAGATCCTACCTCAGAAAAACAAAAAACAAAATTATGTAATAAGCCCCTTTGTTCTCATATGTATGTTAAACATCCTAAGATAATTTCATTACCAATAATTTTTGCTAACTTTCTCATTAAGGACTGTATAGAGGTAAACCAAACCTAACCTAAGGAGGTCCATCACAACCTAAGGACACAAATCTCTAATGTGGTTTTACATATAAAAACAATGCCATTACATACTGATAAATATCACTCAGTCATGGAACTTAAAAATATCAAGCTACTGCTGCTACAAACAGTATTTCTCTAGAGAAAATTAGGAAATGAGAAATTTCTTGACAATTTATCCTCTTAATAAAAACAATTTTCCCCTGCACTTCACTTAATTACTTCACTGAAATTAAGTGTATTAAAAATTTTAACGTAGTGCTAGGTGTAGTGGTGCACGCCTTTAATCCCAGCACTCGGGAGGTAGAGGTAGGAGGATTGTTATGAGTTCAAGACCAGCCTTAGGCTACAGAGTAAATTCCAGGTCAGCCTGGGCTACAGTGAGACCCTACCTCGAAAACAAAACAAAATAATAATAATAATAATAATGATAATAAAAATTTAACATAAACTTTCAGAATAGGTTTTTGAAAAGTGTTGTCAGTGTTACACAGAAAATGTTGAAGATTACCAGAATGAACTAATGGAAACTTACTATTCACAACAACCATCTCTAAGAGAATATTTTTAAACAGGAGGATTATCTTGGCAGCTATCTTAGGTCTACTATGCTAGAAAAAGATGGAAACAATATCAAAACAAACTACATTTTCCTTTTGGTGAGTTTATTTTTTTAAAACAAATTTTTAGTATTCTATTTTGTTTTATCAATTCTATTTCTGCCTAAGACCAAACCCAAAGCCTTATACATTTTAAGCATATACCCTACTATAATTACACCCTTCGCCTCCCTTATTAGCTGATTTCAAGGAGAAAAGTTCAAGTCCAATAGGTTTCCCTATAGTACGTACAGATGACCCTCAGTCATCTCACCTTATGGAAGAGTGTCTCTTTTCCTGGCATACGGGTTGCCTAATAACCATCATGCAGATACAGCATCATGGGGAACGGGTTCTGAGTGTGTCCAGGCTACAGAGCAAAAGAGCCTTCTTCACCTGAAAACAAATCAAACAATACAAAAAATTTCTTACAATAATAAAGAATCAAAGCTGGGCGTGGTGGCGCACACCTTTCATCCCAGCACTCGGGAGGCAGAAGTAGGAGGATTGCCATGAGTTCGAGGCCACCCTGAGACTCCATAGTGAATTCCAGGTCAGCCTGGTTTAGAGTGAGACCCTACCTCGAAAAAAAAAATAATAATAATAAAGAATCATAGTTGCCTGTATGGTCTACCTTTTAGTGACCTTAAACTTCAGCAGTTTTATAACAAATTTATAGAGAAAGAACTCAAGAGAAATTCTTATAGAAAATGATCTTGCTAGTTACATAATACCATCCAAAGTACAATCATCACATGTATTCCCTGTCAGGAACCCCATCCCCAGTAACTTGTGAGAAGAGCAAATTAAGGAAATAAAAAATCCCACATGGAATTTGGATGCCAGCAGATTCCTTTTCCCCAGTGAGAATGTGTCTTCAGACTCCCTTCATTAAAAAAAAATAATAATTTATTTATTGAGAGACAGAGAGAGAGAGAGAGAGAGAGAGAGAGAGAGAGAGAAGGGGGAGGGAATGAGTGCACCAGGCCCTCTAGCCACTACAAACAAACTCAAGAAGCAGGAGCCACCCTGTGCAACTGACTTATGTTAAGGTACTGGGGAATGGTCCTTGGGCTTCTCAGGCAAGGGCCTTAACTGCTAAGCCATCTCTCCAGCCCTGACTTCCTTTTTAACTGACACTGTTAGTCACCTGCTCTTTCTAAACAAGACCTAAGGTGGGAGGGGGGTGGTGTATACTTTCAACACAATAGGTGCTCAGAGCAAAACGTAAACTAGGATAGGACTGTATCTTTAAGCGGAGGTTCTTCATACGCCTGGAAGGCATCCAGTCAGTAGTGCTCCTTCTGCATACAAGGAGCTAGGTAAAACATTAACAAGAGTTTGCCAGCTTCCCCACATAAATTCTGGAAGGGGGAAAAAAATCCACCACAACTAGAAGAAAAAGAAAGGCATCTTTCACCATTCCAAGAGAATGCTAGCTCTGTAAACCCCATTCAGGTTAAGGATACATGGAAATTGACATCCTTGGATCACTCTAAGAATTGCCAGTTGGGAGAACTGCCATCTCTTCTTGTGGTGCAGGAAAAAATGCCTCTATCACTTAAACTTTCAGGCAAAGAAAGGACAGTTCATGAGTATGACACACTGTAGAAAAAAGTGACAGCTGTAGCCACTGCTAGCTACACACTAGAATGGGTCACACCTTCCTTTAGTTCTTTTCACTTACCTTTCCATGTCTAAAGTTGTCTAAAGTCTTCAACGACAAGACTGTTCACTTGCACTTAGAACTAAAATGAGTTCAACCTACCTATTTCCAAACAAATGAAGTAGCTGTGATCAGAACAACTTCTTCAAGGCAAAGTATAAAACCATAGAGCAGAACAATCTTTTCAGACATGGCCTGGAGAATCTCCCAGCGCCAGAAGGCAAGGAAGTGCTCAAGGAAAAGCCCCAGCAATGCCCCACAGGCAAAGGGACAAAGCAGATCCAGGACCTGAACCAGTTTTTATTGACGCAACAGTTACATGTCAAGAATGAACATTATCAAATACTTGACTTCTAAGCAAATCCTCAGCACCTCCAGCCTCCCCAGAGACAAGAAATGACTCAATGTGACTTCAAGCCTATAGAGTCCTTGTGGGGCTTTTTGTTGTTTTTTTTGTTTGTTTGTTTTTTCTTTTGGCCTTCAACTGTCCATCTGCACTTTCAGAGGCAGCTGGGAACGATGGAGAAAAGACACAAGCATGGCATTGAAGAAGGCATTAACTAAGAATATCAAGAAAGGGCTGGGTGTTAAAAGATGAAGTGATGGACTGGAGAGATGGCTCAGCCAGTAAGGCACTAGCTTGCAAAGCCTAATGGCTAGGTTTGATTCCCCGTGCCCATGTAAAGCCAGACGCACATAGTAGCATGTGTGTGTGGAGTTTGCTTGAGAAGGCAAGAAGCCCTGGTGTGCCCATTCTCATTTTCTCTCTGCTTGCAAGTAAGCAATGATTTTTTTTTTTAAAGGTAGTGACATTATTTCTTCTCACAAGAAAGACACATGAGCAATATACTGTGTCAATTCCATCTAAGGAATAATCTGACTTCCTCCTTTCCTTTCTGTAGTCCAACAAGAAAATGGATGTCCATGGAATACCTGCTGTGTGCTCAGCACAGCACATGGACATAGAAAACTGTTCCGCGCAATTAAAATGAATTTTTGTAATCCTAGAAAATTTAAGGTTTTAGTTTTATCCTTTTCTGAAACAATCACCGCTGCTTGGTTTTCTTGGTATCTATGTGTGTGTGGTGTATGCACAGATGCATGCAGATTCAGAGGCCAGAGGAAGATGTCCAGTGTCCTCCTCTATTACTTTTCTACCTTGTTTCCCTGAGACAACCTGGATCTCCTTATTTTTCAGTTAGACATGCTAACCAGGGAACTTCAGTGATACTCCTGTCTCCACTCCCCCTCAACACTGAGGTTACAGACATACATGACTATGCCTGGATTTTTACATGGGTGCTTGGAATCAAACTCAGGTCCTTATGTTTGTGCAGCAAGTTTTCTTAGCTGCTAAGCCACCTCCTCCACCCAACAACCATAGATTTTAAACCACAAAAGCACTCCTTGCACGTATCTGCTGCATTCATTATTGCAGGGAAATATACACATGTACCTTGGGCACAGGATCTCTGTCAGCTGCACTATTTTGAATTAGAAAGACAATGACTATCACCAAAACATCCCCACAGTCCAAACCATGAATTAGTCATGAATTTTCTCTTGGAGCTACCCTAGAGGAAATGTACCTAAGAGCACAGGTACTTAGGTATATATAAATAAGGCGAAAAATGACCATGGAACTTAACAAATACAACGTCCAATAGCAAAGGTGACTTTTGAAAACCTCCAAGGAAAGCCACAGAGGAAGAATGGGGAAAAGCCAGTGCAAGCTTAGCTACATGACAGCTCATGGCAGTCACCTCTAAAACACAGTTATAATGACAAAGGAGGCAATTTTGCTAATGAACATACATTCAATGTAAGGTTCTCTTAAACAAATGATGACTTAAGGACTCAGGAAGTATTGACACTTGACAGGAAAATCTTTAGAAATTCTACTAGTGGTTTCAGTCAGAAAAAGAACCATCAGCACACAAACATGAAAGACTTTAGAATTATGTTTCAAAATGAATCATTTCCCCAATATGTGGTTCACATGTGGTTATATCCCCAATGTTAATATTATGTTTTTGTTTGGCTAATTTATCTTTTCCATTCTACACACGCAAAGATGATAATCTAGGCTCCTGTTTAGGCTGAAGACCACATCAGAAACTTCAAATTTAGGAATTAAGATAAAACTGTCACCTAGTTTCCTTATAGGAGCCAAGTGAACTTTATTTAGTTTAAACCAAAGTTATTGCTTCACATAGCTAAAAGAAAATTAACACTGACAGAATAAGTATGAAGCAGAAAATACCCAAGAAAAAAAGATATGTTTAAAATGTGTTTTAAAAAGATATAGCGTAAGCCAGGTGTGGTGGTGCACACCTTTAACCCCAGCACTCATAAGGCTGAGGTAGGAGGATCGCTGTGAGTTTAAGGCTAGCCTGAGACTACATAGTAAATTCCAGGCCAGACTGGCCTAGTGCGAGACCCTATCTTAAAAAGCAAAACAGGCTGGGCATGGTGCTGCATGCCTTTTAATCCCAGCACTCAGAAGGCAGAGGTAGGAGGACTGCCTTGAGTTCAAGGCCACCCTGAAACTACCAAGTGAATTCCAAGTCAGCCTGGGCTAGAAGGAGACCCTACCTTGGGGGGGGGGGGAGGCAAAACAAATTACATATATCTGTGTGAGTGTGTGTGTGTGTATACACACACACACATACATACATACATACATACATACATATATATATATATATAGAGAGAGAGAGAGAGAGAGAAGAAGAAGAAGAAGAAGAAGGAGGAGGAGGAGGAGGAGGAGGAAGAGGAGAGGAGAGAAGAGAAAGAGAAGAGAGGGAGAAGGAAGGAGGGAAGAGGGAAGGAGAGAGAGTGCCTTCACCAAATTTGAGCACATTTTTCTGAAATTTCCATTAGCTTAAGACTGGAT
Organism: Dipus sagitta; assembly: GCA_036346955.1. Lineage (NCBI taxonomy): Eukaryota > Metazoa > Chordata > Mammalia > Rodentia > Dipodidae > Dipus > Dipus sagitta. Next base: position 132,796,357 of record CM070772.1, on the reverse strand, counting down.
ATTAATGATTTTTGTATTTTTATTTTCACTCAAAATGATTTGTTTAAACAGCATCTCCCCATGTAGCTACCTCAGGCTGGAGCAGAATTTAGTATCTTCTTCCCTCTGACTATATGCCAGTGACCACTTTTACAGTTTTGGAGTGATATAAATTAGACCTGTGCTTCCTGATTTTACACCTACTAGTAGCTATCTATCACCTGGTTTAGGTGATAGCTTACTATTCAAAAAGAGAAATCAACATTTCTTTGCAGAGTAAACAGAGATACAGCAGCTGAAGAAAGACACAGCCAGCTCTACAGATACTGGCTGGGAGGTGGGGAAAATCTATCAGGAGCTCTCAAGACCTACAACAGAAGCTGAGGCAGAAACATACTGCCAATTGAAATACAGAGCATGGCTGACATGCACGCTATCATGCTCCACTCATGCAATCAAGAGCCTGGCACCCAAAATAAAACACAAGTGTTATTTTAGTATCGCTCAACATGCCACAGGTTTATGATCTGAAACAAGGATATCATATTTCCTCCAAATGGCTGGGTCTCTGTGTTTACTAACATGTACAACTTCATGTAAGTTGTAGCAGAATCAATAATGTTCATTAAGTACAGATGAGGCAGAAATGAAAATTTTAGAATTCACTAGCCCATCTCAACTCAAAACTATAATGATGAGGTCTTGTGGACATGGTCTTACTAACTAGCCCATGTACACCAATTCAAAATTAGCTGCCTCTTTTCAGTGCCTCAAAAATTTACAAGAACATTACAGTTAGGGAGTGCATTCAATTGAGAATGAAATGAGAGGCTGGAATTAAGCTAAATGTGAATAAAACAAAGTCATCACATATATCACACTAATTGTGAACAACATCACTAGGTATAAAAATGTAAGAATTGGTCAAAATATACTCAAGATGCATTACGGAGCACCACCAATTGCTCTTCCTATGTGACTTTTCTCCAGATAAGTGATTACCAAATAAATCAGATGAGTTCTTTTCCAAAACTATGTGACTTGCCATAAAATTAGCTATAAGTGGAGCTCATCAAGCAAGTGTGTTAGCCAGGTGGAGAAACATAAGCTAACTGGTCACAATGTTAAATAAATACCCACATTAAATATGTAATTATCTGGCATAACCTAGACCAAACATTTTCAACCATGTTAATTATTAGGAAATCTTTATATATATTTCTGAATAATTGTGTATATATATGTATATGTATGTATATATGTATATATATTACTCAATTTTAGGAAAACCACTACAAGCTGAGTAGATCCATGCATTATTTAAGCAGTAAGAATAAACTGGTTAGGAACACGGAGAAAGCAGATCCCTCTCTTTACAAGTTCAACTAGGGACCCATTTACTAACTCAAGTGAAGGTATCTCTCACTTATAAGCACTAGGTAAGCTCTACTCAAAAGCAGAAAAAGAAAAAAATGAAGGTTTAATCAGACAATACATACTACATTGGATCTTTAAAGCACACTTTAGATATTTGAGCATTTCTTGAAAAGTTCTAAAGTAATCACTGGGTATCACTCTTCTGTTTCATACTTGAAATAATAAGCAGCAACTTTAACTTGATGGACTTCTGCCTAGTTTTACCTTGATGGCTGCCCTAGATTTCTGCCATGAAACAGTAACTAATAGATAATGATTCTTTTGTTTTGTTTTGTTTTTTTAAGATAGGTTCTCACTATATAGCCCAGAATGGCCTCAAACACTTCATCCCTCTGCCACAGGATCCCTCTGACTCAGCCTCCAACATTACAGGCATGTGCTCCTCATGTCTAGTTAGTAGATACTAATTTTAAATTCCATTCAGAATACACACTCCTTTTGGGGTCCAGTTCCAGGTCTACAAAAATATGCAAGCCCTCATAAGCCCTTAAAAGTACCTTTAACTATGTCATGAGAAATAAAAACACATACTCCAGAGGAACAAAGCAAATAAAAACAAAAGAACTCTGCTATTTTAAATATTTTGTACCAAAGCTGGCATGGTGGTGCACGCCTTTAATCCCAGCACTCGGGAGGCAGAGATAGGAGGATCGCCATGAGTTCGAGGCCACCCTGAGAATGCAGAGTGAATTCCAGGTCAGCCTGAGCTAGAGTAAGACCCTACATCGAAAAACCAAAAAAAAAAAAAAAAAAAAAAAAAAAAAAAACTTTGTACCAAAAATTCCCTAAACATTTGACATATTAAAAGTAACTCCAATATTAACAAATATTTTATTTCTCAATAACAGGTGTTACAAAGTTATTAACTAGGCAGTTTCAGAATTAACTTTTGCATAATTTCTGTGTGCTATCCCTTCTTTACATTAATGTCCTGAACTTATCTTTAGTGCATTTCAGAGGCAGCAGAAATATAACCCCATGAACTAGGTGCTTAAATTTCAATTTAGGGAATCTCTTTATAAGGGTTTTAAAATGAGAAAACAAGTGTGGCAACTGCCAAAAGTAGGCCCTGCATATCTAAACTCATGGAAACATTACTTATTTTTAAAAATTCCTGACTGTCACAATGTTAAACAGCTACATGTAAATTTTTCTACCTTGGCCTAGAATGACTGAGTGTAACAAGTATTACATATTTCTTTATAACAATTTCAACTCACTATGTGAATTTATTCCATACAAACATGCAAAAGCCCAGAATAAACTTGTACCACATAATTCACTTGCTTATGGTGCAGACAGATTCACTTTTTACTTGAAAAAAAATCAAATTATTTCTGAAACTCATTAAATTTCAAGCCATCAAGTTACCTGCCCCTATGAAACCATTATCAGGTAAAGTCAAAGGATTTCCTGATGGAGATACAGAAAAAGCGATAGAAAGACTAAGTGGGGAAAACAGTAAATTGTGGTTTAATTAAAAAGCAGAGTCATTCAGAATTAACAAGCAATTAGCATGGAATTGAAGAATTCCCATGAGAATAAGTAAGGGGGGAGCTATAAAAAGGTCCCAAAGCCTCAGAGCAGAGTAAATGGCACAGTGTACTAGCAGATAATGCAAAACACGGAAACACTGAACTGGAAGGGAGGAAATACATTTTGGGGGTAGAGAAGTTACTAAGATTTTACAAGATCGTGCACGGTGGTGCTTTTTATTTTGCTAGGAAACTAGGGTCTAGGAAAGTTTGCATTCTCCCAACCAAGCACCCAGAAAAGAAAGCACTGCTTAATGAGGTAGGGGCCAGGAATAAACAGTGGGGGAGGGGAGGGCTGGCTCATTACCTTTAGAGAGGATGCTAGACCCAAGTACTCTGCTTGCTGCTTCTCTGGTGACTTGGCAGACCCCCTTCCTGCTCTCGAGTGGTCCAGGGACGAGGAGAGGACTCTGAGCAAGGGGGTGCAAAAGGAAAGGTTTGGAGAGTGGCAAGGCAGGCAGGCAGGCAAGAGCGGTGATTCTCCTTCTCCTCCCCCCCTCCCACATCCCAGCCAGTCCCCCTTACCCTCGGGGAAGGTAACTGAGTTTACCTGTCTCCTCAGCTGCAGCACCCCTTCCTCCTTTCAGCCTCCTCCACCTTCACCAACTTCTCCATTGAAGAAACACCACAGGCAGGGCCGGATACCGTGCTCCTGATCTTCCTCCGTGCCTCACGGCCCCAGCCCAGAGAGCATCCAGACAGTCGAGCAGACTACGGGGTGGGGTGGGGGGGTCTCGGCCGCCCAGCAGCCTCGGGGAAGGGGTGCAGGGAGGAAGTGCCGGCTCGGGTTGGAGTAGGGGGAGGGCAGTCCCGGTCCAGGGGTTCAGATCAGGGGGGCTCTGCCGCGCGCCGGGCCGGAGGCTTCCAGCTACCGAGAGACTCAGGAGGTCGGGAGACACCGAGGTCCCAAAGTCTTCCGGGGTCCGAAGTGCTAGCAGCGGGATGTCCGGACAGGGGGCTTTCGGGATGCACTTTGCACTGGGCCACCCCACCCCCTCCCTCCAGCACTTTGGGGTCACTGGGATGGGACCAAGCCTTCAGCAACCAATCAGCGGCCGCACTGGAGCCCGAGCTGCGAGCCGTAAACCAGGTCCGGGGTGGGTTGGGGCGGGGGGGGGGGGGCACGGACGACTTGGTTGGTTGGTTGCTTCCTTCTCTACTCCTTACACCAGCAGCCCCCACCCCCTGGGTGCCGTAAAGCTGCCAGCGGATTCGCGACAGTTAGAGGAGGCGGGCCGTCAGGGACTAGAACTTCTCTCGGATTGGCCACATTCATTTCCTCCTCGGCTTCCCCGCGGTGGTTTCCGAGGTTCTGTTTCCCGCCCCGCCCCCCAGCAAAGAGACTCGAAGTGGTTGCTAAGCGACACTGTACTAGGAATGGAGCTTCTGCGCGCGCGAGAAGGGCGGGGCTAGCGTGTATTTTCCGGGAAGTACGGTGGCCCGGAGGGGGCAGATGTGGGCGCGAATGGCGGTGCAAAGGCAGCGTGGCCTTAGGCAGTTCACTGACAGGTAAACCCAAGCGATTGCTGAGCTAGGCGCCGTGAGAGGCCTGTGGACCATAGATTGAAGGACTGGGCCGGGACTGGGACTTCGGTCTTGACGAAGCGAGGAGAAAGCTCTGTCCTGGTATGTCTCTGGGACCCGGTGAGCTTCTGAGGGGCGGGTGCCTCGCCCAGCCTGGAAGACAGCACTGCCTGGGGTCGCAATGCGGGTTCGAGGGCTTTTCTCAATAAAGCACACTGGATGAGAAATGAGCTTATTAAAGCATGTTTATTAAGCTTATTTATTCATTCAGCAAGTGTTTACTGTCCTGACATTTGTCTAGTCGTTGGAGAGACAACGTGAACAATGGAATTGCAGTCATTTGTGCTTTCATTTGATCAAGGAGACAGTATCAGGGATTATTTGAGGAAAATCAAGAAAATAATGGGATAGACTTTGAATAGTATGTGATGGGATCTCATTTATTTAAATTTTATTTACTTATTTATTTCAAAAGAGACAGAGAGAATGGTACGCCAGGGCCTTTAGCCACTGCAAACGTACTCCAGATGCATGTGCCACCTTGTGTATCTGCTTTACGTGGGTACTGGGGAATCGAACTGGGGTCCTTAGGCTTTGCAGGCAATCGCCTTAACCACCGGGCCATCTCTCCAGCCTGATGGGCTACTTTAGATAGTCAGGGGAGGTCTCTGAGAGAATGACATTTTGAGCAGCTTGAATAATTAAAAAGCTAGCCAAGCTAAGATTTAGGGGAAGACATTGACAGATAAAAGTAGTAAAAAGTGCAGAGCCCCTGGTTTTGGAATAAGCTTTGCTCCTTCGAGAAACTAAAGAAAGACCACCACAAGGGAGGAATGATTGGAAAGGATAAAGGTCTGTGGATAGGCTACAGATCATTCAGGCCATGGTGGAGGAATTGTAGCCTCTCATTTATGTTTTGAAAAGATCAACTGGTCATGGTGGTTCATGCCCAGCACTCGCAAAGATCGCTGAGTTCAAGATCAACCTGGAACTACAAAATGAGTTCCAAGTCAGCCTGGGCTAGCATGAGACCCTACCTTAACCCCCCTACCAGAAAAAAAAAAAAAAAAAAAAAAAAAAAAAGCCCACTGGCTGCTCAGAGAAGGGTGTAGTGGATAGCTGGGTTACTACTAATGTTGCAGTATCTTAAGATCTGGTTGCAGGTAGGAGTCAATGTTAAATTTACTTCTTGCTAGTTTTTCTACATGGCTTATTTATCCAAAAATACTTCTTTGGTGCCTATTGCTGGAGAGCCTTGTTTTTTTTTTTTAATTATTATTTTTACGGGATCAAACTGGGCACAGACCTGGGGAAGGCAGTGATGGAGGGCAAGCAAACTGGAAAATACTTGAAGTCAGTGCAGTTTGGTCAATACTGTGGTTTTGACAGGGAGCATTTGACTAAGCTGCCCAATCCTGGCTGGATTATGTAAAAGGCTTTCTGGGACTGGTGTTTTCCTAGTTGAAGGTTGAGGGTAGTAAGAGAAAATTGAATGTTATTTCATCAGAAAAAGGGGAGGATATGCTAGGGCAAGTATGGGATCTTCAAAGTGCACAGTGTCTCCACTGACCCCGGAGAAAGCTCAGAAATTAGTTTGTGGACACAGAAGTGAAGAAACTCCTGTAGTCAGATCTTGACAGAACTGCTAGGCCATGTTTGAGGGGTTTGGACTTTAAGAAAAGTAGAAATGTTTTCAGGTCATGGATGGAGGGTGGACCTAATACAATTACTTTGGAAGGAATCTGTTGCCACTATCTAGGGTAGAAGTGGTACACCACAGCAGTGGCAAGTTAAGAATAGAGAGAGAAGTTGGGTGAGGATGGGTTTCACGATACCCAAGTTTCTGGTTGGGATAAATAGAAGATAGATGCCATGCCATATACTGTGCTAGTAGAATAAAAGAAAGCAAGTGTGAGGGTCTCCAGGTGGCCTTTGCAGTATGCATGTAGATGCTTACATAGACTTACCATTAGTACCCAGTGGAAACAAAACCCCAGTTTATGAAACATGAGCTTTCCCAGGTTAGTGATAAATAGTCCTATACTCTCTGAAGATACTGGGCAGTGGCAGCAAGCCATGGCTCACCAAAGGAAGGAGCCAATACTTTGTAGTGTACTACATTTCCAACTTTTATTCGATTTTGTGCTTCCATATCCCATCCTGTCTACAAAAGCCCTATCCATGTCTCCTTTGCTTATAGAGCCATGGTGTTTCACTGTCAGTATGGTATTTAATAAATAACATAGGAGATCCAACACTGCATTATAAAATGGGGTTTGTGTTGGGTGAGCCTGTCCATCCTCAGACTAATATAAATGTTGTAGGCATGTTTAAGGTAGGCATGTAAATGCATTTTCAGCTAATGATGAGTTTATTAGAATGTAACCTCATGAGAAGACAAATCTGTCCAGAAAAGGGCTAGACCCCAAGTGTAAAGTTAAATGGAAGACATTGAAAGTCCATGGCATTGTTCTTAGGAAAGAGAATAAGGAGGGCTGAAATTGAAAAGGCCCAACATTTAAGAGGCCAGGGGAGAAAGGATTCAGCAAGGATGATGGTGGAAGGAGTCTGTAGAGAGGGAGGCACTGCAAGACGGATTGTCTTGCCAAGGATTAGTGTGCAGAAATATTTTTAATGGAAAAACCACACCATTGTTATCTATATGAGCATATTACATTTCCTTTAGGAAATAAGCCCCTGTGGCCAGTAGTTCTACTGATGAAACTATAAATGGAAAAAGCATATGAAATAGCAGTAGGAAGGGGGAGTGGAAAGGTTCATCTTAAAGTCTGAAGCCCATACATGATAGAGAAGGCACCTGATGACAATGGATTCATGATTAATAACTCATCTTTATTGAGCCCCAGAGGTTTCTTTCCCTACTTCCAAGCTAAGAGTTTTCAGAAAATACAAATTCATAAAGAATATTTTTACCAGCCATTTGCTTAGATTAGAAAATGTGTAAGTTTTGCTCTAGGAAGAGCCAGGTTGCAAGTCATGCGAGAAGTTTTTAATCATTTCCAACTACAAATTGAAACCAAATGCATCTAGAAACAAGAGTTACATAGCTGTATTCCAAAGAACATATGTCACTCTGCAAGCAGCTTCAGAAGAAAGTTCACGAAGAAAGCAGAAACAGTGGCATTTTGTGTAAAAGGTGATTCAAAGAAAGGAAAAAGAAAACCTAGAACACAAACCAGATATTTTCCAAAATTGTTAAATGATATGTTTTACATCCATGATGATGTTCATCAATCATGTTTTATAATTTTAAATCTTGATATTTCTTTCTTCTTATACCACATAACTCAATTATAATTACATAACAGTTATATCAAGGACTATTCAACTATTTAGTTGTAGTAACTTTTGTTCTTTCAACATTTTGTAAAAACAAAGAAACATACCGAGAAGTTTGTAAAACAGTACCTCACTTGTATTAAAGATACCACCTTTGGGCTGGGCCTTTAATCCCAGCACTCAGGAGGCAGAAGTAGGAGGATTATGAAGGCTACCCTGAGACTACTTTGTGAATTCCAGGTCAGCCTGAGTTAGAGCTAGAACTTACCTCAAAAAAACAAAACAAGCCAGGCATGGTGGCACATGCCTTTAATCCCAGCACTCAGGAGGCAGAGGTAGGAGGAGGGAGGCAGAGGTAGGAGGATCTCTGTGAGTTCGAGGCCACCCTGAGACTACCAAGTGAATTCCAGGTCAGCCGGGGCTACAGCAAGACCCTACCTTGAAAACTTAAAAAAAAAAAAAAAAAAAAGGTAAAGATACTACCTTTGTTTTCACTTGTTACTTTTTCTTTAAATGTATTTATGCTTGTAACATACTTACATTATGAATGTCTGGGTTTAGTGAATATATTCGGCCTCAAGTGATTATAATTAATTTCACACAAAGTTAGTGTGGTGGTTTGAATAGATGTCCCCCAATATATACAGATTTTTATTGTTTGTAGTTTGCATCTGCATCCACCTGGCTGGAGGCAGTGTCACTGGGTGGATCTTAAGGTGTGTTACAGATTTCAATCTAAAGATATGCAAAGTATGCCTAGGTGGAGTTCCTGAAGTGTGCTGTGTGGCTTTTGGCTTTAGGCTTGTACTTCAATCTCTCTGCTTGGACCTGTGAAGGCAGGCCAGCTTCTTCTGCCGTTTATGGAACTTCCCCTGGATCTGTAAGCTTCAATAAATATCCCTTCCTCCATAACTGTGTCTGGTCTGAAAGTTCATCTCAGCCAACCTGAAGCTGTCTGCTACAGAACTTGGTACCAGGAGTGGGGTGAGATGAACCTGACCATGTGGTTGTTGATGTTTTGGAACTTTTGTTTTGGAGGAATGGGCATGGAAATGGTGCTTGCAACTAAAGATGCCTTCTGGAGTGTTAAGCCATGTTTTATGGGCTATTCTGATCAGAGTTTGAGAATGCTAAGTGCAGACAGCCTGGCTTATGAGCTTTCTAAGGGGAAGGGAAGACTACAGAGGACTTTGTTGGAACTGGGCTACTGACATAAGGGCTGGCTGGGTTCTGCTGCTGAGGCCCGGAGAGTTTGATCAAGGTTACATTTGTTATGGACTGATGTACTTGGCTAGAGATATTGGACTGAGAGATTCAAGATATTAAGCTGGAAAACTTTAAGCAAGTTAAATTTACTGGCACAGAGACTGGCTTTAGATTACTAAAGCTGCTATTGTCAACACATTAGCAATCTTAAGAAAGATGTTCCAATTGCTTTACATTAAAACAATGAAACCTATGCCTGGGGAAAGACTATCATAGAAATGCAAACTCTTTTGGAAAGAGTTGACTGGAGAAGGAACCTGCTTTTCAAGGTTAGGATTTTTTGTCCCTGAATTAGGAATATGGCTGTGTCGTGTATACCTGGTATTGGATTCAGAAGCATGGAAGATGTGAGGAGTGGTCATGAACTGCATACGGTTCCAGGAGCAGCTGCTGTGATGCGGCATGAGGCAGGGCATGATGCCCTGATAGGCTGAAAGAGCCTTTGGAAGATGGGCCATGGTTTGCATGAAGACCTCAAGATGTTTTGGAAATACCAGGACTATGCAAGGGCTACCATAGAGTGCACTGTTGGCCTGAGATGGAAGTGTTCCCTGGCTACTCTGCCCAGCTAGAGGGGTGGAATTGGAAAATCTGGTGATTGTCAGTCTTTGGTTGTATTGGGCTTGAACTGCAGAAGTTTGATGTTTGTTTGATGGTGGTTGAGTTTGCGTTGGTTTAGTCTCTCCTTGCTGTGCATTATACCAGTTGAAAATGTTTACTCTATACCTTTATATGTTGGGAGAATTTAACTTGTTTGATCTTACAGGACTTACTATTTTAAATTGGTCAAGACTGTGGGGTCCTTTGAAATTGAACTGAGTACAATTTACAATGTGTGATGATTATAAATCTATTGGGGGCCAGGGGTGGGATGTGGTGGTTTGAATAGATGTCCCCCAATATATACAGATTTTTATTGTTTGTAGTTTGCATCTGCAACCACCTGGCTGGAGACAGTGTCATTGGGGTGGATCTTAAGGTGTGGTGGTGGATTTCAGATTTCAATCTAAAGATATGCAAAATGTGCCTAGCTGGAGTTTCTGAAGTGTGCTGTGTGGCTTTTGGCTTTAGGCTTGTACTTCTCTCTCTGCTTGGACCTGTGAAGGCAGGCCAGCTTCGTCTGCCATTCTGGATCTGTAAGCTTCAATAAATATCCCTTCCTCCATAACTGTGTCTGGTCTGACAGTTCATGTCAGCGAACCTGAAGCTGTCTGCTACAGGAATCTTATGTCTGCACTGCTCTTAGGGTTATGAAAGTTGACAATTGCAGGAGGCTTTAGGAATAAATCTATAGTGACTTTCAGATTTTCTTTTTCTGCAGTGTTTTACGACTTATGGATTAAAGGTAGCACTTTATTAGAACTGTTGAAAGAAATCTACAGGAGGCCATTTTATGTGTCAGGCTCAACAGACCATAGCAAATCAGAATGATCACTTACGCTAAATACCAGCAACCGAAATGAACTTTCAAATAGGCTATTTTTCTTAAAGTAATAATGGTAATAAAGCACGAGGAGTTCACAGCAAGGAATCAGTAGGGTCCCAGTAAGCTTGAGCCAGCAGAAGACTGTCCCCTATGTTTTAATGATGTAGGGAAAGTAACTATGACGTGGTCAATCCAGGTTTTGTACTCTCCTATTCTGTTCCTGCCTTTAAGACACAGCTCCACTACCTAGGTCATTAGAACACCTTTTGAAATCTTAGATGAGGACTAGAGGTGTGGCTCATTGGTAGAATGCTTATGTAGCATGTGTAAGGCCCTGGGCTCAATCCTGTGCACTACAAGAAATGGAAAGAAAAAATCAGATGTACCTTAATTCATCAATCACTAAAAGAAAACCTACTAGTTTCATAAAGTAAATGTGTTGAAATTTTGTCTTTGAAGAGCTCACATGTAAAAAAATAGTTAGCTTTAGAATGTTTACTAATAATAGAGGCAGACAGTTTTTAAACTTCACAAAAAAGAGAGGGAAATGAATATATATGTCTCCACACAGGTAGTACCCACACAGGTTTGTCAGCTTGCTAAATGCTTGCTACTTCAGGAGATACGGAGGGCTAAGAGCTCCTCTGGGAGGGGCCTGCACTTGACTGGGTAGTCTCCTTGCCAGCTATTCTGGATTTGTGGGTCTTTGTTTTTCACTTAAAATCATACATTTAAGTTAACAAATTTTCAAATTATTAAGAGATCAACCAAGGAACATTATGCGGCCAGAATTTCACAGGAAGTTTCTACTGGATAAACTCAACTTGCTTTATAGAATTGGAGCTATCAGTTCTGCTTTCTCTTACATTGACAATCTACATTGATTTCAGACTGGTTTAGATTACAGAGGTTAAGGGTGGCAACAGAGGTTCCTTTTGTTTCATTTTGCATTTTTTTGAGAATCAACCACTGAGCTACACCTTGGCTCTATAAATTTGTATACAATAAAAAATGAGTATAAATTAGCCAACTCATGGACATATCCAGTTAAACATTTTATACAAATATATGGTCACCTTTTTCTTTATATAAGCGTAATATGTATGCAAACATGAAGATTCTGACGAAAAAGATATTAAAAATATTCTCTAGTTTAAAAACTAATGTGGGGCTGGAGAGATGGCTTAGCGGTTAAGCGCTTGCCTGTGAAGCCTAAGGACCCCAGTTCAAGGCTCAATTCCCCAGTACCCACATTAGCCAGATGCACTAGGGGGCGCAAGCATCTGGAGTTCGTTTTCAGTGGCTGGAGGCCCTGACACGCCCATTCTCTCTCTCTCCATCTCTCTCTCTCTCCTTCTCTCTCTGTTGCTCTCAAATAAATAAACAAAAATAAACAAAAAAGTTGTTAAAGAAAAAAACTAATGTGGAATGTGTTTCAACTACATCTCTACATGAATGTAAATGCCTGATTTAATTCCACAAATTTATCATGACAAAAGAATGGATGACTTAATTATTTTAAGAGATACTGGTATTAACTAACACATTGGGTGAGTAATAATTAAGACACTTTGTATTCACAATATCAGTGTGAGTCAAAATTTCCAACATTGATTATCTACTATGTTAAAGTTTTTGTTTTTTTCAATATAAGAAAATAGCTGCATACATGGAACTATCTTTTCTTGTGTGTGTTGTGGGGGTGGGGTGCATGTGCATGTGCATGTAGGTCAGAGGGTTGGGTGTTTTCCTGGATCACTCTCTATTTTACCGAGGCAGGGTCTCTTCTTACTTGAACCCAAAGCTTTCTGATTCCGATAGTCTAGCAAGCCAGTTTGTTCTGGAGATCTTTGTTTCTGCCTCCCATTCACTGGGCTTAGACAGGCCTCTGTATCCACCTGACATTTATGTGAGCTCTTGGCACCTGAACTGTCTTCAGTTGTCATGCTTGCACAGCATGCACATTACCGACTGAGCATTTTCCCAACTTGTTGCAGTCAGGTTCACATTGCTGGTAGAAATCATCCAACCAAGAGCAGCTTGTGGGGAAAAAGAGGTTTATTTTGACTTACAGACGTGAGGGGAAGTTCCACAATGGCAGGAGAAAATGATGGCATGAGCACAGGGGTGGACAGTTAGGTGCCACCTAACTAAGCCTGAGTTTCAGTTTCCCAGAGAGGCAGGCAAGACTTCCAGAAAAACCACAAACAAAGGGCTATTAATCAACAGTGACCCTGACACGTGGCCTGGGAAGATAGCTGTCCTGGGGCCTGAGTCAGCTCCCAGAGACATGCCCAAACATGTCCCTTTTGTGCCTTTCACCCCAACTGATCAAAGACGTACAACTGTAACTGCTGTTTGCCTAGCCAATCACTTTAAAGATTACCTAACCCATATGGAATTCCCCCAGTTGTGCTTAAAACGGGCCTGCATGCTCCTCTCGGGGTTGCCATTTTGCATGAATGGTCGACTCTTGCATGATGGCTGATTCTGCAGAATAAATGCTCTTTGATTTTACATACTAGTTGAGTCTGGGGTCTTTCTTCAGTGATTTTCAGACCCTTACGTTTGGGGGCTCATCCGGGATAGCTGAGCGCCCCCCCCCCCTCCATGACTCAATAGTGGAGCATTTCTAGGGGAACAGTTGGTTTTCAATTGGTTGGTGAGTTTGGGCGCCCCTCTGTATCATGTGTCTTTGTTCTGTTCTGTTTCTTGTTTTTCAGGTAAATCTGGTATCTGGACACAATCTGGAGGCCCACGAAGGTCGGGCGGACGCGCCAATTAATGCCTTTGGGCCAGGGGGTTCTGAGGACACTCTAGACCCTGATTTGTTGGAGCCTGAGAGCTCCAGTATGACTCTGGTTTTGATAAATACTGACAGATCGTGTCTGTCTGGCAGAGACCATTCATGGGATAGGTTGAAGTCAGCGTCATTTTGGCTTCTTTTTCACTTCCTGGGAAATTTATGTGTCCGTGTGTTTGCGTTTTGTTTGTCCTTTTTTACTTTCTTGTGAGACATCATGGGACAGGCGGTGAGTTCCACCCCACTGGACCTAGTCCAGTCACACTTCAAGGATTTCTGAGGCCTGGCAGACAATCTGGTTTTAACAGTACGGTCGGGAAAACTAACCATCTTTTGCAGGAATAAATGGCTGACTTTCAATGTGGGATGGCCAGAGGAAGGCACCTTCTACCTCCCCACCATTTACAAAGTTAAAGGTATTGTGTATGGGATTCCTGGAAATCCTAACCAGGTCCCATATATCACAGTCTGGCAATATCTAGTGGAAAGGCCCCCTACTTGGCTGAGCCTCTTTTTACCACCAACCCCAGCATCTTGTCAGTCAAGGAGTCAGGACCACCAAAGGACCACAAGCTTGTGGTCCTGCCCCCTTCTATCTCTGAGGAGGACCTCTATCCACCTCCCTAAGTCCCTGCCCCTGCGCCAGAACCCGAACTGCAAGTGGTAGCTGCCGTTCCGGGCCCAGGGGAAGAAGGAGGAAACATGATGAGTCCTCCCCATACACAGGCCTGAACTGTGAAGCAGGCAGACTCCACAACAATTGCACTACCTCTACAGGCAGCTGCCCCCCTCACCCCCCCCAGGATCAGGATGGCCAATAGTTTGTGACTCATATCCCTTTTTCTACCAGTGACTTATATAATTGGAAGATGGAGAATGCAAAGTTTTCTGACAGGCCCTTAGCCCTCCTAGACTTGTTAGATTCCATAATGATAATTCATCAGCCCACTTCGGATGATTGTCAGCAGCTCTTACAGGTTCTTGTTACTACAGAGGAAAGGGAGCTAATTCTGGTCATGCCCTGTAAGTTGGTTCCTGGACCTAACAGTCAGCCCACAGTTTTGCAGCCTGACATGGATACAGACTTTCCCTTAACCTGTCTGGATTGGGATACCAACAGCCGTGCAAGTAAGGAGAGACTAAGAGCCTAGCGACAGATTCTGATGTGGGGGGGGGGTTCTCCAAGAGGCTCTGAGGAAGCCCACAAATTTATCTAAGGTTGGACAGGTTATACAAAGTGAGGAGGAAAGCCCAGGGGCCTTTTTAGAGAGACTACTAGAAGCAAGAGAAAACCAGTTTGCTGTAAACATGGCTTTTGTCAATCAGGCAGCGCCAAACATTCACAGAATGGTCGGTTTAGTGGGTAAGCAGTTGTCAGAATTTGTGGCAATAGCAGAAAAAGTTTATAATAATAGAGAGACTCCAGAAGATAAACAGACTAGACAATTAGCCAAGATACTACTGGCTGCCACAGGAAAATCTGACCCAAGGGAATTAAAAACCATGGCTTATGGGAGAGACAGCACAAACCAGACCCACAATTGAGAGGGGAAGGACAGTAACAAACCCATTTACAAAAGGACCAATGTGCTATTGCAAAGAGATGAGACATTTGAAAAATGAATGCCTAACAAGACAAAGGGACTAAAATCCTAAAATCCTGGAAATAGGAGAACTCAGTGACTCAGAGCGTCAGGGCTCACATCCCCTCCATGAGCCTTGGTTAACCTTGAAGGTGGAGGGGAAACCAGTGGACTTCTGGCTGATATTGGGGTCAGCATTCTATCCTGAAACAACCCATGGGACCCCTGTCCACTAAAAGGACATGGGTCCAGGGAGCCACTGGGACAAACCAATATTCATGGACTACCTGAAGAGAAGTGGACTAGGAATGGGACAGGTAACCCATTCGTTCATGGTCATCCCTGGGTGCCCATATCCACTCCTGGGGTGAGGCCTCTTGACTAAAATGGGGGCACAAATCCATTTCAGCCCCAAGGGAGTACAGGTTCTCAATTAGAATGGTCCTTTATATGTGTTGACTGTGTCCCTGGAGGAAGAATATAAACTCTATACCTCACCCTTCCAAGCTACCCTTGAAAGCCCATATCTCAGGGAACTATAGGAAAGGATTCCAGGTGTATGGGCAGAAAGAAATCAGACCAGGCTGGCCAAGCATTGAGTCCCAATTGTGGTCCAACTGAGGGGTAATGCTGGCCGAGTTCGAGTCTGCCAATACTCTATGCCCCAAGAGGCCAAACTTGATATAATTCCTCTCATAAACCAACTTTGGTAACAAGGAATATTAGCCCCTTGTCAGTCCACCTGGAATACTCCCCTCCTGCCTGTAAAGAAACCCCACTCCAGTGACTACCGGCCTGTGCAGGATCTGAGGGAAATTAACAAACGGGAAGGGGACATCTACCCCACAGTGCCGAACCCATATACTCTGCTGAGCACTATGCCACCTAAACACAATGTGTACACAGTGCTGGACCTTAAAGATGTGTTCTTGAGCCTGCCATGGGCCTCGAACAGCCAGCCTCTGTTTTGCCTTTGAATGGAATGATCCAGAGCATGGTTTCAACAGGCAATTAACATGGACTAGATTGCCACAAGGATTCAATAACACCCACCATTTTTGATGAAGCACTCCATGAGGATTTGGGTGAGTACCATCAGGCCCATCCCCAAATAACCCTCTTGCAGTATGTAGATGACCTTCTTATAGCAGCCTCAGATGAAGAAGCCTGCTGCTCAGCCACAGAGGCCTTGCTGAGAGAATTGGACCGCATGGGATACCGAGTTTCAGCCAGAAAGGCACAGCTTTGCCAGAGGGAAGTAACATACCTTGGGTACATACTTAAGGGGGGGGGTCAACGCCTGTTGTCTCAAGCCTGCAAAGAGACAATCCTCAATATCCCCCACCCCAAAACTCGGTGACATGTATGTTAGATCTTGGAGTTGGCGGGGTTTTGTAGACTTTGGATATTCAGATTTACAGAAATTGCCAAGCCTGTCTATGAGGCCACAAGGGGACAAGAAAGCTCCCTAGAATGGACTGCAGAAATGGAGAAGGCCTTCCTCCGATTGAAAGAGACCCTCCTTGAAACCCCAGCATTGGCTTTGCCAGATATCCACAAACCTTTCCATCTTTCCACTGATGAAAACAGAGGCATAGCCAAAGGGGTATTGACTCAAACTCTTGGCCCTTGGAAGAGGCCAGTTGCTTTCCTTCAAAGAAATTAGACCCAGTGGCAACGGAATGGCCCCCATGCCTCTGAATAATAGCAGCCACTGCCTTATTGGTCAAAGACTCAGACAAACTAACATTGGGCCAAACCCTGAGAGTGACTACTCCTCACGTTATTGAAGGAGTGCTAAAGCAGCCCCCTGAGAGGTGGCTGACCAATGCCAGACTGACTCATAATCAAGCTTTTCTTCTTAACCCCCTATGGGTCCAATTTGCCACCAGCTAGACCATCAATCCTGCGACACTGTTACCTGAACCGGACCTGGACAGTCCCATACACAACTACTTGGCGATCTTGAGCAGTTTACAAGGGACCCGACCAGATCTCAAGGTCAGCTTCCTCAAGGATGGTATCCAGTATGTAGGGCCTGCAGTGACAACTGAAGAGACAACTTTATAGTCAGAAGCCCTCCCTCCAGGTACATCTGCCCAGAAAGCTGAATTGATAGCTCTGACCAAGGCCCTACAACTAGGCCAAGGAAAGAGACTTAATATCTATGCTGCTTTTTCTTTTAAATATTTTATTTGTTTATTTGACAGAGAAAGAGGAACACACAGAGAGAGAATGGGTGCGGTGTGCCAGGGCTTCCAGCCACTGCAAAAGAACTCCAGACATGTGCGCCCCCTTGTGCATCTGGCTTACGTGGGTCCTGGGAAATCAAACCTGGATCCTTTGACTTTTCAGGCAAACGCCTTAACCACTAAGCCATCCCTCCAGCCCCCAGAGACTTAATATCTATACTGATAGCCATCATGCCTTTGCAATGGTACATATTCATGAGGCAATTTATAAAGAAAGGGGACTATTGACAGCAGAAGGAAAAACCATTAAAAATAAATAGGAGATTTTGGACCTCCTGCAAGCTATATGGCTCCCCAAAGAAATAGCAATCATGCATTGCCCTGGTCACCAGAAAGGGAGGATCCCACTTCTAAAAGGAACAACAGCTGATAAGACTGCATGAGAGGCAGCCCTTCAAGTTGCTACCACCCTGGTGGCAAAACTACCTCTGATGGTGGTGCCAACCTTACCGGAGACACCAAGTTATACTGACTCAGAACTACGGAGGATCCATACCTGCACAGCAGCCTATAAGGAACAAGGGTGGTACAAAACCCCTCACAGAAGGATCATCCTCCCATCAGACTTTGCTAGCCAACTCAGGCAAATACATGAAAGCATATACTTGGGTCAACAGAAGATTGAAGACTTAGGCGAGCTCATCTTAAAGTTTTTGATTGAAGGAAAAAGCAGCAGAAGCAATAGCCCGGTGCCATTACATGCTGCCTGGTGAATGTGAAAAGTGGAGTTTCCCTGTCGGGAGTTAGATAAAGAGGGACCCGACCTGGGGTGAACTGGGAAATTGACTTTACAGAGATAAAGCCTGGTTTATATGGATACAAGTATTTACTGGTACTTATAGACACCTTTTCAGGATGGACTGAGGCTTTTCCAACCAAGAACGAGACTGCCACAACTGTGGCCAAGAAGCTGTTAGATGACATCATTCCAAGGTATGATTTACCTGTTGTGTTGGGGTCAGACAGCAGATCAGCCTTCATCTCACAGGTAACCCAGGCCATAGTTAAAACTGTGGGGACAGATTGGAAACTTAATTGTGTGTATCGTCTCCAGAGTTCAGGACAGGTAGAAGGAATAAATCAGACCCTAAAGGAGACCCTAACTAAATTAACTCTTGAAACTGGTGGTGACTTGGTGTCTCTCCTTCCCTTTACCCTTTTCAGAGTTTGAAACTCCCCATATGCCATGGGGCTGATCTCTTTTGAAGTCATGTATGCAAGACCCCCACCCTTGTTGCCTAATATAAAAGCAGAAATGTTAACTGAATTTGGCGATGAGAGATTTCTCTCCTCCTTACAAGCTTTATTTCAGGTGCAAGAACACCTTTGGCCCCAACTGCAGGCCATCTATGATAAGGTACCTCCCACTACACCTCATGGGTTCTGACCAGGAGATCTAGTATT
Organism: Dipus sagitta; assembly: GCA_036346955.1. NCBI lineage: Eukaryota > Metazoa > Chordata > Mammalia > Rodentia > Dipodidae > Dipus > Dipus sagitta. The sequence goes on along the minus strand of CM070772.1, from coordinate 132,777,848 downwards.
CATCAAAAGACACCAGAAGGAGACTCTTGAACCCAGTTGGAAAGGACCCTACACTGTGATTCTGACCACACCAACTGCCATCAAGGTGGATGGTGTTTCAGCCTGGATACACCGTTCACACATGAAGCCTGTTGACCCACACAGGGATCCAGAAAACTAAGCATCTGAAGAAAAGCCAGGACTGTGGCAAGCCATGGCACACCAACAGGATCCACTCAAACTAAGAATCCATAAGCTATAGACTTAACAATGATGCTAGGGATGTTTATGGTTATACTTCTTACTGTACTCACATGCTGCTCAGAACTTTGGGTATCCCCTTTAGACCACGCCCTCTGGTCTCACAATCCACATAGGCCCTATAACCTCACTTGGATAATTTCCGACCCTACCACTGGAACTCTTATCAATTCCACTTCCCATTTGGCCCCTCTGTATACATGGTGGCTGGAACTTATTGTAGACCTCTGTGATCTTTTTGAAGGGGAATGGGGACCCAGTGACCATCAGCCCTTTCCCACTTTTGGATGTACCTACCCTGCTAGTAGACAACGAAATAGAGCCTTAACTATCTACATTTGCCCTGGAAGTGACCTGACAAAGGCCCCAAAATCCAGATGTGGGGGTCTCACACAGTACTACTGCACTAGCTGGGGATGCGAAACAACCTGCACTTTTATTTGGGCATTGCCTAGCAAAGGAAAAGATTTAATTACACTGAAAAGGGCCAACTGGGGAAGGGACACAGGAGAACACTGCATAAATGAGGCTTGTAAGAAAAAGCAGTGCAACCCCCTAGCTATCAGGTTTGCAGAGACAGGACAAAAACATCGAAATTGGAACTCTGGGAAAACCTGAGGCTCAGACTGTACGTGACAGGATCAGACCCTGGAACCTTGTTCATTATTAGACTAGCAGTGAACCCCTTAAACCCACCTCAATCCTTAGGGCCTAACCAAGTGTTGGCTCTGCCTCTGAGAACAACACCCTCCCTAACCACCCAGCCTTCTAGATTACTAACCTTATCAGATCCTTCACCTTCTATCAGAGCCATCCCAGATTCTTGAGTTGCCATTCTCAGATATTGGCCCCATGCAGGTTTTAAAAGCAAGTTCTCAACTCCTCCAGAGCCGAACTTACTAAGGCTTGTTGGCTATGCCTGAATGCCCAACCTCCTTACTATAAAGGCTTAGCAATACCAGAAAATTACTCTGAAGCTACTGAGGCCACTGCCTGCAGTTAATAGCAGTCAGAAAAGAGAAAGCTTACCCTCTAATCAGTCACTGGAAATGGACTTTGTGTTGGAAATCAGGTTACCCAAACCTATTCTCATCTGTGTAACAGACTCAAAACCCTATGAGCACTGGGTACTTGATTCCCCCAGGTGGTAGATAGTGGGCCTGTACTATAGGATTAACCCCCTGTGTTCACACCCAAGTCTTAAACCAGGCTGATGACTTTTGTGTCCTATACAATTGATCCCTCAGATAGTCTACTTTCCTGACCAAGATCTTCCCTTAAAACTAAAGCCAGTAGGATGAGAAAAGTGAGAAATCGCCACTGCTGTTTTATTCTCTCCTACGCCTCGGCTTGACTGGGGCAATAGGCACCAGCACCTCTGCTTTAGTACTCCAAGACAAAAGCTATAAATACCTTAGGTCAGCCATTGATACAGATTTAGAGCAAATGGAAAAACTATCTCATATTTACAAGACTCCCTTTCCTCCTTAGCTGAAGTAGTTCTACAAAACAGACAAGGAGTATACCTATTATTTCTCCAACAAGGTGGTCTCTATTGCCTTAAAAGAAGAATGTTATTTCTATGTTAATCATTCTGGTGTTATAAAAGAGTCTATGGCCGTACTTAGAAAGAGATTACATGAAAGGAAATTAGAAAGGGAACAATGCCAAGGATGGTACAAGTCTCTGTTTAATTGGCTCCCCTGGTTAGCAACACTGGTCTCGGCTTTAACAGGACCCCTCATCCTCCTGTTGCTGGCCTTCACTTGTGGGCCCTGCATTATTAATGCCTTGATCAAATTTATTAAGGATCACTCAGCCACAGTACAAATAATGGTTTTGAGACAACAGTACCAATCTTTAGATACATCTCAAGATGACGCCTTACTCAATGGAGGAATGAAGGAACCAAACTGACACCATGACAGGCTTCAGTAAGGTGCCACCTTGATTAGGCCTGAGTTTCAGTTTCCGAGAGAGGCAGACAAGACTTCCAGAAAAAAACACAAACAAAGGGCTATTAATCAACAGTGACCCTGACATGTGGCCTGGGATGATAGCCGCCCAGGGGCCTGAGTCAGCTCCCAGAGATGTGCCCAAACATGTCCCTTTTGCACCCTTCGCCCCAACCAATCAAAGACATGCAACAGTAACTGTTGCTTGCCTAGCCAATCACTTTAAAGATTACCTAACCCACCTGGAATTCCCCTAGTTGTGCTTAAAAGGGGCCTCATGCTCCTCTCGGGGTTGCCATTTTGTATGAATGGTCGACCCCTGCATACTGGCTGATTCTGCAGAACAAACGCTCTTTGCTTTTACATACTATTTGTGTCTGGGGTCTTTCTTCAGCGATGTTTGGACCCTTACAAGTATAGAGTAGATTGTTGGGGTTTCATTTCATTTTGTGGCTTTTTAAAACAAAAGGTCAGTTTTGATTGCTTTTATAGTTCACAGTTCTCAGAAGAGACCTCATTTTGGAAATCACATAGTCGAGCAATATTTTGAGTAACCAAATGTTCTCTAGTGGAATGTCTCAATGCAACAGTAACAAATGAGCATCTGTAGCCTTTGTTATGTTACCATTATATCCTGGGACCAGAATAAGATGGCTTTCCTATTCCTTCACTCTGCTTAATTGTTTACAATCTTAATATTCCCATCATTTATAAATTCTGTTTTGGATGATAGTTCTAACCACTACCTCTTTATTACTGCCTGGACCCAGTTTAAACCATTACATATTCTTTAATTTTGCTGTTAAGTCATGACCTTACTGGAGGCCATAAGTCTACAAAGCAGCCAAGTGAGGTACATTGCTTTTCTTCCTATACATTACTGTTAGAAAAAGAAGGCAGTCTTTTGTAAGATATTGCAAGATTTTGTATCCTCCCCAAATAAACTAAGTTGACATGTGACTCTCTTTAGAAGGTTAAATTCACTCAAATTCCTTCTGAGCAAAAGTGGGACCATTTTTTTCATGGTCCTAAGAAGCTTCAGGAAAATCCCTGCTGTCCTTTGCTTCACTGGCTGTTTCTGGAGAACCAGAAACATTGGAGTTAACCATGTGTGGTAGTTTGATTCAGGTGTCCCCCATAAACTTAGGTGTCCTGAATGCTAGGTACCCAGCTGATGGAGATTTAGGAATTAACACTTCCAGGAGGGTGTGTATTGTTGGGGGCAGACTTATGGGTGTTATAGCCAGTTTCCCTTTGCCAGTGTGTGGCACACTGTCCTGTTGCTGTTGTCCACCTTATGTTGGCCACAGGTGATATCCACCCTCTGTTCATGCCATCGTTTTCCCCTGCCATTGTGGAGCTTCCCCTCGAACCTGTAAGCCAAAATAAAACTCTTTTTCCCACGAGGTGTTCTTGGACTGTAACGGAAAAGAGTGGGGTTGCAACTAGACACCTGACTGTGTGGATTTAGCCTTTTGGAGCTGATTTTCAAGAGGAATGTGAAAGGTCTTGAAACCTTGGCCTAAGAGTTTCCTTGCAGTGCTGTAATTACAGCTTGATGGACTATTCTGGCCAGAGTTGAAAGACTTGAAGGCAGTAATAACTATGGACTGTGAGGTTTGGCTTTGAGAGTGAGAAAGAGCTTTGCTTGGACTGGGCTAGCAGTTTGTGTGAGAAGCTTGCTGTTACTCCTGTGTCCTGAAAAGTTGTGCAGGGTTGCTTTGCATAGAAATGAACTGGTGTGAGCAGACAGATATGGCACAGAAAGAAATCTTTAGGCCGAAACTCCTGCCCATTCTGCTGTATTTGTTGGATTACAACCTTTGAGATTGGGCCAGCTGACCTGCACTGGGGCAACAGGAAGAATGTAGACTCTTGAAGGGGCCTGAGTGCTCAAGGAGTGTCCTGTTCTTCAAAGTCTACTTTATTCCCTCCTGGGTTAACAAATTGCACCGTACCTGGTATTGTAGGGTATAAGAAATGCAGGAAAGAGAGGGTCATTGAGTTTGCAACACGGTCTTGTGTTTTGGAAATGGCCATGGGCAGTGTGAAGCAGGTTTGCTGGTTGCCTGCATGGAGATCCCATGAGGACATGAGGATGAACCGTGGATTGCAGTGGAGACCCAGTGGAGATGCCAGGACCACACGATGGTTGCTAAGGAAAGCTGCTGGCTCCAGATCAAGTTTTCCAGGACTGTGAGTAGCCTAGCTGGAGGGGTGGAATTGGAATGCCAGAGACTTGTTGCTGGTTAGAATTATTGGACTTGGAGATTTATCACTAACTAGAGTTGGTGGACTTGAAGCTACAGAGTTTGATGTTTTCCCTGGTTGTTTTAAATCTTTGGTTGAATATTTCTTTGCTATGCCCAGTGCCATCTTTTGCAGTCTGAATGTTTAGTCTGTGCCATTATGGGTTTTTGGGGTATTTTTTTGGTATTATGGCTCAGTTATAAGACCTTGGATTATGGGGATATCTGAACATCATTAGAGTTGATAAAAACTATGGGAACTTTTAAAGTTGGATGAATGCATTTCATTTTAAATCACCTATGGTTATCAGTTTATGGGGGCCAGGGGTGGAATGTGGTGGTTTGATAAAGGTGCCCCCCATAAGCTTAGGTGTCCTGAATGCTCGGCTCCCAGCTGATGGAGATTTGGGAATTATCACCTGCTGGAGGGAGCGTATTGTTGGGGGCAGGTTTATGGGTGTTATAGCCAGTTTCCCTTTGCCAGTGTTTGGCACACTCTCCTGTTGCTGTTGTCCACTTTATGTTGGCCATGGGGTGATGTCCACCCTCTGCTCATGCCATCGTTTCCCCCTGCCATTGTGGAGCTTCCCCTTGAGCCTGTAAGCCAAAATAAATCTCTTTTTCCCACAAGTTGTTCTTAGGTGATTTCTACCAGCAATGCGAGCCTGATTGCAACACCAAGTATATTTGATTCCTGTGGAGTTAATTTTTCAGGCACAAGCCAGTTCATTCTCTTTATTTGCCATGTCAGCACCCATTCTGAGGGGAGTATTTGTTTCTATAATAGGATTTGGAAAGGGATGATGAACTTTCTGTGATATATCACCTTAGTCTTTTTTTTTTTTTTTTCTGGACTTCTCACAGATTTCTCAACTTTCTATCTATGTATACAGCCAAGTGCTTTGCAGATTTCTTAACCTGCTTGGTGTTCTCATTAGTGAAATTAGAGTTCTTTCTAGGAAGATCAGTGTCATTACAGAAGTTCCATTTTATTTTCTTTTATTTATTTAATGTTGAGGGCTTCAGATGTCGTATCTCTTAAATACTGGAGCCTCACTCATGTTATCATGGTGCCTTAGCTCAGCCATGGCAGTGAACTGCACTGGCCAACCTAGAGTGTCCTCCTGCCCTGGTGTCACAGGAAACCTTTTCCCTCGGTTGACAAACACATGTCTTCTGTCCCATAGGGTACAAAGGACAGACTAAATGATTACACCAAAACCAGTTTAGTGAACCAGTTAGTTTATTGGGCTTACTTACTGGAGCAATAAATGACTCAAACATAGCTGCACCACCCAGAAGTCTCTTCCCATCCCAGATGAGGACCTCTCATAGCTGCTTTGACTCAAAGGCAGCTAAGCCCACCTCAGCACAGGTAAGGAGTGACTGGAAGCAGCTGCATCTCCAGGAGCTCACTGCACCTCTTACCGCTGGCCCCACTGCAGTCTCTCCCTTCCCCCGGTACTTGTTTTCCCTTTATGTAGCCTTAGGGCAGGGTCTTGCAACTCTTCCCCAGACTTGTTGACTTACTGAGTCTCTGCCACTTCCTGAGCCCCGCCCGCCCAGGAAGAATGTTTCAGTTTCTAGCCAACATAACCTTGGGGAGTTCTGTGACCTTTAAAATTCTGGTCTAGACTTCCTGAATGGGCAGAGCCTCATCTCTTCTATTTCTAGGAATCTGCTACCCAACACCTGGGCTGGGCTCCACTAAGCCATTCAAACCTGCAGAGTATTTCTTAACAATTTAATAGCAACTGGGTTTTAACAGACTTTATTTCCTATTTACTTAGGTAATATTAGATTCACAAAAATGGAAACACTGATCTCACAATGTGAAGTTAATTCAGGATAAGTATTTATGAGGCTTAATTCATAAAACCCTGATGCAATCCATACTGAATTTATTGCTTGAGTAGGAAAAAAAACTGTCACCAAAGGAGTGCCCAAGCCCTGCACAGCAGCTGTGATTAGGCTCATTTTAGAGTCCAGGGTCCCAGGGGTTTTCCTAGGCTCTAGTGGTCTCAGTGTATGACAGACAGTCAAGGACTACTTCCTTGGAGACCATGCCTGGCTCTTAAAGCACTTGGTGGTAGATAGAATAGCAATTTGTATTCTGCATAACAGTGGAACTGGCTGGAAACCTAGGTGTCATAAGTACAGCCCCCATAAATATAGATGCAGCCCAATGGTATCCCATTATCCACCTGTAGCCTTACTTGGTTTAGCTGTTCCTGCAAGGAAGAGAGGATGGGGATGAGTAGAGAAATCTTACTTCAGACATTGGTCTCATATCCCAACAAATACAATGCTGATTTAAAATGAAAGAGCTCAGAGCTGGGCGTGGTGGTACACGCCTTTATTCCCAGCACTCAGGAAGCAGAGGTAGGAGGATCTGGGCTTCTGAGTTCCAGGTCAGCCTGGATTAGAGTGAGACCTTGGCTCAGAAGAAAAAAGCCTCAGCCAGGCGTGGTGGCACACGCCTTTAATCCCAGCACTTGGGAGGCAGAAGTAGGAGGATCGCCTTGAGTTCAAGGCCACCCTGAGACTACAGAGTAAATTGCAGGTGAGCCTGGGCCAGAGTGAGACCCTACCTCGAAAATCCAAAAAAAGAAAGAAAGAAAGAAAAAGAAAAAGAAAAAAGCCTCAAAGAGCGTATACATAGTGAAGAGGAATGAGTGAAAACCTGTCCATGAAAAATTTCTTTCTAAAGGACCATTGAAGACATGGAATCGTATTTTAATCACCATGGGTAAAGCCTTTAATTTTTTTTATATCAACACACAAGGCTTCCCTTTTTAAAAAAAAAATGCTTAGCATTGGAACAGTGTGGTATATAAACTTAGGGAATGAAACTTTCTCATCAGTAAGATCAAGTAGATTGGTCAGAAATTCTCAAAGTACCATTTCCTGACCTAATTCTTGTGCTTATTACAGATCCTGAAAAATCAGAATCTGGGGTGGCCATGGCATCTGTGTTCTAACAAGCCTTCCAGGGAATTCTGATGCTAGAACCTAAAATCATTCATCTCTAGTTCATACCCACGGTTCTTCTGACACAAAAACTGATTTTTTTGTTGTTGTTAGTCAGGCTAGGGATGGAGCCAAGGACCTCACATGTGCTAGACAAATGTTCTACCACTTAACTATCCTCCAGCTCAAAACTGTCATTCTAATGCTCAGTCTAAATCTGGGATAGATTAGAAAAGGCCTTTGGAATGGCCCAGTACTAGAGCTATCTGGGAGAGATTCCATGTAAGTAGGTATTCTCTTGAACAAGTTCATATGAAAAGTTACAATCCCCCTACTATTCCAGGCTTCTAAGAATAAAACTATTTCACTACTCATCTAAAACCAGTGCAGGCTTTTCCTGGTCCATCTAGCAGCTTTGCATCTCTTGATGTCTGCCTCTGGCCAGCTGCAAGTAAAATGAAACAAACCCCGGCAAGTTGTTATATAACCTCTTAATATTTTTTTTTGTTGTTGTTGTTGCACTGTTTCCCATCTTTGAGATCACAGCCTGCATTTATATGTGTGGTATGTGTGTATATATGGGTATGCCAGTACCTCTTGCCACTGCAGAGTAACACCAGAACCATGTATCACTTTTTACATCCGGCTTCTGTGGATGGCTTAGGGAATGAACCTAGACATACAAGCTTTGCAAGCAAGTAGCTTTAACTGCTGAGTCATTAGCTCGCCCCATTTATTCATTTTTTGTAACTTTGTACTATATATAAATAAGGAAATGCAAAGAAAAGAATATGCAGGTCACTCCAAGTACATTATTAGAGGAAAACTTGGGTTTAATTTAAATCTGCCATTTTAACAAGAAAACAGTTTTCTATATGAAGTCTTTGTTCTATAACTAGGTTGCTAGCCTTTTCCTTAATGTTAGAAAGTAATAATAACTTCCTGGCCATCATCAGAATCCCAGAATAAGGGTTTAATGTAATAGGAAGACAACTTAAAAACACTTTGACAGAGCTTAAGACTTCTCAGTGTCTCTAAATAAATTCTCAGGCTTTATCCCAGGACAGTTTCAAGGGGAAGTACATCATAGCCAGGAATGCATGGCAGGAGCAACAAACTGTCATCGCAGTCACATGATCACATCAGCAGAGAGGAAGTAGAGAGCTAAGCCAGACTGGGCCATAAAATCTCTACACTTGGCTGGCAGTGACATTCTTCCTCCAATCACGGTCCATCTCCTAAAGGTCTGTAACCTTCCCAAAGAGCACCACCAACTGGGGACTAAGTGTTCAAACATATTAGCCAGTAGGGGACGTTTTATATTCAAACCACCACACATTTAAACATATATTCAGCAACCATTCTGATTTGGTTTTTCTGTGGTTTTAAAAGGTGGATCCTAGTGTGTGAGGTGATGGCTTGGTGGGTAACAGTGCTTGTTGGAGGAGCATGATGGCCTGAGCTCAATCTCATTACCTGCCTAAAAAGCCAGGCACAGGCACACACAGCAGAGTGGGGAAATCACTGTAACTTGCTGGTCAGTCTAATGGGAAAAACTGCATGAGATACCTATTGCGGTGAAATAAGACAAAAGAGCAACAAAGGAAGACACCCAGCATCCTCCTCTGGCCTGTGCATAGAGACATACATATGTATATATAATACACACATATCAACAAAAAAATCAAGATTCTATTGCCAAGCTGGGCATGGTAATATAAGCCTATAATTCTAGAACTTGTGCTTAAACAGTGAATTTGAGGACAGCCTAAGCTATAAAAGAGACTATCTCAAAACAAAATCTGTTTTCAGTAACATTCGAAGGATATTAATGAAATCATATGTTTATTAATGCAAGAAGTTAAATAAAAAACTGCCCCCCCCCATTTTTGTTTGCTTCTTTTAATGGTTCTGGAGCTTCAGGCTGTGACCTTGAGCATGCTAGGCAAGCATTCTACCACTGAGCTATATCTCGATCACTCCCACACATACTTTTAAGTCAGGGTCTCCTAGGTTTCTCAGGCAGACCTTGAACTTGTTATCCTTCTGTCTTCAGCCCCTTGTGTAGTTAGGATATAAGTGTGTACTATCATGTCTGACTGAAATCATTGTATTTTTAAGTTAAATTTGTTACTTCTAGGTTATTAAATTGACAAGCACTTCCAAGAAATATAATATAGGAGACCATACCTGGGCGAGTCCCGGGGGGAAAAAAATATATATATAATATAGGACACTCCGCAGCCCAGACCTGTGGAGTAGGCAGCCCAGGGTCTAGGTGAGCACTTTCTACACGCCCATTTAGTTAAGTGGATACAACCCCCAGCTCTCATACACAGATTTGCGATCAGGCCCATTTGGCTCTGTCTTCACTACTCAGTCTGCCCACCTGTGCCACCGTGAGTAGGGACAAGCAAATTAGGTCCTCCCTGAATTGTGCCATTCCCCAGCCCAGACCCATGTGGAGACTGCCTAGGCACTGAGTAGGCTACCCAGGGTCCAGGTGCGTGTGTTGGGGGGTGGGTTCCTATAATCATTGAAGAATAGGCATTTGCTCAGAGGACATTTACAAATTGCAGCACCAGGTTACATAGGGGTCCTCTTCTTGGAAACACCATCTCATCCTTGGATTAGCTATTCTGTAATTGTTGTCCTAAATGCAATTGAGTGATACATACATTCTAAAACAGAAGTTGATATCTTTGCTTCATCAGCACTCTTGGGGTCTCGGTAGATGACTAAATCTACCCGAGTTTGGACGCCTAGCACCCTTGCAAAAGTCAGACATGACAGCCAGCAAAATCAGCTTCTTCCTATCCCTTCTCTTCTGCATGTAAGTTGATTTGTTTTTCTCTCTGTTTTATAGAGCCCAGCACAAGTAATTCAGGAAGGGGACTTTGAAGATGATGAGCGCGGGCCGGAAAAAGAATGACAGCATGTACAGCAAGTGCACTCTACAGGTGATCTTCTGACCGTCCCAGCAGCAAAGCAAATCCTTGCTCAACAGTCATATGATTACACTACACCAGGTCCATGCACAGCACACATCTGATCATGTCTTTGGGTGAAACAACTCTGCACAATGTTTTCCTTCAACATGAAAATCAATTTTTTTCTGTCTCTTTCCTATATCTGGACAGATTTGTTCCTCTGCTTGTTCTGTAGATCCCAGGGCAGGTTAAGGATGAGGGAAATATCTGCTTCCCTTTTTCTAGATAGATGAGGCTGCTAGGGTCTCAGTTTGGGTTCTAGATAACTGATACCAGGTACTGCTGGTTTCTACGGGGCTGTTGTTGGCTTCATAAAGTCATTCCAGGGAAAGGCTTCATGACATTACCACCTTTACTTACTGCATTCTGTACTGGCTTAGTTAGGGTCTAGGGTCCCCAGCCTGGCTTCTAATGAGCAGAATGCATTCATGATAGTTTTTATTTGTAGTTCATAAAGGCTAACGTAGTTAAACATCGTTTCATGTGTGTTATTAATTGAAGAATTTTTTAACATAGGTTGTAGTATGGTCCCTCCCTCCATCCACCTTTCCTTTTTAGGCCTTCTTCAATAGGATTATTGATATTCACTGTGGCGTAATTCGGGCTTCTGTCTCTGGGGGGAGCTGTGCCTCAGGTTGTTTCTACCCACCTTGTAGTGCTTACACTCTTCCCACCCCCTCTGCCACCATCATCTCTGGGCCTTAGAGAGAGTTATCAGTTAGTAGTCTCTATATTTCTGTTATGGAGTATTTTGGTTCACCACAGTGTTTGGTGTTATCCTGGATGTGGATGTCAGGCTAGCATTGACAGCAATACTCACATCACTGCTTCCTGTGCACTGTCTTTTGGACCCTGATAAATGTGGTAGAGGTGGCATATCTCTGTGAGCATTCAGCTGTCTTTTCTTCTGTTGATGAATCTCTCCAGTATTCTCTGCCATCTTTAAGATAAAACATTGTCTGACCAAGGGCGAGAGAGGCATTTACTTAAGGGGACAGGTCTAGAAGCTGACATTTTGCTGAGTCTACCCATTCGACTTGTACAGGGAACACTGGGGACTTCTCTCTGGGTATTGTGATATTCCAACCATTGGGTACTGACTTTGTTCCCAGTACCAGTTGAGTTCTGTCCCACTGAGAGGGCCTCATGTCCAATCAGAGGGCAGTTGGCTACCCACAAAGGCTGTATGCTACTATTGCATATGCGTGTAGTTCTTGTCCAGCTGATGGGTTGCAGGGTCCCCTTATTCATGCCATTGGTAACCATTGTCATCCAGCACCATAGAGGTTTGCCAAGTGAGGACTGTTTTACCTCTCAGTTCCCACGCTGACTCTTGGTGTTCTGAGTCTTCTCCATTTTTCTTTCATTTTGCTTTTTAATTTTTCAAGGTAAGGCCTCACTCTAGCCCACGCTGACCTGGAACTCACTCTACAGTCCAGGGTGGCCTCAACCTCATGACAATACTCCTACCTCAGCCTCATAACTGCCAGGATAATAGGCCTGATCCACCATTCCTGGCTATCTTGCCCATTTTCCACTGGAACCGTTTTTGTTTTTTCTTTTAATTTTATTTTAATACTCTTTAGAGAGTTCATTATGTATATTAGGTATTAGCTCTTAGTCAGATATGTGGCTTGTGAATATTTATTCTAAGTCTATAGCTTGACTTCATCCTCTTAGATAAGATTTTTCACAGAGCATATGTTTTTTCATTTTGTTTACATCTAGGTAATCAATTTTCACTTTCATCAGTCATGGGTTTGGGGCCAAGGCTTTGACTAGTCTTAGAACCCAAAGATTTTATCTTACTATTCTCTAAAAGAATATTTTTCATTTGATAGCCATATCTTATTTGTTAAGTTTTGTCAAAGGTTGAAAAAAACTTTTTTATTTACAAGTAGTGAGCGACAGAGAGAGAATGGGTATGCCAGGGCCAGTAGCCAATGCAAATGAATTCCAGATGCATACATCACTTTGTACATCTGGCTTCACATGGATACTGGGGAATCAAACTTGGATTGTTAGGCTTTGCAGGCAAGTGCCTTAACTGCTGAGCCATCTCCCCAGCCCTGAAATTATTTTAATTGAAGTAAAATACAGGTCTAAGTCATGCATATTCATAGTACCCTTATGCCATTACATATCTTAGACCATTGATTGAGTTGGTAACCTAATAGCAACATGGGATCAGTAAAAACCTCAGTTTCAGTCACCTGGGTGTCCTGATTAATGTTTCAACCTTTGGCTTCTAATTATCTTTTGAAGCAATGAGTCTTGATGTGCACCAAAAAGGTGCATAGTAATTGACCTTGAGTCTAGATTCTGTGCAGCATGTAAAAATGGTTGTGAGGATTAGTGTTTTGTCTGATGGCATTATGGGAGGTAGAAAATCAAGGATTAGTTGTTTGAATTACTGTTAATGCCTGGGAAGTTGTCCTGGGTCCTAAGGTACCATAGAAAGCCTATGCAGTGCCACAGCAGGACAGTGGAGGGAACAGGCTCTGAAATGAGACTCCTTGGCTTAAAGTCCTGACTGCTGCTTAACTAGCCCTGACTTAATCTCTCTGTACCTTGGGTTCTTGTCTGTAATATGGATATGGTAATGAAGTGCCACTTTATGAGGTTGGGAAGCTCACCTAGAAATGTGTGGTTGGCACTCAGTCTAAGTTTAGTAATTATTCCTTAAAGCATCAGGTTTGTGTAAAGGTAAGTGGGAAATATGATTTTGTTATTATTGTTTGGGGTGTTTTATTGTTCACTTAGTTAGTTTGAGGCAAGGTCTCACTCCAGCTCAGACTGATCTGATTAGGAACGTCATGTGGTGGTTTGATTCAAGTGTCCCCCATAAACTTAGGTGTTCTGGATGCTAGGTTCCCCAGCTGATGGCAATTGAAAATGAACGCCTCCTGTTGGTGGTGTATTGTTGGGGATGGGCTTATGGGTGTTATAGCCAGTTTCCCCAGGCCAGTGTTGGCACACTCTCCTGTTCCTGTTGTGCACCTGATGTTGGCCAGGAAGTGATGTCCACCCTCTGCTCATGCCATCATTTTCCCCTGCCATCATGGAACTTCCCCTTGAGTCTATAAGTGAAAATAAACCTTTTCCCCCATAAGCTGCTCTTGGTCAGGTGATTTCTGCCAGTAATACGAACCTGACTGCAATACTTAGTATGCAGCTGGCATTGAGCTCACAGCAATCCTTTCCTGTCATACCTAACCTCCCAAGTGCTGGGATAATAAGCATAAACCACCACATCCAGCTGGACATATATGTTTCTGTTGGGCATAGAATGCAAAATTTAAATCACTTACAGTACTTAAAAAAATAGAAGACATTTCAGACACTGTGCAGTCAGTCTTCTCTACTGGAAAGTTCCATGTCTATGGGTTCATCCAACCTCTAATGGAGAATATTTGGGGGGGGGGGACTGAACTCTTACAGAACATGTGCATGGCTTTTTTTTCTTATAATTCTTTAAACTACAGTAATTGACATGGGATTTATGTTGTATTAAGTATTATGTCATCTAGAAATGATCTGAATTATACAAGAAAATATGGGTATGTTAGATGTAAACACTACAGTGTTTTACTTAAAGGTCTTGAGCATCTATAAATTTGCAGGATCATCTCCTGGGGGCTACACTTGTCTTCTTCTAGTGAGCGTTCCCTTAGGAGACCAGGTGTGGGAGGCAGCATGACACCAAGAGAAGCTCTGCCATTTCACTTGACTCAGCGAGACCCCTCCAGTTATTTGTTCCCCTTCCAGGCTAGGTAACCTCCCTTGTGGACTCTTTATTCTGGTCTGTATAGATTTTTAGCATGTACAGGGTTCTTCACTAGACAAATAACTTTGTCTGTATTTGCTTAGGCTTGATGTCGGAAGGGTATATCTCCTTCCAGGCCAGCACGGAAATGTAATTTGCAGTGTATCAGCTACTTGAAGGGGGGCCAGTCAATTGATTCCTCAATTAAAAAAAAAAAGGCTGGAGTGATGGTTTAGCAGTTAAGGCGCTTGCCTGCAAAGCCTAAGGATCCAAGTTTGATCTCTCTCCAGATCCCACATAAGCCAGATGCACAAGAGGGATGCAAGCGCAAGTTCTCACATACACACTAGGTGGCGCAGGCGTCTGGAGTTCGAGTGCAATGGCTGAGGCCCTGGCGTGTTAGTTCTCTCTCCCTCTCGCCTCTCACTTTCCCTAAAAAAAGAGAAGCTAATAATTTTCAACAGGCTGCCACAGACATTTATTTCAGTACAGATTGCTTTGGCCTGCATAAATATTTTAAAAGACAATGCAGTGATGGTAGTTTTGTGTTAGGTCCCAGTAGAAGCAGCCTAACACTGATTGTCTCATTTGTTTGTTATCTGTGTTAATCTGCCTGACCCTTAAGCAGTTTTTGCCCCATTATTTTTATTTGCAAAAGATCCACCTGGACATTTATATGTTATTTTGGTGCTAGAGATTAAACTCAAGCCTGCCCATACTAGGTAAGGACCCTACCACTGAGCTATCTCTCCAGCTGAATATAGATTTTTTCATTTGAAGTTTACAACCTTTTTGTCTGATTTCTTAGAATCATTCTTGCCAAAGAACCTAGGCCCCACCATTACAAAAACAAAACTATAAAACTAAAAAACCTATTTTTCCTCAAAAATGCTTGCTATTAACTGACATTTGCTTTTTAGACTGTATGTTGGAATGATTGTAGGTCAAAGTGAACAAATGGAGATTTCATTCTCATTTTGTAAAATTTGAAGTTTTATGACTCACAGAAATATTACTGGAAGAATCTTTATGGGTATAGCATTGAAATGAAAATACTTATATTTGTTGCTAAAGTTTTTAAAATAAACTGTATTATGAGCATATGATACTAGTTAAAACCTAAAATACTCCACTTCAGAGTGTCAGTATTATTGAGAAAAAAAAATGTTATAAAAAAGGAGTTAGACTTTGAAGAAGGATATGAAAACCAGTTTAATATGTGACTGGCAAAAATATGTCAGTGGTTGAGGTGATGGTTTTATTCAGTTTCTTGCAATTAGGAGACTATTCTCTAGTGGCCAGTCTCTCAGTGAGGGCAGAGATGAAGTAGAATTTGTAGACCAAAGGAAGCTAGAAAGGTTCGTAAGTCCCTTTAACGTCAGCTACTTGGAGGCTGAGGCAGGAGGATAAATTTGAGACCAGCCTAGGCAATTTAGCAGTGCTTATTACACAAGCTTGAGAACTTGAGTTAAATCTCCAGCACTCATGTTAAAGGGGTGGGGGTGGGGTTGGGCTGGAGAGATTGCTTAGTGGTTAAGGCACTTTCCTGCAGTGCCTAAAAACCCGGGTTCAGTTCCTCAGTACCCATGTAAAGCCATATGCATCTGGTTTGTTTGCAGTGGCCATAGACCCTGGTGCACCCAGTCATATTCATTCTCTCTGTCTGTCTTTCTCTCCTTGCAAATAAATAAATAAAATATTTTTTAAAATAAAAATGAATTTTAAGAAAAGGGTGGGAAGCTATTGAAGGAGAGTGGAGGTTGGTCCTCTCTGGGTACAAAAATGCAGGACTGCGCTATCTGGTTAGCTCTTTGTTGGACTATACAGGACATGGTGCTTTTTAGCCATGGCTGCTTGGAGCCCAGGAAAGTTTAACATTGTTGGATAGAACAAAACAACCAATATCTCTGTTAATAGATCCCGTGGAACATACACTGTGGCTTGTAAGTAGCATTCAGAAGTTTTGTTCATAAATTTAAAATCTATAGGTTTCCTATTATTTCTGCAGTAGAGAACTAAAATAGAGTAACTTTGCGTGGCGGAGTAGTCAATATTAGAAAGTCCCTAGGAGCTAAATAGGAAGAAGAAGCAAGAGGTGAAAGACCAAGACCAGGTTAGCAGGTCGCACTGTAGAAGCAAGGCCCAGTGTAAGTGGTCACCTTCAAAGACCCTCCTCTGAGGAAGGAGGTTGAAGATATACAGGGCTTATATATATGGGTCATAGTGGAAATAGAAGAGAAGTCTAGGGGTTTTGTTAAAGGGTAGTTTTAAGAGCCAAAGAACCCTTATAAATTGCATTCATGTTAAAAAAATATTTAACCCATTAATCAATGAATCAGGCAGATGTCACAACCCATTTAAAGAAGTAAGAGAACTATGAATTATGAAGTATGTGTATGGAGAACAAGAATGTTAAAATGACTTTACAAAAAGAAGCAAAAAAATTGTCATTCCCCACTGGGAGGAAGGTTGAGTGCCCACCAGACAATTATTTACATGTCCATAGGTGAGAATTATGTGTGTTGCCATCACATACAGCTTGCATAAGATTGCATGGGATCAGATCATTACCAGAGGCTCCAGTATCCCATGGAAAGGTTATTAAATTATCTCTTTTGCTTATACTAGTGTCTTTATAGTAATGATGTGGCTTCCTCTGACACTGGTTGACTGCCTGTGTTCTCTGATTTAAAAGCCTTGTCTGGACATAGATGTGTCATGTGTGTGTCTTCACCTCTTCAACACACACATTTCTGGTCTCTGTCATGCCAGAGGCAGTCCAGAGTAAGCACAGTATCCAAAGTGCATCAGCTACGAGCACAGTCTGCTTATGTTTGGACTGCTTTTCTATTTATAGGGGTGATGACCAAGGATTTGTTCCATTCCTATGCCATCAGCATTTACAACTTGAAGTTGTTATTTTGGAAGTCAACATGGAAGCTTTCTACCACGTTTTGGATCAGTTTTACAAGAAGGTACTTCTGGGAGATACACTTGAAAATGACAGCCAGGATTACATTTTGTATCTCAACCCAGATCTTTCAGAACAAGCTTTCCCTACAGACGTCTCCTTTGAATCATCAGATGCCACTGGTGTGTTTGAGGGTGTGCAGAGCCAGCATGGGCCATCCTCTGGTATGGTGACTGCCTTTCCTGACACACAGGGGTGTGTGAAGAGACCTTCCCAGAGGAGCAATGCCAAAGAGGTGACACTCCTTCAGTTAACTGTGATCAGAGTGATGATCACCAAAGGACTGTCTGCGGAAACTGAGGCCCATTCAAAGGAGAAATACAGACATATAATGAAAATTCTTTTACAGTCAGCTGAAATCGATTCTAAACTAGTAAGCCCTTTTTACACAAGATTTAGAGATTTATAATGGAATTTCTAAAAAGCCTTAGCAGTGGTGATTACATGCATTTGTTTTCTATAGATCTGCCTATTCCAGAATGCAGATAAACTGTTGTCTCACATGGCTGCAAAGTGCCTTGCATTGCTTCTTTACTTCCAGCTAAGAGAAAAGGTTAGTAATCAAATTACACTGCTATTTCTTTTAAAGTTGCTCTTTGGCAGTTGGCTAGCTCCTGCAAATATCTGAATTAATAAGATATTTGCTCACATAGTAGTGTGTAAATAAAAAAAAAACCCACAAGAATGAAAAGTACAGTGGGATTTGAATCAAGGATAAAAACCTTTTTAAGTCTGTTTTAAATTGTAATAAGTCCAACTCTTAACACAGGAGATGGATTTCATGTCAAGGACTCCATGACTCCCTTTAAAGTCTCAAAGGAACAAGTAGGCCCCTCCCCCATGACATTGTAGGAACCTCTGCTTAAGAACCAAGCTCAGTTTTACAGGTTTGATGCAAATAAATTTAGCCTGGTTCTCAGCATAATGAAAAGTAATGTGAATAAATTTACAATCAGATTATTTACTTGTCTCTGAATTAGTTAATAAACAAAGGTAAGCACCTACTGTTTAAAATAATACTTTTTTTAAAAATGGAAGCTGTTATTTATAATAGAATATTTGGAAAGTCGAAAAAAGAATAAAACAATAAAAACTATACAGCAGTGTACCTACCATGTGCAAACATGAGAATGTTTGAATGTTTTCATGGTTCTTTTTAATCCTTTACTTCTATAGCATATTGAATTTCTTGAGTTAAATTATCTTAAAGTATTTGTTTCATCAAATATTACCATCCTTTTTTTTTTTTTTGTTTTCCGAGTTAGGTCTCACTGTAGCTCAGGTTGACCTGGAATTCACTATGCAGTCTCAGGGTAAGCCTTGAACTCAGAGTGATCCTCCTACCTCTGCCTCTCAAGTGCTGGGATTAAAGGTGTGTGCCACCACACCCGGCTTTACCATCCCTTTTTTTAGGTGAATGAGTAAATTATTGTATATAGTTATATTGTATATGATAGGTAATTTTTAATTATAAAGAAAATAATTGTATTTTAAGTACCTTTTTCAAATCAAATTTTCTCACATGTAGATGACATTAAGTAATTCTTGGATTGCTTTTTGCCAAAAACATCTTTCTGACAACTCAGAGAATGATGAAGCCATCCATTGCCTCTGGATTGTCTCAGCTGTAATGAAAGAAATCCTTAAAGATGCGTGTTCACAAACGCCAGGTATGAGTTACATCATCCTGTAAATGATCTTCATCTATCCCCCAGTAGCATTGTAGTTATAATGAAGAATAACATTTACTTTGTGTCTGATTTTTCTTGAAGTATATTAAAAAAATCTCTTCCCCATATTGTTTAATTGAATATATCCTTTTTAGAAACATGGTGTGTGTGCGTGCGTGTGTTTGTGTGTGTGTGTGTGTGTGTACACTATGAAGTGCATGAAGTGCATGCATGTGTATATGCCCTAGAATGCACCTGTGTGCAGTGGCCAGTAGACAGCTAATATCCTCCTCTATCACTCTTCCACATTGTGTCCTTAGACAGTGTCTCTCTCTAAATCTGGAGCTGCTGGGTTTTGGTCAGTCTGGCTAACCAGTAAGCTTCAGCAATTCTCTTGTCTTCATCCCCCTCAGGACTGAGGTTATAGGTGGCCATGCATGGTCATCTTTTATGTGGATCCTGGGGATATCCAGTCCTCCTGCTTGCGTAGTAAGTGCTTTTACCCACTGAGCCATCTCCCTACCCCTGAAGATAACTATTATTTATTTATTTTGGTTTTCTGAGGTCGGGTCTCACTCTAGCCCAGGCTGACCTGGAATTCACTATGTAGTCTCAGACTGGCCTCAAACTCTCCGAGATCCTTCTATCTCTGCCTCCCAAGTGCTGGGATTAAGGGCAAGTGCCACCATGCCCAGCTTAAATATTTTTATGTATTTATTTATTTGAGAGAAAGAGAGACAGACAGACAGATAGAAGGAGTCAGATAGAGAGAGAATGAGCACACCAGGGCCTTCTACCACTATAAATGAACTCCAGACACATGCACCACCTTGTGCATTTGTCTTTATGTGGATACTGCAGAATTGAACTCAGGCCATCAGGCTTTGTAAGCAAGCACCTTTAACTGCTAAGCCATCTCTCTAGCCCAATAACTGCTTTTAAAAGTAAAAGAAAAAATTTTAAGAAAAATCAAAACTTCATGATTAAGTATTTCTTACATAGTCTGATGCTAATGATATTTATAAAA
This sequence comes from Dipus sagitta, assembly GCA_036346955.1. Lineage (NCBI taxonomy): Eukaryota > Metazoa > Chordata > Mammalia > Rodentia > Dipodidae > Dipus > Dipus sagitta. The sequence continues at coordinate 132,758,010 of CM070772.1, read as the reverse complement.
TGAAGATTCATTTTAATTATTAGCTATTAACCTGTGTATCCTTGTTTGGTCTTAAATCTTACAAAGTATTATGTGTAAAAATTGAATTGTATGGCTGAGGAGATAGCCAAGCCAATAAAATGCTTGCCTTGTAAGCAGGAGGACCTGAGTTACTACATCCCCAGCTCCACATGTAAAAAAACTGGCTGTGATGCCATGTGCTTGTAATCTCAGCACTGGGGAGGCAGAGACAGGCAGATCCCTGGAGCTCCTTGGCCAGGCATTCTAGTGTGATCACATAAGTTCCAGGTCAGTGGAGTACCTGTCTCAAAAAAGCCAGTGGCCTCTGAGGAACAGACACCCGCGATTGTCCTCTGGCCTCTCTACATGTATGTTGCACATGTGCTCATAGTCACAGACACCCCTGCCACACCAAAAATTAGCAAAACCAAAACGTAAGTTGTAAAATTGTGTTTTAAGAAAATGTTGCTTATAATTACATGTTTTGTAATTGCAGAACTTGTAAAGCAACTCTTGACTCCCTTGGATACTACTTTTGAAGCATTCTGCAACTTCTTATTTTCTCAGCAATTTGAAGCCTGCCGGGATCTTTCCAAAAGAATAAACAGCGTGATGTGCTACCTGGAATTACTTGAGCTTCTCATAGCCTCCAGAATCTGCCTGAAGTTGTGTTTTAGGAGCCAAAGGATTTTATTTTTGAAACCTTTTGTTCTAGACGTTCTCACTTGGCCTATCCAGGCTTTTGTTAAAAGGAAGTTGGTTATGTTCCTCAAAAAATGCCTTCTCTGTAAAGTTGGTGAAGACCTGTGTCGTGGATGTGTGTCGACCTCAGTGTCCCCAGACCCTCTTCTGGATGGGGACATGTTGGCTTTAGCGAATGCAGTTTTGCATGCTGTGCAGCTGGGGTTGTTGCGGTCATTTTCTGTTCATGGAAAGCCTTCCTACTTTGGAGGTGATGAAGTTTGTCAGCCTGGATATAGACCTAATTCTGGTCCTGATCATGTGATCCTTCGAGCAGCCAGCTTAGTTACAGTGAAATCCTTAGAAATCACGTTCCAAAACTGTATCTCAGCAAATGAAATGAAAGGTAATTCTCCAAGTTCCTTTTCACAAAGTAATATGCAATTATTTACTTAAGTAAAATGATTCATAATTACCAAATATCAGAACTAGTATCATTCCACTAATATAAACAATATGTTGTCTTGACTATAATTTATTAAATGTGTTTTGGAGAAAGAGACTGGAATTACCTTTAAGAAACATGTAAGCTTTACTGAATAAGTATAGCATAATGAATGGCTTAGATTTGGGGAAAAAGTTACTGATGAATAATCACCAAACACTGGCTTGTGTGCATTCTTCACGATTAGAGGATGAATTGAAACTAATATGTTGGAAGTTATGATGAAGAAATTGTTGCATGTAACTTTAACTAAAGAATTCAAAAAATGCCTGGGAAGCTATGATTTTAGTGTAGGTATTGAGGAAGACGTGTCCTATTTCACTTGAAAAAAAAATGAACAATAACTTAGTGTGGCTCCCCTGTAACACCTGTGCAGAGGAAATAGAGCCAGGGGATCCCTGGGCAAGCAGTTTAGCTAGACTAGCCAGATGAGCAAGCTCCGGGTTCCAGTAAGGGATGTCATTCATATAGTAGAAGAAAGAGCAGTCAAGGAAAACACTCAGTGTCAACACGCATATACATACGCACACCAGATGCCCAGACACATGCAAAAAATTGTTTAAATATTTTTAAAATATTTATTTATTTATTTGAGAGAGAGAGAGAGGGAGAATGGGCGCCCAGGGCCTCTAGCTTCTACAAAGGAACTCCAGACATATGCACCACCTTGTGCATCTGGGTTTATGTGGGTCCTGGGGAATTGAACCTGGGCCTTTTTGCTTTTCAGGCAAGTACCTTAACTGCTAGGCCATCTCTCCAGCCCCCCCCAATTTTTTTAAAGAAATGAGCAATAACTGTCTCTAAACAAGTAGCAAATGAAATGAAGACTGTGGCTTAGGAAAAGTGAACTGCCTGAACTGCTTCAGGCATCTCTTAGCTTTGTATAACAATGTACAATATAATTCTGGCATTTACCATTTACAACACTAGGTGGCATCTGTTATATAATATCAGAATTTTAAGTTGCAGATTAAAACTCACAGAATTGGATTTATTTTGTTTGTTTATTGCCAGTGCTTTCTTCAGTGCTTTAAATAAGCAAAAATATTATTATTATTATTATTTTTCAAGGTAGGGTCTCATTCTAGCCCAGGCTGACCCGGAATTCACTATGTAATCTCAGGGTGGCCTCAAACTCATGGCAACCCACCTACCTCTGGCTTCCAAGTGCTGGGGTTAAAGGCGTGCGCCACCATACCCGGCTTAAATAAGCAAAAAATATTCTATTAGTTTGAAGGCATTTTTTTTTTGCAGGGGGGGGGGGAGGATGGCAACATTGTTGTCTATACTTAACTGAACAGAGCTAGGATGTCCAATGAAGAGATCTCTGTTGTCTCCTCAATTACTTATATGCTTTTGTCACAAAATTACATTTGTTTCTCAAACTATAATTAGTTATTTGGCAGTTGTGACAAATAGATAACCTGACTCCATTTTAAGTGAATGCTCTTTGGTAGGTAAGTCACTTTTGTTCTCTCTGAGCCTGTTCCTTCGTTTGCTGAACAGATAATCCCTAACTCGGGGCATTCTAAGATGTGAATGATGATAGTATATACTATGGTATTTAAGACACTAGAAGTATAGAAATATGTATATAAACAAGATGTTGCTATATTCCTAAACCATTGCCTACACTTTGAAATTTGCACTTTTCAAAGTTAACTTGCAGAAGTTCATGTCTGAGGTACTGGCCTTCTTAAAGCCTCAGCTTCAGCCCTCTCTGCAAGGACACAACCCATGTGAATGGCTGTCCAGGGTCTTCATAGAACAGGACGATGACATGCTGGAGGCGGCCAAAGCATGCCTGAGCATCTACCTCAAATTGACCAGGTTAGTGTCTTTCAAGTAATGGGGACTGCCTTCAAGCCACAAAAACAAGAAGCATGTCGGAAAACGTGTTGGGCATGTTATTGATATTCCCTGTTTCAGTGGAAATACCTTAGAGTTGCCTCGTAAGTTCCAATTCCTTTCTTTAACTCTGCCTTCCATGAAAATGGGATGGCATTTGTGTGATGACGAGGCTGAGCAGATCTGGGATAGCAGAACTAGACCAGGACCTGAAGCCCTGGGTTCCTGTTTAATCTCCATCCTGTGTGATCAGGTAAAGCTAGTACCTTCCCAGAACCTTAACTCATGATGAAGGCAATTTTTTTTAAACTCTAATTCTTTTCTGAATAAACCTACATAATCATAGGAACCATTCCAAATTTTTGCTTTCATCTACAGCCACACTTGGGCTATTGGCTACTAGGGGCAGATATCTGAAGTTGGTTATGGAGTTACGTTACTCATGGCTTGTTGCTCCAGTTCTGTTTCTGCAGCTGTACTTGTGGCAATAGTTTCTTGTGGCAAGTTTCTGTAATTATTTCTGAAGTTACAGCTGATGACCCTTCCCACTGTTTCTGCTCGGCTTTACGAAAACCCAGGAGTATTTGCGTTATTTCCATCTTTCTCGGCCTGGGAAGAAGGGATTTCTCACTAATGATGGCGGGGCAGCCTGGGCCTCAGTACACACTGGGTCAGGACCCTGCTGCCAATGGCTGCACTCTGGCTGGGAGTGTTTGGAATCAATTTTCTAAAAGTTCTGATCAAGAACATGGTCCCTGCATGTGATTTGAATTATACTTTTAAAAAAAAAGGCGAAACACAGCTTTAGACTGAAATGCACATTGCCCATAACAGTATCTTAATTTTACCCGAAACTAACTTCTCACTGTCTTAACTTCATTCAGTTCAGTGCATCCAGGGAGCATGAACTCATGCATGTGTACTTTTAGGAAAATGCAGTAAAGAATTTTTGGTTATAAGTGAAAATAATCAAGTTCAACTGGTTTAAGCAAAAAACAGATGTGGTGGGCTCCTGATTGGCAGCTCTAAGGGATGGAGTCAGCACCTCTGTCACACGGACCCCAGTGATGCCGTCAGATACCTCCTGTTTGCTGTCTCGTAGCTCTGAATTCTTTCTCAGGCATGGCTACCAGCAGCTTCAGGCTCATAGCAGTCTTGGAGTTACACTCTTTCCTAGCCCCAGTATGGGCACCAGGAGAGAGCTTGTAAGCCTGCTTGGGTACCAGATTCTCTCAGAACTAGTCATTGTGACCTAGAGCATGGGGTGCTCTGAATGGTCAGTCTGGGACACACGTTTACTCCAGGTGAGAAGTGCTTGAACCCCACCTTAACACATGGAATTGGTTGCTCTTGAGAATGAGCAGGGAGAAGGACAGCAGACTCGTGTTGTACTAACAAACAATAAGATTGCTAAATGTAGTGGACTTTCTTTTATTGAGCCAAATTTATTTAGAATTTATGGGGCAAAGACTTAATTTTGAATTTTTTTTTCTTTTAAAGTAGTGTGTAGACTATTTGGTATGTGAATTACATCTGTTAAAACTTGTTCCATTATCCTCATTTTCAGAGAATGTGAACCTACTGGAAATTTGACCAGAGAAAAAGAAACATGGATCTGTCACACACATGAAAATGGCTATAATCCTCACTGCATTTTCTTATTCTTCTTAAAAAATGTAGCATTTGATTCTACAGTTCTTCTTGACTTTTTGATTTCATCGGAAACCTGTTTTCTTGAGTATTTTGTCCGATATTTAAAATTTCTGCAAAAAGACTGGGATCATTTTTTCACTATCTGCAAGTTCTTTGATGCAGCTGAATCCCAGCATGGAGTAAGTGTGTGTGGCCTTGACTCCTCACTGGTCCAAGACAGGACTACCAACCAAACAGCACCTGAGGGTTTAACTGCTTCGGGTTGTCACAGAAGTGCTGGTGCACCGGTTGGCTGGACTTCTGATGACTCTTCTGAAGCCCTGAACCAGGTTGTGATGTCTGGGGAGACCCGCACTGTGAGAAACGTTAGCCTGCCTTCCCTGCAGGCTCTGCAAAGCCTGGTGGACTATGAGAGCTCTGAAGAGTCTGAATCAGAACCCATGGACCAGTGTTTAGCAAATAGTCCACAAACATCTTTACACCAGGAAGCAACTGAGGAAATGCAAGATCCACCTGGGACAAGAAGGGATAAAGAAGAACATAGCCTAGAGCCTCTGCCAAGACCTCTGTACCCTAAAGCATCTAATACTCCCTTCTCTGTTGATTGTGGTGCTACCTCAGAAGTGGGAATATGTGACAAAATAGGAAAATGCTTTCAAGACCTACACAGTGCCATTTACCGTTTGCAGAAGAGAAATCTCTTCCCATATAATCCAGCCGCACTCTTGAAATTGTTAAAACAGGTAGAAGCAATAAATAATAAAGTGTGAATGAACCCTTTGTAAAACAATGACATTTTATTTCCAGGAATTACTTTTAAAGTTGTTGTTTATTTAATTTATTTGCCTTACTTGAAGCAGCCTAGTATCTGAAAAGTATCATATGACAAATCACTAGATTGTGGCTGCATAGCACTTGAAACTTATGGTAGTTTAGACCTACCAAACTGCGGGGTGGTCAGTAGATTAGTTTTCTAGGCAGCCATAACAAACTTCTTATTGACAACTTCCATACACATAGGCAATACACCATGATCATAATCCCCTCCCACAACCCTCTGTTCCCTCTCCCAAATCTGCCCCCCCCCCACTGTATCTTTTTTTCCATCTAGTCTCTCTTCTATTTTGATGTCATCATTTTTTTTCTCTTGCGGTGACCTACATTTCTTTACAAGGTTAATAAAGGAGACATCAACCCTTATTCATACAATGGAGGAAAAGCCACCTTACAGTATACTGAGTGTTGGCATTTCAGAATTTCTACATATATAAGTCACTCTTGAATATAAATCAATTCAGCATACACACAACAAGCCCTGCTGTTGCTTAAGGCACCTGGTGGCTGTATGGTGACTCTGTGGCTTTTCAGAGCATCTGGGACCTGTTCCTAGATCAGGCCACACGAGTAATACTTGTCTGCCTAGTAAGTTCTCAGTAAGCAGTGCTGTGAACCTATTCCACTTGATTAAACTTGAAGCACAAGAAATACAGACAAGTGTGCATTTAAGGACATAGGTGGTTGAATTTTCAGGAACAGTACACCTGTGGAACCAGCATCCAGGTGCAAACACAATGACACTCGACTCCTCTAGGATCTTTTTCCCGTCACTGTCATCCCTAAATATAACTGTGTCCTAAACTGAGATAACAGATTCGTTTTACCTATATGTCTATTTAATAGGAATCTTAGAATATGTATTCCTTTGTTTCTGGCTTGTGTATACCACTTGGGTGGTGGTCCTACTTATTTTTTTTTTAATGCCAAGTAGCTACATTTCAGCTATTGTTAACAAATTCCTTTGACTCCTTAAAATTTTATGTGGCATGTCCACTGTGGTAGGATGAGAAGATTGGCAAACAGTAGTCAAAGCCTAGATTTGAAGTTGCAAAGGGCCCGACGGGCCTCTCTGGTCTCAGCCACAGCTCTCCTCATCTACTGTTAGCAGCCCAGCCCTTTCATGCTCATCCTGGAGCCCCCTGTCTCAGATCCCTGGTCTGAGGCTGGGAAGTGGTCCCCACCTGTTCTGAACTATTGGATTTACAGGCTCTGTGTTGTATACTCCTCCTTCCTGTAGTGTAGCATTCATCATGCATTTGACTCATGAGTCACCAAACTTTCCATTTGCCAAGTGCTTTCTGCATGGTCCACAGTGGTGGGCAGCTGTCCCATCACAGGCACACAACAAATTTTGAACAAACAGAGGGATTACTTTCCAAGAACTGGGCAATCTTGTGGGAGACACATGTGTTAGGAATTACAATTATCTATGCCTGTTTCACATTTCCTAGATAGCAGCTACTGTTCAAAGTGCTCTTTGAACCCCACGGTAATATTAGAAGGTGGGTACTGTTAGGAACCATGTTTTGTGGATAAGGATGTCAAGTCATTGTAACATCATCCAACTGCCAACGTGGCACTGCTGAGTGAATGCAGCCGGGTAGTCTGGTTCTGGCATCCTTTCATGCTACTCTACATAATTTGTTTCCTCAAGACACAAGGTAATAGAATTGTTCTGTTAAAACTAAAGTTGTTGCATGTTGGCATATGGGTGGTGTGACAAGTCACACCAGAAAAGTACATTAAGGTCAGATCATTCATGATCCTGGTTGCCCATGCTGGAATTTTTTGTTTTCTTTTGTGTTTCAAAGGGTCTCACTGCAGCCCAGGCTGACCTGGAATTCACTATGTAGTCTCAGGGTGTGAAAGGAAAGTGAAACACCGAACTTAATCTCTACAGACAGAGACTGTTTATGACAGCGAGGGGGGCTGCAGCCTTCCCGCGGGATGGAGGCTAAAGTACTGAACTAGGCTGGGGTTCAAGCTTAAAAGGAGGATCACAAGAAAACTAGACTAGACCAGGTACAGGTCCAAAGAAAGTAGATAAGGGACTTGTAGCTGTTTCTGTCTTTGCTCAGAATAGGCCTTTTTTTTTTCCAGCAAGAATTGTCTAAGAGAGAGTGTCTCAGACAGTTTCAGTTCCTTCAAGGCCTTCTGAGCTAAGGGAAGTACATCAATCAGAGGAGTTGTCAGGTTTGTCTGAGACTGAATGTTTCTGATGTTCTTCAAGGCCTTTGAGTCTTAGGGACAGTGATTAACTCTTCAGTTCCCTCTAGTTTTCAGGGAGTCAACCCTCCAGGGTGGCCTCGAACTCATGGTGATCCTCCTACCTCTGCCTTGTGCTGGGATTAAAGGCGTGCGCCACCACACCCAGCTGGAAATTTTGATTAAGGCAATAGAGACTTGATGAGGCTTTTGAGTAAAAGAAGAAAGTAACTTCTGTGGCTAAGAGGACAAACAACAAAGTGGCCAGAGTCTAAAAGTGCCCCAAAGCCTGGGCAGTGGGAATGGAAGAGGGGGGATCCAGGCCTTCCTTGCTGAATCTTAGTCGCTTCTGGCTTCTCCACATCCAAACTTTCACTGTGGTGGAAAAAAAAGGGGCCAAAACCAAGAGCAACAAGATGTACATGAGAAGCAGGCAAGGACCCAAATTTGAAAGTAGAAAGGGTGGTGGATGATTTAATAGCAGACTTGGCAGACCTAAGAGGGCTCTTTAGACTGGCCTAGGGAAAGCTGAGAGGCAACCTGATTTTCAAAGTGGATCTGCTTGCAGGTGCAGGAGTTTGTGGTGTATTGTACCTATCCCAACAATAATTACCTTCCTAGCACTTGATAAGTGGCAGCAGGGGGATCAGGAATTCAAGGTCACCAAGCATGATGCTTCATGCCTACGATTCCAGTCCAATAGGAGGATTTCTGTGAGTTCAAGGCCAGCCTGGGCTACATAGTGAGTTCCAGATCCTTTTAGGCTAAGGTTAAGACCCTGCCTCAAAACAAAAAGTTTAATGTCATTCTCAACTCCATAGTAAGTTCACAGCCAGTCTGGGATACTTGAGAACTTGTCTTGCAAAAGGGTTGGGTGGGGCGCTGGAGAGATGGCTCAGCAATTAAAGTGCTTGCCTGCAAAGCCTGAGGACCCAGGGTCTATTCCCCAGTGCCCATGTAAAGCTAGATGCACATGGTGGCGCATGTGTCTGGAGATTCTTGGCAGTGGCTAGAAGCCCTGGTGTACCCATTCTCTCGATCTGCCTCTTTTTCTCAAATAAAAAAATATTCTAAATAAAAGGAGGGAGGAAGAAAAGAAAAGAGAGTCTGCTACTTGCTGATTGATATTCACTACTAAGCCTGTTTACTGAGTTTTAATTCAAGAAGTGTAAACTGTCCTTTCTCCTTTTCTATGTTTTCTTTTGATATTGGCCCAAATCCTAAATATGCCTGCCCTGACACTTTCTCACTGTTTTCTCTGAAGACTCCTTCCTATCTTTTAAAACATTTTTTAATTGAATTTATTTATTACAAAGGAAAAGGTAACGAGAGAGAATAGGCACACAGGGGCCTCCAGCTACTGCAAACGAACTTCAGATGCATGTGCCACCTTGTGCATCTGGTTTATGTGGGTCCTGGGGAATGGAATCTGGGTCCTTAGGCCTTGCATACAAATGCCTTAACCACTAAGCCTTCTCTGCAGCCCTCCCATTTGTCACAGCTGCTTACAGACCCTGACTCAAAAGGCCTGGCTTTCTCTCTTCCTTTTCTCCATCTTCCTCTTCCCAGCAGCTGTTAAGATCTACCAGCTGATAAGATCTACAGTTTACCTGCCCTGTTTTTTTCTTTTTCTTTTTCCCCTCATACTCTCTATTGTCCATGAGTTTCCTTCTGGATCTATTTTGTTTTATCAGCAAAACTAAAGAAACTACAAGAGCATATTTGGCAGCTCATTTCCAGGTTCCTCCTGGGTGCAGGGAGCTTTCTCATTCACTCAATGAATCTCCTTTGCTTTACTCCCTTGTTGCCTTGTGCCTCATTCCTTGTGGTCACAAGACAAGGGCTTGATGGTAAGAAAATCTGCAACACCAGCAGTTGGGAGGCTGAAGCAGCTGGGTCAGTTGAACCTGGTAGTTCAAAACCAATTTAGACAGCTTAGGGGGACGCCTGTCTCAGAAAGAATGGAAGGAAGAAAGAAATGAAATAAGAGGAAAGAGAAGAGAGAATATGAAGGGAGAAGAGATAGGAATTGCACAAAGGGGAAGTGAAGAGAAGAAAAAAATATATATCAGACCAAATGAAATATAAAAGACATAAAAGATATATATATTTTTCAAATTTTTCTTAACAACTTCCATGATTATAAAAAATATACCATGGTAATACACTCCCTCCCCCCACTTTCCCCTTTGAAACTCCATTCTCCATCATATCCCCTCCCCATCTCAATCAGTCTCTCTTTTATTTTGGTGTCATGATCTTTTCCTCCTATTATGATGGTCTTGTGTAGGTAGTGTCAGGCACTGTGAGGTCATGGATATCCAGGCCATTTTGAGTCTGGGGGGAGCACGTTGTAAGGAGTCCTACCCTTCCTTTGGCTCTTACATTCTTTCCGCCACCTCTTCTGCAATGGACCCTGAGCCTTGGAAGGTGTGATAGAGATATTGCAGTACTGAGCACTCTGGTCACTTCTTCCCAGCACCATGATGCCTTCTGAGTCATCCCAAGGTCAATGCCATCTGAAAAGAGAAGATTCTCTACCCAAAGTGAGAGTAGCATTAATATAAGGGTATGAACACTAAGAGAAGTGCTTACTGATCAGTGTAATAAGCATAGTATATACATTTAGCCAGACAGCAGCAGACGTTACACCCCTAGGGCTCATGACTACCCGTTTTAAGTTTTTAGTATCAGGGATGTATTCCCTCCCATGTAGTGGGCCACCAGTCCAATTAGAGGACAGTTGGTTTCTACCATAACAGATGTGCCACTATTGCACCCGTTGGCTCATTTGGCCTGACTGGCCAAATATAAGGCTTTCAGTGTCCACTGTTGAGTATCTTTAATGGTGATTTCTCTTTCTCCCATTGAACTGCATGCAGAATGGTTTCTTCCAACTTTCTGTTAGCTGGTCTACATGGAGGAGGTTATCAGCTCAGTTCCAGCAGGATTTCTCAGTGGCCTTGCAGCCCAAGTATGTGAAGGCTTCAGCAATAGAGTCTTACCATCTATTCCTGATGGGAAACCAAGGGCCTTGGCAATGGCCTATAGTATTTTGGGGGCATCAGGGACCTCCCTGGCCAATAACTCACTGGAAGGTATCCCATCCCTGACACTGAAAATTTTCTAGCAACAATCTATGGCTCCTGAGTGGTCCATTGTCCAAAAGAGTAGGTTTCCATATGATTTATTTATATCCTCTTAGATTTTGATTAGCCCTCCCTCCAACTTTCCTTTACTCAATCTCTTCCCCCGACCTCACTTTGGGCCTTTTCACCCCCATTAATCTATTCTTCTACTTACATATATATAATACCATCCTATTAAGTACCCACCTCCCTTCCTTTCTCTTCCCTTTATATTTCTTTTCTAGTTTACTGGCCTTTGCTACTGAGTTTTCTTCCTACTCACACGGAAGTCCAATCATCTGTAGCTAGGATCCACATATGAGAGAGAACATGCGACGTTTGGCTTTCTGGGCCTGCATTACCTCACTTAGTATAATCCTTTCCAGATCCATCCATTTTCCTGCAAATTTCATAACTTCATTTTTCTTTACCGCTGAGTAGAACTCCATTGTATAAATGTGCCATATCTTCATTATCCACTCATCAGTTCAGGGACATCTAGGCTGGTTCCATTTCCCAGCTATTGTGAATTGAGCAGCAATAAACATGGTTGAGCAATATTTCTAAGGTAACGAGATGAGTCCTTAGGATATATGCCTAGGAGTGCTATAGCTGGGTCATATGGTAGATCTTTTTTTAGATGTCTTAGGAAGCTCCACACTGATTTCCACAATGGATGGATCAGATTGCATTCCCACCAACAGTGTAGAAGGGTTCATCTTTTTCCCCATCCTCGCCAGCATTTATGGTCATTTCTTTCCATGATGGTAGCCAATGTGACAGGAGTGAGATGGAATCTCAACGTAGTTTTAATCTGCATTTCCCTGATGACTAGGGATGTAGAACATTTTATTTATTTATTTATTTTTTTTTTTTTTTGAGGTAGAGTCTCACTCTATCGAGGCTGACCTGAAATTCACTAGGTAATCTCAAGGTGGCCTCGAACTCACAGCGATCCTCCTACCTCTGCCTCCTGAGTGCTGGGATTAAAGGCACGCGCCACCACGCCTGGCTCATTTTTTTAGATGCTTATATGTCATCCGTATTTCTTCTTTTGAGAACTCTCTAGTTCCATAGCCCATTTTTTAATTGGCTTGTTTGATTTCTTATTATTTGATTTTTTTGAGTTCTTTGTATATCCTAGATACTAATCCTCTATCAGATATATAGCTGGCAAAGATTTTTTCCCATTCTGTAGGTTGCCTCTTTGCTTTCTTCACCGTGTCCTTTGCCGTACAAAATCTTTGTAATTTCATGGGGTTCCAGCGGTTAATCTGTGGTTTTATTGCCTGAGCAATTGGGGTTATATTCAGAAAGTCTTTGCCAAGACCAATATGTTGAAGGGTTTCCCCTTCTTTTTCCTCTAGCAGTTTCAGAGTTTCAGGTCTGATGTTAAGGTCTTTAATCCATTTGGACTTAATTCTTGGGAATGGAGAGAGAGAGAAGACCCTATTTTCATCCTTTTACAGATACATATCCAGTTTTTCCAGCACCATTTGCTGAAGAGGCTGTCCTTTCTCCAATGAGTATTTTTGTCATTTTTGTCAAATATCAGATGGCTATAGCTACCTGGACTTACATCTGGGTCCTCTATTCTGTTCCATTGATCTACATGTCTGCTTTTGTGCCAGTACCATGCTGTTTTTGTTACTACGGTTCTGTAGTATAGTTTAAAATTGGGTATGGTGATACCACCAGCCTTATTTTTGTTGCTCAGTATTATTTTAGATATTTGAGGTTTCTTGTGATTCCAAATGAATTTTTGGATTGTTTTTTTCTGTTTCTGTGAGGAATACCATTGGAATTTTGATGGGGATTGTATTAAATGTGTAGATTGCTTTTGGTAAGATTGCCATTTTGTCAATATTGATTCTTCTGATCCAGGAACAAGGGATGTTTTTCCATTTCCTAGTGTCTTCTGCAATTTCTCACTTGAGTGTTTTAAAGTTTTCATTGTAGAGATCCTTTACTTCCTTGGTTAGGTTTATTCCAAGGTATTTTATTTTCTTTGATGCAATTGTGAATGGTAGTGATTCTCTGATTTCATCCTCTGTGTTTGTTGTTAGCATATAGGAATGCTACTGATTTCTGTGTATTTATTTTGTGTCCTGCTACATGGCTGTAGCTGTTTATCAGCTCTAACAGTTTGCTGGTAGAGTTTTTAGGGTCCTTTATATATAGAATCATGCCATCTGCAAATAATGATAACTTGATCTCTTCCTTTCCAATTTGTATCCCTTTTATGTGTGTCTCTTGCCTTATTGCTATGGTGAAGGCTTCCAGTACTATATTAAATAAAAGTGGGGACAGTGGACACCCTTGTCTTGTTCCTGCTTTTAGTGGAAAATCTTCCAGTTTTCCCCCATTTAGTAATATGTTGGCTGTAGGCTTGTCATAAATAGCCTTTATTATATTGAGATATATTCCTTCTATTCCCAGTCACTGTAGGACTTTTATCATGAAGGGATGTTGGATTTTGTCAAATGCTTTTTCTGCGTCTAATGAGATGATCAAGTGATTTTTGTCCTTCAGCCCATTTATACAATGTATTACATTTATCGATTTGTGTATGTTGAACCATCCCTGCCTCTCTGGGATAAAGCCTACTTGGTCAGGGTGAATGATCTTTCTGATATATTCTTGTATTCTGTTTGCCAATATTTTGTTGAGAATTTTTGCATCTATGTTCATGAGGGAGATTGGTCTGTAATTTTCTTTTTTTGTTCTATCTTTACCTGGTTTTGGTATCAGGGTGATGCTGACTTAGTAGGAAGAGTTTGGTAGGATTCCTTCTTTTTCTACTTTATGCTTAAGAAGCAATGGCGTTAGTTCTTCCTTGAAGGTCTGGTAAAATTCAGCAGTTAATCCATCTGGGCCTGGATTTTTTTTAGTTGGGAGATTTTTAATAACTGCTTGGATCTCCATACTTGTTATAGGTCTATTTAAGTGATTAATCTCATCTTGATTTAATGTAGGTAGGTCATATAAATCAAGGAAATCATCCATTTCTTTCAGATTTTCATACTTAGTGGAGTATATGTTTTTATAGTATGTCCCAATGATTTTTTGACTTTCTCTGATATCTGTTGTGATGTTGCCTTTTTCATCTCTAATTTTCTTAATTTGTGTCTGTTCTGTCTTTCTTTTGGTCAGATTTGCTAAGGGTTTATCAATCTTGTTTATCTTTTCGAAGAGCCAACTCTTTGTTTCATTGATTCTTTGGATTGTTTTTTTGGTTTCTAGTTCATTAATTTCTGCCCTAATCTTTATTATTTCTTCCCGTCTACTGATTTTTGGTTTGCCTTGTTCTTCTTTTTCCAAGGCTTTAAAGTGAAGCATTATGTCGTTCACTTGAGACCTTTCTAATTTCTTAATATAGGCACTTAAAGCTATAAATTTACCTCTTAGGACTGCCTTCATTGTGTCCCAAAGGTTTTGGTATGTTGTATTCTCATTATCATTTAACTCTATGAATTTTTTTATTTCTTTCTTGATTTCTTCATTGACCCATTCATCATTTAGTAGTGTATTGTTTAGTTTCCATGATTTTGTGTATGATCTATAGCTTTTCTTGCTATTGATTTGTAGTTTGATTCCACTGTGGTCAGATAGAATGCAAGGAGTTATTTCAATTTTCCTGTATTTGTTAAGATTTGCTTTGTGTCCTAATATATGGTCTATTTTATTTTATTTTTTTGAAATATTTTTTTTGTTTTTATTTATTTATTTGAGAGCGACAGACAGAGAGAGAAAGAGGCAGAGACAGAGAGAGACAGAGAGAGAGAGGTAGAGAATGGGAGCATCAGGGCCTCCAGCCACTGCAAACGAACTCCAGATGCATGCGCCCCCTTGGGCATCTGCTAACGTGGGTCCTGGGGAATCGAGCCTTGAACCGGGGTCCTTAGGCTTCACAGGCAAGCGCTTAACCGCTAAGCCATCTCTCCAGCCCATATGGTCTATTTTAGAGAATGTTCCATATGCTGCTGAAAAGAATGTATATTCTTCAGCATTTGGATGAAATGTTCTGTATATATATGTTAGGTCCATTTCTTCTATGACATCATTTAATCCAGATGCCTCTCTGTTTATTTTTTCCAGGGATGACCTGTCAATTAATGAGAGTGGGTTGTTGAAGTCACGCACTACCACTGTGTTTGGTGTTATCTGTGACCTTAGTTCCAATAGCGTTTGATTGATGAATTTGGGAGCCCCCATGTTAGGTGCATATATGTTTAGGATTGTAATGTCCTGCTGTTGGAGTGTGTCTTTAATCAATATAAAGTGAACTTTCTTATCTTTCTTAATTAATGTTGGACTGAAGTCTTCCCTGTCAGATATTAGGATAGTAACCCCTGCTTGTTTTCTAGGCCCATTTGCTTGAAACACCATTTTCCAACCTTTCACTCTAAGATAGTGTCCATCCTTTGTAGAAAGGTGAGTTTCTCGGAGGCAAGAAATTGAAGGATCCTGCTTTTTAACCCAGTCTGCAAACCTATGTCTTTTGGTTGGGGCATTGATGCCATTGATATTATGAGATATTACTGAAACGTGTGTATTTATTTTTGCCATTTTTTGTAGTTCTTCCGGTTTTACCTTTGCTCTCGTGTTAACTAGTATTTGAGTTTGGGAAGAGCTCCGGTGTGAGTGAAAAATCCTCTCACCTGGCTTTCCTGTGGCTCAAGACGAGCCTTGCAGTTGAGGCCCCTCGGATCTGGTGCCCCCGCTGCTGGAGCCGCTTCTGCCTGCCTATGTGGGCTCTGGATGCTCTGGATCTCTCCTACTTCTCTGCTGCCATTTTAATTTCTTATATACCTCACTTTTTAGTAGAAGAGTGTATTTTTCTGTTTTTTTTTTTTTTTTTTTTTTTTGGCTTTTTCTCCCCTAGGCTGCTTTGGCGTGGTTCCTATGCCACCATCTTAACCAGACGTCCCCTAAAGATATATATTTAAAATGTAAGAACCTACAAAAAAATGTCACATATACCCCAAACCCAGCTGGGAAAAAAAAATTGAAAAGAATAACAAAATAAACCTAAAAATGAAGAGAGAAAATCTGCCTAGCACGATGGTACAGGCCTGTAATCTCAGCCCCCAGGAGGCTTAGGCAGGAGGATTGATAGTTCAAGGCTAGCTTGAACTACATAGCAAGATCTTGTCTCAAAAAAAAAGAATAGGTGCTGGGGAAATGGCTTAGCGGTTAAGGTATTTGCCTGTGAAGCCTAAGGACCCTGGTTTGATTCCCCGGGACCCACGTAAGCCAGATGCACAAGGGGGTGCATGTGTATGGAGTTCGTTTGCAGTGGCTGGAAGCCCTGGCATGCCCATTCTCTCTTTCTCTCTGCCTCTTCCTCTTTCTCTATCAAATAAATAAATAAATAAAATATTTAAAAAAAAAACTAGGGCTGGGGAAACAAATGAATGAAAAGGAAAGGAGGTTGGGAGGGAGAAAAAGCTGGCAGAACTCTTTTGTAGCATGCACAAGGCCCTGGGTTTGATCATTAACAGCTCAAAAAATTTACTTCCAGATATCTTGCTCCATTCCATGAAGCTGAGACATATTCTCTTACCCAACTCTGGCAGAACAGAAATGTATTTCCCAGGAATAAGAGTCTTTGGACTACCCAGCAGTGGCTGACGATAGAAATAGTACACTGGAACCTACAGTAAATGGGCTGGGGAGATGGCTCAGCAGTTAAAGGCACCTGCTTGCAAAGCCTGACAGACTAGGTTCAATTTCCAAGTATGCACATAAAGTCAGATGTACAAAGTGGCGTATGTGTCTGGAGTTTGTTTGCAGCAGCTAGAGGCCTGGGCATGCCCTTTCTCTCTGTCTCTAAATAAATAAATAAATAAATTTTTAAATAGCTGGTGTCTGAAATCCTAGCATACCTGTGGTGATTTGGAGTGTTGTTGTTACTGTCTCTTGCTGGGATAAAAGCATCCAACCAAATGCAGCTGATCGGAGGAAAGTTTGTATTTTGGTTTACAGTCTTGAAGAGAAGCTTCGTTATAGTAGGGAAAAGCATGGCATGAGCAGAGACTGGATATCACTTCTACCACAGCAGGTGGAAAATAGCAGCTAGGCTCTGGCAAGAGGGAGCTGGTTATAACAACCCTAAGCCTACTCCCAACAGCACACCTCCTCCAGCAAGTCTTCAACTCCCAAATTGCCATTAACTAGGGACCAAACATTCAGAACCCATAAGTTTATGGGTAGCATCTGATTGAAACCACCACATGGAGGCTGTGATGGTTTGAATATAAAACATCCTGCGTAGACTCATGTGTTTGAATACTTAGTTCCCAGTTGTTGGTGCTGTTCAGGAAAGCTGTAGAACCTTTAGAAGATAGAGCCTTGCAGAAGGAAATATGTCATTGGGGTGGCCCTTGAGGTGTTACAGCAGAGCCTTGCTGTTCTCATTCTTCCTCCCTGCTGATACAATGATGTGACAATGGTTTCCTGCTCTTGCCCTCTGAAACTATACCTGTGGGACAGCTAAGCTTGGCAAACACAGCAGTGAACAAGAAGAGACTGCCTCAAACAAGGTATAAGGGAGGACTGACATCTGAGATGCTTTTCTGACCTCTAAACATGCACACATGCACGCTCATACATACATGAAGTTATTGGTGCATTTGAGAGCAAATTTAGTTCGATCCAAGTGTTCATGGAAAGGGAGAGGGTAGACAACACATGAACAGTGACTTTCAAACTTTCTTGTGTTTTCTGTATCATTGGAATACTGGACTTTTGAAAAAATATTTTATTTTTATTTATTTATTAGAGAGAGAGAGACTGTGGGCGTCTAGCTACTGCAAACAAATTCCAGATACATGTGCCACCATGTGCATCTGCCTTATATGGGTTCCGGGGAATTGAACCTGGGTCCTTAGGCTTAGCAGGCAAGTACCTTAACCACTAAGCCATCTCTCCATCCCAGGAATACTGAATTTTGAGTGACAGCTTGGCAATGACAGGCTGGCAACACCATCCAAGTCAGAGATAATTTATCTCAGTCACTGAGGGGGAACATTCCATCCCATAGCCATTTTCGAAGTCACTGACTTTACCTGCTTCCTGTCCTCCTACCTCTTCCTCTGAACATGTTGGGTGCATACCTCCCACAACGTGCCACAACCCACCAGAGCTGTATTTAGCAAACTTGGATTGCACAGATGTTTGGAAGTGTGACCTACATACTGAACTTCAATTGACTTTATCATTTATGTGAGTACATAGAGTAGCTTTGGGTACTAGTTACTTTTCCCAATACTGTGATAAGCTACTTGACAAAAGCCACTTAAGGAAGGAAGGGTTTATTTCAGCTCACATTTACAGGGTACAGTTCATCATGGGAGAGAAGGCATGTCAGCAGGAAGTTGAGGCAGCTGGTCACATTGCATCCACAGTGAGGAAGCAGAGAGAGATGAATACTGGTGCTAAGCTTCCTTTCTCCTTTTCATTCAGTCTGAAATCCCAGCCCATGGAATGATGCCACTCATATTTCTAGTGGATCTTCTCTCTTCAGTTAATCCAATATAGAAAATCCCTTATAGACATGTCCAGGCTTGTCTTCTAGGTGATTCTAAATCCTGTCAAGTTAATCACTATTAATTTTCACGCTTTGCTTTACTAAAATGGCCATTTGAAAATTGTAATTGATTAGAATGCCTTTCTTGGCTATATTATGGTAGATCAGAGCAGAAAACCAATTCTGAGTTTTCTGATTATTCTAAGGAAGACAGAGTTGAGCTCATACCAAAACCTATATGGTTAATACCACACATTCCCTCCGAGTGACTTCACTGTTCCAAGTACAAGAAACACCAGTAGTGATCACTTTAAATCTGCAGTTGAGGCTGAACTTCACTGTTGAATGGTATGACTAACATAGACATGCCTGTGCACACTCTAAATTCATGAATTGTGCTTTGTTTTCAAAGTACTGTTCTATGATATTTAGAAGGGCATGTGTTCTGTGTATGATTTCCTTTCCATTAAGAAAAGCTCAGGTGTTTAAGACAAGAACCCACCTAGACATTGAAATTACATGACAGACACTTTGTAACAGTATAGGTAGGTTTGTCTATGTGTATTCTTGTTTCTCCATTTATTTTATTGTATTTTTGAGACAGAATCTTATTATGATGCCCAGGTTGGCTTGAAATTCCTGATCCTTCTGCCTCTGCCTCCTGAGTACTAGGCTACTGGCATGTACCATCAAGCACAAAGTTGTTATTTTTTGTTGTTTTTATTTTATTTTTTCCTGTGGTAAGGTTGCATTGTGTTTCTTAAGTGCTTTAAGTCTCCTGCCAAATACAACTCTCTCTCTCTCTTTTTCCTTTTGAGGCCTAGCACATGATGGTTAGTTACTTTTTTTTTTAAAAAGTCTTTCAATAAATTATAAGAATAAGCAAGTTTCCCCAAAGTGTCTCTAAATCACCGAGTAGTTTTGTTTCCTTGCTTTTGTGAACCATAAATAAATGCATGTGTAAAACAAAATTTTAATTCTTCATTTTTTTGTAAATTGTCTTTTAAACATTTTTTCCTGATTTTTCTTAACAGTGAAGATGAAAGCTTTTCCTTAGTAAGTTGTTGATAAGTAATTTACTTCTGCTGCCATCTAACCTTTGCTTGGATATAACAAATACCCTTTTTCTTGTGGCTTGGAATTGAGCCTTAAGCCTCATACATTCTAGGCAAGTGCTCTGCCCCTGAACTCCACTCCAGTCCCAGATTATGCCCTCTTAATTGCGTTCCATCTTTGATATGCCCAGCGAATGATATGATGCGCAAATGAGGAGGGAAATGAGTAGTTAACTGAAAACTAAAATTGACAACAGCTTCTCCCCTATATGGATGAGTTTGATTACAAATTAATAATGGAGTCAGAAGAGGCTTAGGAGTAGTCACAAATATCCCAAGTTTGAAAAGTCTCTGTGAGCAAAGGAGCAGGTCAACCCACTTTTATTCTGGGTTTTGGAAAAATCTGAAATGAGCATTGCGCTTCCTAGTTTGGCCACCAGGATTCCATGCACAAGATAAATAAACAAGATTGCTTATTTTATTCCTTAATAGCCTGCTGTGGAGAATGGCCAAGGGCCACCTCTATAGACAATGTGTCATCACAATAGTTATAGATCAGTGGTGACATACCCACTATGGGAGGCGGAATCCACAAACATACCAGCATACCATTTAGCATAGTGGCATGCAAAGCAGATGACTGATGCCAAAACCCTGCCTGATACAATCGGCATGACCATATTGGCTGTGCTACTTGAGGTGTGACCCAGCTGGTAATATAGCACTGCATTAGCTAGAGAAGAGGGCACTGGGTTAGTCCAAGGTAGCTTGGAGGTTCCATCATTACATTACATCACTATTTATTTATTTATTCATTCATTCATTTGCAGTACTGATGATTGAACTCTGGACCCCACCCATGCTAGGCAAGCACTCTACCACTGAGCAACATCTATAGTCCATCATTTAAAAAAATTATTTATTTGCAATCAGAGAGTGCTAGAGAGGAGAGAGAATTAGTACTAGGGAACCAAACCCAGGTCATTAGGCTTTGCAGGCAAGCGCCTTAACCCATGAGCCGTCTCTCCAGCCCCAGCTCACCATTTTTAATGCAAGTGCCTGAATATAATTTTGTTGATCTGATCATTTAGAAGAAGTAGATAATAAATGCATTTTATGAACATAACCATAAAGCTTTTCATTGAAGTATAATACCTAAAAGTGGTCTTTATGATTTTTCTTGTTATAAAATACATGCTTGTTATATGAAGTTGAAGACTACTACATGGATTTCATTCTACAAACAAATCTATGTTAGCCAAAATGAAAAACAAATATGAGCTCTTTGCTCTTTGCACCACTACAACTGCCTGATTACAGCTATGTAGCTATGGAAACCAGGTCAGGAAAGTTATTTGGATAATACAGTATTGTTTTAGACTGTACAAATCATAAAGTTTCTATGCTTTTTAAACATGCATGCTTTGGATTGAGGGTGTGGCTTGGTGGTAGAGTGCTTGTTTACCACATGTATGACATAAGTTCAATCCCCAATACTACAAAAAAAGCTTGAAAAATTCATTTTCTTAGTCCAGAGCTTCTTAAATTTTTTCCATTCACAATTCCTTTTTGCCCAAGAATTTTTTTACACAACCTTAGGTGTATAACCATATAAAATGGGTATTTGAATCAAACTGGTAATAAATGATAAATTTATTTTAAAATGACTATTTGATATACATGTAATTTTTCCATTTATCAAAGATGGAGGCAAGTTTTCATGGATACATGTCATGCTTATTTAAAAAAATAATTTATTTATTTGAGAGAGAGAGAAAGAAAGATGCAGAGAGAGAGAATGGGCATACCAGGGCCTCCAGCTGTTGCAAATGAACTCCAGATATATGCACTACCTTGTGCTTATGGCTTACATGAGTATTGGGGAATCAAACCTGGGTCCTTAGGCTTCACAGGCAAGCACCTTGACCACTAAGCCATCTCCCCAGCCCTACATGCTTATTTTTATGTAGTGAATTAAATTTTTGGCTGAATATTTGTTGCTTCAGGACATAGACTATAGTTGACATTTTTTAGAGTTGATCAATATTTTGACTTGGTAATCTTCAATACTGAGAAAGCCACTTCACATGAATACATAGTACAAAATGCCAGTATGTTTAGAGCCACTCAGAAATTTTTGGCATTCTGTCCTAAATTCAAGCCAAAATTTATTTAATGTCTTTATGAAATTCAATTCAGTAATTCATTTTTTTTTGTTTTTTCCTCTCTCTCTCTCTCTCTTGCTGATTAAAAAGTAAAACAGGGCTGGAGAGACGGCTTAGCAGTTAAGGTGCTTGCCTGCAAAGCCTAAGGACCCATGTTCTACTCTCCAGATCCCACGTTAGCCAGACACACAAAGGTGAGGCAAGCGCAAGGTTGCACCTGTCCACTAGGTGGTGCAAGCATCTGGAGTTCAGTTGCAGTGGCTGAGGCCCTGGCACATCAGTCTCTCTGTCTCTCTAAAATAAAATAATAAAGTAAATAAATAAAAAGTAAAACAAAGGCTGAGGAGATGGCTTGGCAGTTAAGGTGTCTTCCTACAAAGCCAAACGACCCAGGCTTGATTCCCCAGGACCCATGTAAGCCAGATACACAAAGTGGTACATGCATCTGGAGTTTATGTACTATGGCTAAAGACCCTGGTGTGCCCATTCAAGAAAAAAAAAGGCAAAACCACCCTTTTTTGTATCCCTATCCCCCATGAAACCCTCTTCTTTCCTACTATTCCCTCTTTTATATTGACATCTGTTTTATTTTCCTCCTCTATCATCCATGACAACATGTTGATGGGCCCCAAATTATGCAAGTCTTGTGAGATAACACTTTATGCCTGGGAGACAACAGTCCTCCCCATCCTTTGGCTTTTTCATTCCTTCCATCACCTCTTTTGCTACAGTCCCTGACTCACTGGAGGATGTGATAGAGATGTCTCATTAAGTGCCGAACGCATAACTATTTGTTCTTTTTGGCCCTGATGAGTTTTGCATCTCCCCAGCAGTTGCTGCCATCTGAAAAGTGATACTTTTCCAACTGAAAGTGAGACAGCAGCTCTAATATACAGGCACATAAACACAAGCATTTAGAAGGCAATTTGGTGGGTACAACATATTCATGTAGCTAAGCAATAGTAGTAATTTACCCTAGGGCTTATAGGCTTATACCTTCCAAGCTATAGGCTTTTGACTAGGCTTTCAGGATCAGAAATGTCAATTCAGTAATTCAAACAGAAATTTTGACAATCAACACTCTAACACAATATAATCCAAGGATAAACTAATTTGATACTTATATGCTACGAAATGACAGTGGGAAAATATTCAGTGTTTTATAATTAAAACATTATGTTTCTATGAGAGCAGAAAATTTTGTATACATAGTGAAATACAATGGCTTACAACTTGAGCTTAGATATTTCAGGTAACAGTCTGGCACTATGTGGTGTGATGGCATGCATAGGGCAAAGTAACCTGTTGTGTGTTTAACACCAAGGCTGCAGTGAAGTCACAAAATGCACTGTACTACACAGGCAGGCACTGCCAGGGATGCTCCAGATTCATTATGAGAGTTAGATTGTGTTTATTGTTTCTACAGAAAACTTGTTATCTTTGCCAAATTTTTCATGATCTCCACATTCAATTACACAGCCCTACATGGGGTCATGACCCACAGTTTAAGAAGCTGGGTCCTAGTCTTCAAGGTCAAGACTGAAGTCATAGATTCCGTCCCATGGCATCGTTTAGTAACTTACTTTTCTGCTTTCTCCAGTCTTTTAGTCATTGCTCATTCCATCAGAATTCATAAACCAAATTGGTATCCACAAATATTTACATTACATATCTTTTTTAAAATCCCATTTCTTTTGACTTTTATGCCCCATTTTGTCGTCACCATATTTATGATTTAATTTTAATTCCAATAAGTTAGTTTAAGCTAGTTTAATTTAAAACAAGCTAATCTTAATTTGGCTTCTCCCTCCCCTAAGTGGTGTTTTTAGAAAGGACAGCTAGGAATTCCTCTCAACAACTTTTCCAGGTAAAAGAATAGATTGTCTGAGGTTTCTCATATCAGTGGATGTCTTTTGTTGCCATTCCTTTTGCTGCTCTGAATGGCAAAGCTGTCTGGAAACAAAGCTTTAGGTCAGAGCTTTTTACCAACTGTTACCATTTGCTATATATTGTTTGTTTCATTGTTTTCCTAAGCTAAAGAGAAGACAGACTAGCCTCTTTTGATATTGCAGGTTTACTGTGCCTTCTCGAAGATGTTTCTCAAGTAATTTCTTATCTTTGAAATTCAAAGTTTTTCTGAGTTTATGTCTAGATCTGGTTTTCTTTTGCATGCTTTTGCCTGTACCATAGTGAGCCTTTTGTATGTCATAGCTGATGTTTTGTGTTAGTTCTTTTGCCATCTCTATTATTTTTATTCCATTGTCTCAAATCATTATTTGTAGATTGTGTTATTGTTTTCCAATCTTTATCACTGCCTACTTTAATCATTCTTATCTTTGTTCTTTCTCTTGTGCATTTTGGGAGAAAATCTGAATTCTTCTCCATTCCTGATTTGATCTCCAGTGTCAATGCATTGCCCCTCCAAAGCATGTGGGTGGATGGATGGATGGATGGATGGATAGATAGAGATAGATAGATAGATAGATAGATAGATAGATAGATAGATAGATAGATGGTCTCTTATAGCCCAGGCTGGTGTCCTGCCTCCACCTCTCAAGTTCTGGGATTGCAGCATGCTAGGCAAGTACTCTACCAACTGATCTATTTCCCTAGCCTGGTGGGTTTTAGATGTGATTTTCTTTTTTACTTTCTTGTAATCTCCTGTCAGTCATGCCTGTCCACCTGTTAATCTATACACCAAACTCCTTGCCTTTTTATATCATCCTAAACTCTCTTTAATACCTTTAAAAATATTCTTTATTTATTGGCAACCAGAGACAAGGAGAGAAAGGGAGAGAATGGGAGGGAGGAAAGGAGAGAGAGAGAGAGAGAGAGAGAGAGAGAGAGAGAGGATATGAATAATGGGCACACCAGGGCCTCTTGCCACTGCAAATGAACTCCAGATGCATGTAGTGTTTTGTGCATCTGGCTTTATGTGGGTGCTGGGGTATCAAACCTGGGCACCAGGCTTTTCAAACAAGTGCCTTTAATCATTAAACCATCTCTACAGCCCTAATGCCTTTTTTATGTCACGGAGAATTTAAGACTTTAGAATTAAAGACTTAACAAATTCAGATGTTTACTAATGACAATGGAGCAGATATAACGTTTTGTGTACCTAGGTAGCAAAAGTACCTATCTTTTCTGGGTGCTTAATTTTACCAGATTATGAGTCTTAATACCTTATAACCATTATCTCCCTTAACCCTCAGGACACACTAAGGAATGGTTGCTCTCATTTTACTAATGAGGAACTTGGCATTTTTAAAGGCTATTAAAAAGCTAGAGGTCACACATTCTAAAGTTAGTGAATTGAAGAGTCAGAGTTTAAACACAGAGCTGCCTGGCTCCCAGGCCTGTGTTCCTATTACTAATTTTACCATCTCCTCTATAAACAGTTTTCATAGATTTAATTTCAACCAAATATTCAGAAAAATAACACTCCCTCTTTTATTGGAGACGTTTGTCATGGCTCCTTTTAGTCTATCTTTTATTTATCCATCTGTTTCTGTTCATTCAACCTTGTAATGAGAGATCTCGGCAGAGCTGAGCTTTCCAGCTGGGACAGCGCATGGATACTTAAAGAACTGTCTAGAACTCTGCCCTTCCCCTCACTATTTCTGGTAGATGTCAACAGTCTGTAGACCAGTTGCAATGTTATTTGCCTTAGAAGAGCTTGAGTAGTAGTGACCCTCAAAGAAAAGACAGGTTCCAACCTAGCCACACCCCATCCTAGCTGGGTAGCTTGGGCAAGTGCCTCAGCTCCTCTGAACCACTAGTGATGCCTTTTATCATCTGGTCATGTGGCTCTTGGGACAAGCGTAATCCAGAAAAAGTACCCAACAGGAGGGAGTGGCCGTAAAGGAAGTTGACAATTAAAAGGGCGACACTGCAAGGCCTGTTAGGCCTCTGCCCCACCACAGTCTTCCTCCCAGGATGCACTGCGTCCACCTCGCGCCTTTGAAGACGCAGCTCACCTCCGGACGCTGGAGGAGAGAAGTGAGAAGGCCAGGGTACCCGTGAGAGGGTCGTGAAGCGTGGCCCTACAGGTCCTGTTCCCGTGCTTCAGTGGCTTGGGCTGGACTACACGAGTTGGTGTCTCTGAAGAGTCCCTGCCAAGGCTGGGTTCGTGTCCCTTACTGGTCCAGGAGGAACCCTTAGGCCAGGTAGGCCCAGGAGGACCCTGTCCCCGCACAGGCCAAAGGCCTTGGTCCTCAGCCAAGTCTGGGGCATCCTTGTGGCCGTGCTGGCTGCCCTCTTGCCGCAGCTCCTGCGCACCCTCAACCTTGCAGAGCTATGTCCTGGGCCTCGGGGCCCAGTGGTTTTTCATCTTTGTCTGCGCCGGCCTGGCCTTAGTTTCGCCACGTGAATTCAAAGAAGAGTTGCTGGGTTGGCTCGACCGTTGATGTAGGTAAACAGATCTAACCCGGATTTCTGCCGGGTGCTGAACTAGGGACTTTAGCAGGAAACCCTAGAGACTGACTGTGATCTAGACTCGCGTCCGCATGCCACCATCAGCTTGGTACTCCTGGCCACAAAGACTGTTTTTTTTTTTTTTTTTCTCAATTCATAACAACTCTAAACAAATACTAAAAATGCCCCCTTTGTTTACTTTAAAATTCATCAAGGCCTGCTATGTTCCCAGGGCTTATTATACAGTTCGAGGTGCAGGGACCTCAGACGTGAACAAGGCACTGGCTCTCTTGTTTGTACTCATAATCTGGAAGCCTAAATCACTCTGACATTTGCTATTTACCTAGTTTTCTTTCATTTCATTAGAAAATAGCTTGAGGCCAGGGGTTTGGTTCAGTGGTAGGCCTTGGGTTCAGTTCCCAGCACTCTGTCTCCACTATTGCCCCGCAAAAGGGAAGGAAACAAAAATCTTTTAATCACCTGGAACAAGGGAGGAAAGGTCTACAAGCGTATAGGTTGTAGAAACGGTAAAGCACTACACTGTAAATTATGTTCCATCCATTGATGGGTTAGAAAACAATTTGTGGGTCCATTTTTATTTAAGGCATCTAGAATTAAATCATTTGTTTGGACCAGGATAAATACATATACAGAAAGTGCCTTTGCAGTAGTAATAATCTATCTTGAATACTATTTATATGATTGGAACTATAGTAGAGTCATTTGTTTTCTGGCCCTAATTGGCTCCATCGTTTTATTTATTAGAGACGGGGGAGAGAGAGAGATAGAGAGAGAGAGATTGATTGATTGATTGAATGGGCACGCCAGGGCCTCTAGCCACTGCAAATGAACTCCAGATGCATGTGCCATGATGTGCATCTGGCTAACATGGGACCTGGAGAATCAAACCTGGGTCCTTAGGCTTTGCAGGCAAGTGCCTTAACCGCTAAGCCATCTCTCCAGCCTGGCTCCATCTTTTACACTGACTTTTCATAGAATTAGCTCCGTCTTTTACATTGTAGATCATTTGTGACATGTAAGAAATAGAATGGCAGAATTGCTTGAATCTGTGAGGTCAATTACTCTGTTGGTTGCTTATTATGGAAGCCATGATAAGCCATCCTTATTACCATGACCATAAAAATGTACATGACTTGTAGATTGCCTCTGCTGTTGCCATGTGTGACCATAGAAATACCTTTCCTGCATTGTCCCTAATGAAACCCAGTAAAGAATTTTAATGGTCCAAGAATGTTTTGGTCTTTTCCGGTTTTATCTCTTTCACGGAAAGTTTTGAGGCTGAAGGGATTTCATTACTGACAGCTAATTTATTTTTATTTTTTTGTGGTGTTAAGGATAGAAATCTAAGGCCTTGTGCATACTAGATAAACATGCTGCTACTACTAACTACAGCCCCAGACCTCACCCCTTCATTTCAGTCTGTTGTTATTTTGTTTCATTTTATTTTTGAAACAAGGTCTCACTATATAAGTCAGACTGGCTTTAAACTTGAGATCCTCTGGTCTCCACCTGCAGAGAGCTGGCATTACAAGCACGTACCACCATGCCTTGCTTATTTCAGTTATAGTAAAATAGATTTTTAATTTTAACTAAGCTAGAAATAGTTATTACTTTTTGTAATGATTATTTTTGTATTTTGTTCTCTTATTTATTAGCTGGCTGGTTAGTTTTGAGTTTAAAGATTTGAATAGCTAAAATTCTGTACCATATTTTGAGGAGATTATTTTAGTTATGTTATTTATCTTCTATTCAGTCTAGACGTTTACTTATAAATGACTACTATCCTGTTTTGTACATTGGTTCTTCTAAACAGTTTAACATGACTAAGCAAGCCATTTTTATATTACCTATATTTATGTCATAATTGCTACGATGAGAGCTCAATACATGTATAAAAAGGAATGCAATAAATTATTGATCTAAACATTTGATAACATTGTAAGACTATTGTAAAATTAATTTTGACATCTGCTTTCTTTTATGAGGAGTTATTTTTTGAAAAGATTATTTTATTGATGCTGAGAATCATTCATCTGAGAAGAGATAAGTTAATATAGATCGCCCAATCTTGTAGCACACTTTTTTCCAACGGCACTCAAAGTGAAACAACCAGGGTAATACCTTAATTTCAACCTCAAAACCAATCTAAAGAAACAGAGACATGTAAAAAGTGTCTTTTTCCTTATTTAAGGTTCCAGTAAAGCATTTTATACTTCACTTGAAACGCAGTGTTCTGTTCATATCCTTCAGTGACTTCCAAAGCATTGGACCTCCCCACCCTTGCCCATGTAGCTCCTTTGGTCTGTTGCTGGTCTCATACTTAGGAAATTTCATTTTAGGAATAGAAGTTCTTTTTATAACCATAGTCAAAACTTCAGGATGTAAGTAGGCAGAAAGCAAAGACTGTGATTTGCCTACTTTCCAACAGACAGGAGGTATTCCAGAGGGGTGAAACTTATAATGGAAGGAGGGAAAGAAAAAGGAGGAGGAAAAGAGTGGGTTACTGTGAGATAGAATATCACTATGACAGTATCCTCAGGTAAGAGATTGTCATTGCGCCTGAATGGATTTTGTGGGTCTGTTTACAAATTCTGTAATATTTCTTTGGGGATATCTGGGCTCATAGGGTTGACAGCCTAGTAAAGATAGGGTATGTTCCTGAATTCATGTGTGTTTGCTCATGTATATATACTCACACATATCTGCAGATGAAGGTGTATTACAGAAATCATGTGTGCTGTAGCACTGAAGAATGGGTTTGCATATAAAAACACAGCTAATGGTGTGATTTGGATAAAGAAGAGAAAGGTTGATTCAAGAGGAGGATGCCTAGAGGAATGGTGGGAGCTTGGATAAGGAGTCACCAATGGGGCATGATTCATAGTCAGAGTGAGTATACTCCCTGATTCAACAAGAGGTGGCATTAACATTGGAGCATGGTGAGGAATAGGTGGGGGTCACATTGAATGGTAAGAAATGCATAGTTGCAGAAGTTTAGATTTACTGCAACTATCATAGAGAAGCTATAACTTCTGGGCTGGAGGGTGTAGCTTATTGGTACAGCACTTGCCCAGCATGTGCAAAGCCCTGGGTTCCATTCCCAATGCCAGGAAGATAAGTAAGTGAAGAAAGAGAAGAGAGAGAGAGAGAGAGAGAGAGAGAGAAGAGAGAGGAAGGAAGGAAGGAAGGAAGGAAGGAAGGAAGGAAGGAGGAAGGGAGGGAGGGAAAGCATGTCTTAACTTCCGCAGCAAAGAAACAACTTAATGGGGACTGTGTTTTGAGATTACTTGGAGGTAGCAAGCAGGAGGGCAGCTCTCCATCTGTGAGTAAAAGGGGAAAGAAATAGCCTCACTGCATTGGAATCTTATCTCAACGCCACTTCTAGTTGCGCTGGGATGTTCGGGTCACCATGGATGCTTTAACATCCCCAAAACAACTAATGAGGGAAACAGCATTTCGTTTAGCTTTCTTCCTTGAGGATCTGGAAATAGTGACAGAGTCTACTGACCAGCCACAATTCTCAAGCTGGACCTGCATCACTTTAGTGGCCTGTGACACAGCCAACCACAAGAGTTATAGGTCTGGTCTTGAGGATGGGTCTTGCTAGGTTGACATTATGATACCTGATCTAGTTAATGTTTTTCATGTGGTCCTCCACTCTGCTTTTAAAAACTGTCTCATGGGGGAATCCATTTTCAGGTGTCTCTGGTCTCTCAGCGGTTCTTTGTTAGGAGCTGCCTAGGAGGGCAACAGATAGGAAGGAGAAAGGGAGGAAGAATGAGGTAGATCATAACTTCCTGGAGGTCAGGGATATTGTCTTAATCTTTGTAGTCAAGGATATTGTACAATGTATGTGTTGGGTGAATGATAGCCAGAGAGGAGTAAGATGCATTTTGTCTCCTCATTGTCTCTCCTCATTGTCTAGTTCACACATGACATAGTTTTGAGTGCCCAAATATTTATTCAAGCACTAATCTCCCCCTTACCTCCTATTTCTCCTACCTATCTAGTGCTAATGCAACTCTCACAAGTCCACCTAGAGCACACAGAATATTTCCTGAGATGCCCCAGCACAGTGTCAGGCAAAGAGATCAGATATATCAACCCTAACAAGTTCTCCTTACAGATTGACACAGTCATGGGATAGGATATTTGAGGGGACAGAACTTGATTTTCCCCCTTCTGTCTCTTTCCAAGTTTCATATTGTATGGTCTCAGCTCCTCATTTAAAAGCCACAGCTTATGCTTCCATACACACGGGATATGAAGTAGCAAGTGTTTAAGTCCTTCCCCTCATCTGTATTTAACAATTAAAGTTTACCCACACCTCAAATGCATATGGACTTTCCCTGTACACCTCTGTGGAAAAGGCCTGTGGATGCTTGTTCTCATCTGTGTAAGTGGACACTTCTATCTTATGGGGTAGTTAGCTGTACATTTACTCCTGAGGCCCTTGGTGCCTTCGGAATAGATGTGTCTAGCACACAGTACTACTCCAATAAATGCTTGCCCCATGCATCATTATTTAGTGAGGAGTATGTTCTCAGAACAGTAGTGGCTGAAACTTAGAGGCTTTATACAGTTTATTTATTTATTTATTTATTTGAGAGTGACAGAGAGTCAGATAGAGATAGATAGATAGATAGATAGATAGAGAGAGAGAGAGAGAGAGAGAATGGGCGCGCCAGGGCTTCCAGCCACTGCAAACGATCTCCAGACGCGTGCGCCGCCTTGTGCATCTGGCTAACGTGGGTCCTGGAGAATTGAGCCTCGAACCGGGGTCCTTAGGCTTCACAGGCAAGAGCTTAACCGCTAAGCCATCTCTCCAGCCCTTTATACAGTTTTTACACTCAAGATTTAACTGAAGAAATGAAGTCTAGATCCACCAAATAGTCTGTTTCAGCCAGGCATGGTGGCACACACCTTTAATCCCAGCACTCAGGAGGCAGAGGTAAAAGGATGGCTGTGAGTTTGAGGCCACCCTGAGCCTTCATAGTGAATTCCAGGTCAACTTAGGCTAGAGCGAGGCCCTACCTCAACAAAACAAAGCAAAACAAAACAAAACAAAACAAAACAAAGTCTGATACAAAATAAGAATTAAAACCTATAAATTAAATTTCTCATCATTATAGCTATAGCTTGCCTACCTTTAATAGTGTCATTTTAAGAGTTTTTTTTTTTATATAGACTGACTAATGTTTTTACAGCAGTGATGTGAATGCTGTTATGTTCCTTGTTTTGTAGTTGAGAAACATGAAAATCTGAAGGGTTAAGTAGTCACAGAGCTAATAAGATCTGTTGGTGAGTACCAGATGGTCTGGGCCTTAGCAACCAAAGCTTTCTGAAGGAAGCAAGTGGAGCTGTGTCATATTCCATCACTGAAGGTCACACCTGTGGCCAGGGATTATATGGACAAGTGGCCATGACTGTCTGGACAAACCTCAGTGGAGGTGGTGAGTGCCAGGCCTTTAAGAGACAATTGTGTGGCGAGACTACCATAGTGTGGTCGGGCTTATATAGAACATCATGACTTTCCCATAGTACTTGCCGAAGTGATTCTAGCAATCCTTTGTGTCAAGTCCTCAATATATAGTAGACTTAAGTGTTCCTGTGAAAAATCTCCCCATCTCGTAAGAGGCTCACAGAAAAACTGGCCATATTCCTTATACATTATAATCTGTAAGTTTTAAAAGAGTTCAGTGGAAAAGGGATGGTCATCAACATAGATTAAAAGATTGGGGGGCTGGAGAGATGGCTTAGCAGCTAATGCACTTGCCTGCAAAGCCAAAGGACACAGGTTCTATTCCCCAGGATCCATATAAGCCAGATGCACAAGGTGGTGCATGTGTCTGGAGTTTGCAGTGGCTTAAGGCCCTGGTGCGCCCACTTTTCTCTCTCTCTCTCTCTTTCTCTCTCTCTCTCAAATAAATGAATACAATTTAGATAAAAACTTTTTACTTTGCTGATACTGAGCACCGATGAATGAATCTAATTATCTCCCAAGGATTCAGCAGAGAGCGAGAGAGAGAGAGAGAGAGAGAGAGAGAGAGAGAGAGAGCGCCCAGCTCTTCTGGGGCCTACATGGGATGTGACAGAGAATGTACAAATAAATTGGTAGAGGGTAAGTTAGAAGTGAATAGGTGACCTAGTGAAAAGGAATGCAGGAAAGTGAATGGGCTTTAGGATGAGGCAGGGTAGTGAGGAGTCTTGGTGTAGAACTATTTGTCTATAGCTCATAATCTCTTGAGTTTCTCACTTCGTCAAAAAGTGACCACTCAGATTATATGCCAGGTACCCTTCGGTCACTGGGCCAGGGCAAGAATGGAAGCTGAATAGAGTGGGAGGAGGAAGATAAATTTCAGGTCCCATAATCCTATAATCCACATGGGGATTTGGGTAAGTCATGATGAGAGGGGGACTGTTTTATGTCTTCACATTCTATCAATCTAGATATTGATCTAGGGATGTATATGTCTAAGTCACATTGCTTAAGAAATGCAAGTGTTGGGGTTGGGGAGATGGCTCAGTGGGTAAGAGCTCTTGTTATGCAAGTGTGAAGAGCTGAATTTTATCTCCAGCATGTACAAAAGCTAGACGTGGCCACGAATGCCTGAAACTCCAGCACTGAGGGGGACAGGGCCAGGAGGATTGCTGGGGCTCCCTTGTCAGCCAGTCTAATGAATAATAATGAGCTTCAGGTTCAGTGAGAGACTGTGTCTAAAGGAAATAAAGTGGAATAGTGAGGGGCTGGCGAGATGGCTTAGCGATTAAGGCACTTTCCCCCAAAGCCTAAGGACCCATGTTTGAGTCTCCAGATCACACATAAGCCAGATGCCCAAAGGTGAGGCAAGCACAAGGTCGCACATGCGCACTAGGTCACACAAGCATCAGAAATTCAATTTCAGTGGCTGAGGCCCTGGCACCTCAATTCTCTCTCTCTTTTTCTGACTCTGTTTCTCTTGCTCTCTCTCTCTCTAAAATAAAAAAAAAAAAATTTAAAGTGGAAGAGTGATAGAGGAGGAGAACATCAGTCCTCCTCTGGCCTCCACGTGTATGCACACAGGTACACACATACATGCATATAACGCACGTACACACACACACACACAATTCTATTGTAGCAAGGAGGCATTTATGAAAACCTTAATTGTTTCATTGTATCTTGCAGGAGCTTCACATACACACACATTGCCGAACACATAAGTTGGTAGCATTATGACTTAAAATTCCCATTTGTGGGCTGGAGGGATGGCTTAGCGGTTAAGGCAATTGTCTGCAAAGCTAAAGGACCCAGGTTCGATTCCCCAGGACCCACATTAGCCAGATGCACATGGGGCGCACACATCTGGAGTTCATTTGCAGTGGCTGGAGGCCCTGGCACACCTATTCACTCTCTCTCTCTCTTTCTCTGTCAAATAAATAAATAAATAAATAAATAAATAAATTTAAATAAATTTCCATTTGCGAGCAAACCTTATTATTTGAAAAGTCTGAAAACGGTGATTCAACATTAGAAGAAAAGTGTTCGTTGATAGTAACAGCTCAGAAAATTTGCCTGATTAGATTAAAAACAATGTTGCGAACAGTGCACTCATTAAGTTTCTTGGAAAGGAGTCCCTCCTCTGAAAGAAGCCCAGATTCATCTTCTCTAGAAATTCATTTTCAGGTCTGTTCACAGTATACCTCACAGCTTAGAAGAAATCATCCACCTTCCTTTCTCCCATGCTGCACTCCGTGTGCTGTGTGCTCCTTGCTCATTGGCACAGTAACAAGCACTGTCCCTGCTTGAGGCCTGAGTCTGTTTTCCTGCAGCCTGCTCTTCTGAGTTCCTGAGTGCCACTCCCAAATCTTGACTGGGTTGGCCTCTGTTGACATGTACCTGTCACCCCTGTTTCATTCCTCTCCCTTGTTCACTTTACTGTGTAAAATGGACTAGGAGGTATTTTCCACACTAACTCACTTTAGTGACATTTGTAAGTAACAAGCTTATTCTCTGTATAAAACTCATCAGTTTTGTAATGTAACCCTTCTTGTCCCCATAAAACTGCTCCACTAATGTTACGTTAGTCTGCATTTTACTTCTCACAGGTCTGATAGTTACTTTTTAAATGCAATAAATTTCTAACATTGCATTTGACTTTATGACTTCATATCTATTAACGAGGGCTCAAAATAATAACACTGATTTAATGTTTCCACTCCTAAAGTTTGCTAATAAAATGAAGCAAGTAAGTGTCATTTAGATGATGTTTTGCTGTGTCTGTCATCCCTCTGGGAGCTCTCTCTTTTCTGTTAGTAGTGAAATGATAAATACACTGTAGTATATGGGCACAAGTGAGAAAGAAGAAAAGAAAGGAATTCCCTGAAGCTTTTGACAGGATCATGTTCCCATTTGTCTTTGCCCCTGTGCCCTGGGGTCATCTTCCAGGTGGAGCCTTGTGGCTTACACAAGGTGCTGACACAGATCCCCAGCTTCCAGAGAGGACTCAACCGGCAAACCCTCAGAAGTCCTCTTGTCTCTTCCCTTTAGCGCAGCTTGTGCAACTGACTCATTTCACCATGTGCCTGAAGGAGAGGAGGAATTATGCCTTGACAGTCACTCAAGAAAGACAAGAGGTGATACTGGGCCTGACTCTGAGTTGTAGACCACATACTTACTTGCAAGTATATGTACACTATCATGGCTAAGGTCCTGCCTTCAGTTCCCACATGTTCCCCGAAAAGAAAGTAGCTACTAATAAGCTTCTTTTCTTTATATCGAAGTATGGAGCTATGTATAAATGGTTCCCATTTGATGTGAACATTACATATCATCAGTAGATAATATTAATTTCATTATACAAGTGACAATGAGGTTCTATAATCCTCTTGGCTTATTAAACTGGGGAGAAGAATCAAGAGTTTAGGAGTATTTTCTTCGCAAGGGATCTTTGGAGTGAAAAAGAATGTGAAATGTTCACCATCTGGGGTGCTGTTTGACAACAAGTAGGCGCTGTGCTCAGTAAGCTTCAGGGATAGAGAAGTGTTCAAGGCTTGGCCCTGAAGATACCTAGTGCAATGGAGATGCCAATGCAGAAACAGTTAAGCTGTCCCAGGCAGCTGGTGTGGTACTATAGATGTGCATACCAGGAGGACTGCCAGCTGCAAGAACTTGAGAGCAGCCAATGGGAAGAGCCCAGAAGTTGCCTGCTGCAAAAGCGACAAAAGCCTAGATCACGACAGAGAAGGGCAGAAAGATCCTGGAGCAGTAGGCTGCAACCGACAGCCAGGCTCTGTCAGGTATTTGGTTTTGATCCAGTCAGAGGAAAGTAGATGGTAGAGGCTTATCAGCAAGGGAGAAAGGGCATGAGAAAGGAAAGAAAATACTTTGATTAGGAAGGTGGGCTAGGAAGCAATGGAAAGTGGACCAGAGTTAGAAAGCCCATGTCAGCTAGCCCAGGAAGGTTTGCGGCCATCTCAGAATTAGTGAAGCTGTCTTGAAGTGACAATGGCCTTTTTTAGTGACCAATCTGCTGGAAGTTCTCTCTTCTATCTAATGATGCTTGCTTGCTTGTTTTGGTTTTGTGGGACAGGATCTTAGTCAGTAGCTGAGGCTGGCATGGAACTTACTGTGTAGCTAAGGATGGCCTTGAACTTGTATAGATCCTTTTGCTTCCATATTCCAAGTGCTGGAATTACAGGCATAAGCCACCACACCTGCCTCCTGATGATTTCCTAAAATTACTAACTTATTTATTTATTTGAGAGAGAGAGGGAGAGACATTGAGAAGGAGTATGGGTACTCCAGGGCCTCCTGCCCCTGCAAACAAGCTCCAGACACGTGCACCACTTTATGCATCTGTCTTTTTACATGGGTACTGAGGAATCAAATCCTGGGCAAGCAGGCTTTGCAAGCAAATGCCTTTAACCACTGAGAAATCTTCTCAGTCACAAATAAATACACTTTTTGGTAGCAAATAAGTCTGCAAAGAGAATAGGAAGTATTGAGTGAGGAAGTGCTGAGTGAGAAAGCTTTTACCTTTCCACTTTCTGCAAACTAAATTCATTAGTGAAATCTGAGAAAGCTGGAGTTTAAATGCATTTGAAACTGGTATTTCCCTTTAGCCATAATCCATTTTTAATTTGCTGTCATTTGTCATCTGACAGAAAAAAAATGATATTTCAGTAGTTGAGGGCAGCTAATGAGGTGATCTTAGGATCAGACTTGCAGAGTAGGTAGTGCTACCAAACATCCTAGGATGCATGTTTGGTTTACAGGTGGTACATGAATCAACATGTTGCAGCTTTCGTACTTGTCAAAGCACCTTTAAATAATCCAAGCCCAGAGCGGTTTCATTTTAGCAAGGGAAAGTGGAATGGTCCCTAAGAGTACGCCACCTCAAATAAACCCCGAATCACCGGTGCACACTCACTTTGTAATGGAGATGTTTCGAGCCCAGACCATGTTTATGTCCTGATACTAATAGGCTTATCTTTCTTTGCTATGATTGGTCTTTGAGACTAAAACAAAAACAAAGTGAATCGCATCTGACTGTTCCACAAAGAAAAGATTGCCAGACTGTTTTATTTTATTTTATTTTTTTTGGTTGCTATAAAAAAAAAGTTTTGTTTTTCCATGACTAAGAAAGAAACAGCAAGATCACATTCTGTGGTCTGATGCTCTCCAGTCTATGAATTTTGTGGTGAAGTTAGTGGTGATTTAGTTTGAAAAAAGCTTACCAAGAGTTGCAACTTCTAGAGAGTACTATAGTTGTCAAACCAGCTCATGCCAGAGTACAGAGTTGTAGAAAGTATTTCAGCTTTCTCTCTGTGGCTAGCCATCTAAGCCCATTCCTTTCAATGTAAAAAAGAGCAAAGACCATCTTGATCCCTGGCTCACTAATGCCTGTGCGCACCAAACGCAGCCACGTTGAGGCAACTGATGCATTTATAATTGGGTGTCTGACTGGACTCCAGTCTCCTCTTTTCCCAGCAGTGAAACAGGAAGCAGCGTCCCATCAGGAAGAACCTGAAGGTGCCATCCAGTAGCTCCGCTGCCTCACGTGACTGACTGCCCTCAGTCAGAAATCTTGACTTGCAACTTTCGAGGGTGGGTCTCCGAAAGAATTTCAGGGCTTACACATAGATGAGGCGTGTTGCTCTCTCATGAGAACAAAGCTGGCTGTGAGGCTGAAAGCCTCTCTCACTGCTCCTCACGAGCAAGGGGCATCTTGTGTGGACTGACGCTTTGAAAGGTAGGCGCCAGCTCTTTGATGGTATCTGAGAGCTTTCCAACAAGGTTGTTTGACTCTGTGTGCCCTTAGTTGGCAGTGGAAGGGAGGAGAAGGACAGGGCGAAAGAAATGATGAATGCTTTCATTTTTGACATGATGTTGTGGGAGAGAGACAGGAAGAGAGATTTGGAGTGCCCTGCTTGAAAAGTTTTACTTAGCAGTATTCAGCAGGACAGAGTAAATGTTGGGTCTAAATTTCTACTTCTGACTCCTGTCACTCTCTGGTGAGTTTCAGTTAATTCACTGAAGGGATGAGGAGCCTGGGTTAGGATGCAGTGAGCTCACATCACCAAATGCTCAGTGTAGCTTGGGTGTTGAGGAAAACCACTTGGGTGAAATGAACAGGATGGCCACAGCTCTGATGTGGCATGGCCATTTCAGACCATTTACAGTGCCATAAATTTAGAAAGAGACAGGACTTGCTCATCT
Source organism: Dipus sagitta (assembly GCA_036346955.1). NCBI lineage: Eukaryota > Metazoa > Chordata > Mammalia > Rodentia > Dipodidae > Dipus > Dipus sagitta. Next base: position 132,720,267 of record CM070772.1, on the reverse strand, counting down.
CACAGTGACAAACTTTTCTAAGCTAGAAAAAATAAAATTTCATTTTTCCTAATTTGAGAAAATACTTAACAAAGATGCTCTTTTAATCATTTTTAATTTTTTTTCTGAAAAATTTTTATACAGACCTAGAAAAATAAATCTTTATTCCTCTCCATGATGAATATTAATTTATTAATTAATCAGTGATGTTAAAATACCTTTTTTTTTCTTTTTTGGGGCATGCAATGCAGTCCTTATGAAAGCTAGGGAAGTGATCTAACTAAGCTACATCCTCAGACATAAGTGCTTTCTCTACCATGCTCGGGGATCCAGACATTTTGCTTTTTTACTTTTCTTACACACATTTATTTTATTTAGTTTTAAAGGGAGGCTCCAATTATAATTTCACCAGTAGAATGATTGGCCAAATTCTTTAAAGAGATAGGCACCTGATCATATGGATAATAACTATGTAGTCCTCCTTTTAAAAATACACTGCTTTTGGGCTGGAGAGGTGGCTTAGCGGTTAAGCGCTTGCCTGTGAAGCCTAAGGACCCCAGTTCGAGGCTTGATTCTCCAGGACCCACATTAGCCAGATGCACAAGGGGGCGCACGCGTCTGGAGTTCATTTGCAGTGGCTGGAAGCCCTGGCGCGCCCATTCTCTCTCTTTCTCTCTATCTGCCTCTTCCTCTCTCTGTCACTCTCAAATAAATAAATAAAAATGAACAAAAAAAATTTAAAAAAATACACTGCTTTTAAAGTAACAATCAAGTTAATTTATATGATTTTGAAGATACTTCTCAGTAATGTCTACATTATTGTTTATAATTTTTTGCTGATAATTTATTAGTTCTAAACACTTATTAGTTATAATGGTTGCAATCTATATAGCTCTTGTTGTGTATATATGCAATTTTCTATTTAATTCAATGAGATGGGCTTATAATATTCACTTTTCATATGAGGACACTTAAGTTTAGTGAGATTTGTAGTATAGGCATAGCTAGGAACTTTATTGCTCCATTACATACTGAAATACAGGATGTCAGCTTCTGTTTCTCCTTTCCCATTCCATTGGACCTCCACAGTGTCCTTGTCATGCTGGGGACCTCACAATATTCCAACTTGGAATCTTTATACAGACCTAGAACAATAAATCTTTATCACTCTCTGTGATGAATATTAATTAATTAGTTAATTAATGATGTTAAAATAGCTTTTCTTTCTTTTTCTGGGCATACAATCCAGGCCTTATGCAAACATTTCAACATTCAAACATTCCAACTTAGAATCTTTTTATTTAAATTTTTAATAATATACAAAGTAATGTTTTCTTATGGCATTTTCATACATGGCTTTGTTTTTCTCCTATTTTCCACTTGGCTCCTTCATCTCCCTGTCTCCTCTTCCTACTTCTGCCCTTCTATCTCCTCTGTTCCCCTGTCCACTGGCATATAGTACATATTCTATTACCCTCCCCCAACTCCTTTCCTTCAGGCCCATTTTCCCCTTTCAAGGATTCCTTTTTAGCTTTCTGACCTCTACCCACTCCTACTTTACACACACACACACACACACACACACACACACACACACACACACATTTATTTATTTTTATGGCTAGTATCTGCATGTGAGAGAGACCATGCTATATTTGTCTTTATGAACCTGAGTTATCTCACTTAGTATAATACTTTCTTCAGTTCCATCCATTTTCCTGAAAATATCATTTTTCTTTATGACAATAAAATTCTGTTGTGTATGTGTACCACATTTTTATTGTCCATTCATCTGTTGTTGAACATCTAGGCTGACTTCATATACTTGCTAGTGTAAAGAGAGCAGCAATAACTATGCATGTATAAGTATCTCTGTGGTAGGTTACACAGTCCTTTGGGTATGTGCTCAGGAGTGGTATAGCTGGCCAAATAGTAGTTCTAGTTTTAGTTGTGTTTTTTTTTTTTTTTTTTTGAGAAACCTTCACACTGATTTCCATAGTGGTTGTACCAATTTACACTTCCACCAACAGTGAATAAAGGTTGTTCTTTCCCCACATCCTCATTTGTGTTTGTTTACCTGATGGTATCTACTCTGACTGAGGTGAGAAAGAATCTCATAATTTTAATTTGTATTTCCTTAATGGCTAAGGATGTTGAACATTTTAAAAATATTGATTACCCATTTTTACTTCTTACCTTTTTTTTTTTGAGGTAGGGTCTCACTTTAGCCCAGGCTGACCTGGAATTTACTATGTAGTCTCAGGCTGGCCTTGAACTTACAACTATCCTCCTACCTCGACATCCTTAGTGCTGGCATGCACCACCACACCCATCTTCCATTTGTATTTTTTTTTTTTTTTTTGGAGGACTGTAGTAAGTTCCTTGGCCCATTTATTGATTGGTCGTTTTGTATTTTGGTGTTTATTTTTTTAGTTCTATATGTATTCTAGATAATAACGCCTTGTCTAAAATATAGCTGCAAAGATTTTTCCCACTCTGTAGACTTTCTACTCACTCTGGTTATAGTTTCCTTTCCTGTGCAGATGCTTTTTAACTGCACGCATCCCACTTGTGAATTCTTGGGCCTATACCTGTGTTGCTGAGGTCTTATAACAAAACATGCCAACTTGGTATCTTATAACACAAGGTCAAGAATCAAGTTATGCTTTGAAATGGATTGGGGTGAAGACATGATGTTCTGGGTAGACCAGACCGAAAGACAATTTAAATGTGAATCACTGCTTCTTTCCAATTAGCCATCACCTAGGCAAGTCAGTAAAATTCTTCTAGCCTCAGTTTTCTTATTTATAATCTAACTATTTTAAAATATTTTATTTACTTATTTGAGGGAGGGAGGGAGAGAGAGAGAGAGAGAGAGAGAGAGAGAGAGAGAGAGAGAGAGAATGAGCATACCATTGAAAATGAACTCCAGATGCACGTACCACCCTGTGCATCTGGCTTATGGGGGTACTGGGTAATCACACTTGGGTCCTTAGGTTTCACAGACTAGTGCCTTAACCGCTAAGCCATGTCTCCAGTCCTAATCTTACTTTTAATCTCTTTTGCTTGCTGTGAAGAATAGAAAGAATATGTTAAATGCCTTCTACATGACATGACAAACTGGATCTCGACAAGTAGTACTTATTTCTCCATTTTGCAATCATTTGTCAACACTTCCAGTGTGCTGTATCACGTTTGAGGTATGGGAGCATCAGCAGTGAAAAACGTAGACAAACCCTGACCTCATGGACCCCACTGTCTACTGGTACTAGTTTGTTATATCATAGGAAGACTTCTTTTGGAAACCACTTTGTGGTTCTGATCTAGTTTCTGAAGAAAGGTAGCAAATAATGTAAAAGTCCCTCAAATCTTAGTAAAAACCAATCAAGATGCAAGGTCATCAGATATTTCTTTTCTAAAAAAATCAATTTGTCTAAAAGTTAATTTGTTGTGCTGATTATTACAAAGACCAGAAGAGAGATGTTGTTATACACATGTGTGCGTACACAGATTCCTGATGTGAATTTTTCCTGGGTCCCAAAGCCATTTAAGAGGCATTGCTAGGAATTGGCAGAGGCATATGACAGGTAGTGGCCTGCAGCACCCAGGCAACAGCCTTAGGCTTCACAGGGCTTCCCCAGTGTGACTGAGGGAAGCAGTGCCAAGACTGACCCAGAGATACATACCTTTTTAAAGATGGATTTGGGACAAGAGTGTTTGAGGTATTTACTGCCAATAAGTCTTGATTCAAGTTCATTGGGTAGGTTAGTTGGCATCAAGAATGATGTTATTGGCAATCTGTCCCTAACTTTAAAGGCTGAGAAGCTGTAGGCCCTAGTGGAGACAGGAGAGAGGAATATTGGGAAACTCCCTCTGGAACCTACAGTGGTGTCATATTCCCTCTCATTGAAACTCCTCCACACCCAATATGCCTACCTTACTGCTCTTACACAGCCCAAGTGTACGGTTTTATTGATTTCAATCATCCAGGTGATTGAAGAAATTTTTATTCAGCACTAGACAGGCCAGACAATTGACCATATGAAAGAAGGCTTAAATAAGTAGTGGGTCTTGTTTACCTTAGCCCAATGCAACTCAATCATTTTGCTGCCTTACCATACATGTTGCCTTGAGATTTGCCTTATTGATGTGATTTTAAATAATGGCAATATAAACTAAACTAAAACCTAATGAATTTATTGATTAAAATAAATAAACAGGGCATATGCATAAAATCCCCAGTAAGCAAGGGAGTGGAGGAGTTAAGAATCTTTGCTTGTAACAGCCAAAGTTCTCCATAGGCCTTTTTGTTGATGGTGTTCTGGTGTTAACTTGTAAACAGACTCATCAGTCACTGTGTTTCTAAAGCAGTTATCTACACAGTTCATCACAGTTCAATCCTAAAGTCTGAGAAGGTCCATTAATAATATAAGATTGTTTTGGAAAAGAATTTGGCTTGGGTGCCTTCAAACAAATTTCATCTTTCCTAGGTATATGAATGTAAAAGTTTTTCTGTACCTACATTCTACTCAAATATAAATATAAAGTTAAATGCGTTGTGGCTTATTTTGGTAACCATTTCTTTTTTACTCTTTTTTTTTTTCAATTCACTATGTAGTCTCTGAGTGATCTTGAACTCACAGTGATCCTCCTACCTCTGTCCCCTGAGTGCTGGGATTAAAGACATGTGCCACCACACACGGCTGTGTTTTACTTTTTGATATATACTGCACTGGAAAGTCTGTTGACAGGAGTCAAGCTAGTGTTTGACTAATAGACATTCCAATTTAATGGAAAGTTTCCTTTTCATTATTTTCTGAATTCACTCATTCATTTCTTTCTTTCTTTTTTATTTTATTTTTCTCCTTTCTGCAGTGGTGAGGATTGAACCCAAAGCCTGGTACATGCTAAGTATGTGCTATGACGTTAAGACACACTGTCAGTAACTTTGAATGTCACTCTCAATCTCTCTCTCTCTTTCTCTCTCTCTCACACACACACATACCATTCCCCAGACTTGTCTTGAACTCTCTTTAGAGGCCAGGCCTCAAAGCTACGGCAATCTTCCTGTCTTAACCTCCTGAGTACTAGGATTCTGAATTATATCATTAAGAAATACCAAAAAACAAAGATATGTAGCTCACATCTCCAAAGTTTTATGCTCAACATTGGTACACACATACATACATACAAATATAAAAAAAAAACTTGTGTGCATGTGCAAAATATGAAAATGAAACCAAAAGATGCATATTATTTCTCATGGGAAAATGGAAAATTCATAGGAAAGGCATGTATTTAGATTATTTGACAAGATAAAGTATTAAGGGACTTGAACTATTTTTTACTTACTATATCCATATTCTAAAATGAAATACTTAGTGAAGAAAAATCATATGTGACACTCTGTTTAATTCTCTATGGGGTATTTGCATGCTGAAATAAGGCCTATTTATCTTATTTTGATTCCTTTGCCAGATATATTTTCTTGAATACTCAATAAATACTTGATGATTAGATTGACTTAGACACGAGCTAGCAACAAACTAATCATTTCAAGATTCAAGCAAAAAAATTCTGAGAGCTTTTTTTTTACAATAACGAAGATTACTTGAGTTTAATAACTAAATTGCCTTCAATTTATTCTATTCAATGTTTGTTTTCTTGTTTGACCTAGGATTAAAAGTTTAATAACATAAAAATGCTGATACAGAGAAAAACTTAAATTATGCACATTAGCAATTTTCGTCTGTAATGTTGTGTACATCATAGGTCTGTTGCTATATTCTAGTTTAGGTCAAAGTTATAGGGCCTCCTAATGATCTCCTCCTGTTCCATTAACTATAATTGGCTTTACCTGGGTTGTGTCCAAGAAATGTTTGCTTTGCATGAAATTCTGCTCTATGACCAACTGTGCAAGAGCAAAACTTCATGGTTCACTTAAATGATGACTGTAGAATAATATGTAGGTTGGAGTCTCTAAGTGATTGTTTCATAGATGATACTATTGCCATCATTTTCAAACTCTTTAAGCCACTGCTGATAGGAAGAAATACTTTTCATTCAAGTGGTAATTATTGCCTACTCTGCCCCTTGCAGTGTACTCAATAATATGTAAAAAATAAATACTTTCAGATCTCAAACATATACACACATATCAATATGTGTCATAATGACATATGTATTGGAGTTTTCTTTTATCCTCAATTTCACTTAGTAAAATTTTTTGTTATGACCTAGTTAACTTGGTGTTCCACTAGAAGTGGTTCTCAATACTGGATGAAAATGAAAAATTAACTGGGGAACTTTTAAAGGCAGACATCACAAGCCAGTGCAATGGACTAGAGAATCTAGGACATTTTCAGAAATTAGTACTTTTTAATTGTGTGTGCATGTGCATGCCACAGCAGCACATGTATGGATGTCTGAGGACCTCCTTGGGATGTCTGTCCTCTCCCTCCACCCTGCTTGAGACAGGGTATCCCTTGTTCTTATTTTGTGTTTGCTACTTTTCTTTGTGTGTGCCAGTCTAGCTGTCCTGCGAGCTTCCTGAGTCTCCTGGCTCTGCCTACCATTCCCATAGGCACATTGGGATAGTAGATACACGCACCACTGTGCATCCAGCTTAAATGGGTGCAGAGGAGTTTAACTCAGGCGGACAAGCTTGCAAGCAGGTGCCTTTAACTGCTGAGCTATCTTCCCAGTTCCCTGGGACTTTTGATTTTTAAAAATTTTTAAATTTATTTATTAGGGAGAGAGAGGGCCTCTAGCCACTATAAACTCCAGATGCATGCACCACCATGTGCATCTAGCTTACATGGGGTTCTGGGAAATCAAACCTAGGTCCTCAGGCTTCACAGGCTTAAGGCCTTCATTGCTAAGCCATCTCTCCAGCCCTGACTTTTGATTTTTGATTATGTCAGCACCACAGGAAAGGATGTCCATTTGAATGTCCAGAGCTACATATCCATCTATTTGTGACACACAAAACAGTATAACTTCTAGATCCACACTGTTCAATAGGCAACTACTAATACACGTAGTCATTGAGCACCTAAACTGTGGCTGATTCAATAAAGAAGTATCTTGAAATGTGAAAAGCACACAGAAAAAGAACACAAAATATTTCACTAAGAAGTTTACATTAATTGTATGTTGAAATGATAATATTTTGGAAATGTTGGGTTAAATCAAATATTAAAATTCATTTCAGACTATTTGTAATTTTGAAAGACATCTAATAGAAAACTTAAAATTATACATATAGCACTTATTTTTAGTTTCTTCTGAACAGCATTGTTCTCAGTGACAGAATGTATTTACGACCTTGTTATGAGCAGTGATTTCTTAAGACACAAAAAAAGTAATATAATGAAAAATCTTTGCATTGAAATATATTGAAGTTAAGAACTTCTAACTTCTCAAAGGTACCTTTAAAGGAGTAAAAGCCAAGCTGCAGAGGGAAAGAAAACATTTGCCATATGTAGAGCTAACAAAGAGTCTTATGCAAGATGAACAAACAAGTAAAATATTTTTATTAGTTTTAGTTAACATACATAATAATATATTTCATTGTGATATTTTTCATATATGTACCTTATTGATATTCATTACCCCTTTCCTTAATGCAATTATTTTGTAGGGTCTTGCTCTAGCCCAAGCTGACCTGCCATTCACTATGTAGTCTTAGGCTGGCCTGGAACTCACTGTGATCCTTCTACCTCTGCCTCCCAAATGCTGAGACTAAAGGCGTGCACCATCATGCCTGGCCTTTAACTCAATTTTGAAACATAGATCAACTCAATAGAAAAATGGGCAAGAGATTTGGACAGCTACTTCACAAGAGTATATCCAAATGGCCAAGAAACTTGACACAGTTTCTAATCAGGAGAATGCAAATCAAAACCATGATGAGTGGGCTAGGAAGATGGCTCATCAGTTAAAGCCACTTGCTTGCAAAGCTGCCAGCCCAGATTCAGTTCCCCAATACCCACATAAAGCTAGGTGCACAAAGTGGCACGTGCATCTGGAGTTCATTTGCAGTGGCAAGGCTGTAGCATGCCTACATCCTTTATTTCTTTTTTCCTTCCTTTTTTCTTTCTTTTCTCTCTCTCTTTCTGTCTGTCTCTCACACACATACACAAATAAATAAATAATTAAAAAATATTTTATTTTATTTGAGAGAGAGAGAGAAAGAATGGGCACATCAAGGTCTCCAGTCACTGCAAATGAACTCCAGATGCATGTGCCACCTTGTGCATCTGGCTTACATGGGTCCTGGGGAGTTGAACCTGGGTCCTTTGGCTTTGCAGGCAAGCACCTAACTGCTAAGCTCTCATTCCAGCCCAATAAAAATATTTTTAAGAACTACAATGAGTACCACTATACACTTACCAGGAAGGCTAGAGTTTGAAAGAGAACAAAATGGTTGGCAAGGCTATTAAGAGACTAGAACTCTCATACTGTTTTGTGGGAGTGTAAGTTGACACATAGCAATATCTATTAGATCTGAATATGTGCATGACTTATTACCTGGCATTCCTGTGCATAGATATGTGCCCTATGGAAATATCTTCATATGTTTACTTAAAGAAATAGTCAAGAATGCTTGTCGATGCAGCATTAATTATTAAAGCCCAAACTTAAACTAAATTTTCATTGCTGATAGTGTGGGAAAATTTTGTCTCCTGGGACCTACAGAGTTCTCACCCCATAGGAGAAGTGTGGCCAGAGGAGGACCAAAGTATGGTCTTTCAAATTAAACCAATTTCAAATTTCGAATTAAGTGTAAGGGTGGATCTATTCTTGTGGATCCTCCCCATATCCTTGCCCAACAACTGACACTTATATCATCAGTTAATGCGTAAGAGAGTGACAAAGACTGAGAAAGTTCAGAATTGCCATCTAGTATGAAGTCCTCTTCTGTCACCATGTGCCATAAACATCTACCAAGCAGCACAGGTTGAAATCACTGACATTCTACAAGATAGCAGAGGAGTACCATTCCCAAACGCATGCAATAGCAGGAAGAAACTCATTGGGAGACCACCTGACTTGTCCGGGAAGCGGGACAATTCATAGCACTCCCTTCTCTGAGCACTTTAAAAGGGCTCACTGGGGTACAGCAAGTCAAGGTTTCTTGGTGTGTTAGCAGAGAATCCACCTAGTCTTAGAGTAGTATCTCTCATAAGTATATTCTAGATAACAGTTGGGATATTTGGAGCCGGATACTGTATAATTCTTGTGTTCTTTCAGAATATTCCATTTTTTTTCCTCTCTCAAACAGAATCTCAGTAGTCTCAATCCTTCTACTTTAGCCTCCCCAGAGCTGGGATTACAGGCCTGCATCACCATGCCCAGCTTGCTCCTTTCTTTTAGATCACCTTAGGTATGTTCATATTTAACGTTCACTAACGTGGACAACATAGAAGAACTCTGAACTGAGATTCTCCTGGAGCCACCTTCGGATGCAGGGCCGTCAGCGCAACCCCAGTTCCATGTCTCTCTTTTCTTGGTGTTCTCACAAAATGACCACTAGGGATTTGCTGCAGCACTTCTGTCAACCCTGTAGTTTGGCAGAAAAAAAAAAAAAAAATCAAGGAACTATTCAGTAAGTCTTAAAGAAGAAATGTTATTTCTTTTATTTTTGATACTGGGGACTAAACCCAGGGCTGCTAAGCATATGTTTATCTCTGAGCTGTACCCTCAGCCCAAGAAGAAATTCTGAAGAGAAAACATAGGGACCCATAGACACTAAATGAGGATCACGGAGCAGGAATCAGAAAATCACACAGGCATGTATTTCCCAGAAGCTCTCCCCCACCCAGGGGAAGGGAGCTGATAAGGTGCCAGATGTGGTTCTGAGTTGGGAAACCATTTGTTAGCTCAGTATTTTCTCTGACTCCTGCTGATTTTTATTCATAGGCAGACATCAGAAAGATGAAATGGAAATTATATAGATACATATAGATGAAATTTAAGGTTACCCTTTTTTTAAAAGTGTCTATTTGAAAAAACAAAATCTATAAACCTGGGGAGTCTGGTTTTTTTTTTGTGTGTGTGTGTGTGTGTGTGTTTTTGAGGTAGGGTCTTGCTCTAGTACAGGCTGACCTGGAATTCACTCTGTATTCTCAGGCTGGCCTCGAACTCACGGCGATCCTTCTACCTCTGCCTCCTAAATGCTGGGACTAAAGGTGTGTGCCACCACGCCCGACTGGAATCTTTATTTTTAAGTAATAGATTATTTTCAAACAATGCTCTCTGGATTTTTTTTCTCATACCTCTTGATGGCAAAGTGGTCTAAATTTAAAGCAATAGATGTAATTATAAGCCCCCTCACCATATATTAAATATATCTTTATTCTAGATATTTCAGATCAACCTAAAATATTTATATGTAAATATACAATATAAAATGTATATAAATGAATAAAAAGTAAAGTGTATATAAGTCAACCTCTGTCAACCTGCCTGTATCTACTTAAAATCTGGGCGTTTACATTTTCATTTTCTTTAAGAGGATTCATGGGCTGGGGAAATGCCTCAGCAAGTAAGAGCGCTTGTCAGGAGAACGTGAGAGCCTGAGAGAGTTTGTTCCCCAGCACCCACATTAAAGAAATAAAAATGCTGGGCATGGCTGCACAAGCCTACAACCACAGTTCTGTGGGGCGGGAGGGGGAGAGGTGAGACCGAGGAATTACAGGGGCTCACTGCTAATCCAGTCTGACAAAAAAAAAATAAATAAATAAAACAAGGCAGCTCGTGGTTTAGTGAAACTTGTTCTCAAGGAAATGAAGTGAAAGAGCAACAGAGGAGGACACCTGATGGTCTCCTCTGGCCTCCATACATGTGCACAGAGAACATGCATATCTGCACACACGCATGTGCATACACTATGCATACACACAGATACCACCCATGCTGCGCGCACACACACACACACAACACACAGATTCTTGCCTTAAAGTAGGCAGGAATGACTAACTCTTTTTAATTTGATTTCTTGGTAAATAAATACCAAGGGCTGGTGGCTGTTGATGGAGGCAGAATCTGCTTGAGCCAAGAGAGAGAAGTAAATGACCTACCTCCACTTACTCAAGGGAGAAAACAATTTCCCAGCCCACTGCTGACAATATGGGGCCAGAGAAAAATCCTGCTTTTTAAAAATTCTAACTTTCTAAGGATTTTGGATACTAAGAAGAAACGTTTGAGACTGTAGCTCAGGCTTTTGTACCCTTTCTCTTTGCCCTCCTCCTTAGAGTTCACACCCACCACAGCCACCCTGACGTGGAGATTACCAGAATCTTTGTCATCTAGCTCATTTCCAAGGGGTGCTTCATTCTGCGGGGGTAGCAGGCTGTACAACAGGAAACCCTGCCTGTAAGCATTGCATAAGTCCATATTTTAAAATATTAAAACTAGGGACTTGCTTCATCAGTACGCTTTAGTAACCCCAGTTCTTTCCTAAAAGTGACCCAACTTCTCTATCTGTGGGCAGGTCAGAGATTTGAATTCCTGCTTGGTCAAGGTGTGGCCTCACAACTTCTCCAGGTTATCTCTTATAAAATGATGCATTTAGTGACATTGCCCAAGACAGGTTCCCCAATGTAGTAAGTCCTGTTGTCACTGATAACAAGTGACAATCAAGTGACACTCATCCTTCAAAAAGCTCCTCCCCACTAACACCTGCCCTGAGTGACCCAAACACTGATCAGGATATTGGAACAGAACAGGGATGATGAGTGCCTGGCCACAGTGCCATTGGTGACAAAAGGTGAACACTGACTACAGTAGTAATGCCTATAGTTGATTGAGCACTTATAATATGGCAGGCATTACACTAAGTGGTTTAGGTAGGTGGCCTTATTTAATCCTGACCTAAACATTGCAAAACAGATATTACATATATCTTACAGATTAGTAATTCAAAACCTAGGAAAAATCACTGGCCCTAGATTGTGTAGCTGAGAAGGGGTGAAGATAGTGGAGTCCCACATCCCTATTCTTTTTTTAATTTTTAAGTTTTTTTTTTTATTTTAGAGAGAGAGAGAAAGAAAGAGAGAGAGAGAGAGAGAGAGAAAATTGGTGTGCCAGGGCCTCGGCCACTAAAATTGAACTCCAGACTCTTGCACCACCTAGTGGGCATGTGTGACCTTGTGCTTGCCTCACCTTTGTGCATCTGTCTTATGTGGGATCTAGCGAGAGATCAAACATGGGTCCTTAGACTTTGCAGGCAAGCACCTTAACTGCTAAGCATCTCGCCAGCCCCTGTTTTTAATTTTTATTTATTTATTTTGTGGGGGGTGGGGTTGGAGGTAGGCTCTTGCCCTAGCCCAGACTGACCTAGAATTCACTATGTAGCCTCAGAGTGGCCTCAAATTCACAGCAATCCTTCTACCTCTGTCTCCTGAGTGCTGGGATTAAAGGCATGCACCACTACACCAGGTATTATTATTATTTTTTAAATATGTGGGTGTATATATCACTTTGTGCCATATAGCCCTGTCTGTATTTTTTGCTTAGCACAGTTGGTACCTGTAGGTTGCTTTCACTGAAAGAAGAACAAATGAGTGGTCTGTGTTATGGGGTGGGTGGTCTATCACTTCTTAGGAATTCTATTAAAATTAGTATCTACTTGTATTGAAACCAACCTTGGAGGTTAGAATAATAATCTTACTATATATCATTTATCTAGTATTTTCATGTGCTCAGGTCTATCTATCTAGCTAATCCCCTTTAATCCTACAATAGGCCTTTGTAATAGGTGGGATTAGCCCCATTCAGCAGCTGAGCAAATGAAGACTCAGAGAGGTGGAGTTGCTCAAGATCACTTAGCCATTAGGTGACAGACCAGCTCTCAACTTATGCTTCCTGGCTGTAGAGCTGTACTTCTCTCTTAAGTCATTTTTCCCTGAGAAATTTAAATCTCTTAAACTGGTAAGTTGTCTTAAAGAAAGACAGTAAGCTATTTGAAATGGTACTTGAAGGTCTGCACTCATTTTTTTTGTTGTTGTTGCTGGCTGATTTTCCTTTTTTTAAATTTTACCCAACATTGACCAACTCACCATCTGTATGATGACTCTCTTCTCACAGGAGGAAGAGAGGAGGAAGCACCCTTGAGCAGAACACAGGAGGTCTTTGCCAAACCTTTAGTCTCTCCTGTTGGAAAACTGAGACAGAGCCAGGTGACTCACTTTTATCCTTTTATGAGTCAGGCAGCAGGTTCCAGCTGCCTTGCTTTTGCCCAGACCATTCACCTGGGCCTGAGACTAATAGCAGGGTAATTTGTGAAGCAATATGTGACTCACTTGAGAGTTTGCAAGGAAGGACCTGCTGAAGAAGAATCGAGTGCTGGAAAGGAAATGCTGACGTGATACTATATGGGTTAAAATTTCTTTGTATTGTGACACCATTGCCTAGTTACCCAGATACCATTTTTTTCAGTCTCCTAAAGGTAACAGAAGAGAAGGTGATGAATAGAGTTCTATCTCCAAAGGCAGAATTATCCACCCTGTGGAACTTTTTCATGGAGTGTCTCCCAGTCATTCTGAACCCCTTTTCTTTAATTGTACAATTTGCATTCTCTTGTCTCTTCTATAACTTTGCTTCATATCCTTCTGGTTGCAGTCATTCCTGTTTTTCTGCAAGTTTCTGCCCATGTTACCAGGCTCACTTATCTCCTTCAGTCCTGAGCAAACTTTGGCAATTTGACTAGTTAACGATGGGGGCAGGGATGAACCACAGAATCTAAACAGGCAAGGAAGCTTCCGGATTAGAGCATTTTGGACAAATGGCTCCTAACCCTTCATGTCTATCTCGCCTTTATGACCTTCAGACTGTAAAGTCAGTTTATGGTAGATCCTGAGTCTGTCTCCCAAGCTAGTAAGGAATATACTTCATAGTGTCTCAGAAATTGTTAAAACTTAGCCGGGTGTGGTGGGCCACGCCTTTAATCCCAGTACTCGGGAGGCAGAGAGGTAGGAGGATCGCTATGAGTTCGAGGCCACCCTGAGGCTACATAGTTAATTCCAGGTCAGCCTGGGCCAGAGTGAGACTCTACCTCAAAAAACCAAAAAAAAAAAAAAAAAAAAAAAAAAAAAAAAAAAAATTTGTTGAAATTTAAGATTCCAATATTTAATTGTTAGAGCATGTAAAAAAGATGTGGTAATGATAATTTTTATGTAGGTAACTAGTATTTATGTTAGATTTTGTATATCAAGTATTTCTTTTTAAAAAATTACCCTCTCAAAAAAGTAAGAATGTGAAACAAATGCCCTTATTAGCCCCTTTAGTTAAGGGAATATGTTGGGAAGCTGAATATGTAGGAAAAACACAAGCTTCTTGTATTTACTTGGATTAACCAATTTTATTTCCTTGGGCCCAGTTTCTCTATGGTTTTAGAACAAAATTTGCTTGATTTGGATCATTAAATTAAAAACTTTTTAGGGACTCCTAAAATTATCTATTTTCCAAAAGAGTTAATTTACGCCATCACCAGTAATACATAAAATGTCATAGTTTTAGCACTGAATATAGAATTAGCACTGAATATTATTTTAAATAACTTCTCATTTTATAGCTACTAATTCTAGGATTTGGGGGCCTAGAAGTTCATTTAATTCCTCTCATTAGAAGGATAACTTTATGACATTTAATTGCTTGACTTTATCATTTAACAGACATATAATAAAGTGGTTTACAAGTATTTACCCACTGACTCATCCTAACAACCCTACAGGAAAGTACAGTTGAATTAAATATACTTGTATCTCATAGATGGGGAGACCGGGTCCAGTTAGATATCCAGAAGCTTAGCATCAAAACTGGGCAGTAACTGTGTGCAGCTTGGCTCGGAATTCCATGTGATTGGCCACTTTGTTGTTCTGTCTCCTCTGAAATGCATTGAACACTTACTGAATGCCGAATTTGGGATGTTTCTGTGGGGAATCTCTGCCCTCATGGATCTTGAATCTACTAAAAAACTCAGACCTTAAATCACTACATTGTCTCAGGCTGGCCTTTGAACTCACAGCTATCCTCCTACCTCGACCTCCCAAGTTCTGAGACTAAAGGTGTGCACCATCACACCCAGCCAGACTTTAAATCAAATCAGGGTATAACAGTGCAAGTACAAGCTTGCTATGTTGTGAAGAAGAAGAACAGGCAGTGGTAGCAGCATCTCACAGGGTCTTTCCTTCATCTAGCTTTGCGGCAGTGAGGCAGCAAGGGTCTGGAAGGCCTGGATGGAGACCTTCCAGCAAAGTAAGGAGAGATGAGACGAGCTGGGAGATTCAGGGAAGGAACGTTCTAGTTAGAGGAAATGTTCTGTGTACATGTTCCTAGACTAGAAAGCCCCAGTTTACTCTCTAGGATCAGAGAGAGACCTAGTCACTGCTGCGGGATGCCAGCATGAGTGGAAAGGTGGTTCAGGATGACTGCAGAAGTAGGCAGGGATCTCACCAACCAGGGCCACACTACAATCTCAGCTCCGGAGAGTTTTCAAGAAGAGAGAAGAAGAGACTAGCCTCCAGGTAGGGTGAAGTCATTGCGGACAACA
Source organism: Dipus sagitta (assembly GCA_036346955.1). Classification (NCBI taxonomy): domain Eukaryota; kingdom Metazoa; phylum Chordata; class Mammalia; order Rodentia; family Dipodidae; genus Dipus; species Dipus sagitta. The sequence continues at coordinate 132,704,732 of CM070772.1, read as the reverse complement.
GGCCTCTTGAGGAACATTGCCCAGGCCATTTCTTCCGACACAATAGCAGACAGGTACTCTTCCTAGAGCTTTTCTAAGAATTACATGCCATTGCTTCAAGGTTTAAGTAAGGCAGGACCTGATGTAATAGTGATACAGACTAAGGCTTTCTGTGAGATTGCATGGCACAGCTTGAAGAGAAGAGCACTGGGAATAGCTCTGTCCTGGAAGGGTTCACAACCCCATACAGATTCCAGGTAGCCACTGACATTATAGTAGTTTACTTATTTCATTGGGAAAATACTCTAGCTATGTTTAGTAGCAATGAAAGATTTTCCTTGTGGAAAGTATTAGGCACATGAGGCATTGGTCTAAGTTTTGGGATTAGTGGGAACAAAGGGATTGACATCTTCCTGGAACTTCTAGTCATCATCTAACCTACAAGCACAGTGAAGTGAAGTCTACAACAGAGTTGAAAGGAAAAGGGAGAGGGCTTCCTTTCTCATGTGAACTTCAAAGGACTTTTTGACTTGCTCAGTTGAGCTTCAGCCTTTGTTAGCTAGTATTAGAATAAGCTCATAAAGATGGCTGGTTTTCCCTAGCTAGAATTCCAGTCAGAATCCAGTCAGATCCAGAGGGAATAGACAGTGGGAAGGAATCTACAGAATACTTAAGTAGCAGATGTAAGAAGTAGTTACTACCTCTGGGATAGTACCCACTGAAGATACTTGAGAGGACTGGGATGCCGAGAGGAGTCCCTTGAGTACCAGCAGAACTTGCTGAAAGTCTTCTGCAACTTATCATAACACTGCTCTCTAGGTGCCTGGGAGAGAGATGGGTCACTGGTGGCATTATTCTTGAGGAATGGTCTGGATTCCCCTGGCTTCTGGGGTTCTGGAAGCCCTTCACCTTGAACTCTGGAACCTGGAAGCAAAACCCTTTTCTCCCTCAATGCCTCTCCATTATCTCACTACCGACGGAGCTTCCAAGCCAGTCAGCAATGGGAAAATACATAAAGTGATTAAATCTGTTTTTCCAGAGTAGGCAAAATGATAAATTTGGAATGGAGAGGCATTAAGTTGATAACTGGCAGAAGCTACATACAAGAAACCCTATAGCCCTAGCAAATACTTAAATACGCCTCACTAGGCAAAATGTTAGTGGAAACCTTAGTCCCCAATTGGCTTATTATGAGAGAAGTTCTCTGATTAAGTTTTATTGAGCTATATATCCTTAGATATAGATGTTAGATACAAGTTGTTTGTATATCAAATATTTCAAGCATTTTATCATAGTGTATAGCTTGTATTTTTACTCTCTTAATGGCACTTTTGCTGAGTAGTTGCCTCCACTTTTATAATCTGCTTGGAAGTAATACAAAGTATAGTTCTCACAGATAGCTCCTTATGTATTAATTAGAGTCACTAAGCTGTTATAACAGAGACTCAATTAAGATAGACATTGTTCCTCTTGTATGGGACATCCTAGATATTATTGGGCCAATATTACAGATTGGCTTGAAAGTTTGCTCTTGTCACTGTCCTCTGGAGCTATCAGAAAGAGAGAAACCAAGAAATGAAGCTTGGTCTTTGGAGAGATTCCCCAAATCAGCCCCATCCCTGTGCCATTGACATATTTGTCATAGCCATATGCTCACACAGGGCAGCCATTTGCCCAGGGAAATGGGCAGGGGTATGTGATGAAAAGATGGAATATGTGGGGACATTTAAATACCCCTTTAAGGACATCATTGAAGTGATACCAGACTTTTGTCCACTCTGAAATTTTATTTTTTAAATCTCTATGTATGTTTTGAATTTTTCTTAGACTTTAAATTGGTATAATTATAAAATTAAGTATAAGAAAATTGCTGAAATTTTTTTAGTCTTGTAAGTTAATTGCTTCTCTAAGGAAATCATATCAGTTTTCCTTTTCTTACTTTGCCTCAGTTTCCTAGTAGTCATAAGCCCAGGTAGATACAGGTTTTTTTTTAATGCACTAATTTAGTCATAAGAAATATCATTTAGGATTAATTTATCTTCCTTGCATTGGCTTATTTATTTGAAACAACACAATCTTACATGCTTTTAGAATTGGAAGTTACAGTTGGCTCCATCTTAATAGTGTTCACAGGACGCTAACAGCAAATAATATCCTTTGTGTTTTATCTTAAGGCATAACCAGTATTTTTGGCTGGGTTTGTAAAGTTAGTTCCAAAGAAAACACAAAGAGAGTAGGAAATGTAGATAATCGTATTTATCTGACCCTGGACCCACATTGTAAGAATTGTTTTGCAGCTAAGAAAAATGAAGTTGTTTGCAGATAACTTAGATAACATTAATTATCATGTTTGGCTATAGTATCACTCCCTGATGTTTAAAATATAGTCTTGCCTCAGTTCCATTATAGTACATACCATCATAGTTCCTGAGTGTCGAACCATGTGGCCAGTCATTCAGCTGACTTTCTTCACTGAGAACTCCATCTAGCTATCACCTCCTGGTCACTCATCTTCACATGTCCTGCAGCCGCATGGGCTCAAGGATCATGAACAGTGCTTCAAGAATACCTCACTTTATCCCTCTGAAATGTGACTGTGCTTCTGCTTGGCTTCCCATTTTTCATCACTATTCTGTATCTGTATCTAACAGCAGTTTTCTTGCCACCCTCCTCTATCTGAGACGTATGTCCTAAAGAGTCATTGTCAAACTGATGGGGAACTTAACAACAGGGATTGGATTGGTCGTTCCCAGGAGCTCTGCAGACTGGCCTGACTTGTAGTTTTATCTCTGTGAAAGTTGTGGGGCTATCTTTAAAAAAAAAATCTTACAAAAATGCTGCTTCAAATTGTGATAAGCTGGTGTGGCTCACTGGGCTCCATTTGGTCTTTTGGGTTCAGTGCTACTGAGGCTGATGATGATGAGCCAGTAGACTCTTGGTTACAGTGAGTTCTTGCGAGTGTCTGGCAGCTGGAGTTGAAAGTGGTGCTTGAAAAGTTCTATAGTGTTAACAGATGGGAAAACATAGCTGAGACCAACATGTCCCTTCCATTACCAATGCTTCCCCCAGAGAGAGAGAGAGGAAGGGAGAGAGAGCGTGCCTGTAGGCATCATGCTTGAAAATATTTATTTGCAGGTATTTTTACATCAATAAAAATACTACTAATTTAATTACTTTTTATATCCATCAAAATTATCCTCAGAAAATGTGCAACAGATGAGAAAAGGGGATTGAATACTTGATGAGAATAAAAGGAACTTGAAATAACCCAGCAGTAACTTGTCTGCTTCTGAGATGCTGAATAATTGTCACTAGAGCTTATTCTTTTATCTTATTTATTTATTTATTTATTTGTTGTTTATTTTAATTTATTTGAGAGTGACAGAGAGAAAGAGAGAGAGAGAGAATGGGAGCACCAGGGCCTATAGCCCCTGCAAATGGACTCCAGATACACGTGCCACTTTGTTCATCTGGCTTATGTGGGTCCTGGGGAATCAAACCTTGAACCGAGGTCCTTAGGCTTCACAGGCAAGTGCTTAACCGTTAAGCCATCTCTCCAGCCCTCTATTTTATTTTTTAATATTTATTCATTTTCAAGCAGAGAGAGGTAGAGGAAAGACAGAATGGGCATGCCAGAGCCTCCAGCCACTGCAGACAAACTCTAGATGCATGCACCACCTTGTGCATCTCACTTTACATGGGCACTGGGGAATCAAACTCTGGTCATTAGGCTTTGTAGGCAAGCACCTTAACTGCTGAGCATTTTATTGATTTGTTTTTCGGTTGTTGAGACAGGATCTCACACTGTAGCCCACGCTGGTCTGGAACTCATGATCCTGTTGCCTTTGCCTTCCAAGCACTGGGAATATAGGTCTGAGCCACCATGCCTGACTTCGTTTATGTTTTTAAAGCATAATTGTTTTTTCTTCCAGAAAGTCCTGAACTTTAAAATAATGCTAAAGTCTAGATCTAGGTATAGTCTTATTAGTTTGGTTTTGTAGATGCACACTTAAGTGAATCTGGGAGGCAAAAAACTTAAGCCTGGTGAATGAAATAATAGGAATCTCCAGTATGAAGTTCCAGGTAAGCTGAGGATTAGAAGGTGATGAAGCAGAGAAGAAGAGACCTTAAATATTAATTTTACATGTAATTCACATTCTGCACACCTCACTTACTTAAGGTGTGTGTTTCAGTGCTTTTAAGTATACTCTGAGTTCTGTGATAACACATTCAAGTTTATGAATGTCTTCATTATTCACAAAGAAATACTGTACTCTCTGCTTAGCAGTCACCTCCCATCCCCTCCAGCCACACCCTACCCATGTCTAAGGAACCTCTAACCTACTTTCTGTCCCTGTGGGTGTATCTGTTCTGAATATTCCACATACATGGAATCCTATAGTCCTTTTGTGTCAGAAGTCATCACATTGTAGGCCGGGTATGGTAGCACATATCTTTAATCCCAGCCCTTGGGAGACAGAGGTAAGAGGATCACTGTGAGTTCTAGGCCAGTCTGAGACTGGATAGTGAGTTTCAGGTCAGCTTGGGCTAGAGAGAGACCCTACCTTAAAAACAATGTCATCACATTATAACATGAATCCTTGCAATGTTATTGATATCTATGAGTAGATTGATGACCATGTTAAAAAAAAAACACCCTCTATTTAAACATTTCAAGAATCTACCCATTTCCCCCAGCAGCTGTATCTTCTGAACTTTCTACCAGCAGTGTGTGCAGCTTAGGCCTTCTCCATAGCCCACCAGCACCTGTTATGTGTCTGATTAACCTCGCTCGGTGGGTGGGACGGGTTATCTCTGGGGTGGTTTTGATCTGCATTTCTCTCAAGGCCAGTGATGATGAGCATCCTTTCTTGTGCTTATCAGCCACAAGTGTGTCGTGAGTGAAAAGTCTATTCACAAGGGTGGCCTACTTGTCTTTTTATTACCAAGTTGAAAGAATTCTTTGTGTATTTGAAATATGTCTTTTATCAGATACACAATTTTCAAATATTTCCTCCCTTCTATAAGTTTCCTTTCCACTTTCTCAGTGGTGTCCATTGAAGCACAAATGATCTTAATTTTGATGATGTCCAGTTGATCTACTATTTTTCTCTTTTCTCTTATGTTTTTGATGTCATATAAGAAGTCCTGTCCCACCACAAGGTGATCAAGATTCTTTCCTATATTTCATTCCAAGAGTTTTGAAGGGTTCTCTTTTACATTTAAGTCTGCTTACTTTGAGTTAATGTTTGTGATTGATAGGAAAGATGGGTTTTAAATGCTTCTAAAGCAGCAGCAACTGATGTGTGACGGCAGCTCCTGTGGAAAGAGTGAGTAACAGAGGCTGACTTGTTTTCTCAGACTGAGCTAAGTTTTGTAGGGCCTGGCCTCAGCTTCCGGGTTCGTTTTCTCTTCCATTGAATGTTTTTGGCTCTTTAATTCATTTTATTAGACATTAAAGATACCATTGTTTTCAACAGATTTGGACTTACTGCTTGCATTTAATGTACTAGGAACTGTCCAGAGCAGTTGTCCCTATGCCACTATCATAAACCATTTGACAAGTTATGCTTCTCACAGGACAGAATCATCTCTACTGCCTTGAGTGTTTTTAGGAGTGAGCAGATTAGTTTGTATAGTAGTTATTATAACAATATTATAAAACTCAGACTCACTGTCATTGCCACTTGTTCCCGGGCCTCCAGTTCTTGGCTTTCAAGCTCAGAGCAAATGATGTCATAAAAATGCTATGGAGCTGGGCTTGGTGGCACACGCCTTTAGTACCAGCACTCAGGAGGCAGAGATAAGAGGATCGCTGTGAGTTCGAGGCCACCCTGAGACTACATAGTGAATTCCAGGTCAGCCTGGAGTAGAATGAGACCCTACCTTGAAAAAAAATCCTATAGAAAACTTGTAGAAAAATGCTTCTTGTTCTTATGTTTGTATTTACTTCTGATTTGATTGAAGAATCCAGGCCTGTTGAAAGGCTTTAGCTTGGGTTGTTTCTAGAATCTATAAGAATTAGAGGTTGACTCAAAGGCCTGTTTGCTCTTGTTTTGAGCTGTATCTAGGTGTGAAAATGTAAGTAGGGGTGTTTGTGTGCACACATGTGCATGTGTGCGCATGCACATACACGCATACATGCTACAATCAAACTCAGGGCCTTGTATACTCAAAATTAACACTCTCCCACTGAGCTGCATCCCTAACTCATGAGGATCTCCCTTCTTCTCCTCTACTTGGTTGGTTTTGTCAGATAGCCAGGCAACCAAGCTTGAACCCTGTTTATCAATCAGACCTTTGAAGTTTGTTAACTTTGATTCCTGACAGCTCTTTCCTTTATTCTCACTGCCCTTTCCTAGTCCAGACACATTAACCCTGACTTAATTGCAAGTAAAGTCCAGCATCACACCTTCACCCTTTCCTTTCTGTAGTCCCCAAGCCCAGTTCAAAGAAAAGATTTTATAGATCTGAATTGAAATTTTTACTTCATCGTATCTGCATAACTTGACAGCTGTATCAAGGGGATTTATTTTTTCCCCTTCAAGATATAGTGAAATGATAATCCATGAGGTTCAAAGAAGGGCACATTTTCCAGGGCACAGTCTTATAGGTGTGGATGTGGCTGGATTAGTGCCACTCCAGAAAAGCACTCCTCAGACCCATGGGCAAGATGTGAGATGAGCAGGAAATGGTCTCAGGAGTTCAATTCTTATTTTGGTGTTGTTCTTTCTGAAGGACATGGACTCCATACACTGGAATCTTTCCTGTCTGAAGTCACCGTAGTTATCCATTTTGTATCCCACCCTCCGTGCCAGTCACTCTATTCTGGTTTCTTAGTCTCAGTCTTACCACATTTGTTCTTTGACCTCCAGTTCCCTGAGTTTTCTGGGGCTTTTTTAAAAAAAAAAATCTCACTTCTTTCTTGGTCTCTCTTTATCTTCTATTTAATCTGGATACCATGAATGACATCATTACCAACATCTTTGGTTCCCATTCTTGATTGCACCTAGAATTGCAGGCCACTGATGTCACTATAACTTCTCCGTCACCATTCTCTGCACTGCCTGTAGCACTGCTGTGCATATCCCTGCCTGGGAAGGGCTGCAGTGAGGTAGGCTTGAGACCCAGCGCTCAGACCCATGGGCTGAAGAACTGTGTTGGACCAGAGGGAACATCTTCTGCTCAACACAAAGATGCCGTGTGGGTTCATGGGGGCTCTGGTTGGCAAAGGGTTCTTTCTAAAAAATAGCCGATATTTTATTCCTGTGGCTAATGCTGCTCTTTATATGACACTACTAGCTACAGCTCACACTCCTTAGCACAGAACATACACCCTTAATGATCCAGCTCTGCCTCTGCCTCTCCAACTGCCTTTTTTAGTTTTGGTTTTCCAAGGTAGGGTCATGATTCAGCCAACGATGACCTGGAATTCACTATGTAGTTTCAGGCTGTCCTCAAATTAACAGCAGTCCTCCTGCCTTGGCCTCGCAAATCCTGGGATTAAAGGTGCCACCATGTGCAGGTCTTACTGCCTTTTTGAAAAAGAACTTATTTTAATTATCTGAGAGAGAGAGAGAGAGAGAGAGAGAGAGAGAAAGAGGCAAAGAGAGAAAGGGTGATCCAGAGCCTACTATTGCAGCTACAGTAAACGAACTCTAGACAGACACATGCACCACCTTCTGCATCTCGCTAACATGGGTCCTGGGAAATTGAACCTGGGTCCTTTGGCTTTGCAGGAAAGCACCTTAGCTGCTAAATCATGTCTCCAGTCCTCTTACTGCCTTTTGATGACATATCATATGGTTAATTGTCCAAATCAGAACACATCTGAAAGAAAAGACTCATTGATAGTTATGCCAGGACAACAAACTGAGCCTACCTGGGTACCCATCTGTGATCTGTAGCCCACTTTGGCTTCTGCCACTGTGGTAGCACCAAAGTGCTAATCGTTTTCTATGTATATCTTTTTATTTCCATCCAGGTCAAGAGGTTTTAGTACAGGGATTTTGACTATCTTATTGGGAATCTGAGGACATTTTGACTCTTTTTCTGCTTAAATTTTAAAGAGAAAATCAAAACATTCCCATTAAAATACCAAGATCATAGCCTAATACTGAGATTAACACATTTCAGTGGTATCATGAAATATATGTATTTGATCACCATCTCTGTTTCTTGCAGACAACTTATAAAAATCATTAAACTCTCATCATCATCTCATAGTACCCCATATTTACTTTTTATTATATCTCAAAAATGTATCCAAGTCACCTGTTCAGGCCTTATACTGCCTTATACTTGCTTATGAGACTATTTGATCCTCAAAAAACAGTAGCCTGGTCTATCAATCTTTGTATATCCAGTGCCTGCTATAGTGTCTCACCAATAACAGATACTCTTTATTAATAATAATTGACATGGGGGCTGGAGAGATGGCATAGCAGTTAAGTGCTTGCCTGTGAAGCCTAAGGACCCCGGTTCGAGGCTCGACTCCGCAGGACCCACGTTAGCCAGATGCACAAGGAGGCACACGCGTCTGGAGTTCATTTGCAGTGGCTGAAGGCCCTGTCATGCCCATTCTCTCTCCCTCTCTCTATCTGCCTCTTTCTCTCTCTGTCTGTCGCTCTCAAACAAACAAATAAATAAATACATAAATTAAAAAAAAATAATTGGCATGGAGCCAGCCCTGGTGCCTTAGACTGCTAAACTCAGCTACCTGGGAGGCTGAGGTAGGAGAATTGTAAGTTAAAGGGCTGCCTGAGCTATAGACTGAGTTCAAGGTCATTCTTGATGATAACTTAGTAAGACCTGTTTCAAAATAAAAAGTGAGAAGGCGGCTGAGGCTATAGCTCTGTGGTACAGTGCTTGCCTAGCATGAGTGCAGTACTCAGTACATAAAATAAAACACGAGCAACAAAAAGCCCGACAGACTAGTCTGAGCTCCTTGCTGTAATATGAAGTCAAATGTGCCTATTTTTTTATTTTTTTTATTTTTTTTATTTTTTATTTTTTATTAGTCAGTTCTGTATTCAGCAAATACAGTCAGTTTGGTACCATTATTAGGCTCATCCGTGACCTACCCCCTCCCCTTGGCCCCTCCTTGTTGAGGTATACGGGTCATGCATTGTGGAGTTAGCCCACAGTTATGGGTAAGCTAAATGTCTCTGCATATCATGACCCAACATGTGACTCTGACATTCTTTCCGCCCCCTCTTCCGCAAAATTTCCCTGAGCCATGTTGGGTTCATTTTTGGTCTGCTTCAGTGATGAGGTGTTGCCTATTTTTTATCTCCTAGAAAATTTCTTAGAATGCTAGTGAAGATAGATAGGCAGATAGATAGATAGATAGATAGATAGATAGATAGATAGATAGATAGACAGATGATTCATACATAGACAGGTAGGCACAGACATATACAGGTAAATATATAGATTAGAACTTTTAAGACTCCTACTTGACATTCTGAAATTATAAAACTTATTAAAATATTTTATATCATAAATCATATAAGAGAAAAATATATGCCCATAGTACTCACATATGTGCTGTCCAAATTGTGGTCAGTGGTGTGTTAAACTTTATTTCTCTGTTCCTTAGCCAAACTGGTTTTAAGAATGTCCAAGGAATAATTTTTGTTTAATGCAATGAAGCATCATGACACTCCTGAAATAATATTACTCTATTCCTTATTTTCATAATTCTTCTGGTCTTAGGTATTTTGAGTGAAGGTGCTCAATATTATCTCAGTTTTAAATGTTGACCTGACAAATCTAATGCATTATTTTTCTGTTTGTCTAGAATGTTTCAGACATTTAAAGAATGGTTCTGGATGGAAAAGTTCTGGCTTCCTCCAGTGATAAAATGGTCGGATCTTGAAGATCATGATGGACTCGTCTTTGTCAAACCTTCTCATTTATATATGACAATTCCATATGCTTTTCTGTTGCTGATCATCAGATATTTCTTTGAAAAGTAAGTAGTTCTTTGTCTCTCCGCTTTTCATTTCCCTCCTTTTCTCCAACTCTATAATGAAACGTCTTAGATTTTGTCCTCAATGAATCTGTTGTTCAGAGTTTGCCACGTAATGGGCTGCAGATTCTTGGGTGGAATTCTTGCAATAATGTGCACACCAAACATTATTTACAGGCTGAATATGAAAAACTTAGATATGTGGATGCCCTTGAGTGCTTTAGTTTTACAGTGAAGAAAATTGAGGTGAAGGCAGATTAAAAATGGATGGCCAGCGTATGACTGGATGGAAATAGCACAGTGAATACTATTCATCTGTATAGATAACATATGTTAATAGTGATGATAATAAAGGACAGATTAAGAACCACAGAACTTATTACTTTATGCCAGTTACACTATGGCAAGCAGTTTGACTTCCATTATACCATGTTGTTTTACAAATCCTCTACATTCTCAGTGGGGTAGTATTGGGAATATCTATAACCTAGTCATGAACTGTCATTCTAGAATGCCTAGAAAATATTAGAAATGCCCCAGTAAGAACCAAACCAATATTTCTGTACAACGCAGCTTATGTTAAAGTTTATTTAAAAGTTTTATAGCTGCCCTTCTTCCCAAAGTATAAGGAAATTGAAAGGTCTTAATTTACTTTCTCAGAAAATAGTAAACTTCTTGATTTAATTTTAATAGATATTTCTTCCAGCTCTTTATTAAAATTGCTTTAGTGTTCTGATAACAGGAGATGAATGTTCATCCATAATCTCTGTAGTTGTCTCTGTTCCAAAAAAACTGTTATTAGCACATTAATTCATTTGGAGCAAAAAAAGAATGTTTGAATGGCAAGAGCTGGAAAAACTTAAGACGAACTCTGATAAAGATCATGTGTCCAAGACTAACTGTAATACAGATCACATGTTTATAACCATTTGCAGGGTCCTTATCTTGAGAGTTTGTTTGACCAACTCTGTTGCATAGATTTGCCAAAAAGTTTTTGTACAAATAACAGCTTCACTTGGGCCAATAGTGCACTGTTGCTGTTGGGAGGAACAGAAACCCCTGGATAGCATTAAACTGTAGTTGAGCACATTTGAAAATGTCCTTCTAACTTTTTAACAGTAAATTATACTTTTTTACTTACATCGTTTAATTTGCCAAAGGATGCTTAAGAAAAGTAGAATTTGGCATGGCACATCTAAATTAATATATTATTCCTTTAATTTTGAAATGTTTGCTTTTCTGGCATTGTATCTAGTGATCCTTGAAGATTGCATCTAGGCCCAGTATTTATTCCTATTGTAGATTTCCTGTGGTTCAGTGGGCAGCTCTATGTTTTACATTATGGCCAAGACAGTGAGACAGAATATTCTTTTGGTTGCCAAAGCAGCACAGCTGTGGAGGACCAACAATGAGGAATAAATCTAATTCTCTTGTAATTTCTGGGGCCATTCTTGCTTCTTCTCAAGGGATTAGTTATGATCAGCATCTCTTTTGTACCTTCTTATAACTTTAATTCCCAATAACATACCCTTAGTTTTCTCCATTCTGTAACACTATAGAAACCTATGTGCTCTTCCAGCTGTCTCACCTCCCTTTTAGTGGAATGGACAGAAATAATGCTTTTCAAATTATAAGTTTATGTTTTTCCAGGACGATTATCTCACTTGTTCTGATTAAACCATTTATGTCCTAAAGTATCACCTGTACTTTGCATTTGATAAGAACTTACAGTTTAAATAGTATATAAAATCATGAGTGGTATTATCTCAGTCTGCAGTTGAGAAAATGAGAGGTTAGTGACCTGGCCTCAGTCACAGTGATATATCTGGGAGAAGCTAGGGATGTAGCTCAGTGGTAGAGTGCTTGGTTAACACGTTTGAGGCTCAGTGCTTGATCCCCAGCACCGAATGGTGATAATCTAGAACTCAAACCTATATATATGACACCAGGTTCATGGTTGTTATACTTATCAGTTCTTCTTTCACTATCACAGCAAAATGTGCCTGCTGGTTAAAAAGAGTAGCAGAGTATCTCTCAGGAATAAAGAAGCCATGGTTTAGGAAGATGGCTGCATCTGTGCAATTTTCCAAATTGTCTTTAAAGTTCTTGCATATTTGACATGATGTCTTATCATATCATGTGATAGGCTTATCACAAAAAAAACTTCCTTTAGTTGTTCTAGGACTATTCTTAAACTTGTACTTTCTACTTATATGATGTCATTAAGAGTTGTGCATTAACTGGCTCATTTTTGTCCTTTAGTTTTAGTCACAAAGCATTTAAGAACAGGAAGTAACATCCCTCCCAGAAAAGTAAGAACGGAGATACAGACCCATGCAAAACAAAACAGACAACTTGAAAGTGTAAAAATTTGCTTTGTATTGGGGACTTCGTTCCCTTATGAGATTTAGTGTGTGTGTGTGTGTGTGTGTGTGTGTGTGTGTGTGTGGCTTGTGTTTTCTTTATTTATTTAACTATTCATTTATTTATTAGTTTTGTTAAGAATAGTAGTTTCTACCTAGTTTGTCTCTTAAACAGTTTGTTTGAAATGTGACTTAAAGGAGATCAGACCTACATAAAGTTCAACACTTGTAAAATAACCGAGTGGATTATGGCCCCAGAAGTCCAGGACAGAGGTAGATGTGGTAAAATCAGGTCATATTTTCTTTCACTTACTTAAACAATGGATTTCCCCACTCTACCACTTGTGCTCTGCACTGTAGAGTCATTGTGGGTGAGAATGCCTTCCTTCATTCAAGAAAGCCGGGTGAGGCACAGTTACTCATCTACAGTGACTTACAGGTCTTGAGAGAAGATTAAGTGTTACTAATTACAACAATGGAAATAGTCTCAAAATTGGCACATTCAACTTAAGTGTTTCCTGAGCCTTGTACTGATCCAGGGATTTTATCCTTACATGTGGAACCCTCTCTGCTCACAAAGCCACCGAGTCTTCAGGGACTTGGAGCAATCGTATGTCAGTTGGCTGTTGCATATATTTAGAAGTAGCCAAACAGATCATACTTAGTGCCTGCCTAGGGCTTAGGGCTGAATTCTTTTTTTATTTTATAAAAGAATATTAGAGGGCTCCAGTCAGTAAAATGCTTGCAGTGTAATCATGAAGACTTCAGTTTGGATTCTTGGTATCCAGGGAAAGTCAGGCTTGGTGGCACGTGCCTATAAAACCAATGCTGGTGAGGCTAAGATAGGCGGATCCTCAGACTAGCTGGATCTGTAAGCTCTAGATTCAGTGAGAGATGCCATCCCCCAAATTAAGGTGCAAGCTATTAGAGGAAGACCTCTGGTCTCCACACATGTGCACATGTGCACACATGTACCCACTCACATGCATCCACACATACGTGTACATCATGCATACATGTACACACAGAAAATAAAGAACAATAGAAAGAAAAGGATAATGGAAGCTTAGCATTACTTGGACAACTGATGTGATGATAGATGCAGAGGAGCTTTCTGATGGAACTGATTGAAGACTAAGATCTGCAATAGCAGCAACCCTAAGGGCTTCCTTCCCTGGGAATTAGCCTAACCCTGAACCTCTTACATGGAAGCAGGAATTGACTACTTTTTGTTATCTTCCTCTGTATTTTCTATCAACAGTTCAAAGAAATTAATCTCTTTGGGGGCTGAGGCTTGTAACTTCCCTTCCCCAGTTTACCAAATATTTATTGTGCTTCTTTCTTCTATCCTTCTAAAAATAGATCTTAATTAAGTGCCTATTTGTATTTACCATAAATAAGGTGATCAATATCCCAAGTTTATTTAAGGAAAGATAAAACTGAATTAAGTAACTATTTATATACTTGGTCTGTTCTATTAAAGCTTGCTTCTGTCTTTGAAGTTAACTCAGAGAAACATGTTTCCACGTTTTGTTTAAGTTAGTGAATGATTTTATTGCATATTTTTCCCTCATATTGTTAAGTCTGCCATGGTATGTGTACTTACCCAACATGTGTATATATCCACATGTCTAGCTCTCATTGAGCCTCTTACTTTATGATTGTTTTTATTCTCTTACTATATAAATCTCTGATTCAGTTCTGCTTTTTTATTTTCTGTTTTTATAACTTTCTAATATCTGAGGAGATAATATTGAGTGAGTAGGATTGAAAACACTACCATAGGGTTGAAGAGATGACTTATCGGTTAAAGGAGCATGCCTATGAAGCCTGAAGACCCAGGTTCTATCCTCCAGGTCACACATTAGCCAGATGCACGTGGTGGCACATGCGTCTGGAGTTTGTTTGCAGTGGCTAGAGGACCTGGCGTGCCCATTCTCACTCACTCTCACTCTCTCTCTATCTTTCTCTCTGTCTCTCTAATAAATAAATAATAAATCTTAAAAACACTACCATATAAAAAATTCATTTTATATTATTTTACTAATACAAATAATGAGTATTTTCTTTAGTAGAAGTTTTCAACTAAGCTGGATAAACCAATTTTATTTATCAAAACCCCAGGAAATGTAGTTTTTAATTTAGAAAAATTTAAGGACACCTTAGTGTTTGGAGACTGTAATCTTTTAGGCCAAGAAGGAGTTAATGCAACATATCCAGGTCACAAGGCACAGCACATTGTCATCCGTGTAAGAGCTCTTTTGATTGATTTGAATTACTTTTTCATTAATTACCATTTAGTTCAGTTCTTTGCTCCTATTCATCTCCCTGCTGTGTTCTGATGTGCTTGATAGTGTTTTATTCATATGATCTAGGAAAACTTAACTTACATGAATTATTAGTTGGCATAAATGGCATGGCACTAAGACCTAATTCTTTCTTAATTTGTTTTTGAAATTCAACAGTATGTTTTATGATCTACCTACATTGCTCTATGTACATCTGGTGCGTAATTACCTGGCCTTTCTATGTCTCTGAAATACATGGACCTTTTCCAAAAGAATGTGGTCCATCTGGAAGTTGGACTGGCTTATACATTTTATCATGTTATCTTATGAATTGTTTTATTCAACTCCCACGGATATGGAAAATGAAGTAAAAGGCTAGATGATCATTCATAACTTAAATTTGTAATCTTTAACTAAACACAGAAACTCTTCAAGTACTGGGATAGATTAGACTGTAATAGACAGAAGTTTGAGCCTTTGTCAGAACTAAAGGAAGAATAGGAGCACATCATTATTCTTATTTATTTAAACTTTTGCATGTGTCTGTGGTGTGGTGTGTGTACAGTGTATACATCTGCATGTACATGTGTAGGTGACCTTTGGGGCACCCTGTGCACTCGCCTGAAGCATGTACTTAAAGTTCATGTCTGTGGTGGCCAGAGACAAAAGTCAGGCGAACTGCTCCATTGTTCTTCCACTCATTGTTGTTTTGAGTTGGAGTCTCTTACTGATCTTGGAACTTACTGTTTTATTGATAGCTTCATTGAGCCCTGGGTCTCTGTTCCCCTCTGAGACTGTGTTACAGGCATGTGTGGTTATACCCAGTTATTTAACATGGATTCTAGAGACTGGAATTTGGGAGGTCTCAAGCCCCTTCATTCCCTCATGCTTGTGTAGGAAGCACACTTGGCTATTGAGCCATCTCTTCAATCCCTCTTTTGTGGAGACAGGGTATCAAGTCTGGTCTTGAACTCACTATGTAGCTGAAGATGACCTTGAACTGCTAGGGTTATGTGCATGTGCTACCGCTAAGCCCAGTTTATGTGATACTGGAGAACCCAGGGCTTCATGAATGCTAAGCAAGCACTCTACCAACGGAGTTACATCCCTAGCCCTATTTGTTCATTTTTTTCAGATGGGGTCTGTATACTGTCCATGCTGGTCTTAAACATATGAACTTAAGTGATCTACCTCAGCCTCCCAGTAGCTGGGACTACAGGCATGCACCACCACATCTGACTTCACACATTGTTGTTTTAAAAAAATCACACACCTTTGATCCTAGCACTTGGGAGGCAGAGGTAGGAGGACTGCCATGAGTTCGAGGCCACCCTGAGACTACATAGTGAATTCCACGTCAACCTGGGCTAGAGCAAAACCCTACTTCGAAAAACCAAAAAAAAAAAAAAAAAAAATCAGCCTCATTGAAATTTTATTTATAAAAAGTTCATCAAACATTTGTTGCACTTGATGTGACCATCACCATGCTTATGATATAGAGTTCCATCAACCTGCAATTTTCCTTTACCCTCATTTAGCTTATCTCTTTCAATCTACAGCCCCTGACAATCACTGATTAGCTTTCTATCACTATAACTATATGTTTTCTAGAGGTCCTATATATGGGATTATGACTGTAGACTTTTCTGTGACTTCTTTCATTTATATACTTTTAAGATATTTTTTCACATTGTTATGTCTTCACCAGTGGTTCCTTGTTTTTGCTGCGTAGTCCTTCAGCACAATTATATGTCATACCACAATTTACTTATACTTTAGTATGACAGAGATTTTGATCACAGTGTTGGGCTATCTTGAATGAAGCTGCTGTGAACATTAAGCACAAAGAATATACTCTAACACAGGCTTTTGTTTCTTGTGGGAAAGAGATAAAATGTTTGTTATTTATAAGGCATACATACCATGGATATTACTCAGTAATAAAATAGAATGAACTTTAAGCACTTGCTATGACATGGATGGACCCCAGAACATTTTGTTTAGCTTAAGAAGCCAGATACAAGTAATTATACATTATATGATTTCACTTACATATCCAGAAAACATAAAGCTATAAAGACAGAAAATAGATAAGTAGTTGCCTGGGAAGTTTGAGGAGGAAGAGGTTGGCAGTAAATATGCATAGGGGCTCCTGGTCAGGTGATAACAAAGGTTCTAAAACTGATTCATGGTAACAGTTTTTAAAATATTTTATTTATTTATGTATTTGAGAGAGAGAGTGAGTGAGTGAGAGAGAAAGAGACAGAGAGAGAGAGAGTAAGAGAGAAAGAGGACAGGTGGCCCAGGGCATTCAGTCATTGCAAATGAGCTCCAGATGCATGTGCCACCTGTGCATCTGCTTTATGTGGGTACTGGGGAATTGAACCTGGTTCCTTGGGCTTTGCAGGCAAGTACCTTAATCACTAAGCCATCTCTTCAGCTATCATGGTAACAGTTTTATAATTAGTAAGCTTACCAAAACATCATTGACTTGTATACTTGAAAAGGTTGAATTATTTCATATGTAAAAAAGCCAAAACATTATTTTTAAAAAATATTTTAAAGTTATTTTTAAAGATATTTCTAGGGCTGGAGAGATGGCTTAGTGTTTAAGCTCTTGCCTTTGAAGCCTAAGGACCCCAGTTTGAGGCTCAATTCCCCAGGACCCACGTTAGCCAGATGCACAAGGGGGCACACGTGTCTGGAATTCATTTACAGAGGCTAGAAGCTCTGGTGCGCCCATTCTCTCTCTCTTCCTCTCTCTCTCTCTCTCTCTCTCTCCCTCTCTCTCTCTCTGTGTCACTCTCAAATAAATAAACAAAAAATTTAAAAATATAAAAAAATAAAAAAGATATTTCTAGGAGAAAATATATGTAAAACATGTATCTTATGAAGTCTTTAAATTCAGATTTGAGAAGAACTCATAACTACATAATAAAGAAATAAATTGGTTTTTTAAATGACTAAGATTTAAGCCAATATTTCACCAAAGAAAATTTACAAATCGAAAATAAACATAAAAAGATGACCAACATCATTCATCATTAGGAAAATGCAAATTAAAAACAGTGTGCACAAGAGTTTAACAAAAATGTCACAAGTAAGGTCCTCTAAAAATTCTAATGTGTTCTGAATCAACTTTTTCATCATTTACAATTATGTGATTATTAATTATGTGTCAAACTGTTTAACAAAAAAAAAAAAAAAAAAAAAGATTTAGAGCAACCCACAGGGAGTATTTATTAGCTAAGAAAAAGAGCCAAGTCTTGGAAAGGGCACCAAACGTTGTGGGAATTTTAACTTACTCTGTTCCTGACCAGCCCACTCCGCTTATGTGATAGACCTGAAAAATCAGTAGCTCATAAATACAGTGAAATGTAGCAGTCTGGCAGCCACTGAAGAAAAAAGGAAGAGTTGGAGCTACTCAAGGATTGTCATCACCTAGCCTATCTAATGGCTCCCTGGAAGACACTGCTAACAAGCATGCTTACTAGACTTAGGGAAGCACTAAGTTCTCACTGCTGGAGACACTGTTTAAACAGGAAGTGAAGAATAAGGTAGCGTTATATCGCCTGGCTCAGTGTTACAGTGTACTTCACCATGTCCACAGAGTCCACAGCAAAGACTAAGAGACTTACTGGTTTAGGCCCTTAAGGGACACTTTGTCTAATGACTAGCTGACTACTAAGCTAACCTAATAGAGACTTCAGTGCCTACCCAGTACAAAGAATATAGACTTTGCAGTTCTGTTTTTAAAAGCATCTAAACTCACAAATGGACTACAGTAACAATGGGAACAAACACCACACTGAGGCCAGATGTTGGAGTAGACAAATGCTTCGAAATTATCTATTTAAAATATTTTCAAAAAATTAGAGAAAACCACGCTTAAGAACTAAAACAACAACAACAACAAAAAATACTGGAAGAACAATCAACAATATCAGTAAACATAGTAGAAATTATAGAATGATAGATAGAAGCTTATGAATTATAATTAAAGTTACAAAAAATAGAATAGCATTACTAAGGTAATAATCATAACAGAGGACCAAAGGGAGGTATTAGAGTTAAGACAGATATGCCCGAAATGAAAACTGAAATAGTTAAAGGTTTTGATAGATCAGCCTGAGAAGATGGCTTAATGGGTAAAGTACTTGCCACACATACTTGTGAACCTGAGTTCAGCTCACTAGCACTCACATAAAAGCCATGTGTGGTGGTGCACACTTGTAATCCCAGCATCGATAAGGTAGAGAAAGTAGGACCTTTGGGGCTTGCTGGCTAGTTAGGCTAGCTGAATTGTTGAATTCCAGCTTCTGTGAGAGATCCTGTCTCAAAAAATAAGGTGTAGAGTGATAGAGGAAGACACTTGATATCAACCTCTAGAGTCTACACACACATACACATGAACCACACATACATGTGCCCACACATATAAACATGCATGAACACACACATGTACACCACACACATAGATACCAAACACCAAAATGTTCTGATATAAATTGTACTATTTATGGATATTAAAATCTACAAAGATAATAATAACTACATTTAAAAATTATTTTATTTATCTATTTGAAAGCACAGGCAGAAAGAGAGAGAGAGAATGAGAATGGGCACACCAGGGCCTCCAGCTGCTGCAAATGAACTCCAGATACATATGCCACTTTGTGCATCTTACTTTACATGTGTACTGGGGAATTGAACTTGGGTTGTTAGGCTTTGTAGGCAAGTGCCTTAACCACTGAGCAACCTCTTCAGCCCCATAAGTGCATGTTTATTTCTAACTTTTTCAATTGTTCAATTGCTTAAGATAAGAAACATAAATTTGTGTTTCTAGAAAACAGTATATAAATAAAAGTGTAATTTTGTATGATGAGAATAGCACAAAGGGAGGAAAGATGGAATTTTTGAATTTCACAGGAAGCAATTTGGTATTAATTTGAACTAGGATGTTAGAAATTATGATGTTAATTGTAATCTTTGTTAACCACTAAGAAAATAATGTTAAAAGCAATAAAAGTAATGACAAAGGAATTGAAATAGCATATTAGAAAATATCAAACACAACTGAGAATAATTTCAGCT
The DNA here is from genome assembly GCA_036346955.1 of Dipus sagitta. Lineage (NCBI taxonomy): Eukaryota > Metazoa > Chordata > Mammalia > Rodentia > Dipodidae > Dipus > Dipus sagitta. Next base: position 132,685,035 of record CM070772.1, on the reverse strand, counting down.
GGAGAGACAGCCCAGCAGTTAAAGCACTTGCCTGCAAAGCCTAAGCACCCAAGTTTGATTCTTCAGTACCTACATAATGCCAGATATACAAGATGGTGCATGTGTCTGGAATTCCTTTGGCTAGAGGCCCCGGCATGCTCATTCTCTTTCTTTCTATTTGCCTTTCTCTTTTGCTCTCTCTCTCTCAAACAAAATATTTTTAAAAGGAGAATAATTTAATAATAGAGAAGGAATAATATCTACTTGAAAAATAAGTAGGCAAGTGGCAAATATAAATCCTTTCTTATCAGTACCTAAATGTAATTGAATTTAATGTTCTAATTTAAATCATGGCTAGGAAAAACAGATTTAAAACATGATCCAATTATATGCTATGTTCAAGGGATACACTTTAGGTTCAGTGACACTAATCGGTTGGAAGGATGGAAAGAATATATCACTTAGACATTGACATAAAAAGATCTGGAGTGGCTATACTAATATCAAATAAATTGCATTTAATAGAGTTTTTTTAATATCACCAGAGACAAAGGATATTTGTAAGAAGATATAATAATTGTATAAGTACCGTGAGCTAACCAGTTGTACCACTGAAGCTCAGCAATTGTAAACATGTGTATATGTTTAGCAATAGAGTCACAAAATATATGAGACAAATTGATATTATAAGGGGAGTGAAAAAGAGAACTCAATAATAGTTGTGTTGCTCGTTTTTTTCTTTCCAGTGCTGGGTATGGAACCCAGGGCCTCATGAATGCCAAACAGGTTCTCTGCCTCTGGGCTCAAACCAGTTTTTATATTCTGCTTTTCAAAAAATATTTTATTTATTTATTTATTGTAGAGAGAAAGAGAATGGGCATGACAAGGCTTCCAGCCACTGCAAACAAACTTCAGATGCATGCACCACCTTGTGCATCTGGCTTACATGGGTCCTGGGGATCGAACCTGGGCCCTTAGGTTTTGCAAGCAAGTGCCTTAGCAGCTAAGCCATCTCTCCAGCCCTTTTCTGCTTTTAATAATGGATAGGAGAAGGCAGAATGTCAGCAAGAATTGAGAAGATTTTAATATTGAAGCAATTAGACTTAACAAGCATCTACAGAGCAGTGCATCAGCAAGAGCAAAGTACTTTCTTCTCATGTATACAATGAGCACTCTCCAAATCTCAATAAATATAAAAGGACCAAAATTTATACAAAATATGTTCTGTAATCACAGTGGAATGAAGTTAGAAACCAATGGCAATGAAATCCAAATCTTAACAAGCATATGAAATTGAAACTCTCTTCTTAATAATCAAAGAAGAGATCACAAAATAAATTAGAAATATTAACTATTTATTTGACAGAGAGGAGAGAGAGAAGAGAATGGATGTACTGGAGTCTCCCGCCTCTGCAAACAAACTCCAGATGCGTTTACCACTTTGTGCATCTGATTTGATGTGGGTACTAGGGAACTGAACCTGGGCCTGCAGGCTTTGTAAGCAAATGCCTTCAACCACTGAGCCATCTCTTCAGCCCCAGAATTATTTTTAAATAAATGAAAAAGAAAATAGCATACTAGAGCTCTGGAATGTAGCAATGGCAGCACTTGAAATGAAGTTCATAGCTTCGAGCTCTACATTTAAAAAGAAAATCGCCAGGTCTAGTGGCACACACCTTTAATCACTGTGGATCACTGTGAGTTCGAGGCCAACTTGGAACTACAGAGTAAGTGCCAGGTCAGCCTGGGCTAGAGTGAGACCCTACATCAGAAAAAAACAAAAACAAAACACCTCATGTATACAAATGATGTTCCACAATGAGAAGTTTCTTTAATCAAGTTTCTTCTAAAAGCGGTCTATCCCAGCAAAACATTTTGAAAAGGTACTGAATTAAAAAGTACAAAAATTTGCTTATATAAGTCAAGTTTCTTAGCAAATGTGAGGTGATGCTGTCATTTGTCTTATAATTTGGAAAAGTAATCTCTTGAGAGTGATATTGCACAGGGCTAGGGCATCTTGAGTTCTTTAGTGAGAACCTTTTAGATATTTGGAATGTGGATATGCTTATGAAATAAATAAGATATTATCCTAAGTGCTCATCAATTTATAGCCAAGCCTCAGGGGAAGGAGGAGGAGGAAGAAACTATGTAATAGGTATTTCATAGAACTGAATAGAAATTTGATAGAATATAGTTTGTCTTAGGACAGAAAACAGGCCACCTCAAACCACATGCTTATCTAGAGATTAAGTGAAACCGTGAGGGATACTGCATGGATGGATGCCTTAATATGACTGGTGTTGGGCACTGGTGGATATGTTTGCACCCATGTGAACTAGGCTGATGGAAGCAGTCTTTCAATTTACCTTCATACAGCACAGGTTGTTCCTGACCATAGCCTCGTTAAGGAAGATGGAAATATGGTACTGGTTACTTTCATGTATTTGGGGAGGTTGAAGTGGTTAATACTAAGGTACTCATTAGTGCTTAAACCTTCCTTAAATGACACTTGTACGTCTTCATTAATCCATCTATGCAAATTTGTGTTTTCTTGGTTTGTATTTTACACCTTCTGTTCCATTTGTTTCTTACAAATATCAGGTTTAACACTGATGTTATGAATAATTTTCAAACCAAAGTATTGTATAAATAAGTCTGTGTGCTTTGCTCTCCTAGATGCTTTGAGATAAGCACATATCTGGTCTTCTCTTAATAATGGCATTCATTTATTGAGTAAAAAAAAAAAACCCTTAAATCACTAAATGCCCACCTTAAGAAACTAAAAAAAATAAGAACAAACTGAACTTAAAATAAACAGAAGTTAGCAAGTACCAAAGATTCTGGTGGAAAAGCCACAAAACTGTTACATACCCATAGGACTGCTGAAACCGACAGTAAGTACTAGATGTTGGAGGGGAATGGACAGGCTGACAATCTGACACATTATAGATACAGCACAATGTAGTACAGCCCTTTTGCAAACCAATTCGCTAACTTTTTTTTTCAAGGTAGTGTTCACTCTAGCTCAGGCTGACCTGGAATTCACTATGGAGTCTCAGGGTGGCCTCAAACTCACAGCAATCCTCCTACCTCTGCCTCCCGAGTGCTGGGATTTAAAGGCATGTGCCACCACACCCAACTTCAATTTGCTAACTTTTTATAAAGCTAAAACTCATTTAGTCCCTGGTAATCTTAAAATAACGAAGTTCTTTGTAGAACAGTTTATCCTAATTCCTAGATACTGTAAATATATTTGAATTAACATCAAAATAAATTTTGAAATTGCATGTTCTATTTTATATCTTAAAACTATTGTTTATATATAAGGTGTAAAAATTTGCTTTCCTTGAAATTTGATTTTTTTTTTTTTTGAGACAGGGTGTCACTCTATAGAGCCTAGACTGAACTGGAACTTACTACATAGCCCAGCTTGGCCTCAAACTCATGACAGTCCTCCTGCCTCAGTGCTCAAAGTGCTAGGATTACAGGCAGAGCCACCCTGCCTGGATTTCTCCTTGACCTTTTGATAGGCATTTGCTGGCACCACAGACAATGTATGTTAGTCAGAGTTCCATTGCTACAAAAATACCTGAGGGCAATTAATTTCTAAAGATAAGCTGTTTATTTTGAATCGAAGTCCTGGAGATTCTAGTCCAAGATTGAATGGCCACTGTGCTCTGGGTCTCTGATGAGGTGTCATTATATGACAAGACAAGCTGCTCATTTCGTGATTGAGGGAAAAAAGGAGCAGAAAGAGACCAAGGGCCCTCCGACGACATAAGACTCCATTGCCTGAAATCCCTCCACAACCTCTCGCAGCGCTGCACACGCAGCTACGCTGGGTATTTGTTGGCATGTGGGACATTCCACATCCAAACTAAAGCAGCACTAGCACAAGGTTGGTCTTTCATCGAACACCTAAAATTACAGGGTGAATTTGTCTGGTGTCATTGTGGGTTTATTCTTACATTTTGAACTTGCTTTCTTTTCATATTTTTTTAGGTTTGTTGCCACACCTCTAGCAAAAGCATTTGGCATTGAAAAGGCTGTTCGAAAAATTAAACCAAATACTATCTTAGAGAGTTTTTTCAAGTATTCCACAAGACAGCCGTCACATGTAAGTAAAAATCCTTTTGTTGTGGACGAAATGATCTCCCTTCTAAATGCTTCAGTTATCTTTGCCTACTTTGTCCATGGAAGAATCTCTTTCAGGTGACCGGCAAAGGATTTGATTTGTGTGGGTTTATGGCTTTGCTCTGGTGACAGGTTATCTAGCATATGAAGCATGATGTAAAATTACAAATATGTGTCATAAAATTACCAACATTAATATTAAGTATTGTTTTCAACTGAAGCATTGCATATGAGCTATAAAAGTTGTGATTTGGGTATAAAAATCATTATTTAATTTTGGCATGGTGGCACAAACCTGTAATCTCAGCACCGGGGAAGCTGAGTCAGCAGGATCGTGTTTGAAGTAGACTGTGCTTCACAATTCCAGGCCAACCTGAAATGTGTGATAAGACCTTGTCTCAAAACCAAAACAAAAATGTAATATCACAGATTTTTGTGTGTATGTATGCACATGTGTGTATATGATGTGTGTATGTGTGTGCATGCCATGGTGCATGTGTGGAGGTCAGAGGACAACCTCAGGATGTTGGCTGTCTCATTCCACCCTGTTTGAGACAGGGTCTCTCATGTTGTTTGTCCCTGGGAAGGGCAGGTTAGCTGTCCCATTAGTTTCACATGATTTTTCTGGTTCCACCTCTCATTACCATAGGAACCTACATTGTGATTACAGACAGATGGGCCACTTTTGCATCCAGTTTTATGTGGGTTATGAGGTTCTGAACTCTTTTAGGCACTGTCTCATCTCCCCGGGACCCCACAATTTAATTTTTAAATATATTTTATGTATTTATTTATAAGCAGAGTGAGAGAGAGAGAGAGAGAGAGAGAGAGAGAATGAACAGACATGCCAGGGCCTCTAGCCACTGCACATGCACTCCTGATACATGTGCCACTTTGTACATCTGGCTTTACATGGGTACTGGGGAATTGAACCCAGGTCATTAGGCTTTGTAGGCAAGAGCCTTAACTGCTGAGCCATCTCTCCAGCCCCACAATTCAATTTCTAATGGTAGGTTTAAATCATAACAACAGAGAAGTCTATATCTGATACTTTTGATGGTTGTGGCACCATCAAAATGTATTCTATATGTATTAAATGTATATTATAAAAGGTAATGGGATCATTCTTCATAAGTACTCTCTTTACTCAAGGCCTCATTGAAAAGTCACAGCTCTTTTTGCAATATGAAATAATAATGTTGTACTGCACTATATGTTTATATATCCCCAAATATTTAACTTCATAATTATAAAAAAATAGGAGCTGGAGGGATGGCTTAGCAGTTGAGGTGCTTGCCTACAAAGCCAAAACCCAGGTTTGATTCCCCAGGACCCACGTAAGCCAGATGCACAAGGTGGCACATGCTTCTGGAGTTTGTAGTGGCCAAAGGCCCTGGCACATCCATTCTCTCCCTCTCTCAAATAAATAAAATTAAATAAATAAATTTTAAAAATAGTGTCCTGGAAGGTCTAGAGTTCACTTCAGTTTTATTGTATTTTCATAGTTAAAATGACAGATGAAACACAACTTCTCCCAAAGTGGCACATCTCTGTGATAAGCAGACATCTATCACCCACCATTCTAAAAATAAAGAGGATGTGTTACCTCAATTTTAGGGTGGAGTTTTTGAGGGGTCACACCTTTATTTGAATTTAACAGTGTCTATTGACTGTTGCAGCATTGCTCTGGTGAGCTCCTTGCACATGAAGGTGCACTGGATTTTGACTACACAGCATGAGGCTGAGCACATAACACGGTGATGGCCAGTCCCACCTTCTTCTGTCCTTATGTTTATATTTGACTGCTTTCCTAAAAGCAGCTTGTCTTCTGGGATGTTTATTTCCATATCACAGATGGATGATCACAGTCATTCACCTGAATGCCTTTGCTGCCATTGGTGGTAATAAAGATGAAATGTCATTTTATACCCTTGAAGAAGGAAATCAGGGCTAAGGAGTTGGATCAGAGGCTGAGTACTTGCCACTTAAGCATGAGGGCCTCTCAGGTCAGAGACCAACCACCCAGTCAAATTCCCCAGAACCCATGTTAGAAGCTGAGCATTGGCTGTGCACATCTGTAACCCCAGTCCGCAAGGTGTGGAGATCAGAACTCTGGGTTGCAGGAGAGCCTTGTGACAGGGAATACATAGATGAGCCATAATAGAATGACACCCGGTGTTCTCCCCTGGCCTCTACGTACATATGAGGCTCACACACACATGCATACACCACACATCACACAACACACAGTATACACACACATACACACGTGTAAAAAGGGAAATTAATTGGTTGAGTTTGTGAAAAGCAAGGGCTCTTTCAGGGAGTTCTTATAGTTTTTCTCTTTCTCTTTGGAAATAACTAACTTAATAAACCTTATATAAAATGCTTAGTGCTGTTCTGTCAATTATGTGCTATATTTACTATGGCTAAGACCTTCAGTTCAGTTTATAAGATGTTTAAAATAATCTAAAAAATTTGGTTTCTGCTGTGGAAAGAAAATGGCATGTGACAACTAAAGGAAAATTGAAAGAAACCGAAAGGGAATTGGAGTAAGTAAGTGATGTTTGTGATCAGGACAAGGAAAGTAAGGCCCAGCAAGAGAAAGGGAATTGGAGTAAGTGATGTTTGTGATCAGGACAAGGAAAGTAAGGCCCAGCAAGAGAAAGGGAGCTGTCATGCAGCCAGCATGTGACTGACCAGAAGCGCTGGTACTCTTTCTGCTCTACTCCACCGACTTTGTCTTCTGTCCACTGCAGGGCAAAGATGTACGTAAAAGGCGGGAGCTCTGTACAGTGTTCTAACTCAATACAGGACACAGGCTAGCTTAACATAGATATAATTCAGACATTTTCACCAAGTAAGAAGAAAAAAAATGTTGTGTATTATCCCCAAAGTGTTAGAAATCTTTACTTACTAAACCAAGATGGGAAAGGGAAATGATTGAGTCCTAATTTGTATTGTTCTCAGATTATAAAATTGAAAGAGCATTTGAGTAGCAGATAGATCAAGATAGCAGGTAAAATGCCATTGCTTGAAGGTTCTAGATTTTTTAAAAATATGTTTTACTTTTTAAAATTTCTTTATTTGAGAGAATGAGAATGGGTGTGCCAGGGCCTCTGGCTATTGCAAACGAACTCCAGACACATGTGCACCACCATGTACATCTGGCTTACGTGGGTCCTGGGGAATCAAACCTGGGTCCTTAGACTTTGTGGCAAGTTTCTTAACCACTAAGCCATCTCTCCAGTCTCAAGGTTCTAGAATTTAAGAAGATAGAATATAATACAAGCAGGTAGAACTCATGGCTTAATTTTAATTTCAGATGTGGCAACATGACTCCAAACAAATGGTCACTGTTATACTGAGAGTATTTTTCTTTATTTATAGCTGAGGGATAATAAGGCAAGTGGCTGGGTGCTCTAAAAGACAAAAGTGTTACCACTGAAATCATATTCTAATCCTAGAATGATAGCACAGTGCACTGGTAAGCCATGTAGATAGCACATGACTATTTAATCAACTCACTTCATGAACCTGAGGCTGGCTGATTGTTCATCTGTTGCAGATCTCACCAATAAAAACAACATTTCAGTATAAAAGTATAGGTCCTGGGATGGTTAACACAGAAGGGAACACATGGAATTGATGGGGCCCAACATATCATAGACATGAACTTGCAGGAAAAGTGTTGATCTATGACTTTTCACACTTCTCTTGTGCAACTGTAATACATGGTCTGTAACAACTTCAAGATGCCTTGGGGAAGAGCCATGAAGCAGATCAACAGTGTGACCAACTGATCCATTATTCTGCTACTGATCAAATGAAGTAATGGTGGAATTTACTGTTTAGCCCTTTTTCTCAGTAGAAAAAAAGTTAAAAACTGATACAGAACAAGGACCAGAAGAGATCTAAAGAAAATGTGACTTGAATACTAAACTAAACTAAACTAAACTAAACGAAACTAAACTAAACTAAACTAAAGTGTAATGGTTCATTCCTGTAATCCCAGCACCAGTAGGCTGAGGCAGGAGGACCACAAGTTCAAGGTCAGCTTGGGTTACATATTCAGACTGTGTCTCCAAAAACAAATAGAACAAAACAATACCTACTGAAACAATATTCAAGTTGACCAAAATCATTCATAGATTTAAATATTTTTATAGCAGAAATATCATCCAACACAGCTTTTTTTTTTTTTTTTTTTTGAGGCAAGCCCAACAGACTGGCCTTTTTAGTGAGAGAGAGAGAGAGAGAGAGAGAGAGAATTGGTGTGCCAGGGCCTCCAGCCACTGCAATCGAAATTCAGATGCATGTGCCCCCTTGTGCGCATGTGTGACCTTCCTCTTGCATCACTGTGTGTCTGGCTTACATGGAACCTGGAGAATTGAACATGAGTCCTCAGGCTTTGCAGGCAAGCACCTTAACTGCTAAGCCATCTCTCCAGTGCCAACACAGCTTGTTTTTACACATGAGACCAGGGGGAGGTAAAGAGTCATGAACTCAGGTGTCTTGGCCCCATTCAGTTCTTTCTTAGGGTAACACTCCCTATGCTTGAGGCTCCTGCAGTGGGACTTTTTTTACTCTCTCCAACCTACTCCTGAATAGCAGTGCTAGTGCTGAGGCTAACAGCAATATTCCAATAGGCACAGTGTGTGGGCCCGGAGTGCAGCTGATACAAACTTTGTGTGTAGAGAGAGCAGATTACTCCTCTAGCCTCAAGCTCCTTTGTTAAGGTTCTCATGAGGAATGAATTAAGATATATGCGTGCTTACAATTGTGCTTGTTACAGGAGTAAGGTCAGTGATGACTGTTTGTGGTCTATAACATTAATGTTGTATCTAGCATATACTGACTTCTATGAAAGTATGTTATAGAATGCACGTCTTTTCAACTCAAGCTATCCCAAGGGAATATTACTTTTCCTTAATCATACTTGTTTCCATTCCATAATATCTTGCACAATTCTCTGTACATTTTAGATGTTCAGCAAATGCTTATTTCATGTTTTAAAGCAAACACTTTTAGAGACTTTATGGTGAAAAAAGTGTATTTAGAATTAACCAGCTGGATCCAGTATAGACAATCCCCATTTTGTTGGCAGCATCCAAAGCATCATTATTGGGAGCCAGCCGAACATATGCCTTCTTCTCTCTGTCAGGCCTGATCGGGGTATTGACTTTGGCCACATCAGTGTCATAGAGTTTCTTCACAGCATGTCTGATCTGGTGCTTGTTAGCCTTGCCGTCCACAGTGAACCAATGTGTTGTCTTCTGTCTTCTTCGTGGCCAGTTTGGTGGTCAGGGGACTTGATGGTGGCACAGTGGTCAAGCTTCTTCTCGTGGGGGCGCTCTTCCAGGGTATTCAGGCTGCCTCTGGAGGCGCAGTGTTTCTGGTCGCCAAAAGGTGGGTGACGTGTGGATCTTCTTCTTTTAGTGGCTGTGGATGCTTTCAGCACGGCCTTCTTGGCTGTCAGAGCCTTTGCTTTGGCCTCAGCTTCGGGAGGGCTGGAGCTTCCTGCTTCGCTTTCAGCGCCATCTTGGCAAAAAGGCTAGAGACTTTTATGTGCATTTCTCTCATAATAATATTGTAGTGCACACGGCCAGTATTGGCAAGACTGAGTTTCAACTAGAATCATCTGTACTCCAAAACGGTAAACAAAAAAATTAAAACCACACGTGGCTGCTGTTGTTTAGATGCATGTATTAAGCAGACACCAGTAGAAGTGGTAGATTAATAGCAAAATCTGATTCTTTAAGATTTGGGGAAATTCATGATTGAAGTCAAGGACTTAAGTTTGCTTTGCTCACTGCTGAACTTCAGCTCCTAGAATCGTGACTGACAATGTTATTGAGGAAAGGTTCATTAAGTGTTTTTGAATAAGTTAATGAATGAATAAAATTTTTGAAATGGTAAAGCTAGACCCAGGGTGATTTCACTGTAAAAACACCTAGAATATGTCTTATAACAGAATATGCATCCAGCAGCAGACTTTGAATTATCTCTTCTATCTGGGGAATCAATAACGTCTGTAAGCCATTTTAGAAGTAAGAAAGTATTTTCTTACTAAATGTGTTTGGGCATAAAAATGGCCAACATTAACATAACACTCAGTGTTCACATAGCATGTTTATGCAGCTTGATCCTGGAACACTGCTGTGAGACAGGTAGCTAACTCATTACTCACCATATCATTCCCCCACTCCATTCTCAAGGCTTTATCACTAGGAGATAGACGACCAGACCTTTGTTTTTTTCAGCTTCATACATTTCCCACATCTTCTGTTGCATGGACACCTGCCATGTTCTTTTCTCCCTTCCAGGGAGTATGCTGTCAAAATAAAGAAAAAAATAAATAATAAAAAATACAAAATGAGCGAGGTACGGTGGCCCAAGCCTGTATTCCTACCTGCTCAGGTGGCTGGGTGAGAGAATCATAAGTCCAAAATTCAGCTTGGACTAGAATGAGTTCAAGTCCATCCTGAGCAACTTAGTGAGACCCTGCTTCACAATGAAACAAACAGGTTTGGAGATATAACCCAGCTGCAAAGCACTTTCCTAGCATGAGCTCAATCCCCAGTACCACAAAAATAAAAACATGGAGCACAATTGAGGAAAACACCCAATGTCTGCTTCTCAGCTCCACATGCACACACACATACTCATATGTGTGCTTGTACCACACACATATGAACACACATATATGCACACATACTACACACATGCATATGTAAGAGAGCAGGTTTTAGAGAGGGTGCTTTGTAAGAAAATAGAATATTATCGGACATGTCCTACTTTAAAAATTACTTGTATGTGTATATATGTGTGTATGTATGTATGTGCATGTGTATTGGCTTGCCATGGTCAGAGGACAGCCCTGGCATGTTTCTGCTCTCCTACCCTTTTGAGACAGGGTCTTTTTTGCTACTAGTGCTTGAAAGCTTCAGGAGTCTCCTGGTTCTGCCTTCCATTGCTGTAGGCACTTTTGGAATTACAGACATGAGCACCACTTTTCATCTGGCTTTTATGTGGTTACTGAGAAAGTTCAAACTCACGTTGGCAGACTTGCAAGCAAGTGCTTTTAACTGTTGAGCCATTTCGCAGCCTCCATATCCATTTTTTCATTCTTCTTCTCTTCAGATTAATAATAGGCTAACAATATAGTAGGGATGCAAGAGATCCTCTGCCAGTGTCCAGCATGAGGCGTCTGATGGCTTGATCTGCTATAGTCCTGTGCCCCTGGTTGGTTCCATGTGCCATACAAGATGGTATAACAGAAACTACCTGGCTGGGCATAAGCTGCTGGGTGTGCAGCCATCTGGCTGTCTGATAAACTTTGTATGGTCTCAGAGTGCTCATCTGCAATTGCTTTAATTTTTCTTCAAGGTACTGATCATGGTGTTTACAACTTAGTGGTTTCCCATCAGAATTCTAGGGCTACATTTTCTCTCTGGGAGTGTCCAAGCTTGTCTATAGCTGGCCCTTTGGGATGAGAGATGTACTTTATTTTTTGCTCCACCCATTAACTGCAGTTTGTTTCCTCAGCACGAAACTAGAAGGTCAATTTTATTTTTTTATAAAGGCACTAAAAGTAAATTTTCTTATATAAGAAAGTAAAAAATCAACTGGTCAATGTAATTTCAAAAAAAAATTACAAAGCACATTTCTTTTGGAAGTTGAAAGTGTTATCATAGGATTAGTGTACAAAAAACATTCCCGTGTTAAAATCCCACTATGAAATTGACCTGGTGATCCTCTTGGTCATTTGCATTTCTTGTCTGACCCCAGCACACCTTGGAATTTATAACCTTTGACCTGTAATCCAGTGTCCATATTGTTTTCCATTTTAAAGCATAGCCTATAACCTCACTTCCCAGAGGATAAGCAATAATAAGTATTATACCACACAATCATTATTATTTTTTTATTTAAATTTTTTGTTTGTTTGTTTATTTATTTATTTATTTAAGAGCGACAGAGCGAGAAAGAGGCAGACAGAGAGACAAAGAGAGAATAGGCGCACCAGGGCCTCCAGCCACTGCAAACGAACTCCAGATGCGTGCGCCCCCTTGTGCATCTGGCTAACGTGGGTCCTGGGGAGTTGAGCCTTGAACCGGTGTCCTTAGGCTTCACAGGCAAGCGCTTAACCGCTAAGCCATCTCTCCAGCCCACACAATCATTATTTTAATGATTGGAACTAATTTGGGTTAGTTTAAAATAGGTTATACATCAGATTGAATGTGAAAGTGGGTAGCTTACACCTGCCGAAGTTTTCTAGCATTATCTTCTGTAGCTGTTAGAATAGATGGTGTGAAATAACAGAAAACACACCAGTTTTTGTCAGCACTTTGCTACTATTTTCAGATCTTGCACAAGTCATTACAACTCCCAAAGCTTCAGTTTCCCTGTAGGAAAAACTAGAAGGATGCCATGGTCATTTTAAGCTGTCCTCCTCAACATGGGACCAAAGAGGTCCTAAATCCTAGCAGAATGAGAGAGTTCACATATGCAACTTGATTGTGTAGATTGCTATCAATTCATGGGTTGTTGTCCTTTCTCAGTGATGCTGTGATCTGGGATACTAACACTGTCTATTTCTGTTTGGTTGGTTTTGTTTTGGGACGGGAGTGTGTGTGTGTGTGTGTGTGTGTGATTTCATAAGCAGCAGAGATAAATTTCTTGGCTCCAGATTCTGTGGCTGGCTCCCTTATCACTAGTCCACAGGCTCTGATAACCTAGTCTCACTGTCCCTTGACAGCCTGCCCATCTGTCTGTGCTCCTTATCTTTCATTCATTCACTTCATCTTTTCTTTCAGACTGATATTTATGGACTGGCAAAGAAGTGCAACTTGACAGAGCGCCAGGTTGAGAGATGGTTTAGGAGTCGGCGGAATCAAGAGAAGCCTTGCCGGCTGAAGAAATTCCAGGAAGCCTGGTAAGAAGGATGCACAGTGCTCATGCAGTGTGTGGTTTCAGCTCCAGCAGGGTGGGCTGGGCAAGGCAGAGAGCATTCATACACACTTCTCCACTTTTACTAGGGCGTTTCAGGCTTGCCACTCCCTAACCTTCCATGGGCGAGGTGCCAGCTCTCTAAGGTGAACCCAATACCTAAGCAGACATTATGTAGTTAGCCTGAAGTCCAGCTAAGTCATAAGCATGCCTTAACTGGAGTCTCTCTTCTCTACGGTTGAAGTTAAGTCACAAGACTCTCTCCCAGGTCTGCAGTCATTATGGTTATAAGAGCAGAGCATGTGTAAGAACACATCCTTGTGGTGCTCCTCTCAGGACACTAATGGGAAGACCTCTCTGTGTGACTTGGTTCATGAGCCCAGCCTTGTTACTGAGGATTATGTGGCCTGCATCTCAGAGTCCCCAATCACACCAGAGCCAGCTACCTTGATTTCAGTCTGCAGTCAGAAGCTGACGTGGATTTGGTTTTGATTTTCCTCCAGCTTTTACTTACTTTTTCTTCCAATGGAGTATTGTTCTGTGGGTCACACTGTTAGTGGAAGAAACTGGCACCTGTGAGGGGGGGAAGGTGTGTCATGTCATTGCTGTTACTCTGTTTCCCCATCCTTATGTCCAGATAAGGGTGCATTAGTTGGGCTGGGCCTGATGCCACACTCTGCACATCAACTATTCCTTCTTTCTGCCTGTTTCTTACAACTTTCCCATTGCCTGGTGACTTCCACCAACTATTTGCTTGTTTGGGTTGTGAAATGAATGAGTAACACTCAAATAAAGAACCAGAGCTTAACCAGGTTAAAACTTCAATGACTTCCTTTCATTTCCCTACTCGTCCCTGAGGACCATGACCCAACTGTGGTGCTGCTGGCTGATGTTTAGGACAGATCACTTCTTTAGGATGCTGTAAAATAAACACTCAGGTCAAATCACAGGCTTCAACTGCCTTTTCTGCCATGGCTTGATATGTCTGGCCTTGTTTCTCTTCTAAGCAGCCTCTTTGATTTTTTACTTCTTGAAAGTCTAGTTAATACTGTGTTGAACTAATGTTAGCTTAGCACAAGGGTGTCTCCCTAGACCATCACCAAAGAACAATGTAAAGTGGAGTTGGTCTCATATTACATCCTCTTTTCTCCTGCTGACATTTATTCATTCTTGCTAACAAACGATTCATATCTTAAAGTCTCCAGGCAGAGATAAATTTTCTATCTCTGAGTATAATCATATTGCAGCAAAATTCCCTGGCAATTTCTTGTTTTACTTCTTGCACATTGTCTTACAGTATATAAATGTGAGCTCAACTTTCCCATTAACAGGGTGAGACAATCAGGGGAAGTGGGGCTAACTCCCATGAAGAATGAGAAACTGTACATCCATTTGGTTTAAGGAATTAGCCTAGTTGTCTGAGGAGCTGTTGTGCCCAAGTTTTATGGCTCTCATTCTGTTTTGGCTGCATCATGCTACCCTGGCTGCCAACAGCCTAGCTGTCACAAGCAGAGAGCATCTCTGACATGGAGTAGCACTGGGAAATGTGACTGAGTCAGTGAATCCACTGGAACCTGGCCACAGAGTTCAGGCTAGCAAAGGAAACTTCAGTTACCCATGTCAATCAGTCAGACAATGAAGAGGCTTATGTTGTCCTCTCTGTATCCTATACTTATGGAGCTCTGCATTTTAAAAGCAAAGTAGACATCCAGGTTATGACACCACTATCCCTAAACAGCACACTGGAGAGACTAGGCTATCACACATGAAGCTATAATGTCTACTGTTATTCCATTACAGTGACATGGGACTGTACTCCATCCGGAATACTGTCATATTTAGATGTGCAGTAGGATTGTGAGGAGATACTATCAGGGGAGATGAGATACTAGCTGGTTGCTAAAGAGTAGGCCAAGTTTCTATAAGAAATGAAGGCAGCATTGAGAGATTCAAGATGGGGAATTGTGCAGTATCTTTAGGAAATAGTAATAAGGCCCACACATAAAATATAAGCTTTATTTATGCCTTAGCAATATCACAGAAGTCTTCTAAGTCAGTAACTGTTAAAGCTTTTTATGGACTAGATAAACAGAAGAAGAAAACAAATGTCATGCTGTACAATTATAGAGAGAGACTGTTTGTTATTATATTCAGTCATGGGACATACCACAAAAATCATAGGACAAGGTCTTTACCTCTAGGCATTTTTTCAAGAAATAACACCAACCCTTGCTAAATACTCTTTCCAAGCAGAAAGAGCTCTATAATACCCAGATGGACTATCTCTGCACACTCTGAGCTGTGTGTGGCTTCATTAGCTACTTCCTTTAAGAGTGACTCCTTGGCCATGTTCCACGGTATTTAAGATTTTAGCCCATAGTGGGTCACATTTTTAGACATCAAATTCCTTATTAGCTGGCCATCTTTCTTTTTAAAGTAACATTTCTATCTTGCAATAAGAAGTAACTCCCAAGTACCCAGGGCATATAGACCAAATTACAGTTCAGGAGAGAGGGTGCTCCTTGGCTGGGTGGACTGCTCTCTTGCCCTTGCCTGACCAGCATGTGCCCTACCTGACCAGTGCACCTCTCTTACTGAGCTCATGGCCTTCCCACCAGCCTTTCTCATTGTTGGCCCAAACTCACTGTCAAGCTCCTTGCTGCAGTCCCATTGGCTCCCATGATTTCCACCTTTGGCCAATAAATCAATTTATTATTTTTTCCCCAACATTTTCCCTTCCCACAATTAGTTAATCTCAGCCTTTCCTGCAGGAAAATGAGGTATTACTATCTTAGGTTCATTGAAAGCATGGCACTGGCATGTATATCCCTGTGCATGTGGTTATCAGTAAAGCGAAGTACTCCTCAAACTTTTTGGTCTCAGAACACCTTGTTCTCTCAAAATTTTGAAAATCTGTGCTAGCTAGAGAGATGGCTCAGTGGTTAAATTTGCTTCTTGCACAAGCATGAGGGCCTGAGGGAGTCTGAGATTGCCAAAGTTTGAATCTTCAGACCCCACATAAATAAATAGCTGTGCATAGCAATGTGCACCTGTAACTTCAGTCCCACAGAGGAGCAGAGACCCCCAAATCCTCGGAGCCCTGCAAGTTTCTGAATCAGTAAAGAGACTTGGGCTCAAAATAAAGACCAGGCTGAGGAGCAGGACACTCACATTCCATTCAGACCTCCATAGGTAAGTGCACCACACCCTACTGCGGGCACATACCACGAGGGCACATACACGGGCATACAACACACATACTATATTGCAATGGCACACATATACACACAAGCAAAGAAAAAATCTTAAAAATCTCAGGAGCTGGGCTGGAGAAATGGCTTAGTGGTTAAGGCACTTGCCTGCAAAGCCAAGGGACCTTGGTTTGAGTCCCCAGGACCCATGTAAGTCAAATGCATAAGGTGGCACATGCATCTGGAGTTCATTTGCAGTGGCTGTAGGCCCTGGCGTGCCCATTCTCACACACGCACACTCTGTCTCTCTCTCAAATAAAAATTAAATAAAGAAAATCTCAGGAACTTTAAAGACTACTTATTGATATTTATAGTATTAGACATTAAAACAGATATTTCTAAAACATGAATCTATGTGTGCACACTTACCTCTTTTATCAATTTTTAAAAGTTGGCATACAAAATCTGGGTTCTTCCACCCTTAAGATTTCTTCCCTTGGTCTGTGGTCTCCTTTCTAACTTTGATGTTCTATGTGTGTACACATAAATTTAAATCTAGATTCTACCTGTGACAAGAAATATGTGTTTGTTTCTCTGAGCCTAGTTTATTTTGCTTTGCAGAATGAGCTTCAGTTCTATCCATTTTCCTGCAAATGCCATGATTTTGTTCTTCTGTGTGGCTGAATAAAAATTCTCTTGTGCATACATATCACATTGTCTTTATTTATTCATCTTTTGATGGACACCTAGGCTGGTAACATTTCTTTGATATTATGAATAGTGCTGCAAAAAAACATGTATGTGGAAGCACCTCTGTGGCATGTTGATTTAGTGTTCCTTGGGTATGCACCCAAGTATAGCTAGAGCATCTAGTTCTAATTTTAGTTTTTGAAGAAACATCCATACAGATTTCCATAGTGGCTGCCTGCGTTTACATTCCCATTATTTCTATCTGTCTTATTTCTTTCTCTTAATTATTGTGCTATTTAAGATTTCGAGCACAATACTGAATAAAAGTAGAGAATGTGTACATTTTTAGTCTTGTGCCTTACTTTAAGGAAACGCTTTCACTTTCCCCCATATAGTATAACATTACAGATTTGTCATATATAGCCATTGGTATGTTAAAATCTGTTCCTGTTCTCCTACTTTCTTCTTCTTTTAACCATGAAGTGATATTGAATGCTGTCAAAGGCCTTTTGTACATCTATTGAAATGACCATGTGATTTCTGTCTTAATTCCATTTACTGATTCACATATGTTGAACCAACCTCACTTACCTGAGTTGAAACCAACTTGGTCATGGTGTATAATCTTAATGTGTTCTTGAATTCACTTTGAAAATGTTTTATTAAGAATTTTTGCTTCTTTATTCAGTGACAGTTTTTTTTTCTTGTGTCCTTATTTAGTTTTGGCATTAGGGTAATATTAGTTTTGTAGAATGACTTTGGTAGCATTTCTTCCCTTTATATTTTGTGAAACAGTTTGAGAAATATTAGTATGATTTCTTCCTTAGAGATTTGGTAGAATTCAGGAGTGAATCCACCTTGTCCTGGGCTGTACTTTATGAGGAGACTTTTAAAAAATATTATTTATTTGCAAGCAGAGAGAGAGAGAGAAAGAGAGAGAGAGAAAAGAGAAATAGACAGAGATAATGGGCATGCCAGGGCCTCAAGCAGCTGTAAATGAACTCTAAACACATGTGCCATTTTGCGCATCTGGCTTTATATGGGTACTGGCTTGTTAGGCTTTTCAGGCAAATACCTTAACTGCTGAGCCATTTCTCCAGCTCCTACAGGGAGACATTTTATTACTGCTTCAATTTTATTGCTTGCCATGGTTCTGTTTAAGTTGTTTATATCTTTTTCATTTAAATATGGTAAGTCGTAGTTTTAGGAATTTATCCATTTTTTCATAGATTTTCCACGTTTCTGTAATATAAGTTTTCAAAGTAGTCCTTAATTGTAGCAGTTACCTTCTCATTGCTGAAAAAAAAATCTGGACAGAAGCAACATATGGAAGGGAAGGATTAATTTGTTTACAGTTTTGAGAAGCTTTATTATGACAGGGAAAGCAAGGCAGAGCAGACAGCCAGGTTGTCATATCTTGTCACATCAGCAGGGAAGAAGCAACAAGAAAGAGCTCCTGTGACCACCCAGCAGGGCTTGGCTAATAAATCTCCAGGCCTGCTCCTAGTGACACACTCCATCAAGGTTTTACCTCCCAAAGGCTTCACCAGCTGAGTGTTAAGTGTGAGGCTTAATCACAAATACATGAAGCTATGAGGAGGGCCCTACATGCAAGTTACCATACTAATGGTCATTTGGATTTCATTAGATTCTGTTATAACATCCCTTTTTCATCTCTGATTTTATTAATTTGGATATTCACTCAGAAACCCTATCTTGAAAAACAAAAAAAAAGGGGGGGGGCAGTTTGGTGGGCTTGCCTCAAAAATAAAATGAAAAATAGGGCTGGAAAGATGGATGGCACTTGCCTGTGAAGCCTAAGTTTCAGTTCCCCAGGACCCACATAAGCCAGACACACAAAGGGGCACGTGGCTCTGGAATTCGTTTGCAGTGGCTAGATGCCCTGGTGCACCCAGTCTCTCTTTCTAAATAAAATAAAAAAATAAAAATTCAGAAAAAAATTAAAAAAATATATGTACATCATTGTCATGATTCACTGGCTTTAGGATTGTTGATAAGACATATGATATTATTCTGATGAGTTTGTCTTTTTAGGTGAGTTGACAATTTCCTTGCAGCTTTTGATATTCTTTCTTTGATTTTTTTGATATCTTTTTTGTTTGTTTTTGTTTTGTTTTACAACTCTGGTCCAGGCTGACCTGGAATTCACTATGTAGTCTCAAGGTGGCCTCAAACTCATGGCAATCCTCCTACCTCTGCCTCCCGAGTGCTGGGATTAAAGGCATGTGCCACCATGCCCAGCATTTTTTGACATCTTGAGTAGGTATGTCATAGTAAAATGCTTCTTTAGTCATGTCTATCTGGGGCTCTGAATGTTTCTTTTGTTTGAATATCTATTTTTTTCCTCTAGATTTAAGAAACCTTTTGTTATAATTTCATTGTATAGTTTTTTTATACATTTAGTTTCATAACAGGTCCTTGTACACGGAAATGTTAGGTTTGGTCTCTTGAATGCTTTCTATAATTCTTAGAAGTTTTGTTTATGCTCATTTATTTTTTCTTTATATATGTCCAAATGCATTATTACCTTAACCTTGTCCTCCATCTCTAATCTTTTTTATACCTCTTCCTATCTGTTGATGATGCCTTCCACTTTTTTAAAATTTCCCAGGTGTCACGGGGCATGTCCTGTTTTAAAAATAACTTTTATTTATTTATTTATTTGAGAGAGAAAGAGAGAGATATGATATATGATATATATATATATATATATATATATATATATATATATATATGTTATCAGCTCAAAGCTAAACCCATGTTTTCTATGTCCTTACCTACTTCTTTCATCCACCATATATTATTTTTGAAGAAAATATCAGACACCATCAGAGATTCATTTATAAGTATTTTAGTACATATCACCGAAACATAAGTACTTTCTATTTTAAGCTTAACTTCAATATCAAATCAGAAGGAATTTTTTTAAAAAATTTTATTTATTTATTTGAGAGTGACAGAGAGAGAGAGAGAGAGAGACAGACAGACAGACAGAGAAAGACAGAAACAGAGAGAGACAGAGACAAAGAATGGGCACACCAGGGCCTCCAGCCACTGGAAACGAACTCCAGATGCGTGCGCCCCCTTGTGCCTCTGTCTGACGTGGGTCCTGGGGAACCAAGCCTCAAACCTGGGTCCTTAGGCTTCACAGGGAATCACTTAACCGCTAAGCCATCTCTCCAGCCCCCAAAGGAATTTTTATTACAGTTGTGTACTACACCTAGTTCTGTCTTCTAAGTCTCTCAGAAATGTTCCATACATTTGAAAATTATTTTTTTGTTTGCTTTGAAATTCTGTTTTTAGGGGGAAAGAATCAAGTCTGGCTACATAGAAATCTTCCAAATGAGAATTAAGTAGGAGTAAGCTTAAGTGTTTGGACTAACTATATTCCGTCTTACACTGATGATGATCCTAATATAAAATCATCATTCGTTATGGGTCTGGAACTTGTCTAGCCAAATATTAATAGCCACTATTTATTGTTGCTTTCTTTGTCCTACAACAATGATTGATAGATTTGCAGATTATCTTCAGTTATCCCTTTATTTTGAGATGAGTTATTCCCATTATATATATGACGAAATTAAAACCTCTGAAATTAAATGGCTAACATTAAATACTAGCTTTGTAATTAATGACAACTAGGATATGAACTGAGATTTTTTTAAGTCCTGGATATGTATTCTTCAAGACCCTGTCATACCAAATCCTTTTTTCCTCAGATGTCAATCATTTTGACAAAGGAATAAAGACTGTTTTTTTCTTTTGGCAGCTGGCGGTTTACATTTTACTTACTTATTACTATTGCTGGAATTGTATTTCTTCATGATGTAAGTTGGTCATTTTTATATGTTTGGAATTTATCTTTAATTTTAAATTTTCTTGCCTGTGAATTCCTCTAGGATTTAATACTCTCAGTCAGTAAGGTTATAAACTTCTCTCGAGAGTTAAGATTTCTCTCAGACTGGGGATGCAGCTTAGTGACAGAGCACTGGCCTAGCATGCTCAAGGCCCAAAATGTTTCTCTTGAATATTTTATTGTTATGGTTGTCTTAATTTTTTCTTTTTTTGAGATGGGTTCTTGCTATGTATCTGAGGCTGGCTTGGAACCTTTGATCCTCCTGTCTCAGCCACCCAAGTGTTGGGATTACAGGTGTTTTGCTAACACAGCTAGATCAAGGTATGTTTATGGTAGAGATACAGTAATTACATTGATCCAGAAATAGTTTTGGTAGGAGATTTAGTTGTTCAAAACAGTTTCCTTAATGTGACAGTACTATATATTGACTCCAGACTCCCTAGTCCATGGTGAATTTCACAGGAGCGTTAGATAGGAATATGAATAAATGCCGACATAGGGAGAGGTATGTGTAAGAGAACAATAAGAATATGCAAAATGAGTGCATGCAATTATAGACAACACCAAGGGGTGTTGTGTTATCCACTGACACCAGCCTTGGACTGATTAATTTATTTCTTCTCTCTTGGCTTTTTGGTGTTTTTTTTAGAAACCGTGGGCATATGACCTGTGGGAGGTTTGGAATGGTTATCCCAAACAGGTAAGTTCCCTTTGTCACAGGCTCTTCCTGATTTCAGAACCCAGGCCCCTCAAATTATCCCTGGGTTAGGTCCTCATCCCTGTCCTGCTCTGTATCCACCTCTATGCCATAGTCTCACTCTTTGTCTCCTGGTCTTCTGTATCCTGATTGTCTCATCTCTCACCTCCTTACTCATATTTGTTGACAGTTAATGTAATTAAACATTTGCTGTTCTGTGGGACATTAAAATTATTCTTTTAAAATCATTATTGTATTTCTTCCCTTATATTGAAATTTAGAATTGCATGATTTTATTTTTTCTCATAATTCTTTTTTAAATATTTTATTGATTTGAGAGAGAGAAAGTGGGAGAGAGAGAGAGATAGAGAGAATGGGTCTGTCAGGGTGTCCAGCCATTGCAAATGAACTCAAGATGCATGCCCCACCTTGCGCATCTGGCTTACATGGGTCCTAGAGAATTGAACCTGGATCCTTTGGCTTTGCAGGCAAGTGCCTTAACTGCTAAGCCATCTCTCCAGCCCAGTTTTATTCTTTATGAGATTACCATATATATCCCTTACTTAGGTATAATTTTATTCAATGCTCTTTCTTCTTTTCAGTCACTTACAGGTCATTAGAATTCACCATATACCTTCCTTCTTAAAATATTTAAAGCACTGCTAGTCATTATTATCATTGTTTTACAAATCAGTTAAGTTATCCTTTCCATGTGGTTTATCACTTCCTGCATTCCACACTTTCACACTTTGATCTAGAATTATTGGTTCTCTGGTCAAAGAAGTCTCTTTGACTTTTTTTTTTTTTTTTTTTTAGCAGTCTGGCAAATTTTATTCTGCTGAAAATGTTATGTTGCCTTTGACTTTGGACAGTTTTGTAGGTATAGGATTCTAGCAATCAAGGATCTTCCTTCAGTACTTGAGAGGTGTCTTCCATTGTCTTTATTGGGGGTGGGGACTGTCCACACTTAAAAATAAAATACTTTGAAATCTTGTAATTCCTTTGAGGAGGTTGAAACTAAAGTTCTGGTTATTTTCTGGAATTTTTATGGACTATAAGTAGATTTTGTGAATTAAATATTTTGCTTCTGAAGTAACATTCAAAGTAACAAGTGCTTTACTTTCCTTAGCCCTTGCTGCCATCCCAGTATTGGTACTACATTATGGAAATGAGTTTTTATTGGTCACTGTTGTTTAGCCTGGGCTCTGATGTCAAGAGGAAGGTGAGTGTCTTACATAACTTCCTTTTATCAGTTTCTTTAGAATGTTTACCTTTGGCCTCAGATTCTAACTGAAACTGTATTTTTGTGTCTGGTTAGCTCTAAGTGAAACTGTATTTTTGTGTGTATTTAGCTCTGGCTCACTGGATTTTTTTTTATTTTGATAGTGCATCAAATAATTCACATCACGCTGATGCTTTAGTGCCTTGATAATTTTTGTAGAGAAGCATAAACTTTAAGTTTGAATCTATACCGCTGATAATAACAAAATAAATCTCCTTTATTCCATATGGTTTTGGTGAGTAGTGTCTTTGAATGTAAAGGAAATAAATGCTAGTAGTTTTCAGTCTGCAGCCACATATCCTGGTCAGTAGGACCACTTCATATGCTACTGCCTGATGATTCCAAATCATTTATTATCCCTGTTAGGAAAACTTGCTTCAGACATTATTAGCTTTGCTTTATTTGCAGGGAAACTGAGTCATAGACATTCTAAATGCCCCCTCTGAAGTCTCAGAGTGAGCACTTCAGAACTATCTGGTTAATTTCATTGCCGGTTCAGTCCCTGAGTTACAACCTGAGTGCAGTCACAAGATTTCATCACATGATAAATGCTCAATAAATACTCTTGGTACTTCAGATCTTCAGACACTAACCCAGGCACACAGTTCTGGTTTGTTGAAAATTTTGTATAAGAAATAAAATTAAGATTTGTTAAATATTACATAAGATGGACTTGGCTTGATTAAATGATGTTTGAGTTTAATGCTGGGTGCTGCCCACCACTAGGGAGCACAGTGCAGTCGGCTGGACACCCTCAAAGAAAGCTCACAGACTTAACATCACACTGTGAAAAGTCCTGTAGAAGTGATCTCCATTCCCATGTGACTCAGTAAAAGCTATAGATGCACTAGTACTAACTTTAAGCTAAGAATATATCAATATTTAATTGATGGGACCTTTTTCTTAAAGGAGATATGGAAAAAGATAGCTGTTAAAGGAAGATTTTATGGCTATGTCGATGGATCCTATCATGATCCTTTCTTTCTGTACATTTGTGGTCATGCTAATTGACTTTCCTTTTATTACTGGCAGGCGTATTGAAGTCCTTTCTAGAATAAAATTTAAGTATGTGGTTATGTTTATAAATATCTGTCTTCAGATATGAGCCTGCCAGGAGATGGCTGTTGCATACATTGCAGTCAATTGCTTGGGTTTGAACACCCGACTTCTTTACTCACTGACATATTGTTCTAGTTGCTCAAACTTCTTAAATTTGGTATCCTTATCTATAAAATTAAGCTAAAAATAATTCTACCTCCTCTGTTTTTGTGAGGATTAAGAAATTATTCCATGGGACTGTGGCAGTGGCTCCATGGGTGAAGTGTTAGCTGTGCATGAAGCCCTGCGCTTGGATAGCCACACCATGTAAAAGCTGAGAGTGGCAGTGTATACCTATAATCCTAACACTTAGGAGACAGACAGGAGCATCCCCAAGGCTTGCTAGCTAGTTTGTCCAGCCGTATTGGTGAGCTTCAGATTTAGTGCAAGACCTCTGCTCAAAAAAATATGATGGAAAGCAACTGAGGAAGACACCCTACATAAATCTCTGGCCTCCACATATATGTGCACACACATGCACATGTACCTACAAACATATGAATACATACCACACAATACACATGTAAAAAAGGCACACAGGCTGGAGGAATGGCGTAGTGGTTAAGTCATTTGCCTGCAATTTCCCAGGACCCCGTTAGCCAGATGCACAAGGGAGCACACGTGTCTGGAGTTTGTTTGCAGTGGCTAGAGGCCCTGGCGCGCCCATTCTCTCTCTCTCTCTCTCTCTCTCTCTCAAATAAATAAATAATTAAATTTTTAAAAAGGCACACAAGCATGAAAACAAAATAAGTTAATCCAGATAAACAAGTCCTGGCTTAGAATAAACACACAATAAATTGAGCTATTATTATTTTCATATTTATTTTTCTAGTTTGGCTTCAAGGAAACTAAATTTTCAGGTTTCAAAAGCATCTTTATCAGACATTCATATACCAAAGAATTCAGCCATTTGAAGTGTGCAGTTCAATCATTTTTAATACATGTACAGCATTATATAATTGTTATTACAGTCAGCTTTAGAACATTTTCATTGCCCCCAAAAGCAACCCTGTTCCCTTTAGCAATCACTCTCCATGTCTTTCTACCTGCGCACATCATGACAACCACTAACCTACTTTATGTCTCTATAGACTGTGTTTTCTGGATATTTCATATAAGTAGAATCATATAATATATGTCTGGCTCCTTTCATATTGGATAACATTTTCAAGGTTCATGTTACACCACGTGTCAGTATATTGCTCCTTTTTACTGTTGAATAATAATAGTTCATAGATGGATAACCTTTACTTTACTTATCCATTTATCACTTGATGGACATTTGGGTTGTCTCTTCCATTGGCTACGATTAATAATGTTGTGAATATTCATACATTTTTTCTTTGGACTAATGCTTTTATTTTACCTAGGGGTAGAATAGTTGGTTCCCATGATAAATCTATGCCTGGTATTTTGAAGACTGTTTAACAGAGCAATTGCACTAATTGCATTCCTTCCAACATGTATGAGGGTTCCAATTTTTCTGCATTCTTGATCACACTTGTTCATTTTTTCTGTAACGTTCTCCTTATGAATGTTAAGCAACATCTCAGTGTGGTTTGGGTTTGCATTTTCTGGATGACTAATGAGGCAGAACGTCTTTTCATGGGCTAGTTGGGCATTTCTATATCTCATTTATAGAAAACCTTTTAGGTTTTATGTTCAGTGGCGGTAGCTCTCTTTAGCCTTAATTAGGACAAGTTATTTGTCTTTCATCTTCACTTTTATGTTAGTAATTTATCTTAAGTTTTATTGTATATTTTCTTCCTTTTTGATTGAGCAAGGAATATACAATAAATGCAAATGTATACAGCAATATGTTCGGGTGTGTATGTATTTATGTAAGTGTGGGTACATAAGTCCATTAAGGGGAAGTGGGAAGAATATCAGATGTTAAAGTTAGATGCCAGCTCTTAGTGCCGTCTCAAAGTACAGTGACCTCATCATTGAAGAAAACACTTAGCTACTTCACAAAGGTTGCATTTAAGAATTAAATACAAAGAATTTTATAAATGTCAAGACATGCAAATATAAATAATCGATATTATTATTATTATCTCTTTCAGTCACTGTGAAATAACTACTTTTTCTTAATGCCTTCCATTTTTCTCTCATTATGTAGGATTTTCTAGCTAATGTTATCCACCACCTGGCTGCTATTAGTCTGATGAGCTTCTCTTGGTGTGCTAATTATATCCGCAGTGGGACCCTTGTGATGATTGTGCATGATGTGGCTGATATTTGGCTGGAGGTAAACATTTGCCATTTAAAAAATAACAACAATACCACATCCTGGTTTTCTGTAATGGCTCACAGAAAGAATGGTCTGGATGACTTATCAGGGTTCTTTGTCCCCAAAACTCCCAAAGCCCACTCTGGGATTCTACTTATACAAGTTGCATGTTGATGCTAGTTTAGGAAGTAACATGAGGTACTTGAAGAGGGGACAAACTCAAGTCTTTTAGAAGGAAAGGTTGGAATTTTTATATTCTGGGTTCTCACAGTTGGAGGGCACCCTATGGTACTTACATCAAGCCAGTGGCTGGCTGTATTGGCTGCTGACACTGCTTGCTTGCTCTGATCTTCCTCCAGGTCCATCTCCTGCTTTAGGGAATGCCAACTGAGGGTTTTTTTTTTTTTTAAATGACATTCCTTTTCTAAGGGAGAAATTGGGCTTTGGATGTTTTTTGAAGCAAGGAACATTAAAGCAAGAGTCTTCTTAATCCCAGCCACACAAAATACAAGAGACAAAGCAACGTTAGGACTGTTTTCTCAACCTGCTTCTGTTCTCTGTTGGTCTTGTTAGCATGGGGCTGTGATTGAATGGCCCTTTCACTGCCAGGTCTCCTGCTGCAGTTAGAGCCACATTTCCCAGACCCAGTTACTTACTCATTGCAGTATACTCGTTTATAATGAACCCAGAGAAATTGATGCTGACCCACTTCACATCTGGGGTTGCTCCTTAGAGAGCTAATAATTTAATATAGGTTGATATGGAAGAAATTAAATTTAATAGAACCTTATTCTTCTAGATTGGGGTTCAGCAAGCTTTTTGGTAGAGGGCCAGATAGTAAATATAGTTTTGTGGGCTTCATATGATCTCTGTCATATGTTCTTCCTTGTTTGTCTGTTTTTATTCTCCTTTAAAAAAGTGAAAACCATTTCTAAGGACTGACCAGCTTTAGCCCATGGGCTAGTTGGTGATTTGCCCAACTCTGTTCAAGAAGTAACCAGAAGTCACTTGAAGCCATTTCAAAGCAATTGGCTGCTGTAAAATGTTTGTAAAATCTTTCCAGTATGCAGTGTTGTTTCTACTTTGTCTATCTTCATAATGAGGATAAATCCCATTCTAAAGCTCAAGATTATTATGTGTGCATCAGGGTAGCAAATGGCTCAGCAGAGCAGAGCTGTGCCAGGTTCTCACAGGCTGCTTTTTGTATGCAGCCATCTCCGCTCTAATCTCTTTCTCTGATCACATCACAGCAATCCTGGCTGGCAGTCAAGACCACATTTGCCATGACTTAAGGATTTTATCCTTATCTATTGCTTCTAGATACACTTATGTGATTGTCTTTGGTGTAGAAATACTTTCATTGTGTTGTTAAAAGAAAGCAAGATGTTCATCCTAGAACTAGAAGCTTGGTTTTCCCCACCCACCACACCTACCCTGTCACTAACATAACTTAATTCCCTAAGAGACTGGGGCAAATCACCTGTTGTTTTGTTTTCTATCTCCAGCTGTAACATGAGAAGGCATATCAGTCCCTTATGGTGTATAGAAGTTTAGCTCACTGCCGTTTGAAAATATTCTGAGTCTTTAGGTTAAAAAAGGAACAAAAGAAAAATTAAATGTCAGACTTAGGGGACCCTTCATGACTGAATTATATGAACAGGCTCATGTTGTTAATCATGAATCATTCTTGGTTCACAAGACATGACCCAACCTGAGATTTGGGAGACAGGGCTCGTGTGCTAGGACCTTCCATCAACATGACATGGTGGCAGGGGCCTACTTGTGGCATTCTCCCAAGAAGGCATGCCCCATGGTTTCCTTGAGTAGCTCCTTAAGTGTTCGCTCTGTCTCTCTCAATCAAGTTCTAATTGAATCCAGACATGGTGTCACTGTTGACTGTTTAAACCTCCTTGAAATAGAGCCTATTCATTTTCTCCTTTTCCTCAAGACAATTGTTGATGAAGTTCTTAGCTCTTTCTTTGCAAGGAAAACCACCCTCAACACTTACAGTGTTTGCTCAGCCATAAGTTAGAGGTTTCTCCAGCCTTGCATCCTCACCACCCTCCCATCTTCTACATGGTCAAGTGCTGACACAGGATTCTGATACTTGAATTGAAAGGGCTTTTGTTTGGCACTTCCTCATGACCCAGTCCAGAAAGGGATAGGAGGATTTTTTCCCCCCACAAAGTCATTTTGCCCTCTTAAGTAGGCTTGCAGAGATTGCCATGCCTCATACATCTCTAACTTCCCACCTTGGCCTGGCCTCCTACCTTTCCCAGATGTACTCCACTCCAGTCACTCTCAGCTTTTGCCCTTTGTCTCTGCACCCATCTCCCACCTCCCAGGTGTACTGGCTTTCCATGGTGTTAGCTGACCCTGTTCCCACTGGGTCCTTTGTAGGCTCCATAGGCTGTTCATACTTTCATCCATACTAAGGCTGGGAGCATATGGAAGATGCAGTGCAAATGCATGCTGCCTTATGCTGTTCTTATTCTAAAAACAACTAAAGCTTCCAGGATGATACCATCTCTGAATCAATCCACATCTGAGCCGTGTTCTCTATAGGGATAGTCTGTACTTCCCATTCCCTCTCCACCCCCAAAAGCTTCCCACTTCAACCTTGGGCTGTACCGGACAATGCAGTAGAGTACCATTGAACCTTCCAGCCCTATGCTCAACACTCCTTTCTACTATTCCTTTTATTCAACAGACATATAGGAATAGTATATACTAGTAGAAAGTAAGTAGGAAACAGTTGGGTGCTTAAAACTTTATTAAAACCAGGGCAGGGCCCCAAGAGTTGTCTCTTCTGTTATCCTTCTGAAGGTAGCCATGTCCATTACAGTGTTCTCAGCCCGGCCCAGATTCCACTCTTCTCTTGTCCCAGCCTTTTTCCAATCCAGGTCTACTCTCAGGGAAGTGGAGATAGTAAATAAATTCTCATATAAAACACATGCTAAGATTTAGTATGCTATCTTGTATTATTTTTTAAATAAGTAGTCCTATTGGAATCATTTTAACACATCTTTGAAGACAATTGTTGAGATTTTCAAACTTAGGGCAAGATAAAGATCTTTAGTTCTTTTAAGAGTCACCACTATGTGGCTGGGGGGATGCCTCAGTTGACTTGAATTTGGATCCCCAGAACCTATGTCAGTACTGGGTAGGCATGGAAGCCTGCCTGTAATCCCAGTGCTCAATAGGCAGAGACAGGGGATCCCTGGGGCAGGTTGGCTAGCTAGACCAGCTGAATTAGTGGGCCCTGGGTCATGTGAGAGTCCCTGCTTCACTTAATCAAAAAAAAAAAAAAGAGTTATTAAGGAAAATACCCCATGTCAACATCTTTTCCAGCCTGCTTTCTTAAGCATCATGCCATTTCCTTTAGTTTAAAAAATTATGTGGCCAGCACTTTATCTGAATGCAGTTTTTTTCTTTGTTTTCAGTCTGCTAAGATGTTTTCTTATGCTGGATGGAAGCAAACCTGTAACGCCCTGTTTTTCATCTTCTCTGCTGTATTTTTCATCAGCCGCTTCATCATTTTTCCTTTCTGGTAAGTAAGCAAGGTGCTGTGCCCTCTCTTTGTCAGTGTGCCCGGGTGGCTTTTGACACTGCCCTTTCTACCCTTCACTATTTGCCAAGTTCATCTGGAGAAAAAAATATTAAAACTTGTATAGCTTTCAATGATATAAACATGAGACCACCACCTTGCCGTGTGGAAAACGTTTGTTACAGAGAAAGACGGAGGATGGGTAAGCCAATGGGGGAACAGCAGCTGTTCTCTGCACCTTGTTTCATGCATGTGGTTTTGTCTCGGTGATGAGCAGCTGTCCTAGTTACTCAGTGACAGGCCACTGTGCAGTCCTCAGGTCTCTCTGTAAGACGAATGTGTTCCGTGCTGTAGTAGTCACAGCTACCACCAGAGTGCCAGACATTGGATCGGCCCTGTATGGGGTCAGCATTTCCTACGCTGCAGCTCGCAGAGGTGGATGTCGTCCTTCCTGCTGCACACACGAGGGCACTGATGCTCATGTCACTTTCCATAGCCATCGGGCAAACCTCTGGGAATCCTTTAGGCATTGAGTGGCTCTGCTCCATCGGTTGGTTTTATTTAGCTATGGACCCATATTATGCGTCCCATGACAGTCCTTCATGAGCATAATTCCTCACACATTGACTGATAGAAACCAGAGTAAATGTGAGAAAGCTTCAGATAGTTTGGAAGGAAAAGCTTTTAGGCAAAACCACAGTTTGGGTCTGGCCCAGGGCTTCAGGTTCTCTCACCAGAAGAATGAGAAACAAATGGAAACTTGTTCCAAGCCTTATTTTAGGTACATGGATAACACCTTTAACCAGCACCCAGGGAGGTCTGGCCAGACAGGTCAGGGGGAGCTGCCCTCTCCATGGGAGCCAGGTGCATTCTCTAAAGTTAGGTGTCTTGAATAAGCATTTTTTGGAGAGGAGCAGTTCAGGTTAAGTTCATGTACGAGAGCCAGGCCTGGATTCATACCCTGCCTCCACACACTTTTGTGGTCTTGAGCAGGTTGAGTCATTTTTCGGTGCCTCAGTTTCCTCAACTGGAAAAATGGAAACTGGTGTTGACATGAAGCTAATCTGAAGGAAGACCAACAAAATAGTTTTAGAAAAATGTGTGTTACTTAGTAAATAGTAAATGATACACTTCATTAAAATTACTGAGTATCTCAAAAGTTGGAGTTTAATCTAGAATCAAATCCAAGACATATGCCATATACATTCCTTGTTTGGCAAATCCTATTACAGTCATTTTTGCACAAGTATATTTGTAAAAATCAGTTATTTATTCTTTTTATGGCACTTAATGGAATTCACAGCCTCCTTCAAGCAGACTAGGCAAGAGCTAATTTTACCACTGAGACATACCACCCCCCAGCCCTTGATAGCAGTAATTGATAGGATAGTTATTGACTTGTAGATAACAGTTGTCTTAGCCTCACCGTAGGGCTTGGATAGCAGCAGGTCTGGCATTTTCCCAGCAGTGCCTCTCCTCCTGTTCCAAAGACTCCTCATGCTCCCTTTGCAATTCCTGGAGAGCAAACCATCTAAAACCTTGGGGGTTTAAACAGTGCTGGGCAAACTTTTTCTGTAAAGGATCAGAGAACAAATATTTTAGGCTTTGAGGGCCACATGTGGTTTTTGCTGCATATGTTTCTGTGTTTTGTTGTTTTGTTTTATAACTCTTTAAAAAATGCATCAAAGACAGATATGGTGGCACACACCTTTAATCCCAGTACTCTGGAGGCAGAGGTAGAAGGCTTGCTGTTGTCTTTGCCTGGGACTGCATAGTGAGTTCCAGGTCATCCTGGGCTAGAGTGAGACTCTACCTGAAAAAACACAAACAAACAAGCAAACAAACTGTATGAAACTATGCTTAGTCCACAGGCTATATATATATATAATAAAATAACACATTGTGGGCCAGATTTTATCCAGAAGCCTACAGTTTGCTGACCTCCTCTTTGAATGAACAGTCTCCTGTTGATTACTGTTACCTGCATGGTTTTCAGGACTGATTAGCCTTAGCCAGATGGTTTTCACTTAGGGTCTCTCATGAGCTTATAGTCAGATGGAGGCTGGGCAGTCAGATAGTGGCTAGTGTTGGAACTTTCTCATTTTTTTAAAAACATTTTTATTGACAACTTTCATAAATATAAGCAATATATCATGATCATAATCCCTTTTCATCACCTTCCCTTCCCTTCCCATATATATATATATATATATATATATATATATATATATCCTCAAAGGACATATATATGGAGAGAGAGAGAGAGAGAGAGAGTTAATCAGTCAGTCAGTTAGTTTTCAATGCAGTGTCTCACGCTAGCCCAGGAACTCACTCTGTAGTCCCAGGTTGGTGTTGAACTCATGATCCTCCTACCTCTGCCTCACAAGCCCTGGGATTAAAGGTGAATGCTACCTTATGTCTGGCCTTTTTTTTTTTTTTTTTTTTTGATTAATGGAACATTTTTGAAGCCTTCCTCAGGCACATTGTTGAAGTAACACATTTAAGACCAGCTGGTGGTGGTGATTGTTGTTTGGGCTGAGCCAGGGTTATGGCGAGGACACCTGCCTGTGGCCCCTTCACCTAGCTTTGGCAACTTCATCTCAAGCATGAGCATCCCAAAGGAGAGCGAGGCAGACACTCTATCTCCTTTTGTAATCCAGCCTCAGAAGTCACAACATGTCACTTCCCACACCAGTCTTCATGAGGACCAGATCCCAAAGCCATCACAGTATTCACAGAAAAGAAAGTTAGGCTGTTTCTGGATGGGTGGCTTCAAAGCATTGGCAGACATGTTGAAAAGCACACATTCCATTCAGGAACTCTGAGAAACTTCGTCAATGTGGATCTGGGCCTGCCTTTTATTTTTATTTATTTATTTGAGAGCGACAGGCAGAGAGAGAGAGACAGAGAGAGAGAGAGAGAGAATGGGCACACATCAGGGCCTTCAGCCACTGCAAACGAACTCCAGATACATGTGCCACCTTGTGCATCTGGCTTAC
Source organism: Dipus sagitta (assembly GCA_036346955.1). NCBI lineage: Eukaryota > Metazoa > Chordata > Mammalia > Rodentia > Dipodidae > Dipus > Dipus sagitta. Next base: position 132,652,353 of record CM070772.1, on the reverse strand, counting down.
ATGGGTCCTGGGGAATCAGGCCTCAAACAGGGGTCCTTAGGCTTCTCAGGCAAGCGCTTAACCACTAAGCCATCTCTCCAGCCCCTGGGCCTGCCTTTTGATTCAACAATGGAGAATACCTTAGACCTCCAGTAATATCTCAAATAAGCAAGCTTGCTCTCACCCATACACAACTGAGCACTATGTGACTTTATAAATCCTCGCTTCTCCTGCTAGCATTTCTGAATTTCAAGAAGAATTAGTGGCTAGCATTTGACATTTTCTTCATCTTGGTACTGAATTTATTAGTTTTCACATTGTATTCCCAACCATTTTTTTTTAAACAATGATACTTTTCTTTTTGTTTTGGTTCTTGGATGTACTTACCTACTTGAACATCCTAAAGATATCACCAGAAAATCACTAGTCTAGAAAGATCATTGTAGTGAGGTAAATTACTCCCCACTCTGTCCAGTTTCTTCCATAAATCACAAGAGTAATATTGATCTCCAGACTGGTTGATCCACAGGGAAGGAACACTCTGTTTTACTGACTTTGCATCCTGCAAATGTTGAATGTCTATCTCAACCTCAGTTTGTAGGTGGCATTGTGGCTTGTTGCTTCATGGTCATGCTAGGTATTGCAGAGTGCAGGAAGTGAGAGACCCAGTTTCTACTCTCCAGGAATGCATGCTAGCAGTAAAAGAGATCTTTGTATCCAACTCTTGTTCATATACTTGAATACCATTAATAGTGACTTGTCTCTCTTGGATGTTCAAAAATGAAAAAGAAATCATTTCAAGCCATAAATGATAGCCAAACACCTAGTTTCCTTATTGCCAAGAGCTCCTATGCCTGTGATCACCTTTCTTCTCCACCATCAGTCACAGGATTCCAGACTTCATTTCCAATGACCAGACTGTCACTATCAGAGTAAAAAAGAAAAAGTGGTGCTCTGAGAAACCCACATGTGAAAGGAAATACTATGGGCAACGATACCACATAATACTAATAATGGTCAGTGGTGAAATGAAAATTAATACAAGCTAACAACATTCAAAGTGCTTCTGGTCATCAGAGGAAAAGGAGGATGAGGTCATGATGGATCCTTCTGCAGAAGGCCTTGCAGGACTGAACACAGGTTTTAATGGTGCCACATTCAGCTTGGTGCCCCAGTGCTACCAGCTGAGGTAAGGGGACTTGTACAGTGGGTTCTTGTTGGAGCCAAAGCCATGCATTGAGCCACCACCACAGATGTGAATGTTAGAAGCAGACTTTTCAGTGACACACGCAATGAGGAAGACCGTAAGTTTGCCCATGTATGTTCACTAGCTTCTGGTCAGCACACACACTTACTTCTGGATCATCTGAAGCTTCCAACGTCAACTAAATCATTCTCCATGCCCTAAGTACCTCAGTTTGCATTTCTTAGAAACAAAGACATTCTCTTAATCATAGTGTTAATTAATTTCAGGAAATGTAACAATCTACCTTCCATGTTCCAATTTTATTGATCAGTTTATTGATCAGTGTCTTTTATTGCTTCTTCACTCCTTACCCTCACTTGGAAGACAGGTCATGCATTGTATTTAGTTGACATTCATGTGGAACAGTCCCTTGCCACTTTCTTGTCTTTTTGTATGTGTTGGAACAGTAAGACTCCATATTCATTTTTCAGATAAGGAGTAAGGGTATTTCAAGGACCACATAATTGGCTATGAAAGAACCAAGGCAAAAAATTGCAAGAAACAGGATCTTTGAAACATAGAATAGGCACCTGTATTTTTTCCCTCCTTCCTTCCTTCCTTCCTTCCTTTCTTCCTTCCTTCCTTCCTTCCTTCCTTCCTTTTTCTTTCTTTCTTTCTTTCTTTCTTTCTTTCTTTCTTTCTTTCTTTCTTTCTTTCTTTCTTTCTTTCTTTCTTTCTTATGATACTGGAGATTGACAACAGAGCCTGTGTATGCTAGCAAGCTCTCTGCCACTGCTGTAACCCACTACCCCAACAGAGATCTTTCCACTTAAGTTACTAATTGGATAGTAAGAGCTGACAGCACTTGCTTCACAGGGTATTTATTACACTTTTTTCAACTACACTTTCACACCTTGAAATCTAAGACATTTCTAAGCTGGACAGTGATTCATGTGAAGAAGCAATACTTGATATTATCAAACGACACTGTTCACACCTACAGTGAGTAATAACAGTACCACCTTCAACTTTAAATTTTCATTTGAGAACTATAACTTTTTGATGGTTGCTTTATCTAGGCTGGCAAAACCAGCTACTAAAATCATGATTTGTTCAAACCACATAGACTCCAGTGGTGGAGAGTTAGGATAGGAAATCAACCTAAAAACAGAGAGAATTGAGCTCTGCAGCCCACATCCATGGTAGTAGTTGATAAATTTGGAAAGATGGAGATTCTGAGGACAGGAGCCTAGTAGATTTAGGATTCAGAAGTCTGTCAGTCTTTGGCATTCCCTATGAAAAGGAAAATTCCATCCAGTTACTATAAAGTAGTGACTGTGGATAAAGTGTGCAAGTGAGTGCTTATATATGTTCATGTGTGTGCACGCATTTCAGTAGACTCTCAGGAAGGGCAGATGCATGTATTTTTTTCTTCTTTATGTTCTTTGAGTGAAGGAGAAGAGGAAGCAGAGTGAAAAATTAAGCCACCATGGCCAGTACCACAACAACTCCTCTCTCTGCTCCTCTGTCCTCCCACAGAGAAATGTTCAGAATGCCCAGCCACACTCCCTCCTCTGGAGGCTGTTCTCCTCCAAAGTGGCTTCCTCCTCCACCCCATAGAGCAGAAAATCTACCCAGTTCTGTAGCTTAGTGGTGGGGTGTGTCTTCTGTGCAGAAAGTCACGACAGCAATAAGAATAATAGTTGCAATTATCATGTTTTGAGTACTTCCTGTATGTTAATTTCTTCCCATGTGTCACTACATTCAGCGCTCATAACAACCCAGTGAGGTGGGTGGGGAGTTCACCCCACACATCATAGGCTCCAGAGCCCACACCTTTGGCATTTGCATTCTGATGGCAGGCTCTTCCACTTTGGGAGCTCCACAAGCTTGTAGTGCTTGCTGTGTGTCTCTCTAGAGTCTCCCAGAGGTGTGGTTAGTTCCACCCCAAGTCTAAGGATTCTGGGCTGAGTGACTCCTGCAGGTTTGAAGCAAGAAATGAATGGCATGGGATCATAAACCCAGCTCTGATGAGTCAGTGTGCCACTCCCCTTTCCAAACCCAGCAGTTACTGACAGCTTAAAACAAAGGCCACAACCCTGACCCTGAAATGCAAGGCATGCCTGAGATGGCTCCGTTTACCTCTCCACCTTCTCTTATGCCATCCTTCCCTGCCACTCCTCGCCCTCAAAAAACGCCATTAGGAGTTTTATAAAGTGTAGAGCTGTCAGAATGCAAAAAACTGCCTTTAAGGTTGTTTTTAGTGCCTTGAATTTTCCATGATGCCCCTCACCTGAGGGTGGCTGTATATGTAGTGAAAAATGGAACCCTCTCTTCTCTGTCTTCCCTTCCACGAGAGGGAGTGGGGAAGTCGGTCGCAGTTCAGTGGGAACCCTCTCATAGGCACCACGCCCCTTCTCTCTGTGAGAATCAGTTAGGCTTGCTAATTCACATTAGCTAGCAGACTGTGGAGGGAAATATTTTTTGAGTATGTTATTTTGTCAGTTGTCTAAAAATATTTTTATTTATTTCAGAGAGAGATGGGGGGGAGAGAGAGGAAAGAATGCTGCCACTGCAAACAAACTCCAGATACTTAGGGCACTTAGTGTATTGGGCTTTAAAGTGGGTACAGGGGAATCAAACCCAGACTGTCAAACTTTGCAAGCAAGTGTCTTTAACTGCTGAACCATCGCTCCAGCGCCCCTTTGGTCAGTTTTGACACCGACAAAGTTCTGGTCTAATAAAGGAGGACACAGATGATCACAACTTGTGGCCATGGCCTTTGGGCGTCTGCCTGCTGATGAGGTATCTATCTGTACAAGCAACTGTGGCTAAAAGCATGCTGAGGTCAGCCCGAACACTAAGCAGGGGAACCTAGAGGAAAGTTATAAATTCAGGGGTGACCAGAATAGCATGGGGGCTTTTACTGGGGCAAAGCCTGGATGAAGAGCTTTAACTGAAAAAGTGAAGTACATTCTAGGCTGGAATTGTATTCAGAATAAGGCACACATTTGCTTAAGGACCTAACAAACCGGAATGGTGAGGAGTTCATGTATTTATGCCTTTTATGACCCCACTGGTTCAAGAGGCTTTGGCTCTTTTATACTGTCCTGTATTTCTGATTCCTGCCAAGCACCCAATAGTACTTTGCTGGCACTCAGTCAGTACTTATTTGTGTTAATAAGGGAGGCACTTTTTCATTTTACAAGTGAGAAAATGAACAAGAAAGTGACGTAAAGTATACACCTTGTAAACAAAGCCAGTATTTTTAAACTATGGGTGGCAAATGACAGCGAACACAAATAGGCAAACCTAGGAAAAGGGTGACACCCAAATATTTCTACCTCAAATAGAAAAGGTAAATTTCAAACTTTACAGAGCAGAAAAGAAATTTCAAAGCATTTTCCAGAGCGACTGGCACAGTTTTTAAAGTATTTTTATTTTTGAGAGAGAGAGAATGGGTACGCCTGGGCCTTTTAGCCACTGTGAACAAACTCCAGATGCAGGTGCCCCCTGGTGGCTTATGTGCAAATTGCATGCTTACATGATGGTGTGTCTGGCTGCGTGGGACCTGGAGATTCAAATTTGGGTTTTGGGCTTTGCAGGCAAGCACCTTAACCACTAAGCCATCTCTCCAGCCCATGGCTCAGTTTTGAGAGCTTCCCACTCCCAATGAGAGGAACACCAGAGAGACTTAAAAAATCACTTTACTTTCAGTAATGAGCATGTCTTTAAAGAGCTGAGAAAAAGGCTGTACCCAGAACAATGTGGCATTGGTAGGAAAAGACACTGGGAAAACCCTCTTATCTCAATGCTCAGTTCCCACCAATCAATGGAGGAGCAGCAAGATGCCATTTCAGAAAGACCCCTGCTGCATCAGAGGTTCAGCAGCCAAAATCCCTCTGTGACACAGCCACACTCCCAGCAAACTCAGAGCAAGTGTCACAAGATCATATGCTAAAACCTGAAACCTGGCCAGCAAAAAAAGGAGAAAAAACAAAACAAAACAAAACAAAACATCAAGAGCTGCAAACCTGATAGGAGCCAGAGTCTGCAGGGCAAATTTTGCAACAGCTCCAAGCAATACAATCAACATTGGGAAGAATCGCACTGGGACAAGGTCAGCATCTGCAACCTGACTCTTGAAGGACTGCCCAGAGGTATGACCAGTGTGAGATTCCACCTGTGAAGCACTGCCCAGGAAGGAACAGTGAGAGACTCAAGAATGAATCTAGCATTATGATCATGCAACATTCATATGCTACATCCCCATTTAGTTCTCTCCTCTATATTGAGTCCTCCTTTATTTAATACCCAATTTAGTAGGCCAGCATGGTTCTGCTCTGTTCTTGGTCTGCTGTCCCTCTTTTCTTCCTCTTCTTCCCCTCCTCCTCCTCTTCCTCCTTCTTTCCCTCCTCTTCTTTTTTATTCCCCCCCTCTTTCTTCTTTTTCTTCTTCTTTTTATTTTCATTTTCCTCTGTCAAAGTAATTAGATTGCCTGGGTTTCAGGATCTCTGTGTCTTGTCCTTCTGAGAGCTAGGACTGTTCTGTTATCTTCTCTCTGATCACTTATTCTCTCTCCCCCCCTCCAGTCTACTTTTATTCTAAACTTGCTCATTTCCCTCTACTTTTGTTCCTACTATTCCCTTCTTATTTACGTTTTCCTCCTGTACCTTCTCCCTATCAATAGTCTTACTATGGTTTGTTCCTTTTTTTTTTCAACTTAAATCACAGCAACTAATATATTAGAACACACAGTATTGTCAGTTCCCTTCCAAAATCATTGACACTTAAGGGGTGATTTTATTTATTTTATTTTTAGTGTATTTTCATTGTAGGGCTGTTATTGAAGACAGTATTCTACTTTCAAGGGAATATTGTGGATTGAGCTGGTGCTCTGACCACCAGTCTAACAAAGAAGAATGACACCTCAGCCCTACTAAAACCTAGACTCATTGGAATATTGCAAACACCACTACTGGAACAATAAGGATGACATTAAAAAATTTCACAACAACCTAATCCCATGTACACAAGTCTCAGTGCAAAAACACTAGAAACACGAAAAACCAAGGTAACATGTCTCCTCCAAAAATTACCAACCACACAGTAATGGCTTCAATGAGAATGAAGTAGATGAAGTTCCAACAAAGAATTTTAAAAAATGATTGTAAATATGTTCAAAGAACTTAGAGGACAAAAATTTCTGGATGAATTCCAAGAAAACCAATTAGCTGAATGAAATAAGCCAATATAGAATATGAAAATGGTATTCAATGAAGATAAACTGTAATACTGGGAATGAAAGGTTCACTAAGTCAAATAAAATATTCAGTGGAAAGCCTCACCAACAGACTGGATAATAGGGAGGATAGAATATCAAGACTTAAGATAGAGAAATTGAAGCATTCAGTCAACAGTAAAGATAAATTAGTAATGCATAAATGAAACCTCTATGATACACTACATAAAGAGCAAATCTAAAACTCATTGGCATTAAAGAAGAATTTCATGTCAAAGGCATAAAAATATTTTCAGTAAAACCATAGCAGAAAAATTTTCAAATTTAGAGAAAGGGATATCCATCCATCTAGGTATAAGAGGCATTTAAGACACCAAATAGACATGATCAGAAAGAAAGCTCTCTATATCATATTATAGTTACCATACTAGATACATGGAACAAAGAAAGTATATTGAAAGTTGCAAGAGAAAAACACCAAGCCACATACAAATACTAGCCCAATCAAAATAATAACAGTTTTCTCCAGTAGAAACTTAACATGCCAGAAAGACTTGAGATGATGTTCTGAAAGACCATAGCTGTCAACCTAGACTATGATGCCCAGCAAAACTATCTATAATCATTGGAGAAGAAAGAAAACCTTGCCATGATAAAAATACATTCAAGGAATCCCTGACCAGTAAGCAATATCCACAGAAGAAACTAGAAATAGAAGTAAAAAAAATAGAAGTAAAAAAATTCCTAGACTTGAATGGAAATGAAAATACACCATATCAAAACTCATGGGATACAATGAAAGCAATCCTAAGAGGGAAGTTTATAGTTACAAGTGCCTACATTAAAAAATAATAAAAATTTGAAAACATGAATGTACCAGGGTGGTAGCACATGCCTTTAATCCCAGCACTTGGGAGGCAGAGGTCGAAGGATTGCTATGAGTTCAAGGCCAGCCTGGGAATACGGAGTGACTTTCAGGTCAGCCTGGGCTAGAATGAGAACCTTCCTGGAAAAAAATAAATAATAAATAATAAGGGGTTGAAAAGATGGCTCAGTAGTTAAGATTGATTGCTGTGAAAGTATTAGGGCTCAAGAGGGCCTGAATCTGCCTGAGTTTAATTACCCAGAACATGCATAAACACCTGGGCAGCCATGCATGTCTGTAACCTCAGTTCTAAGAGAGGAAAAGATGAGGGAATCACTGGGACTTTAATAATAGCAAATAAAAAAGCAGCTCTGATAGAGCGAGGGACTTAATTTGAAGGGAAAAGGTGAACAAACAAAAAAGGGAAGACCATCCAACATTCTCCTCTGGCTTCCGTATACGTACACACAGAGCATGCACATCTGCACATGTATGTGCATGCACTAGACACACCTCACACAATACACCATACATACCACACACTACACACACACACACAAAAAAAAGAAAGTCAGAGAAAGGCTATAGAGATGGCTTAGCAGGTAAGAGCATTTTCTGTGCAAGCATGAAGACCTGAGTTTGATTCCCCAGCATCCACATAATAAAGCCAGACATGGCCATACATGCCTATAAGTTGGTGCTGAAGACAGACAGAGATAGGAGAATCACTGGAGCTTGCTAGTCAGCCAGTCTGACCAAAAAAATGACACCTCCAGGTTCAGTGAGAGACTGTTCCGAGGACATAAAGTAGAAGAGTGACAGAGAAGGACAGCTGATGTTCTACTGGTCTCTGCATGAGTGCACATGGGTCATGTATATCTATAGCCACACACCCCCACCCACACATGCACACACATCAAAGAGATCACAGATAAATAATTACAGGCCACAAGACCTTGAGAAAACAAAAACAAGCAAATCTCAAAGCCATAGATAGAAAGAAGTAATTAAGATAAGGGCAGAAATTAATGAAATAGGAACAAAAACATAAAGAGTCAATGGAACAATGAGTTTTTTATTTGAAAAGATAGACAAGATCAACAAATCCTTAGCTAAAGTAACCAAAAGAGTGAAGTCCCTCCAGGTGTTGTGGCTCTCGCCTTTAATCCCAGCACTTGGGAGGTAGAGGTAGGAGGATTGTTGTGAGAGAAAGAGAGAGAGAGAATGGGCACACCAGGACCTCCAGCCGGCCACTGTAAACCAACTCCAGATGCATGCGCCCCCTTGTGCATCTGCCTTACCTGGGTCCTGGGGAATCAAACTGAGGTCCTTTGGCTTTGCAGGAAAACACCTTAACCACTAAGCCATCTCTCCAGCCCTGAAAAATATCTTTTTAAAAAATAAAAATTTTGGGCTAGAGAGATGGCTTAGTGATTAAAGTGCTTGCCTGCAAAGCCTAAGGACCCATATTTGATCTCTCACCAGATCCCACGTAAGCCAGATGCACAAAGGTGATGCAAGAGTCTGGAGTTAGATTGCAGTAGCTGAGGCTCTCTCATGCTAGTTTCTCTCTCTCTCTAAAAACTAAATAAATAAAACTTTTTAGTGACAGTTTTCACATATGCATATAATGTGTTCTTATCATAATGCTCTCCCATTGTTTTTTCACTCTATCCTTGATCCCCTTTCACAAAATCCCCTCTTCTTTCTAACTAGTCCTCTTTCTATTTTGATATCTTTAAAAAAATTTTTTTTGGCCCTCCTCTATCATCCATGACAGAATGTTGATGGGCTCAGTATTGTGCTGATCTTGTGCAGGTAATGAAGGCCACTGTGAAGTCATGAATGCAAAGGCCACTTTGTGTCCAGAAGATAGTCTTCCAAAAATACTCTACCCATGCTCTGGCTCTCATCTTCTTTCCACCTGCTCATCCACAGTGTTTCCTGAGTCCTGGAGGACATGATAGAGAGGCCTTATTCAGCACGGAGCACTCATCAGCCACTTATTCTCAGCACTCTGATGAGTTTTTCCTAAATAGTTCTTTTAAAGCACAGTATTTAAGCTAGGTATCAAGGAGACAATTGATAGACTGGGTTATAAAATATTTTAAAAATTAGTGCTCAGTGGTTAAGATGCTTGCCTTCAAAGCCTAACAACCCATGTTGTATTCCCTCGTACCCACGTAAAGCCAGATGCACAAAGTGGTGCATGCATTTGTAGTTCATTTACAGTGGTGGGAGGCCCAGGCATACTTATTGTCTTTGTCTGTCTCACTTGTTTCCATCTCTCTCTGCTTGCAAATAAATAAATAAAATTATTTAAAAAATTAATTTGCCAAAATCATATAAATTGGGTTGAAATAAAAGATAAGACTATGTAACGATATTTAAAATGATTTGAAAATAGTGTTGATATACTCAGTATGTGAAGAACACTTAGGGGTAAACCCAAAAGTTAGCCACTGCGATATAAAAATGTCATAATGTGGGCTCGGGTGTACAGTTCAATGGTAGGGCACTTGCCTAGGATGTCCTCTGGGTTTGATCCTTAGCACTGCAAAAAAAAGTCATAATGAAGCCCATTTTTTTGTACAATGAGTATAAAAATTTGCAAATACTATGTATATAAAAATATGGTCTTGTAAAATAAAATTGTAAATATAAGCAGCACTGTGTTATTTTAGGTAGAGACTGACAAAATACAATCTTCCTCAAGGTATGAGAAAGCAAGTACTATTATGTTGGTTACAAGAATGTAACTGATGGAGACTGAGGAAACACTTGGCAAAGTGCTTGCCTTGCAAGCATGAGGACCTCAGTTTGATCCCCTGTACCCATATAAAATGCTGGGTGTGATGGGCATGCCTGAAGTTCCTGTTCTAGGGAAGTAGAGACAGAAGGATCCCCGGGGCTCAGCAGCTAGACAGTTTAGCCTAATGGGTGAGCTCTAGGTCAGTGAGAGACCCTATCTCAAAGGAGGAGGGTGGTGCTCCTGAGGACGATGCCTGATGTTGTTCTGTTTTTCACATGCATGTGCACACATGTGTACTCACACCTACATGAACACACAAACACCTTCTTATCATCTGTCTATCTGTATATAAATAACTGTCTTGTAGGAAAGCCGTCATCTAGCAATATATCACCAAATGTAAAATGAACATTATCTTTGATTCAGGCTCCAGATTTTAGCTATTTAAATCAAACAATTTTATCAAGCTGTTTTTTCAAGTAATTCTCACAGTTTTCTTTGTAGTATAATGAAAATTTGGAAAGAACTTAAAAGTCTTATCAATTAGGGATTAATTATGTTGTGGTATGTTTATGAAATGGATTTTTGTGCAGCTGTTTTATAGATTATATATACAAGCGGTTAGCAAACTAGGTCACAGGCCACATCTAGCCCATGCCCTAGTTCTGTTCATAAAGTTTTATTGGATCACAGCCATACCTATTAATTTATGTAATTGTGTATGAATTAATTTATGTAGCGCAAAGTACCATATAGTTGCTTTCTGATTACAATGGCGAAGTAGTTACATAGAAACTGACCGCCCAGTGGCCAGAAGTATGTATCGTATCTCCTTTACAAACATGTTCGCTTGCCTCTGACCTACTGTGCTGTTCGGTGACATATACAGGTCTCTGTAGCATCATGGGGTGAAAACAACATATGCAGTGAAAATCATATGTACAGTGTGCTCTGTGTGGTACAAGATCAAATGTAGTGTGCTCTGTGTGGTAACAATCATGTGATGGAAAACAATATTCTGGGGTATTTGTGAATTAACCTCTATAATTTTAACCTCTTTACAATTTTATGTATTTCTTGGGTCTCTATACATTATAATTACATTTTAATTCAAAAGAAAACTTAAGATATATCTGCATAAAAATGGATAAATGGGTAATATCTTTGTTATATAACATTTCTATCATTTTTAAATAACCAAAGGGCTTGAATTGATAACTACAAAAAAGAGAGAGAGAGAGAGAGAGAGAAATCCAGCCATTAAGAAAACAGGGAAAATGTGAAAAAGTTGTAAATAATGCCAATTGAAATTAGTTTGCGTTTTAAATCAGCAGACTTTAAATCCACTAGATATTGGTTGGAAGACTCAAACTTTCATAAGTTTCTGGTGGCCTTACAAACTTTTATACAAACTTCATAAAATAATTTGACAGTGTTTCAATATTTTTTACTATGCACTTTGGATTTTTAAAAAAAATTTTTTTAACATATTTTATTTGAGAGAGACAGAAAGAAGCAGATAGAGAGAGAGAGAGAGAATGGGCACATCAGGCCTTCAGCCACTGCAAACGACCTCCAAACGCATACGCCACCTTGTGATCTGGCTTACATGGGTCCTGGGGAATCGAACCTGGGTCCTTTGGCTTTGCAGGCAAGTGCCTCTCCAGCCCCACTTTGGATTTTTGTACCTTTAGCGTACACTTCGAAAGAGTCCTCTCACTTTCAGGAATACACACATTACTAAAGATACCATGTTCCACTGGGAAAAACCTTATGCACTAAAATAGTGTAAAATGTTTTTGACATAAATGGATTTGAACGTAAAATCCTCTAAGTAAGGGCTGTATTTACCATGGAAACTAAGCTCTCTGCAGACGATTTCTGTGCTAATGCGGCCACACAGCAGCTGGCATTCCCTGTGGCCAGTGAGAATGCAAACCATCCCTTTCAGAGAACTGCTTCACTCACACGTCAAGTTAAATCTGCACGTACCAAAGCTGCATCACAATTCTATCCTACATACTGGTCTTTAAGAAATGAGAACTTAAGTTCACACAGAAGCATGCATGTGGATCTTTATAGCATTTGTCTTCATAACTGTCAAACACTAGGAAAAAAAAAAATCTCCAATGCTCTTTGGTAGGTGAACAGGTGAAGTGTAATATATCCAGAGTGGGCTGCCTCTCAGTAACAAAAGGGAGTATGTCACTGATAGTCTCCACAACTTGGCTGAATCATGAAGGCACTGTGCCAAGTAAAAGAAGGCATGCAATGTCTTCAAATATTATTGCCTTTCATTCTGCAGTAATATATGAAGACACCATGTACCTTGGGGCAGTTCAACTTGTGTCTAGGAGTCTGTTTGTGAAACTGATCAAGTAGACAATCTATTTAGAAAGTGATCATGAAGTTTGTGCTTTGTTAAAAACATTTTTCACTTTTTAATGTTTATTATTATTAACAAGATGTTTTCTATGGATACATCATGTGTTGGTACTCTCTTTTTCCTCATCCCTGCCCCCATTCTGTTGGGGCCTCTCCTCAGGGGGACTGCAGGCAATCCCCATGGAGTTGTAGTTTATGCATTATGGGAGCAGTTATTGGAACTTTTACTTTTGAGAAATTATCCATTTAATTTTTTTGTTTTTGGAGGTGCTGAGGATTGAATCCTGGCCCAGCACATGCTAGGGACCTGCTCAACCACTGAAGGATGCCCCAGCCTCCTGCCCTCACCTTTGATGCCAGATAAATGAGATTGTATCTTTGGATGCAAACAACCCCATGTAAACATAATTATCAGTCTCATTTGTTTTCATATTCCCTCTCCCCTCCCCCTATAAGTTAAAGGTTATTGTATGTTTTTCCATTTGCAGGTAACCAGTGTGCATAAAGTATTATTTGTTTTTGTTTAAATTTCAATTATTTCAAGAGACAGATTTTACTTTCATTTCTAAAATGCATACCTCAGGCTGGCCTTGAATTCCTGATCCTCTTGCCTCCGCCTCTTCAGCAATTTCCTACCAGCGTGCACCACCATAACCAGCCAGATTTTATTTTCTTGTTGCTTGCCAATGATTTTAAAAGAAATACTGATTTTTTTCCCCTTGAGAATTTTATGGACATCATTAGAAATTAAATCAATGTTTACTTTTGACCATGAAATCTTTGTTTTCGTGTTGAAGATTCACAAATGCTTTGGCCACAATGAACACTTCCCATCTATTTGGTTTTTCAGGATTTTATACTGCACATTGATTCTGCCTCTGCACTACCTTGAGCCTTTCTTCTCATACATCTTCCTCAACCTACAGCTCATGATTCTACAGGGCCTTCACCTTTACTGGGGATATTTCATCCTGAAGATGCTTAATAGATGTGTGTTCACAAAGGTAAGTATTTTGTATTTTGGTTCTGAAAACATTTTTGCTACCTATAGCCATGCATTGCCCAACTATAGATCACATTTGGAGAGATGATTGTTAGGTGAGTTTGTCTTTGTATGAACATCAGAGTCTACTCACACAAACCTAGTTGGGATGGCTTACTACACACATAGGGTATATGTTGTAGCCTATTGCTCCTAGAGCCATGATGAACAAAACAAAATGAGGTTAAATCAGGCAGAAGAAGAACTGGTGAAGCACAGTAAGAATGAGCTATCTTAGACTACTGCTGGGGTAGCACAGCATAATGTTTTACAAAATACATTGATGTAAATATGTCCGAGGGTTGCATTCTGCCTTGTGTATCTGGCTTACGTGGGCCCTGGGGAATCGAACCTGGGTCCTTTGGTTTTGCAGGCAAGCACCTTAACTGCTAAGTTATCTCTCCAGCAAGGGTTGCATTGTAAAATAATGATTAGAAGTATACAGAAAACTCTTAAGCCACTATCATAATAATTCATAATCAAGTCCTATATATAATTTATACTTTTATACAACTGGTAGTGCAATAAATTTATTCACTTCAACATCTCCCATATGTGAGTAATGCATCATACTAGCATGTCAGGACAGCTACAGCCTCACTAGGTGATAAAAATTTTCGCTTTCATCATGATCTTATGAGATCATCATTATACATGTTGGTGGTGGTGGTTGATCCAGCCTGGGGTGCACTATCCTCATACAGCTTCATTGTATCATCAGTAACATGGAGGAGTTACATGTAACTAGCAGGCTGGTAATCACGGGGATAGATTCATTTTTTGATCAAATATGACTCATTTTATCCTGAAGTAAATGTATCTTCCCAGTCACAGAAGAGTTGACAGTGAAATAGACATTCTGATCACTGACTTCTGGATTTTCAGCCACCTCTCAGCTTCTAGATCTAGACAGGGATACAGGAAACAGTGCCACATCTGGGATAATTTTTTAAAACAACAAACCCTGGGAGTTCTTTTTCTTTTTTAACCTAAATTACTGACATGAGCATGTTTTCTTGAGAATATGACTCTTTCCCTTAAAGTTGGAGTGCCAAGAAAAAGAATGGTTGAATGGGTCTAGCTCATAGAAGTTCTGAATAGTTTTCTTATGAAAATGTTATCTCAAAGTGACTGATACATTGGAAGAAACTGAGGTGTGGTTAAGAACTGGAGCAGTTAGACAACTCATGCATGCAGGAGTTGGCATAAATCGAGAGCCTTCAGCTAAACCTGTAATTCCATCTAGCCAAGCCTCCAGGGACTCCTTGTCCCCATGAAGAAACTGTCTCCTTATTAACTGGTGAATGACAACAATTACAGCCCTGGGTAGGATCCAGGAGAGAAAAGCTGGGAAGCCAGAAGATACCCTTGTTTGGTTTCATTGTGATTTTCACGTTTCTGGGCTCTAATGGGTCATGCCAGACCTGATTAGAAGCCCCGTGGCCTCACAAACTGTGGGCAGGGGTCCCTGATTTCCCATGCTGAACTGGAGAAAAGCTGTTTCCAATTGACATTTGACAGCAGTGGTGGAGGCCCCATAGCCCCGATTCTTGCCGGTCCTATGACTTCAGCTGGCTTGCATATGCACTCTCTTTTCCACAGCAGTGGCAAAACTGGCTGTGAAATCGGCGTTTTCCTCCAAAGCCATAAAGCCTCCTTTTAAAGAATGGTATTTGAAGGCAGAGTTGTCTTGCAAAGAAGAGGGGAGTGGCAGAAGCTGACATTCTTAGAAGAATAAGTAAATCCATTCCAACAGCATTTAGCATCTAATACAACTTCAGTTATTACTAAGGTGACTATTCTTGTATACTTTAAAAATGAAATTACAAACCTCGTGTGGTGGCATATGCTTTTAATTCCAGCGTTTAGGAGGCTGAAGTAGGAGGATTTCCTTGAACTGGGCTATAGAATGAGTTACAGATCAGCATGGACCCAGAGTAAGACCCTGCTTTAAAAAAAATGGAATTACAGAAGTTCACAGACTTCCAAACTTGCTTTTCATTCTTACAGGAGGGATTGAAAATCTGTCCTTTCAGTTCCTTACACAATGCAGGCTCTTGATAAATGATTTTGAGGATGCAAAGGTGAAAAGTTACAAAATAGTATTAATCATTTTTGGTCTACATGGATTTTGACAGCAGATTGAAAAGAACATATTTTTTCCAGCAAGCACATTTTTATAATAGCCACATCTTATTTTCCCTAAACAACAGTGGCCCTGAGGGCCTTCCACTATTTGCTTTTGCTCATGATATCTTAAAATGAGAATAGCACTATAATTACAGGGCTCTGACAGGTAAAAACCCTACTTAGCAAGCATCTTATTGCTTGAGAACAAGACTTGGCACTAAAACTTGATAAAATGGGTGCTTTTGTGATGAACTCCTAAGCCTGGCATCACATTAGAAACCACTACAGGGTGACATATTCATCTTGTCATTCTTCCTGCAAACATGATAAATACTTTTAGAGGAAATTATATGCAACATGGTGCACTTTCATTTACTATTACTTAAAAGAACCTGAACATCCTTGAGCTTTTATTTTCTTCTTTCTAAATGTCACATTGAGTCCATTGAGTCCTGACCAACTCACATATGTCTCTATGACATCTTGCACTGGTGAACAGCCAGGAAGCGCAGGGGAGCTAGAGTGTGCAGCCATTAAAGCCAGGCTGGAGACACCAGCCCTTCCGAACCTTCCCCAGCCATCTGAAACTCAACATGCAGTGTCTCTTAAGTTCACAGAGTGACACTTTACATGCCCTGCACTGATTTAAAAATGAAAGGAATACGCTAGTAAGCATGAGGAAACAGGCCTAGACCAAATTTACATGCTGATTTCATGACAAAGCCACAAGTGGAACTTGAGTCTCTTGACTTGTAATCTTTACCTTTTTTCTTGTTCTTCATTTGAATTAGGGATAGAAAATTAATAACAAGGACACTAATTTAAAGTACTTGCATGGGGCTTAGCAGTTAAGGTGCTTCCCTGGGAAGCCTAAGGGCACAGGTTCGATTTCCCAGAACCCATGTAACCCAGATGTACATGGTGGTGTATGCGTCTGGAGTTTGTTTGCAGTGGCTGGAGGCCCTGGTGCATCCATTCTCTCTCTCTCTCTCTCTCTGTCTCAATCAAATAAGATATGTTATATACTTGAATGAAGTTAAAACTATTAAGTACATAAACCTAGTAATCAAAATATGAGATTAAAATTCAGTACAAATATATTATCTTGCTTTTGAATTTCCTTCTATTTAAAAATTTTATTTATTCAGATGTGAGGGAAGATAGAGAGAGAGAGAGAGAGAGAGAGAGAAAGATAAAGTATGGGAGTGCCAGAACAAGATCCAGATGCATGCACCTGGCTTTATGTGGGTTCTGGGGAACCAAACCCAGGCTATGAGGCTTTACAAACAAATGCCTTTAACTGCTTAGCCATCTCTCCAGCCCACTTCTAAACTTCTTAAAAATATAAGGAAATATTCTGTTACTCAAATCACTTCTACTTAATTATTCAGGCAGCTAAAAGTACAAGCTCTATAAAGAGTCAAACTCTAGCTCTTCGCCTTCCTGACTGAGTGATTATGGGCCTATTAGTTCTGTTTATTGCCTCAGTTTCCTTACTTGTAAGCTGGAGATGATGATATTAGTAGCCTTTCAGTGTTGGGCACATGGTGACCACATGATAAATGTAGCTGCCATCATCACTGGCATTATTCCATACACAGGTTCCTTCTACTGATTTTAGAGAGCCTGAAAATGGCAAGTTGCCCAGAAATTGGTTCTCAGTTAGGCCTTGAGTTCCACTCATGCCAACTGCGCAGCTGCTAGTGTCAAGGGCCAGGATCTGTGGCTGCCGGCCAAGGGCGCCAGTGACAGTTTCCTGAGTTGTCTTCTGCCAGTTGACTTTCAAGACATACATACCACATGATCCTTTTTGACACATTTTCTCAGATGTCAGCATGTTAGACAAGAAATATAAAATCCATAACATCTGTGAAGCCTCGACATCTCTTTTTACTAGGGAGTAGTAGATATTAAACCTGCCCTTCGGGCTGGAGAAGTGGTTAAGGCACTTGCCTGCAAAGCCTAAGGACACTGGTTCCATTCCCCAGAACCCACATAAAGCCAGATGCACAAGGTGGCACATATGTCTAGACTAGATTTGCAGTGGCTAGAGGCCCTGGCATGCCTATTCTCTCTCTCTCTTCCTCTCTCTCTCTCTCTCTATATATATATATATATATCTGCCCCTCTCTCTCAAATCAATAAAATGTTTAAAAATATATTTTAAAAAACTGCCCATCAATGAACAAAACAAATGTATCGCAAAGACTAATGATCAAAATCGGGAATTATAAAAACACTCTCAATTTATATTTTTATATGTTTGAATAGATATGCAGATTAACTGATGACTTCTTCAAGAAATAGCAGTGGAATTTTTAAGTAACTGTGTTAAGTTCAAATTTGAATGTCCTTCCACACTGTGCATTCAATTCTACACTAAAATAGAATCCCCACAGAGTTTTCAGTGTGTAAAGGACTGTTAAATGATCCGCAGTGATCCTGGCTCCTCTTCTGAATGCCTTGCTGTTGTACTGAGTTTACCACTCATATCCACATATGTAAACTCCTGTTATCTTAAGTCTCATGGTCACTTAGCATTTTCTCCTGTTTACAGGGGAAGAGAGCAAGGAGGAGTGAAGGAGTTGCATAACTTGCCCAGGGTCTCACAGCAGGGAGGCTCACATCCATGAAACTTGAGATGTTGGAGCCTGGTTGTAATGGTGTGCCCTTCTGCTTCTCTAGCAGTCTAAGATTTGTGAGTGTGTAGCTTGAAATCATGAATAGCAGGCATTTTGCAAGTGTGTTTCTGTGTTTCTCTCGTGTGTGTTTAGTTTGGCTTGTGCTGAGCTCTGACTCTTGTTCTTTGTTATCATTACTTTGCGAATACTTGAAGAATGAATGGCAACTCTTCTGAGAATGTACTCTAGAAATTCTCATGAAGGTTGTCCATCCCAGTTGTTTTTTTTTTGTTGTTGTTGTTTTTGTTGTTTTTTGTTTTTTTGCTTAACACCATCATGAACTTGTGTTTTATAAACCTGAAAGGGCAGAATTGATTAAAGGAATCAGAGTTGTATAGACCACCATCTTCATGGTCTACAAAACAAAAGAAAGAAATGTACGGTGAGGGAGAGGCAGGACTTGTGGGTGAACCCATCTCTTCCCAGCTGCCCTGACCCCAGGGAAGTTCTGTTACTTTGTTCTTGGCCTATATTATACTCACAGGCACAATAAGAAAACCAAGATAAGTCCCAGAGAATGACTCAAGCACACATTCCCACTTTGATATGGAAGCAGAGCTGAAAGGAAGGGTTCATCTTCTAAGCAAGGAGACAGAGGCTTTAAGGAGGAAATGGGTACCCCATGGCCATGCAGATCAGGAGAGGAGACCACATAGTTATCTGGTGTTCATTTTTTCTACCCCAGAATAACTACCCAAATATTCTCTTATACTCGGATATTCAGTTTATTTTTGCAAGCTGTTTGGAAATTGTCCTTGTTTTATTGAGACTCTTCTTTCTGTTGGGACTGTGGTGTGACACCCACATTCAGGGCTGCACTGCCTCTCTGTTGCTGATGACACCAGCATGCCTTTCTCAGCTCTTAACTCCAGGCAAAGCAGCCTCTGGCGGAAAAAGATTATATTAGGATTTTTTAAAGTTAAACTTACGGTCTGGGGAGAGGGATAAAGTAAAACAGCATGTCACTTCAGCTTTTGTCAATCCGTTCTATTTCTGTAGAAATAGCTCTAAGGCAACTGGATACCAGAGCTGGGGAGAGTTCACCTGCTAAATCTCCATGAGGAATTCTCCAGCCTCTCATCCATGAGATTAGATTGCCTGTGAATTAAATACATGATTTGCCATAGTCGCTTCACCGTATATTAGCTCCCTTTGCACATTGTTAAATTTCTTGTTTATCATGATTTCTGAGAGTGGCTTTCAAAATACTAGTTCAGAGCTCGAGAGATGGCTTAATGGTTAACGCACTTGCCTGCAAAGCCTAAGGACCTGTGTTTGACTCTTCAAGTCCCACATAAGCCAGACACAGTGTGACACAGGTGCACAAGGTCTCACATGCACATTAGGAGACGCATGCATCTGGAGTTCCATTATGTTGGCTGGAGACCCTAGTGTGCTAATTCTCTCTCTCTTTATCTCTCTCTCTCTCTTACATTAAAAAAAATACTTCAAAATACTAGTACTAGACTCATCATTTGACCAACAGGAAGTAAACTGAGCTGTTGCTAAAGAGGAGTTGCCTAATGCAAGCATCTCACTGTTACCTGTGGGTTCACATTAGTGACTCTGATGGCCTCTGAGCGATCTGTCACATCTTGTCTTGATTGGAAAGGACAATAGGGGTGGGGAAGGTCCAAGTAGAAACAAATCAGAGAAGCTCTCATATTGCTTGTACCCATGCTCTTTAAAATCATTTCCCAAGAATGCAATGAATTTTCATATAATCCCAATAGGAACAGATCATCTCCATTTTCTTAGCAGTGGAACAGGCTCGCACACACATGCACATAAACACCACACGGAAATGTCTTGTGTGGAATCTGAGCTTCAGACAAGGGGACAAGCACGATTCATGACTTCTTAATAAATCTACACATTCACACCAGGAAGTAAAAGTTTTATTAAGGGGCTCCTAGGCCAGAGAGATTGGTAAAAACAGGTGTGGGAGAGACTCCATGCTGGTCCACACTCCACTTGTTAATCTCCCACTGCATTCTGTGGCCACATCCTGTGTCTGCCTCCTCACTCACACTAAATCTGTCTCAGAAGAGAGCTTCACGTAGCACAAAAGAAACATTATTCCTGAAAACAAAGACAAAGTAAAAGATACTAGTTTTTAAAACATTTTCATTTTGATTTATCACATGGGCATTAGCGCCTGGATGATTCATGATGCAGATGGCTTGCTCCTGAGCTGTTTTGAGAACAGCAAGTACGCCATCTGCAGCATGCAGGCCCTCAGAGGGGCTGTCTTCTCCAGCGGTGTCTCCTTCCCACACGGAGCAGCTGGGGAAATCCCAGGGAGAGCAGCTCTGGGCACAGGCTTTTCACATGACTCCATGGCCTGCGCTGAGGTCTGACCCAAGAGCTGTCATTATCAATGGGTCTTGGACTTGCTGTTGTTCCAAACAACTGGTATGTGTCTGTTTCAATGTGAACCTGGAAACATGCACATTGTTCAAGGAAGTGGAATTGGCTACCCTCTGTCACTTAGCTGGGTCAGAACACTGACCCATGCCAGCTACAGTAGAAATATTGGCCAGTGTCAGAACTGACCCATCAGTGATGACTGCATGGTAGCTAAGTCATTTGCATTTTTGAATGTATACTCATGTCCACTTACTTGAGTATGAGATGGGATGAAGGATGGCAAAGGAACTTCAGACTGTTGAGAGGCTCCAGGACCCTTCTTTCCCAGAGGAACAGAGGAAGGAGGGGAGAATAAACCTCCTGTGGGTGGATAGGAATCCTGAAGAAGCATGGCCTACTTTGAAGCTTTCCTTCCAGCACCTTTATTTTTCATCCTATGTCCAGTGTGTGTGTGTGTGTGTGTGTGTGTGTGTACACACAAGAGCCTTTGGATAGAGAGAGAAGTTGGATGTGATGCAGCTGCAAGGAAGACCTTCGCCAGCCCTACAGAGAGCTCTGGGGCTTGGTGACCTTTCAGAGATGTCTGTTCAAGGCAACTCCACCATTAAGTTACCACTTAATATGAGCTGCTTTCTTCTATTGGAGGGGTGAAACTAGACATGGTAGCTTCCTGAATCCCAGGATAACACCAGAGAGAGAGGTGGCCATCAGCCTCCTGCCATGGGGACATTAGAACTGTGGACCTGAGGGGCTTCTGGGCAACACTCAACCATGTGACCTTCTGTTTGTGCCTTTGTGCCTCTCTGCTGATACCTGATGCCAGTCTCAAGAGTTCATTTCTCTATGTCACATGATACCCTAGCAGTCAGGGTTTGGAGTCCCAAACACTTCCTCTAATGTGAGGCCTGGGAGAAGGCTTCACTTTTTAAAAACTGTTTTCTTGTTGGGATTAATAACTGTTCTACTTTTCTTGCAGAGCTGTGGTGAGGCTAAAATGTTCCATGTGGACTTTCTGTCTTAGACTGTGAGGTCTGGAGTAAAGAGTAGCAGTGTCAGAGCTGTGGCTCCATGTGCACCATAGTTTCCAGACTGGTCTCCATTCTGGCAACTGTTTCCTACACCTTAATCTTCATTTCTTTCAGGCTGTGTGTCGTTTCTTTTTTATCATTTTTTTTTAAATTTTATTTTAGAGAGAGAGAGACACAGAGATAGAGAATTGGTGCACCAGGGCCTCAGCCAGTGCAGTCATACTCCAGACACTTGTGCCACCTAGTGGGCACATGGAACCTTGTGCTTTCCTCACCTTTGTGCATCTGTCTTATATGGGATCTGGAGAGTCGAGCATGGTCCTTAGCCTTCGCAGGCAAGCACCTTAACCACCAAGCCATCTCTCCAGCCCTGTGTGTCCTTTCTTGATGTGTGAGAAATGTATTCTTGAGCCCAACCCACCCAGTGGGCATGGACACTTCACTGAGATATCTGATGAGAAAACTACCACTTTCTGGGATGTGGGTTGAGCAAGAAGGAGGTCAGAGAGCTAGAAGAGCTTTGCCCTAAGAAGGGGGCTGTAACCCAGAGTGATCCTTCCTCTTTCTTACCTCCAGAGTGCTGGGATAAAATGTGTAGGCCACCACCCCCAACTTTGTTATTTGTTTCTTATTGCATACAACTATATTTGTATTTAATTATATATAAATAAATTTCATGTTGTTAGCCTTTATTTTGAACAGTTATTATCTAAAATTATTTTTAAAAGAAAATGTTAATGCCTTTTATGTTTACTTACAGACTTACCATTTTACTCTCTGCATTCTTTTAGGTACATACAAATGTCCCTTTTATATCATGTTCTTTCTGTCTTTTTCTCTCCATGAAAACACTTTTTTTTTAATAATATAGGACTGATGGTAATTAATTCACACCACTTCTCTCTGTATTAAAGTGTTTTTTTTTCCTTCACTTAAAAAATGTTTTCTTGGCCTAGAGAGATTGCTTAGTGGTTAAGGCCTTGCCTGTGAAGCCTAAGGACCTATGTTCGACTCTCCATGTAAGCCAGATGCACAAGTGCAAAATTGCACATACACACAAGGTGGCATACACGTCTGGAGTTTGATTGCAGTGGCAGGAGGCCCTGGCATGCCAATTCTCTCTCTCATTAAAAAAATTAAAAAATGGAAAAAAATTTTCCTTGCTGAATGTAGAATATTAAGTTGGCTCTCTCTTCTTTCTTTCTTTTATCTTTCCTCTTTCTTTCCTTTCTCTCACTACCTTTCCTTCCCTTTTCTTACTTTCCTCTCCTTTCGTTTTTCTTCCCTCTCTTCTTCCCTTCCTCCCTTTTCTCCACTGTTCTCTGATTCTTATTACCTATAAGAGATGTATACTAACTTCTTATCATTATTTTAAATTATGTATCTTTTTCCTTTGGCTCTTTGGTGTTTGTTAAGCTGTTTGAACTTGTAGATTCATAGGTTTTTCAAATTCAGATTTCAATAAATTTTTCAAAAACATATTTTTTACAGAGTCAGGGACCAAACCCAGGGCTTTGTACATGGTAGGCAGATGCTCTTCCACTAAAGGACATCCCTAGCCTCCAAGTTTTTTCTGTCACCTCTTCTTTCCTATCAGTCCCCTTCTTCTTTTGCTTCAATTTCAACTTAAAGTGACCCACAAGTTATTGACATTCGGTGTAGTTTTGGCTCTCATCCCCTGCGTTTCATTGTGAGTAATTTCTACATTTTCAATACTTTAGCAGTTTCTTTATCTTTTGTTTATCTAATCTGTGATTAAATCTGTCTAATTTAATATTTTATTTCAGGTATTTTTATCCCTATGAATTCCATTTTGGTCTTTTAAAAAAAAATCTTCAGGCTGGAAAGATGGCTTAGCGGTTAAGGCATTCGCCTGCAAAGCCAAAGGATCCTGGTTTGACTCTCCAGGACCCATGTAAGCCACAGCACAAGGGGGTGCATGCATCTGGAGTTTGTTTGCAGTGGCTAGAGGCCCTGACATGCCCATTCTCTCCCTCCCTCCCTCCCTCTCTCTCTCCCTCTTTCCCTCTAGCTCTCTCAAATAAATAAAACATTTAAAAAATCTTCAATTTTTCTACCTTCTTGATCACAAGGGGGAAAATGTACTATTTTAACATCTTTGTCCACAAATTCCATTATCTGTGCTGATATTTCTAGCTCTGTAGCTATTCATTGAATTTTCTCCTACATATATGCCATACTCTCCAACCTCTTTGAAAATGTTGTAATTTTTCATTCAAGACCAGATATTTTGAATTTCACATTGTTGGATGATAGATTTTGTTACATTCCTTTAAGTGGGATTAGATTTTTTTTGAGGCAAGCCCAATAGACTGGCCTTTTTTACGAGAGAGAGCATGAGTGGGGGGAAGGGAGAATTGGCATGCCAAGGCCTCCAGCCACTGCAATCAAACTCCAGACATGTGTGCCACTTTGTGTGCATATTCAATCTTGCAACTGCATCACCTTATGTGTCTGGCTTATGTGGGAGTCGAACATGAGTCCTTAGGCTTCGCAGGTAAGCACCTTAACCACTAAGCCATCTCTCCAGGCTAGATGTTGTTTTTTAATGCAATTAGATCACTAGTAATAATTGTAATATTTTCAAGACTTGCATTTAGATTTCTGAGGTAAAGCTAGACCAGCTTTTAGTCTGTGGCTGTTGAGACCTTCTTCATACTTACCTACATGCCCATGTACCAAGAGTTCCTCTCACTCTGGCTAGTGTAAAGGCAACAGATGCCAACCTCCTGTGAGCTCCAAGGGTTGCTTTGCCAACTCCTTTCTGACAGGCAGGCCAGGGTCCGGCCTTGGGCCACTCCTTATCATGTGCACAGTAAGGACTCGGCCAATCACAAGGAAATCTGTACTCCCGGACGCTTGCTCTCTCCCTCTGCTGCCTCCACCACCCCTCTCTTCAGTATTCTGCCACATGCAGTCCAGTGTCAGTTTTCTCAACTCATAACGTCCTCTGGGCTCTGGGTTCTGGACTGGGCGTTGCCTTAGAAACTCTAAGCAGGAAGCCAAGTGGCCAAGGCCTCTCCTTTCCTTTCCTCTTCTCAAGAACCAGTCCTGAGCTTCTTTCTGGGCACCATCTCAAGCCATTGCTTTATGTATTGTATCCAGTTTTCTAGTTAGTTTTAATGCTTGGGTAATCTGTCTCTATTTTTTCCATCATGGACAGAAGCAGAAATCACAGTGTTATATTTTCTAAATCACCATACTTAATGTACTTCCCGAGGCAGCCTGTTTCTGTTTTCAATCAAGTATAATGGCTAAGTGGCTCCTTCTTTGTTTCTGACTTTTTCCCTGTAGGCCAGTACTGTCCAGTAAAAATATAATAAGTCACATATACATTTAAAGTTATCTAATAAATGATGTCTAAAAATAGAGGCAAAATTAATTTTGATATATCTTATGCATATATCTGATTTCTCCCCTTTGAGGCTGCTACATCCGTCTTTCAGTTTGGGGCCTCTTCTGTGTAGCAAGGCTGTGAACCACCAGTCCCAGACTGGTGTGTACAGCTTCCCCCTTTCTTCCTGAGGTGGTTCTCATTGTGCTTCTGAGTCCTGCACTCTCATTCTGCCTGGGTCCAGGAATCTTCTCAACTTCCCTTCCACTCTCCCAGTAGCCTCAAGTTGAGGACGATGGGAGCTATGCTAGAATTTGTAAGCTGTCGTTCTTACAGATGATTTGTAGTGCTTTCTCATTCCAAAGGAAGCTGACGGCGTGTGTCCATGATGTTTCTGTAGTTCTTTGGAGAGAGTGGGGCTATTTGGAATCAGGCTAACCCCATTGTTGTCCAAGTCCAGAAGTCCTCAGTAAATCATCATCATCAAACTTGTGCACTTGAGCCACTTCAAATGACAGACATCACCTACCTCACAGTGATAGTGATGTCTCAAGAATGGAGGACTCCATGTAGCAGCACAGACAACATTGTTGACCCTCATGGTAGACATTGGTGCCCTGTGCCAATGCCAAATCATCCATCCCTGTAGGGAAAACATTTTCAATCTGAGGTATGCCGTGGTATCTTTACCCTACCTGACAACTCTCCAGATCCATTTTATCCAGGTCCAATTAAATGTTCTACATAGAACCGAGGCACTGTCTGTTGGTTATTTTTCTGACAGCTCTTCTCCTATTGGTGCAGCTTACTTTTGTTAGCAGGTGCTGGTAGTTAATATTGAGCTTGAAACAGATATAAACCAATGTTTTTCCACACAGGCTATTGTCCTGCCACAATTTCATTTGTGAGTTATATGTGTTGGTGGCAATTTTTCTTTACTTGTTGGAAAGTGACTAACTTCGTTTTGTCAAACTCTATTTTGTTTGCTCTGGTTATCATTTGAGCTTTTCTTTTCAAAATGAGAAAATAAAAAAAATGGAAAAACATAACATTTGCCTAAGTCTATTTGAGAACCTTCCAAAAAATTCATTCTAGCTCATGAAAAGTTATTATAATTTTGCCTGATATCTATATATCTATCCATCCATTTATCTTTTGGTGCATATGTATATGTGTTCAAGTGTGCATATGAATGTTTGTATAGTGTAGGTGCTCGTGTTTGGGGATGGCACATGCATGTGGAGGTCAGAGGACAACTTGGGGTGTCATCCTTAAGAGCACCATGCACTTTCTTTGAGATGGGGCCTTTCATTGGCCTGGACCTCACCAGTTAGTTGAGCGTAGCCGACCAGTAAGCTCCAGGGCTTCTCCTTTGTCTGCCTCCCAGCACTTGAGTTACAGGCTCAAGTCACCATGCCCAGCGCTTTACATGGATATTGGTGATCAAATTCAGATCCTTAACTTCTCCAGGCAAGTGTTTTTACCAACTAAGCTATCCAGCCAAATCCTTTTTTTTTTTTTTTCTTGTGCTACTTTGGGTTGAGCCTAGGACCTCCAAATGCTAGGCAAGTGCTCTACCACTGAGCTATATATCCAGCTCCTGCTATATATTTTAACCATTATAACTACATTAAATTTAACTACATTTAAGAACAAGATAGAATAAGGCATACTGCTCACACCTTGAGGAGCTCCTCATATTGTACTTCAGATCAACTTGGTACATACTGACTATGTTGACTACAAGAGAGTAGAAAGTCTTTGTAGGCTTTAACAGCCAACCACCATTTGGACCAATTAAATTAAATTAGAATGTATCAAGTAGGGCCCAGATTTGGATGTTTCCAGCAGTCTCCTTCCCCAACCTAAGTGACTCTAGGTAAGACCTAGGTAAGACTGGCTGTACTAAGTAGAGAAAATAAGCTCTGTGTGTGTCTTCCATCACTAGAAAAGGGGCTCTAGATGCCCCTCCATTTACTAGGTCTCCTTATTATAAAATCAGAGGTTAGGACCTCCCAACCTTTGTAAGATTAGCTGGAATAGCCTCAACAAACACTCCTGTAACCTTTTTTTTTTTAAA
The DNA here is from genome assembly GCA_036346955.1 of Dipus sagitta. Classification (NCBI taxonomy): domain Eukaryota; kingdom Metazoa; phylum Chordata; class Mammalia; order Rodentia; family Dipodidae; genus Dipus; species Dipus sagitta. Next base: position 132,625,258 of record CM070772.1, on the reverse strand, counting down.
GTCAAACTTTCATGTTATATAGTGTTTTCTGCTAACAAAAGACAAAAAGCTCTATTTATGTTTTGATTTTTTTTTTTTTTTTTTTTTGATGTAGGGTCTTGCTATAGCCCAAGCTGGCTTGGAATTCACTGTGTAGTCTCAGGGTTTCCTTGAACTCAGGGTGATCCTCCTACCTCTGCCTCCCAAGTGCTTGGATTAAAGGCATGCACTACCATGCCCAGCTAAGAAGCTCTATTAATGAAAATTTTCAGATAAACAAATAGCAGAAAACCAGAATTTTCAAACAGTATATTTCTCTAAAGAGTTAAAAACATGGCTCATTTTATAAAATGATTTAGTATTTTTGTTTTTGTTTTGAGACAGTGTTTCCCCCTGTAACCAGAACTTGCCACAGACTTACTGTGTAGCTCAGGCTGACCTTGGATTTTCTGTGATCCTCCTACCTCGGCCTTCTGCGTCTTGGGATTATAGGCATGATCAAGCCTGCTTTCTAATTATTTTTAAAAGAACTCCCATTTGTTGTATAAAAGGAAACATACTTGTAATTTTAAAACTATCTTTTATATGTGTATGTGATGTATGTGTGTGTGGGTATATGCAAATATAGGCCTGTGTGCAACAGTGTGGATGTGGAGGTCAGAGGACAGCCCGAAGTGTCGGTCCTCACCTTCCACCTTGTTTGTGGCAGTCTCTTGTTCACTGCTGCGAAGGCCAGGCTGGCTGGCTCATGAGCTCCCATGATCTCCCTGACTCTACCTTCCATCTTTGCCATGAGAGGACTGGGATTACAGAGCTTCTACAATGCATCTGGCATTATGTGAATCCTGGGGATCCAAATTCAGACCCTCATGCTTGATTCGTAAGCACATGCTTACAACTTCATATTGATTTTCTAGACTGGAAAGCTATTCATGAAATACGGTGACTAAAGTACAAGATTATTTGAAAGCATAAACATTTTTAAATTTGAAACATCCCCAGATGACTCTCTGCTGAACATTTTCTTTCCAGTAAGAGAAACAATCTAAAGAGAATTTGTGGACTACCAGACAGCCTTGCTAACCAAAATACAGGCTATCACTGTCAACCTTTTATTGCCCAGAGATTGTTTAAAATGCAACATCTAAGCCCCATTAGCAATATCATGACTGAGAATCTATTGAGTGTCCAAAACCACTGATTATATGTGTGCACATTAAAGTTTGAAAAACAATGGTGTTCAATATTTCACATTACAAAAAGAAAAATGTCCATGAGTAGCCAGAGTACAAAGAACCCAATTTAAATTTAATGTAATGCCTTTGAAGAGAGAAAACAAGGAAAAACTCCATTGCTCCTTTTTCTTGTGACCTTGTCAACTTGGATAATAAGAACTAATATTTTTAAAGGAATGTATTTTGCTAGTAGTTCAGAATTCTTTGACTGAATATGCTTTTTTTCATATAGTGAGAGCTAAAAGTTTGCTTTTAAAAATAGCATAAAATGCTTATTATATTACTCTTCGTTTCATTGCCAAGTGTAGATTTAGACGCGGATCATTCACAAAGCAGTGGGACATTATGAGTCATTCACAACCTCCTGGGCTTTTGACATTACTACAGAGCCACAGAGTCCCAGGCACGGAGTTTAGTTACAGCAGTTAAGAAACACAGCCACGATTTGTCTGAAGCCATAGTCACAGATTCATTCCCTGAAATGTATGGAAGTCCTGTGGGCAGAGATTATTCATTTACTGGAAGTGAGCATTTTATCCTCCTAGCATTATTATATGTCTCTTTTATTTTTCTCTTTGTCAGGGTTTATTTGGCTTGATTTTCTTGGACATTTTTGAGACATAAATCATATGTAATTGATAAGACCATACATCTAGAATCTTAAAATATATTTTAAAATTCTGCCAAAATTAACCTCAAAACATGAATATTAAGGATATGTTTTTATTTTATGTGATCACTTTGGGGAAGTGAAGCAGAAATTAACCAGGCTGGAGGTTTTGGATTAACTGTTTGCTATTGCATGCATTGTGCAGTGGCAGGGGTAGACATGATTCCTCAGGGGTGGCGCTGTATCACATGAGGAGCAGCTGAATATGTTTGCTAGTCTGTTTCCCATCGCTATAACAAATCCCCAAGATAGGGTTCTTTATGAAGAAGTTTATGTAGCCTATAGTTCTGTAGGCTGAAAATCTAAGATCAGGCACACTCTATCACCCTAGTGAGGCCTTAATGTGGAAGAGTGGTATCACAATCTTGAGAGCACACGCAGAAGAGAACATCTGGAAGAGATAAAAGGCTAGACTGTCCAGAGTGTTGGGAGGGAACAATCTTGCCCCTTTTATGGCACTCCAATGCCATGTGAACCAACTGGGGTTCTATGATATGACATGACATGACATGAATTCCCCCTGAAAGTGACATCCCCGGTGACCTACCCCCTTCCACTGGGCCTCACCTCGCTAAGGTTCCAGTACTCCACAATAGCAACACCCTGAGAAGCAAGTTCCCAGCACATCTACATTCAAACCTAACAAATGAGAATACTTGGCTTAAAGAAGAATTAACTGTCTTTAAATGTTCAAAAAAAGTTTTAAAATGCTTGAAAGAAGTGTACAGAGTTTCTTTCTTATTTATTTATTTGAGAAAGAGAGAAGAAAGAGAGAGAACACAGGCATGCTGGGGTCGCTAGCCACCGCAAATGAACTCCAGATGCGTGCACCACCTTATGTATCTGGCTGAGGTGGGTACTAGGGAATCAAACTTGGGTCCTGTGGCTCCACAGGCAAGCGCCCTAACTGCTAAGCCATCTTTCCAGCCCCAGAGTTTTTTCTGGCTAGTTCAAGGTAGAACTTGGAATAATGGATAGAAATTGTGAGGAGGTAGGTTTTACTATAGTGTTAAAAAAGAAATAATAAAGAAGCCACCAACACATAGCTAGAGCTGCACAGGCAGGAGTGTGCTGAGAATTTGCTCAGGTTATTTATAAAGGGCATAAGTGATGACCCCCACCCTCCTAACTGCACTTGCTGTGAACAGTCAGTGTCTCTCCAGCCATCTCCACCAGCAACAAAGAACACTGCTGTAATCACCAGTTCCCTATTCAGAGTAGAAGCTCACTGAGGGCAGGCGTATTCTCTGCACTGGTTGCTGATATGCCCCCACACTTTGAACAGTGATGTTCAGTGCCTTCCCCTTGAATTTGGAAGTGAATCTGAACTTAATGGACTTGGCCTATGAAATCTTTCTTTACACCTGCTATGTCTTCTTCCTGAAATGTTCTTTACCCAGCTGTCTTCTGGTCACTCCTACTTAAAAGTCAGGTCACATTTTGCTGGGTCTCACTCAGGAGAATGGCTCAGACACCACCACTAGCCACTCTCATCTGTCCCACTGTGCACACACCTTGCTGTCTGTAGGGAGTACATGGTTCTGGTTTTGGCTACACAGCTTATTGTCTCTAGTTCAGGCTGACATGCTGATTAGGAAGATTTCTACATAGAAAAAAAAATGAACCAAGGTTTCTTCTGGTTGAAAAATTTTCATTTGTCTTGCAGGCAGAGTCTAAGCAGTATTTCCCAGCCTCTGCCACCCCACAGCACCTGAGAATCATGTTGGCATAGTGTACAAGGGTAAACTGAGGTGGGACCTACCCACTACAGCCAGATGACCATACAGCTCTACGTGTCTGGGGCTTTGTTGGCCTCAGGCTCTAAGGCAGAATTATCTCCAAGCACCGTGGGAACCAATATCTCAGCACTCTTTTAAAAATGTTTTTAATTGTGAATTTTACTGTATGAACATACTGTGTGTTGGCCATGTTCCCCTCTCCCCTGCCCTCATTCCACGAAAGGCCTCTCTTCAGTGGAGTTTTTGGTATTCACTTTGGGCTTATGAATCAGTCAGTCTCTGTGGCAGGTAGGGACAATGCCTAAGGACCCTTCTTACCACCATGTGGCTTTTGCCATATTTCTGTTACCTCTTCCATAATGTTCCCTGAGCCTTGGCAGATGTGTTATAAATCTGCTTTAGTGTTGAGCTCTCTGCAACCTCTGCATTTCTGCTTTGATGCGTTTTGATTGTCCTTGGTGTCTATCACAATCTCCCTGGTACTGGTTATTAGGCTAGCAGTGAGAGCAACGCTTGTGCTTAAGTTGCCACCTCCTCTGTGATGTCTCCTGGGCCCTGGCTGGTATGATAAAGGTGGCTTGTCTCAGGCTAGGCAGTGGGCTATATTTTCTTGTCATATTGATGGATCTTGGCTCTTTCCATTTTTTTTTTTTACTGCCATCTGTAAAACAGATTCTCCAACCAAGAGTAAGAGCAGTCTTGATTAAAGGGGACAAGTGTAGTTATTTAAGAGACTTTTTGATGGGTATAGCCACTCTTCTTAGCCAAAGACCAGTGGGAGCTTCTCTATGGAGTCCATGACCTTCCTTTACATAGAATTTGGACTTGGTTCTCAGTACCAAGTATGAGTTCTCTCCCACTGAGGGTTCCTCATATCTAATCAGAGAGCTGTTGATTAACTGCACAGGCTGCATGCCACTATTGCACAGGTGTGTACATGTTGTGTGGATGGTTGATTTCATAGCTTGCAGGGTCTCATGCTGTTCACGCTGCTGGTGGCCATTATCCCCCAGAAGCCCACATAGCACTGTCCAGCACAGTGAGGACTAGCCAGCAGGAAGCCGGCTTCCACCTTAGTTCCAATGTGATCTATCATTGTCCTGTGTCCGCAGCTTGTCGTGTCTTCAACAGTAGGTCTTACCATTTATATCTGGAGAGAAACCAAGTGCTTTGGCAATGACCTTCATTATTCTGGGAACTTTATGGGTCTCCCCAACCGACCAACAGCTCAGTGTGGGCTGTAATCCACTTCTGGCACTGGGACTTACTAGCCAGTGCCCATGGTTTTAAGATTAAGCTTCCTCCACCCTCTCCAGGGCCCTTCTGCTGAAGTGCCCCTCCCCTTATTAAGGGTTATATCTTTTAGTTTGCTATCCTGGAGGGAGGTTTCTGTGGTGCTGGTTCATGCTGTCATTAGGTTGTGCTCTCTGTTTACACCTTTCACAGCAGATTGACTGGGAACCTGGTGTGGAACAGCCTTGTGTAGTGGCTGTTCTATTAAGGGCCAGCAGGTGGCGATGTAGTTCCCATTTCCTTTTAAAGATGGGCTGGTGAATTGGAATTGTCAAAGAACAAATCGTATTTTGCCAGTCCCTAGAGAAGAGCAGGAGGACACTTTTTGAAATTTCCTTATTCAGAAATATTGCCAATAAAAGCACTCTTGCTCCTTGGAGATGGGGAAGTGGCACTGTCCAGCAGGAACTATCTAAAATGATGGTCACAAGTCCTGCTGCCAAGGTCTGCAGGTCAGTAGGTGTCTGGGGACCAAATTACATGCAGCTGTGTCTCGGCTCCACTGACTGCTGTGGGGATCACTCTGAGGTCACAGGCCGTTCAGAATCTGGAACCTAGCCACAGAGATTCGATACACGTTGAAAGCCACAGAGACAACTTCTGGAGAGCTGTTGGTTGCATGACTATGTTAGAAAGGAAAACGGCGTCTCTCAGAAGAGGCAGCAGTTGAGGCTGACTTCCAGGGGTCTGCTGCTGTGTGCACCTGAGTAAGTGGTAGTTCCATCTGCTGAAAGGTGGAAGGCTGCAGGAGACCACACTGTGCTAGAGCCATTGAAGAGCCAAGCGATTGCGAGCTTCATTATTTGTGTTTGGAGCCTGGAGGACAGGTCATCTACATTTAGGTAGTGTTTAAGTAATGTTGTGGTTTAAATTCATTCCTTCACTCATTGACTTAGTCATCACTGAAAAAAAATCCATTGAATGCTTACTATGTACTTGATGAAATCACCTAAAAGAACCTACCAAAGATGAGGGGCCATTCCAGCACAGTCTGACTCTTCTGTGTCCCTCTCTTCCTCTCTTCTCTGCAGAGGGGACCATCTCTTAAAGGTAGCGTCCTTCTACCCATGCTTATTATGTTTAGATAATTGTTATTAGAGTGGTGTTTTCTCTATTTTTAAACTTTTCACAAGTGATGAGATCTAATATATAAAATCATGCAGCTCTTTTTTCATTATTTATAAGATTATTCATACTGATACATCCTTTCTTGTGAGCATGGATGTAAATACTTGGAAAAAAATGAAATTGCTGGAAAATTTTGCATGATGTCATCAACAATGCTTCAAACCACGTATATAAAAGCTCCTTCTTCCTTGAGTCCTTTTGGCATTATCAGACTTTTGATTGGTTTTCAGCTTGAGGAATGAAGTTTCATCTTGCCTTTTCAGGTTGCATTTCCCCATGACTGTTTTGTACAGTTTAAATACTTTTATTTTTATTTATTTGTGAGAGAGAGAGAATGGGCACAACACCAGGGCCTCCAGCCACTGCAGATGAACTCCAGACACATGTGCCACCATGTATATCTGGCTTATGTGGGATCTGGGGAATTGAACCTGAGTCTTTGCAGGCAAGTGCCTTAACCACTAAACCATTTCTCCAGCCCCTCTTGTACAGTTTATTAGTGTTGCCTCTCCTGTCAGTTGCCTGTCTGCTTTTCTATCAAGATAATATTTTTCCTTCTTAATGGTGCATATGAATTCTTTGAGGTTTTTCTTAATCTCTTGAGTATTAGTCTTTGAAATAAGCTATAACATTTAAGGCTTAAAGAAAATTTTCTGGGCTTAACCCCTATTTGCAGGGCTATCTCCTAAATGTTCCCTACCTTAACTTTCAATAGATATATTTTAAAAATATTTTGTTTATTTATTTGTGAGAGAGAGATTTAGATAGAAAGAATGGGCATGCCAGGGCCTTTAGCCACTGCAGACAAACTCCAGACATGTGTGCCGCCTCATGCATCTGGCTTACGTGAATGCTGGGTCTTTAGGCTTTGCAGGCAAGTGCCTTAACTTGCTAAACCTTCTCTCCAGCCCTCAATAGATATTTTTTGATGATCTTGCATACTGTTACACAGGTAGAGTTGAGTAACTTTCACTATAGAACCTGAAGCCATTGCTAAAGGAGGCAAAATGTGATGATTAGAGAAAAATCTATGTTTAAATCTCCAAAGTAAAGTATACATATGTAGTCAGGTCATTTTGTATCCAGCACAATTTGGTGATTACAACAGAGTCTGGTGCATTTTTGTGTATTTTAGATAATATGAAGAGAATGAAAGAAATCCATGTTTGTTTGTTTGTTTTAATCAAAACGGTGCTGGGGCTGTGTGCTGGGGCTGTGCTCTCACCACGGTGTGCCAACTGAAGTCTGCAATTTTTATCTCTATGGAAAATGAAAAGATTTGGGTGTGGAGAAATGGCTTGGATCTCATTTGCAGTGGCTAGAGGCCATGGTGCACCCATCCTCTCTCTATCTGCCTCTTTCTCTCTCTTTCAACTAAATAATAAATAAATTGTAACAAATGAAGACATTTGTCAGAGTATGTCTAGGACTCAAACTTACTTTTCTTTCCTTTTTATTATTATTTATTTATTTATTTGAAAGTGACAGAAAAGAGGCAGAGAGAGAGAGAGAGAGAATAGGCACGCCAGGGCCTCCAGCCACTGCAAACGAACTCCAGACGCATGCGTCCCCTTGTACATCTGGCTAAAGTGGGTCCTGGGGAATGGAGCCTCAAACCCGGGTCCTTAGGCTTCACAGGCAAGCGCTTAACCGCTAAGCCATCTCTCTGGCCCTAAAACTTAGTTTTCTTGAAGATCATTTTAAAAGTCTCTAAGTCGGGGCCAGAGAGATGGCTTAGTGGTTAAGGAGCTTGTCTGCAAAGCCAAAGAACTCAGGTTCGATTCCCCGATACCCATGTAAACCAGAGGCACAAGGAGGCACATGCGTCTGGAGTGCGTTTGCAGTAGCTAGAGGCCCTGGTGTGCCCATTCTCTCTCTCTCTTTCTTTCTCTCTGTCTTAAAATAAATAAATTAACTAATTACTTAATTTTGCTAAGTCTTAGCAAAATGATAAAACTGCTAACGAATCAAAAATAAGTCAAATAGCATATTATAATTTAATAATCAAATAATTAAATTACAACTAAATGAAAATTTTTATTATAGTTTAATAAGCAAGTTTTGTTTATAAATTTAAAATATCAAAATAGAATGTATTTTATATTGGTGAATTGAGACTGTCTGGTTCTGAGCTTTGAGAGGAAGCATTCTAAATACATGAACCAGTCATAGATATTTTCTTCACTTTCCTTCCACAAATAGGCAACTGTAAGTAGGTTAATATGAACAGAAAAATGATCTGGAAAAAGATCAAAGCTGGTGGACCATACTTCTAGATTTTCAGCTTCACCACAGCCTTGCACTTATGAAGACAAGCATGGTACTGTTAGAAGAAGGGAACAAAAGTGAGCCCAGAAGTGCCGGGCTCACCGGCGGGGGAGGTAGTGCCAAGGGAAGGACCAGGCCTGCTGGTTCCTCCCAAGGGGTTGAGGAGGAGATGAGCGTCCGATGACTCAGACCTCTCCTGGCCACCGGAGAAAAACCACACTGAGTCGGGAGTCTTGTCGAAGCAGGAACTCGATTTATTGCTATGAGCAGTTGCCTATATAATGTTGGGGACAAAGGCCGGGATTTTAGGATGGTGGGGAAAGGTAAGGGCCAATAGTAAACTGTGACTATTGAAATGATAATTCTAACTCCCATGCGGAAGTAGCAGGTAAGAAGCCATTAGGCATCTTGCTGAGTCACGTCTGGCCAGAGGCAGATCACTAAACTTTAGCTAGGCTCAGGAAGTTCCACTAGGCCTCACACCTGGGCCTTTCAGAGCCCAACACAGAAGTCAATCTCATACACCTGGACAAGGATTTCTGCTATGCCACTGAGACTATTCAGTAGGGAAAGAACAGTCTTTTAAGCAAATATTTGCTGGAAATTGGCCATTCACATACAAAAGAATAAAATTTGATTCTCACATAATACCATATACAAAAAAATGAACTTTAAATGGATCAAAAACTTCATTATAAAATCTAATATTCTTAGAAGAAAACATAGGAGAAAGCTTTATGACATTGGATTTGGCACTGGTTTCTTAAATATGACACCAAAGGCGTAACTGACAAGAGAAAATACAGACAAAGTGGACTTCATGAAAATTAAACAAGTTGGGAGGCAAGGACCAGTACCCCCAAGGTTGTCCTCTAATCTCCATACAGGTCCTGCAGAAAGCATGCCCATACACACATGCCTGCACACACACCAAAAAGAGAGGGGGATGGAGGGAAGGAGGGAGGAGGAAAGGAATGAGGGAAAAGAAAGATAACTTCTCAATAACATGGATATGAGGATATCTGCTAAGTGAATAAAATAATCATATGAAGATAAATACTGTATGATTTCATGTATACGAGGTACCCGGATTAGTCAACTTCATAGACAGAAAAGCTGAATGTGGTTGCCAGGGACTGGGGTTGGGGGAGGTGGAATAGGAAGTTGTCTTTAACAGGTATGGAATTTATTTCCACTGGATTGAAAGAGCTCTGGGCTCAGAGGTTGCTGGTGACTGTGTAACATAACAAATGTGTTTAATAGCACTGTGTTGATCATGCTTAAAATGGTTAAGATAGCCAATGCTATATGTGCACTACCACCACCACAACAACAAAACAGTACTTCTAAAAGACTTTGAAGAGTATAGGAAGCCAGGGCTTATTACCTTGTCCTGCTATTCTGGGCCAAAGAGGTTTGACACTGGACAAAGCCATTGACCATACGATATTATAGGTTTATTCATTCTCTTCATGAGTCTCCAAAGAAATGGTGCATAGCTGCCGGATGTATCGCAGTACTTTAGGGACCCTCCAAGTCTTGGAATAAGTGAGTTTCTAGATGCATTCACCTCTGTGCCCTTGCTTCTAGAATCTACTCTTTAAAGGACAGCCTTGGTTTTTGATAGGATTTAAATCAAGAGAAGGTAATTTTGGTTCCAGATTCAGGATTTTCTGTTTGTGCTAGTGTATGGGTACTCTCTGATTGGTCAAGGCGCTCCTTCGTAGTACTGATGTCAAGCCTCTTTGAAAGCCTCAATGTAAGTCTGATCTTGCATATATGATGTGCAGCATTTGCCAAGACTGGTCCCATTCAGTGATGCGAGCACTCCAGAGCCTTTCCTATTGGCAGAGCTAGCAACTTGTTCCTCATTCTTCCCATCAGCTTTTTGTGAAACCAAACTTTTAAACATTTATCTGCGTGTATGTGCATGTGTGTGTGTGTGTGTGTGTGTGTGTGTGTGTGTGTGTGCATGTGCATATACCAGAGTCTCCTACCACTGTAAACAGACACCTGTCTGGCTTTGTGTGAGTAGCTGGGGAATTGAACCCAGGCCAGCAGGCTTTTTGCAAGAAAGTGCCATTGTTTGCTGAGCCATTGCCTTAGCCCCACAAGTCTTTAAAGACCTTGCAGTATTGATGATATTTCCCCCATCTCCATTGAGGTGGGATGAATTATCTTGTTAATAGTTTGTTCTAAAGGACTCAGGTCATTTCTGGAAAAGGTTCAATTGAATAGAATGCATGTTTGCTAGTTCTAGAGAGGAAGTTGTCTCTGGCTTTCCAAACAGTAACATGCTGTCTTTAATGAGGACTACTAAGACCTTCCCTGGGGGCCTGGTCTGCAGATAATGAGCAGATGCTGGAATCCATCCCAGTGCCTCAAGACCCACAGCCCTTTGGTTGCTGAAGCCTAGGCCCACCCCTTCACTCTTCAAAGGAGTTTTTAAATCTTTTTTCATACGTGTATGTTCTTGGGCCTTTAATGATTCGTTGCAGAGTTCAGGGCCGAGAGTTTGCATGAGACAAGTTCTAATTGCCCAGAATGGTAACCTGTAACAAGACACAGGCAGGGGGAATTGGTATACAGCCGTGGGAAGGGTAGTAAAATACAAGAAGGTGGTTGCTGTCGGTGCAAGAAAGTCATAGCAATCAAAGCAGAATTCCAGAAAACACTGACCTTCAAGTGTGTACATTCCTGGTTCTCCCTAATCCAAATCTGATTTTGTTTTATTTCTATTAAGTTCTTCAGTTGCTGGAAAAGATTTGCAGTTGTGATTGTTTTTTTCAGGATATGGATGGTGGTCTATAACTTAAGCTTTTCTGGTTCCTGCTAATTAGAAAAAGTTTATTTTGCTAGTGTACCTCATCTAGTGTTTTTCTAAATGGTTGGTTGTGATTCCTTACTAGGTTGCCAAACACTCCCCCCCCAAGGTTTTGAACATCCACTCTAATTGAATAAAATAGAAATTACAATTGTTTGTCTCACTCAATAATATATAGATAATATATTATTATTAATACATGTATTAATAATAATAGTCATTAGGGGTGCCTAGAGGTCAGGCCTGACAGTAGGAAGAGCAGGGTGAGACAGGGTGGGGAGGTAACCAGTGCTCATACTAGGAGGTGGAGAGGAGAGGAGAGGATCCACATTCTTAGGCAAAGACCTGGCTTCAGTCAGAGCTGGGTACCAGCTTCCTGGAGCCCTCTGTACCTTATTGCCAACTCGCACCACCTCCTCTCTCCAGCAGGGGTCCATAGAGCACTGTGTTTGTATCCTGTGTGCATCTCATAGCTGTGTGGCTTTGTTAAAGTCACTTAACCTGGCTGAGCCTTAGTGTCCTCTGTTTTTTTTTTTTTTTTCATTTCTATTTTTGTTTATTTTTACAACCAAAATGTGCACATATTTTAATGAACATTATGATTCTGTATAATTTCATCCACCAGCTGGTGCTAATTTCTGCAACAAAGCAGCGTATTAAAAATATTGCATCACAATTAATTAAGTAAACTTATTCTGGTTCTCAGATATTGAACTTTTAGGTTTTAACATTTTATATTTTACATGAGTGTTGTTTATTTTCTTTATTTGTTAATAATAATAAGATTTAAAAAATAAAAAATAAAGTTTCCTCTGTTTTAAAGTAAAGAGAATGGTTCCTAGGTCTGGTGGGGTGAAGAGGAACTACTACTGTTCATTCTGACAGCTCAGTCCAGTGCCCGCCCTGGGTAAGCCCTCAAGTGTCAGTGCTGTTTTGTTCTGTAAAAGAGGGCATGCACATGATGACATTGAATATAATATTTGAATAACATACTTTCCAACTTACATTAGATAATCTTACATGAAAAAAATTCTATATGTTTGTCTTAACAAACTCTTACCACCAGACAATCCACAGGGCTTCTGTCAGGGCTTGTCTCATCATGTAAACCAGTGGCTCACAATCCCACCAGACTCACAACCCTTCCTTCACTAGCCTGAAATTCAATTCCTAGGTAATGTAATTTACCTGTACACATAATTTCAAAAGGTTATACAATGCCCCAACTGTCATAAGAAGGATACAATGAGACATTTTAAAAATATCTTATTTTTATTCATTTGACAGAGAAAGAGGGAGAGAGGGAGAGAGAGAGAAAGAATGGGCATGCCAGGGCCTCTAGCCACTGCAAACAAACTCCAGACACGTGCACAACCTCCTTGTGCATCTGGCTAATGTGGGTCCTGGGGAATCGAACCTGGATCCTTTGGCTTTGCAGGCAGACGCCTTAACCACTAAGCCATCCCTCCAGCCCACAATGAGACAGTTTTAAAATTTTATACACTTTCTCTGTTACACATGTGCATGATCACACCAGGAAGTACATGGTGGCAGGTTCATACTCGGGCATTTGTGAAGTCACATGAATGGGAAAGTGCAGGTGTGGATTGATGCTGATGTGATGTTCTAGTGACTCACATGCTCTTGGTTGTTATGCCATTAGCGACATGGTTTCCTGGAGTTTTCTTGAGGTTCAGAGTCAAACAAAATATACTCTTCTTTTCACACACACACACACACACACACACACACACACATATATGGCTTCATTTCTGAAAAATTCAGAATACAGTTAGTTGTCCCTCTATACCTGCAGAGAAAACCAAAACTCCTGCATACTCAAGTCCCTCCTATAAAATGCCCTAGGAGTTGCAGGGAACTTGTGCATCACCTCACCTATGCTTAAATCAGCTCCAGGTAACTTACAAGACCTAATGCAGTGCTGATGTTATGTAAAAAGTTGTCATGCTATATTGTTCAGGAAATATTAGCAAAAGTTATGTGCTTAGTACAGATGCATTAAAAAATTTTATGAGAGAGAGAATTGGCACGCCATGGCCCCCAGCCACTGCAATCAAACTCTGGATGTGTGCACCATCTTGTGCTCATGTGCACCTTGCACGCTTGTGTCACCTTGTACATCTGGCTTATGCGGGACATGGGTCTTTAGGCTTTGCAAGCAAGCGTCTTAACCACTAAACCATCTTTCCCACCCAGGATGCATTTTTTTTCAAATAGTTCTTGGCTTCAGTTTGTTGAATCTGCGGATGTGGCACTCAGTGATATGGAGGACAGACAGACCACATATTAAAACCATGCAGGAACTAGTGAACTTGGCTATAAAGTATAGTTACCTTCTAGGCATGAGTGTCATGGACACATCCCTGGCGGGATGTGTGGTGTATGCAGGATGCCAGTATCCAAAGCCTCTCCGTAGAAGTTGCTAATGATCCCTATTATTGTGACCAGTAAGATCCCTTGTGGCCCATGGTCCAGAGCCTTATAGAGATAAGAGCATGTAGCATGTGGCCAGGGGCAGACAGAACGGCATCCTCAGGGCCACACCAGGTCTCTCTTTCAGCTAATGCAGCTCTTCATGTCCTGGGGGAGAAACGGATGGGTAGGTGCCAGCTTACCTTTCTGGAGAGAAAAAATGGGTTCTTTGTTCTTGCTCAAGTTCCCTTGTCATAGATGAATGTCTTTGAAGAAAGAAGGTGGTGTCAGGGGCACTGACCATGAAAGATGTGGCAGTTCCCACCATCCTGTCCTGGGAGGCCCCATCTATGTAGGGGAGCTGCCACGATCCTAATCCCAGCAGATCAGAGTAAGGATATCTTTCTCTATTGCCTCTTTACTGTTGTAGACTCAGTATACTCCTGCAACATTTGCAGTGGCACTTTTTAATTTTTATTTAAAAAGTTCTGCATTGTAATTAAGCACACATTATACAGAGAACAGCCCAATGAAGTTAGGAATGTGTGGATGCTGATGTTTTCCAAAGTCTTCTTTGCATGGAGATTGGCCCAGAGGAGGTGTTTGACCACATCTCCCCAGAGACTCTTAAGGGGAGCCTGGGCTTAGTCATGTGGTAATGGCTATCATCTTGAAAAATGATGTGTGAGGAAATGGCCTTCACCCTCCATGGTTTTTTTTTCTTTTCTTCTAAGCTGAGGTTTTAGTGGAAACGCTTGTGAACTGGCTTAGCAGGTGACCCTGAGGTCATGTCCAGCACGAGATTTGCAGAGTTCTCCTGCTTTAGCAATCTTAACTATATTTTATTTTTCATAATAAGGATTGATCTATAGTGATTTCACTCCCCTTCCTCAGGGACACTGCTATACCTCCAGATTTCTTGAAAAATCATGTTAAGAAGCCACGAGAAAAGACGAAGAACATAACTCTCGATTACGAGCTGTCTTGAAAGAGCTCTCTCCATAAAGTAAACGGAGGGGCTGTGGAGAAGGCTCTGGGTCATGTGTTTATCTCACAAGCATAAGGACTTGAGTTAGATCCCAAATGCCCTGTGAAAATGCCAGATGTGATTGCATGCACCTGTAATCTCAGCACTGGGGAGGCAAAGACGGGAGAAGCCCTGGGGCTTGCTGGCCAGCCATACTAACCTAATGGATGATCTCCAGGCCAGTGAGAGACCATCTCAAAGGAAGTAGATGGCATTCCTGAGGATGACACCAAAGTTGTTCCTCTGGCCTCCTCACACATACCCACTTGCATACACATGCACCTGTACACACGTGCTTCCTCACACATGAACATGTGCACGCATACACATAAAGATAAAATAGAAAACATCCTAATTATCAGCAATAAAAATACACCAGTAAGCAAAATACCCAGGTGAATAACATTTTACTTAGAAAACCATTGTCCGCTTTCTAAAAAGAAATCCTGGAAGTGGGGGGATGGCTCAGCAGCTAAGAGCACTTGCTGAAATAGCATGAGGGCCTGATTGGTCCTGAGTTTGATTACCTGGCTCCCATGTAAGTAGCTGGGCATGACCACACATGCTTGTAATTCGAATCTTGTGGGGAGAAGAAATGGGAGAATTGCTGTGAGTTGCTGTCAACCAGTCTGACCAAAAAACAAGAAAACAAAAAAGACAGCACCAGGTTCAGTGGGAGACTCTGCCTAAAGGAAAGAAGATGAGCAAGAGAGGAAGAACAATCAACATTCTTTTCTGGGTTCCACACATGCATGGGGCACACATGTGCATACACTGCACATACCACAACACACACCACACCACACCTCCTACCCCCCACACACACCACACCACACCACATACACTACATGAAAAGACACAAGACATCCTTTGAGGTGTTACTTAGAATGTATCATCATAAGGTGTACTTTTTTTTTTATTTGAGAACAACAGACAGAGAGAGAAAGAGAGAGAGAGAGAGGAAGAGAGTGAGAGAGAGAGAGAGAGGGAGAGAATGGGTGCATCAGGGCCTCCACTCACCACAAGCGAATTCCAGATGCATGTGCCACTCTGTACATCTGGCTTACGTGGGTACTGGGGAATCAAGCCTCCAACTGGGGTCCTAAGGCTTCACAAGCAAGCGCTTAACTGCTAAACCATCTCTCCAGCCCAGAAGGTGTACTTTTAAAAATTGTATTTTTATTTATTATTGGCAAAGAGAGAGAGAGAATGAATGTGGGAGAACCAGACCTCTAGCTGCTGCAAATGAACTCCAGATGCATGTGCCCCTTTTATGCATCTGGCTTTATGGGTCGTTAGGTTTTGCTGGCAGGTGCCTTGACCACTGAGCAATCTCTCCAGCCCCGTGTGTACTTTTCTGATCAGTATTTAGTTCTGTGAGTTAGAACACATATGTATATTCATGTAACCATTGGCACAATCAGTGTTCAGTTATTTAAGCTTGCTGAGGTTTGTTTTATGACCCCATTCTGTGGCCTGTCTTCATGAAGGGGTTCACGTGGGCACTGGGTTTCTTTGCTGGGAGACATCCCTCAGACCTGGTCCATTTGTTTGCATATTCACTTAAGACTCTTCCTAGAAGGTTGCCACTCACAGCCAATTCTTTCCTTTGTCTAGAACATTCAGGATGTGAGAAGTGATGATGAAGAAGCGGAAGAAGAGGAAGAGGAAGAGGACACCAAAGGCAAAGAGATAGACTGTGTGAAGAATGGTGTTGGGGCCGACAAGCACCTCATCCCCAATGGTCAGCATTGCCATTAGCAGGAAGCCACCTGGGGTGCTGCAAGGACTGTTGGAAGTGAAATGCTCCCCATTCCACTGCTGCGGGCACATAGAGACCCATCATTTGCCCTTCCCTCCTTTTGTTTGCAATGGGGTCTCCTATGTTGCCTCAGCTAGCCTCCAACCCACTTGTCCTGGTCCTTCCCTCCCTTCAAAGAGTGTTTAACAGAATGTTGTTGCCTTGTGATAAGATGATAGATCTGGGCATAGCCGTGGCTATTCCTGCAGCCAGGACTCAGGCTGGTCAGAGATTTCAGAGCTTTCTCTAGCAGCCGTCCGTTTTCAGGGTTCCTTTGCTCACGCACTTGAAGCAGTTGACTTCCTCAGACGCTCACTTGGCTTAGGCCCTTTCACCTTCTCACAGCGTGCATCCTCCAGGTGACTTTGGCATGTGCCAAGGAAACCCGCTTTCTCGTGGTGCTTGGCCCCAACAGCCAGCCATTCCTGGAAGGTGTATTCGAAGTGGCGGTGAGGCAGTTGCAGAAGAAGCAGCTGAGGAGACAGGCTTCCAGGGCTACTTCCTGCCGTGAGCATCTCCACAGCGCCCCACGGTGTCCATGTGGCTACCTCACAGGTTGGAGTGAGAATCAAGTGAAATATCAGAAGAGGGAGTGCCTGTGTCTCCGGTGGTGTTGGTGTTGACTGGCCCTCTTTGCACTGTGATGCTCCCCCACTGTTTGGAGGACAGAAATCTGACTGAACTTGGTGTGAGGGGTCTGAATGAAAGGCACGGTTTTCACAGTTACTCTGCTGTGTGAGGTACGTAGGGAAATAAGCAGAAGACGACTTCTACATGAGGTGGTCACAATGTATCTGTTTCTCCAAAAGATAATTTCAGATCACCCGAGTCCTCTTGCGTGGGGTTCTGTGGTGAGGGAAGAAAGTGTTGGCCTTTTCTTCTTGTCTTTTGCTGGCTTCTCACTTCTTTTCTCTCTAAGAGAAAAGCTGCCTTATGCTGCTCTGAGACCCATCTGCAGGCCACAGAGCTGCCATGGACTGTGAGGGTTCATCAGCCTCTTGGAGAATGAAACCTGAGTGAGGTTGCTCACTGAGCCATGCCACCAGGAAGCCAGAGCCTCTGGGGTGGCGTCGTGGAAGCTGCCTGCCCTGGAGGAATTCTTGGAAATAGGAAGGAGAAGGCACACAGTTTCATCTCACTATCCAACCCATTCAGACTGCATAACATGAGACAACCAGGCCCTTTGAATAGGAAGGGTCCTATGCACACTAAATAGTCCAAGGAGTTTGGTTTTTAATAAAGATGTGTTTTTAAAACTTCAGGCTAAGCAAAAACAAGAAAACAGGCAAAAACTCTTCAGGATTCTTTCCCCGACAATACTTCTGTTGAAGAATCGTAGTAAAAATAGAACAAAACAAGTCTCAAACTTTCTCTGCATATTTACTTTTATGAGTTCCATACTATATGCACTATATGTATAATGTGATATAATATCTAAATGCCTCTATTCATTTTAGAGCATAGTTGTTGGTTTATTATTATATTATTAATTATTTTTGTGGAAGGTCACACTAAAATATTACTTTTATGTGTCAAGTTAAGAGTATTGTTCATTGATTTATTTTGGTCTTATCTCGGTTCAGAATGTCTTTCTGCTTAAGGTGAACCATTGTTTTTGTATTGTTCTGTCCTCCACTTTCTCTTTCTGCATTTGACTTGTTGAAAATGAGATTGACCTACCAGTTTCAACAGTCTGTGATACACTGAGAGCACTCACCTAACTTCAGAAGAGGTCAAAGTGCACCCTGAAACAGCATGGGCTTGGGTGGTCAACTTTAAAGGTAACCTCCTTTTATATAGCCAACAAGGGCTCAGGACTACATAAGGTGACTGTACCATTCCAAGCCACAGTGCCATCAGGATTGTAATAGTCATGACTCACAATAAAACTAAAATAAGCCCACTATGAATGGTGATTGAATTGACACACACATCGCTAGGCTCTTAGAGATAATTACAGATCTGTGCATGTAGTGGAGAGGAAGACTCGCCAGTCCTCCAGAGAGAACCTCCTGGGAATCAGAGAAACTGGAAAGAAGGGAGGTGGATGCAGACATTTGGACTTCTGGCCTTTTGGGTTCCTGACCTTAGACTTGTGGAAGAACTGGGCCAGCTAGCAAACTGCTGGCCACGCGGTGCCCCCCCCCTCCCCCCCACCGAGCATTTGCTTCTTCTAGGTATCTTGGACAAACTTAGGAGAACATTTTAAGATGGTAACTTTAAGACTGAGCTTTCTGCCTGTGCACAGTGGACACAGCCAGCCATCCTAGGCTGAAGTCTAACCAGAAGAGCATGTGAGCCCTGTAGGGACAGCTGAAGTGCTGAGAAAAGGTGTGGACACCAAAGGACTGTTTCTGATCTACGCTTCGAAGCTGTAGGAAGAGAACTGTCCATCAGAATTACCTGTGAGGTTTGAAAAACCAGCCTCTGCACCATTTGACTCAGTACTTCTGGGGGAGAAGCAAGTCTGTATGTCAGCAGAGCGGCCCCACTGACGTTACTGCTGCGAGCACTTCACACCCTCTGGGCTGGGAGAGGCCCAGTGCTTAACTACGGTAAGGCAGAAAGGGAGGGAAGGAAGGCAATCAGGCAGGACCAACAGAAAGCTCCTATGATAGTTAAGTTTCAACCACAGTACATCAGTAATCACACCAAACAAACGTAGAGCATCGAAATGCACGTACAAAAATCTCTGTAAGGGATAGTTAGAAAGAAGAGGGAGTTCACTGGAGGAACGGGGAGGGATACACAGGAGAGTGGTGGGAGGGGATTATGTAAATTTTTAATGAAGTTTTTAATAATAAAATGAAAAAATCTCTTTTTAAACAAGACGTACAGTATAAATACCAAGAAAAAGAAATGTCGAAAGCCAAGCCTGTTCACATAGACCTGTCATCCTAGATGTTCACAGAGTGAGGCAGAAGGATTGCAAGTTCAAAGCCTACCTGAGCTACAAAGTGAATTCAAGGCCCATCTTGTCCGCTTAACAAGGCCCCGTCTCACCAAAAACAAAACAAAACAAAACAAAAACAAACAAACAAACAAAAAACTGTTGGAGGATGAAAAAACAAGAGAGGCTTTAAAAAAAAAAAAAACTATTCAAGCACATACTTGGGCAAAGACAGATATAGACTATCTGAGTAATTTTAAACACTGTTCCCCCCAAGGTGATTTTGCTGAGCATCAGTTTGTGTGACTGTCAAGGAAAGCAGCAGGACATTGCTGAGTCTCACTGCAGGAGTCAGCTTTAGCCAAGAAGACCTGGAAGCTAGGGCGATTGCTCACTGGTTAAGGACACTTGCCTGGGGTTCAGTTCCTCAGTACCCACATAAAGCCAGATGCACAGTGGTATATGCGTCTGGAGTTAGCAGTGGCAGGAGGCCCTGGCATTCTCTCTCTCTCTCTGTCTGTCTGTCTATCTTTGTCTCTCCCTACCTCTGCTTGCAAATAAATGCGAATATTTTTCAATATTTCATTTTTATTTAGTTATTAGAGAGAGAGAGAGAGAGAGAGAGAGAGAATGGGTGCACCAGGACCTCTAGCCACTGCAAATGAACTTTAGATGCATGCACCATGATGTGCATCTGGTTTATGTGGGTACTGGGATATTGAACCTGGGTCCTTAGGCTTTGCAGGCAAGTACCTTAAGCACTAAGAAATCTCTCCAGCCCATAAAAACAAATATATATTTATATATTTGTTCGTTTTTCAAGGTAGGGTCTCGCTCTAGCCCAGGCTGACCTGGAATTCACTATGTAATCTCAGAGTGGCCTCGAACTCACGGCGATCCTCCTACCTCTGCCTCCCGAGTTCTGGAACTAAAGGCATGTGCCACCACGCCTGGAAAAACACATACTTTTTAAAAGAGGGAATTCCTAGATTCAGCTAGGAGAGGGGTCTCACTTAAAGTGTCAGTACTGGTTGGCCATTTGGTTCCATGGTGAAGGTCCTTGCCACTTGCTGCCACGTCTGGGGCATGGTCATCAGAACACAGAGCTAGTGGTCTGTGCCATGGGGCTATGGTTTGAACAAATGGGAACCTCCCACTTGCTCCTCAAGGCTTGGCTCAAAATACTGCAGAGCAGGCTGCTTCCACTGACAGTGTTCTTGTTCCCACAGTGACAGCCATGTCCCACTTAGCCTTGTCCACTGGCTTCCCTGGGCCCCTGTGAGCAGCAGGTGTTTCAGCTTGTCTCTCTTGCTGTGAGCAGCGGCTTCTGTCCTAACAGAAACTGCTGAGTCCCCATGAAGTGAAGCCATGTGGGGCTGCTGTCTCGGGCTTCCCTGCTGCTTTTACTAGAACCTGGCCAAGTTACCCACCCTCCCTGTCCTTCCTGGTCATAAAAGCTACCACCAAGTGGCTCTCATTTCCCCCTTAAATAAGAGAGAAGAAAAGGGAGGAGAAGACAAAATCAGATTTTAAACCATATTTTCTGCTGCCCTTTTTTTTACTGACAAGTTCCATAATTATAGACAATAAACCATGATAATTCCCCCTCCTGCCCCGCTTTTCCCCTCACAAATCTACTCTCCATCATATCCCCTTTCCCTCTCAATTAGTCTCTCTTTTATTTTGATGTCATCATCTTTTCCTCCTATTATGAGGGTCTTGTGCAAGTAGTGTCAGGCACTGCGAGGTCATGGATATCCAGGCCATTTTGTATCTGGAAGATTGCATTGTAAGGAGTCCTACCCTTTGGCTCTTACATTCTTTCCGCTACCTCTTCTGCAATGGACCCTGAACCTTGGAAGGTGTGATAGAGATATTTAAGTGATGAGCACTCCTCTGTCACTTCTCAGCACCATGGTGCCTTTTTTTTTTTTTTTTTTTTGAGGTAGGGTCTCACTCTAGCCCAGGCTGACCTGGAATTCACTGTGTAGTCTCAGGGTGGCCTTGAACTCATGGTGATCCTCCTACCTCTGCCTCCCGAGTGCTAGGATTAAAGGCGTGCGCCACCACGCCCGGCTTCCATGGTGCCTTCTGAGTCATCCCACGGTCACTGCCATCTGAAAAGAGAAGGTTCTCTAACCACATGTGAGAACAGCATTAATATATGGGTGTGAACATTAAGAAAAGTGCTTACAGGGCAGTTTGGTAGGCATAATCTATACATTTAGCCAGATACCAACAGACTCTATACTCCTAGGGCTTATGACCTTCCCTGCCATAGGCTTTTGACTAGGTTTTCAGTACTAGGCATGCATTTCCTCCCATGGAGCAGTCCTCTGGTCCAACTAGCAGTTGGTTTCCTCTATAACAGACATGCCACTATTGTACCCATTGATGTTCCTTTTTTGATATTTTTAAATACATACACATTACATTTGGATCATATGTAACCCATACTACCCTCCCTTCTCCCTCTCAGTGTCACTGTACTAAGATCTGTTTTGAAAAAGAATATAACCAGGCATGGTGGCACACACCTTTAATCCCAGCACTCAGGAGGCAGAGGTAGGTGGATCACTGTGAGTTCGAGGCCAGCCTGACAGTATGTAGTGAAATCCAGGTCAGCTTGGGCTATAGTGAGACCCTACCTTGAATAAGAAGAGAGAGTATGTGTAAAGGTAAGAGATGGAGAGACCAAGAGGGCCAACTGAGAGCCTCAAGGTTGCTCTAGGGAGTCACTTGTCCCTTGGCAACTGCCTTGGGTTTGGGAGAAAGGCCTTCACCGGGGTGGTGGCACAGCCTTGAAGCATTGGCTGGGCATCACCTTGCATGTCCTATTTCCACTGCAAGTGGTAGAAAGATTCCCTCACACTCACTACTAATGGGTTCTCATTCACTTGGGATCATGGGTAGGTACTCAGCTCCTGTGGCCCATTTTTTTATGGAGACCCCATCTCTAAATAACAATGACATTAATAAAGAGATATGGTGATAGACAGGATTTCCATCCTGTCTACATCCCTGAGCAACTTTGGCACCATCCCATTTGGGTCAGAACAGAAATGAAGCCAAGAGATAGGGAGCCAATATAGGCTATGTAGAGTCCACATGGAACATGTGCATCACCACCCCAGTGCTGGTTTTGTGCTAAAAGTCTCTTTTCCCACCTCAGGTACTTAGATGCCACTGCTGTGGGGCAAGGGAAGGAGTCTGAAGTGTTTCTAATGGGATGGTACAATATAAATCGGATCATGGAAGACCCAGCTCAGTGCTTCTTGCCAAAGACTACTGACACCATGCCAAGGCCCAGATACCAGCCAGATTTGTATATGTGCTCATGCGCAGAAGGCCTGAGTCCGAATCCAGTGGAGTTAAACCTGAAGAAGCAGAAGGTGGCAGCCACAGTACAGTCAGGTCAGGGGTCAGAGGACAAGTGAGATGGCCAGGCAGCCATAGCAATGATGCAGGTGTGCAGAGTGGCAGTAGGACAAGACATGGGAAAGCCAGGCCTACAAGCAAGAGTGTTGCTTGGAATTTGTCACTAGGGTTAATGCAGTGAAGTTGCAAGTCATTCATTTAAGAAAATGCATTCAATATCATTTATATAAGTTGATCCATAAAATCTCATATAACTGCATCCAAATGGTATACCTTATTCTGTGGGTGAGGAGATGGAAGCTTCATGAAATGCTCAGAACGTGGTTTCTGGAGAGGAGTCACTGGTGCTGGAACTAAAGCACAGCACACATGGGACGCACAGCCTGGGGGAGCCTTCCCATCTGTGTTTCCTTACTTGTGACAGTTATGTCTACTGAGGTATGGTGTAAGACGGCAGGAGGTATTTTGAAGCACCTTACACAGAAAACATGCTTTAAAAAGAAGAGGGGCATGCTGGGTGGTGGGAACTTCTCACTATTGATATGCTAAATTGACAGGTTATCAAACTGCCTCTTAAATTTTTATGTTCATACCCATAGATTAGTTCTGCTTTCAGCCTCTATCATAGTTGTTTCTTTTTATGATGGACACAGGTTAATGCAGAGACATATAGCTGGCAAAAGTGCTGAGAATAAGTAAGTATTGTGAGCTCAGGCTGAAATGGGTCATCTGTACCGCCATGTCCAAGGCTCAGGGAGCATTGTGGGGGGCTGGAGGAAGGCTGTCATGTGGCCATTTTACACCCATGAACTAATTGGTTTCCCTGCACAAGTTTGAGTTCAGCAACATTCCATCAGGGGTGGGGAGGGGCTCATGAGACCTCACTCCTCCCAGAGCAGCTGTTGGCAGTTAATTGTTGCTAGAGGAAGGAGAGGCAGGCTTTTCAGTGGTATAGACACTGGTCAGTTGCCTATACCTCAGTAGATAACCCCCACCCATGCTCATGCATGCAACCCTAATTTAACTCAGTGGGCCCCACAAAATAAAACCTGAATGTGAAAGAGGATTAGTTGGGAAGAAGAAAGGGTTTAGTGAGAATGGGAGGAGGATAAGAGAGGGTTATGTAGATGAATGCAGTCACAATACAGTCTATACATGCCTGAAATTGTCAAAAAGCCTTTTGTATACAGAGTCAGGCATGGTGACACACACACCTGTAATCCCAGCACTTGGGAAGCTGAGGCAGGAAGATTATGTGTTCTAGGTCAGCCAGAGCCACAAAAAAAAGTTTGAGGCCAGTCTGGGCTACAGGAAGAGACCGTTTTTCTACCTGTCTCAAAAAAAATGTCTTCAGAAAATATTGGTTTTATTCCCCAAAATGTGCTGAAGTTAACCAAATTGTGAGAGGCAGTACTTAGATCTTAGCCTTCACTTTTTGGCTGATTTCCAAAAACTATGCACTTTGCATTAGTGAGTTGAAAAATATTGAAGCTCACTGTTTGTCAGACTGAGAAAAATCCACAGCATCTCTGCTCCCACTGTGGTTGACAGACTTGGAAACACAGTGAACCGGTCAGAATTCAGTTGGGGGAAAGAGGAATCACACTAATGATTGCAAATGGAGAAAAGTTACACAGGGAAATGCTCTACATGAAATAAAAGCAAAACCCTTTCCAGAATGCAATTGTTTGAGAGAAGAGCCCATGGTACTAATGCATGGATTGGCTCTGAACGGTTGGTCCCCATACTCTGTGCAGGGGACAGGGTCTGGAAGCAACTGTTTGCACCACTGAGAGTGTCTCTATGACTGATGTCAGGGCCTCTGAGAAGAGGGTTCACAGAAGTGAGTGCTACAGCCTTCACAGAGGAAACCCAGATTAGCAGATTAAGGAGGAGATCTCACCAATGAGATTTGTGGCCTTATAAAAGATGCCCCAGAGAGAACTCGCTCATCTTCTCTCACATGAGGATACGGCAAAAGGATGCTATTTATGAACCAGGAAAGTGGGGCCTCACCAGACAGAATCTGGTCAGTGCCTTGACCCTGAACTTCCAAGCCACCAGAATTATGAGAAAAAAAAATTCCATGCACATTTTAGGATGTTAATTGCTTTTATTGTGTATAAATGTTCATAGCAGAATTGTTCATAGTTGTCGAGAGGTAAGACCAAACCCGATGCTCATCAACTGATCAATAAGCAAATAAGACACGGCACTGTCACACAGGGAGATGTTATTTGGCAATAAAATGGTATGAAATATCCATACGTTATACAATACGAATGAGCCTGGAAACACTATGCTCTGTTAAAGAAGCTAGTCAGAAAACACCTCATCTGTATGAAAGGCGTAGGACAGGTAAATCTGTCCCGGGCAGCGTGGGAGGGGTGGAGGGAAGAGGAGCGACAGTGAGTGTGGCGCCTCTTCCAAAGGGGACAAAAATGCTCGAAAGTTAGTGGTGCTGGCTGCACAGCCTTGTGGATATACTAAAACTATCAAAATGCCCACTTTAAAATTCAGTAACTGGCAAAAATTAAGCATTAATTAAAGTTAGAATAGCAGTCTTAAGCCAGGAGAAAGCAAACATTAAACTTAAGATGATCAGAGATAGTACAGGTCTGCAATACCAGCTATTCGGGGGGCTGAGGCAGGAGAGTCACAAGTTCAAGGGCTTCCTGAGCTACAAAGTGAGTTCAAGGCCAGCCTGGGCAGCTCAGTGAGACCCTGTCTCACAAGGAAAAGTAAAGTGTTCAGTGGTGCAGTGCTTTCCTAGTGTGCACCTTTTCTATGTTCAATTCCCAGTGCCACAAAAAATAAAAGCAGGAAAGCAGATGCACCATGGAATTTCTTGAGCGGTGCCTCTATTGTATTGTTTAAATCTGTGTGTGAATTGCTTTGTGATCATTCACCCAGTCTTGTATTTCATGTTTTGTCCGTTTCCCCATGTTGGTTTTTAGTAAGAACTTTTTGAAGGGTATGATAGACTAGTGTTACTAAGACAATGTCCTAATCTCCAGGAGACTCTCCTCCTATTTCCTTTTCCCAGGAATGTGAGGGGATACAGACACGGAGTAGATACAATTAAGAAGAGTCCCTTGCTCACTTAGAGATTTCCAGATGGAACAACGTGTCTACTCCAGAGTCACATCTTCACAACTTCAGGACAGTTATTCTACACCTGGGATCTGGAACCTCTTTGTTTGAGCTCTGTCTGTACAACACAGCTCTCTGGCCACCCACAAAATCTGCCATTTTAGAATGGATTACACCAGGAAGTTCTCTCTGCTGCCTTGGAGTTTCCACTGGACAAAATAATTTCTCACCCCAAATAAGATTTGAGGATCATTCAAATCTCATCAAAACAGAGATCCAGAAGCTACAGAGAACTTAACACTAAATCAACTTTCTAAAACAGCCTCCAAAACTCGGACCATTTTGAGAAAAGAGAAAGAGAGATTATAAGAGCCTCAGGGCAGGTGGGAATAGCCTGAGGCACCTCTTCCCACAGAGACTGAGGTCTTTAGGTCCCCACAGTGAATACCAATAACCCCATTGAGGAGGACCCTCAATAGAATGGGGGTAGGGGAGAGGGGATATGAGTACAGCCTTTTTACAAAAAAATCAATAAATTAATTTTAAAAATGTGTGTGTACATGCACATACACAAGTGTGGATGGAGGCCAGAGGACAGCCTCAAATGTCATTCTCAGGAGTGCTATTTACCTCCTGTGAGACAGGGTCTCTCATGGGCCCTCATTTCACTAATTGGATTAGACTGTTGGCCAGCAAGTCCAAGGATAAACCCATCTTTGCATGCATGTGTCAACACACCTCGCATAGATACTAGAAATCAAAGTCAGGTCCTCATGCTTGCACAGGAAGCATTTTAATGACTGAGCTGTCTCTCTAGTGTTGCTTGAGAGGTTTTTTTTTGTGTGTGTGTATGTGTGTGTATGGTATATGTAGTGTGATGTGATGTATATGTGGTATATATACACGTGTGCATGCATGCAGAGTCCAGAGGAGAACTTCTTAAGTCCTCTTCTTTTCACACATGCATTTGTTTCTCTGAGTATAAAGTCATTTACTCAATCCAGATCTGTTAGTTTTCGCCACTGAGCTCCAAAGATTCTCTGGTCTCCCTCTGTGGCCTCTCCACCCAGGACTGGGGTTACAGATGTTTATGGGCATACCCAGCTTTTTACATGAGTACTGGGGAATCAAACTCGGGCACTCGCAGGCTCTCTCAGGCTCTCATGCTTTTTGCAGCAAGTGCTCTTTCCCCACTGAGCCATTTTCCAGCCCCGACTTGAGGGTTTTTTGAGAAAGAAAAGGTTATGTGATAAGTCTAGCTATTTGGGAGCTGGCAAACATCCCAAATTCCATCTTACAGCAGGAACTTGGCCAGTGTACACTAGATTCCACCAAATGCTATTTATCAAGGTATAATTAACATAAAAATTGCTGTGCATATTGAATATACACAGTTTAACATAGCTCTCAAGGTCAGGAATGTCATTGCTTTCATTTTGTTCCCAGGATCAAGGTTCAGTCAGAATACAGGGCCATCATCCAAGGGGCTCTCTTGGATGAACTACCACAAGATGTTCCTCTTAGAACCTGGTTTATTCAAGGGTCTCATTAAAATGTGTGCAGTGCAGGGCTGGGAACTTAGCTCAGTCAATAAAATGTTTGATGTGCAAACATGAGGATCTGAGCTCAGACCTATAGCACCCATGTAAAAAGCTTAGCATGATAGTTTCTGCCTGTGATCCCAACAGTGGTGAGGTAGAGACAGGAGAATCCTTGGGCTTGGTTCAATAAGAGCCATTGTCTCAAAAATCAAGATGGAGAGTGACTGGGGAAGAAGTACACTTCTTAGGGTAGAAGGATGGAAAAATATTTTCCAAGCAAATGGAATGAGAAAACAGGCCAGTGGCACTGTTCTGATATATGATAAAAATCAACTTTAAATCAAAACTAATCAGAAGAACTAAAGATGTTCACTTCATACTGATTAAGGGCAAGGAGTCCATCAAGAGGACATTGTAATTCAAAATGTATGCACCAAATACAGATGTATCCAATTTCATAAAGCAAATAACATTAGAGGTAAAGTAACAGATTAAAACCATAGCACAACAGTAGTGTGTGACTTCAGTACTCCATTCTCTCCAGTGGCTACATCATCTCTCACTCTGCACAAAAATGAATAAAAGACCTTCACATGAGACCAGAAATCCTGAAACTTAGAGGTAAAAGTAAGGAAGAAAACTCTTCAATATCTAGGCATGGCTGAGAACTTCTGATTGCCCAGGAAATAAGATCAATGACTGACAAGTGGGACCTCATGAAATTTAAAAAGCTTCCCCAGAAAAGGAAACAGTAACTGAGTAAGGAGACAGCCTGCAGAAGGAGAAAAATATCTTTGCCAACTATACATCTGAGAGAGGATTAATACCTAGACTATATAATGAACTCACAAAAACTAAACATAGCCAGGCATGGTGGCACACATCTTTAATCCCAACACTTGGGAGGTAGAGGTAGGAGGAATGCTGTGAGTTCGAAGCCACCCTAAGATAACATAGTGAATTCCAGGTCAGCCTGGGTTAGAGCAAAATTCTACCTCAACAAAACCAAAATAAATAAATACATAAATAAAAGTTAAAAGAAAAAAAAACTAAATACCACCAAAACCAATAGCACAATTGAAAAATGGGCTAAAGACCTAAACAAAGAGTTCTCAAAAGAAGAAATACAAACGGTCAATAAGTATTTAAAAATGTGCTCAACATCCTTAGCCATGGTGTAGAAAAAAGCCAGGAAAATAAAAAGCAGCCCATGAAAGGGTAAGAAAAGGGAGCTTCAAAGGAGAAGAGTAGGGAAAGTAGCAGACCTAAGTGATCCGAAAATCATAGAGGGCACCTTAGAGCATGGAAAGAGGGGAGGATGGAAGCAGAACAGGGGTGAGGGTAGGGATGTGAAGCAGGAGATGGGGAAGAATAGTACACAGAAGCCAGGCATGGTGGTACACACCTTTAATCCCAGCACTCGGGAGGCAGAGGTAGGAGGATCACAGTGAGTTTGAGTCTACCCTGACACTACATAGTGAATTCCAGGTCAGCCTGAGCTAGAGTGAGACCCTACCTCGAAAAACAAAAAAATAAAAAACAAAAATCGAACATAAATAAACAAGTAAACAGTAAATGCAATTGAAGCAAACATTGTGCAGGGAAAAGACAACTTTAAAAGTACATGAGAAGATAGGACATCCATTAAACAAGGTTAAGATATCAAAGTGAAAGATTCAGAGAATGAAATAGGGCCAAGAAAGCTAAAATCTGATGGGAGAATGAATATCTCAAAAGACTGGAAGATAAAGTTGAGGAAATTTTCTCAAGAACTGGATACGATGTTGTTTTCAAAAGGTTATTTAGAGCTGGAGAGATAGCTTAGCAGTTAAGATGCTTGCCTGTAAAGCCAAAGGACCCAGATTCGATTCCCCAGGGCCCATGTAAGCCAGATGCACAAGGTGGTGAATGCGTCTGGAGTTTGTTTGCAGTGGCTGGAGGCCCTGGCATGCCCATTCTTTTCTTTCTCTTTCTCTGTCTCTCTATCTGCCTCTGTCATAACAAATAAATAAGTGATAAATAAATAAAGTAAGATGAAAAGAAAAGGTAATTTAGCTGAGGGTAGTGGCTCATAACTGCAATCACAGCCCTTGAGGGGCTAAAGCAGGAGGGTGGCCATGTTTGAGATCAGCCTTGGTTGCATAGTGAGTTCCAAGCTAGTCTAAGCTTCAGAGTGAACCATGTCTGAAAGAAAGAAGAAGGAAGGAAGGAAGGAAGGAAGGAAAGAAAGAAAGAAAGAAAGAAATGGAGGGAAGGAGGAAGAAAAAGGAAGAAAAACAAAGTAAAATGACCAATTTAAGAGGTATAATATGCAAGTAGCAGGACTTCCACAAATTGTGCCCGGAGCAAACCAGTGACACATCAGGAGGGAAGGTGCCTGCACACCAGTTCCCGCTTGCTTCTGGCTAGCCTACAGACTGTCTCAAAAGACCAGCAGGCCAGGCCTGTCCTGCTCCACAAGCAAGATAAGCTACAAGATCATGATTTCCAAAGCACATTAAAAAGCCGAGGATGCAAGGAAACCAAAATGAACCAAATTTCAGAAAGAAAATGGCGAGTCCTTGGTACAAGAGAAAGGGTCCACAGCTGATGTATCCTGGGCAGAGCAGTGGGAGGAGGAAGAACCTTCTGGAGACAAATTTGATGCTCCCCAAGATGACGTCTGGAGGATGCCCGCCAAGGCACTAGCTACATCTGATTAGTGTGACTCCAGAGATGGGTCCAGGCAGGGTCTATTACAAATTTCAAGGTAACAAGTCAATCCCGTAGACAAATTTCTTTCTCTCTTTTTCTCTTTTCCTGAGCTTGCCCAAACTGGGTAAGTATGTGGGAAAAATGAACCCAATTGTATCTTTTACTGGACAAAAAATAAATTTGAAGTGGTCCAAATGTAAAGACTAAAATAATGTAACTACAACAAAAGAGGAAATACATCTGAATGTATTCACTGCTGGTGGGACAGCAAAATGTATGGCTACTGTGAAAGACAGTTTGACCTATTCTGGTCACATGACCCAGCTGCTGCACTCCTTGTACTAACCCAAAGAAGTTGAAATTTATATCCATGTAAGAAGAGGTGCACAGATATTTATAATGGCCTTATTCGTTATCATCAAACCTTAGAAGCAACCCGGCTGTCCTTCCATAGCTGAATGGCTAAATGAAACTGACACATCCAGATAATGGATATTATGTAGCCCTTTAAACAAATGAGCTTTCGAGCCAAAAGTCTAGAAGAACCTTAAATGCATATTAGTAAGAAAAAGAAGTCAACATGAGAAGGTTATGTTCTGTACAATTTCAACTCCAGGGCATCCTGGACAAGGCAAGACTCTGGAGAGAGTGGACAGGTCGGTGGTTGCCAGGCTGCAGTGGGCAAGGGAGGGACAAGCAGAGCACAGGGGTCCTGAGAGCAGCAAACGCATGCACCAGACGCTATTGGCCAGCAGCTCCATGCTGTCATGTGCTTGTCACCAGGCCCTTAGCGGGAACACCTGAACCACACGACACTGGAGAGGGTATGATGAAGACTGACCTTAATCTTCTACAGCGTCCCTCCCTCCCTCTCTCGCTCTCTCTCTTCTCTCTAACTCTTGTATATTAGTTACCTTTTTCCTCCTTTTCTTAGTGGGCACTGACCTGTAACTCCCAGTACCAGCATGGGGCTATCATCCACAATGAGCTTTTGATCAGAGAGACCTACAAGTTTTCCTAAAAGACAGACAGATTTCTGTCCAAGTACTTGATGACCCACCAAAGGCTAGTGGTAAGACCCTACTGCTGAAGACACCTTATATGGTCAACACGTAAAATGGAATGGCATGGCTGGAAGCTGGAAGAGAGTCAGTCCCCAGACAGTCAGCGTGTCTAGTGCCAGAAGGTGCTACATGGGGGACTGACCAATGTCTGTCCAAGCAACTCATGGTCTAGCCTACTTAGCAGCAAATAACCTGTTGTGATGCCCATGCAAGTGCAATAGTGGCACACAGCCATGGTGGGGAACCAACTGCTCTTGACTCGGCTAACTGATCCCCTCAGTGGTACGGGACCCATAGCTGGAAATGGGAAACAAGTCCGAACCATATCCAAACATAAGCCTACTCTCCATTATCAAGGTACCATCAATCGTGGGCTACAAGAGGGCCTACACTATTAAATTCTCTATAAAAAATGTAAGTGTTATCTCATTTGTCCTGGTGCTAACTTACTCTCCGTTGGAGAATCTGCTTCTCTTTTTCAGATAGATGTAGATCCTAAGGAGAGAGCCACCCCATCATACCTCCAAAGGGCCCTGGCTGAAACTAAGACAAATTGGTGAAACAAGCAAGGGTGCTGTTTTCCTGGTGAACCGGGTACCAGCACAAGGGTGAAGGAGATCAACACAGAGGAAAATCAACTCCTACTAAATCAGAGAGCCAGAGACCCAGAGGCCCCCAACACCTCATCACTGAAGCAGACCAAAAATGAACCCAACATGGCTCAGGGAAATTTTGCGGAAGATGGGGCGGAAAGAATGTCAGAGCCACATGTTGGGTCATGATATGCAGAGACATTTATCTTACCCATAACTGTGGGCTAACTCCACAATGCATGACCCGTATACCTCAACAAGGAGGGGCCAAAGGGAGGGGGTAGGTCACAGATGAGCCTAATAGTGGTACCAAACTGACTGTATTTGCTGAATACAAAACTAATTAATTAAAAAAAAAACAGACAAATGGAATGACCCGCTCCAAAGATGAGCCACAATATACTTTGTCATGTGGGATGTGGAGAGTGGGGAAAGCTGTGTGTGTGTGTGTGTGTGTGTGTGAGAAGGGGTATATATAATTTCTCAGTTTTGTTGTAAACTTGAAACTTTTCTAAAATACAGTTTCTTGAAAAATGTATTGAACTACAAGAAAAAAATCAATAATCAGTAATGCATTATTTAAGGATACATAATTTAGTTGAGGAAATACTACATGAGGGAATGATGTGGAGGCCCAGGTGGGGGTTGTCTCTCGGTGGGGAAAGAGGTGAGAACTGGAGGTAGCATTGGGTAGTGTTTCTAATAGGGAGGACACTGGGTGATAGGCTTATATATATTCACTTTATATTGTTAATTATCATTTGCATGTGTATGTGGGTGGTGTGCATGTGTGTATGTGTTTATGGGTATAGATGTATGGGTGCACATGTGTATACAGGTGCATGGGCATGTGTGTGTTGAGGTCAGAGGTCAACAATGGTTCTTCTTCAGTCTCCATATTATTATTTTTTGTTATTTTATTTTTGAGTGAGAGAAAGAGGGAAGAGAGAGAGAAAGAGAGAGAATGGGCATGCCAGGGCCTTACAGCCACTGTGAATGAACTCCAGATGAGTCTGCCCCCTTGTGGCACATGTGTGACATTGCATGCTTGCATCACTGCGTTTGGCTTACGTGGGACCTGGAGATTCGAACATACGTTCTTAGACTTTGCAGGCAAGTGCTTTAAGTGCTAAGCCATCTCTCCAGCCCTCCATATTATTTTTTGAGACAAGGTCAGTCACTGAACCCTAAGCTTACTGATTCAAAAATAGACTATTTTGACACTGAGCCTTAGGAATTCCCATCTCTGCATCCTTAAGGCTGGGATTACTGGTATGCCCTGCCATGCCTGGCTTTTATGTGAGTGTGGGGAATCATACTCAGGTCCTTATGCTTGCATAGCAAGCACTTTACCCACTGAGTTATCTTCCTAGCCCTTGTTTTAGTTTATAAACAGTTATTCATGTCCTTTTATGTGCACTTGAGTGCATGTGGCTCATTTCAACATTTAAAGATAAAATAAAGAGGCCAGGGATAAGGGAGCAGGAGATTTCAGTCGGGAAAATCTAATCTCTGCCCTCTACAGTCTGGGAACACTTTAAGCCACTGTGACACTGCTTGTCCTTTTGTCCTCACAAACAGAATTGGTACAAATGTCACAGCACTACCAAGGCTAAGCAGACACTGGGATGCTGCAAGTGGGAGATAATGGCAGGGAGGATGAACGCCTTCACCTCCCGGGATCAAATCACAGCTCAGGGTGAGAAGAAGGTTGTGAGGCTGGCTGGCTCGCTGTGTCTGCTGCCCCTGACTCCACACCCAGCTTTATGACTCCAACTGGACATCCCAAGAGCTATGCACAGGACCCCATGGAAGAAAGCTGTATGGAGAGGCCTTGAGGGGTACTCCTGCTCTAGGAGGTGTGTGTGTGTATGTGTGTGTGTGTGTGTGTGTGTGTGTGTCACAGGCAGGATGGAACACAGGCACTTTCAGTCCCTGTGGATGGGTCAGGGCACAGAGCTCAGGGGCGCCCAGGTGTTGAGCCCAAGGGGAAGGTGATTGTAAGAGTCTCAGAGCTCTCCACCCTTCCCTCTCTCTTTTTTTCCCACCAGGCCAAGCTCCCACTAGCTGGAATTTTGAAGCCACCTCCTATAAGCCACCTTGAGAGTGCTGATGGCCTGAGAAGAGGGAAGTCTACCTCCTCCCCTGCCCATAGCTCTGTATAGCATCCAAGACTCTCCCTTACCTGCCAGTCCTGGAAGTTAACCTCTTCTGCGTAAAACCTGCTCTCTGCCATTCTCTTGTGGCTTTCTTGTTCTAGGGGCATGTACCCCCTTTTTATCCCACCTCTTCCTCCTTCTCTCTCTCTTTCTCTCTCTCTCTCACACACACACAGACATAAACACACTCACATCTTCTTGCTTTCCCCTTAATATATATATTCACTTTCCTCTCTCTCCTCTTCCCCTATCTTCCTCTTTCTCTCTCCATCCTCCAGTCTCTCTTTGTCTCTCTCTCTCTTTTATTAAGCTCCAAAAACCTATGTTTGTCTGGGTACTCTACCCTGACCCCCAAATCTAACAGTGATAAGGAAGGTGAAGGCCAAGGAAACCACATACATGGGCCAGGCCACTAAGGAAGTGGCCTTCAGGAGGTGGGACAGAGCTCTGGCCTCTAGGCTACTCGTGGGTCTGTGAAAGCCCAGTACAGTACCCCAAGCATGTCCTCTGCCAGCCCAACTTTGTCAACTCCCAGATCTTGGGCTTCTGTGGTGGGTCAGGGTCAGAGGAGTCCCCTGGGAGAAATAAGATGCAGGGAATGGGGGTGAGGGAATATGAAACCAGGTCCATGGGAAAGAGAGGCAAAGAGATGGATCTCCCCTCTTCTGTTCTTGGCAATCTTCCTTGCTGAGGCTCCAGGGAAGGGGGATTTGAGAACTATGTAACTTCACCCTTAGGTAGCCCAGGAGTTATCTGGCCCTTAGCCAAGCCCTCTGGGAGCAAAGTCTTCAAAATGCCTTTGTCTTCTCTTGTCAGGCCTTTCCCTCCTCTTCCCCTCCCCCTCCCTCCACTGTCCCCTGGCACCCCTCCCTTCCTCCAGGATCTTAGTAGAACAGGTCTGATTTCATCCTAAGTGGCCAGTTCTGTCACAGGGTCGTGCCAAGGCTTCTTTTGTTCTCGTCTGTCATCTTCTCAATTCCTCATGTTCTGCTCCATAAGAGAAAAGTCCAATCTGTTAAGTATTTCATACATGTTCTTTCATCCAGCTTCCACCATTAAACTCCATTGTTCTTTTGGACTTTGATCACACTTGTGTCAAATTTTGTCCCATTATTTACATTTTTAAAAATGTATTTATTTAAGAGAGAGAGAGAGAGAAAGAGTGGGAGAGAAAGAAAGAGAGAGGGAGAGAATGGGCACGTCAGGGCCTCTAACTACTGCAAACTTACTCCAGGCACATGTTCCACCTTGCGCACCTGGCTTACATGGGTACTGGGGAATTGAAGCTGAGTCCTTAGGCTTTACAGGCAAGCATCTTAACTGCTTAGACTTCGCAGCCAAGCGCCTTAACCACTAAGCCACTTCTCCAGCTTATTATTTAAATTTTAAGTCTAACATTGCTTCTGAAATTGCTTTATTGAGCTATAACTCACTGTTTTATTGAGTTAATAACTCACTGTACATTTTAAGATATATACTTTCATGGTACGAATTTATATGTACACACCTATATTGACATGTATAAACATCCATGAGACCACTACAATTGTCAGTGAACATATTTATCCTTAATTTTCCTCCTGTGCTTCCATAATTCCTTCTCCTTATACATTACTGTACCTTCCTCCTCCCCAGTAATCACTGACCTGTCAACATATTAATATGCATTTTTAGAATTTTGTGTAAATGGAACCATACACTACACATTTTTTTTAAGTGTGGCTTCCTCCGCTAAGCAGTTATTTTGAGATTCATTCATATTGTGGCAGATATCAGTAGTTCTTTATTCCTTATAACCAAGTAGTGATTCACTGCATCTTGTCTTTGTACAGATTGTTTATCCATTCACCTGCTGAGGGACACTTGGAATGTTTTCAGTTTGGGGCTATCATAAAGAAAACTGGCTTAGCAACGTT
Organism: Dipus sagitta; assembly: GCA_036346955.1. NCBI lineage: Eukaryota > Metazoa > Chordata > Mammalia > Rodentia > Dipodidae > Dipus > Dipus sagitta. Next base: position 132,589,533 of record CM070772.1, on the reverse strand, counting down.
CATTCACAAGTCTTGAATCCCAATTTTCAGGCTCATATGGTAATGTCCTGAAAGCAAGCATGGAAATGTTCTGAGGCTCTTCCTTTCCCTTTCTCTAGTCTAATTCCTCCCAAAAGATTCAAAATGTCTCCTTCAATTCTTCCCTGTCATCCTTTAAGCAAGACTGAGACGGGTCAGCTATCATGCTATATCCTCTACTCTCTGCAGCATACAAAATCCATCCCTCACTTGCCTTTTAAAAAGTTGGTTTGTGTTTCCTTGTGTGTGTATTCTATTATGGTAACATATATTCAACCTAAAGGTCACCATTTAGCCATTTTACATGGGCAGTTCAGTGGCATTGAGTGCAGTCATCATCATAGTCTGTTTCCAAACACTGTCATCATACTACAGAGGAACTCTGTGCCTGTGAAGCAAACACTCTCTCCCCAAGCCCTGATAATCTCTACCCTAAACATGGAACCCATATGGTGCTCCATGTTTAATGTTCTGAGACACGACGGAGCTTCTAAAAGAAGTTGCAACATTTTCCTTCCCCACCAGGAATGTATAGGGTACCCATTTCTCCAGTTTTGTCACTATTGATATTTTCTGCATCTATTTTTTTATTTCTTATTTTTTAGAGAGCATGAGAGTGATAGAGAGGGAGAGAGAATTGGTGCGCCAGGGCCTCAGCCACTGCAAACGAACTCCAGACATGTGTGCCACTTTGTGCATCTGGCTTTATGTGGGCACTTGGGAACTGAACCTGGGAGTGTAGGCTTTGCAAGCAAGCACCTTTAACCACTGGGCCATCGTGTAGCTCCTTTACTCACTTTTTAACTGGATTGCTATTGGGTTTTGAAATTTTTCAATGTATTTTGGGTAAAATCACTCTATCAGATACATGTTATTCCAAAAGGTCCTCACTATCTGTGCATTCTTTTCATTCTTTAATAGTATGTTCTCAAACTTATTTGTGCATGTATGTGCATGTATGGGCACATTCATGCCACAGTGCACATGTAGAAACCAAAGGACAAACTTGGGTTTTCCTCCCATCCTTCCACCTTTCTTTTGACCCAGGGTCTCTCTCTTGTTTTTCTTATGGCTTCACCCCCCCCCCCCATTGACATGGGCATTTTGGGATTACAGATGAGTGCATCATATTGCATCCAGTTTTATGTGGGCACCGAGAAGGATTGAACTCAGATTGGCAGGGTTGCCTTTAACCACTGAGCCATCTACCTAGCCCTAGTATTTTTGCAAAGCAAGTTTTGAATTTTCACTTGTCCATGGCCATCCTGTTTTATGTGTCTATGTTTGTGTGGTATGCATATGTACGCGTGTTCATGTGTATGTGGATGCATGGGTATGAGTTGGTTCACCTGTGTGTGTACATGTGGAGGCCAGAAGACAATGTGGGGTGTCTTTCTCAATTGCTGCTCACCTTATTCTTTGAGACAAGGTCTCTTGCTGAACCTAGAGCTCACCAATTTCAACTCCGACTCCCCAGTGCTGGGATTACAGGTGGGGTTTACCATGCATGGCATTTTTACATGGATGCTGAGGATCAAAATTCAGGTCCTCATGTTTTCTTGGAAGCACTTGACCCACTGAGCCATCTCCCTTGAGCTCATGATCATTGTTTCAGTGGCATATATAAGAAAGCTTTGCTAAACCAAAGTCACAAAGATCTTCTCCTATTTTTTTTTCTAGAAGTATTACTTATGTATGTCAAAAAGTGTCACATGGTGACAGCCAGTAAGAGAGAGGGACTGGGGACAAACTCACCTTTTATAAGGATATCACACCCTATAGTAACATGTTGACGCTCATAGTATTAGTCTGTTCATGACTCCTCTCTGTACAGTCCTGTCTCTCAGTGACATTGTATTGGGGATAAATTTCTAATGTGTATAGCCAGAAGCAGGGCACAGTCAAGCCAGATAAATGTGTAACTATATTAAATGTGGAAACACATTGAAGTTTTTAAAAGAACACTGATTTCTTCCATATTATGTTCATTTAAGAAACCAGTGATGCAGATGTTCCTGAAGTGTAAAACAATGCCACAATGTTCTCTAACCCTAGCTTCACAGAAACAGCTCTTTTTTTAAAAAAAATATTTTATTTATTTATTTATTTGGAGAAGGGGGCGGGAGGGAAGGAGAGGAAGAGAGAGAATGGGTATTTCAGGGCCTGTAGCCACTGCAAATGAACTCCAGACATATATGCCACCTTGTGTATCCGGCTTATGTAGATACTGGGGTATTGAACCTAGATCCTTAGGCTTTGCAGGCAAGCCCTTTAACTGCTATGCCATCTCTCCAGCCCCAGAAACAGCTCTTTTAACTATCTTTGCTTTTACTTTTTCTTGTGACTTTTTCTTCTTTTATTAAAGACATTTTATTAATAATCATTGAAAATTTAATACACGCACATATATGTCTATTATATATAGATATTAATATTTTATTTTTATTTGTTTATTTATTTGAGAGGGAAAGAGGGAGAGAGAGTGAGAGAATGAACGCGCCAGGGCCTCCAGCCACTGCAAATGAACTCCAGACACATGCACCCCTTGTGCATCTGGCTAACGTGGGCTCTGGGGAATAGAACCTGGGTCATTTGGCTTTGCAGGCAAATGCCTTAACTGTTAAGCTATCCCTCCAGCCCTATTTTATATATTTTTAGTCAAAGGCAATTGTATTAGTTACTTTCTTGCTGTGGAGACAAAATACCTGACCCAAAACAACTTCAAGAAGCAAAAGGTTTATTTCTGGCCTGTAGCTGCAAGGGGAAGTTCATCATAGTGGGGGAAGCATGCCAGGATCAGGAAGTCAGTGTCGTATCATCACATCAGCAGGGAAAAAGCAGAAAGAGTAAGTTGGCTGGGCTGTAGCACCTCAAGACCCACCCCCCATGATACACTTCCCCTAGCAAGGCTCTACCTCCTAAAGGTCCACATATTTCCCAGACAGCATCACCAATTGGAGATTAAGTATTCAAACACATGAGTCTATGTGGGACATTTTACATTCAAACCACCACTGCAGTGTCTTTTGATTCTGCACTTTGGAAGATGACAGCACTTGCCTTCTATATCCTTCTATATTTTTCTTTATCCTTTTCCACCTTCCATCACTTCTACTTTGCTATCTATTCATTTCCTTTTAGATTATCAAGGATGACAATTTAATTCTTTTTCAGATTAATATTTTTAGTTAGCATGTGAAATAATGGGTTTTATTGTGACATGTATATCATTGTACTTTCGTATCACTCCCATTACCCTCTCTTGTCCTTCTTCCCTCTCCTGGTGGTCCCCTCCCCCCCCCAATATGTCCCCTTATATACTCATGTCATTTATGTGTGTGACTATGTGTCAATGTAGATAAGGATGACTTCTGCAGTTCATTGTGCAGCCAGAATGATTCATTCTGGTTTTTCTTGCTGGTTTATTTTAATGGTTGAAAATCATCTCACTGTTTACATTGTGATGACTATGTAAACGTTTTCTGCAGAGCCGAACTGTGCTACAATTACATCTTCTTGTACGGTATTTTGATTTTGTATGTATGTGTTTGTATCTTTCTGCTTACTCTTTGGCACTCCCAGTTCTTTTCTGGTGGTGTCAAGATCATGCAGCCTGGATTCATGCATTCACACTCTGCTTCCTGGACAAGCCAGATAATCTCATCCCTGGGCCCAAGCCTAGGCTTGGCAGGAAGCCACAGGGACCAACCAGTTAGTTGGATGCTCTTGCAGATGTACTTATCCTGCTTACTCTGCAGGTTGCCTCTGTGTGCCCTGAATTCCTAATGGCCACCTCCCCCATGCCACACTCAGATCTAATTTAGAATTAATTCTGGAACATGTGAGGAATCTGTATTGGATACTGATGCATAACAAATTACCTTAAAACAGTGACCTAAAACACTAAGTTATTTTCTCATTTGTTAGTGAGTAGAGAATTCAAGCGGCTTGTCTCTGGTGATGACACTTTAAATAGACTCAAAGGCTGGATGACACCGGCTGAAAGATTTACTGAGGCTGAGGGTTCTGCTTCCAAAGTTCTCCCTCACATAAGTGCTTACTTGGTTCTGGCAAGTCCGTTTCCTTCCCATGAGGGTCTCTCTGTGCATGGGTTTCTCCACAGGGCTACCTGAGTACCTTTGTGCCATGGCTGCATGTCCATCCAAAGTAAATGATCCCAAAGTGAGAGTCAGTTAGAAGCCCCAACTTTTTTAGGGTTTAGTGTCAGAGGTCACAAAACATCCACACTACAATCTATTCATTAGAAACAAGTGGGTAAGTCTAATGCACTTTCAAAGCAGGGAACTGGGCTCGTATGTTGGAGGAAACAGGTCATAATTAGTGGCTATATTTTAAAGCCATCAGAGAATCTAACTTAGATAACTTTGTACAAACTTATAGACACCTGCTCAATATCCATGTCCGACTCCCTACATTATCATATCTGTTAGAGCATTTACTAAAATATATGTGGATTTATTTTGCTTTTTAGTCTATACTTGCAATTGAAGTGTTTTTCAGTTTATCAGACAGGCTGCTTTCCTTGTGAAAGGGACCAACAGGAAGAGGAAAGGGAGGGGGTCCATACCCCTAAGGGGTGAGGCCAAAAAGGAAAAGAGAACAAGGAAGGTGTGACGGCTTATCTTGGCAACTTGGCATAGTCTAGAATTAGTGAGGGTTTATCAAGATTAGGTTAATCGAGGTACGAAGAGCTCTGAATTCTGGGAGCTTCATCATTTCATGGGCCAGGTTCCTAGACTGTATAAAAAGGAGAGAGATGGCTAGGTGTGGTGGCACACGCCTTTAATCCCAGCACTTGGGAGACAGTGGAAGGAGAATTGCCATGACTTCAAGGCCACCCTGAAAGTACATAGTGCATTCCAGGTCAGCCTGGGCTACAACAAGACCCTACCTTGAAAAATAACAATAACAACAACAAAAAAGATAAAGAAAAAGAGGAGAGAGCTGGCTGAGCAGCAGCATTCATCACTCTCTGCTTTCTCACTGTGAGCTGATTGTGACCAGCTGTCTCAAGTTCCTGCCGTCTCTGTCCTGATAGTCTATAACCTGGAACTGTAGACTAGAGAAATCCCTCCCTTCTTTTTAAGGTTAGAGAGATTTTATCAAATTGTATCTTAGAAGAGGAAGAGCTTAAAAAATCAGGAAAGAGAGGAGATAGAGCTTAGATCTAAAGTAGAGAATTGAAAACACAAGACTCTTGCCATCTGTGCAGGAGTAGGGTTTCTGGAGAAAGGAAAGGCCCAGAACTTAAGAGAAGGAAGAAATGCAGAGCTCTTGCCCAAGAGATGCTAAGAGGGATTTCTGTAGAACAGAAAAGCTCCCCATTTCTTCTTTAAGATGCTTCTGGTCAGGTATTTTGGACCAGCAATGAGAAAGGAATTGTTCCAGAATGATTAAACACAACTCCATTTTTCTCCATTGTCCTTGGTGGATGAAGCTTCTGCTCATGGCTGATGCTAAAGGTTCTCATCTTCAGGCATGAGGGGCTGCAGAATTGCAGGGACTTCCCTCTAGTCAAAATGGTCCCCAGTTCTCTCCTTTGGATGGATAGGATGATGGTGTTGCTTTTTCTATAGGAGGGACCTTTGAAGGTCATGGAATGCAACTTTAAAACATCCTGGGGACCCAGTGGTGTTGCAGTCTGAGGAAGGGAGAGCCAAGATGTTGGAAAAGAACAGGGCTGGGGATGTTTCAGAAGCACCCTGACTGGATGAGTGATAACTAAATGAAGGCTGCACTTCAAGTGAAGGGATAGCATCCTTTGTGTGTTCTGCACTAGCACTGTGAAGGACATGGGACGGGGCAGCAGGAATTTCTGGACAGTGGTCATTCCTGGAGCAGGTGTGAATTTCTTATGGGACCTGGGCACCTATTTGTGGTGAGCAGATGTTGCTAGCACCCCAGAACCAGAACCTATAGGGTTCAAATCCCTCATGGAGGGTTGACCAAGTGATTAAATTTCAGGCTGGGATCCAGACTCAGCAGGGATAAAATAGAAATCAGAAAATCCAGCCTTGGGCTGGGTGATGACTGAGCCAGCCCAATGCCTGCCATGCAAGTGTGAGGAATTGAGTTCGGACGTAACTGCTCGGCAGACATGGCAGCTGCCTGTGATTCCAGAATTCAGGAGGCAGAGAGAAGGGGTCCCTGGAGCAAGCTGGCTAGCTAGACTAGCTCCACCAGTGAGCTCTGGGCTCAAGTGCAAGACCCTGCCTCAGTCAGTAAAGTAGTATGATGGAGAAAGACAAGCCTCTGGCTTCTACATGCACCTGCACACACATGTGAATGCACATATGCATGCACAAAAAGGAAGAAAGATAGAAAACCAACCTCTGGAGGAGGGCAGAGGGACCTGATGGCACCTCCTTTCTTTCAATCACTGCAATCCTAGTTCACAAGGTAAGACTGATGTTTAGTGCCCAATGATGGAGAGGCAGTGGCATCTCCTTGGCTACCAGGCAGGTAGTTAGTTGGTAACCTAAGGAGTCAAGTCAATTTAAAATGGTCCTCCCTTATCTTTGTTTCACTTTCCATGGTTTCAGTTACTCTTGGCCAACTGTGTTAAGAATATTCAAAAGAAAATCCCAGAATTCATGATTCTAGAATTCATAAGTTTTAAAAATTACATTGTCGTTGAGTCAGGTGATGAAATATTGCACTGCCGGGGACATGAATCATGCCTGTGTCCAGGGTATCCCCACTTGGTAGGTATTTCTGTCAGTTATCATGTCAGCTCTCCTGGTATTTCAGAGCTTGTGCTCAAGTAGAAGAAAAGATTTGGGCGTGGGGTAGAGCACATCCTCATAACTTTCACTGCTCTATGTTATGATCATTCTATTTTTATTTTTGGTTTTTCTTTTTCATTTTTTCAAGGTAGTATCTTACTGTAGCCCAGGCTGGCCTGGAATTCATTATATAGTCTCAGGCTGTCCTTGAACTTACAGCGATCCTCCTACCTCCCAAGTGCTGGGATTAAAGGTGTGTGCCACCACACCTAGCTTTTTAAAAAATTATTCTATTTTTTGAATTTCTTAGTGTACCCAATTTATAAGTTAGATTATTATAGGTATCTATGCACAGGAAAAACATAGTATATATAGGCTTTTGTACTATGCATGGTTCCAGACATCCATGGGAGGGGGGTGTCTGTAATATATCCCCTAAGGATAAACGGGGACCTCGTCCCTCACTGGATAGAGCAGAGAGCAGTTACATTTTTATTTCCCATTTCCAGCCCTCAAGCTCACAATAGAAGCCTCTGGGGAAACTGCAGGAAAGAGGGTAAAGTTTATATGCCATTTCCTCCCTGCCTGGTATCTAGTTCATGGAACTTAGAAAGTGGCACTAAAAATGCATTGAAGGGACTCAAGTGTGAATGGATAAATGAATGAAGCTACAATTGCTTTGCTCTTTGGCCTATGAATGAGGGCAGGTACTTTTGTAAGTTATCCATGTTTCTTACCCTTCACTTGAAAGCTACCTAGAGATACTCTCTACCCTAAGACTGGGTCATAATTGTGATGAAAGTGATAGAGTGTTGTGTCCTGAGCTCCTCCACTTCCCTCTGCCTAATTTACAATGCACATTTTAGTCTGGACCACTTTGGAAAAATACCATTGTGCTTGACGTGCCTGCACACAGGGGAGAGGCTGTTTTCTGAAGATGGGGCTGTAACTAGCTATGTTTTCTGCAGGAAGTGGTCTTATCTACTCACTGATAGTTCTGCTTTGAGAAAAGAGAAAAAGGCAGCACAGGAAGGAAGGGGAAACTGAGACTGACATGCTACCCTCCAGCTCACCTGGTCTTGTAATCTCTAAGACGCTCTTAAAGATGCTGAAGAGGCCCTTGCACACATATTCTGATGGGAAGGAGCGCACTCAAGTGCTGCCGAATGACTGGGTTCAAGTCTGCACTGTGCTACTTAGCAACCATGAGAAGTACCTAATGTTGCCTTCCCGCCACCTTGCCAGGACTCTTGCTGTTAGCATCAACACCCAACACCTTTCCCAATGTGTACCATATGTTCTAGCCTTGGCGGTGACAGAAACTCACTGGTTAACTTAAGAAAACTCCTCCTTAAGTTCTCTCCTCCTCAGTTTCTCAATCTGCAAACGTGTGTATATGCACATCTTCCTAGCTTCTGTGAAGAAGCCCTCAGAAATGCCAGAGGTGTGTATAACCACTACAGATGTGGCCGACAGGTGCAAATTCAGGTGTGCAGAAAACCGACCTGGGAGTAAATATAATGGAAATCAACATTGCTTCATTTATATGCAGAGACAGCCATGCTTTTGACCGGGACGATTTCTAGCCTGTACTTCGGTGGCTGGAGAGCAGCTTCAGAGTTGGTTTCCAAAGTGAGCACAGAAGACCAAGCGCCTATTCTGGCTCCTTCAGGATCGCGCAAATTCAGTCGGCTCGTGTCTGCCCCCTGCTGTCCGGTCCCGGTACTGCCCAGAAACCACGTGTAAGAAAGTGCTTACAACCTAACTACGCGCTTTGGGTTCCACCGGTCCTAGCCAGTAGGGATGAGGAAGGCGGGGCAGAGGAAAGCAGACGTCCAATCACCAGCTGCTTTCCAAGGGAAGGCGGGGCTCGGTATTTACCACGTTGGGTTTGTCCGCAGCGCTAATTACTTTTTCCAAAGGCTGCAGAAGGGCTTCACTCCGGCTGGCGCCGCCGCCTCGCGCGCTGCTGCTCGGCCCCACGGTTGCGGGGGCTGCTCGTGCCGAGTACCATGTGTGACGGCGCCCTGCTGCCCCCTCTCGTCCTGCCCTTGCTGCTGCTGCTGCTGGCGTGGGGACCGGACGCGGGCACAGGTAGCGCCCCTTCCTCTTGAGGCCACCTTCCCTCGGCTCTCCCGAGAGGCATCCCGGTGCCCGGGTGCGGCGGGGGTGGGGTGTGGGGGGAGGATGACAGCGTCCTGGGCCGGGTGGCCGAAGGAGCGGGTTCCCCGCGGCTCGGGGCAGGGCGATCCGCCGCCGGATCTCCCGGAGGGTCTCTGCCGGAGCCCCTTCTCCAGATGGCGCTGGCCAGCCCGGAGGAGCCGGCGCGAGGGGAGAGGACCGTGAGTGCCCGGGGTGCCCGGCGGCGGCGCTGACGCGTCTTCTGTCTCCCCGCAGCCGTGGGCGACGCCGCGGCCGACGTGGAGGTGGTGATCCCCAGGCGGGTGCGTCCCGACGACGTGCACCTGCCGCCCCTGCCCGCAGCCGCCGCGGGACCCCGACGGCGGCGGCGCCCCCGCGCGCCCCCCTCCGCCCCGCGCGCGCGCCCCGGAGAGCGCGCCCTGCTGCTGCACCTGCCGGCCTTCGGGCGTGACCTGTACCTGCAGCTGCGCCGCGACCTGCGCTTCCTGTCCCGGGGCTTCGAGGTGGAGGAGGCGGGCGCAGCCGGGCGCCGGGGACGCGCCGTGGAGCTGTGCTTCTACTCCGGCCGGGTGATCGGCCACCCGGACTCCCTCGTCTCGCTCAGCGCCTGCGGCGCCGCCGGCGGCCTGGTACTGCCCGCGCCCCCACCGGGTCTACCTGTCCGGTCTGTTGCGATGCCTGGGGTGGTCCCCGAGAGGGCTGGGGAGGGGGCGTCTAGGTGGGAACTCCAGAGTCTTCTCCCCCGTCTCTCACCGCACCAAGCTACCTGGCTGGCTTCACCTGAGCACAGTGGATGGGAGGGGAAGTCTCTTCTAGTCCCAGCTTTGGCCTTTGCAGAACCTGGCAGAGGTGACGCTGGGTCGCGCTGGGGAATCAGCCGTACCCGAACCTACCTATTGGTGCACGCGAAACTGACAGCCCCCCCCCCCCCCGTACTGAGAGGCGCCTTTGACCCAGGCATCTGCCCAGCTGTGCATGCCCCTGTCGTGTCGTGTCGTGAGAGAACACGTTTGTGTTCATCTGTCCTGGGGTGAGGGTAGATAACCTCCCTTTTGCCTGTGAGTCTTTCTTGTCACACCAGGAAGTTTAGGGAAGGCCCTAGGCAGGACGCGGGTACCCCCTTCTTGTTAGTTGAGAGGTAAGAGCCTGGAAAGGGAGGGTGGTCAGGACCCTTGTTTCCGCATACCACAGCAAGTGTTTGCCTGGCGCCCACCCCCAAGGAGGGCTGCGGGGTGAGTACCTTGGTGTTAAAGCCTGGAACCCACTCCCATACTTCCCCATTCCCAAGACCCTGTGTAGCTGTGTTTGAGGCGCCTGTGACCGCACTCCGAGGGACATGCAGAGCTCTTGGATGGTCTTGCCCCATCTGTGCTCACGTTTGATCCTTTAGCTATACACTAACGCTCAGTCAAATGCTTCTCAGCTTCTTCACGGTGCCCCTAAAGACTGCACGTGGCTGGCAGATGGCTGCCCCTACAAAGCCTGGCATCACTCAGAACAAGAGATGTACGTGTTGTTTCTCTGGCATAGCAAGTTCTGATATTTTGTGTCAGCCCTCCCCAGGCAAAAATAACACAGCTCCCCCCACCCCCCTGCAACCTGAACTAATCATGTACCACCATCTAGAGTTCTGGCTCTCCTCACATGCCTTGAAGCACAACCAGGAAGCCTGTGAACCCAAGATTTTATGGGAGGCTTCTGCTTTCTTCTCAGCATTGAGAAGGGGTTTTGAGGGACCTCTGAGTGTAATTTCCTGGGAGCAACCACATTCTCTTTTCAGGAATTTTCCGAGGTCTGATTTTAAGGCACAGTTTGCTTTTGCTTGACTGGAAGACATTGGCAGCTTTGGTGAAACAAGGAAAAAGCATAGATTGTGGCGGGCTTGATAGGCGTTAACGTGGAACGGGGGCAGAGAGTGTGGGCTGTGGACGAGCAGGCTTAAGTAGGAGTGAGAAAGCTCAGATCACTGCAGGGCTTGGGTCAGGGCTGTATCATGTTCTGGGAGGGACTCGAAGGCCGACATCATTTTTCCTGTTTTTGCCAAAGTGTTTCAAGTCTAGGTCACATCGCCTGTACTGTACATGGAAACATCTGAATCCCATTTGCTGCGGTTTCGTGAGTTTCTGTAGAGGTCAGAGTTTATACTTCTTGGTGTAAAGTTTCCAGCGAGGAGCTATCTGTGAAGGAGCCCAGGCTGGAAATCTGGATAACATTGACTTAAAGTCCTCGCAAAGCTAGTGCTGAGCCTCCACATAGATGGCATCTAAGTCAGCTTTTCAGGAAGACTGTGCTGCCCTTCAAAACCATGTGGGGGCGCTGTGCTTTAGAGAAAGGAACCCAGCCAAGAGGCAGAGTTCTCCCTCCCCACCCCACCCCTGCCAGTTGGGGGTGGACCTTTGAGACTTTAGAATCTAAATTCCGGCTTGAGGAGACACTGCTGTTGTTTAGTCTGTCTTGTTCATCCTGTTCGTGCGAGCTGGATGTTGGACACTGTCACCAAGTACACGTAGACAAAGGCTGAAAGCAGGAGGGACGAGACAGCAGGGTGGCTTGGAGCAGGTCTCTTAGTGGCAAGGCGGTCCTGGAGTCCAAGGAAAAGGGAGCCACAGACCATAGGCTCTCTGAGATTGCACTGCACTCATTTTGGCTTGGTTCTCCAACGAGAAGGAGGGTAAGGCTGTGCTGTTACCTCCTGACCATGGTAGAAGTGCCTTGAGAAGAGATGTGCAGTTGCACGTATGTTTGTCAAGTCAGGCTCTGCTGCCGGGCACGGAGAGGGGAGTAATGTTGAGTAATTGGCTTTTGGTGGCTGTGGATGGTGGCATTTCAAAAGGCTTCCAGTATTGAAAGAATCACGCAGAGCAGGGGTCAGCAAGCAAGCATTTGTCGGGAAGGTCTAGAGCGTAAATAGTTGAGGCTCTGCGGTCCAACTAGTCTTCAGCCACACCTCCTCAGTGTTGCCCTTTCAGTGAGAAAGCAGCCCCGGATGCTGTGCAGACAAATAGATGTGGCTGTGTTCTATCTCACTGTACCCTGGATGTTAATTCTACCATAACTGATATCTCCCAGTGGTGCATAGCATCTGTGATGTGCTCAGAGATGTTGGGAGTCTGTTTAAAGGATCTGAGTTACTAGTATAGATCATTACTTAATTGTTTATGGGGCATGGAGAATAAGTCACACACACCCCTTCCTCTTGCTTCTGGGCAGTACGGTGGGCCTGTGCTGTTTCCCCTCTCTGTCTTATCTGGAAGAGCTATGCCAGCTGCACTTTTTGGATCTTCAAAGACCCGGGGCTCAAGGATTGTTTTCTGTTTATGCTGCTTCCTTTTTGTTTACATTTCAGGGAGTCTTTAGACCTAGTGTGGAGTTTTGAAGGGATTCCTATGGCTATAGGAGTGTAACATGAATGCAGCGAGCTTTAGGCTTAAGAAGGCAGCTCTACTAACGAATTTACCTCAGTGTGGATCAGCTGCTCCTGCAGGTACTACCAGGGCACCACCAGCCAGCAGACTTCCCCACTGAACTTCACAGGTGCAGAGAAGCTGAGGGTAGTTCTTCAGGGAGAGACAGTATTGTTGTCTCAATAGGCTTTGTGTGTCTTGTCTAAAATGAAGGTCTTATTTCAGGCCGAATAAGCGCAGACGAGGGGAGGCTAGAAGCTGTGGACTGAGCAGTAGCCATTCTTCCTCTTCAAGCTCACCCCTTCTTGGCTCAACACTTGACCTGCAGTGCACTGTGTGCGAGGTGTGGGGCCAAGAGATCATGAGCAAGTTTGGGGCTGTGGAATACTAAGCAGCCAGGCCTGTTCCCCGGCCATCCCAGCAGGGCCACAAAGAGCAGGACTCCTTTAGGCCTCTTTTGGAGTCACAGCCACATGTGGCATGACTGTTATTGGAGTCTTGGTTGTCCAGATTGGATGCTGGTTGGGCTTGGTGATCACCTGTGCACTGGCTGGTCTGCCGGAAGTAGAGAACATGGGGCCATTTTTGTGAGTCATCATTGGTGGTACTTCTTACCTTCATCATGTGGTGTTGCTCTTCCAGTTCACGGGGAGCCTTTGGCGAGCACACATTTCTGTTTCCTAAGGGAGGAAGTGCATTGCAGAAGGGAGTGGATGAGACCAGCCAGTGAGTTAGCCAAGAGTGTCACAGGTTATAAGGGCCGGTCTTATTATTCTTAGGAGGGTAGCTATAGCCACATCACTGCCTTGCACTTTGGGACAGAGCATCTTCTAGCCTGTGGCTGTTTACAAAATTGCCCAGCTTTCTATTGCTACATTATTTCATCAAGTAGAGTTGAATAGGAATTAGTCTGAGCCCAAATTTTACAGTGTGGAAACCATTTAGAAGGGATCAGATGGACCAAGCTGCACCCTAATTCATTATGTTGATATAGGTATGAAAAAGGTACCTTGTCCTAAGCAAGTTATCAGTTAACCTCACCAGAGAATTGGTCATGTACAACATAACCCTATTTAGAAATGGCACGGTATGTCCTTAGATCTTTGTGGAAAGGCAGCAACTGAATGGATGGTAAGGGGAAGGACCATCATGAAGTTTGGAGCCGGTGCTTGAAAAAATTAAAGAGAAGAACAGCAGTAGAAAATTCCAAGGCTTCTGGTCTCCCCTGGGAGGACATTCAGACAGCTTCAAGGGGTATTCTGTTCTTCCTCTTTGACCTCTCTTACCCTCTATATTGTTTGTCCCTCCTGAGTGTTAGTGTTCACTCATGAGCGGAGTGCCTGCGACTCTCCAGAGCTGGGTGACAGCACTTAGGAAGCCAGGCTCTGTCTTCTTTCTGCACAGTTGCCCATGAATGTGACCTCATGAGCTCAGATTTCTCACTTTGGAATTCAGTTTAGTTGCATCATTTTACAGAAAGAAGAGAAACACAAGGTGGGATGGTGAACTGAAGAGGCCTCCTACGCTGGCTGCATTCTTGAAGTGTAGTCTCGGATCACTGAAAGGCTGCTGCTGCCTGACCTTGGCCATGTGTGAGAGATGTCTCCACAGCCTCTGGGTCCAAGGGAACCACACAGTTCACCTTTCCTGGGGCACATGTGTGCTTAGGCACACAAACACATGGTCATGGTCTTGTCCTTTTTAGTAAATGAACTGCATGGCATTTGGGGCTGTGACCATGAATGAATGAGTTGCCTAACTCTTTTAACTCTCTCCTGACCTGTGACCATAAAGGATAAATGACTTTGGCCTGGTGTGACTGTTGATGGAATAGAATACAATGTGTGAGGTCTTACAGAGACAGCCTGCCATATTAAGGTATTAAAACCAGGTCTTTTCTAGCCCTAAAGGCTATTCCCAGACATTTCTAGTTATAAATCAACCAACCAGAGCAGTCACAGATCACTGTCACACACCTACCATGTGCAGAATACTACGGTGGGCTCCTGCCATGCTCAGAAATAAGTGCAATGCGGTCCTGTCTGGAAGGATGGTCCACAGGTGCATGGAAGGAAGGCACACTGCAGCCTTTGGGGCAGATGAGCCAGAAGCGGAGGGGAGCTCTGGAAGGACAGATCACTGGAGCCAGGCCCTGGGAAGCCTCAGGCAGAAGGAATTGCCAGAGCTGAAGGGAGTGGGCCTGGCATTCTAGGACACAAGAGTGATGGCCAAGCCACTGAGGCCAAGTGTTCCCAAGATGAGAGACCTGTGAGTTGGCTCTGGGATAGGAATGGTGGTTTTAGGAGATGAGGGAGATGAACTGAATCAATAGGAATGTAGGTGTTGCAGTCAGGTTCGCATTGCTGGCAGAAATCACCCAACCAAGAGCAGCTTTTGGGAAAAAAAAAAAAAGGATTTATTTTGGCCTACAGGCTCAAGGGGAAGCTCCATGATGGCAGGGAAAACAATGGCATGAGTAGAGGGTGGACATCACCCCCGGCCAACATAAGGTGGATAATAGCAGAGTGTGCCAAACATTGGCAAGGGCTATAAAGCCCATAATCCCACCCCCCCAAAATACTCTGTCTCCAGAGGGCTTTAATTCCAATTGCTATCAGCTGGAGAGACTAGCATTCAGAACACCTAAGTTTATGGGGGACACTTAAATCAAACTGTCACAGAAGGGCAGATGTGTGGGGCCCTGGGTGCTAATCTGAGGCATGTGGAATTTACCCTAGGACAGTGGTTGTCAAACTTGAGCTAACTGTCAAGAGTTCCATGCGAAGTCTGTTAAGTTGATTGCAAGTGCTGCTGTTGCTGGCCCAGTACCTCTTCTAGACCAGGATTCTAGAGTGATGGAGCAAACTGTGACATTAGTCTGGGCAGTCCTGGTGAGAACATGGTGGGAAGGAGAAGTGTTTGGTGACATCAGGTGATATTTAGGCTTTGGATAGGGAAGGTAAACATGAGAAGAAAGAGATCCATCCATGCAAGAGGGTTTTCACAGGGAGAGCTGACAATCTTGGTGACTGGCTGTAATGAAAAGAAATGGGGAGACCAGAGAGTGACTGACATTCCGAAGGGGAAGCTGGCTTTGGAAAGATGACCACACATCTCACTTGCGCAGCAGCAGCACTGGGAGGGGAACAGGTTAGGAAGCCCCTCATTTCTGTGTGTGTGTGTACAGGGAGAGGTGTGACGAGGTGTGAAGTGACCCCAGACTCTGCCGAGCCCACCAGAGCTTCACAGGTAGGTGCAGAGGTAGGATTGCAGCCACAGGACAACCTCTTCTCCCTGGAAGTCTAGATGTTCCCATACAGGAAGCAAACTCATTATCCAATTGTCTCAGTGTTCAAACCACCTATACTGACCCATCTCCACATAGAGAAGGTGACCTCAGACCTATGCTGGCCAGCTGAGGACCTGCAGCATCCTGAATAAGGGTTGAGGGGCTTCCTGGGCATGGAAATGCCAGTGTGGCCTTAATAGGAAGACGACCTCAACAGTCATGTGGTTTCATCCCCTTCCACAGAGGTCCCTTTATGACATCTGTGCTATGATGAGGGGCGGTGCATCCTGCTAAGTGGAAATAAAAGCCTTTTATACACAATCCAAGATAGGAGAGCTAGTCCTGCTTAGGGAGCGATGGGGTTAGTAATATCCTCTCTTACAGCAGTCCAGAAGCCCTTCAAAGCAAGGACCCGGAACAAAGAGTTGAAAGGTAACCCCTTGCCTTAGATTCTACCGGATGCATTTTATTTGGATGGCACTTCTTTCATGTAGGATCCACAGTCTAGCAAAAAGTGCTATTTTCCTTTTAAAAGTATCATCTCAGTGGGGGTTATTGGTTCCCTTCGAGCCAGGTGAACTCCCTCTGGGCCGTGGGGCTCTCTGCCGCGGTCGTTTCTTCCCACCCACTCCCTGTTCTCTGCTCTGTGGGGAATCATCGCAGCCTCTTGCTCCTGGGTCTCTGCTGCTGTCTCCAGAATATGGAGGCTGCGGAGGAGCATTTCCACGCATCTCCCTCCTCAGCATAGATGATGCCTGGAGGCTTAGTACAAGTCCAGGGCAGCAGGGAGCTAGAAGCCACTATCAGAGCACTACAGTCAGAGAGGATGTCCCAGGCTCCAAGTCCACATGCCTCTACACATTGAACTCAAGGCAGCAAGTGGCCATGGTCACCAGATAAAAGCTGCCACTGTGGTTCTTGTCTTGAGTGTTCACTGAACTTTCTGATGAACTTCAAAATCAATATGGGTGCCAGTGTGTTCTACCCTAGAGTTCTGATGCAGCTGCCTGGAGCAGGGCCTGGGTTCCATGGCTTTCTAGAACTGCCCAGGGGATACCATTGTGGAGTTGGGGATAAGAACTCCAGCACAGGTCTGAGGTCACCTTCTCTATGCGGAGATGGGTCAGTACAGGTGGTTTGAACACTAAGACAATTGGATGATGAGTTTGCTTCCTGTATGGGAACATCTAGATTTCCAGGGAGAAGAGGTTGTCCTGTGGCTGCAAGTCTACCTCTGCACCTACCTGTGAAGCTCTGGTGGGCTTGGCAGAGCCTGGGGTCACTTCACACCTCTCCACACCTCTTCCCCTACACACATAGAAATGAGGGGCTTTCTAACCTGTTCCCCTCCCAGTGCTGCTGCTGCACAAGTGAGATGTATGGTCGTCTATCCAAAGCCAGCTTCCCCTTCGGAATGTCAGTCACTCTCTGGTCTCCCCATTTCTGTTCACTACAGCCAGCCAGTCACAAAACAAGGAGCACTGTGGGCTGTCTATTCTAGTGAAGCTTAGGCTAGTCGATTAAGTTTCTCTAGTAACTGTGCTGTGGTGGACATTGGAAAAATGAGAAAGACTAATTCTATTCCTGCTTTGGAAGAGGATGCTGTGAGGTTGTGAAAATATCTGATAACATGGGGATGGGCAGTGGACTGCAGAGAAGGTGTTTGTGAGGGGAAAGAGTGGAGAACAGGGAGAGATGAGGGCTGGCAAGAACTTTGGGGTGTGGCTAATACAAGTAAGCTCTTAAATTCTTTTGATGCGTTGAGTACATACGTATGTGGTAAGTGATGCCGACAGAGCATCTTTATCACTGGTCATGTGCAGATAAGGTGAGTGTTGGAGACACCCAAGGATGCTCTTTGACAATGAAACTGACACCCAGGGTGGGGATGGGGAGAGGCCTTTCTATGCACAAACTCTAGGCTGAGAGCTTTGTGCAGCTGTCTCCCTGCTTGACGGTGAGGTCCCAGAGGTGCCATGGGCCGCCAAGTAGACCATGGCTGGCGGGTGCGTCCCTTTAGCCCTCTTTCACCAGCACTGCCGCTTTCTTGCTCCAGAGCACGGAGAGCAGGCTGCGCATCTGTGTTGGAGCTCTGCGCATCCCACCACAACTCCCGTCTGCCTCCACTTCTTCAGCCTCTCTGAACTAGCCCGGTGAATGAGCTCAAGTTTTCACTTCAAAGGAGGGGGAAGGAAGCTGGGCTCTCCTGCAGGTCACGCAGTGCCACTCTGAGACAGTTTTATTTGGGCAGTAAAATCTGTGAGTTGTTCTTGGCAGAAGTTCTAATGAAATGGAAACCTTGACATCTGCCTGGGGACTCGAGGTTGTAGGCGATCAGAGGAGGTGGTCTGATTTACTCTCCAAGTGGCATGGAATTGGTGCATCCTTCTAGTGTAGCTCTCTCTTTTTGCTTGAGTGAGATCTGTGCAGGCCTTGAGACTGAGAAATCACAGTGCTATGCAGGGAAGGTACTGTGGTCCTCAGACCGCATTAGCTGTCATTTGGGAATCTTAGTAGCAGTGTTGATCCCCAAGACCTCTAGGTGGTTGTGGTCTATGCTAGGGTTTGTGAATCACTGGTTTAGTATGTATGTCATGACTTTAAAAGTCATCGCAGAAGAGAAAGAGAAGCAGGGAGAGGGAGAGAGAGGAAAAGAGGGAAGAGAAAAAGGATGAGTATGTCTCCCTAAGATGGTGCTGTCTAAGCTGAAATGGTGCTAGCCAAGGCAGTCCAGCTATGTCACTTAGGAGAGGGGACATTGACTGCATGGGTCAGTATATAGACTGGGTCCTCCACAGCTCTGGCTGAGTCAGATTCTTGTAGGAGTTTTACTGATGCCACTTAAGAAGGAAGCTGGCAGCAGGTGTCCCCAGCAAGGAGGGCTCGCTTTTTCCCTGATGTCAGTATGAATTCCAACAGGGAGGGATGTTCTTCACATCAGATTATCTTTATCTCAAGTATTCACTCTACTTAAATGTCAAATTAAAAATCTTAGGTAAAAGGATTTTAAAATTTAATTTACCAATCTTAAAATTTAACAAGTTTTTGCAGTTATTCTGTGGGGAGTTTGAATCATATTTGGAGCCATTTACAAATTTTGGTGATTCATTACCTCTAAAAATTTGAAACTGTCTTTAGAAATTTAACACATTCAGTTTTACTTTCAAGTTCTTTGGTTGTTTGATTATAGAAAATGAGCCCTTCATAGCTGAACAAGATTTTAACATCATAGATCTAACTTAGTGACACTTTAAATTAGAATGAAAAATTTGATCTATTAGATGCTCTGCCAACCTCTCTTAAGTGTTACTATTTGGGGGAAGATGCGCAAAATGACTCATACCACAAATCTGACCAATTTCATTGGTGGATTTAGTGCTAAATATTCCCAAGGGACAAGATACATTTTTTTTTCTCTACTAGGGATATAATTTTCATTATCAACAATTCTGAGGTTGTTTCTGAAACGGATTTGTTTTGTTTTGTTTTTGAGACAGGGTCTCACTCATCCCCAGGCTGGCCTTAACACACTATCTTTCTGCCTCAGTCTCCTGAGAGCTGGGATTGTAAGCTATCACACCTAGCTCCAATAGACTTTTAAGAGGATAGTTTTAGCCCTGTAGACACAGCTCAGTGGTAGAGTGCTTATCTCATATGCAAGAGTCCCTAGGCCCAATCTCCAGCACCACAGAAAAGGATGGTTTTAAAAATAATTAGTAGGGGCTGGAGAGATGGCTCAGTGGTTAAGGTGCTTGCCTGCAAAGCCCAATGAGATGGGTTTGATTCCCCAGTACCCACGTAAGCCAGATGCACAAAGTGACACATACATCTGGGGTTTGTTTGCAGTGGCTAGAAGCTCTGGCATGCCCATTCTCTCTTTGTGTCTGTCTCTCTTCTCTCTGTCTGCCTGTGCTTACAAATAAAATAAATAATTAGTAAGTGAAGTTTTAATAACATGATGGTGAAGTAATTCATCTTCTCTGAAAGCAGATTTGGAAAGCAGATACATGGCTGCTCTAATATTCTACCCCCAAACCTCCCAACACAACTAGTCAGTGGGATATCTCCAGGTCAGAAGGAGGCACACTGTGAGGCTCTGGTAAATCGTAGAAATACAAAGCCCAAAGCCCAGACACAGAAAACCAAGTCACAGCCCATACCTTGCTATGTTCAAGGTGCTGGGGCCACGGGTATGTTTGAGCAAGGGTGATTGATGTCCTCTTTTCCGGACAGGTTGGCCTCATCCAGCTTGGGCAGGAGCAGGTGTTCATCCAGCCCTTCAACAACTCCAGGAGTCCGCTCAGCAGACAGGAGCATCTGATTAGACGCAAAGGGTCCTTCACCTCCAGCCCATCTGCTGAGACCAAGGAATCTGGGCAGCTCTGCAAGGTTGTGACAGGTGAGTCCTGGCAACAAAGGGGCTAGTTAGAAAACACACACACACACACACACACACACACACACACATTGCTTGTGGTTCCCAAATGTGCTGAAGTCATGAATGAGAACTTGCCTTCCCCATGTAGTCTGTGCCACTTACTGGCAGAGGCTTGTGTCATTAGACAAGTTCCATACTGTGTGAATATCATGGAGTAGGTTTACTCAGACTAGGATGACTACAGTGTCACTAGGTGATATAATCTTACAGGACCATCATTGCATTTGTTGTCTGTTGATTAAAACATGACTGTTTGGCATGGGACCATGTTTTGGAAGCTGTTCCACTGTCCCTGAAATCACTTCTTTTTCTTTTCTGTGTAAATAAGTATAATCATTTCATGCTCAGTGGCTCTTTGGAAAAATGATCATTTTTATTTCTGTGAGGAGCCCGGTATCTCATTCCTGTAGAGCCTCAGTTTTATGTATCAGGAGCAAGTTAAGGCTCAAAACACTCGTGGCTTACATGTTACCAGGCATCAGGTTGGCGGCATAGCTGAGATACAGTTTCCCCCAGTGATGCCTTGCTTGGAACTTCTTGCTCCTCTGACAGAGGTTCTGGCAGGTCTACCGAGGGTTGCCGGGGCTCAGGTAAAGCAGTGACTCAGGTTGCCTGGGGCAGCAGAATAAGCATCACCTGGGACTTTGTCATGAGGGCACATTCTCCAGCCCCACACCTGACCAGCAGCAGCTGGATCTCCTTGGATGGGCCTACTACCTTCCCAGGCACCCCTGGGGATCCAGATGTACCGTAAGGTGGGAACACACTGCCGTATAAATGGTCATTTATGAATCTGTCCCCTCACATACTGATCTAATTGGTCTAGGGTATGATTTGGGTGTCACTTTGGGGCAGATACCCTCTCTGCTGTCACATTCTGCACCTCTATTTGAACAACCATCTGTCAGGTATTTTAGAACATTTCACAATTTGTGTCATCAGAAGTCTGCCTGAAAATGTGTCTCCTTGTGAAGTTGGATAACCTGTGTGTCACAGGTTGCATTTCTTCCCAGTGGGTATTTGACTTGGGGCTGACCTGGCTGATCTTAGCGAGTTAGGTTTTCAGGATCCAGAGTTATTTTTGTGTGAAAATATAATGCAATTCTGTTTGGTATTCCACTGACCTTGGAACTTAATTAATGGTATGGATCGCTTGAGAATTGCTTTGCAATCGGGAAACAAGTCTTGCAACTCAGCTCAGCTCTGGCCCATAGACTGTAGAGGTTGCATATCGCCCTCCTTAGCCCTGCCTGCTTGTGGCAGCGAGGGTTAGTGATACTGTGCTGAATAAAAGTCTGTTCGAAGCCACAGCAAAGCTGTGAGTCCACGGTGGAGAGAAAGTGTCACCCATCTGTGTTCCTACAACAGTGGGGAAAATTACTAGAGACTCAAAAATTCCCTTAATAGGAATCAGGGACTTAGGGTGATGGATATGGACTTGACGCCAGGGTCATTTTACTAACCCTGGGTAGGTTAGTTTCAGTGGATGATTTTTTTTTTTCTTGATCTGTTTTGTGGTAAAAACAACTGTTGGCCATTCTATGTCTTTGTGTGCTTTCTGTGGCTGACCTGAGCACACGGGTTTGGAGGCAGAAGGATTTTGCGAGGACAGGTTTTCAGCCCTGGCTGTGTGACATGACCTAGAGGGCTTGGTCAAGTACTCTTGTCCAGCCCCTCCCCGCCGTGCCCCTGCTTTAGGTGGTCTGGGACATAATCTGTGTCCACTCCTCACGGGTTCTAATGTGCAGCTGCTGTTGAAAACCACCCGTTAACAAATACTAAGTGGGAGTTGCAGTACCCGCAGGCCATCAGGAAGGGGCTTTTCTCAGGCGAGAACCTCCGCGTGAGGCACACATGAAGCGAAGGTGCTCTGCCCAGAGAAACTGAGGGCAGGTAGGTTTTGTTCTCATGCCCCATTCATGCCAGTGCCCATCAGCTGCTAGTCCATGACCCCGTAGCCCAGCTTGCAGGCTGATGAGCTAATGGTTATTGGTCTAATGACCTCCTGCTTGCTTTCATCCTTTTTGGACGAGGGACACAAGGAATTGCTGACCAAATGACAAATGGTGCTTATGCTTGCATTTTTGTATCTAGGGCTGGTTTTGAGACACATTTTTTTCCGTGCATGTGTATATGTGTGGTGTGCATTCATTGTGTATATGTGTGTGTGTGTGTGCACGCTTGAGTGTGTGTGTGTGTGTGTGAGAAAGACAAGATCAGAGTTTGACATCAGGTGGCTACTTTAGGTGTTCTGCACCTTATCTTTTGAGACAAGGTTTCTCACTGAACCTAGAGCTTACCAGTTTGGCTAGACAAGCAAGCCAAGGAGCCCGAAGGATCCTTCTGATTCAACCTCCCCAGTGTTGGGATTACAGGCCCCAGCACACCTGGCATTTTACCTGGGTACTGGGAACCACACTCAGGTTCTCACACTTGTGCAACAAGCACTTGACCCATGGAGCCATCCCCTCAGCTCATTTGAAACACTCTTTAATAGATTGTTTATTCTTCTAAATGCCTTTTTCTTTAAAAAAATTTTTATTTTTAGACAGAGCAAGAGAGAGAAAGAGGGGGAGAGAGAGAATTGGTGTGCCAGGGCCTCAGCCACTGAAATCGAACTCCAGACGCTTGTGCCACCTACTGGGCATGTGCAACCTTGTGCTTGTCTCACCTTTGTGTGTCTGGCTTATGTGGGATCTGGAGAGTCCTTAGGTGTTGCAGGCAAGCACCTTAACCATTAAGCCATCTCTTCAGTCCGACTGAAGGCAATTAAATGGACACACTCAGAGAGGAGTGGATGTTAGAAACCAAGGAGAGACAGGAAGAGCCATGCAGGTTGGGGGAGAAATTTCTGAATTTGCTTCAGAAAGAATCTCCCCTTTCTCCCAACTTTTGTGCCAGCTTCCTCGGAGGTGCTGGAGCACAGTGTGTACTTAAGGTGACCTGAACCATAGGCTTCCCAAATACAGAAGAAAGAAAGAGGGGCTGGAGAGATGGCTTAATGGTTAAGCGCTTGCCTGAGAAGCCTAAGGACCCTGGTTCGAGGCTCGATTCCCCAGGACCCACGTTAGCCAGATGCACAAGGGGGCGCACGCATCTGGAGTTCGTTTGCAGTGGCTGGAAGCCCTGGCGCGCCCATTCTCTCTCTCTCTCTCTCTCTCTCTCTCTCTCTCTCTCTCTGCCTCTTTCTCTCTCTGTCACTCTCAAATAAATAAATAAAAATGAACAAAAAATATTTAAAAAAAAAAAGAAAGAAAGATAGTTTGAGTGTAGGTCTTTTTGTTTTGAATGAGATCCTAGTTCACGCTTTCACTGCGTTGAGAAGATGCGCTCCTTTTAACGGGCTTAGCTGATGAACGGAGTTGCTTAACTGGTTCTTGCAGATGTGGATGAGTCCAACAAGTCTTCCAACTTACCTGAAAGTTGAATTTAGGTCAGTATCAAGTGGCTTATGCCTGAGCTGGTGGCCTGGAAGGATGGACACAGCAAGGGCTGCCTGGAAGAAACAACTTCTATGCAGTGAACACTGCTGAGGTTGTATTTCTAGGAGAGTTTGCAAGCTCCTAGTAAAGGGACACTCTGCTCATTTCCTTCTAGCTTCTTCTCTTTAGAACCTTATAAACTGACCATAAAAAGCAACTCCAGGTTAGAGAACTTGGCAAGAACACATGGAGTCTGCAAACATTTTTATTTTTGGTAAGATCATGAGTTTGTGAAGGCTTTTTGGCTATTTTCAACAACTGAAATGGTACTTTAGATATGTTCAAATGTTCCTGGAATTTTAAGTAGCTATTTTGACCTCAAAACTTTTTGTCTTTCTTCTATGTTTATTTTAATTTTCCATTCATATTCGATTTAGAGCCTTCCTGTCACTGTTTTCATTTTAATTTTCCATTCATATTCAATTTAAGCTCTTCCCATCACTGTTTTCAAGGCATCAGGTACTAATTTGACTCCTCTACAATGGTGTGTGCTGCATGTAGATGTTAGAGGTCCAAGGTCAAGTAGAAGATCAATTTGCTATGACGCATTTTTGAAATAGGAATCCTACCACATTTTGAATGGCTGTGAGCTTGTTTGAATACGCATGTATGTACTAGACAGTGGTGCCCATGAAGCACTACTGTTTCTAAAATGAGGTTCTGATTGTGTTCAGAAATTGTTAGTTAGGGGTTGGGGAGATAGATCAGTTAGTAGAATGTTTGCTTGGCAAATGTGATGGACCCTAGAACCTATATAAAAAAGCCAGGATGCTATCATGTGTTTGTAAGACAATGGGAGGTTGTCTCCCTGGGGCTTGCTGGCCAGCCAGTCTAGCCTGCTTGATGATCTCTCGGCCAATGAGAGTCACTGTCTCCAAAAAGTGTGACTGGCTCCTGAGGAATGACAACTAAGCTTGACTTCTGCCCAAATATGCACATACGTGCACCTGTGCACGCACACTTCTCTAGTATTACCTGGTTCCTTTATAGCATCACGAAGTTCATGTTTGCTGAATGTCCTGAATATATCATAAAATTTCAGAAGTTGTGTATTGCTAGTTGATGCAACACTTTGCACGTGTAATCACACATGTATGTGTACCCTAATATATAACTGTGAAGACTTGTGCTTTAAATCAGTTAAGATTTATTTGGCTTGAAATAAAGGAAGCCAAGCAAGCTTAAGGAGTGGAGATATTGACCTGGGTTTACAGAATTGAAGCATGAGACTGCATGCAGATTAAGATTACGGTGTTTGGCTTCTCTATATGATAGTTAGTCCTCAGCTCCACCTTTTTGGTGACAGAGAGGCAGGATTTGAGGTGGGTGGGCATAGCTGGTTTTACTTTATAAATGCTTTCAAATGTGTGAAGGCAGGATCATATCTCTTTCTCAAAGAGTAGCTCCAAGTATCCAGGTGACAGTGGAGTACCACTCTGCCTACCATTTCTGTCCTGACTTTCTGAAGGTCACCGCACAGTGTCAAAGTCTTTTGGTATGGATTTATGACACCTCATTCAGGTCTTATCCATCATTTCAGCCACATAGTTGATAATGTAACAGCTTCCTTCCTATTTCCACAATGAGCTGTTATGGTTATAGTTTTTTGCATGCCCAGTCTCCATTACCAAGGGCATCACACCAGTTCATGTCCTGGTTCTCGATTGAGAGAGGAAGGGGCTCTTCCACTCACCCAGAGTACTGAGTTGGGAGCGGTCGGTTGTCTGTCATCCTTGCCTACTAAGTAAATCCACATAAATAAAGCAAGGAGACTTGTGTTTGTACATTGGAAGTTATCCTTAGAGGCCACGGCTTAAACGTTCCTTCTCACTGGCCCTTTTATGGGGATATGATAGAGTGGGGGCAAGAGGGATGAACATTTGGGGACCTGTGGATATTTCAGACTGTCCCTACTGCATCCCTTAAACTCTCTCTGACATGTTCCACAAAGAACCACCATGCTGATGGTAGAACTTTATTTTATTTTATTTATTTATTTGTTTTTGGTTTTTCGAGGTAGGGTCTTGCTGTAGCCCAGGCTGACCTGGAATTTACTCTGTAGTCTCAAGAGTGGCCTTGAACTCACAGTGATCCTCCTACCTCTGCCTCCTGAGTGCTGGGGTGAAAGGTGTGTGCCACCATGCCTGGCTTTTGGGAGAACTTTTTACCTGTGTTCGTGTGTGTGTGTGTGTGTGTGTGTGTGTGTGTGTTATTCATGTGTATGTGCTAACCTGAAGTGGCATGTGGTATGCTTATCTGTAGGGGCCAGAACACCAGTTATTCTACTTCCTCATTCTTCCACCCATTCTTAATTGAGCCATAGTTATCTCTTACTGAACCTAGAAAACTCCTCCAGTGAGTCCCAGGTCACGGCTTTCCTATGGGACAAGAGTTACAGATTTGTGTGGCCATACCAGCTATTTAACATGGGCCTTGGAGATTCTAACCTAGGCACTCTCAGACCCTCATGTTTGCATAGAAAGTACACTTAACCATTGAGCCATCTCTCCACCTCCCTATGTTTTTTATATAGAATTGTAAACTACATATTGTGCTGTTTTGTGTTTTAAAAGTTACATAAACTGTTTCATACCATCCAACTTACATTGTCATTCACAATAATGCTTTCCAGGTTTACCCATGCTAGTAAGTACAAATGTAGTCATTCATTTTAATAGTAGAAGTTTGCCAATTAATTTTTTTCAAAGAATTAGCTTTGGTTTTGTTTTTCTTCCCTACTGGTTTTTGTTTTCTATTTCTTTGTTTAATTTACATATATTTATGTTTTTGTTATATTTTCTACTTTTGTTGTTTTATTTTATATTCAAATGAGGCCTCACTATATTGCCCTGGCTAGTCTTGAACTCCTGGGCTAAAGTGATCCTCCTGCCTCAGCCTCTAAAGTAGTTTGAACTATAAGTACATGTCACTGTGCCTGGCTTTATTTGATCTTTATTCTATTCTTCTTCTTCTTCTTCTTATTTATTTATTTATTTTTCAAAGGTAGGGTCTCACTCTAGCTCAGGCTGATCTGGAATTCAGTACGTAGTCTCAGGGTGGCCTCAAACTCATGGCAATCCTCCTACCTCTGCCTCTCAAGTGCTGGGATTAAAGGTGTATGCCACCACACCTGGCTTTATTCTATTGTTTTTAAGGTTTTCTATATTTAGTCCTGTTGTTTTATCCTCCCTATATTCTTTTTTTAAAATTTTTTCTTTATTTATTTGAGAATGAGAAAGAGGAAAAGGCAGAGAGAAAGAGAGAATGGGCGTGCTAGGGCCTCCAGCCACTGCAAACAAACTCCAGCTACATGCACCCCCCTGTGCATCTGGCTTACGTGAGTCCTGGGGAATTGAACCGGAGTCCTTAGGTTTCACAGGCAAACGCTTTAACCACCAAGCCATTTCCCCAGCCCTTTCCTCCCTATATTCTTAAGTGAAACACCAACCTCTCATTAAGTTTTATCTTTACAGTACTCTTTTGTTTTTCTGGGATAGGTCTTACACTATATCCTAGGTTAGCCTTGAACTACTTGGGATTCTTTTGCTTTCATCTCCTCCTGAATGCTGGGATTATAGACGTGAACTACCAAAGCTGAATCTTTACTAATTTTTAAGTCCAAATATTTCCCTTGAAAGCATACTTTTAGCTGCATGCAACTTCTTTTTTAATGTGAGAAAGAAAGAGACAGAGAGAGAGAAAGAAAGAAAGAATTGATGCACCAGGGCCTTCAGCCACTGCAGTCAAATTCCAGATGCATGCACTTCCTTGTGTGCATGTGCGCCCTTGCATCACTTTGTGCATCTGGCTTATGTGGGACCTGGAGAGTTGAGCGTGAGTGCTTAGGCTTCACAGGCAAGTGCCTTAACTGCTAAGCCATCTCTCTAGCCCTGCATGCAACTTTTGATGTGTTTATTTCCAGTGCCCAGTTCTAATGGTCTCCAATTTCCGTTGCAGTTTTTTTCTTTTTTTTGCAGAGCAGCAGAACAAGCTAATGGTTAAGAACTTGGAGCTAGGTTCACCAGGCTCAAATTACTGCATTCACTTCTTATTAGGCCAAGTGATTGGGGGGACTTAAAAAAACCCTCAATTTTATATAAGGATGATAGTAATTATATACTTTATACAGTTAAGATGATTAGAGAATCTATGTGAGCACATGATGTATGTCACAGATATGTTTTATTTTTTATTATCATGCTATGAAATAATTTTAATATTTACGTATTTTGCTCATAATTATTTAGCCAGTTTTAAAAATGATTTATAATCTTATATGTAAATATTGGAGAATGTGCCTTGTGTAATATTTTCCTTTGGTTCTTTTTTATAATTTCATTACCTCTGCTGAGGTTTCCTACCTTTTCATCCATCATGAACACATTTTCCTTTAAGTCTGCTGGTCTAACATCTGAGTGATGTTTGGGTTTTGTCGCCATTGGTAGTCTTCTTTTGAGAGCACATCATGTGTCCTTAGGTCTTGACATGTCAAGTCATTTTGGACCATGGTCCAGATGTTGTAAACATGTGGAGACTTTGGGTCTGTTCCTGTGGGGAATATTTTAGCCGATACCTAATTTTGTTAGATAAACTACTTGTAGCTTGAGTGGCAGCTCAGATCTCAGTTTAGTTCTTTTATCCTTAGCCATCATCTTTCCTTGTAATTTTGGTAGAATTTGTAGATAGAATTTGAGATACACTCTTTTTGTATCTGTACTTTCTGACACACCCCTTCCATGATTTCCAGTCATGTTGTCGCCCTGCACTCTGATCTTTGGTCCTGCAGAGCACAAGCAAGCTTTCCATCAGAGTGCTAGCCACCCAACGTAGCCCTGCCAAGCCTTCCCTGGCTCCAAAGCTGGCCTTGTCTTCCACACGTTGACTCCCCAGAATCTTCCTGTCTTTTCCCACTTTTTCACACCTTTAGCTTTTTGGGTTTTGTAGTTACTAGCTTCTTGCTAGGGGTGGAGGGTGATATTGTGGAAGTCTCCAAATGGGTGTTACTTAGACTTGAGGTGGTACCTTGTGCATGTGGATATGTATGTGTTGTGTGGATGCATGTGTGTGTCCATGTTCATATGCATATAAGAGCACATATATATATATATATATATATATATATATATATGTGTGTGTGTGTGTGTGTGTGTGTGTGCACATGTATGTGGAAGCTAGAGGTCAACACCTGGTGTCTTCCTCAGTTGCTCTCCACCTTACTTTTTTGAAACATGGTCTTTCACAGAACCTGGAGCTCACTGATTTGGCAAGAGAAGCTAGTCAGCAATCCCTGGGGATCCACAGGTGTCCACTTCCCTTGCACTAGGATTGTAAGCACATGTAGCACCAGAAGTGGCATTTTATGTGGGCACTAGGGATCTGCATTCAGAGCCTCATGCTTGCATGGCAGTCACTTTACCAACTGAGCCATCTCCTCAGCCCCCAGTTGACACCTTTTATATGGGGAGTGGTCCACAGGAATCAGCTCTGTGTATACTGCTGACATCCAAGCTTCCTTTTCGTAAGCTTTGAGGAAAATGTCTGATCTTGCCATTTGGTTTATATGAAGCATGTGTTCATCCAAGTCTCTTGATCTCATTTTTATTTCTTTTTCAAACGAATGACTAAAGAAATCTTTTGGATTTTCGGTGGAGGTGTTTGGGTGGATGATGGATATTTATTAATAACCCTTTGGGAAAAGTAAAACTAAAGTCCAATTATATCACCGTATACAATGGTTATTCTTACCGTTACTACTCCCTGAGACTTTATGACTGGATTTGGATACTGCTAGACATTGTAAAATGGAAGCTTCCTGCTGCCCACCTGTGTGGCCTGAAAGTGGATGCAGGGCTGGCCTGGCCTGGGCTGCTTTCAGTGAGCTCTGGTTCCACCTTCCACCGTGTAGAAGCATAGAACAGAGTCAAATGACTTCTCTCATGCATGTTTCCTCATCTGGAGGGATGGCTTAGTGATTAAGGTGTTTGCCTACAAAGCCAAAGGACCCAGGTTCAATTCCCCAGGACCCACGTTAGCCAGATGCACAAGGGGGCGCACGCGTCTGGAGTTTGTTATCTCTGTCTCTCTTCTCTATTTCTGTCTCTGCTTGGAAGTAAAGAAAAAATTACAAAGTTAAACCCTCATATGTAAACATGTATTAAGTCCTCTTAACCAGGGCCAATGTTTATTTGCTGTGGCTTATCTGGTTCAGCACTAGACACAGGGTCCTACAGAGAGTGAGAGAGGTAGACATCCCTGTCCTCACCTGTGGACGCATGAGCCCACAGCTCATCACCAGGCTAGCTCTGGAAGTGTTCCAGGGAAGACAGTACTTAATCCTGATGGCTTCTTCCTTTCATGCCACTCTTGGGGGAGTCTGGGCAGGAAGGACTTTTTGCTTTCCAGGGTTGGTGCTGGGGGCGGGAGGCGGAGGGAGATGAGATGGGTAAGATCCCAGCCACAGGCTAGCGGCTGAGTCTGCAACAGGAGCAGAGTTGTCCAGACATGGGTTGGTGGTTTTTTGTTTGTTCCAGATTGTTCCATGATCCTGATGCTGGTGCCAAGGACATGGGCCAAAGTCCTGCTTTGCACTTACTTGCCTTCGTTCTGAATGCCCCCTGCCCACATCCCCACCCGCCATTCCCAGCACCTTTTATAGTTCCTCCATGGCTCTGTGGGATTGACTGGAAGGCATCCCTGGGTTTGTCCTTGCATTGATGCCTGTGGGATTTACTCTGTCATGTTTCTGCACATAAGCAGTTGCCCACTCCTAGTGCCTGTCTCCATTCTGTTGAAGATACCCCGTGCTGGGTGCTTCCAACTCCTCTCCTCCGTCCAGATGACACAAGACATAAGTTTCACAAGTCTAGGATCTCTGTACTTTAAAACATTGTGCCTGCATTGAACCCAGGGCTTGTCTTGCTAGGTAAGCACTCTACTTCTAAGCTACATTCCCAAGGCCCTCTGCACTTTTTCATCATGTCTTGGGGTCCTTGCCACTGTTCCACATGGCGCAGCCCCTTGCTGACTCCCTGTGTATCTACAGCCCTCGTCCTTGGTGCTCCGGCTGCAGGTGCCGCCGTTCCCCATGACTTGCTTCTGAACGAACTCCTTATTTGATGGCACCTGCCCAACTGGCTAGGGTTCTTACTCAATTTTCCCCAATTACTGGCCAAAAAAATTTGCTCTTTTATCATGCCCTCTTTGAGTCTTCTATGTATTTTATTTTGATATAGTTACAAAGAAGTTTACTATGCCCAGTGTCTGAATCTACTAACTAAGGTTCCCCCATTTGCTTTATAGATTAAAAAAAAAATCTCCCTTTCCTTCCTTCCTGCCTTTCTTCCAGCCTCTCTTATCTTCTACCTTTCCACACACACTGTTTCTCTGAAGCATTTGGGAAGTAATTTGCAAACCCTCTTTATGTATATTTTATACTTTGTAAGAGCCCCTCCTCACCATGGAGACAAACAGGACAGTCACAGTGATAGAGCACTGTCATCTAACAGGTGGTCTGTGTCTGCGTCGTCCCAGTAACGTCTTCCATGCTGTCTTTCCTGGGTCCACAATGCAGTCTAGACTTCCACACTGCCCTTGTCATGTCTCTGCCGTCTCAGCCTGAGTGGCCAGTTCCTTAGTATTTCTCTTTCCTGGTCTTCACACACTTCACTAACCACTAGCATGGATGAGAGATTTGGTTTTGTCTGACACTCATTCACGGTTGGTGTGCTGGTTTGAATGAAATGTCTTCCGTAGGCTCATGTGTTTTGAATACTTGGTCCCCAGTGGATTGGGGAAGGTTTTTTTTTTGAGCCTTGCTGGAAGAGTTGTGGAGCTGTGGGTGGGCTTTGGAGTGTTATAGCCCAGCTTCCTCTTGCCTGTGCCAGCTTTATTCTTATTGCTACTTCCCAGCTGATGTGATGCCCACCCAGCCTCTGCTGTGAAGTGCTGTCCCCACCATGATGCAACTTCTGTAAGCCTGACGTAAACCCTTTCCTCCCATAGCTGCTTCTGCTTGGGTGTTTTGTCCCAGCAAGAAGAAGGTAACAGCAGTATTGGAAGAAATAGCAGCAATGAAGTTGTGCTCTTCTGTGAGTCTTATCAGAAGGCACATTCTCCACTATTGGAGAAGCCAACATTTATTACTGGGTTAAGGTTGTGTTTCTAGGTTGACCCACTGTGAAGATACTGTATATATTAACTCCCCATATGTAATTGTCAGAGGTGCTTTGAGATTATGGAACCATCCTCTTCATCAAGCTTTTCCTCACTAGTTTTGGCGTCTCTTCATTCCTGACTGACTCTGTCATTATTGTGATGCTGTTGAAATGCTGGTTTTCATACTCCCATCATTTCTTTCACAGTTTTAGGTTCTATGAGGAGAACTCCCTCTCCTCCATCAGTTCTTTATTTATATCTGTGTGGCCTCATTGACTTTTATTTTATTCTTAGAATACTCATCTATACTTACTTACTGAGATGCTCAAATAGTCTCAGACTTGGCCAGTGTGTGTGTAGTTTTTAACATCAGACATGGGTATTGAATTTTCTAAGGGCTTCTAGAGCATTATTTATACATGCGTATGATTTTCCTCCTTAGATGTATTAATATGGTATATTATGTCAATCGTTGCCTCATGTTACACCAACCTTAAATTCCTGGAAAAAAAAAAAAAAACCTAATTGGTTGTGGTGTGTTATTTCCTTCAAGTGACGCTGCATTTGATTTGCTAATGTTTTATTTTAAACTGTTGCATCCATGTTCACATATGATGTTCTCTATAGTTTCCTCTCTCCATGTATGTGTGCTGTCATTTTCAGCGGAGGTATGAACGGTATACTAGCACTATAAAAATGTGGAATCTTTTATTTTTTTTTCTTCACTCTGGAACAATTTATGAATCATGCAGGCTGTCTGGTCTGTGAAAGTTTGGTACAATCCCTTCTGGAACTGTCTTAGCTTAGTGCTTTTTTTTTTCTGTGTGTGTGTGTGTGTGTGCGTGTGTGTGAGACTGTAGTTCCTTTGTAACTTTCTCTGTTTCTTCCAGAAAAATTGGCCTAATTAGGCTTTGGTATCACTTAGGGATTTGCTTTTGGTGAATTGTATTTTCCTAGCAAATGTCGTCTAGGCTTTCCAGAGTGAATGCCTGTAGGTCCCCCCTGTTTGCTTGATGTATGAAGTAATTATTTCTCTGCCTGGTTCCAACAAGACTGAGGATTCATGGGTCACAAGGCCTTGGCATATTAAAGATACATTTTGGCTTACAAAATGACCTATGTTGGTTTTATCTTTTTACTACTTTTAAAACTCCATGTTGCTTCTTCCCTATTTCCGGGAACCCTGCTCATATTACTACTTGGGCATGAGCTCTGCCTTCCTTCCTTTTCTTAAGTGCTATCTATAATCTAATAAAACCTCTCAATTAAAAAAAAATCCACTTGATTTAGAGGCCCAACTCAGACATTACTTTCTTCCCCAAGAAATCCACCCTGATTGCCTCACTTGTTGATCTGGAATCCTGGTGTGCTCAGTCTATTTTCTGAGCCTCACACTTGTCTTTATCTGCTGTTTGTTTTCTTGGTTGGGTCCAAGGCATC
Source organism: Dipus sagitta (assembly GCA_036346955.1). NCBI lineage: Eukaryota > Metazoa > Chordata > Mammalia > Rodentia > Dipodidae > Dipus > Dipus sagitta. The sequence continues at coordinate 132,556,420 of CM070772.1, read as the reverse complement.
CTGGCTCAAAGGCAGCGCTCAGGCATTGCTCTGCTGTGGCTGCTAGAACAAATCATCACAAACCCACTTGCCTAAAACAACACAGATGTCTTCTCTTACAGTCATGAGGTCAGAAGGCTGAAATCAGTCACACTGGGCTAAATGCAGAGTGTCAGTCGTCTCATTCCCTGGGGAGTCCATCTCCTCACCTTGTCCAGCCCAAGAGGCTGCTGGACTCCTTGGCTCACCGTCCCTTCTTCACTTCATCCGTCTTCGAAGCCAGTGATGAGCCTTTCCCACGCTGCTTCAGCCCAGTATGTCTCAGTCTGTGATGGCTTCCTTTCATTTCCCGCCCAGGAGGACAGGCCGGGCCCAGCCAGGCGATCCAGGACAGCCTTTGCACTTTACAGTCCGGAGCACATCTGTGGAGTCCCTGTCCCCACAGAGTTCTGTGTGCATTTTTGACATCTCTGTGGTGCCTACAGCAACCCAGAAATAGACTTCCAGAGCATCATATTTGTAGCCAGTGCACAATAATTATTTTTTCCCATATTTATCTGTTAGACATGCTCCCTGTATAGCACAGAAAAACAGTGCAGGACAAGCACATTGCTAGTCTTTTTGAGCACTGTCATGGCTCGGTGGAGAAAGAAATGTTGAAACTCCAACACTGATATTAAAAAGTAGCTATCATGCCTTTTTTTTTTTTTTTTTTTTGCACATGTGTCTAAACCCCTTTTGGCCGTGCCTTGCCACCAAACAGAGGAACTAGACAAGGAGTGGTAGTGTCTCTCCCGGTTCTCCCTTGGACTCTTATGCAACACATGCCTGCCCCACTTCAGTAACTCAAAGCAGAGAAGGCCTCCAGCTTAAATAGGAAAATCAGCCTGGAGCTACAGACGGATCAAGAATGCATGGTTTATTATTTAAAGTGCACTCTGGCTGGGGCTGGCCAGGTGGCTCAGAGGCACTCCTGGCAGCTGGTCTACCCTGAGGCTGAAGGATGACTGTGGTCCCCCGGAAGGCCTGGGCCAGGCAGCTGGGTGTGCGCATAGCCTGGGTGCTGGCTTGGTGTTCCAGGGAGGTGGTGGTAGCAGATTTGGGGGTGGACAGTGCTCCTGCCAATTCCCTCTGAAGTGTCTGATTTTTGAATCAGCGGCAGAGGAGAGAATGTGTGACCAAGCAAAGGAGTGTAGCCGGGCTTCCCTCCCAGCGGGAGGCCTCTGGCCAGAAAGTCCACCAGAGAGAGACCAGGGGAAGGGGAACAGACTTGGGTTTTTAAAGAAATGGCTTTAGGTTGCACTTTCCCCCTTCTGTGCAGAAGTCTAGCTTTTTCAACACACTAATTTCTCATGGCAAAGCCCAGCAAAAAGCCTTATTGGAACAGCTGCTGCCCAGTCTCGCTGGGTGGCTTCCAGCTGCAGATGCAGCGGGTTCGTTTTGCACAGCCTTCTTTCCAAGCAACAGGCAGTTTCTTGTGCACAACCAGACAGAGAATTCACTAGCTGGAACTGGTATGGGGTTGCACAAACTGCCTCCCGGCTGACGGAGCCCTACCTTTCTCAATCCATTAGCAAGTCATAGATCAAACTCCCTGTCACTGGGGCTGAGCGGAGCTGGGCAGTGAAGCCTAGGGGAAAAGCCCAATAAAGCTGAGTGTTCCTGCCCAGTGGAGCAGAAAATGGCAGGCAGCACTGGTGGTCGGCCTCAGTGGTGGCGTGGCTGGAACCCTTGCCCAGCTGTGAATGGACACAGACCTCTTCCACCTCTGCATGGGGGCATCTCGTGTTCTGGCTGTGCTCAGGATGTTCTGGGCTTGAAAGGGCAAATGGAGACTTGTCTCCAAGGAAAGGCCATCACTGAGAGGACGTGCTTATAAGCTGCCCCTGGATCTCTTAAGGTGTGCCTGCTTAACAGTTAGGGGCCATTCTTTAATGTCAATATCTATAGAAATACACTTTTTTTTTCCCCTAGGAAATAAACTGTTACCCTCCATGACCAAGGCTGGCTGTTGCTTTTCTGATTGTACTTTCGGGGAGTCTTCATTGCCCCCACCCTCTCTTCCTGTGTGAGGCTGACAGTCAGCAGAGGGGAGAGCTCAGTCTTTATGGTTTCCAGTGTGCTGTGTCCCTGAGGGTGTCATCTGAGTCTCGTTTGGCCAGTGGCTTCCTCCCTGGGAGGCAGTTAATCATTCCGTTGGTTCTAAGAGCTCCAGACAGAGAGTGACTCTCCATCAATTGCTGTCAGGGGCCTGGTTGGCCTGCCTCTGAATTTGACAGACTGCCTCCTACAGTGTAAACATGTATTTTTCCAGCAGTGAGAGGGCAGCTTGGCCATTGTATCTGCTTATTCTCTGAGGACGTACTGCCCTTGCTGCCCCAAATCTTCCTCATTTCTAGCATGTATTAACTAAATAAGACAAGGACTTTCTTTTTCTTTGTTTAAACAAACATTTTTTAAAAAAAATATATTTTCTTATTTATTAAGAGGGAGAGAAAGAAGCAGATAGAGAGATGCAGATAGAGAGAGTATGGGCGCCAGGGCCTCCAACCACTGCAAAGGAACTCCAGACACATTTGCCACCTTGTGCATCTGGCTTACATGGGTCCTAGGGAACTGAGGTTCTTTGGCTTTTCAGGCAAGTACTTTAAACACTAAGCCATCTTTCCATCCCAAGATAAGGACTTTCATGACCCCTCATGTATACATATAATGTATTTCCCCCTCTATTACCCTTTTAAAAAATCTTCTCTTCCTTGTCTCTTTCCCCTTCTATATGTCCAATAATCTATTTTTTACTTTCATGGTCCCCACCTCCAGGTTTCACATATATGCAGAAATAACTCAATATTTATCTTTTTAAAAAATATTTTGCCAGGTGTTGTAGCACACACCTTTAATCCCAGCACTTGGGAGGCAGAGCTAGGAGGATTGCCTAGAGTTCAAGACCAGCCTGAGACTACATAGTGAATTCCAGGTCTGCCTGAGCTAGAGTGAGACCCTACGTCAAAAAGAAAAAAAAATTCATTTGCAAGCAGAGAGAGACAGGAGAGAGAGAGAGAGAGAGAGAGAGCGCATGTCACGGCCTGTAGCCACTACAAATGGACCCCAGACACTAACACCACTTTGTGCATCTGGTTTTATGTGGGTATTGGGGAATCAGACCTGAGTCATTAAACTTTGCAGGCAAGTCCCTTAACAGGTCAGCCTATCTCTCCAGCCCAATATTTATCTTTTTGATTCTGGATTATTTCACTTAACACAATGATCTCCAGGATCATCTGTTTTTCTGAAAATGACATGTTTTGTTGTTCTTTGTGGCTGAATGAAGTCACATGTGTGCACTACATTTTCTTCATCTATTTCTTCGTGGGTGAGCACTTCGACCAAGTCTGTGTCTGGGCTAGTGTGAATAATGCCACAGAAAACCTTGGGTGTACAGGTATCTCTGTTGTATGGTGACTGATTATTTTGGGTATAGCCATGCCAGAAGTGATATGGCTAGATTATATGGAAGTTCTAATTTTAGTTTTCTTTTTCTTTTTTTCTTTTTTGAGAAACATGCTTACTGATTTGCATAGTGACTGCTCTGACTTACATTCCCACCAGTAGTATATAAAGGTTCTTTTTTTCCCCTGCATCCTCCCCACCATTTATTGCATTTCTTTGTTTTCTTGATAGCCATTCTGACTGGATTGAGATAGAATTGCAGTGTTGTTTTGATTTGCATTTACCTGGTGGCAGAAGATGTTGTGATGACTGATCTTGGAATGCCAACTTGGCAGGCCTTAGGCTCACTTTGTAAATAAATCTTTTTGCATTTCTGCTAGAGATTTTTCTAGATTAGATTAGTTCAGGGGGTGCCATTCCATGGGCTGGGGGTCCTGGGCTGTGTAAGGAGGAAGCAAGCTGAGCATCTGCATTTACCACTGTGCTCCCCACTGCTGATGTGGTGATGTGACTCTGGCTGCCTGCTGTTAGCCATGCTTTCTCCTCCCCAGTAGACTCTACCCTCTGGAACTGTGAGCCAAAACAAACCGCCTCCCCTTAAACTGATTTCTGTTAGGTATTTTGTCCCAGCAACAAGAAGTTGACTACAGATGGTGAATATTTTTCATGAAGTTGATAGGCATGTGAACTTCTTTTGTAAAGTGTCTGTTCAGTTCATTTACCCACTTGATGTCTGTATTGTTTGAGCTTTCATTTAAGTTTTTGGAGTTCTTTGTATATTTTGCATATTACTTTCCTGTATGATGAATAGCTGGCAAAAATTCTCTCCCCTTTTTGAGGCCATCTCTTCACTCTGTTGAGTAGTTCTTTTGCTGAGGACAAACTTTATAATTTTCTGCAATCTTGTCAATTCTTTTTTTTTTTTTTTTTTTTTTTTTTTGAGGTAGGGACTCACTCTAGCCCAGGCTGACCTGGAATTCACTATGTAGTCTCAGTGTGTCCTGAAACTCATGGTGATCCTCCCAAGTGCTGGGATTAAAAGCATGCACTACCACACCCAGCTTAATCTTATCAATGCTTGTTCTTATTTTCCAAGCTAGAGTCCTATGCCTAGATCTACCGGCTCTTCTGACATTTTCCCTTTAACCTGGTTCTGGAAGGCTTTCTGTGTTCCTAATCTTTTAATAATTTTGTGTGGATAGACTATTACTGGACCATGGTTAGAAGTGAGATGGTGGGCATGAGGGAGATTCCACAATAGGCTGTCATATCCCTGTACTGGCTGGACAGGTGCTGCAGGCTCTGGAGGGTGGGGAAGGGAAGGTGTCATGGTGGGAGCTTATGAATGCTCCTTGGGGCGTAAGATTTCAGCTGGGCCATGTGATGGTTTTGCTGAGAGGATCATTCTGGAGAGAGGATGGCTTTGTCATGTATATTGTAATAATTTGTGTACATGCCTGCTTCCTTGCAACCTCAGACACTTCACAAAGCCAGTGGAGATGGGTTTGGGTTCCATGGCTATCAGGGAGGTGGGATGGACCTCAGGATTGGGTGGGCTTGTGCCCGTGTCCTGCCAAGTCATTGAACAACTTTGAGAGCAGTTGTTTTCCCAACATCCACTGTAAAATTTTTAGAGGCTTCAAGCAATGGCTGACCATTTTCATGGTCAGTGGCTGAGGGCCATGGGGAAACAGGAACAGGAAGGATATTTTATTGGTATATAACTTCTAGCCAGAGTAGAAACAGTAACTGAAAATGTAGCTTCTCTTGAGACATTAGTATTTTGACAATCAGCCTCCATTCACATCCCCTTAGCCAATGTCCCTGCTTACACTCAAGCTCTAGCCTCGTTAATGAATCTGGGGACATGGTGACTTAGGACAAAGCAAGAACACAGATTATTGGGTGCGAATCCAATGCAGCTCCTGTATGTTATCTGAGCAGGACATTGTGTCCAAGGTGTGTCCAGGTGAGGGAGGCACGTTCATGTGCCCGAGGCTGGGCCTCCTTGTCTCTGGGTCAGACTTCTGAAGACTGCACTCTGAATTGTCTCGTGGAGAAAGAAGCTGGGAGCAGAAGCCAGAGCAGAGTTGGAGGGCTGAGCCTGGGATTCTGTTTTCCTTTCCCATGACTTTTTTCCCCTGATTCCAGCCCGGACAGTACAGACTTTTTGAAGACATTCCAGCTTGAACCATATTAAAGAACAGTTACTTGGAGTCCAAATACACTACTAACTACCTCAAAAGGGAGCCCAGTTAGCAAGAGCACAGAAGACACAAACTGTTGAAATCATAGTAAGAATACATTGCTCATTAAATTACCACCAGTGAGAGTGGTGTGGGCATTCTCCTCAGGACACTTGAGGATTTTCCTAGCATGCTCTGGATGGCATTGGGCCGCTTGCTTCATATTTGGGGGCTTCTGATATTTTGTCCTGCCGTTTTCCTTCCAGCTGTCCATGGCAGGCAGCCACCGGCAGCCTATGTTCCAGACAACTGCACATCATTTCTGGATGCCAGATAAAATAGAATGCTTTATAATAACTTTTTGACAAGGCTTCACTATAAGTCCTTTTGTAGGGGTGTGTGTGTGAGTTGTCTGTGAATGTGGGGGAAAAATAGAAATTGTTCTGCTGTAGGGATGTAATGTGTTCCATAGTAGATGTCACTGAAAAGTTGTTTATAAAGTGAGATTTTTGTAAAGTGAACCAAACTTTAAGTAGACGAACTTACCACTTAAACAAAATCTGGAGTGAATCTTCCCATTGAGCAGAGAAGTTTTGGCAGGATATGCCCCAGCTGCTCAGAATTTACTTATTGATTTTATTTATTTTTTCATAGGAAATATAACTGTTTGTATAAGCCAGATTTTTTTTTCTTTTGTAGTATGGGGCCCATAGTGAGTCAAACTGATGTGTGAACAAGACTGTTCCCCAGGTAGGTCTATCTCGGGTGTGTATGGCTGGGTGACAGGGTCCATCCAGAGCCTTGGATGCAACCCTGGGTGCAGAGGGTCCATGGGAGCTTTCACTAGCATGCTGCTCCAGGTGTGCCTGCCTGCCCCACACCTGGCATGCTGCTCCAGGTGAGCATGGGGCTGTGTGCCCCACACCGGCACCGTGCCACCCACATGACATTCGTTTTCTCATTTTCCCCACTGTAAAAGCTCAGCTGTTTCTGTCTGTAGAACTCTCGTGCCTACTCCAGCTGGGTAAACACCAAGAAGGATGTGGGGTAGAGGTGGCGGCTATGTTCATCAGTCCCCTCTCCATCTTCAGCCAAGACCAGGGAAGTAGAACAGAAAATGTATTGGCTCATAAGTCAGATGAGCTTCGGTCAGAGCTGGACTGAGGGTTTACAGCACTGCTCCCGGGACTTGGGTTGCCTTGGCCTCTTCTTGCCTCCATTTCCCCCTGTCTTGGCTCGCTTCTCTGGCAGGTATTCCCTCATGGAGGCAAAGGCGATCTGCTCTGAATTGCATGTGCTCGTGCTCCAGAGTTCCTGTGCCCCAAGGGTATTCAGAATGGCAGTATTGGCAGGTGGTGGACCTTTCAGAGGTGGAGCTGTCATAGGTCACTGAGGCTACGTTCTTGAAAGAGCTTAGGTCATGTGACCTAAGCCAGTCATACAACCCATGAGCATGGAACTCTGGTCTTACTCTGGCTTCCTGTTTTACCAAGTGATCTCTTCCTCTCACATGCACTTCTGATGTTGTGATGTCATAAACCACAAGCTCCTCACTAGAGCTGAGCCAGTGCTGGTATCATGCCGTTTAACCTCTATAACTGCAGCGGGTGTGTGTGTGTGTGTGTGTGTGTGTGTGTGTGCGTGCAAATGGACCTCTTTTATTTATAAAGTATCCAGCCACAGGTATTGTGTTGTGGTAAGCAGAAAAAGGATTAGTATCTGCCAGCTACAGCATCTATGGTTCTTGGTACCTGTGAATAGTCATGTTGGACTTCATAAATGACTTGAGTGGGTCTTCTTGGGTCCCAGGTATATCATTGTACCTGTTAATTTGTCCAACAAGTCAAGTGTAGTACTTTCTTCTGTCTATACAACATAGGGACATAAGTAGATAGGGCTGGTGATGGACAGCTCTGATGCTGTTGGCTGGTCCCTAAAACAAAGAAACATAGGAGTTTCAGGATGGGACAAAACTACCCCTTTAGTTGGCATAGATATTTTGTCAAACCTTGTCTTTTCCCCTGTGTCAGGCCCCTGGAGGGAGGGGGGACTTTCCCACAGGTGTAAATAGTGTTTTCAGACCCTAAGCTGTTACCTCCTAGCCATTTCTTCTCAGGGGCAGTGGAGGAAAGAAGTCATGTTTGAGTTGGGGCATGTGTGATTGAGGGGCCCTCAGCAAGTTAGTTCTCTGGATCTGTGATCTTGCTTATTGCCCAGCTTCCAAGGTCCAGGCTGGCTTGGGTGGCACAGGGGCTCTGTGCCTACTTTGAAGCATGGCAGGGCACATGACTGTCTAGTTCGTTCAGGGAGAAACCAACAAGTCACTGTACCACCTGCTGCTGTATCTGTTACTACCACGGTGTCACAACCCACCCTGGAGCTTAGTGAGTGGAACTGCTGATCTCATTGGCTCACATGTTCCACGAGTCAGGGGTTTGAACAGGGCACAGGAAGTAGGCTGTTTTGACTCCAGTGTCTGGGCCTCACCTGGGATGCTTGATATCCTGGTGCTAGAGTGATCTAGAAGTGCTTCCACTCCCAGCTCTAGAACTCGGGGCAGACAGCTTCAAGGCTAAAACTGTAACATGTCATAGGCTCCGTGAGTGGCTTCTATCCTGCATAGTGGCTGCAGCAGGTCATGGCCTCTGTGGCTGGCTCCTACACTGCTCAGTGGTTAACATCCTTGCACAGTTATTCAGGGTTCCAAGAGCGGGAGTTCTAGTAACTCTGGCAGAACCTGCCCTACCTTTTAGGAATGTGCCCTACTAACTGAGGCAGTCACAAACCCACTCAGGTTCAAGAGCAAGAGAGATATACCCTACCGCTCTACGTCAAAGAATTTGGAGGCCTTGTTTAAAACCAGTGTGAGCCATTTTGGGAAGGTGAGGAGGGTTGGATTGTATCGTGCTTGGGACCAAAGACAGCATGAAGGACAGGCTTGTCCCCCCACCCTACTTCTACAGCTGGATGTTTGGCTTGTTAGACCTGCTTTGGAAGCTGGGGTCCACTCATTGTAGGAGGTAATCCAGGAATACACTTTGGTGTCTAAGCTGTGGTACAATCACATTAAGTATATTTAATCAGTTAGTGATAGATTTCTGGGGACAAAATAAACAGGTAACAAATGAAGCTACATTAAATGTACAATTTGATGAGTTCTAATGTGTAGAAACACCCATGAAATCATCACCACAAACAAGATAATGATACACCCCCCCCAATAAACTGTCCTTGTACCCTGGAAAGTGTCTCCCTGCCTCCCCCTCCTCAGGACCTGCCAAGCTGATTTCCATCACTAGATCTGCTTGCATTTTACTTGCTTGTTTTGGTTTGGTTTTTCGAGGTAGGGTCTTACTGTAGCTCAGGCTGACCTGGAATTCACTATGGTCTCAGGTTGGCCTCGAACTCATGGCAATCCTCCTACCTCTGCCTCCCGAGTGCTGGCATTAAAGGCGTGTGACACCACGCCCGGATTTCTGCTTGCATTTTTGATCATTTTATGTAAATGGAATCATATGGTACCAACTTTTATTTCTTTTCTGTTTAAACTTAAATTCATTTTAAACTGGTATACAAAAACACAAACTTATACATATTGTGGTATTATATTTTAATCTGTGTCCACTATTAATGTTCACATGACGGCAAATAGTTCTGTCTCCTCAAACATTTATCATTTCTTCATGAAAAAAACATTCAAACGTTTCCTCCTAGTGTTTTGAAATAGATAGCTCATTGTTATCTGAGTCAACCAACTATGTTTTCCCATCCCATCAGAATATCTCTGGTCACCACCATTCTCCTCTGAACTGCTATGGGCTCAACTTCAGCATATATTATAAGCCAGAGCATGCATTACTTGTCTTTCTATGCTTGTATTATTTATTAATGTAACAACCCATCTATGTGGTTGAAAATTACAGGCATCCATTCTTTCTTACACATATGTACATGTTGGTTATCTTTCTGTCACTGTGACAGAAGCCCTGAGGTAAACCATCTTGAAGGAGGAGAGGTTTGTTTTTGTTTTTGGTTTCTGAGGCTTCAGTCCAGTGTCCATTAGTTTCATTGCCTTTGGGATTATGACAAGGCAGAGCACCACATGGGGTACACAGACGGAGGAAAAGCCTTATGTAGGCCGTGAAGCCAAGAAAGAAAGAGGAGCTGCAACCCCAGTATCCCCTCTGAGGGCACCCCCATAACTGAACCTCCCCTAGGCCCTGTTGCCAGTCTCCACCACTCTCAGTAGTGCTTCTTATTTTAAGGTTTTTTTCTTTGCATTTTATTTTTTTCTTATTGTAAATTGTATGGCTTTCTAGAGTCTTCATTCATATAATTCACTTTGTACACTAAACAGCTGCTGATTTCCGGGTGCTGACTTCGTGTCCTGTCATACTGATGAATGTGTTTATAGTTCTAACAGCTCTAACAACAGTTGTTGTCTGTGTATAGCACCTTGTTGAGTTGACCCCCTCCCTTCCACTGCGGCTGCTCTTTCTTTCTCTTGCCCAGTTGCTCTGGCTGGGACTTCCACTACAGTGTTGAATAAGAGTGGCCAAAGATGGCATCCTTGTTTTGCCCTATGCTTAGAAAATAAGCTTCTTCCCACCAACAATAGCTGTTGAGCCTATTTTCAGCTTCCTCCATGTGGCTGTGGGTATCAGTAGTTTGTTCCTTTTTGTTGCCGAGGAATGTTCCATCGTAGGGGTAACACACACTTTATCCGCAGATCATTGCTTCCCAGCAACTAGCAAGTCATCCTTCCCACTAAACCTCATGTGGGTACTGAAGAGACACAAATGCTAAGAATATGAACATGATGGCACTTAACTAGCCATGAAGGACAGTGAGCATGGTTGACAAGGAGTGTCAGGGGCCTTTTCGGAGTGGCCCTGTCCTGCCTTTCTAAAGGATGGCAAGAAAAAAAAAAAAAAAAAAAACCTCTCTCGTTTCTACTTGCTTCTGCCTGGCTCTGATACCCTGGGTGTGGACAACACAGTGACACTGGCCAGCTGTCCTGGTTCGACGTTGGCCATTGCTTTGCATCTGTCCCACGGTGAACTCCGGGGAAGCTGTGTAGCAGCAGCCGCTGGCATTCTGCACTTACCATCTCCTGTGGGCAGAGGGGAGCTGTAAATCCAGGCTTTAGTGGCCCATCCCTTCAGAATGTACAGTCTGGGGGAAGTGTAAGGTCCCACCTCAGCCTGGCTGCTCAAACTAGGCAAATGCTTGCTTGCAAGAGACTGGATATGTTTGCTTGCCCTCCAGCAGAGATTTGAGATAGAGATTAAGGAGGGTGACCTAAAGAGACACATGCCTCTCCCCCACCTGCACCCTCACCCAGGTTTTGGCACTGGCTTTTGATAGATCTCTTAGTGGAATTTGAGAAAGTAGAGAAAACCCACTGGAGGACTGAGTGTCAATCCCATACCCCAAGGGGAAAGGGACCACCCAGTTAAGTCTCAGACTTTGGAAAGGATTTACTTCAGGGACCAGAATAAACTGTGAAAACCTGGTTTCCTAAGTGGAACTCAGAACGGTCAGGATTTTGCTCAGATCTAAAGGCATGAAGCTTAAAGAGCAGAGTAACATAAGCTGCCTAAGTTTAAATTATTACTAAAGTTTGCCCAAGCAGAATGAAAAGCCACGAGCCCAGCAGGCCAGAGCAGAAACGACCTTACCCTAATATTAGAACAGATGGTGCAGAGGACGTGTGGGAGGCGCTTCTTCAGGAGGCCAAGAAAAGAAAGAAGGTGATTGAAATGGATCACAGGGAATGGGAATCTGATTTAAGAATCTCTGGGGAAGGAACTCAGTCCTTCCCATCTAGAACAGGGGTATTGTTTATAGTTGATGAAAACTTTGTGGAAGGTCTATAGAAAAAGGCAGCACAGTTTTTAGGATAAAGGGCTTAGTGTGTATGGGTCAGAATTAGTATATGTACACCCATGGCTAGATTTATTGGACAAAAAGTTTAAATTATAAGATTAAAGAGTTAAAAATAATGTTAGCATTCAAGCAAAGAAAACAAGTTACTTAAAAGAAATGAAAATTGGGCAGGTCTCAAACTGGCCCAAGATAGTAAGTCCCAGAAGCTGGTGGAGACAGAATGACAGTGTTGGGAGGAGAAATAGCTGTGCTCTGGGACACTGACCCTTAAGTGTGAAGGCAACCTTAAGTGTGAAAGCAATGTTTCTTGTTGCTTTGACAAACTATTTGACAAAAAGCAACTTAATGGTGGAAGGAATTATTTGGGTTCATGGTTTGAGAGAAACGTGGTCCATCATGGGGAGGAAGACCTGGCGGCAGGAGCGTGAGGCAGACGGTCACAGGCAGACACAATGAGAAAGCAGAGAGATGGATGCTGGTGCTCAGCTTGGTTTTGCTTTTTACTTAGTCTGAGACCCCTGCCCATGGGATGGTGCTGCTCATATCCAGGGTGTGTCATCCTCCCATTGAAACACTCCCACAGACAGGGCTAGAGGTCTTGCTCCTAAGAGATTCCAAATCTAGTGACATTAACCAGCAAGATTCATTACAGCAGGCTGGAGAGGTGGCGTAGTGGTTAAGGTGTTTGCTTGTGAAGTCTAAGGACCCAGGTTCAAATGTAATACCAATACAATTAGAGATCAGGAATCAGAAGCCATGTTATAGGCCAAGGAAACAACACTTGAGTTGTATCATGAGCTGTCCAGTGATGAGCTGTTGGGAAAAGAACTTGGCAGATGAAGCCAACCACTGGAGTGTGAGAAGGGATGTGAACTCAGGAAGGCCAGTCCCATGAGGCTGTGGTCTTCCAGTTAGGTTGAGGAAGAAGCTACCAGATCACACAGGGCGGCCCACAGTAAACTGGGCTTGATGGTTCTTGCGAAGCTGAGTTGCTGAATGTGGGTTTGACCCTCCACTGCAGGTTGGTTTGCTCACGTTGGTGGTGATCAAAGCGATTTGTGTGGGGAGGAAGATTGAGAAATGACTCCTGGCTCTGAAGGACCCATTTATTACCTCTTGGGAACCCCATATCAGAAGGTTGGGGTTGGAGCCCCAGGGGATCGAGATTACCAGAGGACCAAAAGGGCCACAGCTTGTGCCTGTCTTGGAAGGTCCCTTTGCCTCAGAGGGCCCTTAAAGGGTATTTGGGAATCAGGTTCCTTTGGGAAAGAGTCACATTCTGGTGACCAGGTCTTGACTCAAAGAAGAGCTGTCTGACTTCTTTTCTCACTCCTGTTCCTATTGGTTTGTTCTTTGAGTTCTCTCCTGTTTCTTGGGGGATACCTGGAAACCCCACAGGTCTTCAGAGGAGTGAAGGAATCTGAACATGAACTTCTGTGGAAATAACTGTGAGTGTTTGACACATTTGGAAGAACCCCTAACATTCGAGAGGCTTAAAAGGCCAAGGGTATGTTGTTGTTTCTGAAGCCTCTGAAAAAACTAAAAAGACTTAAGGGAGTGTTTCATTCTTTTATTTATTTATTAATTTATTTTATTCTCTTATGAACTTACTTAAAAACAATGACTTGATAACTAAGGCGTGGTCCCTCAACAGGAACCTTGTGGGGGCTGCAGAGGGGAGAGGGGAGGTCTGCATCCAAGGGACTGCTGTAGAGTGTGCTAGGGGAGGGGTAGAAGGACAAAGATTTCGGCTTCATCTGGGTTAGGGTTGAAGCAGTAAGGTCCAAGCGTCTAGGTTACTGTGCTGGCCCCTTGCACAGGTAGACGAATTTCTGCGCTGCTTGCGCTTTTCATGCCTCCCTATCGAAGATGAAAGGCCGTCTGTTAAAAGCAGCAGTCAAAACCCGGGGTCTCAACAGGGGGTTCCAGGTGCAGAGAACACGCAGGTCGCTTCTCAGGCCTTTGTTTGGCCTGTCTTGCTCTAGTTGAAACATGAACACGTTAATTAATTTCTTCCCCCAAGCTGTGTGTTTGTGGAATGTTCCCCCCCCCCCCCCCGCCGCCCCTTTCTCTTCCATTAACTTAGAAGATAAAACTGTCAAGCTCCGGTAGCCTATGTTAATCTTTGAGCCAAAGACTGCGCTGTAAAGTGGTGCTGAGAAGCACGTGATCGTTCTACAAACTGATGTTTCGAGATGACCAAATGCATCTGTGTGGGGCACTAAGATGAATGTCCTTGTCCACACTGTCCTGGCTGTGTGGCTGCACATGCTCCAGGGCCCAGCATATGGAGGTGACCTGCCTCACCCATCCTTCTCAAAGCTGCAAAGAAGATAGATATCTGAAAAGGCTGAATTGTGCCTCCCTTCATCTGTTGAAGACCCCAGTACTTGAGAGCTTATCTGTATTTGCAATTAGTATTTTTCTAGAAGTGAATTAAAAAGAGGACCTGGTGGTTGGCCTTAAACCAGTATGACTGACGTCCTCATAAGAAAAGAAGCTTTGGACTCAGGCACAGCATACAGCATATGAAGACACAAGGAGGGAAGACAGGCATCTTCAAGGCCAGGAGAGAGACCTGGCTCCAGTCCTTTCTCAGATTGACCCAGCAGTGGTGACCCCCCCACCCCGCATCTTGCACTTTCAGATTTTACAGTTGTAAGACAGTGAATTTTTGTAATTTAAGCCATCCAACTTGTACTTTACGAGAGTTTTAGCAAAATAATATAGTGACATTTACAAGTATATTTCATATTTATTGGAGGTGGAATGAAGGGTGACGATTGGTGTAAAACTAATCAGAAAATGCAGCATTCTACCTTAATTTGGGAATAGACCCGTATGGCTCTTTCTAGATGATTCTAAGTGGTATCTCCCATCTGCTTTATTTATTGTTTTTTGTTGTTGTTGGTATTTGATTATTAGCATTCTTTTGGCGGCTGTGCATCTTTGTTCTTTCCAGACGTCATGAGTATGCTATTCCTTCCCTTGTCCCTCAATGGGAAGGCAGTTTTCCTGAGGGCTAAGTGCCATTTCCTGAATGTTCCCAGCCAGCTTCCTCCATCTACACAGTGTTGACAGGACTGTGACGTTTTCCCCTGTTTTTCTTCTTCTCTGGGACAACATCCATCGCAGGCCTTAGGTGGAGCCGGGGCTTGATGGATGCTCATTGAGCAATGATGACTTTTCCTCAGTGGGTGAATGGAATCCTTGCTCTTCCCGCTGGGTCATTTGTGGGGCTTCCGTGTACAGATGACCCTGGAAGGCCACAGAAGCCACGTGATGGTAGCAGTCCTCCACGAAATGGGTTTCCTCCTCAGTCCTCCTCTTCTCCATCTCAGTCCTGTCTACTCTAGCCCTTCCTGCTCATCCCTGTCTCTCCTTCTAAGACTTCTCCAGGTTTAGCCCTTCTCTTCACCTCAGAGGTATGTGGTCAACCTTCTCACACCTGCCTGTAGCCGGTGACCTGCCCGTTGCTCAGTCACTGTCTTGTTCTTGGCTCCCTGCAATTTCTAGAATATGCCATATTCTTGTCCCCTCTTAAGACGTGTACATATGCTATTCCCACATCCTGTTCCTACTGATTAACTGTTACCTTGCCTTTGTGCTTAACCTATGTCTCACTTCCTTGGAAAGCCTCATTTGAATTCCCTTCTACCTGTTTTGAGTGGTTAGAAGGTTTTACTGTAATTGAAGGTAATCTCTCATAGCACTATGTGCATGTCCCATTTATAGTTTTTTTTTTTAAATATGTATTTGCAAAGGGAGGGCCTCTACCCAGGCCTCCAGTCACTGCTAATGAACACCAGATACATGTGCCACTTTGTGCATCTAGTTTACTTGGGTATTGGGGAATCAAACCAGGGTTATTAGGCTTTGCAGGCAAGCTCCTTAACCACTGACCCATCTCTCCAGCCCCCATTTATAAGTTTTACATTTTTCTTTTTGGCTAGTATCTGTTCCTTCTTGATGGCCATCAATATTGCGCAGTGCCTGGAAACATGGGTTCTCTATAAATATTTGTAACTGAGTATCTTTTATTGCACCTGTAGGCAGTGTCTGTGTGGTGCTGAGTATGGTAAAAGGTTGCAAGGTGCCAGGCCAGTTTTCCTACCCTGCCCTGCTATCTTAGCAGGGCGTAGGAGTGCATCACAACTTTCGCCTAGCAAGATAGCTTTGAACTCCAGAGGCATCAACTTTCCATTTGAAATCTTAATACACAAGGAAAAATAAATCCTATTTTCCACCTTTCTTTGTAAGGAATTTACATGAAAAAAAAAACCTTTTATAAAAACTACTTGGCCTTGGGGGAAGTTATTTAAAGAATTTATACTTGGAGAGCAAACCTCTTTTCCCCTCCTTTTTGCAAAAAGTCAAAAAAGAGAAGGCCACAATTTTTCAAGGATGTTGGATTTATGCAGCTGCCAGGAACTTTACCTGCCTGGGAGCTCAGCTGTGCATGTTGGGGTTATCCTTTCCTGTCTTAAACATACCCTTTGCTTTGATGTGAAAAATGGTCAGAAGTTGTTTTTTGGACATGAAAATTTTCTGGGGTAGCAGCATGTATAAGTGTGTGTGTGTTCAGACTTTAGCACCCCACCTGAAAACCCGCCGCCAGGCCTTGGCTTGGCTCAGGTCTGGTCTTCAGTGTTTTCCCTGAGTTGACCCTGATCTGGGACACTGCACTGGGTTCTTGGAAGCAGGAGTGGTGGGTAGTAAGAAGTCTATGGCGCACGCTGACACATCTCTGTCACTGGCACCTGACCCGTGGGGTTCTGTCAGATGGTGACTCAGAATCTAGCCCAGCACTCCTGTCTCTGACAGTGCTGTGCCCCAGTGTCACAAGGGAGTACAGGGGAGGAGTTAGGAGATGGAGAGGCAAATAACCAGTGTTGAGAAGCTGAGACCTTTTTGCTAAGTGGCACCTCTGAGGCACTTGGTGAAGGCCTGGATAAATATTCAGGTCTCCAGACTCCCAACCTGGGAGTGTTTCCGTGACATAGCCTACTTGGTAGTTTAGGAAGCCACAACAGAAGACAGCCAACCCCTTAGACCTGCAGGAAAAAAACCACTTGTGTTTAATGCTGGGGAAGAGTGGCTTTGGTGCATTGAACAAGAGTTGGTGGGACTGGTGGGGAGCAGACAGAGTCAGAGCCCAGCTGTGGTCATGGCAGATGGTCTTTGTAACAGACAGCTTCGGCTTCTCTGAGATGAACTTCCAGACCAGACACAATTATGGAGGAAGGGATATTTATTGAAGCTTACAGATCCAGGGGAAGTTCCATAATAGCAGAAGAAACTGGCCTGTGTTTTGTCCAAATCATTTGATTTTTATTTTTCTTACCTACACGAAAAGCCACTAGTATTTCATAGTTTAAATAGCTGATTTTATGTACAAGCGTATTTTGTGTTTTGTTATGATTAATGTACCCCACCCCCAGCATCAGGATGTTTCAGCTGTTATCCCACCCCTTTTATAACTGTTATTTTTATTATTTATTTATTTTTATTGACAACTTCCATAATTATAGTTAATAAACCATAGTAATTCCCTCCCTCCCCCTACATTCCCCTTTGCAACTCACTCTCCATCATATCTCCTCCCCTCTCAATCAGTCTCTCTTTTATTTTGATGTCATCATCCTTTCCTGCTATTATGATGGTCTTGTGTCAGGGACTGTGAGGTCATACATATCTGGAGGAGCATATTATAAGGAGTCCTGCCCTTCCTTTGGCTCTTACATTCTTTCTGCCACCTCTTCCTCAATGGACCCTGAACCTTGGAAGGTGTGATAGAGATGTTTCAGTGCTGAGCATTCCTCTATTCCTTCTTCTCAGCACCATGGTGCCTTCTGAGTCCTCCCAAGGTCACTGCCATTTGAAAAGAGAAGCTTCTCTAACCAAAAGTGAGAGTAGCATTAATATATGGGCATGAACATTAAGAGAAGTGCTTACTGGGCAGTTTGGTGAGCATAGTATATACATTTAGCCAGGCACCAGCAGACATTACACCCCTAGGGCTCATGACTACCCCTGTTGTAGATTTTCAGTATCAGGTGTGTATTCCCTCCCATGGAGTGGGCCTCCAGTCCAATTAGAGAGCAGATGGTTTCCCCCATAACAGACATGCCACTATTGCACCTGTTGGCTCATTTGGCGTGGCTGGCCAAAGGCTGTTATGTTTATATTATATTTTTATATTAGTTCAGATTTATTCTTGTGTGGATTGTAATTAAGAGAGAAGTCCTATCATGCCCCTGCCTGGTTCGACATACGGATATAACACTCTGGCTGATGTTGAGACCAGAAGTTCTCGTATGTGAGAAATACGACAGGTTAGTTTTATTAGGATGCATAAAAGCATTGGGATTCAGTGTTGGGTTTAGAGGGTCATGCAAAAATTTCATATTTGTGTTTAGATCCTAATAGTTCACAACAATGAAAGTTATGTCATAGTGTTAATAGAAATAATTAGCAGTAAGGGGTGTGTGTGTGTGTGTGTGTGTGTGTGTGTAAAACCTGGAGTTAGAAGCCAAGTATGGGTCTGTTAGTTATACTAATTATTCCCCATGTCTACCCAGGATGGTAGAATAGTTATCACCTGGTTTGATAAGATAAGAAAACTTACCATGACCACCCTGAGGCCCACGGGCAGATTCTGACAGACTTTGTTGAACATCAGTGCTCGTGACTAGCTTTGCTTCTCCTCAGCTGGAGGAAGCAAACATGTGAGACTTTCCTTTCAGGATTCTTATTCAGTTCACTACAAGTATAACAGTGCATTTGGAATTTCAAAGAGGTTTAAACAATTCATTCAGTGAAATGTAATATTCGAATGCTCACTGGACAGCAGATACTGCTTATGGGCTGTGGTGGGCCAGAGGTTGGTGGCTGTCTCTAGGATCATGATCTGGCCAGGATGGTAAGCAGAGACATATGTCAAAGGGCAGAGTAGATGCCAGTGCCTGAGTAGTTAGGAAGGGGAGTGCTGGGGGCTAGGGTCAGGAGACACATGAGGCCCAACAAGTTTGACTCTCTGGGTCCCGCACCAGTGGTGGGCCACCCAGGCATTTCTCTGACCTGGAGGCTACCACGTTAAACATGAAGTCAAACTTAGAAATCTAGAAACCAGAAGCAAGCATGGGAACTTCCCAGGCCTTCTGGTCTTTATTGTGCTAAGCTTGAACTCGTGTTTGATGTGTCCAGCATAGAAAAAACAGTACCGTATCATCATCCACCTCTCCAGCAGCCCAGGCTGGGGATAGAATAGGCCCTGGTGCTTCAGGTGGACAGCTTGGTGGCTGTGTGTGTTAGTTGCTTTTATGTCACTATGGCCAGAATACCTACAAAATAACTGGTGGGAGTAAAGGTTTATTTTGATTTATGGTCTTAGAGGGTTTCATAGTGGGGAAGGCATGATGGAGGAGCTCACTCATGATGGTGTGTTTTGTAAGTCACCTTAGATCTTGTGCAAAGAGGTAACTCAGATGGAGAGCACTCAGGGTCTTTTAACACTCCATGTCACTGTGTCTCCCACCTAGAAGTTCATCTGATAGAGCTGGTTTACCCTAGTTAGTACAGTCCCCAACTCTGTGCTGTCAGGTGAGAGTAAGGGACAGAATTCTTTGTAACTCCTCATGCTGATGTGAGGAATTCCCTTGCCTTGCTCATGCATAAGCTGGAGCAAACCCAGGGTCCGTGCGGCCAAGACAAGGCCTGATTCTGGAGTCCCCAGGAGCTTAGGACTCTGGCTGACTACTGGCCTGCATGCCACAGTGAAGATACCTTCTGGCATCTGGAGTACTGATGTGGCAGCGATCTATGATTGACTCCAAGCTAAGCACGACCTTTCCTTACTCAGTTCTTGCCACATTGGACACCCATACATATTTCTCAATGGTGCCATTGGTCTTTGTCACCTCTGCCTGAAATGCCATCTGCCTGTCCACTTGAGTTGCCCAGTACTCTTGGACACCTGCCTCCATTTCCTCTACCCTGTTTGCTTCTTCTGCCCTCTAATTTACCTTTGTAATGGGGAGAGACATATTTTTTCCTGTGCCTTGCCACAAAGAGCGCATTGAGGCTGTCCCTGGAAATTAGTGGAATAAGGGATGAGGGTCATATATAGTCGGAAGTGGAAGGATTCAAGAAGACGTTTCACGTGAGATACTTCATTATCTGTGTGTTTTTCTCTAGGGACACTTAAATGCTTGGTGTCATGTTTTTCTTTTTAGTGTTGAAGATCAAAGCTGGGGATAGAGCATGCTTGGCAAGCCCTCTCTACCACTGAGCCTCTTCCACAGCCTGATTCTGCATTTGTTTTAAAGCTGTGGAGTTTATATCCTCTATAGAGTTCTCTAATTCAAGATTAGTAGCAACTTTGGCCATCTATGTATTGACTAATCATTTTTGACAATCCTGAACTTTTATAATAAATCATTTGAATATTGTAAAAGTACAAAAAAGTACAAAATTTAGACTCCCCATTACCTCTTCTTTGTTCTTTTCATTGCGTTGGCCCAAAAGGCCCCAGGGCTTAGTGTGTAAATATTTAAGATTTTGTCTTTTGTTGAGTAATTGGAGTAAAGGAAGAATACATGCACAAGGATAATGGGAAGCAGGGAAGAGGATGGCCCAGGGGTACGGACTCCAGCAACGTGCTGACAGCTGGAAGTGCAGGCCTGGCTTCAGGAGGGCCCTTGCTGTCTGTGGCAATAGTAGAGGGCCCAGAGGGGCCAGATGTGGCCTCCTCTGTGATGGCTGGTAACGTCTGACAAGGGAGTGAGCTTGGTGAGCTCCCAGATGGCCACATATACCTGTTGTTTGCCCTTGACTTCCTCAGGGAGGTTGAACCCAGCACTGTGTGACCCTGTGGCTGGCATTACTTTTAATTTCCAAGGTCCTTATGGTCTGTGTGTGTTGGTATCCGTCAGAGTTTTAGGGCATACTTACACAGTTTAGGGACTTAAAGGTAAACATGTATTGTGTGGGTTTCTTTCTTCGCCATATAGGGAGAGGTATGATTACCTATAGTAATGGCATGGAGCTGCACTGGTGGAGTAGGTGAGAGCAGGGAGAGTGGAGAGGGATCAGGCTCCACAGGTCTTCAACTAGGGGCCTTGCCCATCTGCCCACGTGCAAAGGTGATGCCTCCCAAGGTGGACCAGACCTTCCTTCACATCTTTCTGCAGCTGAAGCTCAGAAGGCTGGCTGGGGGTGGGGGCCGTTCTGTGGGGTACTTCACGTTGCTCCTTAGGCCTTCTGTTTCATTGCTTATAATTTAAAAGGGACATTCATACTTGTTTTCAAGTTTGATGCGATTTCAGTAAACAAGTCACTAATTGTTCATTATATACGTTTGAAAAATATGGAAGAAGAGAAGAAGGTGAGTATCATATATCACCATTTACATGTCAGTTTTTTCCTTGGTCATTTACTTATTTCCATCTTGAAAGTAACTGTGCAGATTGAGTTTTTGAAAAATTGGCATCTAACTGTACATGCAGACTTAGATCTGTCTCTCTGCATCACTAACTCTTCACAGATGTGATTCTCATGCCGGCACAGCTTCTTCCTCTGTGTTTGGATTTATCCATTATTCCCCAGCTTCTTAGGACTGGAGATTTGACTTCAGAATGTGGCCCATACCTCCAGTCCACACATGCTGTCTGCATTTGGTTCTGGATTGATTGGGTCGCCTATTGAAGGCAGTGGTTTTGTGTGGGTGGTGGCTGGGTCCCCTTATGAAGGACATGGGTGTGCATGTGGGAAGTGGCTGGGTTGTCTTATAAAGAATGTGGGTATGCACGTGGGTGGTAGCCGGGTCGCCTCATGAAGGGCATGGGCGTGCATGTGGGTGGTGATGTACTCCACGTACAGTGTAGCTGAGGTGCATCCATGTAGGCTTTGCTAAAGTGGATAAACAGCTCTCAAATCGGTGAGTGGCCTCGCTCATCACATTTGGGCTCGGAGTGCATTCCATTCATAGCCACCTGTCATGCTGGTCAGGGGTGTTCCCACTTACAAAGACCACATCAGTCTTCACTCAGCAGCTTTCAGCTGTCAGATGTGCACTCTGTAAGTGATGGTAATAGCTGTTGGTTAAAGTACGACCTTACAGCGAAATACTTTATCTAAAAAGTCAGCAGAGCAATTACACACATTCACTAATTTCCCCATCCCTGATCTGGGGAAAGAACAGAACAGACTGATATCTTACTGGGGTGTGTTGTGATTTTTTTTCTCATTATGCTTTTCTTCTTTTGTACTTTTTTCAATAATGCTTTTATGCCTGTCAACATTTATGACTCCTCTCTGTTGACACTCAGACAAGTTGTTGCAATGGCAGCCTCACATGGGACGTCTTGTCCCCTTCCCAGCCCATTTCTTTGTCCCATGATATCACTGAGGGAGGGAGGGTATCTTTCATCTTCTTCTTTATTTCCTCTGGAATTTTCAGATGCATGCAGTGGACTAGTAACATATTTATTTGCTTAGTGAATTTCGTTGGGGTAGGAGCCATACCTTTTCATCTACCTCCAGGTTGTCTAATTGCCCAGAGGAGCCCTCAGACCCTTCTCTCTGGGTGCAAGCTTCTTTTTCTCTTGTTGCTTGGTGCAGCTGTCCATGTTTCTCTGAAGAAGTAGACTTTTCTTATTTGACATGCAGCCTCAGGAACCTCCTTGGCTGTAAGGGTGGATAGGGAGAGCCCTGTTTGATATCTGGTCTCCCCAGCTCTTTCCCTGTATCCTTGGTGAATTCAGGGCACACAAAATGACTGTGGCAATCCGTGGATGTTGTGTCCATTGTGGCTGGTCCAAACTAAACATTCTCTTGGGGCTGTTCCACAGAAGGCCTTTAAAAATGGTATGGTTTTAGAAACCATTAAGATGGCCAGTTACTCTGGAGTATGCTTGTGATCTATGATCATATTTGTCGTATTTGGGAGTCTGAGGCAGACAGATTGCGTGTTCATGACCAGCCTGACAAGACTGCCAAAAACAACCAACCAACCAACCAAACAAACAAACAAAAAACCAGTAAGCCAAGGACTTCCCAAATGTCTTCATCATTTTCTAGAAAAGAAGAAGCCCAGGAAGGGCAAGCCACTTCAGGACTTGCGGGAGCGAAGGAATGCCATCCGGCTCACCACCGAGCACACAGTGGAGACCTTGGTGGTGGCCGATGCCGACATGGTGCAGTACCACGGAGCAGAGGCCGCCCAGAGGTTCATCCTCACCGTCATGAACATGGTGAGTCAAGGGTCAGGGCCCGACCCTGGTGGGCTTGGCTTGCTGCATGAGGGGTTCTCTGGGCAGAGATGTGACACATCCTCCTCTCCTTAAGCAAGAAACAGCTGGCTTGGGGGAAGGGACACGCAGCCTGTGACACTGGACAGCCAGGAGACCAGGTCTACCTACTAGTCCCACCTCCTGTGGTGGTTCCTAGCCCGCATCTGCTTGGTGATTGGACCACTCATGACTACAAGGCTTCCCCAGACCCACTGCACGTGAGACCCACTCTGGTTAAGAGAGACTAGCCCTGCCCTTACAGTCAGCAACCTAGTGGAAGAAATCAGAATCAGATCTTAGTGGAAAACAGAGCTTACTGTGTGCCTTGAGAATCTGTGGAAAGGGGAGAGGGAGAGGGCTATCTAATTGTGGGAGCCAAGAAAAGGAGTCACGAAGCCTGGTTTGGTGAGTGGAAAGAGAGGGAAACTTCTTTTGCACGATGGGTGGGCGAGGGAGGGGCGTCCTCCCCAAATATTAGGTACCAAAGGCTCTTCAAAGGCATCCACACCCCACCCAGCCTTCTGTTTTCCCAGCAAGTATTTTTTTTTTTTTTTTGAATGCCTTCAGAAACCTTTGGCATTGTGTTCAGTGCTGGGGCCACAAGTGCAAAGAAACAATTCAGTCCTTCCCTTGGGACCCGTGGTATAGCTGACAGACCATCCCATCCATGCTACCATAGAAACATCTGCAGGACCCCGTGGCGTGCAGGTGGAGGGTCGGCTACTAATCATCCTGCAGAGTGCAGGCTTCCTGAAAGAGCCAGTCCACCTTGATTAGAGGGGAAGGAAGTGTAGGTGGAGTGGGGTAGGTGGACGGGTCATGCAGGTGAAGCCCTGGAGGTACCTTAGCTCCCTTTGGGGAGGTCAGGTGGTTTGATACGGCTGCAGCTGGGACTTCAAGGGTGCAGGTGGGAATGCGGACAGTGTCGGGTAAAGGAGGTGGGCAAGAGGTTCTGCGAAGAAGGAACCTTGCCTAGAGGAGTAAAGGTAGCAGAGCATCACATCTAACTAAGTAGTTGGAGGAATGACCCAGTGGGTTGGTATAGGGAGTGGCAAGTCAGAGCATCAAGAATAGTGTGGAGTCTGAATGAACTAATGGGCAGCAGACGGATGAGGAAGGGCCTGTCCACAGGAGCTGATGAGTGGCAGGGTGTGGGAGAAGGAGAGGAGCAGGGGAATGCAAGAATGAAAGCCAGGCTTACCTAGGCTTCAGGCTGGGTGCCTGGGTGGGTGGTAGGACCACTGGCTGAGAAAAAGAGGGGCTGAGCATTTTGCCCCAGGAGGAGTTTCATCTTGGACAAGCTGAGTTTGAGGTGTGAGACCACAATGGAGGAGCTCACTAGCAGTCTGGGGAATCTGGATCTTTTCAACCTGGAGCCAGTAGCTGAAGCCTTGTGAATGGCCGGCATTGCCCAGCTGGAGCATCTGGTGTGAGAAGATAAGCTGCCCCAAATCGGCTTTGGAGCGCGCTGGCCCTGGGGCATGGGCAGAGGGACCGCAAGGAGCCTGGCATTCAGGAAGAGGGGAATAGGTACAGGAAATCCAGGTGCTAGGATCCAGCAGGCCCCTGGAGAAATAGTCTTTGGTTTTGTTGGGAGTGGATATTTAACTGGGAAAAACCACTATGGGGAGTGAAGAAACTCAGACAACATTGCTGAAGCTCTTCAATTAGCATGCAAACAAACAGGATTCACTACCCTCATTTCAAACTAATTCCTTTGTTTCCTTCTCCCTTTTCCCCTCTTTCCTTGTTCCCTCTTCCCTCAAACACCAGCCTCTTTTCTGCTTTCATGTAGAACGAAATGCTTTTGGTAGGAACATGGGGAGAACCTCTGTAGGGTGGAATTGGGCTGGGAAGAACTTTAGAGAGGGGAAGGGGAGACAGAGGCAGTGAGTGTGGGGCTTAGGTCATATAGGCCTGGTCAGGACCCATGCCCTGCTCCTCACTCCAGAAGACTGCTGCAAGCACACACTTCGCAACAAGTCAGGGGTTGAGCTCCTGGTCCATGCATGCTCCGTGCCTGGCAACAAGTGGTGGGGATGTTCCTATTACTAATAGAAAGGGAGTGAGTATAGAGGGCAGTGTTAAAGCAGAGTAGGTACAAAGCAGGGCACAATGGAGGGGATCCAGCCATGAAGGCAGGGTAGGAGATGGCATCCCTTCTCCCCCAAAAGCTGAAGGTGTTTGAGTCAGGTGCAGCCAGTATCTCTGAGCCCAAGGCAGGTGCAGAGCCCTGGCTAGCTGACTGAGGAATGAGCCCAGGATGTACAGAGCCAAAATCTGAGAAGGAACCTAGCTGTGTATGGCAGGAAGGCTCAGGGAGGGGCCTCAGTGGAGGGCATGGTGGCGAGTTATGGCTCTGGTGGGAGATGCAGTATGCAGATGGTTCTTAGGTCACCTTTAAATATTGCTGAGGGATTCCCGGGATTCTAAAGGTGGACTTGGTGGGAGGGAGCACAAAAACTAGAAGAACCCATTGCTCCTTTCTGTTGGAGCCTCATCTCTGGTTGTATTGCAGCTGAGGCTGGTCTCTGGAAGGCTGAGTGGCATGTAATGGCCTGAACAAAGCAGATCAGGGCCAAGTCTCCCCTGTGGGGACAGAGTCTCACAGCTTATTTCCCAGAGGCTGAAGTGGCGGGGGGGGGGGGGCATCCAGTAGCAGGGAGGCTTGGGGACATCACTAGCATCACACAGTTGCTTGGGCAGAGTCTTGACCTTGGGGTCTGACGCAAGGTACCAGGTTTTGATGACCCTGACCCTGGGAAGGCCTGCAGTGGTCC
Organism: Dipus sagitta; assembly: GCA_036346955.1. Classification (NCBI taxonomy): domain Eukaryota; kingdom Metazoa; phylum Chordata; class Mammalia; order Rodentia; family Dipodidae; genus Dipus; species Dipus sagitta. Next base: position 132,530,845 of record CM070772.1, on the reverse strand, counting down.
TGTTGGGGTTGGGCATGAGTCTTGGGCCCATCACCTCCCACTTCTCTTCCAGGCTGGCTTTCTTGCCCAGTCCCTCCAGATGTGCTGTGCCATGAGACAGAGGTAGTTTCAAGGTCACTTGGACAGCAGTCTGCTTGGCGAGGTGCTTGTTGAACCCACACGTTTCCTCGCGGGACAGGCTCTTCCTCCAGAAAGTGTACTAGCTTGATGCGTTTTCAACACAGGGACTTTTATGGGAAAAACATGAAGGTTGGGTTGCTCCCTTCCCTAAGTCATAAGTTTAGATTGTTATGTTTTGGTGGTAAAATATACTTATAAAAATTGCCGTTGGGGTTACTTTTGAGTATGGAATTCTGTGCAGCGAGTATGTTCACGTTTCTGTGTAGCCATGACCCCATCTTGCAAAACTGAAACCGTGAAGCTGGGCATGGTGGTACATGCCTTAAACAATTTGTCATTCTTTTCCTCAGCCCCTCACAAACACCATTCTACCTTTTGTCTCCGAGTTTGACTACTCTAGTTAGGTACCTTGTATAAGCGGAATCATACAGAATTTGTCCTTTTGTGTCTGGATTATTGCAGAATTTCCTTTTTAAGGTTAAATAATATTATATAATATAAATAGTTGTACTTAGCCATTAATGCATAGTGGGGTTACCTCAACCTTTTGACTGATGCTACAGTTTTTTTTAAATTTATTGTTTTATTTGAGACAGAAAGGGAAGGAGGAAGGGAGAGAGAGAGAGAGAGAGAATATGAGAATATGGGCACGCCAGGGCCTCTAGCCACTACAAACAACTCCAGACACATGTGCTACCTTGTGCATATGGTTTACATGGGACCTAGAGAATCAAACCTGGGTCCTTAGGCTTCACAGTCAAGTGCCTTAACTGCTAAGCCATCTTTCCAGCCCTGATGCTACAGTTTTAATGTTTGTTCCACAGAAGTCTGTGATTTGAGTCCATAAATTCACATGCTCGTGGGATGCGGAGGGTGGGATAGTTAGCATTAGAGGAAATCATAAGGTTGGGGCCCTGGGATGGCATTTGTGGCTTTATAGGAAGGAGACCTAAGCTGGCACACTTGTTCTCTCACACTGTGTAATGCCCCCACCATGTTAAGATGCAACAAGCAGATGCCCATGCTGTGCTTTTTAGGCTTCCAAGTTTCCAGAAGCACAAACTAAATAGTCTTCTATTCTTTATAAATTACCAAAGCTGTGGTGTGGCAACAGAGCAGACTAAAACACCTGTTACGGATTAGGCTTCTGTGAACATGGTGTGTCAGTATCTATTAGAATCCCCACTCTTGGCTCTTTAGACTATGAATGTGGAAACTGAATAGACTTTGTTAACTTTCAATGGCACTTGACCCTAGTTTTACAAAACTTTGTTATTCTTCATTTATACTGTGGTATAAATGTTGATGCTGGGATGCAGGGAGTTGGTCCAGAGAATCTCTGAAAGGAGAGAGGGTAGTGGACCTGGCATTGCACCAGCTTTTTACATCTGTGGGTAAGTTCATCTCATTTATTTGTATTTTTTAAATTATCCAAGGTACAAGTGCAAAGAGTAAATATTCATTGTATCAGCTAAGGTTGTCATAAGACAAAAGCTTCTGCATTGATACTTGCTTTTATAACTTCCTGGGCAGAGACATCGCTTTCATCACTGGTGTGGACAGGGAGGCTGTGAGGTGACACATAGAAACACCCTATGTGGGCCATCAGAACTGAAGTACACTGTCTCTAGCCCTGGCTTTCAGTTCAGCACCCTTCTTCCATTCACAGAAGCTGTCTTAGTTGTCAACAGCTGAAGATCTGCTGTTAGAGGCAAACCTGGGGCCAAACACATGAAATTTGAATATGGGGGTTTCCTAAGAAAGCCAATCACCTACTACAGATGCTTGCACTGTGTGAATCACATGGTATATGATAACACTGGTCTTTGTAGTCGGCTATACATGTGATTTGTATGATGCTTAGGGCTGAAAGGAAATGAGTCAGAAACTCCAGAACCCCCATGTGCTGGCACACTAGTCATGACTGACTGACGTGTTCAGTATGCTGAACACAAGGTCACTTCAGACTTTAGGCCTTCAGCACCAACCATCAACACCAACCTCCACCACCACCTGTGCAATCCTTTAAGTCCTGGTTTCAGAAATCCAGAGATTTCTTTCCTGCCAGTAGCTGTCAAGGAAAAAGGAATCTGAACAAGGGAGATAATGTGTAAGCCAGGAGGAAGGGAAGGGATTGTGGCTGGGACAGGAGCCTGTCATTAAACAGACCCCTGGGAGCCTGGCTGTCTGCTTGCAGAGAGGGTTCTCTGGGGCTGCAGGATTGAAGGGGCCAGCTCCTTAGCCCCACTGGAGAGTCCTGCTTGGGTTGGTTACCATCTTCATTCCTACACAGGCTGTGGGAAATGACATCCTTGGTGCCTGGCAGTCATTCTCTTCCTGCTTGGGTCTCTGTGGTCGAGGCCCTACTTGCTTGTGTGGAACACCCTGGCTCCCAAGGCAGAACCCAGACAGGCCCCATCCTCAAGGGAGATGACTGTACTAATAACATCTCCTAAGTGGGGCGAATTTAAGACCTGGCATTTGCTTGTGTTTTCCCCCGCATTGCAGTTAAGATGTGTTAGACCAGTTCTAGCCAGTGGCCTGATGGTTCTTGTGGGAGAAGAAGGAAGAAGTAGATGTTTGTCAAGCACCTGCTGGCCCTGACACACAGCTACAGGGGGCTTTGATCCCCCTGTTGCCTCATTACTATTTTGCCATTCCCATTTTATAGAGAAGGAAATAGGGGCTTGAGGCTGGGGAGGAGGTAACAGGACAGCATGCAGAGCCAGTGAGTATGCAGGAGGGCCAGGACTTCAGCTCAGGGCTGATGGATCCCTGCGCCACCTTCCCGGGGCCTGTCTGGGTACATCTTTCCTTTCCCTCCCTACCCTGGGCTGACATCCATGGGTTTCAGTGGTGCCTGGGGCTCCTATTTGGGCTGTACACTTCTGTTTTAATTCTCTAATCCTTGCTACAGAATGGCCTGACAGTCTTCCTGTAGAATTTGGACCTCACTCAATAGCATTAAGTCCCCTGTGGATTTCCAGTTGTGATGGATGGGGTCCCTACTTTTTCTGGGCCCTCCCCCGACTATGTGGTAGGCATTTGTTTTCCCTGTTCCTCATTCTTCTCCCCATCTCAGTACTGACTTCTGATGCATGGACCACCTTTTCTCAGGCATCCCCCAGATTCATAGCCTGTCTGTGTCAGGGTGGTGGTGGTGGTGATGATGATGGTGGTTCTTCTTCTTCCTCCTTTGTATGTGTGTTCATGGAAGCCAGGGTTTGACTTTAGTTGTCTTTCTCTGTCACTTTAATCATAATTAGATGTAATCTACATAAGAATCACAAAGAAAATAGCCCTAGGATATGTGCAAAGGAAATGAAAAGAGAATTAGAAAGTCAAGCCAAAAATGCAGAAAATGCAGGGAATGGAGTACAAATAAGGAAAAAGGAAACACATGGCAAAATGCAGAAGTATGTCACACTTTTCAGTAATTACCACACGCATCAATGGATGAGACTTCCTATCAGAGCCATTGATATGCAGAATGAATCTTTTATAAAATAATTGAAATATGTGTCTAGAAGTCACCCACCTTAGATCCAAAGATGGGAATGGTTGAAAATGAAAGAATGGGAAAAGACAGTCCATGTAAAAAATGTCCAAAAGAGAATATCAGGCAAAATAGACTCTAAATAGAAATGTTTACCTGTGGCAAAGAAAATCATTAGCTATTAATAAGTTTAAATATAGGAAGTAGAGGGCTGGAGAGATGGCTTAGGGGTTAAGGCACTTTCCTGTGAAACCTAAGAACTCATGTTTGAATCTCCAGGTCCCATGTAGCCAGATGTACTTATGCAAGCATGCAATGTTGCACATGCGCCACAAGGGGGCACATGCATCTGGAGTTCATTCACAGTGACTGAAGGCCCTGGCATACCCATTCTCTCTCTCTCTCTGTTTCTCTCTGTCTCTCTCTGTCTCTCTGCCTGCCTCTTTCTCTTTGCCTCATTCTCTCAAAATAAAAATTTAAAAAAATTTTAGAAATAATAGCTTTAAATTTTTACATGTGTAACTATTTGACATGAGAATCGATAAACATCTATCACATTAATAAAGCAAAGAAAAAACACATGATTGTATCTATTGGTGCAGAAATGGAAAAAATCAGTACCATTTCATAATAAATCCTTTCAAAAGAACAATATCAAACTATCTCAACCTCATAAAATCCATATGTGACTAACCCACAGTTAGTATCATGTTTAATGGTAAATGTTTCCTCTAAGGAACAAGGGAAGGATGTCTACTTTTATCACTTAAATTCTTAAGTTCTAGCTAGAGCAGTTGGGCAAGAAAAGTTAAGAGAAAGCCATCAGAATAGGAGAGAAGTAAAGTGATCTCTGTTCACAGCTCTATCTGCCTCTTTTCCTCTCTCAAATAAAAAAATTAAAAAAATTAACTGTGGAAAAAAATTACAGACTATGCACACATGTGTGTGTACACCATACATGCACACATGCTAAATTAACTAGGTCACAGGATACAAAACCAGCCTCCACAAGTTGGTTGTACTTCTGTATATTAACAATGAATAATCTGAAATGGAAATTTAGGGGGTGGTTTCATTTATAATAGTGCCAAATAGTAAAAGACTTCAGCATTAACTTGAGGCCGTGAAACTTGTATAGTGAAAGCTATAAGCATTGAGAAAGAAATTAAGCAAGCTGTAAATGTAAAGTCATGTTTATGGATTGGAAGATTGCTACCCAAAGCAATCTACAGGTTCAGTATAATTTAATCCCAATGACTTTTGGGGGTGATTTTAGAGAAATCTATCCTAAAATTCATATGGATTCTCAAAGGACTTTGAATAGTCAAAATCATCTTGAAAGAGAACAGTTGAGGGACTCACACTTCTGAACTCAAATTTTACTGCAAATCTTAGTAATCAAAACACTTGGCTGAATAAGGACAAACCCAGGGATCAATGGAAGGAAATATGACCCAGAAATGAACACTCACAGATGGGATCAATGATTTTGGATAGGACTTCCAATACCATTTTGAGGGAGAACTGATGGGTTTTTCAACAGTTGCTACATGAGGAACTGAATATTCACATGTAAAACAATGAGCTTGGAACTGCATGTGACAGCATGTACAAAACTTCACGCAATGTACATTAAAGTTTTAAAAAATATTTTATGTATTTATTTATTCATTTGCATGCAGAGAGACAAAAGAGGGGGGAGAGAGAATGGGCATGCCAGCGCTTTAGCCACTGCAAACGAACCCTAGATGTTTGTGCCACTTTGTGTATCTGACTTTATGTGGTTACTGGGGAATTGAACTTGGGTCATTAGGCTTTGTGGACAAGCGCCTTAATCACTGAGCCATCTTTCTAGCCCTATATTAGAGTTTTACTAATAAGAACTCAAACTGTAAAACTCATAGGGTTTGGGGTTGTGACATTCAATTTGGCAGTGATTTCTTGGACATAGTATATCAAAGGCATGGCCGATAAGGAAAGGAAAAATAGACAAATTAGAGTTCATCAAAAATTCAAGACTTTGGTACATCCAAACTCACTATCAATAGAGCAAAAAAAGCAACTGAATTAAAATCTTTGCAAATTGTGCATCAGATGGTAGAATATATGGACTCCTAGAACTCAACAACAAAACAACTTGAGTTTTAGATGGGAACGGATTTGAGTATATGTGTTTACAGAGAAGACATGTAAATGGCCAATACATACTAGAAAGATACCTAGCACCCCTGATCATTAGAGAAATGGAAGCCAAACCACAGTGACACCTCCAACCCCTCCCCCCCCCATTAGGATGGTTATTATAAGACACACAGCATCCTTACAAACAGAGCTGAACACAAGAGTCGGTGAGCAGATAACCTTGTCACTACATATGGGAATATAAAAAGAAGTAGGGGTCCTTACAAACCAAGCAGAACCCCACCATGTGACCTAGCAGTTCCTCTTCTGAGAAAGCAAAGACTTCAAGAGTTGGGAAAGATGGAGTTTTGTGAACCCTGCAGTAGGGAAGCTTGGCTCTTGTGTCTGTTAGGGGTGTTGGTGACAAGTCATAGCACCTAGAGTTGGAGTAGTGACACAGTTGATGGTACAGAGGGAGGTGTCCAGAACCAAAAGGAGAGTGGGACCACCAGCTCCGAATTGGGAAGGGCAAAGGAAAGGGCACTAAGGGATGCCAGGCAACAGGAGAAATCAAAGCCAAGGGCAGGCCTAGTAGCAAGGATAGCTACACATTGCAGGGTTCTGGTTGCCATGTCACTGGTCTGGGAACATCTCCCATTTGCTTACATCCCCTCTTTCTGAGTCCTGGGAGGAATTCGGGACACAGAATTCCTGGCTAGACAGAATATCTTTTTCCAGAGCTCACCTAAGTGAGAAATATTCCCCAAGGAAAATAGCAGTAGATATTGTTTGCCTCTCCCCCACACACCAAAAATAAATAAATTACAAAAAAAAAAAAAAAAGGCCAGGTGTGGTGGTGCACACCTTTAATCCCAGCTCTTAGGAGGCAGAGGTAGGAGGATTGCTGTGAGTTTGAGGTCAACCTGAAACTACATAGTGAAATCCAGGTCAGCCTGAGCTACAATGAGACCCTACCTCAGAAAAACAAAACAAAACAAGAAGAGAAATAACTCCAACAAAGTGTTTAGCCACTAAAAACTGGAGTGAAAAAAAGAGGTTGAAAAAATAATATATATATATTTACAATGCAGTTATTCAGCCTTAAAAAGAAAGGAAATTCTGATGTAGGGTACAAAGTGGATGGCATTATGCAAAGTGAAGTAAGGCAGGCACAGGCAGACAAGTGCTGAGTGATGTCATTTACGTGAGGTACCCACAGTCATCTACAGAGACAGACAGTGGAGTGGTGGTTGCCAGAGGCAGGAGGCATGGGAAGTGAGTAGAGGACAATGATAGAAATGTTCTGGAGGCAGATGGTGATGGTGGCTGCATGGCAGTGAGGATGTGCTTACTGCCACTGAGCTGTGCACTTAAACATGGTTGAGTTGGGAAATTTTACATTATTTGAACTTCACCATAAAAATAAAAGTGGCATATTGATTTCATTCACCTTTCTTTAATGAGACTATCATGATCCAGGGACCCTTCTACTCATTATCTGAGATACAGTAGGAATCACACCAAGTATTATCCCTGTGGGTTTCAGCAGAAAGAACAAGCTCAAAATGAGTAAAAAAAACAAAAAAAGGAAGCCCAGAGAGTGGGAAGCACCATGCCACAGGACAGCAAGTGGCCAAGGCAGCCATGGTCACTTCTGTGAGGAGTGATCCTCCGCTTACAGAGGATGGCATTGAGCTAACATAGGAAGCCAGCCAAACGGGAGGTTGAAGTAGGTGGGGAGTGGTGGGCAGACCAACTCTACAGTCTAGTGTGGTAGGGGGCTGCTGGCAGGCACAAGCAGAAGAGTGGCAGGCACTGATTGGCACTTTAAAAGTTTCTTCTGGAACTGGGACGTTAGCCCTGTGGTTAAGAGCACATGTGGTTTAAGCATGAAGACCATTCTGGCTAGAGATAGCCAAGTTTGACTCCGCAGATGCCATGTGAAAAGCTGCACTTGGCCACACGCGTGTGTCACCTTAGTCTGTGGAGTGGGAGACGGGGAGGCATGGTGGCTAGAGAATCACTGGGACTCACTGATAGGCAGCAACTCCAGGTTGAGGGGGAGGCTACTTTTTAAGGAAGTACATGGATGTGTGATAATAGAGGGACACTTGACTTTCTCTTCTGGCCTCTACATGCATGTGCATGGAGTGCATGCATCTGCATTTATGCTTATACAATATATCACACAGTACTATGCTATGCACATAGTCTACACTCACACATATGTAAAAGAGAGAGAGAGAGACAGAGAAGGATGCTTCTGGGCCAGGCATGGCAGCACATGCTTGTAACTCCAGTACCATAGAGGCTGAGGCAGGAGGATCTTGAATTCAAGTCGAGCCTGGACTATGTTGTGAGAGACTTAAAAAAAAAGATGCTTTTGGATATGGGGTATAGCTCAGGATAGTAGAGCACTTACCTAGCATCTAGCATGTAAAAGGTCCTGGGTTCCAGCCTTAGCACCACAAAAACCTATGAGATGCTTTTGCTTGACACTTGCCTGGGGCACAGAGGCCTGCTCCTGGCTCTGCATTCATAGCAGACCCACACAGAAGCCTCCTCCCAGCCACGCTGCCCCACTGTCCAGGCGGCCCCGCTGGGCTGTGGTGGACTCTGCAGGTGTGCTATAGAGGCTTTTGTGTGGGTGTGACTCCATTTTCCTTGGGTGGGGGTCCTTGGGTGACACCAGAGCAGGAATGATTTAAGGAGCACATTACAGACAAAAATAGATAGTGTGGCACCAGAAACCCTGGATCTGACAGTCGCATTGGAAAGCAGACCACCCAACTGAGCATTGGTTGTTCTTAGCTTCCTTAACAACCATGGAGTACAGTGAAGACCCAAGCTTCTTCCAGGCACGCTGGAGGAAAAAGGACATTGGTTCTACTCAACCACCATAGGAAGCAGACAATTCTCTCTGGTCACCCCTGAGATTAGCCCAGTGTTAGAGCAGTCACAGGTTCTCATAACCCAGTGGATGTCAGGAGCCCCAGGGATTCTTTCAACACAGATGGCTACCACCCCCAGTCTGAGTCCAAGAACCTGCCATATACATTTCCAATTTGTGTCCAGGACACCCTCAGAAGTTCTGTGTTAGAAAATGTAGGTCCTTCCTTTTGGGGGTTCTGTATGGTGCTATATGGGAACTTGGGGTTCCTGTCTAGCTCCAGGCAGACTTTAGGTCACCTAGCTAAGTGGTGACCTCATGAAACTCCTGCAGGGTGTGGTGAACAGCTCTCTCCCACCTTCTCTGGTCATTGTCTGTCACTCCCATCCCCCTCTGTGTCCCCAAGTTGCCTAGCTGGGATAGCCATAGTGTGCTATTGGCAGTGAATCCACCTGCTTGGCCACCAGGCTGCCAAAGAAATGTGAAAAAGGCAGCCAGGACTTGGAACACTCGCTGGGACAGAGCCGGAGCTGGACACCGGGGACGGAATTTCCAGACGATTGGCTGCACTGCTCCATGCCCAGCCAGGTGTCTCCCTAAGCATCATGCGGCTGCTGCCTGTAAGGCTTCTCCTGAGCATGAGTTTCCATGGGAAAGAGACAGGGTGGCTTGGCCAGATATCTCCAAGGCTTGCAACCTGTGTTTGTGACTATCCGGTACTCATCTGGCATTTCTGGCCTGGCAGAGGCCCTGGGAGGGAGATCCTGTGTGTCCTGCAGAGCTGTGCGGAGTGGTTAGCACACAGGAGCTGACAAAGTTCCTTGTGGTGGTGGTCAGACTCTGAGAACTGTTCTGGATCGGAATGACTTGCCTTTCTTTGGGTGTATTAGACACTGGTGTTTAGGATACAAGGCTTTAACACAATTAAAATTTTAAACTGTGACAGAAGACACATAAATTTCCTATCTTCTCTGCCCATTATTATTATTATTATTAATTATTACATGTGGATGTATATGACATGTGTACATATGGATGGGCATACACATGTCATGGCACGCATGTGGAGCTCTGAGGACAACTTTGGGGTGTCTTTCATGCCCTTCTACTTTTTACTTGAGACAGGGTCTCTCCTGTTTTGTTTTTGCCACTTAGAGTGCACCAGTGGTGCACAAGCTCCCAGATTCTTCTGGCTTTGTCTCCTGTTGCCTTAGGCATGCTGGGGGTCACAGATACATATACCACTTTGTATTCAGCAAACTTTGCATCTGGCCAGCAGGCTTGCAAGAAGGGCCTTCAACTGCCGGGCCATCTCCCCTGCCCGTTTTAGCCATTTTCCAGCATACAGTTCAGTGATGTTAGGTGTATTCACCTTGTTGTCCAACCAGTGTCTAGTACTGCTTCCTCGTACAGAACTGACTCTGTACACACTAAACAGCTCCCTGTTTCACCATCTCCCCAGCCCCTGGAGCACTACTGCTGTTTTCTTCTTCTATCTCACATCCTGTGTTGTGCATTTGTTCCAAGAGAAGCAAATGAGCCTTGGGGTGTGGAATCCATGTGGTTCCGAATGTTCTCTGTCTGACAGGGTTCCAGTGGGTGATTCTATCATGGGGCATCTCTGGCCCTGACACTTGTAGTCATTCTCCACAAGCTCTTTATTCCTTTTATGCAGCAGATCAGAATCCCACTGGGAAATGCTTTGCCACAATATTACTTTAGTTCATTCATTCATGAATTAAATTTTGTTTTATTGATTTATTTTTTCCAAGGTAGGGTCTCGCTCTAGCTCAGACTGACCTAGAATTCACTATGTAGTCTCAGGGTGGCCTCAAACTCATGGCTATCCTTCTACCTCTGCCTCTTGAGTGCTGGGATTAAAGGCATGCGCCACCACGCCTGGCCTCATGAATTAAAATTTTGCATGCGTATGTGTGTGGCATGCGTATGTGTATGAACATTCATTTTCATGTTCAGGTATATGTGTGTGTATCTGTACGCGCGCATGTGCAGGCAACACACCCATGTCAGGTGCTCCTGTCTATCTCTGTCCACTTTGTTCATTGAGACGAGCGGAATCCAGAGCTCACCACTTTGGCTCATCCTGAGCACTAGGATTGCAAGCACGCGCACCACATGGGATCCAAACAGGTTCTCCCCATTGTGTGGCAAGCGCTTCACTGACTGATCCATCCCCCCCAACTCTCATGAATTGATTTTTTAAAATTTATTTTGGTGTTGGAGATGGAAGCCAGGGCCTCCTGCATGCTGTGTAATGCTCTCCCAGTGAACTACTTGCCCAGCCCACATGCATTGCATATATATTGCCCCTCATAACCCAAACCTGTGCAATTGAATTTTCTCCTTCATAACCTCAAGCTTTCATTCTTCTGAATTTGCATGTTTGGAACTGAAGTATACCAGTTTAGGCTCAATCCTCACACTTGATGTTTCAGAAAGCTATGGTTTTTGTTTTGTTTTGTTTGTTGTTTTTTTTTTTGTTTTTTCGAGGTAGGGTCTCACTCTAGCTCAGGCTGACCTGGACTTCACTAGGTAGTCTCAGGATAGCCTTGAACTCACAACGATTCTCCTACCTCTGCCTCCTGAGTGCTGGGATTAAAGGCGTGCGCCACCACATCCGGCAGAAAGCTATGTTTTGATTTAGAGCCATTGGGTGGTTCTCGAAATATCCAAACAAGAGAAAAAGTTCTGTGCTCTCTTTCTTCCCCCAGGGCTGGGGATAGATAATGAAGAACTGACTTCAGCATTGGCCTATGGATAGGTCCAGGAAAAAAAAAAAAAGACAGCTATTTTACATTTTGGTACAGGGAAATTTTGTGGGGGGGGGGAGGTAGAAAAGAGTGAGTGAATATGCTTCATTTTTTTCTTGTGGGAAAGAATACTAAATGACGCAGATCACATTTAATTGTAATAACAGCTTTCCGTGAGTAAGGTCCAGCCTGAGATGCAGCTAGTTCTGCCCCACAGATGCTTGTGCTCTGCACTTGCCGGACTTGCAGGCTAACGGGCTGTATTGATGGCCAGCTGGACTTGGCCCCAGCTGACCCTGCTTGGGCTGCCTTGCAGTGGCCATCGCTTTCTCTGCTGCTGAGGGACTGAGCGTGGGAATACCGTACCCGAGAGGAAAGTTGTAATGTTCTTGGTAAAAACCCCACCCCACATTACCCCCATGTTCTGGATTCTGTCTATGCGTTAAAACCAAGTAGAATATTCAAACGGTTCCCACCCCTGTGCCTTCCGTATCCATAAGTACTACCACCCACATCGCCTTCCCACCAAACCTCTCTGAGGAGTATTACCGAAAAGCAACTCAGTGTGACCTGGGGGTTCTCGCGTCTGACGGGCTTGCTTTGTTCAAGTCAGCTTAGATTCCTCGGCCTTCTCTGATTTTTCCTTTAGCTCTTCCTTAGAATACTTTCCTAGGACCTTTTCATACTGAGGTCCTTACAATCATTCTGTCAATAAGAAGCACTTCAGCCAGTTAATACAATGAAATATCAGAGACAAGTAAGTTAGGGAGAGAAAAGTTTGTGAACTCATAGTTTTGGCAGATCAAGTCCAGGAGCTAGCAGACCTCTTGCTTTAGACTCTGGTGAAGGTACCAGATGGCAACATTGAGAGCGCATGTCAAAGGTCAGAGACAGTGAGCAAGACCAGGTACTCACAGCCTCCTTCCAGTGCTTGAGGACCCCTCACTAGGTCCCTCGTCCTAGGAGTGTACAGCTCCTCCCACTGTGACACCATGGGGGCCAGGCCTTTAGATACAGCCACTTGGGGAATGCTCAAACTACTACAGGGGCAAAATTGAGAAAGACATTCCTCTTCTGATATGAAGAGTTGTCTCACTGGCAACCTTTGGTCAGAATGAGGACCTCAGGGATACAGAAGGAGATAGATGAGTGGCTTTGAATCATGGCGCTGCTGACTGGCTGAGTTTTCAACAGGTTTCACCTCCATGAGCCCACCCAACAGGAGTGGGACAGATGCCAAGCATGATGGGTAGTCGTGAGAGCTACAGATGATACAGGCTGACACACGCCTGGCATTTGTCTCTTCTTCTCCATCAGCTCTCTCTGCATGAAGGCTTGGAAGGATTGAATCTTGACTTTCCTGCCAGAATCACCAAATATCCATTTTTTTTTTGTTTAAAAATCACCTATCCTGTACATTTCTAAAAGACCAACTGGTTTCCAGTTCTCTTTGTGTATATGTACCTATGCCCATGTGTGTGATTCCAAAGTTTTCTATTATATATTCTCTTTTCAGTAAGTAATCTTTTAAGATGTAGAAGACCTTCTTTCAGAACATTTTTTATCGACAGTTTTCATAAATGAACATAATGTATTTTTATCATAAGCCCCTCCCATTACCTTCTTTTGTTCTTCTGTTCTCACCTCTTCCAATGAACACTTTGGTTCATTCCAACTAGTTCCACTTCTATTTTGATGTATTCCCCCCCCATCCTCCATGTCAAAATGTTGATGGACCCAATGATATGCAGGTAACAACATCCCCTGTGAGGTCTGACTGTATCAGCCACTCCTTGTCTGAAGACAGCATTCCAGAGTACTCCTCTCTATCCTCTGGCTTTTAAATTTTTTCCACCTACTTTTCTGCAATGTTCCCTGAGCCTTGGAGGGCATGATAGAGATGTCTTACTTAGCATCGAGCACTCAGCAGTCACTTATTCTCAGGACACTGATGAGTTTTTAAAGGTGTGTGTGTGTGTGTGTGTGTGTGTGTGTGTGTGTGTTTATGGGTGCACTAGGGTCTCCGTCGCTGCAAACAAATATCCTTGTGGCTTATTGTGAGTGGCTGGGGAACTTAGTCAGGGCTGGCAGGCTTTGCAAACAAGTGTCTTTATCTGCTGAGCCGCCTCCCCAAGCCCCTTGAGCAAGTTTTGAATTTCCCCAGTGATCACTGCCATCTGCAGAAATAAGCTTCTTTGGCCAAAGGTGAGAACAACACCAATCTATGTGAGTAAATATCATATAAATATCTAGATGACAAGTTGTTGAGCACAACATATCCACTTAGCCAGACAACAGTAATAACTTGCCCCCAAGGTCTGTGATCTTCCAGCCATAGGCTTTTGACCAGGTTTTTAATACCAGGCATGAATTTCCTTCCATGAAGCAGGCTTCATAACCAATCAGAGAGCAGCTGGTTACCCTCATAACAATCATGCCACTATTGCACTGGTGGGCGCATCTTGCCTGGCTAACTGGTTGGGTGTGAAGCACACAGGGCAGATCCACCACAGGGTAAGACTGTTGACTTTTCTTCCCCAGCAGCTGCATAGAACTTTCAAAGAACTATGACAGCTAGCTAGCAGGGAGGAGGCTTCCAGCTCATTCCAACTGGATTTCTCAGTGCCCTGTGACTGTAGTATATGACATGCTCATCAATATAGTCTTATCATCTAGTTCAGAAAAACCTTCTTAATAAAATCTGAGTGATGTATTTCACATATGCATATACTTTTGTTCTTTTAGACTTTATGGACATTGAAATTTGAATTACATATAATTGTTAAATTTTAGTTTTTCTAATACTAGATTTTAAGCTATCTTTTAAAGTGATTCCTTTTTATTAACAGACTTTGTATTTTAGAGTAGTTTTAGATTTACAGTACAATTGATCAGATAGTACAGAGAGTTTACATTGTTTCCCCTGTTCTTAATGTCTTACATTAATACAGTATGTTTGTTACAATCAGTGGGTCAATATAGATATGTTGCTAAAATCTATGTCTATATTTTGTTCAGATTTCCTTAGTTTTTAATCTTTTTCTTGGCTCCAAGTATTCATTCAGAAGTGCACTATATTTTTAAAACTGTATATATATATATATATATATATATATATATATATATATATATATATGTGTGTGTGTGTGTGTGTGTGTGTGTGTGTGTGTGTGTATCTTAAATTTTACTTGTTTATTTGCATGTAGAGAGAGTGAGAATATGCACATCAGAGCCTCTTGTACTGAAAATGAACTCCAGATTCATGCATCACTTTGTGCATCTGGCTTTACGCGGGTACTGGGTAATTGAACACAGGCCATTAGGCTTTGCAAGCAAATACCTTTAATGGTGATCTGTCTTTTCAGCCTTATACTTACGTCTTTATTTCTTTTTTTCCTCTTGGTAGGTATATAACATGTTTCAACACCAGAGCCTTGGAATTAAAATTAACATTCAAGTTACCAAGCTTGTCCTGCTACGACAACGCCCTGTAAGTCCTCGAGGGTGCCTTTCAGAGCATGCAGAGAACCTAACAGGATTTGAAGCTTCCCTTTGGTGTCGAGGGCTGAGGAAGACTCTTGGTAGCCATCTGGCTTGTCTATCCTCCTGGCTTTCCTGTGTGACAGAAGAGTTAGTCTGAGTCAGAGCTGAAACCGTGGTGGGCTTGTGGGTTGCTTAGAATCTCAGGGGAATCCTGAGTTGCGGGCATCTCCCCTGTGTTGCCTGAACAACTTTCAGACATGTACAAAGATTAAAGACATCTTGGAAATGTGACCTCCCTCCTGGAGCTTCTGCCCCAGTTGGCCTCAGCTTAGCATTTTTAAAATATTCTTTCCATTGACTGCATCCCATAAGTCAGTGCTCTCTGTAAGGTCAAGCAGTCAGTGTGAAATCCAGGGAATATGACGTAATTTTGTAGACCATTCTTTTCCCAAGTAGCTTTTATTTCATTAAAGAAAGGCTTCATTTAAACTCAGAAAATCCTTGATGGGTCTCTCTTGAGGTCTCTGTCATGTCCTCTCATGCTAGGCCTTTATCTGGGGACAGTGAGTCATTGGACGCTATCCTTGTTACCGCTTTAACATCCACTGGATGCTCGTGTCTCTGACCATTCCCCTAATTTTCTTTCAGGCCAAGCTGTCCATTGGGCACCATGGTGAGCGGTCCCTGGAGAGCTTCTGTCACTGGCAGAATGAGGAGTATGGAGGTGCCCGCTACCTTGGCAACAACCAGGTGCCAGGAGGGAAGGACGACACACCTCCTGTGGATGCTGCTGTATTTGTGACCAGGTAAAGGTGAAGCCAACTTGTAGCTGATGTACAAGAGGGAAAAGTCATCCCCCCTTTTAGGCTGTGTTAGGAATTCAAACTTGTGGATTACACCTATGTCTACTAGCCTGGTTTTTGGTTTTCTCATTAGTCAAAAGGGGATTATTGATATTCATCTCTGAGGGCCAAGCATTAATTAAGCTATTGTGTGTGAAGCTGTACTTAACATAAAGGACCAACCATGTGACCTCAGTTGTGCTTGGGGTCTGGACTTGCTGGGAACTGCCAGGTATCTCTTCCCTCAGAGCACTGGATACCTGTCCTCACTAGCCAGAGGCTACCACTCAAAACACTTAGAAATGGAATTTGGGGCCTTTGGGACTTTCTACAAACCACCCTAAGAATTGCAGTGGTAGGGAAAAGGAGTCATGTTTTGAGAGTACATTCCATTTGATGAGAAAGCAGGAGGCCTGAGGAGCCATGTTTATGCATAATCATAAATTGGTGTGATTTATTTCCTTGATGACAATTGAATTGAGTCTAAAAGCTTTTCTTACAGAGGAGCTCTAAACAATATTTTCATTGAGCTTTGCAGAAGGATGTGGGGAAATCACAACCTCTGTGCACAATGGGTGGGAGTAAAAATGGTACCGCAGTGGAAGAGATCTCATAAGATCCAGAAATCCGCATGCTGTACAGATCCAAAATGACTACAAGCAGGGATTCTAACTGTGATGTTCACAGCAGCGTTGCTTCCAACATCCTAAAGGTGGGAATAACTCAAGAGACCACCAAGATGCAGGAATAAAAACGTGGTATGTTCATACAGTGAACACTACTCTGCCTTGCAATGAAAAAAGTTCTGATACATGCTCCAACATGGATGAACCCTAAGGGAATTATGCTGAGTGAAATAATACAGTTACAAAAAGATAACTACTGAAAGATTTAACTTACATGAAATGCCTAGAGACAGGAAATAGAATGGTGGTTACCAGGGGTTGGGACTAGGGGACACTAGGGTATTAGGGTCTAATGGGGACAGAGTTTTAGTTTAGGAAGATTAAAAAGATCTAGAGATGGATGATGGTGATGTGAATATAATTAGTACCACTTAGCCTATAAATGGATAAGATGGCAATTTTTTTTTTTTTCTGGTGCTTAGGACTGAACCTAGGGTGGATTGCTTACTAAGCAAGCAATTGTCCATCAGGCTTCATCCCAAATCCTAAGATGGAAAATTTTATGCTATAGATTTTATCACAATAAAATTTTCTTTTGTAACAAAATTCCCAGTACTAAGGAGGCTGAGGTAGGAGGATTACTGTGAATTCAAGGCCAGCCTGAGACTCCCTAGTGAATTTCAGGTCAGCTTGGGCTACAGCGAGACCGTACCTTAAAAAAAAAGACCAAAAAAATTAATTTTTTTTTCTAGCTAGGCACTTGGGGAGGGATCCTAGCTACACCATGTAGCCTGAGTGAGAGAGCCGGGAACTGGGAGGTTCTTGGCTGCAGGCTGCCAGCTCTGGAGAGCAGACGCTGGGTCTGTCCCCTGTGTTCTCCATTCCCTGCAGCCAGCTCATGGGTGGGCTTTCTTTTTCCATTTGGTGCTGTAACCTCAGAGCTACCTAAGCAGTCCTGAGCCCTCTCACCTGCTTCTGTGGAGGTGCTAAACATGCTCAGTTCATGGCCACGTCTCCTAGGTCCTTGCAGATGACGACCTGGAGACCTGCCTGTGAGGCCAGGGAGGCAGCTTTGGAGTGGGCAGAAGCAGAGCTGGCTGAGAAACCTCCCTGCATAGTTGGAAGTTGAGGGCTACAGTTCCTGGAGCTGGTATAACAGCAAGCTGATATTTTTGCAGGAAAAAAGGTTGCAAAGTAAGGGCTATTCTGGAGAGGCATTCTTTCTGCTGGTGTGGAAGAAGAGATTGCCCTGGCCAGCCAGTGCTCAGGGGACAGTATGTGTGCATGTACTCTGGGTTTGTGACTAAGCCAGTATAAGGGTCTCTCTTCTCTTTCCCTTTCTGGGCTCTGGTTGAGCCGGAAAGCAGTTCTCCTGAACAGATGGCCACCCAGAGGATGTGAACATGACATCATGGCCAGCAGGAGCAGAGCAAGCCAGCTTCTCAGCCGCTATGTGTCTGGGCCATGACACAGACTAGGGCTTGAGGCCGCGTAGGGCCACATAGAGAACGCAGCCCCGGCATCTGGTATGGCTTTCTCCTTGGCTCCGTGTCTGTCCTCGGAAGCCAGGCGCCCAGCATTTCTCTTCTCTACACTTTTTGAGGAGAATACTAGGGAGACACGCAAACAAACATGCAGTGCTGGCCGCAGTCCTGCGTGGGGACACCACTCTGGCCAGGCCCTCAGAGACCCAGAGTCAGTCTTCGCCCTCGTTCCTCTGCTTCCTGTTCATTGCCTCCTCAAAGGGAGTGTGATAGCAGAGTCAGACCAGGCGTGCTTTGACAGCTCCTGGTTTGGGGGTATAGTCATGATGATGAAGGATTTATTTAGTTTTTAAAAAATAAGAGTAGGGAGTCCTTTTGAAATATTTTATTTATTTATTTGTAGCAAGAGAGAGGCAGGGAGTATAGGCATGCCAGGACCTCTTGTTGCTGCAAATGAATTGTGGATGCATGCACCACTTTGTATGTCTGGCTTTACATGGGCTGGGGAATTAAACAAGGGCTTGCAGGCTTTGTAAGCAAGTGCCTTTATAACCACTGAGCGATCTCCCCAGCCTCAAGAGTGGGAAGTATTAAAGACTTCCCCTTCATTGTTAAAATAGTTTTGAAATGGACTACTTGGAATAAGTTCTAGAATCTGTTGTACAGTTAATAGTGATGTATTATGTGCTTGAAGATAGCTATGAGATGGATTTTGAATATTTTCAAGACTAAAGCAGAGTAGGAACTAAGGTGATTTATATACTCATTAGTTTGCATTACTCATTTCACAATATATAATAAAGCCTTATTTTATAGTACATATATGTGTGTGGTTTATTTGTCAATGATAAAATAAAAAGAAATTGACCAATCACTGATTACCAATACATATTTCTTATGAAAAGCTTAGAAATTTCCAGAAGCAACCCCCTTTTGAGTTGCTGATGCAATTGGCCCTGAGCTCCTCCCTGTTTTCTCTTTGGTCACACCTAATAAACTGTCACATCCATGTCTGCCACCTACTCCACCCTCTCATCTTGGCTTACTGGAGGGAGGGATGACTTTGAGACAGTGAGCCATCAGCCTGTACCCGAGATCCTTTGCATCAAGAGGCCCAGCAGAGCCTTTGAAGCCTCTTCATCTATAGCCTGTGGGTGTGAGCAGGCTGGGGAATCTCCTATGCCTCTAAGTAGATGTAGGCTCAGGGCTGGGGACACACAGGATGTGTCCACACAGAGCACACTGGATTGGGGCAGACTGAGGTGTATGAGAGACGGAGACAACGATAAATATCAGGTCAAGGGCTGGAAAGATGGCTTAGTGGTTAAGGCACTTGCCTGTGAAGCCTAAGGACCCATGTTTGACTCCCCAGATGTCATATAAGCCAGATGTGCAAGGTGACACACAAGATGGTGCATACATCTGGAGTTTGACTGTAGTGGCTTGGAGGCCCTGGCACATCAATTCTCTCCCTCCCTTCCTCCCTCTCTCTCATTAAAAAAAAAAAGAGGTCAGGAGAAAGACACTGATGTTCTGAGAGTGAATGGTGTCCCGAATCCCATGAAGAATAGAAGACAGTGAGTGCTGGAGGGCCAGACAAAGTTATCTTGGATAGGGAAGGCCAAGCAGGGCCCAACCAGGGCTGTCACTTAACTGTCACAGTTTTGCTTAGTGTTAGCCTAGTCTGGCCAGCCCTATTTTTCTTATTGGATTTATTTTGTTTTAGTAAAAGGAAAATGAGCAGCCATGACTTTGAAGCCCACTTTTCCAATCTGTAACTCTGGTTTCATTCAGATTCCAGAGCTGCAGGTGAGCAGGTGTTATCTACCTGACTCATAAGAAGAAGGGCACGAGGCTCTGGAGGTACTGCTGTGAGTCATCACTCTCCTCACCCAGTGCCTGCCAGAGTGCTGACCCCTCCAGTGCTCTGGGGTGGGCTGCTGGCTGTGGGAATGCTCCCTGTTGTAAAGGAAGGACCTGACCCGTCATTTCACCATGAGTGGTGCCCGAGCCCATGCGGCTGCAGAACGGAGGCTGGCTCTGGTTTTGAGATTCTTTGCTTTCTAAGTCATCCTCAGTCACACACCTAGGGGGTCTTGGGGATCTTTAAAAGTATGAGTTTTATTAATGGATTTTATCGCCTTCTCATAGATGTAATTCATGGTCCTTACTGCTGTTCATATAGAATAGCTGGGAGAAACCACTACAGCTTGATGATATTGAATGGCAATTATCTCTGATCAATGCCTAATAAATATCTTCCAGAAATTTTTCAACCATTGGAAGAATTAACTTCCAACATTAGATATGGCATAGTTCAGCCATAAGTGGGCTTCTTCCATTGGGTAACTGGGCTTATCATTTACAAATATTATTAATGAGCTATTTTGGCAAATATTGTTAATAGGGCTATACTACTATGATCTGTGACAACTAAAGCAGTAACCTTAGGATGACTAATTAAGGTTACCCATGATATTTTCTTCTACTCTTTTTTTTTTTTAAATCAAGTAGAAACTTTGTATGGCTATATCGTGTGTTGGTACCATCATTTCTCTCCTCCCTGACCCCACTTCGCTGAGGGCCCTCCTTAGTGGGCTGCTGGTATTCACCATGGAGCTCTGTGTTGTGAGTTGTGAGAGCAGCAGTCTTTGTGGGAGGGGGTTCTTCCATTCTTGACCATGTCTTTTTATTTTTATTTTTTTAGGACAGATTTCTGTGTTCACAAAGATGAACCATGTGATACTGTTGGTAAGTTTACAATTCTAATAATGATTCTTGGGGCTGATATATCATGGGGCTTTCTAGTCTGAAGGAGCTACCTCCATATCCTCAAGCAACTTTTTATTTTCTGCTGCCTCTTTTCTTAAAAATTGGTTGACTTTGGTTTTTTTTTTTTTTTTTTTCTTGGAAAGTTTTGAAGTTGCTTGGGACAGAAGGCATCTAGATAAAGTTAAACAAGAGGAAGAGCAACAGGATGCCCCGGGGTGTCTGCTGTTGGGGGGCATTTGTCTCTAAACATCTTGATCACATGGGCTGGTTGTTCTCTAGTCCAACAGTACTGAGCAGGATGGATGTGCAATCTCTTCCTTCTCCTTCCCACTTTCCCCCTCACTCACTATTTCCTGTCTTTCCTGTTCTCGGTTATTCTTGGCTTGCCTTTGACTTCTCATGGGTTTCAGATAGAAGCCCTACTTCAACTACAGGGAGTGCTTAGCTAGTGGAAACACCCAGAGAATTTCCCGTTTTGTTTGCCATAGCACAAGCCTCTGCACACTAGGAGGTCCAAATGTCGCATTGCCCAAAACAAAACTGAATCTTGCTTGTACACTTTAAGTTTTAAAGTTCTGTTTATTTTCATGGAGAGAGGGAGGGAGTGGGTGTACCAGGGCTTCTTGTCACGGCAGACTAACTCCAGACACATGCACCACTATGTGCCTCCGCTTTACATGGGTACTGGGGAATTGAACCTGGACCATCAGGGTTTGCAAACAAGCACCTTTAACTGCTGAGTCATCTCTCCAGCCCCCAAATTTTAATAAAACTGAAGGAAAATAGGGAAGGATTGAGTTCATACATAACACTGAAATTCAAATGTGCTGTGGGTAAGCCAGGTCTTTGCTCTGTCTCTGTTGTGGAAGAGCTGGGTGACTCATCAGCCTCCATTGTTGGTTTCTTAGCCCATCAGATTATTGTTTTGGATTAGGTGATTTATAGGCCCTTCAAGATCTGGTGTAATGATATCTATCATTCATTTCATGTGTTGGAGTTTACTTTTTTTTTTAGTTTTATTAGTCTGCTAAATAGATCAGATAATGAGCTATGGAAAACCAGCCAGTGCATATGTTTTGTTCCTGATGACTGGTCTCTAATAGACCTACTAGATAAATATAATAAATACAATGTAAACTTTGTCTTGCTTTCTGTGTAGTTGAGCCAGGCCCATGTCTGGTTGGGACTGTTAAAGATGTTGAGGAAGTCTATTGTTGGAACAGCCCATGATCCTGCTGTCCCCTTCAGTGGCCACCTCCTTCCAACGTTTGTGAGTGACCTTTGATGGCCTTCATAGCTCTTTCTGGAGTACTGCTTCATGATGTTCCATGATCCTGTATATCCCTTGCTTGGCCTCAGGAAGCACTCGTCCCTTATCTATCCGTTATCTAGTCCTAGCCCATGCTTCCTGCCTACCCTGAAAGCTCCTTCTATACAGCTGAGCTCCACCTTGAACTTACAGAAGCCTTTTAGCATCTGCCTCAGGGCTTGAGAGGCACAGGTACCACTGCTGATTGATCAGAGGAAGGAAGGTTGGAGTATGGATGAAGGAGCACCAGTGTCTATGAACAACATGCATCTAAGCACAGGCTTCTCTTTCATATGACTGACAGCTGACTTTTATTTTCTTTTGAATATATGAAATACTCTCCTACAGGGTATCTGCCATTGACTGTAACTAGGTACCGGCCACCTGTGGAAGATGAAACAGCTGGTTCTAATCAAGTGTCTTTCCCTCTTCCACCTCATACCACTGTACAACTTCTCATACTTTTCTCAGGCTGCCATAACCAAGTGCTTCGTAAACTTAATACCCCACCATGATGGAGGCTGATGGTCTGAAACCAAGTTGTCAGGAGCTTCCACTTCTGGTGAGGCCTCTTTTCTTGGCTTGCAGATGGCTGCCATATAGCTGTCTTCTCCCTTTCCTGAGGCCATACCCCATGTTGTCTTTGTCCCTCACCTTACAAGGACATCAGGATACTGGATTAAGTTCTACCTTTATGACCTATTTAACCTTAATTGCACTTTTAAGGCCCTGTCTCTGAATATAGTCATATTTGGGGTTAGGGTTCAAACCCATGAATTCTTAGGGGACATAATTTACTCCCTATAGGACAGTTCATTTGACAATTAGCCACATGATACCAGAGGACATATAATGTCCTGTGTGACCTCCCTGATATCTGTGTCTTACTTCCTAAGCAGGTTAAGTCTTTTTAATGTCAGGTGGACTCATTCTTCATATAAGTGGTTACCTGAGGGCTGAGTCAACTTCAGTGATTTTTAAGAAAATATTCTACTTATTCATATATTTGAGTGAGAGAGAGAGAGAGAGAGAAAGGGAGAGGAGAGAGAGAGAGAGAGAGAGAGAGAGAGAGAGGCAGGGAGAGGGAGGGAGGGAGAGAATGGAATACCAGGGCCTCCAGCCACTGCAAATTAACTCCAAATACATGTGCCACTCTGTGCATCTGGCTTCACAGGGGCACTGGGGAATTGAACCCTGGTCCCCAGGTTTTGCAGGCAAGCACTTCAACCACCAAGCCATCCCTCCAGCCCCTATTTTAGTGATTTTTTTAAAAAAAAAAACATTTTCAAGGGAATTGAATCCTGTTTTATTTCTAATTATTTATTTATCTTTGTGTGTGTATACGTGGGTGGGTGCACACATGCTATGGTGTCTATGTGTAGATGAGAGGACAACTTTCAGGTCAGTCCTCACCTTCCACTTAGTTTGAGGCAGCATCTGTCATTGTTCATTGCTCCCATTTGTTAATGAGCTTCAAAGGAAGTCTCCTGGCTCCATTTACCTTTTTGCTGTAGGTGTATTAGGATTATAGAATTCTGTCAGTTTCCAGGTTTTACATGGGGTCTGGGATCTAAACTCAGGTACTCAGAGTTAGGTAGCAAGCACTTTATCTACTGAGCACTCTCCGCAGCCCTGGATCCTGTTTTAAACATTGTTGGACTTGGTGTTTATTTTCTTTTAATGTCTCATGATTTACTTGTACATGTTATCAAATCAGTGAAAACAATGGGGCAACTTGATAAATATTAAAATTTCAAAACTAGGGGCTAAAATATTAATTACATATTTAAATTTTGATCTAGAACCAGAACCACAAAAGGTTGACAAATTAGTTTCTTGTTTCTGGGGGTAATATCTCTTATAAGTCTAGTGCATTATCAGAACCAGGAGGTCAGTAGACCCAACTTTATGAACTAGACTACAAATATTATTCAGAACCACTCATTTTTGTATGCTTTAACACAGGCCCCATATCTGCAGGTTCTACATTCATAGCTTTAATCAACCATAGATTAAAAATGTCTGGGGAAAAATATACAGGTACTGAATATGTACAGACATTTTTTTCTTATTATTTTCCTTAAACAATATAGTATAATAGTGGAATACATTTCCATTATATTGTTATTTAAAATAATGTGGTGATGATTTAAAGTATATGGGAGCACATGTATAGGTTATATTCAAATTATGTGTGTGTGTGTGTGTGTGTGTGTATAGAGCATCAACTTGGTAGATATTGGGTATCTTCATATTTTGAGGGGTCATAGACCCAATACTCCATGGATGTTGTAGCAGTTACCTCTTGCTGCTGGGACTAATCACCTGACCAGAAGGAGCTTATGGAAGGCAAGGGTTTATTTCTGGCTTACAGTTTCAAGGGGAAGTTTCAACATGGCCAGAAAAGCATGGCAAGTGTAGACAGTCAGGTGTCACATCTCCACACGTAAGCAGAGAGGAAGTGGGCAAGAGTGAGGTAAGTGAAGCAAACGGGACTGAGCTATAACAACCCATGGCCTGCCCCCAGCAATATATCTCCTCCAGTATGGTTTCACTTCCCAAAGGCTCCAGCAGCTGGGGATTTAGTGTTGAGGCTTAATCACAAACATGAGGCTACAGAGGACATTTCACATTCAAACTACCACATTACATCTACCCTGACACCCATAGACTTGTAGCTATCTCGTGATGCAAAATGCAGTCAGTTCAACTTTAGTTCCCATATCTTTGCCAGTGCCAGGGCTACCTGAAAGTCCAAAGGCTCATCTGAGACTCAACACACAATGGCACAGAGCAAACACTCCCATTCCAAAAAGGATTAATGGGGGAATGTGGGTTCCTGGGTCCTTGGGCCGGCTGTGGTCCCCCAAGGCATCCCAGGCAGCCGTGGTGTGTTGGTGAGCATGAAAAGTAAAGACTTTCGGGAGATAGTCTCAGTGAATAGCTCTTGGTTTATTGTCAGAGAAATAGATTTATAAGCAGTTGAAGGCCGGAAGAGGACCCCAAGGGGACTGGTGGGTTTAAAGGTTGCTAGCCTATGCCTAATATGGGGACATTTGTTCCAGCACGTAGGCAGTGGTGGTGGGGGGGGGGCAAGGGAGGCAGGTGATCTAGTGGTGGTAAGAGGGTCTCAGGGAGATGGGTGTTTCCTAGGCAACTGGCCAAAGGTCACAGGACTATGAGAAAGCCTAAGTTCAGGTGTGCTGGGCTTGGAGAGGGAGTGGCCTCCTGTAGTCTGGGGGTCCTTAGCTGTGCCTGGCAGCTCAGGCCCCTCTCCTGAAGGCTCCAGCCTGTGCCTGGCAGTGCCCGACAGGGAAACAGTAAGGAAAAGGCAGGAGGGTAAACATCAAATCATGTAACTTCATATCTGGAACCCCAAGCCAGCAGCCCTCCCTGGCTGCTGCCATCCCACAGTTCTAGCATTTCCAAAATCTTAGGATCTCCATTGCAACCCATGGCCCACCCACAGATTTACACAATGGCCCCAAGGGACATCTCCATAGGGACCCCACCGCTGTCCCACACTGCCAGCCATAGCACTCCGTGGAACTACAGTGTACTCCAAGACCTTCTACCTCCTGTATCCCTATACTTCCAAAGCCAGCACCAGTGGGTGATGCTCAGAAGCTTATTTTTTTTCAGGGGAATGAAGCCTGTCCCCAAGGAGTGGCAAACTCCCCCAGCATTCCTAGTCCAGGCCCCCTCCCATCAAAACAATCAGCATCCCTCCCATTGTTCAGAGCAGAACTGGTTCATCCCCAATGGCAACAATCCCCCAAACAATTGCTTCTGAAGCAGCTGAAGTTTCTAGTCCTAAGGCTTGATACTTATAAGAAGCCAAACCACACACTGTCTGTTTTTTTGTCTTGAAATTTTCTTTACCAAACATACCTGTCCATTACTTTCAAATTCTCAAAACGTAGGCAGAACATGGCCGGCCTGTTTGCCAGAATAGCCCACAAACTGCCCCTAGATCAGTTCCTAATATAGACCTTTTTCCCACTCTCAAACCTTGTAAGTGAGCCTCCATAGTCAACACTTCTCTCTGCATTTTGGTCCTTCAAGCTCTCACCAGATTGACCCTTCAATTTCTGCCTACATCATTGAAAGCTTGTCTAGCACGAAGTTCCAAATCTTCCACATTTCTCCCACAAACCAGTTTCCAAAGACTAAATATGGGGCTGGAGAGATGGCTTAGCGGGTAAGTGCTTGCTTGTGAAGCCTAAGGACCCTGGTTCAAGGCTCGATTCCCCAAGACCCACGTAAGCCAGATGCACAAGGTGGCGCATGCACCTGGAGTTCATTTGCAGTGGCTGGAGGATCTGGTGCGTCCATTCTCTCTCTCTCTCTGCCTCTTTCTCTCTCTCTCTCTGCCTCTTTCTCTCTCTCTCTGTTACTCTCAAATAAAAAATAAACAACAACAAAAAGACTAACTATGACATGATCAGTTTATAGCAGCAACAGCCCCACCTCACAGCACCAGTCCCCTGCCACAGTTATCCTATCGCTGCTGTGACAAAACATCTGATAAGAAACAACCCATGGAAGGAAAGGATTTATTTCCAGCTTACAATTTGAGGGGAATGGCAGAGAAAGCCTGGCAGGAGCAGACAGCTGGGTGTCACTTGCCCACAGCAGCAGGGAGAAAGAAGAAAGGGGGAACTAAGTACAGCAAGTGGGGATGGGATATAGCACCCCAAGGCCCGCCTTCAGTGACACACATCCCCTAGCAAGGCTCCAGCTCCAAATAGCTCCATCAACTCAGGATTGTTCACTATGAAGCTTAATTACAAACACATGAGACTGGGGGGCATTTTACATTCAAACAACCACAACTACCAAGGGGATAACTCTAGTTATATTTTATTACATGTATGGAGTTGTGTATTTACCACAATAATTGACAATGGAACAACTTTATCCTTTCCAGTAAATTTATCTGGGTTGCCCCTTTATAGTCATGAATTCCTCTCAGCACCTTTTAGCCTGTTTATCCGAATCCAATCTCCATCATTTTGTCATTCCCATATCTTGTTTATTTTTGCATTTTGCCAATGCAAAAAGGCTTCAAACAGCTGCTAAGAAGTTCAGAATTCAAATAGCCTGAACCTCTGTGTCCTGATGTCTGTGAAGAATGATCTATCCAGTGCCTCCAGGAAACCAGGAAAGCTTTGGGCAGCCAGTGTTGTATAAGTTGGTATATAGTTGTGTTTTTGTATTCTTGTTTCAATCAGGATATATTTCACATATGGTAAATTTAGTAATTAAAAAAAAAGTTAGACCTATACTGAGTTATTGTTTGTCGTGTATTATTAACGTGATTTCAAAGTGATGTTTTAATCTATGCTTTTTATATGGTGGTAAAGTATACTGTGAAGGTTTGGTTTGTGAAGCTTAAATGACTCCCAGATGCTCATGTGTTAAGGCTTGGTCCCCAGCTTGATACTAGTGGAATATAGTGAAACTGTTAAGATGTAGGGTTTCGGGCTATGGAGATTGTTAGTGGTTTAAAGCCTCTTGCTTGCAAAGCTTGCCAGTCTTGGTTCAATTCCTCAGCAATCACATAAATCCCAAGGCAGAGTGGTACATGTATCTGTTATGTCAACACTCCCCTACAATAATGGGAGGCAGGGCTTTCACATGTGTACTACATACACATGCACACACAATTTTTTAAAATAAATAAATGGTTTATTAAAAAAGATGTGGGGGGCTCTATTGGGAGGTTGTAGGTCATTGGGGCTATGCTATCAAAGGGGATTATGGTACCTCTGTCTGTTTTCTGTGTTCTTCCTCCCTCCCCCCTCTCTCATTCTTTCCAGTCACCATAAGATGACATTCTATCTTTGTAGGGTGTTTCTACCATCATGCACTGACTCATCACAGACCTCAAAGTAACAGGGCCAACTGACCTTGGACTAAAACCTCCAAGACTTAAGAGCCAAAACCAACATTTCCTTTTAAAAGTTTATTATCTCAGGTATTTTGTCATAGTAACAAAAATGGACTCATATTTGCACATAGACATGTAATAAAATATGCTATCTTGGGTTCAATAGCATTCAACTCATAGGCACTGTTGTGAAGTCACATGCCTATATTCTTGAAATCAATATTCAGATTAATATATACAATGTAACTCACCTACCAGAAAGATCTTGAAGAACTTCTGAAGTGCCAAGTGAATTTCAGGGTTACATGAAAACTAATTTCCTTCTGTACTGTCAAATCCGCATCAACCCACTTTGTCAGTTTGGATTCTTGATGAGGAGGCCTGATCTAGAGTGGAAGGGACATTTATCTGCCTGGGTGGCCTGGCTTGAAGCCCAGGCAGAACCTGGGGGAGGCCAGGAGAGCAAGGGCGCAGACCTCATAATGGTATCAGTGGCAGGTCTGGTCCGATTCATGGGTCACTGTTCTTGGTCTTTCTCTGAACCTCCCCTTTCTAATCTTCACTGGATAGAGGATAGGTCATGGCTTTGGGCTTCCATGGGAGGGGAGGGCAATTACTTTCATAAAGAATGTGGAGATGTGGGGGTTCCCAAAAGGCAGTAATACACTTTAGGGGGGAGGATGGATGATGGATAGTCTAAAATGACCAATATCTACTGTACCCAGACCAAAGCACTAGGCTTACCACCTCCGTACTTCACAGAGTTCCTACAGATGCAGGCAAGGATAACTTTTCCCAGACCTTACTCCTAAGGTGGTCCTAGTCCTGAGGTGCAGGGGTCTTATCAAGTCTTCCTACTAGGTGGAACTTGACCTAGAAGATGAATGGACCCACTTTTTTTGTCCTTTTCTGGTTCTCATGATATTGTGTAATTAGTGGGAAGAGCCCCCCCCCCTTGCCTCCGACAGGAGGGAGAAATAATCCTGCATGAAGGTCAAGGTGATATGCTACAGCCATGTGCCAAGTTGATGGTGTGTAGGGCCTCTGAGATTTGTCTGGAAAGTCCCGTGGCTCTCCTGAAAGTTGGGTGGCATTGGTACCATACATATTCTGATAGGTCTGAAGGGAACTTCAGAGATATGGCCACTGATCTCTAAATAGTAAGTCCATCTCTAAGGGATAGATGAGGCAACATAAGGGAGGATCTCCAACCAGGGCCATAGTGCTTGAGAAGGAAGTCTCCATTTCTGAAGGTGGAGTAGCACAACATGAGGCCAAGAAACGAAAAGGAACTGAGTGGCAGCAAGAGGTAAAGAAAATGGTAGAACCAACGGAGTTCTCCTTTTCATATTTTTCTTTGAGATATGGTCTCACTCTAGTCCAGATGACCTGGCACTCACTCTGTAGTCCCAGGTCCCAGCCTGACCTCGAACTCACAGTGATCCTTCTACTTCTGCCTCCCAAGTGCTGGCATTAAAGATGTATGGCACCATGCTTGGCCCAATAGGGTTCTAATGCTGGATTCCTTAAATGTGTCAGGGAGGAAGAGAAGTTGTAAATTTATGTCATAATATAGGACTCAGAGGGAAAGGAATACCCTTGTATGCATAGAACAAGTACTTTGGAAATTATTTGCCTGGCTGTACTTTATTCCTATCTCGTTAGTCACTTTGAGGTCATTTGCTTATTTCTGACCAGTGCCCTTGCTGAGAAGCTCCTCTGGGAGTTTCTTCTCAGGTAAACCTTCACTCTGGTGCCATGATTATGTTGTGGTCTTCATTTGGTGATTATATAGTTGAAGCATCAAAAAGAGGTTCTTGGGGGCTGGAAAGATGGTTCAGCAGTTAAGACACTTGCCTGCAAAGCCTAACAATCCAGGTTTGATTCCCCAGTACCTACGTAAAGCCATGTGAACAAAGTGGCACATGCAGGGCTGGAGAGATGGCTTAGCAGTTAAGCAGTTGCCTATGAAGCCTGAGGACCCTGGTTCGAGGCTCAATTCCCCAGGACCCACGTTAGCCAGATGCACAAGGGGGTGCACGCATCTGGAGTTCGTTTGCAGTGGCTGTCTGGAGTTCGTTTGCAGTGGCTGGAGGCCCTGGTGCGTCTCTCTCTCTGTCTGACTCTTTCTCTGTCTGTCGCTCTCAAATAAACAAATAAAAATAAACAAACAAAAAAAACTGGCACATGCATCTGGAATATGCAGCAGGTAGAGGCCCTGACATGCCCATTGTCTCTCTGTCTCTCCTTGCTTGCAAATACAATAAATTAAAAAAATGATTTTAAAACATTTTTAAATAAAGAGGTTCTTGTTGGGCGTGCCTGGAATGTAGTGTTTAGGGTGCACATAGGTAAGTTTCACTGGTAAGATTAGGTCTCAGATTTCATTGTTTCTAGATTGTTCATTTTGCTTTGTTACCCCACAGAAGTCAACTTTCAGTTGTGTTTCAAGGGCATTTATTAGAAGTACAGATGCACTCTGACTTTCAGTAGTTTATCTCACAATATTTGACTCTCCAATGGTATGAAAGGGGGCTGGGAAGATGGCTCAATGGGTAAAGCACTTGCCACTCAAGCATGAGGACCCAAGTGCAGATCCCCAGGAGCCATGTAAAGCCATACGTGGCTATAGCTGTAGATGCTATAGTGTGAGCATCTGTGATCCTATTGCCTGTGGTGAGAAGTGAAGTGTAGACAGGAGATTCAGAGCGCAAGGGACAGCTAGCTTGGCTAACATAGCAGTGAGCAAGAGACCCTACCTCAAGCAAGGTGAGAAGAAAGGACCAACACCTGAAGTTGTTCTCTGACCTCCACATGCATGTGATGGTGAGTACGGCCTTGGGGCAGAGGGACTACTCTTATGTTCCCCCATGCTTTCGCTCATGATGGCCACGAGAACAGTTCAGGATTAGCTTGGAACAACACCTCGTCCTTCCTCTGTTAGCATACCGCTCTTACTCCACTTACACTGTTGTGAGACTCCTGACCCTGGTTAGGTTTGTTAGAAGCAAAACAACCCTTCCTCAGTGGAGAAAGGAATGCTGTATGTGAATTCTCTACTGTTAGTGGGAAAATCCCCTGGAGCCCATGAGTAACTTGCCATACAGAGCCTGTACTGGGGTGGGTGTGCCAGAGAGGTTTGAGGCTCAGGAGTACCACTGTGGATTCCATGGGAACAAAGCCTCCTGCACTGGTGGGAGGAAGCCCAGGAAATGGCTGGCTGAGAGCCAGGGAGGGGCTCCCAGCACACTGTTCTGTTTGCACCTGCCAGGCCTCATTATCTCCAGGGTCAAGGCTAAGCCCTATTCAGAGCCACCCACTGAAGGGGGGATAGGCGAGACCTAGTGCCATGGTCTGAACGCTGGCTCTGCACTTAGACCTGAACTTACACATTGTCTCCACGTCGTCCTTTGTCACTCACCTTCCATCTCCAGGTACAAAGGACACAGTAATCTCAGGCTTCTTGTGAGGACAAAGGGGATGACTGGACACATACATCAATTTGGCTGTCGTCAAAATCCAGGAAATAACAAATGCTGGTGAGGCTGTGAAGAAGTGGGGCTTCTATGCACTACTGGTTGGAATGTATCTGTTATGGAAAATACTATGACAGTTCTTCCCAATTTAAGGTGTATTACTAGAAATCCACTTCTAGCCATACACCCTCAAGAAGTGAAAGCAGGGACTTAAACATAAAATTTCACACTTGTGTTCATTGTTCCTAATAACCAAAGGTGGGCGTGCCCTAAATAAGTAAACACAATGCAGTCTGCACACACAGTGGGGTAATTGGATAGAAGGATGTTCTCACATGCTACGACATGGATGAGCCTTGAAATCATTATACAAAGCAAAACAAGCCACTCACAATAGGATAACTGCTGTGGGATCCACTTAGATGATATATCTAGTTCAGTATATTTATAGAGAAAGAAAATAGCATGGTAGCGGCCCTGGCGGGGAGGAATGGAGAGTTACTGGTTCATGGCTGTAGTGTTCCAGCTTTACAAGACGAAAACTCACAGTGTGAGTGGACTTAATGCTACTTGAAAATGGCTAAGGTGATCAATTTTAGGTTGTGTTTAGCTGGCCAGTTTTTTTTTTTTTTTTTAAGATGACAAAGAAGAGAAATCGTGATTTGATTCTAGCATTTCTTCTCCAGAGAGTTCATCTGGAGAACAATTCCTGGGAAGGAAGATGGGAAGACCTGCAGATGCTATGGGGTCCTGGGAGGAGATCTGGGTAGCGCAGGAAGAGAAATAGGTGGCTGGGCAAGCATTCTTCCCCCTCTCCCCCCACCTCCCACCAGAGGGCAGAGGCAAGGCCCAGGAGGAGGAAGAGAAGAGAGCAGGGTCACAAGTGTTGCTGGGCTCATCAGAATCCTTTTAATGTTCTTAAAGGTTCTTTTTGGCTCCTAGGCAGTGGCTTAGAAACAGGGCTAGACTGGACCATGTGGCTGTTGAAACTTATTGAAGTGACTGTTGATATTTTTGGACTGTGGGCAGTCCACATTGCAGCTGGCATTTCAAACTGCCACTTTAGTCTATCCATGAGTTCATTTTCCCAGCAACTGCCCCACTATTGAACTCAGGGTATAAAAAGCTGGGGCGGGGGGGGGGGGCAAATGGGGAAGTAGTCACACTGAGGCCATGGCCTGCTGGGAATTGATTGACCACAAGGTCAGTATCAGGTGACCTTCCAGGGCCAGAACCCCAATGGGGGAGAAGAATGTTTAGAGCTTGCCTATTTCAGTTAGTTTATCAGGCTCCTGTGGTCTTCGTGAGTTCATTAAATTGAAGAACTCTCAGCTCTCTTTTGAAATTGGAAGTTGCCTCTGAGCTTGTAAACTCATCTTCAGCTCTCAGAGCCGAAGAAGTGAGAGTACTAGAGGAAGGCCACAGAAGACTCACGTTGGTAAAGGCAGCTTGTTGTGCTCTGTCGAGCAGAGACCAGAACTGGGCCTGGCTATTTAGGACTTCAGTTCAAGCAGTCTTTGGAGTTACTGGCATAGGTGAGTAGGATCTGAAATTTAGAGGCTTGACTGGGGCCCAGGAGTAGATGATGTCATAGTTAAAAAAGAACTGAACCATGGAAGAGTCATGGTTAGGGAAGGGATAAGTTGTGGTTAGGGATGGGTTGACCCATGATTAGGAAAGAGCTGAACTATGGTTAGAGAAGAGCTAAGCCATGATTAGAAAAAGGCTGAGTCATGGTCAGGGAAAGGCTTGACTCATGGTTAGGGAATAGCTGAACCATGAAGAGGAAAGGGACTGAACCATGGTCAGGGAAAGACTGAACCGTGTATAGTTAGGGATTAGGGTAGTTCTGAACCATGGTCAGGGAAGGACTTAACTATGGTCAGAGAAAGGATGCTCAATGGTCAGATAGGGTTGAGTCAGGGTTAGGAAGGTCTCAGTCATGGTTAGGTCCTGACATTTACTCTGACCAGAATGTTACGGTAAAGATTGTTATCTGATATCCACAGGCATTTCCTGTCCCCTCTTGGGTGATTAAATTCCCCAGCCTTCCAGGCAATGGCCAATGACTGCCTTCTGCCCAGTGGAATGGGATTGGCAGTGACATTCGCTGTTTCTAGATTTGGCCTGCACAAACCTTCCACGAGCAGTGCTTGGAGCTCTTTCTTCATTGATTAACTGGCTGAGGCCATCCAAGGAATTAGCAGCTGTAGTCCTAAAATGCTGAGTATTATATGAATAAGAAGACAAATGTAGGCCAGCGTGGTGGTGCACGCCTTTAATCCCAGCACTTGAGAAGCAGAGGTAGGAGGATCTCTAAGAGTTTGGGGCCACCCTGAGACTCCATAGATTCTAGGACAGTCTGAGCTAGAGTGAGACCCCACCTCAAAAAAACAAAAACAAATAAAAATAGGGCTGGAGAGATGGCCTAGCGGTTAAGATGTTTGCCTGCAAAGCCAAAGGATCCTGATTCAATTCTCCAGGACCCACGTAAGCCAGATGTACAAGGGGGCACATGGGTCTGGAGTTC
The DNA here is from genome assembly GCA_036346955.1 of Dipus sagitta. NCBI lineage: Eukaryota > Metazoa > Chordata > Mammalia > Rodentia > Dipodidae > Dipus > Dipus sagitta. The sequence goes on along the minus strand of CM070772.1, from coordinate 132,497,032 downwards.
ATTTGCAGTGGCTGGAGGTCCTAGAGTGCCCATATTCTCTCTTGTGCTCTCTCTCTCTCTCTGTCACTCGCTCTGCCTCTTTCTCTCTCATAAATAAACAAATAAATAAATAAATTTTACAAAAAAGAAATGAAGAAGACAAATGTATAGAGAGGCTGAGATTATTTTTTTGTTTGTTTGTTTTGTTTTTTGGTGACAGAACTTAGCATCCACGATCAGAAATGTAGAAGTCTGAGTATCTGTAAGAGCCTGTGCATTGCAAGCTTTGGGTTCTCAAAGACCTGAAGGCATTGGCAGACAACCCTCCAACCCATGATGGTGCAGAGGGAGGGGCATGGCTGCAATCTTAAGCAATATTTAGTGAAGGATTAAAAAGCAATCTTGGGCTTATAGACGAAGAAAACGTAACAGTTTTTCTACTTTCTATGTTAAGTTCATGACAAAGCTCTGCAAATCAGACTGACAAAACCAAACAAAATGAAATAATTCCGCAGATTACCAGCAGGAAAATAAAGAAATTTAGTGTGTATATGACATACATTAGATTACTCAGCAAGGAATAACTCAAAGAGGCTGTTAGGCCTTGGGCTTATAATTGTCTAAACAAAAGAACATCCAGGTTTAAACAAATATTTTACTTATTGGATGGGGGGAGAGAAAGAGGCAGATAAAGGGGGCGCACCAGGGCCTCTAGCCACTGCAAATGAACTCCAGACGTGTGTGTAACCTTGTGCTTTTGCATCTGACTTATATAGGTCCTTAAGCTTTGCAGACAAGCACCTTAACTGCTATGCCATCTCTCCAGCCCAACACTAAGTGTTTTTTGTTTACTTGTTTGTTTTTAGTTTTTCAAGGTAGGGGCTCGCTCTAGCTCAGGCTGACCTGGCATTCATTATGTCGTCTCAGGGTGGCCTTGAACTCATGGCGATCCTCCTACCTCTGCTTCCCAAGTACTGGGATTAAAGGCGTGTGCCACCATGCCCTAAGTTTTTTAAAGGTTATCAAGTAAAGGGAAAGACATGAGTTTCTAGGGTGACAAACTGTGGTAAGGTAAATGCGGGGAACTAATGGACTAAGCCCAAGATGATTTGACTGCGGACGCACAGTATTCTCTCCACACTGAAATCTGAGTCTGGCGGGATATTGGAAGCAGGTGCAGCAGCTTTTTGGGAACTTTAGTTCATATGTTCAGGGCACAGTCCCAGTATTCTAACTTTCATCCTCCATGCTCTACTTCCTGAAGGTTCCACCCTCTCCCTTTAGCATATGGGCTGGTGACCAGACTTCTAATAGCATTTAGGGGACATTTACGATCTAACCCACAGGAGGCATCAACACAGTTCAGCTTATCCGTGCCTGGGCCTGGTGCCAAAATCCAATTCTTCTTTGAACTTGACCTTGGAAAGTTGAAGACTTTTGCTTCCAGCAGAGCCGTGTGCTTTATCCACCTTAGGCATTCTGGTACATGATGTGAGATTGCAGGCAGAGTCCCTAATTACCCTGTCTTTGCAGGGGGTGAAGGTGAGACTGAGGACTGCCTCCATGTACTGAAACTTCCTGGTTTTCATTAATTCCTCACAACCTGGTGAAGAGATGCTGTTGCTGTCTCTATATTCTCTTCAAGAAACTGAGCTAGGGCACTTGCCCAAAGGAATAGCATTTGCAAGGCACAAGATTTGACCCAAGGATGTTAAGTTCTAGTATTTTCTCTTTACCGTTCTGCCTTTCAATAACCCTTTTAACTGAGGTGTTATTTTGTTAGCACATGGAGGAAACTGAGGCTCCAGAAGGCCACATTTCTCTTCTGAAAGTACATCATCATTTGTGAGTGATCAAAGCCTAAGGGTTTAATTCCTAGCCTGTCCTGCTAGCCCTGTACCTACAGATTTTGTTCTTTTAATAAGTTGCTAAATTTGTCTATTGTTATTTTTACTCTGTATTTTCTTTTCCATGTCTTTATAATGTGAACTCTTTCACACAGATCTTTGTCCTTGCAGACATTTTGTTTTCCTAGCATTCACATTCATAAAATTAAGTGCTTAGTACATGCCAGGTGCTGCTCTAGCCCTGGACACACCCCTGTTCTTGTGTGGCTGTTGTTGTCATGGAGAGGATGGAAGTTATGAGTGATTAGTCACACTGTGTGTTATATGAGTGATCAGTCACACTGTGTGTTAGCTTTCTGATTAAAACAAATGCCTGAGATAACTTGTAAAGAGAAAAGCATTTTTGGTTGATGGTTCTAGAGGTTTCCATCATGATCACTTTGGTCCTGTTGCTTTGGGGGAGGGTAGAATATGATGGTGAGAGCACATGGTATAGCAAAACTACCCAACATGTGGGCAGAAAGAGCGAGAGCGAGGGCACACGTATGAGAGAATGCATACAAGTGAGAAAAAAGCCAGGGTTTCAAATCCTTTGAGGGCACACCTCCAACGATGTAAAGACCTCCCACCCCCCCCCAAAAAAGATCTCCCACCCGCCAGGTCCCATTTCTCATAGGTTCCACTGTTTCCCAATAATGCCAAGGTGGGACCAAGTTTAACGCAGGGACATTTGGAAGGCATTCGTCATCTAAACTACAGCAATGAGCAAACTGTAGAGTGTGGATAGAGGCAAAAGACAAAGGAAAAACATAAAGAGAAGGGGGAACAAGCAGTTGATGCTGTAGAACTTGACATTTTAGCTAAAGTAGCCAAAGGCTGTGGAGGAGATGGGTGGATGCCATTTGTGATGCCCTTGGCAGGCCAAAGCAATGAGGGTCCTCACCATGGGCCATGACGGTGGGCAGCTGTCCCACAGTGGGAGCAAGCAGGGAGCCTCTGGGCCCACTCCATCTTTGCCTTCCTTAGGCAGGATTCTTGTCCTCCTTCGGAGACATCACCAGACCTGGCTCCAGTCCTCTCACTGCTCTTTACTTGACCTTGAGTAAGTTACCTGCTAGACTAAGTGATCGTTACGCAGTAAGATGTCAGTCAGTGACTCCTTGTAGGGCTGCGACAAGGACATTCCAGGTGATTACTCATTGGAGGGTGACTGCTCTGCGGGTTTTGTCCTTGCTTGCTTTCTTTCAGCCTGCCCAGGGCATCTGGCCCATGGAGCTCATCTTGCCATGGTGTAGATCTCCTAGGAAGGGCATCCTCAGCAGCAAGGTCAAGGATAAACCCTCCCAAGGCAGGGGAGCCTCACACTGGCAAAGGCAGGAAGGTGAGAATCCGATAGCTCTTTCAGACAAAGAACAGAAGCTCCATGCTCACTGAGGGCTTGCTACCCTTCAGGAGCCGCACCCCAACTTCTCATGGAGCCTGTAGAGGTTCCAGTTCCCAGGTAAAGAAGACGTGGAGGCAGATACTCATGCATAGCTCAGCAGTGAACAAGCAGCAGAGCTGTGCTTAGCCTGGGCTTACCTGACACTAGCGCATGTGCTGAAAGGAAGTGAGACCACACAGGCGGCTTGTGGAGTTGTCGAGGGACCCTGCTTGTATCCTTGGGTGTGAGTCTGATGGGAAGGAGAGCTGCTAGTGTGAGCTTCCCCACAGTGGTGTGTGGCAGTGGGTGGGTGTGGGGGCATGAGGGCTGTGAACCACGGGGTCTTATTGCAGAGTCTTTCCAGGGACCGACCCATCCCTGACTGTTTGGAAAAGAGGTTCTGAGGCAAGTGGTTTGTTCTGTCGCGCGCAGTAGAGATTGAAGAGGATCCGCATGAAGTTTCTAGAGCTAAGCGAGCATTAGAGAGTAGCATGCATGACTCACCAGGAGAGCTCCTTCAAACAGGAATGCCTGGGCCCCACTCTGGGGAGGGACCAGACGTCTGGCCTCTGTGTGGGGCTGCTGGATGCTGATACTACTGATCTGGGGACCACACTTAGAGAACCCCTGCCTTCTGTTATTGTACCTGAGGGTCCTTTATTTCCTTGTCATGGTTTGTTAATTCCAAACCCAAAACGCACATGTGCATTATTCTAGAGTAGCTCTCTCATCATTTACTGTCATTTCATTATTAGTTGTGTACACATTTGCAAAATTTACTTTTTTTAGCAAAAGCCGTGCTGGTGTGCGTTTCCAAGTTACTTCCCACACGCTCTTGGTTCAAGCCTGTAGAACGCTAACAGCTGACCTGGATTAGGGATGGTAACTGAGCTGGTCCCCCAGGACTATGGGTATTTGTGTTCATTAGGACATTGACTGTAATCCAAGGAATTGGATTTGCCCCAACATTCTGCCACCTCATCAGACTTTCCATGAACTTGATACTGGACTTCAAGAGAGGCAGGAGGGAGGAGTGGTTTTGAGCGCCACCTCTGGTATGACCCCGCCAGGCTCCAATCCCAGATCTACCTATCTTGGGAACCTGAGCAATTCACTGCTTCTCTTGTTTCTGTTTCCTGCTTGTAGAATGGAGATGGTGGTAATTCCTACTTTGTGTGGTGGTGTGAGAAGGAACCGAGATCTGTAGGTTAAACTAGAGCTCAGCAGGTGTTGGCTATATTGTGCTGGATTCAATTGTCTCCTGCTTAGCTCGTGTTGGAAAGGGTCCTGGAAATCCTCTGTTGTGGTAGAGAAAAGAGCTGCTTTAAAGCTAACATCTCGGGCTGGAGAGATGGCTTAGCGGTTAAGCGCTTGCCTGTGAAGCCTAAGGACCCCGGTTCGAGGCTCAATTCCCCAGGACCCACGTTAGCCAGATGCACAAGGGGGCGCACGCATCTGGAGTTCGTTTACAGAGACTGGAAGCTCTGGCACGCCCATTCTCTCTCTCTCTGCCTCCTTCTCTCTGTCGCTGTTAAATAAATAAATAAACAAACAAAAAATTTAAAAAAAAGCTAACATCTCTCAACGGGTGATCCCAGGCTAGATATTAGCAAAACTGGCAACTTGCTATTCATAAATACTCAGTGTTTCCTCAACTCTTCATACATTAGAATCCTTAATCCTTGGGGCCTGGGATCAGCACTCTATATATTCACACGCACACTCTGGGGACTCCGAACACTCAATGTTCAGAGACACTGATGTAAGTTCTGGTAGTACCAGACAGATAAGATTGAGGCTGTGTGTGTGTGACCCTCCACCCCCTAGGAGGGGGTCAGTAGGGATGTGGCTTTGGTGTAGAGGGCTTGCCTAGGATGTATGAAGCCCCGAGTTCAATCCTCAACACCACAAAATAGTCAAAACATCCAAACAAAAAACCAGAGGGGAGCACTGAGGAGCTCCTGCCTTCCTACCAGGAGCAGGTACTGGGTGTGACTTTTCTGGCAACTGGAATCCCCTCATGTCCCTGCAGACCACAGAGACAATCACTGAATGCTCTTTCTCCCTTGAAATTCCCCTGAGACTCTTCTCTGTCCTGCCTCTTACTGGGGACTCTGTTGCCCTCTCATGTTGCTGGAGCGGGAGGCTTGGACTTTGGTTTCTATTGTTGTTGTTGTTGTTGTTTAGCCCAGAGCTCTCTTCCCTTTTCTCACAGCATCCCAGGGCATTACTTTGTGAAAAGATTTGCTTTATTATTATTATTATTATTTCTTTTTGCAAAATCCAATTGAACAAAATGTTTCCTCCCTCAAGATCCTGCTGCTCTTCTCTTGTTTGGTTTCATAATATTCCAGATCGTTTCTATTGTCTCCTGTACCCCATGGTTACAAAATCAAACAGGACAAAACAGCTGTTCAGAGACAGTAATGGGGGTGCCTCAGGATCAGCTGCAATGGCCCGTCCCTCTCCTTGGCTCAGCCACTGATTAAATGGAAAGGTTCCCGGAGAGGCAGCAGCAGAAGAGTGGCTGGGGAGCCCCCGGGGCCAGCCTTGCAGGCCAGTTGCAACATTTCCCGTGCCATAGAGCTCTGACTGCCAAGATAAACACAATTTTTGAGATAAAGCCTCAACCCCAAGAGGTTTTCATCTTGGAAAAGGAACCCGTAAGACAGTCACTGTGTTGGACCAAGAATCATGTTTGTCCACACCCATCTTTGAACACATTGTGTGTGACAGTTGAGGGGAGCTGGAAGTGCAGGGGTTTATAGACAGGGCCAAGGAAGCAGAGAAGGCGGGGGAGGAGGCAGGCTGGTTCTCTTCTTTACCACTGGAGTCCTCCTGCTGTGAACCATCACCTTCCTTGTCCTCCTGGGTGAAATTGTGATGCAATGAACTGCTGCCCTGCGGGCAGTGCTGCGAGGATGAAGTGTGAAACCAGTGTGAAGCATGTGGCATGGTGCTTGTTTTCCTCGTGGAAAAGGATAACTGTGAGTTGTATTAACTGCTTAGCGCCTGAGGCTGTGGCTCAGTGCATAGGCTTGCCTCGCATGCTCAGGAGCCTGGGTTCAATGCTCAGTATACAAAAATAAATAAACACCCAAAACAGTGACCAAAACAGCAATATAAAATGTGGATTACCTACTTAGTAGTTAGCTAGGTGTTCTACTGGCTTTATTTCTGAAATTGCCTGATACACACGTTGAATCCATCAGCCATGCCTGCCCACTGGAACATCAAAATATACTGACCAGGCCCTCTTTAACCACATCAGCTCTTTGCCCCTGGTCCAAGTTGGGTCTGCTTCACCTGCCACATCTCCTCACCCCCACACAGATTCCAGGGTATCTTCCATGGCAGCCAGAGTCTTACTTTCAGGATGCCAGATCATGCGACTTCCTCGCTCAAGTTCTCCAGTGGCTTCCTAGTGTACTTATTATGATCAAACCCAGAGCCCCGCAGGGTCCCGCACCTAGAGGCTCCACCCTCTCACTGACCTCATCTCCTGATGCTCACTGTCTACATGGACTTAGGGCCAAATCATACCCACTGCTCAAGAGAGGGCCTTTAGGAGTTGAGCTGGGACTCCCCATTACAGCTCCCTGTTGCTGTCTGAGGTGAGGTCTTCATTGCTGAAAACCAGCAAGGAAGGGAACCGACTAGCCAATATCTCCACTCCTATAAGTTCCCTTTAATTATGAAGCTGGCTTGTTGGCAGAGGATGGGTCACCTGCATCCACCATGCTGGTCTCCTTTTTGGTCTTCCCATGTTGAGTTCACCTTTGCCGTGGGCCTCCATCTTGCTGTTCCTGGGCATGGCATGCAGTACTCCTGGCGCTTCTGTGACTCGTTCTCTGCCTTGCTTCAGCTCTCTATTCAAACAGCATCAAATAAGCAGGAAAGAGCAGCCTTTCCACTTCTCGCACGGTGATCGTCATTGAAATGCCTGTTAGGAAATGGCTGAAATATTTAGGAGATGAGGTTTAGTGGAGGAAAATTAATTTATGGGGGCAGTGCCCATGAAGGGGACATTTGGGCCCTGGTTCCTTCTCTACTTGCCTCCTCTGTGCCACAAGGTAGACAAGTCTCGTCTGCCACATGCTTCCTCTGATGTGTTCTGTTCTCTCTCAGGCCCTGAAGCAGGAAGGCCTGGGAAACCATAGGTTGAAACCATGAGCCAAATGGAGCAATGGTCTGAGAGGATGAGCATTGCTTAGGACATGTGACACTGTGAGCCGAAGCTACACCTTTCTTCTGTATAAGTTGATTAATGTTGGGCATTTGTTGTAATAATGGGAAGTTGTTATTTAATGGTTTTCGGAGCAAGTGAAGACACAGTCACCTCTAGGGACTTTTAAATTCCATTTGTGACTCTTGATTTACCTTGTTACAAAAGAAAGATCAAGTTCACTTCTTGGGGAGTTATTTGTGTTCGTGTGTGTGTGCGTGCGTGCGCGTGCACAGGCATGTGCATGTGTGGTCTCGTGTGTGCCTGCATGCAGAGGCCATAGGTTGATAGTGGGTGTCTTCTTCAATCACTCTCTTACCTTTTTTTTTTTTTTTTTTTTTTGTCTTTGAGATAGATCTCACACCGAGCACAAAATTCACATATTACCTCATTAGCCAGCCAGCAAGCTGTAGGGATCCTCTTGTCTCTGCCTCTTTAGCACTGGGATCACAAGCACTCGCTGTTGTGCCCACATTCCACGTGGGTGCTGGAGATCCAGACTCAGGTCCCCATGCTTGTTGGCACGTACTTTACCCATTGAGCCAGCTTTCAGCACTCTTTTGTCCTTTTAAATGCCATTTTTTCCCCTACAATAGTAAGTAAAAGAATTTCATATTTAACTGATATTTATCGAATGCCTAGATACCTTCCCTTTGAAAAATGCAATTAGACAGTGGGCTGTGGAGGTTCCGAATGGTGCTGTCCTGTTGGTGGACTGTGGGGCAGCCCTTGCCCTGAGACCTTGGGCAGTTAACAAACATGTACCACCTTAAATGCAAGTCTTAACTCCCACCTGACGTAGTGTCTCATCTCCTGCTACTGAGATGTCAGGAGACCATGCCGTGAGCCGCCATAAAGTCAATGCACTATTGTCTACATGGACTTAGGGCCAAATCATACCCACTGCTCAAGAGAGGGGCTTTAGGAGCTGAGCTGGGACTCCCCAATACAGCTCCCTGTTGCTGTCTGAGGAGAGGCCTTCATTGCTGAAAACCAGCAGGGAAGGGAACCAGCGAGCCAATATCTCCATTCCCACAAATTCCCTTTAATTGTGAAGCTGGCTAGTTGGCAGAGGTTTGGCCCTTTGTGTGACTTGCTGTTAGTTCAGTAATACTTGAATGTCTATCCCATATCTGGCTATTTTCATCTTTCAGCTTTGCTAAGCCCATGGCCTTAAGCCTTATCTCATGGTGGGAAAAGAGCTGAGGTCTGGGCTGTGGAGGAGATCACAGGGAGCAGCCAGCCTCTCTTGTGACTCCACACTGAAGGTGGTGGTCCCAGCAGGTAAACTGGCTTCTAGAACTAGACCAGGATGACACTGATTGTCCTGAGAAAGCTCCACATTCAGGGATTTGTAACGGCTCTGGAGCTGCTTCAACTAGGTGCCCCAGCCCAACCTAATTTTTCTTTCTTTTGGTATTTTGAGGCAAGACTGACCTGAAATTCACTATGAATTCTCAGGGTAGCCTTGAACTCATAGCAATCTTCCTACCTCTGCCTTCTGAGTGCTGGGATTAAATGTGTGTGCCACCATGCCTGGCTAATTTTCCTTTTATTCAGAATGTAAAATTTCTTTATTACTTCAGCTGTGAACTCTTAAGATATTCCAAATGAAACCAAGTTCACTTCCATTCATTTTTGTTAATAATTTAGTAAGGCCTAGAATATGTATAACTTATAAGGAAAATGAAGGTTCAGGCATCAGGCATGGAGACTGAGGAAGAAAGGTGCCAAAGGCTTCTTCTGAGTCTGCTCTCAGCGTCAGCTGGGCTCAAAGGAAGAAAGAAATGATGAGGAATGACTGACTACACGTCATTCAGTGGTCCTGGGCATGACTGTAAGATGACATAATGTAGTTGTGGAAGAATTTGAGGCCAGGAAACATGCATGCGTGGTTATGCAGAGTTCAGAAGGAACCAGCAGACAATAGGCGACCCTGTTGGACAAGATTCAGTAAGTTCAGAAAGAGCCTCCAGCTGACCAGTCAGGCAAGTGATTTAGCACTGCCAGCTGCCCGAGAAAAAACCTTGGGCCTGCTGGGAAATGAGTGCGACGTCAGCCCTTGTTAGATCCTTTCAATCTCCAACAAGAGGCCAGTTGGTATAACCCTTACAAAAATGGCTAGATTACAGATGGTCAGTGGAGAAGGAAGATCACCATCAGTAACTGGCCAGACTCTCTTACCCTGCTCTGCCCAGTGCGTGAGAGATCCGTGATGGGCATTCTTGTAAGAAGTTGACTACTGTCTGTGGAGTTCCAGTGGCTGGTTTATGAAATAAGAAGCTTAGGCACACTGGGAAATGTCTTTAATGAGAATTAGCAGAGAGATAGACACAAAGGTTACTGCCAAGAAGCATCATACCGGAGCCTAATTTAAACTTTCCGTTGGATTATCTGATGATAAGTAGATGTGCCTTGAGGATTTCATTGTCTTTGATAAATGGCACACGTTCAAAATTAAAGCATCCAAGGTCATACAAGGTCCTGGAAATAATGAGGCACGACACACTAGATACAAAGCACTTAAATTACCCCAATGGAAGTATTTATTTTAAAGAGACTGCTTTGGGTTATCTCCCCGCTGGGATGTGTGGGCTCTCTGTCTGCATTCCGATGGGAAGGGTTTCCAACTGCACTGTTCCTTTTGATGCCAGCAGAGTTTTCAGCACAGGGGAGACAGGGTGGCTGCCTTCCAAGACCTACCTTGCTATGCTACTAATCCTTCTCTTCCTCCCCTGTGGACCATTCTTGTCCTCTGGCTGCTGGGAGACACAGAGCGATGGCTCGCTAATTGGGTCCCCAGGCAGAGTCACAGCACCTGTGTCTGGGGGTGTTCAATATATAAACAATGGACTTTGCTTCCCTTGCTAAGATAGATTTCCGTGCAGGCACTTGTGCATGTGTGGGTGTTAAATCTATTTTTGTAATTATCTTTATTCCAAGCATTCCTGTTACCCTGGGGGCACCTTCATTAAAACAATAAAAGCTTGCATTTAAAACTCAGTCCTTCCTGATCTTTTTCTGAATGATTGAACCCGAAAGAAACATTAAATTCCATTCGTTCCCATCTAAAGCAGTGGCTGGGCCTACAGCCGCTGTGGAGACGCCCCTGGACAGTTAGACTCTCCCAGGAGCTCCATGGCCAGTATGCTGCTGCTGTTTGCAGGCCATTCCGTTTCCTCCCCATTTTGGTCTCCTCTGGAGCCATTTCTGGCCTCAGATCCCTCATGTTGGTGGGTTTGGCATTGGCTACTGGGAGTCCCTGGCATAGACAGCTCTTCTTCCAACTCTACCCACATCTGGAGAAAGTTACTCATGAGGATCTGCTAGTGTTTAGCCTGCCCTCAGCCCACACTTGTCTGATGGGCCACATAGGCCTTAGATCACTTTGAGGGCATAATAAAGAACATGATCCATGAGGGTGGTCTCGGCAGGTGCCCTGTGGGTGTCATCTGGGATGCATTTGTGCTTTTCAACTATTTCCTTATTAAATATGCTGTAGTTATCCCTAGATGCCTACTTCTGGTTATTCTTATACAAGTTTGGCCAGGAAGTTTGTAGAAGTTCAGCTTGAGCTGGCTGATTGGATATGGAAGCAGAGTGAGTTGGAGCTGACTGATGGCATGCCAGCTTATTTGCCTGAGCCTGGGGGACAGGCTGGCCTTGTCGCCTTCTCCCCATATTAGTTATTTCAGGTGACTTTGTGTACCAGTCCCATACTGGCGAAGGAAGTGGTGTGGCCTCTGGTCCCCATCCTGGGTCCACTTGGTCACCGGAGTTCCATACTCTACCATGTGCATAGGGTTTTGCTTGCCGATCCTGTCTACTCATTAAAGGAAGATTCTCACCTGTGGTCAGGTAGAAGAAACTTTGTGCTTGGTCCTCTTGAAACTCTACAATTGTGTGTATGAGCGGGAGAGAGTGGGCTCAGCAGCTGCCACTGCCTGTGTGGTCTTCCTTGGGACATTGTGCATGTGTATGTGTGTGTGCATGTGTGTGTATACAAGCACATATGTGTGAATGCTAGAGAATAACCTTTGGTGTCATTCCTCATGTGCTATCCACCTTTTTGGAGACAGGTTTTCAGTGGCCTGGAGCTCACCAAGTAGGCTAAACTGGCTGGCCAGTGAGCCCCAGGGTTCTGCCTTTCTCCACCTCTCCAGTGCTGGAACTAAAAGTGCATGCCAACATGCTTGGCTCCATTGTCTTCTTCTGCTTTTTCAATGTGGATACTGGAGGATCAAATGATTTCATAGCAAGCACTTTATTGTCTCTCCATACCCCCCAAATCATATAGTTCTGTGTGATTAACTGAGGGTGGACTACTTAGACAGCAGGCCAGGAGACTATAGCTGGGTCAATTTAGTGTGAACAATCTTGCTGTTCCTTTTCAGTCCTACTATAATGTAATATTTCCTACTGATTGCCAACTTGACAAGACCTAGAATTATTGACTTAATTCTGTGAGGAGTTATCTTGATCAGGTTAATTGAGGTGGACAGACCCACCTTAACTGAGGGTGGGGACATGGACTGTGTAAAAAGAATTGTCTGTGCACCAGCATTCATCACTCTGATTTGCTTCATGATTACTGGTGTGATGATGTGACCCTGGCTTCCTGCTCCTGTTGTGCCTTCCCTGTCATGATGAAAATGTAAACTGAAATAAATAATTTCCATTAAGCTAATTTTTGTCAGCTCTTTCATCCCAACAATAAGTCACTGACCCAGTCCCTCTGCACATGGGAAGTCAGAGTCCCAGTATAAAAAGGGCTTCCACAATTTATGGAACAAAGGCCACTGAAATAAGAGTGTCCCATGGGCCAGAGCATTAGCAGAAATTGTTAAGGCTGGCGTTTTCCAGGGAAGGCATGGCAAGCCTCGCATTGCAGGTCAGAGTATGAAACTGTGGGCCTGAGAAGCTTGGCTGGAAGCCATCACTTCGTCATCACCAGGAGTAGGAGGGAGTGAGACTTAGGAAGGAAAAGCTTCCATAGCTTGAAACCATCTTTGTGTTCTATTGTCATGTTGTTGGACTATTCAAGACTTGACACTGCACAGTCTCCTTATTGCCTGCAGAAGCAGTGGTGAGCTACTGTGTTGGCATCTTCACAGGCTAATTCATTGTCCCCTACAAAGCTTATAGCCAAGCCTGGTCACGGCTCCAGTCTTATTTCGCTGAAGCTAACATTTAATATCCATGGATGTTGAACCTGAGAATTACACATTTCCCTGTAGTTTCCTCAAGCAGAATCTAGTTTCTGTCCTACAGGCAGGGCAGGGTGGGCAGTGATGTGGGTATAACAGATCATCCTGCCCTTGTTTGGCACAGGATTCCAGCAGCTGAACTCTGTGTATGTGGAAATATGAGAAGCTGAGAATACAGCCATGAGAACATGCTAAGAGAGGTGTCATAGCTATGTGCTTTTTGCCATCAGTTTCCTGTGGGCTCAAGATGTCATTTGGACCATGCCAGTGTCATTCTCTCCTAAATGTTCTCTGTTCACCCTCTCACTTGAGTCATTCTTTTCTCTGGGTCCAGTCTGTATTTTAAGGACCAGTTCATGTATTTGCTAATTACCTATGTGTTTCTAATGCTGTAATCAATTATTGGAGACTGGTTAATTTATAAACAGTAGAGCTTATTTTGACTTACAGTTCTGGAGGTTGGAAGTCCAAGAACATGGTGAGGGCATTCTTGCTCCATCACAACATGCAGAAGTATCACATGGCAAGATGCAGCAAGCAAGCTAAATCCCTCTTTTCTTTTCTTTGCAATAAAACCACCAGCACTCTCAAGGGACCCCAACCTCATAGCCTTATAATATAATTTTGGTTGCTTCTCAAAGGCCCCTCCTTCAAATACTACTGACATGAAGCTGGAAATTAAGTTTCTGATATGTGAACTTTTAGAGGCTGTATTTAACATATCACCATCAATAGTGAGGTCAGTGGTATTCACAGGCACCTGCTATGATCTGGCTTTGGGCAGTGCTGCTCTTACAGTTTGTGCCAGACAGCTGAGGATCCTGCCTCTGGGATGCTTACAAACTAACTGCACAGACTGACAGAGGAAAGGGTCATACTGATGGATCTGCGTTGATGCCCTGGGCTGGCTTCTTTGAAGTCAAAGGTTAGGTGCTCCAGACAGTGATGATGGCTTTTTTTTCTGAGCTAGTAATGTTACCATGGAGACTCAGTGAGAAGAAGTTGGTGGGATGAAGGTTTGGGAAAGAATGCTTAGTAAGGGGTGGCCCCTCTTTGAGGCCCACAGGTGAAAAAAAAAGCCTTCTGTCAATAAGGAACAAAAGGGAGGCCAAATGGTGAGACATAGGGCTGTAAGGGAGGCAGAGCCATGTCTCTTAAGGCTTTATCGTGTCTGTTAAGGATGCGATTTTATCCGGATGCAAGGGTTCCTTGTCAAGGAGCTGTGGAAAGAAGAACATGGCCTGTTTGCTTTAATGAGGCAAAACTAAGAACAGTTGTTGTAAGTAAGATGATGGTAGGGTAGAAGGGAAGGTATTGCTGGCTTTGGGCCTAACAGCCATGCCTCTTTGGCCACTCCACTTACCCATGTTATCACCCTACATAATAAAGCTAGTTACGGCAGCTCACCGCCTTTCACCAGCCACGCTCTCAGAGCCCAGCCTCACTTGTAGCAGTTGTCAGTGACCCACTTGACCCAGGAGAGTCGTGCTGGGAGCCTTGGAGAAAGACCCTTTCCCACAGAAGCTTCTGGGTAGGGAGCTTCAGCAGCTGTCTTGAGACCAGGAGGGCAAGGTAACAGGACCACAGATTTGTCCGTCAATACTTGTGCCATCTCTGGGCTACCTGATCAATGTGGAGCTGGCTACCTCTGCATTTTTGATTTGTGCAATATGATTACCTCTACAGCCAGCCAGGTTTTCTGTTCCTTAAAGCCAAGTGCACACTGGACTTAATTTAGTGGGGAATGAAAGATAGTGGATGACTTGAGATCTCTCAATCAACATGACTTAATCATAAACTGAAGGTGAGTGATGGGGGTTGGGGTGGAGGGCTCTTGTGGGGCTTCCTGGTGTTGCGTACGTGGTGTGTGGCAAAGACTGAGGGCACAGCATCCAGCAGTGGGGACGGTAATTATCCAGGTAGAGGTGGAACAACTTGGTTTGGGGCTGAAGCTGAGACTGAGGTTTGGCTTTGACTTGAGAAAGCCAGGTGGGGTTACAAATGAGTTCACTGATCCCCAAACTGGGCTTCCAAACCAGCGGGTGGCTGAGAGGGCAAGTAGAGCTCATCCACACTACTGGGGAGGCCTGAGGTGACCAGGGGGCAGGACAGGTGAGAAGAGGGCCATGTTTGGACAGCTCCCGCTTTTCTCACCATCCTCCCAGCACCTCCATTTCGGTGACCTTTGAAATGACAGACCTCATGGATCTTTCACTTCATTGTGCCAAATCACAAATATCAGGTTGAATGTCATGCAGTTGTCGTCTTTGAAGATTAGAACAGTTGGCTGTCGGCTGTAAAGATTTGAACTGTTACCCCGCTATTACAGTGCTACACTGGAGGCTGCCTTAGGTGAAATCAAGAGCTTATTGAAGCTTATTTTCCACGTAATTTAACCCTGTCACTCTCCTGCATAAACCCATTGCTCCTCCCAGGCCTGTGGAGTCAAACCCCAGCACAGTTGAACCCTGGAGACCTCCATGGGTTACCCTCACCCTCCTATGCTGCAAGCCCCTGCTCGTTGCTCTCCAGAGACACTTGGTTCTAAGTTTGCGTCAAAGGCTGTGAGGTCACAAGTGTTTTCAGAATCCCATTACCATGGTCTTCTTTCTTGGGCATTTCTTTGTACCATGACTTCAGTTCCATTAAGTTTTCAATGGCTCACCAGTTAAAAGTGCTTCCTTGCAAAGTTTCCTGGTCATCTTCAAACCCCTAACACCCACATAAAACCAGATGCAAAGTGGTTTATGCATCTGCGAGCCCAAGTCCTAATGACAATGGAAGCCAGGGGAAATCAGTGCTTGTAGGCCAGCTAATCTGATGTTCCTTTGTTTGCAGTCTGGCTGTTTGTTTGCAGTGGCAAGAGACCCTGTCTCTGAAATGGGGTGAAGGTTCAGGAAAGTCCTTGAACTATAAACCCTAGGTTCGTATGTATTTTTTTATTATTATTAGAGACAGAGAGAGGGAGAGAGAGAGAGAGTAAGAATGGGTGTGCCAGGGCCTCTAGCCACTGCAAATGAACTCCAGATGCATGTGCCACCATGAGTATCTGGCTTACATGGGATCTGGAGAATCGAACCAGGGTCCTTAGGCTTTGCAGGCAAACACCTTAACCACTAAACCATATCTTCAGCCCCTCGTATATATTTTTAACCAAAGAATTGACTAAACTAAAACTGAGAATGATAATTATTAAATTATTATATTTATTGAGGGAAGTTTAGAACCCAGGAAAGAGAATGAGTATATCATACAACCATAGAGAGGACAGAAAATAAAGTACAAAGAACTCCTGCCATGTGCGGACAGGCCTTGTGGAAAGTAGGGGCTCGGGGGCTCTCCTGCAACCCAAGGAGAATCTCACCGGAAGCTGGAGGTTCAGGAGGGGTTAGGCAACCCAGAGAGCTTGCCCTCCCCTCACAAACATATTTATAACCTTATGGTAGTGGGCCCCACCTCTGAGCTCAGTTAAGCCAGAGAGACAGTGATTGGTCTGGGCTAGGGCCTGTCTCAGGAAGAGGCGAGCCATGATGCCAAGCTCTGGGGTCTAAGCTTGACAAACCACAATGCCAGGATTCTAGAAAAAGACATCCCTTCCAAGGAGGACCTCAGGTATGGAAAAACAGGTCTCGGGAACTAAGCAAGAGATAAGTCAGATCATCCTTTGATCTCTAGCAAGTGCAGACCTTCCTGCCTTTTACTTTCAGGGGCCCAGTCCCCCTAACCTGACTCCCTCTCATCTCAAAGAAGGTGGAACACAGACACCTCAGAGCTGTTCTCTGACCTCCACACGTACACGTACAAGTACACACACACACACACACACACACACACACACAGACGTAAATAAAAATAAAATTTAAAAAAGTGTTCACTTGGTGGCCTGGCTGTATAATAGCACAGATTTGTGTCTTTGTTGTCACATAACGAATTCCTAAGTTCTGACCCCTGATTGTTTCTTGTTTGCTTTGGGGACACAGCCCATGTCCTGATTGCTGAGTGGACTGTAGTCTGCCCCGTGTGCTCCAAGCCCCTGTCCTGCCCTGCTCCGCGCCTCCCTGGCGGGACTGATGCCAATTTCCCATCCTGGACCAGTTCCCCCAGGACTGATGGAATGGCTGCTGTTTGGGCTTGTTTCTGAGCCATTTGGGAAGTTCCTCAAGTCCATTTGTTCCCTCTGGGGTCATCCCGGGAGCCATGCCCTGGCACTTGGTTGTTTTAATGAAACCATGCACTTCCAGGTACAGTAATGATTCTGTAGTTTTGTTTTGTGAAATCTTTGTTGTCCTTCAGTAAAAAAAACCAATACTTTTCCAGCAGTGGAGCATAATGACTTCATCTTTTGTTGCAAATGGAAGCAAAAATATTTCTTGTGGAATTCATGCCACAGAGAGCATGTCTCCCATGGCCTGAAGTTGGCTGTGGAGTCTGAGGAGCTCTTTAGTTTTAGCAGGGCTTTGACCGGCAAGGCAGCCTTGCAATCCGCAGATTCACAGCTCACCCCAGAAGCTTGCTGTTTGCTGGGACTCCTGGGTCCATGGGAGTGATGGGATTTTAAAAGTTGCCTGACCAGTTTCACAGCATCCTTTTCTGTTCTGCGTCTCAAATCTGTGGGTGGCCCTGTCCCTGACAAGGAGCTGAGCTGTAGAGTGCCCTGGCATTGGCCCCTGAGGCTCGCTCTCAAACCAGAGGGAGGCCCGCTTCCTAGAATGCCAAAGCTGTACAAAGAGCAGCTTGTGTCCTTCAAGGCTTTGGAAATATAATCCCAAGAGAAGGTTAAGACTGATCAGAGGGCTTGCTTGGAAGAACAATGGCTCTGTGAAGAATGAGGACCTTATTTTAAAAAATGGAATATTTTACTTCCACAATGGCCAGCATTTTCTCTGTCAAATCCCTTTTGAGTTTTTCTCCCTTTAAAAATATGTGGTGACTGAGTAATTGATGATGGAGTAACCTTGTCTATATTTTCAACGATTCTTTTACTCTTGTCAAACTCTTGTCAGCATCTACTGTGCAAGTCACAACTGGCCAACTTTAATGGAAATTGCCACCATGGAAACCTCCCCAAATAGGAGAGGGGGGGACTGTGTATTTACCATTCTCACAGACCCAACTTTAACGTAGCTACTGTGTGATCCTTCGGGCTGTGGTCAGTGTAGATGTTCCCACATTCATGATCACCAGGACAGGAGTTGGCTGTGGTTTCACAGATCTCTTCTCCACAGAATGGGCGACTGGCATTCTGCCCTGCTCTTTGGGGCCAGTGCAGGGAGGCTGCACTTGGGAAGTGGGCAGATCTCCCGGTAGAAGGATGACTGACCACTGACCCAGGGGCTGGATCTGGCCTGAAACACATTGCCTTGCCTTCAATTTTTCTTATTAGTTGTCTAATATTTAAGAAAAGTACTGCCTTTTCCTAAGCGTGTGACTCTCTGAAAGACCCGTCAGCTCCAGGGCCCCAGCCGTACAGGGCAGTAGTCTTTTGGTCCTTGAGGCTGTTTCCAGCTTGTCCAGTCCCCACAGTTCCCGTTCATCTCCTTGCACACGTGCAAAGTGTAAAGTGCCATAGTCATCAATTGTGTGTTAATGCACTCCGTGTGGCTCAGTTAAGAAAAAGTGGAAATACTCTTTTATTAAAAGTGGGGAAAAATGAAAAAGAGAGTAAAGGTGCTGAGGAAAACGAATGTGTGTATATTTCTTTGCAGAATTAAGTCATGACCACAGGGCTTGAGAGATGGCTTAGCGGTTAAGGCACTTGCCTGCGAAGCTTAAGGACCCATGTTCAACTCTTTAGATCCCATGTAAGCTAGACACACAAGTTGATGCAAGCACACAAGGTTGCACATGTGCACAAGGTGGCAC
The DNA here is from genome assembly GCA_036346955.1 of Dipus sagitta. NCBI lineage: Eukaryota > Metazoa > Chordata > Mammalia > Rodentia > Dipodidae > Dipus > Dipus sagitta. Next base: position 132,478,489 of record CM070772.1, on the reverse strand, counting down.
ATGCGTCTGGAGTTTGATTGCAGTGGCTGGAGGCTCTGGCACGCCAATTCTCTCTCTCTCTCTTGTTCTCACTCTCTTGCATTAAGAAGGCCAGTCTGTTGAGCTTGCCTCAAAACAAAACAAACAAACAAACAAAAAAAATCATGACCACAGCCCTTTTTGTAAAATTCCTTCAAAGTATGTCTGCAACAAAAGAGCATTATGAAGGCACCTGCCTCACATTGGGGATATTTTCCCAGTCCCCAGTATATGGCATTTTTAAGGACCATTCCTTGCTGTCAAACATTTGAGCATTTACAGAAGAACAGTTTCTCACCAAGGCATATCTGGTGTATTGTAGAGCATTTGATGTTTGTGGCTGTATCCAGATGTGACCCTCAGCCATTGTATACACCCCTACCCAGGATCTCTAAACCTTGCCAAGGTGGAAACTCGACCCTCCCAGGCTGACATGTGGATGACCAATCCTTGGTACAGACCGGGGCAAGGGGGTGTGGCCCTGAGCCAATGTACATGGAGGACACGGGGGCTGCATGAAGGAACGCATCACCTGGCCCCTGTTTTCCTGGCTTGATGCCAGGGCTGGTTAGCCCTCCTTCTCCAAGGTGGGACTTCCACTAGGTTTGCAGAAGACACAACAGTACAAAGCCACCCTTGTGCCTATCACACCTTTCTGTTCCAGCGTGTCGTGGTCCTTTTGATCCAAGTGAGCTGGCATATGCTTCTGACTTGCCTGCCCGCCAGCGTGGTTTTAGGAACAATCCCAAACCGATTCTAAGATGTCTGCCCAGCCTGGCACCTCCTCAGTGGTTACCTGGCACTCTGCTTCCTTTCTGGGATCAGTTCAGGTGTTTATAGGGCAGTGCACGTTGTTTTCTGTAGATGAATCTCTGGGAGCTGCAAAGTAGGCAGGATGCAAATTGTTGGGCTGGCTTTGGGAGCTAGATCAAAATGGCATTGATGCATTCGTGGCTTGGGCATGATTTGCTTTGATAAAGTGGTCGGAGGCACTCACAAATGTGGTGGCTCACTGGGTCACAGCCTGTGTAAGGGTCTGCAAGCTGGCTGCCAGACAGCCCCAAAGCTCTCAGATGATACCCGCCTGGCTTCTCAGAGACCCCCAAGGACTAAAGGAGTCTGATTTTTCTCTGCCAGCCCTGAGCACGGCCTGGAGCTCATGTCAGACACCATTAACAGAAGCTGAGGTTTGGGGAACAAGTGAAATTGTGGACAAGTTTGTGTCAGCTTTCATGCCTCCATGTAAACCCACACAGGAGGCACTCATCCATGCGTAGAAGCAAACTTCTGGAAGGACTTGAGATCCCTAAGAACAATATAAGGGGTTGACTGTCTATCAGGTTTTTAGCAAGTAGTTATGACTGAGTCTGTAATAAGAGAAGTTTATAGGTCATATTCAAAGGAGGGATGTAGTTGTATTGGAGTTGTCGTGATCTCAGTGTAATGATATATTAACCCTAAAGGATGATGATATAAACTTTAGAATCACATTTTATTCACTTTATCCATGTATAATGTGTACAAGCAACTATAGATTGTAACCTAGTATGTCCAGATGTACTGTGCAGTTGACTGTTATAACCAAATCCTTTTTCTCCTTTACAACACACACACATACATACACACTCCTTAGCCATTATTCTGTTGCTATAAAAAATACTTGAGGCTGGATCATATATAAAGAAATTTATTTAGCTCACAGTTTTGGAGGCTGATAGCCTCAGTGCTATGGTGTTGTCACTGGTTCTCTCAAGGGTTCCTGCCGGCCATATCTGATCATGGCAAATGACATCATGGTTGGACTATGAGCAAGGAGAGATCACAGGTACTAGAGAGATTCAGGAGTCATACTCCTTTGTATAACCTATTCTCATGGGAAACTCTGTCACCCCCAGACACCCACAGTCATGCCTCCTTAGAATGGTGTGCCAGTGGAGCAGTTACCTTCTACTAAGTCCTTCTTCCTAAAGGTCCCACTACCTCTCACTACTGCCATATTGGGAACCAAGCCCCCAACAAAGAACCCTTGGGGGATAAGCCACACTCATACCATTGAATACACATTCACACTTTATTCATAATTCTGAAGTCTTCAGACAGTGAGACAAATTTATGCCACCATTATATTTAAAAATAGACTAAAACCTTATAAAGCAACAGCCATATGGTGCTGACCAAAGTTTACTGGCATTGGTCTTTGGTGGGTAAGAAATACTTCCAGCAGATCCTTATGTACAAGAAGCTGGTTCGTTGGGGGGGGGGGGCATGGAGGATGTAGCTTAGTGGTAGTGCACTTGCCTCTTACAGATAAGCCCTGTGTTCAATTCCTAGCATCTCACTTCCCCTAAAAAAAGATAAAAAGAAACTGTGTTTGTTTAATTGACAAGCCAAACTTTTATTTCTTTCAGAGAGTAAAAAGATGGGGGGAGGAGGGAAAATGAGTGTATCAGGGCCTCCAGCCACTGCAAACAAACTTCAGATACCTTGTGCATCTGGCTTATGTGGGTACTGGGGAATCAAACCTAGACCCTTAGGTTTCACAGACAAGTGCCTTTACTGTGAAGCCATTTCTCCAGCCCTGATAAGCCACTCTTTTAAGGAAAATGCATTTGTGCATCTCATTGGAGATATTGGAGGTCATGAAGAATTAACATCAAGTCACTACATAATCCAGCAATTCCACTCCAAGCAAACTTTCAAAAGAACTGGGAATATATGTCCATGAAAGTCCTGTACATGAATGATCAGAGGTGCATTATTCATAGTCTACCCAAAGTAGATTCTACCCAAATGTGCCTTAGCTGGTAAGCATCCACCTACACTGTGTTGTACCCAGCACCCAGTGGAACGCTACCCGACAGGAAGAAGCACCCACAGGGACTCCAACATGGTTGAGCCTGGAACGATAGTGCTGTGTGAATGAGGCCAGGCAAGAAGGGAAGGTGAGATGCCCGGAAGAGATTGGTCCACGGACAGATCATAGGATAGTCGTTTCAGGGATCAGAGCCACAAGTGGAAGAAATGTTTTGGGGGTGATGAGTATATCCTAACAGAAGATCGTGGTGACATTTGTATAGTGTTTTGAGTATACTAAACTCCCCTGAATTGTATACTTGAAAATGGTGAGCCTAATAGTGTAGAAATTATATATCAGAGAAAAATAGCTGAGTAAAGCAATGGCAAAAGGCAGTAGCACTTTCTGGATCTAAGTGGAAGAAAGAGCCCGTGTTTTCGTGCTTTGCACATTTTTATATTTAAGTCTTTTCATAGTGAATGACTTGGGGAAAATGGAAAAGACAAGCAAAAAGTGTGTTTCTGTTGTATCTACATTTGGGATGACTTTATCTCATTTGTAGAAAAGATAGGACAGCCTCCGATAGAGCCTGGATTACTGAATATTTGACTTGGAAGGGTTTGTTTGACCTAGACAGCAAATTCACTGATAATGAAACCTGATACTGACATGAAGTGCCTTCTGTTAGGAAGGGTTCACGGTCAAACTTTCAGGTCTCCAGGTTAATTAGTACTCCTTGTTAAATAAAGAGAAGAATGAATGGATTGGTGATGAGCAACATGTATCAGACGTCACCACAGCAACATATTAGGGATGGGTAGGAGCCTAGATCCTAACCAGGTGCACTGACACGACCCCTTCCTTCTCTGAAAAATGAGGAGAATTGCTATGGGTCAACAGGTATACATTGCTGATCTGAATCTGTGATGGACATTATTTCAAAGGTTGAAAAGTGTGATTTTAAGGGCATGGTGGTGCACTTGGGAGTCAGATACAGGAGGATTATTGTGGGTTCAAGGCCAGCCTGAGACTATATAGCAAATTCCAGGTCAGCCTGAGCTAGAGCGAGACCCTACCTCAAAAAAATTAATAAATAAAAAAAATAGAGTTATGGGAAGGAAGGAATGGAAGTAGAGTTAACTACATGGATTCTATCACCTTGAATGAAAGAAGCCTTTAGGACTTAAGAATACCTTGCAGGTCACATCCTGGTCCCTGTGGCTCCCAGATCAGATGAGTGGACATATGCTTCTCCCAAGAGCAGTTGTTTTTCCTTCTGGTATTTCCAGGCCTCAAAGAGATCACACTTTCCCACGGAGGTTTGCCACGCATTCTCGTGGACATCCTTCCTTGCCCACACCCTCCAGTCCACGTGTGGGTGTTGACTGAGCCCACTGGAAAGGCGAGACTCAGAGTTCTGAGTGGGCTGGAGACACGTGGGTTGTACCTTAGATGGGGACTCGGGGCTGACACAGAAGGAGCCTGTCCGAGGATAGTAAAGTTTTCTCATTTTATAGAGATGGGGTAATGAGTGGTTTTCCTATTTTAAGTCTTGTATGTGAATGCGTATGTACACATGCATGGTGCATGTGTGGAGATCAGAGAACTTCAGGTGTGGGTACTCCCCTCCACTCTGTTTGAAGCAAGGTCTCTCATTGTTCACTACTATGAAAGTCAGGATAACTGGTCCATGAGCTTCTGGCAGATTCTCCTGTCTCCACCTCACATCTCACTGTAGGCTCACTGGGATTACAGATGCCAGTACTATAACCTTTGGCTTTTAGTAATAAACTTTTTTTTGAAAAAAGTTATTTACTTATTTGACAGAGAAACAGGGAGAGAGTAAGAGTGAGGGTGAGAGAGAGAGAGAGAGAGAGAGAGAGAGAGAATGGGCACGCCAGGGCCTCCAGCCACTGCAAACAAACTCCAGACGCATGCGCCCCCTTGTGCATCTGGCTAATGTGAGTCCTAGGGAATCGAACCTGAGTCCTTTGGCTTTGCAGGCAAATGCTTTAACCATTAAGCCATCCCTCCAGCCCACCTTTGGCTTTTTACATGGATTCGGGGGATCCAAACTCAGGTACTCATGCTTGTGTGACAAGGGTTTTATTCACTGAGCATCTCCTCAGTCCTCTTGAATGTTTTTGACAGTGTTACTGGATTATATTTTTGTATAATTGGGAAATTATACTTAGGAAAAATGGAGTTTTAAAGAAAATTTTTGCTTTGAGTGTTGAGTGACATTTTGAACATCTCTTGAAATATTATTAGTATATTATAAAACTCAACCTGCTTGACATAGATACTTGAGTATTGTTTACTGTATCTGTAAAGTTGTATCATCATCACTATAAATTAAATGTGAATGTTTTCAGCTTTCCTAAAATGAATCTTGCCCTACTAGAAGTCATTCTGCATCCTCTCCTAAAGCTCTAGGCAACCACTGTTTTGAATTTTGTGTCTATTCTGGATACTTTCTCTACAGTACTGCATATTGTATATCATTCATTAATCTGATACCAGAGTTATGTTGTCTATTATGAATGATGTTTCTATGAACATTCAGATATGAGTTTTATAGGGACATTGTTTTAAATTGCCTTGGATATATAACTAGTAGAACTGATACCATGTGTTAACTCTGTTTTTATGCTTAACATTTTGTGGAAGTCATAAACTCTTATGCTTAGTGCTTGCACCATTTTACATCCCCACTAGTAATGTAGTAAAGTAAAGTAAAGTAAAGGTTCCAGTTTCTTCACATTCTTGCCAACACTTACGCTTTTAATTAGAATCAGTCTGGTGGGTGTGAAGTAGTATCTTTATATGGTTTTGATTTGTATTGTTTTCTTTTGTATTGACACAAGACCTTGTATAGTCTAGACTGGCCTTAATCGCCTGATATAACTGCCTCTCCTTCTTATGTCTGGGATTATAGGAAAGTGCCACCATAGCCAACTTTGACTGTGGAAAGCTTTGTCAGGTAGGTAGGTAGGTAGATAGATAGATGGATGGATGTATATCCCTTGTCATAATTTATAAATACTATTTTCAGTCAGGGCTTGTCTTTTGACTTTCTTGACAGTATTCTCTGATGCATAAAGGTTTTAGCTTTGATGAAGTCCAGCCTACCAATCTCTTTATTATTTGTATTTTCTTTTTATTTAAGGTGAGAGAGTTTTTTATATATATTTATTGCAAGCAGAGAGAGACAATGGGCATGCCAGGGCATCTAGTCACTGCAAACAGACTCCAGATACATGTACCATCTTGTACATCTGGCTTTATGTCGGTACTGATGAATCAAACCTGGGTCATTAGGCTTTGCAGCAAATGCCTTAACCACTGAACAGTATTTCCAGCCCCTCATTTGTATTTTCTAATCAAAGTTTGCAAAGATTTATATGTTTTCTGCTAAGAGTTTTGTATACTTAGCTCTAATCTCCAGGTTTATAATCTACTTTGGGTTAATTTTTGTCTATGAAATGGACTATTTCAATTTATTCTTGTAGCATGTGAGTATTTATTTGTTACAACGCCATTTATTTAAAAGGTTGTTTTCCCCTAATTGGATTAGCTTGGTCAGATGGTATTTTGGTGTGAAAACCTAAGCAGATATTTTCTCCTGTTGAATATGACCCATCTTATATCTTTTTCCCTTTCAAAAAGATGTTTCTGAAACATAAATCCATCCTCAGGACAAATCTTTCATATCTAAAGTTAATATCCACTCTTTCTTTGGAAAATAACATTTTCTGCCTCAAGAAACTAATTTTTAAATTTTTCATTTATTTGAGAGAGAGAGAGAATGAATATAAGTAAGTATAGGTAAACCAGGGCCTCTTGCTGCTACACACTCACTCTAGATGCACTTGCCACTTTGTGCACCTGGCTTTATATGAGTACTGGAGAATTAAACCCAGCCCAGCAGACTTTGCAAGCAAGTGCCTTTATTTACTGAACCATCTTCCCAGACAAAGAAACTAACTTTTTATTTGGAATTGGGTTTGATCAAATTCAAAGGACTTCTAGAACAGGAAGATGCTTTGGCTCCAGAGAGTAGAGGAGATGTGTGATTTTTCCCAGGAGTGCATTCAGTGTCGCTATGGGTTTAATGTGCATAAATGTCCTGTGATTTTTACGACTTCTCCTATTTCTATGTCCGAGGATGTTTTATAAAGGTCCCTCTTTCTTCAGAGGGCTTATTATATGTGCCCAGAACACCAGGTCCCAAACAGAGATGCCCTGCAGAGGCCCCTAGATGAAGTGTTCAGGTACCTTGGCACATAGCAGGGAGAGTTAAGATGTGACAACATCAGGCAAGACGGCTCCTTGATCTTGTCTTTAAAGCAGTTTAGTCCACAATCCAGGTTAAAACTGGGGCAGGCACAGAGGACCAGAGCAAGGGTGAGGAAGGGCAATGTGGTTCCAGTCATTTTACCTGCTGGCATTCCAGAGGACCTGTGGTGACTCTTGTGTTTGTCCTCTTCCCCTGGGTGGATAAAGCGAAAGGCCTCTGGTATCAAGGAGGATCATCTTTCTCCAAGCTTGGCTGTCTTCTCTTCTGTCTTCAGCTTTTTTGATGTTAGGTTGAGAGCAGCATGTTGAAGCTCAGCGCATGTTCAAACTGGTAACCTGAGCTTCCTATGCTTGCAGCCACTCTGCTTGTGGGCACAGAGTTTTGGTGAACATGTTTCACTTTCTTTTTTTATTTTTTTATTGGTACTGGGTTAAAATCATTGTGGTAATAGATAATCCTTCAGTCTTCACAATGTGAAATGTGCTTTCCTCACGGTATTTATTTGCTCATCAACTCCATGAAGTAGGTATTGGGCTTATCTTCTTAACAGGAGAAAATGCTTAGAGATGTAACAGTTGTCACAGGTGCCAGGGCAGGAAATGGCAGAGGGTGATTCAGCATCTACCCAAGTCCACAGTCTGTCCTCCTCACTCCCTTCAGAATCTTCTGGTCCTAAGAGAAATAAACCAGTGGCTGATATCCCCCTTAAAGAGGGTCTGTGGGATAGAAGCAGTGCCTTCCAAGTCAGCTGCGCTTGTAGAGAGAATTCTCATTCTGTTGTGACGGTCACACAATCAGTATCCATTGTCATGAATTGGTACCTCTGCGTTTGAGACCATCTTCAGAGGAATGGAGTCTCTCATTATCACTCAGCAGCTTGCCTGTGGGATATGTGTCTTTGAACAAGAGGAGGGAAATATTCTAGAAGCTTCTCTTGGGGAGGCCCATTTTTCCTCAGCAATAGAACAGCCTTTGGCATTGGCTATCCTTACCTCCAAGAAGGTACATATAGGGTTCTACTTCCTTGGTTATTCATACCAGGTCAGCTCAATGCTTCCTTGAGCTATTAGCCAGAGACACTGCATGTCACCCAAGGGCATCAGTGCCTTCTCCTAGAGTCTTGGGGCCCTTGCGTTCTGATTTGGCCAAAAGGAGGCTCTAAGTAGAGTTGTCTGTGGTAGAGAATCTGACATGATGGAGAGGAGGGTCATTCACATTGAAATCTAGGCTGAAAGTATGATTCTCATTGCTGTGACAGTGGTATAGTGACAGGGCTGGAGTTACTAGAAGAATGCCAGGGGCTGGAGAGACGGCTTAGCGGTTAAGCTCTTGCCTGTGAAGCCTAAGGACCCCGGTTTGAGGCTCGATTCCCCGGGACCCACGTTAACCAGATGCACAAGGGGTGCATGCGTCTGGAGTTTGTTTGCAGTGGCTGGAGGCTCTGGCGTGCCCATTGTCTCTCTCTCTCTGCCTGTTTCTCTCTCTGTCACTCTCAAATACATAAATAAAACAAAAATATATTTAAAAAAAAGAATGCCAGATACTTGGGCCCAAGTCCATCTTGTAGATGTTCCAGACATGATCCAGGAATGTAATCTACGAATGATAAAGAAAAGTTGTCACTGTGTTTCATGAGCAGCTGATGTTCCATACGAGCATCTGCTGTACTTTGGGAAATTTGTCCCTGTCTCTCACTGATTTGATTCCTGCATTAACCAGCTTATCTCATTTTTGAAAAATTGTAACTACATTCCAGATGCATCAGGAGGTCAGAGCCTGCCCTAAATGCCAGGCCAGGAAAGAGCAGTCTGCATTCCTAGCTTTTCTGTCTTTTGCGTGTGGGCATGTGTGTATGCATGTTCGCATGTATGGGTGCACCATGTGTGTGTACATGTGTGTACCAAAGCATGTAGTAGTCAGTGACTGACATCAGGTATCTGCGTCAATCACTCTTCACTTTATTTTTTCAGACAGGGTATCTCATTCAACCTGGAACTGACCAATCCAAGTAAACTATCTGACCAGCGTGCCCCAGGGATCCTCCTATCTCTGCCTCTCCAGTGCTGGGATTACAGGCATGTGCTGCTGTGCCCAACTTTTACACGAGTGCTAGAGTTCCAAATTCATGCCTTCTTGCTTGTACAATAAGCACTCTACCTAAGCTAAACCATCTCCCCAGCTCAGGTGGTTACGTTTCTGACCAGAGGGTCCTGTGCTAAGTGATCTGATCTTTATTTCCTGATCAATGAGTGTATACCAAACCAAATACAAAAGGAAAGATAACTCGTGTTGGGCAATTCTCTCTATGAGGCAGTTGTCTTTACAGGGCCGCATGGAATGGTTTTACAGAAAACTTCTGCTCCCTTGTAATGGTCAGCAAGGTCTACCTCAGAGGACATCCACAGCACAGCTTACATGTACAGTTTTTAGAACTGGGTTGGTGAGTTAAGGAGCAGAATGTAGGCATCCTTCAGAAATGCCTGCAGCCTCCTATGTGGGTGGTAAGCTAAGCATATAAACCCAGAACTTCATGGTCTCTGAGAAGAGTAGGGGTGGTCAGGTTAACAGTATAGCTAAGAAGTGGAAAAATATAAAAAATAAATTAATAAAAAAGAAAGAGAAGAAGAAGATATGTATGCAATTCCACACTCCCAGAAGATAGTCTGGAAGGATAGGTACCAGTTTTGTTTAGTAGGTTGTTTATGATAGATCAAGACTGGGTTGCCTTATGGATAAGCACCACTGTGCTCTCTTCCGTGCTGATTGGCACTGTGTAGCATGTTCTGAATGTATGTACCCTGGATGAGCATGGAGCAGGAAGTGCCCTTTGATTTTAGGCTTGAAGCAGAAGGAATGGCTGCCAATAGTTCCTGTCTTCTGAGTGACCAGAGTGATATGTCAGCATCCCTCAAGTGGAGAACAAAATACACAAATGGCTTTTATATTGTGATTCTGCTCATGCCTAATACAACACATTCATTCTTGAGAAAGAACTCATTTTCAGAAAACAGGCAGCATTTGCTAGAAATGCCAGTGCGTGGGCTGGAGAGATGGCTTAGCAGTTAAGGCACTTGCCTGTGAAGCCTGAGGACCCAGGATCGATTCTCCAGATCCCACATAAGCCAAATGCACAAAGAGGCACATGCGTCTGGAGTTCGTTTGCAGAGGTTAGAGGCCCTGGTGTGCCCATTATTTCTCTCTGTCTCTCTATCCCCCTCTATCTGTCTCTAGTAAATCAATAAAAAAAATTTTAAAAATACTTTAAAAAAGAAATGCCAACGTGTGCTCTGCCGCCCCGAACCCGTTCCGTGCATCCCAGTGGAAAAAACCAAGGCACAGTGCAGACGCAGACAGTAGAAGCAGCCCTAGGGGAGCGGGTTGGGGCCTTGTTAGAGAAACTAGAATGTTTTCTTTGTTAAAGTTTTACCTGCAGTTTATAGCACTTGGGATTTTATACGGCTGTCCCTTGATGACAAAGGATATGTCCTGAAGAATCCATTCTAAAAGTTGGAAAGTCAAAAAGGTATTGAATACTCACCGTGGAGCTTCGCCATGCAGTCCACCATAAAGTATGGTGATCAGGCAGCTGACTGGGTACTGTGACTTGTGGTCACTGCCAAGCATTCTTGGAGAAGACTGGGCTCACAGATCACTAGACCAAGATAAGATAAAAAAATCAAACTTTGGTCTGTACTGTTTGTGTTTGGCCCAGGCACCAGCCAGGGCCCACCTGCATTTGTAAAGCATCTCCATATATGAATCTGTGGCTGTGCTTACTTGACACTCAGTGTCCAATTTAAATCGAATAATTAGTGCAGGACACATTCCGTGAAGTGCCTCCACCTAGGTGACAAAGTGCAGTGCAGGCCTCACCCCCGCCCCCCCATTACCTCAGCTGCTGTTAGATGTCACTTTGTTGGGGAATTGTAGCAGACCCTTTCTCATTCATTCCATGTCAGTCAGCTGGGATCTGGCAAAGAAAAGTAAGTTCTGCAGAATGTGATTGGTTATCACCTTCTTAGGAATGCTTGGGTAATCCCTGAGGACGGAAGGGTAATTTTCCCAGGATCTTTTGGTCAGCTTGGCTATCCAGAGAGGATTTCTTAGCCCTCCCCCACCAAGCGAATGTCCTTGATTATATTCTGGGCTTCTGGTACTTAAGGGCTTTTAACTTTTTTTTAGGCTATGGACCCCTTTGAAAATTTGATGAAAGTTAGAAACTTTATAAAAAATGCATATATACATTCTAAAATTTGAAGTTTCACGGGTTAAAAATATCTCTGTGAAGCCGGGTGTGGTGGTGCATGCCTTTAATCCCAGTACATGGTAGGCAAAGGTTAGGGGGATCAGCATGATTTCAAGGCCACCCTGTAATTACATAGTGAATTCCAGGTCAGCCTGGGATAGAGTGAGACCCTACCTTGAAAAACCTATGTGTATATGTATATGTATATGTGAGTGTATGTGCATGTGTATGCCTTTGTAGCTTGTGCTGAATTAAAACTCCCTGACCATTGGCAGGTATCTCCTCTTAGCTCTGGGATGCATTATGCGTAGACCTAGCTGTGTATCTGTCTCCCATGTTGGCCGTCTGCCTCCTCCGACCCCCTGCCGTGCTACCTCTGAGCTGGTTAGAGAAGGGTCTGTGTGAAGTCCCAGCATTCAGTAGCATCTTCCTGGGATGTTAAAGCATGAACCTGGGAACCTCCACCCTATTGGTGTCCTAGCAGTTCAGTGTCCAAGTGAGGACAGTACTAGTATCCTCTGTACTCTGGTAGCTATGTACGTGTGTGTGTATGTATGTATGTATGTATGCATGAGTATGTGCGTGCGTGCATGCGTGTGTGTGTATGCATCACCACTGCAGACATTTCACTCTGCAATCCCAGATCACGTAGGCATGCCAGAACAGGAATGCCATGCTTTCTGACCTGGTACTTACAAGGGTTGTGAGTACTTTTCAACCCCTTATACATCTTTTAGCTTCCCTGGATGGGCTAAATTACTCATGAAAATAATTTTTCTACTCGCTTTGCTCCCACTAACAACCTGTGAAAGTCTTTAACTCTGAAGTCTTACTAGAACTGTTAAGCTTTGTTAACATACTGGGTATGAATTGGTGTCTTCTTGTAGCTTGTTTTACGTGCCTCTAACTACTAGTAAAATTGAGAACCTTTGAAATCTTGGCTGCATTATATGAGTCAAAAATATCTTCACTGGATCTTCGTTTACACCTTTTGTCACAGAGAACTTTGCAGTGTGAAATTAGCTAAATATCTCAGCTTCCAATGTATGATTTTTGCTTTTTAGATTTTGTTTTTAAAATTCTTTAGTAATTTAAGGTTGTAAAATCATTCCCATAACTACTTCTGGAAAATTAAAAGGTTTGTTTTCACATATTTGGGTTTCATCTATTTGAGGTTTGTTTTGTGTATTAATGGTATGAGGTTCCATAACTCTTTTAGACTATTGTTTTCTGGTTGCCTGCTATGTAAGAAAAGCCATGAAATCTGCACTTTGATGTAAATTATTCCAAGGTTTTTATTGCTAATGACTGATGAAAATTCTATTTAAATATTGAGTGGGCCAAGCAAAATGCTTCTGCAGTTCACATCCTGTGGGTGTCAGTTTACATAGCCTGATAGAAAAGTTTATGGAAAGGCCTGTGGTAACAGGACATGGCATTGAATCCTGACTGCGACTGCATCACTCACTTGCAGTTTGATCTTCTCGAGCCTTTGACATCTCAGGATTTCTGTTAGCTCCTAAGCACTGTTGGGGTAATAATGACATGTATCTTACCCAGTGACAACAAGGAAAACAATGCAAACATGCATGGAGCTCTTAGCATAGGACTAACAGTAAGTTTGAGGCACGTTAGGCTCCATCAGCATCTTCCTCCTCCTTATTTCTTCTTTCCTGTGCCGATCTAGTTCATAGCAGCAGACGGTGGTGTTTTATGAGGATGAAGTTGATGGCGCTGGTCTGCATTCATTCATTCACAGAATTTATAGTGTGCTAGGTGTGTGAAGGTGGTGTGGGTTTTGGGCAGAGGTGCCCGGCGTTTTGACAGACACAGAGTTGTTGGAATCGGGTGGACTGTGATGGAGATGCGGCTTGGCTTGTGCTGCAGCCAAGGCATTGCTGTGAGAGGCAGCACTGTGTTCTGGCAGGATCTGGGAAGCATCCGTAGAAGAAAGGCCGTTATTGGGAGAAAATAAACAGAGTGACCCCTGACGAGATTTCCCAATAATCCAAGCTTAAGGTGATGACAAACGTCTGTACTTGGGACGACAAGGAAGGAAACAAGTTCTAGAGTCTGCGAGCAGCAGGAAATGGCAGCACTTGATGATGGCCTAGATGTGTGGTACTAGGAGAGAAAGGCTGAGCAGGGCTGCAAGCTTTGGGCCTGCCACAGGAGGAACACTTGAGAAGATTTAGCTTGGGCTGGCCAGTCTCGTGCGAGGTGGGCGGAGTCTAAGGCAAGAGTAGGGCAGTCAGGCTGGCCAGCCTCCCAGACATGCCACAACAGAGCCTTAACAGGAGCCCAGGCTGGGAGGTCATGTGGGGACCACCCTCAGCCCAGAGGCAATGTGTGAAATTGCTTAAGAAGCGAAGCATATTTGTTTATTTTCTTCTTGACATTTTAAAGACAGACACTGAAATGCATGCTATTTCTGTGCTCGGGGATAACCCTGACACCCAAGGTAGCTGATTGGTAATGAGCTGCATCTGTAAACATGAAGACAGGAAGTGACCTCACCTCTCACTCCAAGACAGGGCCTTGGACTTCATACCATGCATTTCCTGCGCTGCCACCCAGTGACAATTCCCAGACACTGGCTGTCTGCCCTCACTGTTGCCCATAGCCACAGGCAAGCTGTTTCTTCTTGCTGAAATTTGTGCCCACCTGGTTTTATTGGATAACTTTCACCAATATTCATTCTTTCGGAGGCTTTTAAAATAAAAATGAAATGGGAAGTTGTCATTTTCACTTCTGTCAACACAGATTGAGATTGTTCTAAGGCCTTCCATGGGCCATCACATGGGAGGGCTTGTCACAGTAGGATGACTTGAGCTCATGAATGTTGAATCAGCATTCGAATGGCAGCTGGCTTTCCATGTTGAAATGCTTTTTTAGTGGAGAGGCTGTAGTATCCTGCCAGGGCATGACTTATGGAGATGGTACCTGGAGTTGTTGTGAGGACTGGCCTGACTTTGTGAAGAGCCCAGGCATAGGGGTCCCAAGAAGTGCCTAGAACAAAGCCCAGCTGTAAATGCTCATGTTTGTCCCAAGTCTCCCTAGAATACCACATTTCACCCTTAAGAAATGGCTTTGCTGGACTAAGCACTGAACAAGAAATATGGTTTCTTAATTATTCTGAGAAAATTATTCTTTGGTAAATTGGCAAATCTTTATATGCATGGCCTTGTGTCTTATTCATCCTTTAGGAGTACAGAAAGTAGTTAATAGGAAATGAAGTTGTTTTTCTAGGTGGTCTGAGGTAAAGATCCTTGGACCACAGTAAAGGTGAATTATATAAACAGCTCATAAGATCAGAGGTATACAAATAATACAGGTGAAGTCAGTGACAGGTAAAAACAGACTTTGACCAATGCATACCACATGGCTTTACCCTCCTGTGACAAATATATTTTATACATATTCTTGTCCTCTAAATTGTCCCATTATTTTGACTATTTCCAGATTGTTAAAGGACCATCAGCTGCTATTTTACTTGCTTGTATGTATCTCTATTTTATTTTTAAATTTCAGTTGAAGAATAATTTACATATAAATATGCATATAAAAGCCTGCCATTCAAATATCTGCAAACAGAATCACAAACACACAGTTGATGGAAGGAAATTATCACTGGTCAAAACTCAGTTTAAGAAACAAAATAAGGGGACTGGGAAGATGGCTCAGTTGGTCAAATACTTGCTGCCTAAGCACGAGGACCTGAGTTCAGATCCTCAATACCTATGTAGAAGCCAGGCATGGTGGCATGCACCTGTAATTCTAACACTGTGGAGACAGTGGTAGGAGAATTCCTGGGGCTTGCTGGACAGCTTGTCCAGATGAAATTATGAGCTTTGGGTACAGTGGGAGAGGCTTTCTAACAAAATAAGATGGGAGAACCATTGAGGAGGACACCTGACATCAACTTTTGGCCTCCACAAACATGTGCATGCATTCCTATACACACATACGTGCAAACATGCATAACATATATACACACAATGAAATAGGATAATTCCAGCTTCTGGGTAGCACCTACTCACATTTTGGTCCCCAGTCTCTCTGAGATAAGCACAATAACACTTCCATCATCTGATGACTTACTGTGTAAGGCAAGAATTCTTGTGACTACCTCTGGGTCAGACAGTGGCATTTATCAGCCATGTATCTGTCCCTCTATAGGACTTCTCCCTGCTGTAGCTACTTCCCACAACAAATAATTATTTCCTGGATTTTTATTGTGATAATTTCCTTGCATCTTCTAGCTGTGTATTTGTGATTTCCAGTCAGTCAGAGAAAAAGTAGCTTTGTTGCTAAGCTTGTAGTGGTGAGCCTTGTGCCCCTGGACTGCCCCTTGCTCTTCTGCCTTCCTTGAGATTCATGGAGTAGAATCAGGAGCAGTTTCTCCTTCCTGCAGGCCTGCTGAATGATTGGGGGAGGCATGTGGCTTCTCAGGCATACCCTGAACATTGGTTCTGGACTTCTCTACCCTCCAGTCCTCTCTCCCAATGACCATGTTATCTTTGAAAATCTCTGGGGATTTGAAGAAAGAATTCCAGCCCCTAGTTCTTCAGACCTCATAATATGTTATTTTTACTAGTCCTTTGAAATGACCTCCTTTCTCCAAAGCAGTGTTTATGAGTCTTTCAAATTTCTTAGGGTCTGGGCATTTCCAAGTGGAAATGTCCAACGAGGTAGATGACTTGGGTCTACATTTGGCATAGCATCACATCCCATGTCCCTTCCCTGGGATCCCTGGCTGCCACTCATGTGGCACCCTTTTGCCAGATGACTGAGAAATGCCACTTCTGTGCCTCCACAGGCCACCAGTTGAGGTGTTACGTGATTTTTAAATGCAGAGCCATCAGCACTTTCACTCAACCATAGTTTTCATTCTTCTCTACCAAGAGTTTTTGCAGCTAGTTCAACCTTCAGCTTTCCAGATTACTTTCTTATTATTGAACCATGTTTTGAACATGAGCCGGTTCTCACAGTGAGTCCCAGGTTTCATGAAGCAAACTAGGACTATAAGTTCTGGTGACCATCTAGTACTAGTCACTCACATGAGCAGGATGGATATAGGGCACGTCTGTTTGTCTGCTGGACATATAAGCCCACCAGGACTGTCTAACCAAGTGTCCAAGACTGGATGGCTAACACAAATTAGCTTTTATCCCTCACAGTTGTAGAGTTTGTTAAGTCCAAGGTCCACGTGCCTGTAGCGCTAGTCTCTTTCCTGGCTCCTGGATGACTTATGTTCTCAGGACTTCCTTACATGGACTTCTGTATGTATTCCAAGAGAGGGGAAAGGCACGCACTCTCTCGTGTCTGCTCCTTCTTTTATTAGAACAGAAGTATTATGAGAGCCACCTATATGACTCCCCTAACCTTGATTATTTCTCTAAAGGCTCTGTTTTCAAATAAAGTCACACTAGCTGTTATGGCTCTGGCTCTAGATTTCAGTGGTCCCAAGTTAGTCTGTAATGTAGGGCGTGATTGAAATACATATGGTTAATCTTGCCAGCCTTATGATGGTTAAGTTTCATTGACAACTTAACTGCATTGAGAGATGCTGAGGGAATTAGTCATACCTCTGGGAATGTCTGTGGTGGCATTTCTAGAGACAGGTCATCATGGCTCTGACCTAAAGAATGAATGTGTCTATCCCAAACAAATGGCATTACTGTGAGGCAGTAAACTGTAGAAAGGTGAGCCTAATGGGAGAAAGTAGATCGCTGCAAGTATGTCCTTGGGATACTATATCTTGCTCTAACCTCTTCCTGAATCCCTTCTTTCTGCTTCCTGTCTGCCATGAGCAAGAGCCCCTGTTACATGCTCCTGCTGTCATGATATTTCGGCCAGTTGTGTAGGGCTAAGCAAATATGGGCTGACTTCTCTGAAATTGTGAGTCAAATAAATCTTCTTTAAGTTGTTTATGCCAGGCATTCTGGAATAGTGATGAGAAAAGTAATTCGTGTAAACCTTCAGCCACTTTGCCTTTTTCCTGACGGTCATATCACACTTTCACGGTGCTTTCTGTAGCCCTGCTTTTTCAGTTCAAGCCAGGATGCAAGGTGCATTGTTCAGAAAGAGTTCAGGTCTTAGGAAGGCCAGATCAGGAATGCTTCCCTCTTTTAGCTAGCATTTGAACCTGTATGTGGAACTTTTAAATCCTACTCTCAGATCTTCTTGGAGATATCTGGCCTCTTAGAAGACTTAGCTGCCCCATTCCTCACATGGGGACATATTTTTTAGGCAAAGTACTTTACATCCTTTCTCACTTACTCCTACCTAAAACCCAAGCCTTCACTTATCAGAGGAAAGGCATTCTAACCTACCAACAATGATGGGACATTTACAGTGAGAAGAGAGAGAAGTATTAAGCTATTGTAACTGGCAAACTTGATTTTCAAATTGTTGACCACAGCAAGAGAATGGTAATGTGTGAAAGCTTTCAGAATCAACCAGGAGTAGCACACACCTGTGATCCATCAATTTGGACATAGAGGCACGGGAATCATGAGTTCAAGTCAAGCCCGAGCTACATAATGAGACCCTGTTTTCAAAAGCAAAAACAAAAGCTATCAAAATTCACTAGGGTCCGTTGGTATAGACAGGTGGTCATCAGCCTCACACTGCCTGCTTACAGGATAATTATCCTGGGCTGTCTTTCTAGAACCACATTCCACAGGCACACCCATGTACATGCACACAAGTTTGTGCACATGTACAGGGGAAGGAGCGGCATTTGCTGAGATGAGAACCTTGAGCAGTTTGGGTTGTTATGTGGCCATATTTCCTGAATGGCAAGTGCTGGACAATGACTGTCTGAGCATCTGTGATACATTCACAGGAACTGACTCAGAGGGCTTCTGGAATGGGACTGACAGACTCATATTACCTGTTGCATTAGCAAGCACTGTCCACAGATACTTTCAACATGAGGAGTTCCTGTGTCTGAGGTACGCAGGGATTTTTGCTTAGTCAACAGAAGTAAGGTGTTGGTGGGGGTTGCTGTATTATGACAGGTGATCGAGAGGAAAGAAGGGGAAAGTGAGAAGTGGGGGACTTCATGTGGAACTATCTCCAGTCTCCATTTGTCTAATTCCACAGAAGCCACCTCTACATGGAGGTCCCTCAGTCAGGTGTCTTTAAGAGTCCGCAGCACCCACCCTTTGGGCCATGGAACTTGATTGAGAGCATCTTTGCTCACCTTTCCATCTATCTCCTTGTATCTGGCTCAGATGATGTTATTGAATTATTTTCTCC
Organism: Dipus sagitta; assembly: GCA_036346955.1. Lineage (NCBI taxonomy): Eukaryota > Metazoa > Chordata > Mammalia > Rodentia > Dipodidae > Dipus > Dipus sagitta. The sequence goes on along the minus strand of CM070772.1, from coordinate 132,459,865 downwards.
TAACACTGCACTGCTCTTGCTCAACTTAGAATCTGTGCCTGGCTTGAGGCCTACCATAGAGGGAATCAGGAAACACTTGATGAAATGTTTGTCAAAATAGGATAATTTTGAATGCTTCTCCCATGTCCTGAGGTGAACCTGATGAGGGCTTTTTTCTTTCAGAATTGCCTGTTTCAGAAGCTCCTGAGAGGTCCTCCAGGGATAGTCACACTGGTCATTTGAGGAGTGTAATGCTGACTGCCTGGAGGTCCCCTCCCACCTCACAGGTCCTCTAGACAAAAGTGCCATCTTGTTCAGAGTGCAAATCTGCACCTCAGCTGTATGTACTTGGCTCACATTGGTTGCCGTCTGTTGAATGTCAAGTTGTTTCTCTTCCCTCACTTCTCTCCTGGACTGTTTTGGTTTCCACAGAGAATCGCAAACTGTTGGGAGAAATTTTTTGCTTCTAACTTGTAAATCCCATGGGGAGTTTACTCCTCTACTTAACAGTTTACACTTAACTCACTTCCTTCATCAGCAGTCTGTCTTGTCTCATAGGTGCCACTGCTCCAAACCAGAGACCTTCAGGCCTAGGGGTAGACTTGCTGTATGATTTCCAAAGCACAGGGTCCTGGATATGACTGGGAAGCCCAAGCCAAGAGAATCTGTGTCCTTAGCTACGTTGTTGTTAACAGTTATGTTATGGAGAGTGAGGCCCTGCATGCATGCTCTCTTCTGACTCAGACCCATAACCAAGAATACCCTGTTGCAGCGTAAGAGTTCATGTGCTTTAGAATAAACCAGCTAACGCATACAACCTGTTATTTCACTGCCTAGGTGGCACTCCGGGTATAGAAAACCATAATGCAGAGAGAAACTGTAATGGCAAATCTCTTGTCAATTTGACAGGATTTCATATCATTGTGGATGCAAATCTCCGGGGAAATGTCTGTGAGGGATTTTCTAAAGTGGGTTAATTGAGGTGGGAAGACCATACCCTGCATGTGAGTAGAGCCATCCTATGGGCTAGTGTGTCCTGAGCTGTATAAAACAGAGAAAGCAAGCTGAGCACCAGCATTCATTGTTCTCTGCTTCCTCACTGTGGACTGAATGTGACAAGCTGCTGCAAGCTCCTGCCACCATGCCTTTCTCACCATGATGGACTGTAATGTTGAACTCTACGGTGAAATAGATTGTAATATTGAACTATAAGATGAAATAGGCCCTTCCTTCCTTAAGTTGCTTCTTCTTGTCAGGTGTTTGATCACAACAATGAGAAACTAGTACAGAAACCTAGGAAGTTGCTGTGGAAAATACGCCAACACACTTAGTGCTTGGCTTGGCTTGGCAGTTGAAGTGAAGGTGACCTCACCTCACACCCAGCATCTCCCACTCCTGGCCATTCTCCTCTTGTAAGAAGTGTAGGGCTCACCTACCTCCTACTGACTTGTGGTTTTCGTATTATATATAAGAAGACTTTGCTACCCTCAGGTCAGAAAGATTTATTTCTTTGTTTTCTTCTGAGAAGTCCATAATCTTAGTGTTTACATTTAGGTGTTCAGTTCGCTGTGACTTACGTTTTGTATGTGGTGTGAGACGGGCCTCACCTTCCTTTAGTACGCAGCTGTCTGGGTGTCCTGGCCCATTTGTTGAAAAGATCCTTCTTTGCCTGTTGAATGGTCAAAGCACATTTGTCAAAAATCAGCTAGCCCTAAATGGCTGGTTTTATTTTTGGACTCTCAATTCCATTCCAGTGATCTGTATGTCTATCTTTATGGTAGTACCACACTGTTCTGATTACTCTGAGTTATATTAAGTTTCAAAATGAGAACTACAAATCTTTCAATGATCATTTTTTAAAAAGTTATAATCTTCTTTTAACCTTGTATTAGTGGCTGAAATATTGAGATTCCCTGTGTTCTCCTCAGTCAACAGCTATTAGGCACGGTAGCTTCTACATTTGTGTTTGGGAAGGGAACCATGGCCCATTTTTGAGTTCATGCCCCCATGTTTTGCATGATTGATACAGGGATAAAGCCCTTGGCTAACTGATCTTTCTTCCACATGACTGATTCTCAGGGACCCAGAAAGAGAGAATAGGGAAAGTGGAATGCCTCCTGGTGGTAGAATTGCTAGAACAAAATGAGGTCTGGGAGAGATGGTCCACTGTGCTCAAGGAGACAGATGCCCTAAAGTAGGATCGCAGAGCATAGGTAGTGCAGGCCTGGAACATGCACCAGACATATTGCCAACCCACCATAGCCTCACTGTGAACACTCTGCTGATTTTATAGAAGCTGTGACTGTCTTTCAGCCTCATGGGGCTCTGACGACTTTCAGGGGTTCTTTGACTCCCTGTGCAGGTGATGTCCGTGTGCACCTCCAATCTCAGTCAGAAGCAAGGCTGAGAGGAGCATGAACAAATCAGCCAATGTTGTAGATGGCAGAGAAGAAATAAATAGAAGCTGCCCTGAAATGAAAACTGAATTTCATTATTGAAGCTACTAATAAGGCATTTATTTTGTCCAATAATAGGACATGAGTTCTTTTAGAACACAGCTGATCTGTGCTCTGATTTGTTTTTGACTGCTTGCTAAGATATATTTCTAACTCCAGACTCAATCCTAGAAGCTCTTTGGCAGTCATTCATGGACATGTGCAGAGTGGAGAAAATTTTGAGTCACCAGACAGGCACATTCCCAGCTGAGGTTGAACAAGGTCACGCTCTGCCTTCCTGTTCCAACTCATACCATAAACAAGTGCCATTTTCAGTGTATTTAGTGCCACATTTTTTGCATTTTTGTGCCTTTTTTTGAGTGTGTGGTTTCACTGTGCCAAATGTCTCCCCTTCCGCCCTACATAATGCTTCAAGTGCTGAGTGTTCCTAAGTGCAGGGCTGTGGAATGTTCCTTATGGAACCTGGTGCAGAAAACACCAGGGAGGGAGGAGGGGGCTGTGCTTCCTGGTTCAGGCAGGAATTATAGGGCTGATGGTTGTGAGTTCAATGTTAAGGAGTCAACACAACAACATATAGTAAACAAATGCATGTGTATGTTGCCATGACCCAAGACTCATAGGAACCTAACCCTGTATTTTACCTGGTGCAGCAGCTGAGTATTCATCATTCTGTGGTCATGGCAACTTTTAGACTCTGCCTACTCACGCATGAGATCCTGAGTTTAACCCCCAGATGTGCACACATATATTGTTTAAAAGTTATAACCTACATGCCATTAATAATGACTATCAACTGTAGCTATTTTCCATTTGTCACATGCTAGCCTATTAAGTCAGTTGCTCTTAAATGTTATTCCTGGGGCTGGCAAGATGGCTTAGCAGTTAAGGCATTTGCCTGCAAAGACTAATGACCCGGGTTCGATTCCCCAGTAGCCATGTAAAGCCAGATGCACAAAGTGACACATGCATCTGGTGTTCATTTGCAGCACTGGAGGCTTTGGCACATCTAGTCTCTCTGCCTGTCTGTCTTCTCTCTATCTCTCTCTGTTTGCAAATAAATAAATATAGTTTTAAAAAGTTATTCCCAAGGTCAAATTGCATCTATATCCACTTTTTGAAGTTTGACAAATGTACCAGCACTTGCCAATGAGCATGAACATCAAACAGTCTCCATCAGAAGATCCCCGAATGAATAGATGTCAGATGCTCCCTTGTACTTGAAAGCGTGATGTCTCAGTGATAACTGTGGCGGTGTTGAGACCTTCAGCAGCTGGCAGGGAAAACCTGACATCTGCTCAAAGGTGGAGCCCCAGCACATCTGACTAATGGGCAACTAAGCCAACAACTGAAAACTGTTTACACACAATGATTTATTGGCTAAACTGGGTTTAGACTGTTGTGTGGTGTTTACTCTGTAAATCTAGGAAGGATCAAATGGCCAACCCTGAGTTTATGAATTATAAGCTTATACTGTGCAGTTTTCTACTGAAAAAAAAAAAAGAATTAAGCCTCTTCATTCAATTTCCTCTTCAAAATTTTGCTCCTACCAAGAAACAGAAAAGAAGGGAGAAGAGAAAAAAAAAAAGCCTGTGTGTGGTCAGCGTGGCTGGGAGGGTAGGTAGAGGAGTTCTGGTGGTCCACTGCTTTGGAAGAATGACTTACACTTCTCCATGCTTCAGAACAACTCAGTACAGCCTTTCTTTTCTACCCTCAGCATTTTGAAATGTGTGTCTTGTTCCCCTGTGTGTACCAAGGGAGCAGTAGAGGTGGAGCAGGCCCACTTAGGATTCAAGCACATGCTCAGTTGTATGTTTAGTTGGCTATGAATTTCCTGCATCATTTGCTGCCCAAAGAGCTGTACAGTTGGAGTGGAAATCCAGAGCCTTGTTTTTGTTTTTATATGTCACCTTGGATAAATGAAATACCTTTGATATTGATAGCCACATGTGCATTAACTGTATTAAGTTTAAGCCTAATACAATTAATTTCACTTGCTCTCCTAATAAGGAGAAAAGTTTAAAGATCTCTAATCTCCTCACCATGTCCTAGAGACAACCACTATTAATATTGTTGCATGTATCCCTCGAGACATCTTATCTTTAGGTTCAAAAACATTTGGATTCAAATCTCTGTTCCACCCACAGCTCTATGTAAGCACACATTCAGATTTATGAAAGTGTCCTTAGTCCAAGATTTCTTTGCTGTTGATTAGTGAATCTTTGGTGAGGGAAGTGCCAGGTTTTGGTAGAGGTGGTGCAGGTGGACAACCCTGTGTTTCTATTGGTAGTGCTTAGTCTTGACTGCATGGAGAAAAGACTAGGAGATTAGTGAATCCCATCCCTGGGGTGTGTCTGTGAGGGCATTTTCAGGGACAGCTAGATCATGGAGGGCTGTGCTCTAACCAATGGTGAGGTATTGGTAGATTAACAATGTGAATAGACTCTTGGTGGACAGTGGAACTGTGGAAGGAAGGACCTCATTAGTGGAAGTGGGCTGCTGGGGATGTGACTTTGAAGGCTGCATCTTCCCCAGGGCACTTCCTGTCTTTGCTGTGCTCCTGGCTTCCAAGCGGGTAAGCAGCTGTGCTCCACTATGCCCTTCCACCATGATCATCCTTACCCCAGGCCCAGGAATAGAGAACCAGCCTACCGTGGACTGACATATCTCAGACAGTGAGCTAAAACAAATACTTCCTCTGGTTGCTTTTTTTCAGATATTTGTCACAAGGAGAGAAAGTCTTGACAAATGCAAGCACTGACTGACCATATAGCTGGCTGCAGAGCCTCTGTTTTTCCCTTCCATAAAATGGGACAGTAATTCCTGCCCCAGGAAGAAAGGGCCAGGCAGCTTTGTGTTTGGAGCACAGCTAGTAAAAGCCAATTGCCTTTCTGCTTCGTTTTTGTTCCAAGGAGCTGCTCAAACATGTGGAAATGATGTCTGAAAATATTTTTAAGTGAGTCCTGGTATGATTTCTTTGTGGAGAATTTTCAGTCACGGAAGCCTGAAACCATTGGAAGCACCACTGTAGGATGTAAGAAATTCGCTGATGGTGGTTATAGTTACATGGGACGGCCCCCTGTCCCACAGCGTCAGTGTTGAAGTTAGCAGAACTAGTGTTGCAAACATTTTGAAGGTGGTGTGGGGGAGAATGTACATGTTGATGTGTGTGAGTACAGGCATAGATACATACCATGTGGCGGTCAGAGGACAACTGAAGGTGTCAGTTATCACCGTCCAACTTGTTTGAGAAAATGTGTCCTACACATCAGTGCATTCACCAGGCTAGCTAGCCAGCAAGCTATTGAGGATTCTTTCATTTCACCCACAGCACACTGGGATTACAGACACTCATATAACAGCATCTGGGGGATCCGAACTTTTGTACTCATGATTGTGCGGCAAGCATCTTATCCACTGATCCATCTCTCCAGCTCCAGATCTCAGATTTTAGTAAATCAGTAGAGAGAAGAGTAGAGTTTTCTCATGTCTTGACAAGCACCAGTGTGGAGATTGGTGCCTTCTGCGATCTGAGGTGACGGGGATATGTGTACGTCAGCTTTCCATCGCTGTTACAATTCCCAGAGATAGTTACTTTCACAGATCAGAGCTTTATTTAGACTCACAGTTTTAGAAGTCCCTGGAAATGTCAGGCAAACCACTGCTTTTAGGCCTGTGGTACCATGCTGGGGGCAGTGCTTGGACTCATGTAGTGGAGGAAACTACTCTCTGCATGGCCAGGGAGCATAAAAGAAGACAAAAAGAATAGGAGTTTATAATCCTCTTCAGTGGTACACCTCCACAGACCTACAGGCCTCCCACTAGGCCCCATCTTTTAGTGGCTCTAACACCTCCCAGTAGTGCCACACCTTTAAGTCATGAGAGACACTTTGAGAGGCACTTAAGATCCAAACTCTAACGGCATCTCTGGTTCTCCAGAGCTCCCTCTGTAGACTGCTGTTTCTCTTCTCAAAGCATCAGAAGTGGTGAACTTTGTTTCCCCAGAAGCTGCATGGCTTCATTACCGTGTATCCACCTTGCACATCTCACTTTTACAGCAACTTGGGATTTTCTCCAGTCTTCATTTGTGTGTTCTAAGCATATCCACACCACCACTCATGAACTCACACAGTATTTGTTCTTTCTGATTGAGGGCTATTTTTATGTGTTCTCCCTTATATGGTTTTATCGCCAAGCTGTTAACAGTTGCAGTCAATCCTTAAAATCCATGACCCTTAATCCACCTTTGTGTAAGATCAATTCTTCTAAATAAACTGATCTCTAGTTTTCTGTTTCTTTTTAAAGCATCTGTACCTTGAAAAGTTAAAATGCAATTGTTAGAAGTCTCTCTGCTTGCTTTTTCTCTAGTGTCACATGCTACCCAATTCGACTGGAAAGCCAGGGCTGCTGGGACCAGGGGAAGTGTTGTGTGTGGCATTTAAGGTCTGCTGGTTCAGCAGCAGAGCCCACAGCAGGCGTGCTCGGGACAGCAAGCTCAGCACATCTGGTTGTACTATGTCTCCCTTCTCCCACAGGGCTTCTTTAGAGCAGGGACATCTAATTATTTCTAACTATTTCATGGACCTAGACAGGCTGTGGCCTGGGCTGGTGGCCACTGCAGAGAGAGAGAGAATGAATGAATCATGGACATATCATCATGGCTGTGTAGCGGCATTCCACATGCTTACTGATGGACTTTCAGCAGCAACTCCCAAAATATCTTTAAACAGAACCAGAGTCATGACATTGGAGGCACCCCACAACAGATCACATCTTTCTGGTTGCCGTTTCGTTCCTTACAATAGTCTGCCTTACTGGACTGTAATGTCCACCTGCACAAAATGCATTTGGGGACCAATAACATTTGAGCTCTTCTTTTTCTCTTCATTTTCTTTTTTTTTTTTAATTTTCAATTCTTCAAACTTGGCCAAGCATATTTCATGTTTCCAAATAAAAATAGACCTGTGGTATAGTACACCAGCCCATCGTGCAGAATGTGAGCTGAGTCACCCATTGGAGCCCCAGAACTGTATCTATCTACAGAGCCTCATGTGAGCTTCCTCTGTGCCTCATGGAGGTAGGGGCCGAGGAGCATCCTGCATGCCACTGAGCTTCATGCCAGTTTGATTTGTTTTCCTTTTCAGTTTTATTTATTTATTGAGAGCAACAGGCAGATAAAGAGGCATATATAGAGAAAGACAGAGAATGGGTGCACCAGGGCCTCCAGCCACTGCAAACGAACTCCAGACGCATGCGCCCCTTGTGCATCTGGTTTACGTAGGTCCTGGGGAATGGAGCCTTGAACCGGGATCCTTAGACTTCACAGGCAAGCACTTAACCACTAAGCCATCTCTCCAGCCCCTTCCTTTTCCTTTTAGTTGCTCAGGGTCAAATATAGGGCCTCACACAGGTCGGAAAAGTACCATTGAGTTTCACCCATGGTCCCAATTTTTTTTTCAGATTTTTAAGAATGTATTTTTTTCATTTTTTATTATCAATATACTTTGTTTGGACACATCATGTGCTGTTTCCATCATTTCCCTTGTCCATGCCCGCATTCTGCTGAGGGCCCTCCTCAGTGGGGTTGCTCCTCATGGGGTTGTGAGTTATGAGTTGTGAGAGCAGCAGTCAGTCATTGGGAAGGGGGGGCAATGCTTCTGGATATGACATCCCAATCTGTGGCTCTTTTTACCCCCTATTCTGCAAAATTCCCTGAGCCATGGAGGATGAGTTTTAAATCTTCTTCAGTGATGAGCTCTTAGGAGCCTCTGGATCTCTGCTTTGGTAGTGTTGAGTATCCCCAGAGTCTATCTCCTTCACCCTAGCACTGATTATCAGGCTCATGGTGGATGCTAGTCACACTAATCTCCCCAGTTCCTCTGTGGTCTCACCTGAGCCCTGGCTGAAATGTGAGGGGTGGTTTATTTCCTCAGGTCTCTCTACCTTTCCAACCATGAACCCTCGGGGGATCCAGTGCCTTGAACTTTATTAATCCATCCCACTGAGTTCAGACCAAGCTCACTGTTTTTGTTTGTTTTGTTTTATTTTTGAGTATCATGTAGAGTTCCTCCTGTTTTGTTTTTTTTTTTCCAGTAGTTTATGAGTTTCAGGTCTTATATTGAGGTCTTTAATCCATTTGGAGTTGATTTTTCTGTATGGTGAGATGAGTAGGTCTAGTTTCATTTTTTCTACAGGTAATTATGCAATTTGTCCAGCACCATTTGTTAAAGATACTGTCTTTTCTCCAGTGTATGTTACTGGCTCCTTTGCCAAAGATCAAGTAGTGTTTTTGTTACTGTGAATTTACAGATTAGCTTTAGATCAGGTATGGTGACACCTCCAGAGGTGTTTCTTTTGCTGAGGATATATTTGAATATCCAAAGTCTGCTGCCGTTCCATATGAATTTTGAGATCACTTTTTCTGTCTCTGTGAAGAATGATGTTGGGATTTTTATTTCTAGCTTTAAAGCATTGTGATCAGATATGATGCAGGAAGTTACGTCAATTTTCCTGTATTTATGGAGGCATGCTTTATAGCCTAATATATGATCTATTTTGGAAAAGGTTCCATGGGCTTCTGAGAAGAATGTGTGTTCTATAGAATTGAGGTGGAAAGTTCTGTAGATGCCTGATAAGACTAGTTGACCTATGTTGTTACTAAGCTCTATTATTTCCTTATTGATTTTCTGTTTGGATGATCTTTCTATTGATGATAATGGAGTATTGAATTCTCCCTCTATGATATTGTTGGGATTTATTTCTGTTTTGTTGACAGGTAGGTTTTGTTCAATAAACTGTGGTGGACCTGTGTTTGGTGCATGTATATTTATGACTGTGATGTCCTTATGTTGGATTGTTTCCTTGATGACTAAGAAATGGCCTTCAGCCGGGCGTGGTGGCATATGCCTTTAATCCCAGCACTCGGGAGGCAGAGGTAGGAGGATCACCGTACGTTTGAGGCCACCGTGAGACTATGTAGTGAATTCCAGGTCAACCTGGGCTAGAGCGAGACCCTACCTTGAAAAACAAACGAACAAAGGTGGCCATCTTTGTCCTTTTTGATTACTTTTGGTTTAAATTCTGTTTTATCAGATATTAATATGGCTATACCCACTTGTTTATTTTATTTCCATTTTCTTGGAATGTCATTTTCCATCCTTTCACCCTGAGGAGGTGTCTGTCTTTAGTGGTGAGGTGGGTTTCTTGAAGACAGCAGACAGAAGGGTCCATTTTCTCTGATCCACCCTGTTTACTTGTGCCTTTTAATGGGTAAAACCATTAATAGTTAAGGTTATAACTGTGAGATTTGATTTAATCCCTGCCATGTTGGGAGCTTGTGGGGTTTGGTGCTTTCTGTGCTTCATGCATTTTTGAGCCTGCTCTAATTTTGGTTATTGTGATCTTCTTGTAGCCTCTTGAGATTGGTTGTTTGACTCTTCTGTGTGAAGTATTCTCTGTAGATTTGGCTTTGTGTTCATATATTCATCAAGTTGGATTTTTTGCATGTAAAGTTTTCCTTTCATCATCTATTATGAGGGATACTTTCACTGGGTATAGGATGGAAGCCATATTTTTTAGATTTTGAAATGCTCCATTCCAGACCCTTCTGGCTTTCAGGATTTCCATTGAGAACTCTGTGGTATTTCTAATGGGAGTGCCTCTGCTTGTACTTACGTGCTTCTTTCTTGCTGCTTTTAGCACTTTCTTTGTTTTCCTTCTTTAGAATTTTAACAATGTACCTTGGAGAGTTTCTTCTTTGGTCCAGTCTTTTTGGTGTTCTGTGAGTTTCTTGTATCTGGATGGGTCTCTCTTTTGAGAGGGTGAGAAAGCTTTCTCCAATAATTTTGTTGAATAAATTCTCAATGCCTTTGGTCTGAGTTTCTTCCCATTCTGGTTCACATATAACCCGGATGTTAGGTCATTTTAGTGTATCCCATGGTTCCCTCATGTTCTTCTGTCCACACATTTTTTTTCAACTTATCAAAATTTTTGGATTCCTGAACTCTTCATTATGTTTTATCTTCCAGCTCTGAGGGTCTGTCTTCCACATGATTAACTCTGCTAGTGAGAGTTTCTAGAGAGGCTTTTACAATTTCTATTTGGTTTGTATTTTCTGTTGCCTTTATCTGCATAGCATCCATCCCTTTGTTGAATTCCAATTTCAGGTCATGTTTTGATTTTCTTAACGCTTCTCAGAATTCATGCTTGCATTTAATCATGTCTTCATTAATCTTAACCAGCTGATTATTGAGATCCTCTACTTTTTGGCTCCCCTTCAGTTCATTTATCTCTCTTTTGAGGTCTTTGGTTTTTTTTCAATAAAGACTAGTGAAGAAAGCTGTGTGCATTTCATTTATGTAATTGTTTCTTTTTTGTTTGTTTGTTGTTGTTGATTTGCTTCCAGGTCTGCAATTCACTTGGTCAGGGTCATATTTCTTGTTGTGTTTTCATTTTGGGAATCTAATCCTGTTGTCTCCTCTATGTTTTCATTGGAGACTTTGATTGGAGGACTAGGCAGCCTTGTTAGAGATCTTCCAGTTTGTTTCATGTTGTGTGTGTATGTGTGTGTTGGAGTCTACCCATCTCAGTGTAAAAGTCTTATTTAATGAGGAGGTAAGAATTTTACCTGTTAGTGTCTTCAGTGAGTGTTCTGTGTTTGAATAGAATAGGTTTGTGATGGCTTTGTATTTAGGGATGGACAGATTGAAGAGGTCATAAGTGTACCAGCATCTCTGGGCTGGTGCTTAATACCAAAAGTGAGGTTGAAGTTCTGGACTCTTTTCGACCTGGTCTCAGCTGGGTCTTGCTGTGGCTCAGGGGCCATAGCACTTGCCCTTGCTCCCCTACTGGACCCAGCTGGGCAGGTTATGGAGGTCTCATTGGTCCCCCCTGACAGGTGGTTGCAAGATGTTCCTGTGCTCCCCTTCTGGGGCTGAGGTGATTCCCCAGGTAGTCATTGGGAGGGGGTGGGGCAGAGAAGATGTGGTGGGAGTCACTGGGCTCCACAGACCAGGCCTGATGAGGGAGTTGGCTGGTGTGGGGGAAACCGGAGCCTGAGTCAAGGGCGCACCTGCAGGCATCACAAGGTGTGGAGGGGCTGTGAACTGGGACAACCAGAGAGAGGTGTGTGTGTGCCGAGGGGCACACTGAGGGCCTCCTGTGGGCATAGAAACTGGTTGAAGAGACAGGGCACATGCCAGCTGCGGCAAATGATAAGTGGGCCTTGAGGGTCTAGTGGGTTACCTGAGAGTGTGCCCTCCCGCCGTGCTGGCCCAGTGGAGGTTTGCAAAGACCTACTCATAGTAGAACCCCACAATTCTTGCCTGCTATTACCGCAGGATCTGAAATGTGGTTAGGAGGCCACGGTCTCGACCTAAAGTCAGTACCAATTTGTTTCTCTCTTTTTGTATTTTTTATGGGAAGGAAGAGGAAGAGAGGAGAGAGAATTAGCACACTAGGGCGTGCAGCCACTGCAGTCGAACTTCAGATGCACGCATCATCTTGTGCACATGTGCAACCTTGCACACTTGCATCACCTTATGCATCTGGCATATGTGGGATCTGGAGAGTTGAACATGGGTCCTTAGGCATCACAGGCCTTAACCCCTAAGCCATCTTGCTAGCCCTAGTACCAATTGTTAAAAATCAAATCACTTGGGTGACTTTTGCCTACCTCAGGGAGGATAAGTGTGGTCAGCAATAGCCAATGGTTGCTGTGAGTGCTGCAACACCCAGAGCTGGTTTCACACTCAGGAGGCACACAGAGGGATAGGTCATTTTTAGTGAGATCGCTCCCCTGCACAGTTTTCCCCATTCTCTGCCCATTTCTGTCCTCCTGGGGCACTTCGGGAAAATTCGTGGAGGCAGCCCTGTGGTGAGGCTTGCCACTTGGCAGGTGGACGGTTCCCGTTGTCATGGGAGCAGGCATGCCTTCCTCAGGTGCCCACAGCCCGTAACACAGCAAAGAGCCAGTGAGTGGAGAGTAGCTGGGTTCGCCTCCCATCTCCCACCCCCTTGACCTAACCACTGGTGTTCAGCCCTAACATAGAGCGAGCCAGTGTGACCTCATAAGGAGAGGCGCAGCAACTCTCCTCTCCTAGCTGCCCCCCGCCATGCCATTTCAAAGGGCAGCCTGCACAGAGGTAGATACCCACTGATCATGGAGGGCAGGGGGCAGATACCTAGGGGCCCTGAGGTTCCTGGGTGGTAGAGGGTGCTTGTCCGAGATTCACAAAGAGCAGAAGTACAGACAACTGCTGTGAGTGGCAGGAGTCCTGGAGCCAGGCTGCAGAAGCAGGGCAGGCTGACTTACTCTTCCATCCCCATAGCTCCTCAGACGCCTGTGCTGTTCCCATGCTGCCCTCTGCCAGAGAGCCTTCCTCTTTGGAGACCCCCAGCCCTTCTCCTGCCACCGGCACAGTGTTGAGGGCCAGCACCCTCCGCACACTGCCTCTTGCTCACACCTCCCCTCTGTGCTGCGTTGGTCCTTGGAGGGGCAGGAACAGGATGAGGCAAAAGGCACCCAGGGTACAAAGGCAGGCTTAACTCCCAAGAGGAAGATCCTGCTTAAATGTGTATCCTGGGTACTGTGCTTTGTGGGTTTTACTTGCTCCCAACCCTGCTTGCCAAACCAGGTAACCTTGGGGAAGTTTGACTTCCTCTCTGAGCCTGTCCCCCATCCCCATGAGCATCGAGGATTAAATCGGACCACTCAGCATGTGGTCTGACACATCTTAAGTGCTTGATAGATGTTTGTGGTATCTGTCATTATTTTGGGGTGAGCACAAAAGCATCCTACACGAGCCAATCCCAGATGAACTGCAGACGTACAGGTCCAGCCCTGTGGACTGCAGACCAAGGTGTCCTCATATGCCCCTCTCCTGAATGTGCGTGACACTGACCATGTGGACTCACTCAGAGGTCGGGGCCTCCCCCATGCTGAAGAGGATGTGTTTTGTGTCTCTGCTGCAGGAATTGCTTACTTAGGAGGTGTGTGCAGTGCTAAGAGGAAATGTGTGCTTGCCGAAGACAATGGTCTCAACTTGGCTTTCACCATCGCTCATGAACTGGGCCACAAGTAAGTATCAGACTCTCTTTTTCTGCCTCATTACACTCTTCTCTGAACACACATTTCTCACGTGAATTCTGAAAGTTCTGTGATGGTGCTGCCCTGTGCTTTTGATGCTCTTGTGCTAAAGGGCTCAGGCCGATAAGCCAGGGAGCCAACCCTGCAGTCACCCAAAATACTGGCTGTGAGTGCTGAAAGGGAATTTGAGGTCCACGTTTATTCTCAAAGGCAGCGCTGTGAAGAGGAGAGGTTTTCCCGGGTGTCTGTTAGTTGTACTGCTACTCCTGGCTCAGCATGGTCTTTGATGGGATCAAAGTATATTACTCACATCATAGGATTTAACATTAGACTATTAAACTTTCAATTTTCTTTTTAGTCACTTACAGATTAAAATCTAACTTTCTACATATAGAATTAAGTGTCTTAGTTGTATAGAATTCACAGCAACTGCCTTAGCATATGGAATTCTTCCCTTCAGAATGAAATAATCCTAGAGCCATACAGCCCAGAGATGTGGTCCGGAGAATCTGAGGCAGTCTCTATTGTCTGAGGAGGAAACTGCGGGTCAGAAGGGTTGAGTGGCTGGCCCAGGGTTACAGTCACCTACAGGAAGTCACAAGGACAGAAGGCCAGCCAACTCTACAAATGTGGCCTGAAAGCTTACTCTTTCTGTTGGGGTGGAGGTCTGTTTTATGTTTCTCTGAAAGAAAAACTGTGATACAACTGTGTAAGAACTTCGAAAAAAATTAAAGTGAGGAAACCAGAGCATGCAGAACAGTGGGAAAATTTATATTGGATTGTATAGAACATAATTAAATGGAAATCTAGTTCTTCGGGGAAAATGTTGTAAAGATTTTCTAATGACCTGCACAGGAAGGGGCCTGGGGGCCGTCGTCATTAAGTCCAGCTTTTGCAAGAGTTGAGCCAGTGTATACAGAGGAGTTTGAAGGCAGGCGTTCTCCTCCCAGCATTCTCTTTACTTGAGGCTTTCCCTTCTGTTTATCTGGTTGCATTTCAATGTTTTCTACTCCTGTAGAAGGTTTGACAGTTGGCATTTATAAACTTGTTGGATATGAGGTGGGTTCAGAGAGGGAAACAATGCTATGTGGAGGTTGTGTGTATAGTACAAAGAACATGCTGTTTTTTGGCCATAGTTCTAGCCAAGCAAGCTGAGCACTTGACTTCTAAGTAACTACGCTGTTACTTCATCTTGGTGCTACCTTTTATATGCTGGTGATAACACTTTATCTTCACCTACTTTTACAATTGCCTTTATTTATATCATTGCCTTCCAGTTGTTAAAACGTATGACTCACTGAAAACAAAACAGCATAAATCTATCAAAGAACCCAACTAGCCCATCACAGTACCTAGACATCAACCACCTAATGTCTGTAAGCATTCAGGGCCGTGAGAACATCTCCCAACATCCTGATGATCCTGGCTCTTTGAATTTAATTCAAATAAGGCGATGTTAGCTACTAGTACATGAATTGAAGATCCCACACAGTGCTGTGTGCACAGCCTTTGGGGCACACACATGCTGCATGAGTTTTTTTTTTTTTTAACTTGGACATGAAAAGCACAGAGGGCTTTATTCTCCCTGATAATAACCCATCAGATCAAATACTGACTGTTTTGCACAGGTCTACAGAGAAGGCTAGACCGAGTCATACTTCAGTACCCTTCGGCTATAGTCTGAATAGAATTTCTTGGCAAACTCTTTATAGCTTGCTACTGAACTCTAATTACCTGCAAAAACAAACACAGCATTGTTAATCAAAGCCAATAAATCCTGCCAGCATTTGGCCCTCCCCCTAGCCTGGTGATTACAGTTTTCCCAAAGAAGTATGTTTGCTCTGAGGAGTCGCAAGTGTTGGGAAGCAGCTCCCACAAATGATGAAGCCACATGCTCTTCATCCACAGTCCCTGTGGTCCCCCTGTCTTGGGGCAGTGGACAAAGGCATGTGGGGTTCTTGGAAAAGCCAGGACTCCATATTTCTTTAGGTATGCTAGGCAGGTCCCCAGCTGGCTCTCCCGCTGGTCCTTTCCTGAGTGAAACTTCACTTCCCGTGTCTGGTGTGTGCCTTTGCACCTGAGCTCAGGACGTGGCTTCATGCTTTTTGCCTAACATGCCTCATATCAGGAGCCCTGAGCTGCCTCGTATCCAACTTCAGACGAACTCTTCACTCTCCACAAGAGCCATGTTCTCCATTTCTCAAAGCATGACCCGGCCCCAGATGTCAACATGATTTTGCTTCTGCTTGCACTGTCAGGAAACACAAAGCTGATTTGAGGGCTCGTTTTCAGCAATTCCCACGTCTGCATCCACATCCTGGAATTGTGCTTTTGTCCCTCTCCTTTTTCTGGAGTCCCTTTGCATGCACAGTTTTTTTTTTAAAGAGACAAAACTTAATTTTTTGGGTACTGTAAACTGGTATAAGCAAATGCCCTATACTAAAAATTAAATTAAAATTTCTTGCCACGGCAGTGTTAATGTTGCACATTGGACATGAGCTAGTAACACTAGGGATGGGGAGATGATCAGCAGTTAGGAGAGCTTGCCACTTAAGCATAAAGGTCTGAAAAAGCTTGAGACTGCTTGAGTTCAGTTCGCCCAGAAACCACGGAGAAAGCTGGACATCATTGCACAAGTGTGTAACAGTCTCCAATGGGCAGAGACTAGAGGATCACTGGGGCTCATTGACTAAAAACCAAACGATAAAAACCCAGCAGCTCTTGATTGCGCTGGCTTGAATGAGAGAGCCCTTCTCAAGGAAATATAAGGTTGAGAGTTAGAGAAGGGCACTCTGGCTGCCACACACATGTACCGACATGTGCCTCAGTACACACAAATGTGCATGCACTACACATAATACATGCACCATACATATGCTACAGTCATGTACACACACAGAATAACATTCAATTGATGTTTAAGTCAAGTCAGATCTCATTTAATGAGCGCCAGCTATATGCCAGGTGCTGTCTTAGATACCGTGTATCCATTAAGGGAGTAAATCAGTCCTATGAGGTAGATACTGTTTAGCTTTTACTTTAGAGGCTAGCATTTTGGGTCATTTATGTGATTTATATGATAGTACATAGGCGTCAAAGTAGGCCTACTCAAATAAGGATCAAGGGGTAGGGAGTTGGCTCAGCAGTCAAAGGCACTTGCTCGCAAAATGTGCCAGCCAGGGTTTGTTTCCCAGTACCAAGGTAAAGCCACATAAACAAAGTGGTGGATGCATCTGGAATTTGTTTTTCCTGGTGCACCCATACTATGCCTCCCTCCCCTTTCCCCCTCCCTCTCTCTCATAAATAAAAAATAAATAAATATGAAAATGTAAAAAAAAATAAAGATCCAAATACTAAGAGGTAGCTAATAAAGAAGAGAACTTGGGCTGAAGAGATGGCTTAGTGGTTACAAAGCCTAAGGACCCAGGTTCAATTCTCCAGGTCCCACATTAGTCGGATGCACATTGTGGCGCATGCATCTGGAGTTCATTTACAGTGGCTAGAGGCCCTGGCGTGCTCATTCTCTCTCCCTCTCTCTCTCTTTAATAAATAAATTAAAAATAAAACCTTTATAAAAAAAAAAAAAAAGAAGAAGAGAGCTTATTGGAAAGCCAGAAACCAAGGTACCATCTACTGAAGAAACCTAATGGTATGGTACAGCTATTCACTTGTGGGCCAGATAGAGTAGTTTTCATTGAAAAGGGCTCAGGTACCATACATGATGTGGATAGCTTTGTCCCAATCCAAGAGAAGACAGGAGAAGAAGCCCTTAGGCCCGGCTGCAGCAGACACTGGAATGGAGGGGTTCCAGATGCTTGGGCAAGTTGTGGGAATCCCGGTAGTGGCTGCTGTGTGTTGGTGTCCATGGGATGAGTGGGCTCAGAGCTGTATCTGGGCTGCCTTCAGCTTTAATATTTAAGTGAATGTCTTTGATGTTGGTTGCCTGCTTGGTCATGAAGGACTCTCTTTAATTGGAAGTTACATGCCGCCTTTTGGTTCTGATGAACAGAAACATTGGCAGTGTAAGTTTGGGGAAGACATTCATCTCCCTGTCTTTAGCTGTGGCTTAAGAAACTCCTGAAATATAGGTGTCTCTTTTGTGTTTCTTTCTTTTTTTTTAATCTTGTGATGACTATTTGAAAGAGCAGTGCCTGAGCGTGGGAAGATGGCTTCAGTGGGTCTCTTGTACGTCAGTGGGCTGTGTTGTCAACTGTTTGTTACTTTGAGGATAGAATCCATGAAGTGGGAGGGGCGTCTCCTAAAGAATGTCAGTCCCCAGGCTCTTTCCCTTCAGAAAACCAGACAAGGCACCTTGTGGGGAGGGAGAGCCAAGTTTATGATCAGTATATGGTTTTAGAGAGAGAAGGAAATCTAGAAGTAAGTATTTGGTTATCTCACATGGGCCCCTGATTTTGAAGTTCAATCCTGATCGGTCATGGGAAATACTGTCCTCTGGTGAGTGTGAGAGGTCAGGTCTCCATGGGAAAAGTAAAATCGTGGGCTGGAGAGATGGCTTAGCAGTTAAGGCACTTGCCTGCAAAGCCAAAGGACCCAGGTTCAATTCCCCAGGACCCATGTAAGCCATATACATAAGGTGGCACATGTGTCTGCAGTTCATTTGCAGTGGCTGGAGGTCCTGGCATGCCCATTCTCTATTCCCCCCCCCCCCACCACCAGATCTCTGTCTCTCACTCTCTCCCTCATAAATAAATAAAAATAAATAAATAAATAAAATATTTTTTTTAAATATAAAATCATTGGATACCTTCCCAGGTCAAGGAAAGGGCTGGTAATAATTGCAGTAAGATGAGTGCACCTATGTAAATAAAGTCTGGGATTTGGATATCATATATAATAGGGTATATTCAATATTCTTATGGAGATACATTTCAGTTTGGAAGTTGTTAAAGAGAGTAAGCAAATGGCTCTAGAAGAGTTGGTGTGAACCCCTTCCATTTGCAGGGAAGTAGTGGCAGATAAGCCCAGGGGAGGAACTTGGTTGGTGAGAGCTTGCCCTGGTGCAGTTGGAGGTTGAGATGGCACAGAACTGGCTTAGCATTCTAGACTTGGAAATGCAGACACTTGTGAGTGCAGTCTGCTTTGCAATCTGGTATGGCAGCAAAGTCCTGAGCAGTGTCTAAATGCAGAGCCCTGTGGAGGAAGAATCTCCTTCCCGGATGTCCGCTGGAGTGGAGAGCACATGCTGCATATATGTAGAAACAAGTCTTTCCCTCCGCGGAAGGTAAGCTCCATGGAACTTGGGAGGCTTTGTTAGCTTAGCCTGAGCTGGATCTGGGCGAAGCAGTGTCTGCCAGCAGAACCCATCCGAACCCTGCATCCTCTGAAACCTTCTGCAGATGGTACCAATGCCACCCTTGAGGTCATCCTCACTGCCTGTCCTCGGGGTGGAGGTTTTTCTAACCTCCTCATCCTAGTTTTTTTTTTTTTCTAACATCCTTCTACCCCTTTGAGAACGAGCCTCCTAGCCGGGCGTGGTGGCGCACGCCTTTAATCCCAGCACTCGGGAGGCAGAGGTAGGAGGTTCACCGTGAGTTCGAGGCCACCCTGAGACTCCATAGTGAATTCCAGGTCAGCCTGGGCTAGAGTGAAACCCTACCTCGAAAAAACCAAAAAGAAAAAAAAAAAAAAAGAGAACGAGCCTCCTTCCTTTCTAGAATTTACATCTCCTGTGGCAGGCAGGTGTAGCTGGTGGACCCTGTGGTGGTTTGATTCAGGTGTCCCCCATAAACTTAGGTGTGCTGAATGCTAGGTCCCCAGGTGATGAAGATTTGGGAATTAATGCCTCCTGGTGGCAGTGTATTGTTGGGGGCGGGCTTATGGGTGTGGTAGCCAGTTTCCTCTTGCCAGTGTTTGGCGCACTGTCCTGTTGCTTTGTCCACCTTATGTTGGCTAGTGGGTGATGTCCATCCTCTGCTCATGCCATCGTTTCCCCTGCCATCATGGAGCTTCCGCTTGAGCCTGTAGGCCAAAATAAACCTCTTTTTTTCCCCCACAAGCAGCTGTTGGTTGGGTGATTTCTACCAGCAATGTGAACATGACTAGAACAGGCCCCATATAAGGTTCTCCCTGCAGAAGCTTGGGCCTTGGCTTAGATGACAGCTGGGCAGCGCTCCACACCAGAGCATGGGGTTTGGGGGCATGTTTAGGAACACCAGTGGCCATACTTCATTTCAGATAGATATGTAGGTGAAACCACTAGGTCTGGGAAGAAGGCTTAGGAGGGCTCTCCAGGAAGCCCCCTGCATCTATCCCAGAAGATGCATCGCCACAACAGTTCCACTGGTCTTTCTGGCACCAGCCACCCTCTTTCCTGATTGAGCCACGGTGGGGCCAAAATTCATTCTGCCGCCTGGGGCCCTGCTCCTTTGTGCCTGTCATCCTGAACTCAGGGGGCTTTGTCTCTGCTGAGCATTTCCCCAGCCAGCTGCACTGTCTTATCATCGCTCAGCAGACACCACCTTGCACACCGCAGTGAACATGAAGCAGCCTGTGGTAGATGTTGGGGAAGGATGGGACTGACTGGCAGAGTCCTGGCAATGCAAGGGAGGAGGGTGGAGATGGCAGAGGTACCAAGGACAAGAAGGCACCGAGGAGAGAGACACAGGGATGCAGATGCGTTGGTAAGGAGCAGGTTTGGCTATCTAGTTGTCACACGTGCACATGAGGACACACAGAACATTGCACGTGGCTGTGATCAAACCACGTGTGATGCACACTTGAGGTCATAGACCCACATAAACACTCGTGGCCCATGGAGCCCTCCCCTGTCCCCCGTCTTGGACACACTAGCCTACCTGGTGGGAAAGCATGAGTAGAACCAAGGGTGCCACACATCTGTCCATGTGATGTAATGGGTCCATGGGCCTGGTAGATCACATGGGAATCCTGGTATCCTCCAACAAAGATGGCCCTCGGAACTGGATCCAGTCACATTTGAACACTCCTGCAAGGTTGCAGCATGACAGAGGTCGAGGAGAGTGGGCATCAGGGAGGAGGTGCTGATGACCATGTGCCCAAGGACTTCTTGACTGCTGTGCAGCTCAGAACACGGAGGGGTCCCATCCTGGGGACACACGACTCATGGTAGGAGGTGGATATGTGTCTGGAGCAGAGGGGAGAGAGGAGAAATGTTTTCATAGCTGGAGTTGACACAGTTCACATGAAAAGGATTTGTCTCAGCCCCAGGACAGTAAGGAAGGCAGGCAAGCCACAATCCAGATGTGTGAAGCGTGGAAATGTTTGTCTGCGAGTTGTATTAAGAAAGAGTAGCCTGGTATAGTGTGGGGATGTGGAGGGTACACGGGACAGCTCTAGGCTGGCAGGGAGCCCACTGCAGAGTGGGCAGCCTGTCTGGCTTGCATGCTATATGGGGTAGATAGGCTGACTGTAGGCATCAGATGGACTGGCCTTTTAAGGAAAGTACTACAGAGAGACTTTCTGGAAATGTCATAACTATTTAGACTATGCTTTTATTCTAGGTTCAATTAAGGGTGTTGGTAAACTCAGGGGCTGGCCTTCCTGGAGGATAGCAAAGGGGCCCCTTCCTCCAGCAAATGCCTGGTGTCTAGATTCTGCTTCTGGTACAGGATCTTCTAACAGGTTCCTCATCGACTAGACTCCCTGACGTTACCCTCAGTTCCCAGTCAGCTCCAGGAGGTCACCCCCTCTGTTCCTACTCACTGACTGGCCACTGAGGTGGCAGCTGTTTTCAAGGGTTCAGGTTTCTTGTATAGGAGCTTGGAACAATTTGTGAGCATGTCTTTCTCTGTTCTTGGGCTCCCTATCAAACTTGGTGCATGAGCAGCTGGTGCTAGATGCATCTTCCTTACCCAAATTAAAAAAAAAAAAAACACTACATTTCTTTTTATTTATGTGTTTTTCAATTTGTATCTTTTTTTTTTTTTTTGCTACTGGGATTTACAGGAATATTCAAATAAATCAACCTTCAATAAAAGTTATAGCATCCCAGTGGAGCTAAAATGGCCTGTAACTCTACAGGGCTCCAAGAGTGACCAGCCTCTACACGTCACCTGCTTTTCCCCTTTCTCCATCTCCCCTTCTCCCCCACATGAACATAAGGCAAGTTTCCTTCTGTCCTTTTCTCTGGATGGGGATTTTGAGTTGGAGTTGCCCAGGCGATCGGAGTAGCCAGGATGCTGTGTAACAGGGTGCCCCGTTGGAGTGGCTCTCCTGGCATCCGCAGCAGTCCCTCCTCGTCCCACACGCAGCGAGGACTGGGAGGGTGCAGGGCTTTTCTTGGCAACTTAGCACACACACAGAGACCAGTGTAAGGAGAAGACGCTTCTAACTATCTGGGAAGCACACAGTCCCTGTTCTTGAGAGGACATTGACCATGACTTTCCTCAATCTGCTCAGACCAGGCCCGATACTAGGATGCAGAGAGAGAAACATAAACCACTGGAAAGTAATGAAGAACCCGTCAGCAAGCAGGCTGATGTGGTCCCGCCTGTCCTGAGTGGCGCAGCCTAGAGCTACTGGCTGGACATTATCACTTTGATGGAAAAATCCAACTGCGAGGAGACTCCTCTGCCCCAGAGTGTCATTACTGTAATAAGGAAGGTTGAAAAAGCTATATTGGTTCTGGTCCTCACCGCAGGAGTGCTGCATGCTTAATTGTGGGATTGCCATGCCCGAAATGAAACTGTCCAAGATGGTGTGTGAAGAGTCAGGAGGAGAGTTGAGTTTGGCTGAAGGATCAGATTCTGAAATCCTCTCAGAATTCCCTTGTGTTACACTCTCTGCCAGGAATTATATGACATCCAATTTTTCTCATTAGATTGCCAGAGCTTCTGGCAGCTTGAGCTAAGTGGCTTTTCTGATGGTTCTGGGAGTTGGAAGGGATGTCCGAAGTCATCTTAGCATCATTTTGCAGTTGGTGAAGCACCTTTCTTCCCACAGCTCAAAGTGGCTGAGTGGAGATTGGCCAGAGCCTCAGACCACACCCCTTTCCACATAGCAATAGAACCTGGGCCACTGCTAAACCTTGAGAAGTAACTGTCCTGTCCTGGTCACCGGATTCCCTTGCCTTTACTCAGAAGGCCACCTGCTCACATGACTAGGCTTCTGTATTTCCATGGAAGATGGTGGGCTGGGATGTGGTGCAACTGTTTACAGAGGCTTGACTCCTTTTCCCTATGTGTTTGGTTTTGTTAACACAAAAGACACAGCTCTTACTTCAAAGAGGATAAGAGTTTGTTCTGTAGCCAGATATGAGTGACCATGGCCCAGAACATTCCATGTTCCAACATAATAATAATTTCATGAAGGTTTTATAGTTATAGAACAAAAGAAAGTCATGAATCAAGGCACTTTGCAAACATATTATCTGACCATCAGGTAGGCAGGTTATAGAAATGTGGGGAAATCTCCACTATAGGCCTCAGATGCTATCTGATGACATTCTTAGCCCTTGGGTTGGAGGAAGCTGGAGGTCTGTTCTTGCATTCCAAAAAGAATTACATCTGATCAACTGATAATCACCAGGATATTAGGTCAGACACAGAGGTGGGCAATAAATGGCTATTAAGGGGCTAAAGGTAGCCCCAGGTAATTTTGCTCTGACTTGCTAATTCTATCTTTCTGTAATCCCAGGAGTTGTATCAGTCCATTCAGCCTTATCTGAGGCAAATGCAGCACTTTCTAGAAACTTCAGCTCATAGATTCATGCTTGAAATCCATGTTCACCGAATGCCCATTGTTTATGGAAAACTTTAAACCCCAAGACACATGATGAGCCCCTGGGGACCTTGGCACTAGCTTGGTCCCTAAAGCACTCTGAGGGAGCACCCACTTGCCCTTGTCTAATTGAGGAGCACAGGGCATATTCGTACCTTGCATTCAGCAGACAGCTGAAGAACCTAGGATTTTTGAGAGCCATGGAATGATGTTCCTGACATCCAAGCAAGACATAGGAGTGACTAGGAGTGAACATGTGGCTCTCTGGATAGCTTCTTGGGAAAATATGAATAAGGAGAAATATGTGGACTGAGGGATGATCGTTTCCGTAGTGAGTCACTGAAAGTAGTACATATCAAGATAGCATCTCTCGTTCAGCATAGCCACACTCCTATATATTGAGAAGCGTCTTATGTCAAGTTCAAATATACCTCTGATTTTGTGACTCTCAGGATTATCACTAAGGATGCAAGGGATGAAAAGAATATGATTGGGGCCTGGAGAGATGGTTTAGCAGTTAAGGTATTTGCCTGCAAAGCCAAAGGACCTTGGTTCAGTTCCCCAGGACCTATGTAAGCCAGATGCACAAGGTGGCACATGTGTCTGGAGTTCGTTTGCAGTGGCTGTAGGCCCCAGCATAGCCATTCTCTCCCCCTCTCTCTCTACCTCTTACTCTCATGCTCTCTCTCTCTTAAAAAATATGATTGGGCAGGTTTGAGCTGAGCTTTGAATACCTTAGGAGTGTCAAGGTCCATGACAAGGCTGAGGCTAAGAGGTGAGCTAGGTGGTCTCTGTAAGAAGCAGGGCCTTGTGATCTTGGCATGTGTGACCTTAAGAGCCTGAGCTTGGTCTATTCCTGGGCAATGCCTGATAACTGGATGGACTGTTGAAGAGGATAACAGGACAGAGACACCATGGTAGACTTCAGATCAGACTGTTCACAGTGTTCCCACACTGAGGATATGACAAGTCCAATAGGATCCCTGCTGTAGAACAACTGCAGACCCTCTCAACAAAAAATATCAGATAGTCTCTCAAAGTACCAATAGTCATGGTCTTTGACATGCTCCAAAGGCAGACTGCCAGGCTTTGGCTGGGGGTGTGCAATGCCAGCATTACTATCCTGCTGTGTTCTGGTCACAGTTATTTTTGGGTCAGGGGGTGAAGCCTGAGCAGTATTGTTTTTCCAGACAGTATATTCTTCCATCCACACTGCTAGTGCCTGTAGGTGCAAAGCCAGCCCTGGGGCTGTTCCCATTAGGGAACTTACTGAGTTGGCAAGTCAGTCTTTTGGATTATTTTAAGACATCATTTTCCCTCCCCACTTGTGGCATAAAATGGCCTGTGGGCTAGAAAATCAGTATATCCCCCAAATGCTAAGTGAGACTTCTAGAATTTGAGGGTCTAGAATGAGCCTTGAAATTCCTGACCCTGACTACTACTCCCTATAGCATGAATCAAATCGTATGTCCTGACATGGTCCACCCCAATGCGGGTTGAACCTTATAACATCTGGGCATTAGTCTCCAGCTGCCCTTGTACATATAGCAAGTCCTACAAAGTCATTATAAAGTCCATTTCCTTGTGTAAGGGAGCTCAGGGAAGAAAGTCAAGAGGGTTTGTCAATAAAGATGAAAGAAAGTTCAAGAGCAATCAGTCATGCTTTTAAATGTGGGAACTTCCAAAAAGTTAATTTGCAAAGAGAATTGAGATCGTGAGCCAAGCATAGTGGTACACACCTTCTTTAATCCCAGCACTCAAGAAGCTGAAGTAGGAGGATTGCTGTGAGTTCAAGGCCAGCCTGGGACTACATAATGAATTCCATGTCAGTGTGGGCAACAGAAAGACCCTACCTCAAAATACAAAACAACAACAATAACAACAAAAATGAATCGAAATCATATGGAGTATGTTCTTTGACCATAATGGAAACTACAAATCAGTAACAGACAATAGGAAATTCTCAAAACCCTTAGAAATTAGATAGCACAGTTCTCGGTAATTCACAGATCAAAGAAAAAAAATTCATTAAGAAAACAGAACAGAAAAAATGAAAGCACAACTTATGACTTGTAGGGTATAGCTATAGCAGTGCTGAGCCAGATCTATAGCAGCAAGCATTTATGTTGGCTAAGAAGAAAGATCATTAGTCTATAATCTAAGCCCCTACCCCAAGACACAGAAAGAATCAAAAGTAAATAGTAGGGCTGTAAAGATTGCTTAGTGGTTACAGTGCTTGCCTGCAAAGCCAAAGGACCCAGATTTGATTCCCCATTACTCACATAAGTCAGATGAACAAGGTGGCACATGCATCTGGAGTTCATGTGCAACAGCTGGAGACCCACACACCCATTCTTTCTGGTAGGGATGATGACAAGAAGACATCATCCCTTCAGACATGAAATATGTTAAATGACCTTTTAGCCATTAAGAGAATATTCAGGGACAATATTATGTACATAAGCTATACAACTAAGAAATAGATCAATTTATTGAATGCTACACACTAATGAAACTCAGCAAGATGAAATATATGACCTAAATAAGCCTGTATCTATTTCAAAACTTGAATTCAGAATCAGAAGACATAGACATATTTACCCTGATTTAAATATTATAGAATTGTATATCAAAACATCACATGGTACTCCACTACTATATAAAGTTTTTATGTATAAGTTTTAAAATATAACGATATGAAGCTTAGGGATTATTAACAAGTAGAAAACTGCCTTTTTCATCTAAGGCTTATAAGGACTTCCTATAATAATCATTTTTAAATTTTTTTTGCTCATTTTTATTTATTTATTTGAGAACGACAGAGAGAAAGGGGCAGATAGAGAGTGAGAGAGAGAATGGGTGTGCCAGGGCTTCCAGCCACTGCAAACGGAACTCCAGATGCATGCGCCTCCTTGTGCATCTGGCTAACGTGGGTCCTGGGGAATTGAGCCTCGAACCGGGGTCCTTAGGCTTCACAGGCAAGCGCTTAACTGCTAAGCCATCTCTCCAGCCCAATAATCATTTTTAAATGCTTAATTTTTCATCATTTTCTGTTTCTGACTGACTCAACTATATTTAGTCTCATACCATGAGTAGATATTTGGATTATTTAACTCTAGAGAATAGTTATACTTCCTGGGAGAATTAAGAGATAGGAATTGTAGATAGACATTTTAAGTTATTTGAAAATATGTGCTCTCTTAAATTTTAACAAAATGGAGATACCTACATAGTTTATTTAGTTGGAATTCAAATTGTGGTGTGTTGTTGATATAGATTGTTTCTAAATGTTTTGTGTGGTTTGAAAACTCTGCCCTTTGAGGAATTCACAAAATTTGCTTGGCACATATTTTGATCTCCTAAGAAATATTTATTTATATTAGCATTGGAATTTGGCTAGTGTTCTAATAAATGAAATGTATTATTTTTAAATCAAAAAAATTTAAAAGTAAAAACATTAAGCAAAACTTGAAAAACATGAAGTTCCCCAGAATTTCCAGGCCAAGATGCTTTCATTGAAGAACTTTACCAAATATATGGAGAATAATTACCAAGTTCATACAATATCTTCCAATAAACATAAAAGGAAGCAATATATGACAATTAGCCATAGAAAATAATGTTACTCAGATACAAAAACAACAGAGATAGCACAAAAAATAGACCAATATCTGTCATGAAAATTCTGTAATAAATTTTTAGCAAACTGAATCCAATTGTGTGAGGGCAGGAGGAGAGAACACTGAATGATGACCAAAAGGAATTTATTTCAGATATGTAAGGATGGTTCAATATCCATTCAGTTATCTAATGTATCAGTAAGCTAGAGCATCAAAATAATATCAATTGATGTAGCAAAATCATTTGTCAGGCTGGAGGGATGGCTTAGCAGTTATGGCATTTTCCTGCAAAGCCAAAGGACCCAAGTTTGATTCCCCAGGACCCACATTAGCCAGGTGCACAAGGGAGCGCATGCATCTGGAGTTCGTTTGCAGTGGTTGGAGGCCCTGGTGCACCCATTTTCTCTCTCTCTTTCTCTCTCTCTCTCCCTCTTTCTCTGTCAAATAAGTAAATAAATAAAATTTTAAAAATATTTTTTAAAAAAGAAAAATCATTTGTTAATATATTTGACTTTTATTGACTTCTGTTCATGACCTACAACCCACTGGGAATGCCAAGGATAGTTTCCCCAAGAACATCCACAAAACAATTACAACTAATATATTGAGTGGTCAAAGACTTAACACTTTGTAAGTTGAAAAAAGTATAAATCTAATAAAATGTATTTAGGATCTGTGTGATAAAAATTTCATGCTGATAAATAAATCAGAACAGACTTACATACCTGGAGAAACCTATTGCATTCTTGGATTGAAGAATTAACATCGTTAAAATGTCAGGCATCTCTAAATTAGTCTATAGGTTTATTTCTGATCTTATCAAAATGTCAGCATGGTCTTTAGTCAACTTAAGTAAGCTTATCTTAAAACTCTAAGGGAAATGAAGGGCTTCAAAATAATCAGAACCATTTGAGAAACGAAGACTAAAGAGGAATAAGTCACTATCTCTGATAATAAAGGTTACTCTGAAGGTAAAGTATACTATTGAAAAGATAGAAACATAGTTCAGGGGAATTAAAAAGAGAATCCAGTAATATGTTCACAAAAATATATCCAAGTTTTCTTTTTTTTTTAGAAAGAGAGGGAAAGTGGGGGAAGAAAGAGAGAGAGAATGGGCACTTCAGGGCCTCTGGTCACTACAAACAAACTTCCAGACACATGTGCCACCTTGTACATCTGGCTTATGTGGGTTCTGGGGAATCGAACCTGGATCCTTTGGCTTTTCAGGCAAGCACCTTAACAGCTAAGCCATGTCTCCAGCCCTATATCCAAGTTTTAATAGAGGTACAAAGGCAGTTCAGTGTAAGTTATTCAATGAATAGCCTTTTCATTAAAAATTACTGGGAAATTTATACATTCATAGATTAAGAAAAAAGAGTCTTGACCTAAGCTTTACACTTTTTCCAACCCTTAACTCAAAATGGATTGTGGACTTAAATGTAAAACTGTTAAACTTTCAGAAAATATGAAGGCATAAGAGAAAAATTTTGGAATCTGTGACTGTTAAAGAGTTTTTAGACTTACACCAAAACATTATGCAAAAGAAAACACTGGTCTGGAAGTCATCAAAATTAAATCCTTTGCTGTTTGAAAGTCCCTGTTATTGTTATTAAAAAGAAAATTACAGACTGGAGAAACTATTTGCAAATCATATATTTGATAATGAATCTACATCTAAATCAAGAGCTCTGGAAACTCAGTAGTGAAACTGTCAGCAATCCTTAGAAAATGGTCAGAAGGCACCAATGGGCATTTTCACTGAAGAGGATGAGCAGCTAGAGAGTAAACACATGACATATGTTCAGCATAATTGACCAAAGAGCAATGCAAGCCCAATCTACATAATTATTACTACACACCTACTAGAATGGCTAAAATAAAAATGGTGACAATATTGAGTGTTAGGCAAGGTACAGAAAACTAAATAACTTATACGTTGTGATGGACAGCCACTGTGGAGGACAGTTTGGCATTTATTTTTAAAACTAAAACTCACCCAGCACTCAGGGGGTAGAGTCAGAAGTATTAGTAGTCCAAGGCCATCCTCAGCTCATAGGGAGTTCCAGGCCAGCCAGATTTGAGACCCTATCTCAAAAACAAACATACAAAAAAGGCTGGATGTGGTGGCACATGCCTTTAATCCCAGCACTGGGGAGGCAGAGGTAGGAGTATCACTGTGAGTTTGAGACTACCCTGAGACCACATAGTGAATTCCAGGTCAGCCTGGGCCAGAGTGAGACCCTACCTTGAAAAACAAAACAAAACAAAAAAATTATAGCCAGGCATTGTGGCGCACACCTTTAATCCCAGCACTTGGGAGGCAGAGGTAGGAGGATCGCCATGAGTTTGAGGCAACCCTGAGACTACATAGTGAATTCCAGCTCAGCCTGGGATAGAGCAAAACCCTTCCTCAAAAAAAAAAAAAAAAAAAAAAAAAAAAAAAACCTTCAAATTTAATCATGTGACAGCAATTGCACTCATATTTATTTATCCCAAAGAATTGAAACTAACTTCATCAACAAAACTTGCATTTGCATATTATTAGCAGTTCTCTTCATAATAGCACCTAACTTGAAACTACCTAATCTCTGATGGGTGAAGTGTTAAATTGTGCTATATCCGTTTCATGGAATATTACTATCTCAGCTTTATATTGCTGGGATGAACTTCCAAACCCACACACAAGTTTTGGGAGGAATGGATTTATTGAAGCTTACAGATCCACGGGAGGTTCCATAATGGTGGAAGAAGCTGGCTTGCTTTCACAGGTTCACACAGAGGAAATATTACCACCAGCACCACATAGCAAACCCACTCCAGGAACCTCAGGCAAGCTCTGACTGCTCTGCATACGTTAGGCTGGAAACAGATCCGCCCCCAGTAGCACCATAGGGCTGGATCCTAGGATTGGCCCACAGTGGTGCTTCTTCCAGATAGGCAGCTGGAAATCCAAGAAGCTTTAATAAAACTGAATCTACTGGGGCAGGGGGGGCAATCCATTCAAACTACCACAATGACTTAGCAATAAAAAAGAATGAATTCTAGGTATGTCCACTAACTTGAATGTATCTCAAGCAAACTGCTGAATGAGAGAACTATGTAGCCGTTCAGAAGAGTACATAGCACGTGACTGCATTTATATAATAACTATAAAATAGCGTAATTATAGTGGTTGCTGAGGTTTAAGGGATAAGGAAGATGTTGAGTAAGCCTATGAGAGGGTAGACTTGTACAGTTAGGTGCTTTCATTTTGGTGGCAGTTATACTAAGCTAATGTGATAAAACTGAGTAGAGCTGGGGCTAGGGTAATATCTCAGTACATAAAGCACTTGCTGCACAGGTGGGAGTTCCCGAGTTTCCATCCCCGGAAACCCCAGGTAGGTCTGAACACTGTAGCACTGGTGTCTGTAATCCCAGCATGTCTAGAGCAGGAAGGGAGGCAGAGACAGGAGAGTCTCCTGGAAACTCACCAGTCAGCTCCGTTGATGAATGCAGCACAGTGAGCAGAGACCCTGCCTCAATTAAGGTGGAAGGCGAGGGCAAACGCCTGAAGTTGTCCTCTGATCTCCACCCTCATGGCATGCCCTTGCCTACATTCATAGATATGAACATGCAGGCAGACACACACACACACACACACACACACACACCATGTAGATCTGCATAGGTACACCTGGAGAAACCAAAACAAGTTTGCGGTAGTGAGGATTTAGTTTAGTGGATGAGCACTTGCCTAGTAAGTGTACGGCCCTGGGTTTGGTCTTCAACACAAAGTGGGTGTGTGTGTGGGGGGGGGGATGGATGCAAGTTCTGTGCATGTTTCAGAATTCTGATTTTGGTTGTGCCAACAGTCCACAGAGTCTACTTTTTTCAACTTCTGGTGAATCTATGGTTATTTCAAATTGAAGAATTTCTAAAAACCATAAGGAAAAGAAAGATAATGCCTTGAGGATCCTTTAAAATGCAGATGTTCAGGCCACAGCTCATACTCACTGAGGATTCCCACAGGTAGAGGCAGGCAGCCGTAGTTTTCAAAATGCAAAACGTGACATCACGGCAGCTGCACTTGAGAATCTGTGCTCTCATGAATGTCAGTGGTGGTTGTCATCATCACCCCCTCCTCAGTGACAGCAACACTTTACAGAGAGCCTTTGTTCTGTGTCACTGTTCTAAGCACTTAATGTCCTCCATCACATTTCAGAGTAGTGTTCATTCCATTTTCTATTCTTTGCCGTTGTCTGGTTTCTTCCCCAGTATGGACCAGCCAGACACTGAGGGATGACTCTGGACATGTAGAGGGATGAGGAACTTCCTCAGCCTCTTCTAGTGCCACTTATTTCACTTTGGAAATGTGCCTGTGTTGGCATGAATTCTGTTTTATTTTTCCTGAGTATCCTTGACTTTTCCCTCTAACAAACACGAAGGACACTTGAAGATTGGAAGGAGGGTGTCCCTGTTGGCAGTGTTTGGTGCTTTTGATGACAGGCTGCTTTTCAGGGGCAGGCTGGGAGGAGGTGACATTGACAAGCCTTGGCTGATGAGCTGTCTGAGGTTTCACCAGTCCCTGCCAATCAGCCACCAATCTGTGCTTCAGTTTCTTGTTCCTGTAGAATTTATTGTACATGAAGGGTTGAAGAGTTGGTTTTTATTGTCCTGATGAAGTAGGATTCTCTTGACAATCTCAAAATGGGGAGTGGGTGGGGATTTGTAGAAAGGTGGTCCTTTTCCTGCCTTCAGTCAATAAGATGTCACTGACATCTCTCTTGGTGTGGAAAGGAAACCTTTTGGCCTTGTGAGGAGAAGAGGGAATTTAAGAATTTAAGGACAGAAATCTGTTTTTTTTTTTAACCAGTCACTTTCCGGTCTGCCAGGGTTGTCAAACTTGGTACTGATCTCTTCAGTTAGCCCATGTTGAAAGCAGACATTTAAATAAAGCCCGATAGTAGGTCTGGAGAGATGGCTCAGTTGATAAGACCCATTTGGATCCCCAGCACCTTCGTCAATGCTAGGCATGTGAGGCAGCCTTATAGTAATCCCAGTGCTCGGGAGGTGAAGGTGGGGACTCCTCAGAGCAAGCTGCCCAGTGAGGTTAGGCACAGTAGCGAGCTCTGGGTTCAAGTGAAAGACCCTGCCTCATTAAATGAGGTGGAGAGTAATTGAGGAAGACACCCACTGTCAAACCTCTGGCCCCCACACACATATGTGCACATGTACATACACATCCGCACACACAGATGTGCCCACACGTGTGTGGACAGGCATACACGCATGCATGCACACCATACACATGCAAAACTAATTTTCAAAGTGGCCAATATCAACATTCCTTTGAAAAAGGCAGAGAGACAGGGACAGCTTAGTGCTCTGACTAGTTCAACTCCCCTTTCACTCCAGAAGTGGAATCCAGTCCTTCAGAGTTTGGGTGGCATGCAGCTGGAAGGTGGGAGGGTCTCAGCAGGCAGAGGTACTAGGAAGTGGGGGAGGGCAGTTCTTCTCTACTGCTTTCACCCTGGGGCGGCACATTCTAGAAGACCTGAGCCCTGCTGGAAGCACCCTTTTTTCAAGCCTGGGAGGCCCTTTGTCTGGAACACCTTTTCCATCTCTGATGAGATTTTTGTGGGCAGGGCCTCCTTTCCTGTTTTAATACCCCATTATCAACTACAAAGTTGCTTCTAGTAAAAATATCAATTATCGCTTATGCAAGACTTGGCATTACTTGAAACCACATTCCATCCTCAGAACACCATAGTTGTTCTGCGCCAAAAGTTTGAGAGAGTTTGAGGACAAGTTGTGTACACAATCATTAAGTCGGCCAGAAGAATATATTTTTATCCCGTAAGTTTAATGCCAGCTAAGCAGTAGTGATTACTGCAAGAAGCTGGGATTTATACTAGAGGGAAGTAGAGATTTTTTTAAGAGATAAAAAGTATATCAAAGAGAGAGAGAGATAGAGAGTGAGCTAACAAAGCCCCCAAAGGTTCAACTACATGGAAATTTGAGAAGCAGACTATTGGTTTTAACAAAACAACAAGTCTATACCATGTCCAGAGTGCTGTGAGCAGTGGCACACAAACTAGTATAGCCATTTGCTGCATATTTACATTTTGGTCGGAGGTAAAGATATATGATATGAATGACCATGGTCCAGAAGGTTGTATCACATACGGACACTGAGCCATCTCAGTTTGTGTGAGTACACTCCGTGGTTCTTTACAACAATGCAGTGGCCAATAAAGCATTTCTCAGGTTGTTCCATCAACCAGGAAGCACGTGGCTAAGTGTAACAACTGATACAATAGTGTGATTACTGTTCACTAGATCACTCGCCCTCAGAGGGGAAAGTGGAGAAGAAACATTTGGGTCCAGAATATACCAACTCAAATGCCCTCTGTCAGCTTGCTATAAAATGTGTCAGTCTGGGCAGAACTAAAGAGCCCTCTGAATTTTGGCATTAACAACTAACTGATTGTTGTCAAATCTTGTGTTGCCTGGCCAAAATCTTGGTGAGAACTTTTGCTGTTGGCTGTCTACTTGGACTTTTCCCTGGATCATCTGGGCAAAAGGAGAGAAGATTATATAGGGCTACATGAAGGGTCTCACATACTTGAAGTTTGTCCCACGGTGAAGAGGGGGCTTGCTCAGAGCTGCCTGAGAAGGCAGACTGGGCTTTGCAGGCACTCCCTGGAGGCAGGTCTAGCTCAGACTCCATAAGAGCTGTGGTCCTGGCCCTGTCTAGAGGCTGGAGGCTTGTAGAGGTCAAGCTCTAAGCTCTGGGTTTCAAGGCTGAGTCCATTGCCTTTGGATCACAGTGGATGATGAGTGAAGCCAGTTGAAGGGCAAGAAGGAAAGTTCTACTGAAAGTGAAAATAGGGGCTGGAAAGATGGCTGAGCAGTTCGAAGAGCCCGCTTGTCCAGCCTGCAGGTCCAGGTTCAATTTCCCAGCACCCATATAAAGCCAGCCAGATGCACAGTGGCACATGTGCCTGGCATTGCAGCAGCAGCAGCAGCACACACACACACACACACACACACACACACACACGTATGCAAATAAATAAATAAAATAGAAAAAAAGAAAGTGAAAGTAAAGGAAAGCTCTCTGTGACAGAAAAGGGTCTGGAAAAAATGGGTGGCCAGCCTGCTTTCTGTAACTGGGGTTTTTATATACTGAGGAGTTTGCCCTGTGCCTCTATGTAAATTAGGCATTGAGTTTGAATGAGCTTCATTGGCTGAGTTTCAATGCATTGTAGAGGACCAGAATTGGGTGGTGGGTCAAGGAGAAGAGCCCAGAACAAGGCCACCAGCTGCAGAAAATTCCCGGGAGGAAGAAGGAGGAATCAAGGAGACCAGAGGGTTCTCCTGATTTCTGTGGTGATGAGTCAGGTTAGTTAGGACTGGAGGTGTCTGCTAGTCTCACCAGGGATGGCTCATGTCTGTTCTTTTGGGCCTGTGTCCTTAATACCTACAAAGGAAAGCTACCTTGCTCCCGATCTCTACCACTAGGCACATCTAGGAGCCTCTGTACAACTCACGTGTCCAACCCCTTCCCAGTGGTCCTGCTCTGAGGAGATGGGCCCCAGGTACTTTGGTGTTGGTTGTGTGGGTGATTCTCTCCAACATGACTAGTAGCCTGTTTATGCGCTTACCAAGTACAGAGCTCCTTTCAACAGTAGTTCTCAGGTTATTCTTGGCTTCCATGCTAGCTTTCCGTCACTGTGACAAAACACCCAAGGGAACTAAATTCTAAGGAGGAAAGGAGTCTTTTGGCTCCCAATTTCAGAGTTTTCAGTTTGTTCGTCACTTGGCCTATGACAAGGCAGCATCTTGTGATGGGGAGCAAACTGCTCACCTCAATAGCCAGGAAGCAAAGGACAGAAGAGAGGAAAGGGGACAGGTCCAATCATCAGAATGACTCCTCCTAGATTCCACCTGCTGAAGATTCTACTGCCTCTCAGGAGTGCCCAGATGTGGACCACACACGGCCCCTTGGGGCTATTCCAGTTCCAGACTGTGGTAAATGCACTCTCAGCACCAGTCAGGAGCTCAGTGTACGTGGGAATTCTTACCCGCCAAGACCCCTCCACCACCACACACCTTTCATAGAACCTCAGTGGGAAACTGTGATGGGACTAGAAATTTAAGTCATCACCCTTCAGGGGATTTTTGTTTTTAACTGTTTTTGTTTGTTTTTAAGGCAAGGTCTCACTCTAGCCCAGGTTGATGTGGAACTCAACTCTGTAGCCCCAGGCTGGCCCCAAACTCACTGTCATCCTCCTACCTCAGACTCCAGAGTGTTGGAACTAAAGCATATGCCACCATGCTTAGGTTATCAGCGGATTTTGAAGTGTGCTGAAGTTTGGGCATCAACTAGTGGCCGTGGTTCTCAAACCAGTGGCTGTTAGAATCACCTGGGAGCTTTTAAAAATGCAGATGTTGGGCTGGAGAGATGGCTTAGCAGTCAAGGGTACTTCAAAGGACCCAGGTTCAATTCCCTAGGACCCATATAAGCTAGATGTACATGCTGCATGCATCTGGAGTTCATTTGCAGTGGCTTGATGCCCTGGTGTGCCTATTCTCTCTCTCTCTCTCTTTCTTTCTCTCTCTCTCTTAAATAAATAAATAAATAAATAAATAAATAAATAAATAAAATATTTAAAAAATAATATAGATGTTAAAGCCATGCCTCATACTAGTGAAGTCAGAAGTTCTGCTTGTGGTTGCTAGGCACAAGTCTTTCTAGAAGTTTCCACCATGAAGCCATGTTTGAAAACTTAATGCTTTATAGATACAGAACTTAGTCTGTCATGGTGTTATGTGATTCTAGAAGTTGTCTTTGAAGCTCTGTCTCATCTCCCTGATGTTAAGTCACTTTAGGCAGGACAAAAACTGCTTTGGAGCCTCGAAGCAATGCCAGTGTCCCCACTGAAACTGCTACTGGTGGCAGATATGGCTGGCTACTTGCTTTTCATTTGTTTTATGCCAGGAGAAGGGGCTTTCTTGGGTCTCTGCACTGACGTAACACTTTCAGACACCCAGCTATCTAAGGAGCATAGGCAAAGGAATGATCATTCCACAAGGATAAAACCTTTCAAGAGGAAGTCTTAGATATGGTCAGGCTGTTTTGATTTTGATCACTGTATGAGTTCTGTCATTTTGCCAGCACCCGTCAGCTCCTCTGTGTGGTTAGCACTGGCCCAGGCGGTTAGGAGTTTCTGGGCTGCTGAGATGTAAAGCAGAATGGAAAGTCTTACCTTCAGGGTGGCGGGACACCTCTTTCCTCAACCATGGAGGAGTGCTTAAGGGAGGAAGAGGCCTGCAAGCGTTGCCTTAGTGTAGGATGGGGCTTCAGGTGGGTGAAGGGCATGAACAAAGGCCCTGGGGAGCTGGGGTGTTGTGGGAATGGGGTAGAGGCTGGCTCACTCCCTGTTCCTTTATGAGCTCTTCAGAGACTTTGGAGTGGGGTGGAGGAGTATATCCTGTTCCCATCCCCTCTTCCTCTCTACCTCCCTGACAGGATGAAAAAGGCAGAGTGCAAATGATTAGGCCATAAAGCCCCTGCTGATGTGTGGTTTCAAGGAGAGGAAGGGGGTGATGGCCATTAGGAGCAGGAAGCTCCTGTCCCTGGGATTGCTGCTGCCCAGAGCATCCTGTGCCCTTTGATGTCCCCAAGGAACCTTTGAACTCTGGGAAGCAGCAGGCACTCATCTGCACGCCAGCTAATCCCTTCTGTCATTAGCCTTTGAAGACATGGACAGAAAATGCTGGGGGCCTGTTTCCCAAGCCTATTAAAGGCTGCTGGGAAGAACTAGTGGCAGGGATTGCCTGTGAGGTGGGCATGGGGCCTCGGAAGCTGGGGGAGGACAATTTTCGTCTTCTACCCCTTGATATCCTTTGGACTTCTACCACACACAGACTTTTAGCTGCTGAATAAATTAACGGGTGCCTCAGCCAACCCTTTTTCCTTTGGCTGAGAAAACCCTTGCTGAAAGATCTAGCAGTTACTATTGTCAGGGGAAGGCTTACTTAACCTGAGCTTCTAAGGACTCAAAGTTGCAAAGTCTAGGTGGAGCAGAACATAATCCGGTTAGGCTAAGAGGGTGTCACTTGTTCAAAGGAGAAATACACGTGGTCCTTTCATTTCTTTGGAGGAAGACAGAGCTGATGTGAATCCCTTTTTCTCAGAGCGCATCCTCTGAGGTAATTCAGCCCCCCGTGTGGAGTCTGAGGGGGACAGTTACAGGACGACCTCATACTCAAACCTTGACTGGCTGTTAGACAGTTGAATCCATGTTGCTAAATGAACAGGCGAAGGGATGGAGGGAATGGGGGAGGGGAGCTTCTCTGGCCTTTTCTCATGCCCCGGGATTCCCCAAGGTTGGACCTGAACAAATATGGCAGCCTGCAAGTTCACCAGGAGCATTTGAGTCCCCTGAGGACGTGTGACAAACATGATGACAAAAGTGGCCTCTGTCATTTTTGCCTCCTCTTCCTCCTCCTCCCTGTCGGCCACTGCTGTGCCCACTGTCTACTGCCTTCACAGTCAGCCTGCTGGACGGAGGTGCTGAGGTGGACAGTGATCAAATGCAGAGTGCTTTGGGGTAAAGGGAGATTCCTCAGAACCAAGGACAACACTGGGGGTACAGCACCGATGGAGACAGATGGGTATCAGGCTGGGCTCTGGAGGTACATCCCGTCTCCTGTGTACTGTGTGCACCCCAGAAGCCGCACTGGAAGGAGAGAGATGACCTTGGTCTTCTGGTATGCAACACTCTAAGGAAAGAGACACCTCAGGTTTGAAGTGGCTGTACATTTCCCTAAGTGAGAGTTAATTTTCCACTCACACATAGTTTTTGCATTCATTATTAGCAGCCAGTCACCCCATCCCACCCCCACCCCTGGACTTCTGCAGGGTTGCAGACTGTTAGCCAGGCATTTACATCTCTGAGTGGGTTTTCCTGTCTTCCAGTTTCCTGCCCTCTTCGACTCCAACTCCTGTAGCACAGTTAGGCCTAGATTCCTCGGAAGTAAGAAGAATCTCTTCATCCTCACCACCTCTCCCAGTTTCTGTCATTAATGCAAACTCCAAAATCCTGGCCTTTCTCTGCTTCCCTCTCTCTCTCTCTCTCTCTCTCTCTCTCTCTCTCTCTCTCTGGCAGAAGTTTGTGAGCACATTTCTCTACAGAGAAACGCTTTGTCCTCTTTAGTCCAGCCGTGTTCTTGCCTAAAAAGCTGGGCACATGGCCTTCTTATAGAAATATCCTGCAATAGAAGCCGGGCGTGGTGGCGCACGCCTTTAATCCCAGCACCTGGGAGGCAGAGGTAAGAGGATCGCCATGAGTTCAAGGCCACCCTGAGACTACATAGTGAATTCCAGGTCAGCCTGGACTAGAGTGAGACCTTACCTCGAAAAACTAAAAAAAAAAAAAAAAAAGAAATATCCTGCAATAGAGACTCAGGGTTGGGTCTGCTCTCTTCCACAGAGCACCATGAGCAGAGTGAGTGGAGCCATGAGCTCAGACCACCTTGCCTGAGTCCCTGTGCCAACCACAGCCTTGCTGGGGGGAGAGAGTCAAAGTGGCTCTCCAAGCAGCTTGGAAGAGCACATGAAGGAGACTCTGCCTTGGTGGTTTCCCAATAATACAATAGCTCATGCTTTTCCTGTGTATAAGCAATAATTAACCACTAATAAACAAAAGGTAGACCACACTTGCAACATCAGTCAAACTTAACGGAGTATCCAGGAAAGATTCTGATGTGAAAGGGTGGTCCTTCCTGATGCAAGCTATGGAACTTTCCCAAGGTCCTCCAGGAAAGCCTGAAAAATAGAAGATCACACCAGGTGAGGTGGCGCATGCCTTTAATCCTACTCCTCACAAGGCAGAGGTAGGAGCATCACTGTGAGTTCAAGGCCAGCTTGGGACTACAAAGTGCTACAGTAAGACCTCTCTCTGACTTCCTAACACTTATTAATTTATGAAACTATTTTTCTCAGCACTGTTTTGTTTAGTGTGTCCATTGGATTACAAATTTTATTTAAAAATACAAAACAAATAAACAAACAGACAAAATAGAAGACCTGCCTTGTGTCTCAGAGTGGTAAAATTCACCATTCTAATGATGCCATTTTCACCCCCAGTTAGTCAGGAAACTCAGTGAAGTCACAAATCCAAATGGACTTGTATGGAGCTTAACAAATCAAAAGCAGATGAAGGAGTAAATTTATAAAATATTTGAGATTTTTTTGAGGTATTGGTTACTAAAAAGAGGAAGAAAAAAAGAATTGGCTCAGCAATTCTGTCCTTCTACTTGTCTGGCAGGGGATTAATGTTGTCTTGATGCCCTATTTCGCTCTCCACCTGGAGCAGCATTGACCCCTCTAAAACAGTTATCTCAGGAGGCTAATATCTTTATTCCATCACTGTCATTCTAAACATCTTCAGTATTTCTTCTAAAATTATTTTATTTCTTTATTTTGAGAGAGAAAGATAGAGAATTAGGCACACCAGAGCCCCCAGCCACTGCAGACGAACTCCAGATGCATGTGCTACCTTGTGCATCTGGCTTATGTGGGTATT
This sequence comes from Dipus sagitta, assembly GCA_036346955.1. Classification (NCBI taxonomy): domain Eukaryota; kingdom Metazoa; phylum Chordata; class Mammalia; order Rodentia; family Dipodidae; genus Dipus; species Dipus sagitta. The sequence goes on along the minus strand of CM070772.1, from coordinate 132,420,435 downwards.
CAGGAATCAAACCTGGTTCCTTAGACATTGCAGGCAAATGCCTTAACCGCTAAGCCATCTCCCCAGCCCCCATCTTCAGAATTTCTAATTGGAATCAGCTTCAGCATTCTATAGAAAGTTTTCCCAGGTAAAAGTAAAACTTAGCGGTCTCTCTCTCTCTCTCTCTGTGTTCTGTGTATGATTTCCTCAGCATTGTTTGACACCACATTTGTTGAAGAAGTGGGGAGTCACATGTTCACATGCACCCCTTGAATGTTGTAAGCAGTGAGAATGAGGACACGAACCCCCCCAGGAAGTGTCCCTCATTTAGGAGCCTGTAATATTCTGTGCTCATGTTGGGGACCATCTTGTCATGAAGCCACCTCATGCACATGGGATGACAGGAGGATGCAGACCATGAGCAGCTCTGTCCTCTGTGCTGGCAGGTTGTTATATGAACGTAGAAGTCCATGGACTGCTTCAAGTTTGAACTTATTGTTTGAGTCCTGTCAAATGGCCAGCCCAATTCTAAAAGCTAAAGGAATAAGGCAAAGTTAGAGCAGCACACTGTGTAAGGACTGTGTGAGAGCAGGACCAGAAGTGTAAGTGCTGGCAAGCCTGTGAGAGCTAATCAGGCCAGAGCACAGCATTTCACAGCACAAGTGACAGCCCTGGAGGCTTATATTGCTTGAGCAGTTGCTTATGTCAGCATGTTACATGAACTCTTGCCAAGCAAGGGTCAAGGATGGGGGAGGGACTGTAGCAGTCAAACCCGGATCTGATACTGAGGTGGGAGCAGAGAAGGGTGCTATGCCCAAGTGAACCATCTTTGGCTCCTTCATGTGAAGAGCAACACATGGTAACTATGAGAGGCCATGTGTAATAGTCCTTACAGACACCTAGGATAACCAACTGCCCAGGAACAGTTGGGTTCCTAAGACACCCATGAAATTCTCTTTGGGGGTGTCTTATGTTTACAGGCCATGGGACACATCTACCAGAACATCATGTTATGTTCAGCTAGCTTACTAAGGAAGGAATATGGAGTGGGAAAGCATTTGCGTAGGGCCTTTATAATTCTGTGAGTAGCTTATAGTTCTTAGTGAGTTTGAGCTCAGGAACTGTATTCTTCCTTTACTGGGTGAATCTGTGTGCTTAGAACAGGTGAAGCCGTCACCTCCTCCATATCCACCATGTGCAGGGAGCTGTGGTGGATGCTTTTCCACACACTCTCTCCCCCATTCCTTTAGAAAGTAAGTTGCATGTGCCCAACACCTAAAACAGTGTCTGGCTTCTAGAAAGCATTTGACAAATGTTTGTCGAATGAAGAATTAGACATTATTACCCCTTTTCAGTTAGGAGAAACCTGAGGCACAGTGTGTTACTGACTAGAACAGAGACATGCTGTGCCCTTCCTTTCATTGACCCTTATTTTTTTAAGAATAACTAGTTGAAGTTTTGTTAAGTTAAAAACCCACTTGATGTGAATCTTCTGTGTGTTTCTGTAAGTCTGACATATAAACACATGCATGCAAATCCAAGCAAGGTTACTTAGAGCAGAGGCTGGATATGACTCAGAGACCCAATATCAGCATGTATATCATTTCATGTATATCAATTCAAGAATGTGAATTATTTTGTCATTTACAGATTCTGGTTAGCTAAGGAAGACAGTACATATTACATGTAAGTTATCTATTTTCACTTACTATGACATTATCCATTATAGAAAAATATGCTCAACACCATTCTCTATTGACCTGTTTTACCAACTGGTGATTCAGGATCTTATAGTATTTTAGTTTCATCTGTGATGTTCCCACTCTCTTCCGGTAACTGCAGTCTTACTGAATCTCTAAAAATTAGTGGGTTCTTTTCCTAGTACAGAATCAGAGTACTAATAAAAATACTGCTCTGAGATTAGAGAATTTGATTGTTAGTGTTATCTCTTTTTTCTCTGTAAGCAGTATACTTGATGATCATGGAAAACAACCCTATTTAGCCTACTATAGTTGAGAGCTTCCTAGTGACTTATAGCCCACATAGATAAAATTTTTTAAAATGCTTTTATTTATTTATTTGAGAAAGAGAAGAAGGTAGAGAGGATGGGCCTGCCAGGGCCTCCAGCCACTGCAAACAAACTCCAGACACATATGCCACCTGGTGCAACTGGCTTATGTGGGTCCTGGGGAATTGAACCTGGCTTCTTTGGCTTTGCAAGCAAGCACCTTAACTGCCAAGCCATCTCTTTAGCCCAGGTTTTTGAGGCATGAAGGAGCATAGTCTGGGCCTTGGCAAAAGCAACTGATAGTAGAGAGCTCTCCCTAGTACAAAGCTGATGTGTTGTTATTATGTTAACTAAGAGTAGCCAATGCAAACCTGCCCACTATTTTTTAGAAGCTGCCATTGCCCATTCCAGTTCCTGTACTGTCAGCAAACCTCCTTTGAATAGCAACTTCCAGGCAGTTTGCCCACAGCATTACTGACACAGGGCTTTGCCCAGTTCTCACACTTCCAGAGGAGAAGCTGTGCTCATTGGAACCATCTCTCTGAGTTCTTTATCCCACCCTAGACATGCAATTCCCAAAGTCAGCCAGGACTACTCAGAGAAGAGTCCAGACCTGCTTCCTGTTCCTGACATCAGAATCCCAAAGCTTTTCTGAGACAGGTGGGCTCAGCACCAACTGAAGACAAAACTTCCAACATGGCAGACACATTGAGTCTAGTAACCCTAGCTGACTTCTGTGGCTTCTGCAGACTGGGTGGACCTGGGAGGGCTGGTGCAATGTGGGAATTCTCTCTTAACTCCCTCCATGGTGTGCCTGAGAGTTCTTGAAGCAAATCCAGACACAGCATGTTATTTTCTTTTAAGATAAGATCCATTCAAGGCTGTTAAGTTATTATTGTGTCTGACACTTGTGACATGAAGCCCATCTGTGCCCTCCATCTCACAGTCACTTAGAGTTAAAATGACTGCATGCTTCACACCACACGTTTTTGTTAAGCATAATGTTGCCAGAAATAATAGATGCCCTGGGACATAAACCTAAAATAGCATGGAATTTTCAGTCAGGTAATCTTTAAACTAAAAATAACCTAAACAGTAGTTTATATAAAGCTCAAGTATCAAGACTTCCAGCCCAGTGCTAGTTCATCAAACTATAAATTTATGAGGTACTTAGTTAACATTTGAACTTTTTAAACCAGATCAAGCACAAGCTATATTAGAGACAAGTGCCAGAAGTCCAAGAATCTCACTCTTGGCTGGTCTTGCTGACTGGAACATTCCTTTGGGAAGGTCTCCTCTGAGGGCCAGCAGAGGGAAGCGCTCATAACACTCATCACGTTCCTTATGGGGCAGAGCCTGTGAGGTCTAAGGAATTTTGGAGGGCATTATTAGCTTTTTTGAATACTTCACAGGTGTCCTATATGTCTCCTGAGGTACCAGGTTCTCCCTCCAGGACAGTTTGGTGGTCTGGGGGAAGGAACCTCTTTCATTTTGTATCCAAAGAAACCATCAGAGGACAGCGGAAGTGGTACTGGTTGTAACATTCCTCCGTCCAGGATGTGACCATATTCTCAGGATTCAGCTGTCCTCTGACTAGGGTTTTCCCAAACAATACCCTTCTTTGAAAAATCCATCTTAGTGATTGCTGGGGAAATCCCAGCAAGGAAGGATGGGAGGCGGCTTGTCAACATACAATGATAGAACAATTAATTGGTGGGACTGAGACCCAGGCTAAAGCTGTCCATAGGTCGGAGATGCCTATGATCTTGGCCGGTTGTTAGCAGTGGGGAAAGAGGCTTCAGAGAATTCTTGTAGGGAGAATTGAGGTGCCTAGGAAGACCTGACTTTCTGGAAATACAATATGGCTGTGTCTAGTTGGAGGATGTGCCAATTCGATAATACTTGATATGTTCTTCACGCTGCATCTGGGGTGGTTCTTATTACTTGAAGCTGTATTGGTGCAAAGGAAATGACGTGGAGGGGAGCACATATGACGTAGGCAAATGGAACCTCTGTGTACAAGTTCCCAAATGACTTCCTCAGAGGCTCAGCCCAGAATCCAGAACCATAGGCTTTCTGAAATCATCAATGCTCCCTAAACCGGCAAATGATCCCTTCTCTTGGGCTTATGTTTCTAAATAGCCCCCACCATTGAAATAAATGTGCCTTATTTTGTCCTTGGGCAAAATCCCATTCAAAGAAGGGACCCTAGTGTATGATGAAGACAACTTTAGGACCCGTGAGTTATGACAGTTATGAAGGTCCCATGCCTGCAAGAGCTGGAGATAGCAGCTGAACCCTATCATGTGACGTAGATATCCCTTATTCCAAAACAGAAACCGAACTGCGCTTTATGAGGTGTTCTGTTTCTGTGGCATCTACACATTTGAGTTTGCTGAAGTCATTAAAATCTTCAAGTGATCTACTTATTAAAAATGTCGCTGGTTTTACTGGAGAGATGGCTTAGTGGTTAAGGTACTTGCCTGCAAAGCCAAAGGACCAGGTTTTATTCCCCAGGACCCACATAAGCCAGATGCACTAGGTGACACATGTGTCTGGAGTTTGTTTGCAGTGGCTAGAGGCCCTGGTGTGCCCATCTCTCCCCCCCTTCTCTCTCTCTCTCTCTCTCTCTCTCTCTGTCTCTCACAAATAATACATATGTAATATATATATGTATATGTATATACATATATATACATATGTATATATGTGCGTGTATTTAAGAAATACTCCTATTGAGAGAAAAATGTATTTTACATGTAAAAACTAAAGGTATTTTAAAATATATTTTATTTATTTATTTGAGAGAGAATGAGCATGCCAAGTCCTCCAGCCACTGCAAACAAACTCTGGATGCATGAGGCCCCTGCCCATCTGGCTTATGTGGGTCCTTTGGCTTTGCAGGCAAACACCTTAACTGCTAAGCCATCTCTCCAGCCCCTGAAGGTATTTTGTTTTTGTTTCTCGAGGTAGGGTCTTGCACTAGACCAGACTGACCTAGAATTCACTATGTAGTCTCAGGGTGGCCTTGAACTCACAGCGATCCTCCTACCTCTGCCTCCTGAGTGCTGGAATTAAAGGCATGAGCCACCACGCCTGGCTCTGAAGGTTTTTTTTTTTTTTTTTTTTTTTTACAAGTTTACTTATAAAAGAATTTTTTAAGCTCACTAGAATTTGCTTTCCTGTGTACTCATATATAAACCAGCATTTTCTGTGGCCCACCACAAAGAAAAAAAATGGCAAAAACCTGAATAATTACATTGAAAGATAGGACTCACTGTATTCTACAAAGTAACCATGGGAAATATATTTAAATTATTCTCAGTGGCCAGAATTATCCAGTCATCTCCTGGTTCTTCATTGAACCATGAGTGGATGGACACTTGCTATCCACCCAGGAGTAGCAAACAGAGATGATCAGTGATGGTTTCCATTATTTTTTTAAATTTTTTTTTGTTTATTTTTATTTATTTATTTGAGAGCGACAGACAGAGAAAGAGGCAGAGAGAGAGAGAGAATGGGTGCACCAAGGCTTCCAGCCACTGCAAACAAACTCCAGATGCGTGCGCCCCCTTGTGCATCTGGCTAATGTGGGTCCTGGGGAATCGAGCCTTGAACCGGGGTCCTTAGGCTTCACAGGCAAGCACTTAACCACTAAGCCATCTCTCCAGCCCGGTTTCCATTACTTTGTAAGCAGTCAGTCTGCCTGTATACAAAATCAACATGTCAGTCACAAATGTAAGGGCTTCTGTGTTTTTGGCACTTTCTGCAGTATTATAGATAATCTGTTTGATCATATTTGACAAGAGCTTGCTAGGTGTCAGTCTGATGAAGAAGCTACATTGGGGGCCCTGGATGAGGGAGATGACCCTGGGGAATTCAGAGGAGAGCTTGGTGGAGAGGACTTCCCTGAGGGAGAGGGGCCATCAGAATGTAGTGGAAGCCATAGGAGTTCTTTGGGTCATGACTGGAAAATAAATACAGTTGGCTCTGGGTGAGCCTGCCCTCCTCCGTGGGTGGGAAGGACACATGTGGGTGTCAGAGAGGTCATGCCCTGTGAACCCAAGAGTCCCCTGTGCCAGGCAGTGTATTCTTTAGAGGACATGACTTCATCTGATCTGATTCAACATGGGGTCTAGCCAGGGCATCATCTTCATAGGCACATGTGTAGCAATGGCTATAGAGCATGCAGAGAGGACAGGGTGACACTGACTTGAAGTACCAAGCAGAGGAATTGATGTAGATGGAGACATCAGAGGCAAATTGGAAAGTGGGGCCAAGGTAGCATTTGGAATCCCTGGCAACGACCTGAAGTTAGGGATGGTATTTTTTCACATACTCCATCTTCTTCTGGGACATTACTTGACACTTGAGAAATATCTAATAAATGTTTTTGAATGAAACATCCTGTGTCTTCTCTCACTTTTCCTGTGGATGGAGAAATTGTTAGCATATAGGCTTAAAAACTTGTAGAGTTATAAAAAACATTCACCACTTTTCAGGAGCTTGAAGATCTCAATTTCTGACATTGGATAACTTAGACTTGGATAGCTTCCACTGGCCCATAGCACAGTGACTCATGTCTAATGAACACAAAGGCATAGACCATGAGCATGAGAACATTTAGTGTGAGAAAGCAAGTCAGCTCTTCAGAAGCTTAGGATTGAGACCTGAAATGTCACAGTTAATTATCATGGTTAAAATGCATTCATTCACTTCTTATTGAATGTGTCTTTCCTCCATCAGTCTTCATTCATTGTATAAGCAAATCACACCCTCTCTGTTTTTTTCATAAACTCCTAACTGTGGTCTGTGCTATGACAACCATTATCACCCTGTGTCACTTCATACTGTAAACTTGATTTAAATGTCATTCTACATTTGAACCAGGACACCTGTAGCTTAGCGTCCCTCTTTCCTTCTTGTTTTCTTTGAACAGCTTGGGAATGAATCATGATGATGACCACTCATCCTGTGCTGGCCGGTCACACATCATGTCAGGAGAATGGGTGAAAGGCCGGAACCCCAGCGACCTCTCTTGGTCCTCCTGCAGTAGAGATGACCTGGAAAACTTTCTCAAGTAAGTCCTTGAGTTGTTCTGTAGCATCAACACAGTAGAAAATTCTTCCAAAAGACCACAGATGGGAGTCTCAGCAAGTGTGAGAAGTGAATCTTTTGATAAATTCTCAACTGGCTCAAGGAGACAGTGAGCGAAGTCTGCTGTATGTAGTGGGCCAAAGCCTCCTCCCAGGTATGATGCTGGGTGTCCAGTAGAAAACCATTAAATGATTGATTGATTAAAATATCATCACAGTAGCCTGGTCTTACATCATCAATCTGTGACTGTTGAGTAGACACCACCATAGAGTCACCCTTGGCTGCTATAGAGATGAGCACCTGCTTGTTGCTGAGCCCCCTTGATGGGTGACCCACTCACTGGAGGCTCTTGTGTGGGGAAAGGCTGTTCTCTCACAGACACTTTCTTCCTGGAGAGTGTCTGCACCATTACAGTTTCAGACCCTTGCTGGTCTCGTCTCTGAGTATCAGATCTTAGGGTTGTACTCAAAGCATTGATGTGTGGTTCCTGACTTCTCTACTTGTTCATGTCAGTCCACCACCCTGTGAGACAGACAGAGTGAGCCAGTGAGTCTCACCTGAAGGTGGACTTTGATAGTAGCTATCCAGTAGCAAAGCTTGCTTCTGGGGTCTTTTCTCCTATTTCTTGTAAATGGAAAGATTGTTTAGTAAACAGGCTTAAAAATTAACTCCTTGGCTTTAAGACAGTCTACTCCTGCTGAGTATTTATAATTACAGAAATGTTGTAAGCCACTTGATGTTATCATGCTGCCCAAAGAATTCAAAGCAACAGGATTGGAGAGGGTGGGGGGAGTGCCTTAGCTCATGTACATAGTGTTGGTCCCATGCATGGCAAGCAGCATATGTCTGAGCCTGGGAGAAATGGGCTAGCCTCAGATACATATATATGTATGAATGCAACTCGTCAAGAATTTTGGCAAGTAGCTGGATGTCCTTTCTGTTGTCATCTGCTTTGCTTTAGGAATAGAAAATAAAAGCGTCAAGTGTTTAATCTCCCAGTAGAGCCCGATTTGGGGAAGTGTACCTGTCATTGTAAATGAACCTCCCCATGCTGGTTGGAATCTTGAGTCACCAGCTTCCCCTCTGTGGTGGCAGAAGGTCAAGGGAAACTACAGCTTCGGATCAACAAGGCCTCAGAGAGAATCTATGACACTTAGAAATAAATGCTTTGACTTTACTTAAAATAAAACAACCCTACCTTATGCTTTTCCTTTTATCCATGGTAATTATACTCAAAGCCATATTCTAAGTCAATATGCTAGTTCTCTATTTCAAGAGCATTTTCATTAAACTCCCCAAGAAAAGTCCATTCTTTTGTTTCATTGGCATTGTCCCCAGGGCCTTTGTGGGTGGCCAGTTCCTCATTACTGTCAAAGCAAAGATGGACATTTGCCCATGTTCTTTTAGAACAAAATGCAAAAGAGGACAGTCCAAGTGTTCGGTGTGAAGTCCTTGTTCCGTAACTCACCTGAGGTCCATCCTTCCCAGGGGCTGATGTACTAGAACAAGTCAGTCTGCTTCTTGGCTGTTTCAGGTCTAAAGTCAGCACTTGTTTGCTGATCACGGACCCGAGGAGCCAGCACGCCGTGCGCCTCCCACACAAGCTGCCCGGCATGCACTACAGCGCCAACGAGCAGTGCCAGATCCTGTTCGGCACCAACGCTACCTTCTGCAGGAACATGGAGGTAAGCAGCCAGGGAAAGCCGGCCCAGCGAAATGCGCAGCCTGTGACCCCCCCCCACCCCCACACCTCTGGCTTAGCTGAAGATATGGGTAGCCCACTTAATACCTGCATGCACGTGCAGGTGGATACACGTGTTCACATACACAGACATCCATTTGCACACACCTGCATGGGCTTTGGCACAGAGTCCTGCACACAGGTAATTCTTCAAGGGATGCTTCAGGGCCACACAATAGTATCTTAATGTTTCAGTATAAAAACTTGAAGGCAGAGAAAGGACATTAACTCACACATTTTGGGAATGATACAATGTCTCCTGCCTTCAGACCCTGCACAGATAAGAGAGAAAGCTAAAAACTGCTGCATATTGGATAGTTTCTAATGGAGACCATTTAACCAGTAGTAAATTGAATTTGTGGTAATAGTTGTAAATAACTCTATAAACAGCATTTATTGAAGAATGGCCACATGTTTGGTCCTAAGTTTCCCAATTTGCATGAGCCCAGTTAGCCTGGGCTCTCTTGTCTATCTCTGGTTATGCAAAACAGCTTGCTGCATAGGGAGGTAGCTGGGCAAAGACTTGGGCCCGAGACCTGTCAGCCCCAGAGGGCACACTTTTTCTCTTCACTGCAGTGAAGCCCATGGCTTGGCCAGTTATATGTATGTAGAAGGTGCCAAAGGGACATGCCAAGACCTGGCTCAGGACAGTCACCATTCTTGTGGCTACCTGTGTAACAGACAGAGGTGGCCTTGGCCCCAGGGAAATAGTAGAGATACCTGTGGCCCTGCTACTGCTTGGGAATGGGACTTGGCTTGAAGAATAAGAGTGTCATCTAGAACAGAGGAAGTCCAGAGGCAAAGTGGCTTCAGGATATGTGGAGCCAGGAGCCTCCAGAATGCAGCTGGCCTGTGGAAGGGCTGACCAAACCCATGGACCAGAATGACATCTATTCCCAGGAATGATGCCAGCCTCCTGGGATAGGAACTTAGGATAGTCACACACATATACCCCAAGGCAGATAGCTGCACAGAGGTTGCCTCCAGAAATATCCAGGGTTCTGGGGGGGGGGGGTGGATTCACAGAGATACCAGAGACACCATGGTTCTTCTTGAGTGCTTGCTAAGTGTGAGTTAGTTTGTTGGGGAAACTCTGGTAGTTTGGCACCATCTGCCATTTATATATGAAATGACATAACCTCAAAACTCTCAATGACACTTATCCACAGTGTTGTCCAGAATCATCCTCTGCCAGCAAGGGTCCCATCCAAGCCTGACTGATGAGATAAACCCCAGGATTCCAATGACCCAGAAGCTTCCGCCATGCCTGATGCCACTACCATCAGACACTGCATGGATTCACATTTAAGGCTGTCACATCTACATCCATCGGCCTGCTGAAAGCATTCTGTTTATCCATACCAGTCCTCCAATGCCTACAGTAAACTGGGGACATATAAACATCAGGAGATTCAGGGGCCCTTGATGATGTGACAACAGCATGAGGTGACGTAGGTGGGACTCTCCGGAGAGTGCTGGGCATTCAGGAAGAGCAGAAGGGCCCCAGACCCTTGGGGTGGAGGAGGAGAAAGCTCACAACACAATCAGGAACACAGAGTATCCACTTTGCCCGTTGTGAGCCCTCCCCAGTGCTGGTGAGGTGGGATTGCCAGGCATATCTGGCTCTGCAGCATAGGAATGAGTGAGGTGGGAGCTGGACAGAAGCTGTCTCCCACACAGGAGCTATAGTCATTTTTCTGTCTGGCAGCTAGGCAGCTGTGCACCCATGGGCGGGGGGAGCGGACCAAGGGAGGGACACCTGTGTACCGGGGGCTCAGTTTCATTGGCTAGACTCTTTGCTTATACTGTCACATGAAACCCTGATTGTAATCCTCAAGGCAGAGGTTTTTAACTAGACTTTAGCAAGTGAGGAAAGAGAGGCTGGGGGTGTGGGGGTGGATTAGGTAATGGTCTGGGCCACCCAGCCAGAGAGGGAAAGGCAGAATGGGAAGCCCAGGTGTATCCCTTACAGAGGGAGCCAGGGAAGTCTGGCATCATTGAAAGATAGAGCCCAGGGGGAGGAAAGCCACCTGGCATTCTCTTTTCCTTTGTTATCACCCTTATTTACACAGAAGACGATTAGACAGCCCCAGGTAGAGGCTAGCTGAGCTGTGTAGGCTGTTTTCTCCCCAGAAGATGAGAATCCCATGCACATTCCAGAGATAGTCCATTTGTAAAATAAAGGAAAAGGGCCCTAGCCAGGAGTTTTAGGAGAGAGAGAATCTTGTGAAGGAATCACAACTTCAAATATCTATGGAACCTCTTCTATTACAAACCACATACCTGCATGGGAATTGAAGCTGTCCATGTTCCCAAGCCCTGAGCTCTCACAAAAACTGGAGAAGTTCATGGCCAGCCACTGTGCTGAGCCCTGTTCAGAGCTATATGGGGAAGCTTGCGAAACCATTTGAACATTAATGAGGCAATTGTATGTGTTGTGTCACTCTGTCTTTCCGTCGTTTGTCTTAAATTTTTCTGGAACTTTAAGCCTGCTACAGAAATTAAAAGAAAGTTGGGTACCACCCAACGAATAAAAGGGAAATACCCAGGTACTGAGGATTTGAGCATTTTCCTTTTCTGGTATACACAGCATACAAACCAGAAAGGAAACTGGGTTAGATTACATTTCTTCATTTCACTGCTGCCTCTTCTGAGGAACAAAAGCTTCCGTAGCAAAAGATGAGCCCAGAGCGCTCAGGAGACCACATTTCTCCATCTCTGTGATCATACTGAACAAAAACTCTGGGAGAGTTTCAGAGGATTGTGGAACAGGTTAGAAAAGTGATTGCACTTTTATTTTGCCCAGCTTCTAGTAGAAATTAATATTTCCTTCAATTTTGAAGTCTGGCAATAAATCTCTCCCATCTTTGCGTCACCCATGATAGTCACTGAGATTAGGAATCACAGGTTTTTCCATTCTGTATGACAGCCACAACTGATTCCTCATGACTTCAACATTACAGTACTCCACCCAGATTAGGTCTTGTCATAATGTATGTTGACAAAGAAATATACATTACTATGTTACATATGAGGAAATATTTTCATAGTTTGAAAATGTCTTAATTGTATCCCTGGTGATTATGCATTGATAAACATACTCTGAGGGGGACTGTTGGGGGACACCAGAGCCCAAAAGCCAGGCACTTTATTCTGAAGAATGACAAGCATGCTTCTGTCTGCTGAGAGTAGGAAGGCTGCCTGCCCTGAACTTTTGCTGTTCATTGGGTAGAATTTTGAATCCAGAACTTTCTTGGGACTAGACTTTCTTGTATGTTCTTCTTTTGGCACGCACAGTGCATAGCTGTTTTAAAAACCCATTGAAATTCTGAATCATGCCTTCACTCATAGTGAAAACACTGCTGCAGTTTCTTTGGGAACAGTGTAGACTTTAAATATTAACCTGGTTTCTGCTTTCTTAAACATTTACTTACCTGAGAACCAAGAAAAATCACACTATAGTCCATTACTCAGGGTTCTGGAGGCCCTCACACCATCACCGTTGAATCATTCATGTCTGTCTGCAGAGTGCTGGGATCGTAAGGCTCAAAGCTGTCTATGGAAATATGAACTACAGAAAAACTTGGCATCAATAGCTGGCATTTGTTGTAGAGGTTATTGGCAAATGCATCTGTCTCCTCTTGTAGCCAATAGTAATGTGATGTTTTTAATTCAATAAAGTATCTCAAGAAAGTCCAAACATAAAAGTTATAAACATTGGATGGTAAATATTTATTAGAAAGGGGAAATGAACTTTATGCAATTAGCCCAATCAATCTCTTTTATTATTACAAGTTCCTCCTGTCCCTGATCAGCACAGTCAGTCTTTAACAAGGATTTAAAGCCACTTAGGCTCAGCTACCCTACCGGGTGAAGCAGTGGCTGGGCAGCCAAATGTAGGTATTGGCAGGTATGTAAACTACTGACGAGGCTCCTCACTTACCTCCTGGGGATTTTCAGTTGAAAGCTGGTGAGGAATGAACACCTGTTGTAGTTACCGCTGCACTGCTGGAACAAAACACTCGACCAAAATCAGCTGATGGGAGGAAAGGGTTTATTGTGTCTTCTCAAGGGGAAGCTTCGTGCTGGTAGGAAACAGTCTTAGAGCAGAAACTGGACACTACTCCATGCCACGTCAGATAGAACATAGCAGTATGAGAGTGAGCTGAGCTCTGGCAAGGGGGAAACTGGGCTATCACACCCGAAGCCTGCTCCCAGAAACACATTTCGTCCAGTAAGTCTCCATCTTCCTAATTGTCACCAGCTGGGGTACAAGCATTCAAAACATGGCTTTATCGGGGAGAGGGAGACATCTGATTCAAACTACCACAGTAACCATTCCTGTACCCCACCTGCCTATCCGCAACACATTGTACCATCACTGGCTCAAAGTCCAAGCATGGCAGCCGCAGGTAGAAAGGAAGGCAGCTCTTAGAAGGGATTGTGTGTGCTATATTTGCCATGAGCACAGGTGTGCCTACACTCCATGGGAGATTCAGTGTGCTGCTATGTGTACCTTATGGTATTTTTGTCAGGCCACTGTAGAGCTCTGAAGCTATGAGCCTATTAATTCAGGAAGGCAAGAGTATATGGAATGGCCACAGGTAGAAGAGAGGTCTGTCATTTTTAATCATCTAATGTTCCTTCCTTTGCTCTTTCCCATGGAACTCCTGTGGCCTTTGATCAGTATGGAAACACCATCCACATTGCACAGTGATGAAGAAGATGGTTTGCCCAGTTCTCTACCTAGTAGATGTGTTATATAGTCTTTCCCTGTCTCCATCTGCTAATCTGCAAAATGGGAGCAAAAGTCTTATGGACTCATGGTCAAGTTCTTATGAAAGCTCAGGAACAGATGAACTAGAACTTATCACCTGTCATACAATCAGAAAGTGTTGCTGGTATCTTTTGTTTCCTGGACCCAGTGGGAGAGGAGGAGGTGCCCCACAACTGACCGTCACATTAGCCAGGCCCTTTTTCTTTGGAGGGGGGGCCCATTTCCTCCTATATGTCTACCATTTTTTTCGGGCACCCTGGGAAGCTATAACCCCCAGAGATTTCCCTATTGTACCTAGTATCAGCCTTGGCAAACTCCCAGTCCCTAAACTTGATAGGTTCTTTGTGCCCTGCAAAGAGAGTCTGGGACATCTTGACAAATATAGAGATTCTTGTGAATCCAAGAAACCTCAGTGTTCAAATTCCACCAGAGAACAAGGTTTGCCTTTCTGATACCAGCCACATCTAAATCTTGAAATTTCTCCTAGCCTGCTTTAGAGGCTGGTAGAAAGAACTGTGCCCCACTCCAGATCCTGGCTTAAAATCTTTCCGAGTAGCCATGGGTGCCAGGTCTTGTCTTCCTGTATAGCTTCCCCAGAATTCTTACAGTCAACCTGGGTTGGAAACTGGTAGTCTCAATGAAATCTGTTTCTTGAATGCCAGTGGACCTGGCCAGAGTGGGAGGCTGGCAGGTCCAGGAGCCTGACTGTTCCTGCCCCTCTCAGACGAGACTGTACCACTAAACGTGGGGCTAGACACCCAGCTGAGAACTTTCTTGCCTGTCCCAGTCTCGGTTGCTGTCTGGCATCTCTGTGGCCTCTCAAAGCTGTTGGACTTTGGCTACAGTTGACTTTTCCAGAAGTGTGTGAAAGCTTACAGGAGACAGCCATCTCAGAGCTCTCAAATGATGCAAGTTGTGTGTTATCTCTCATTTCGTCTCCCATTGCCATCTGAGTGCCCTTGCCCTTGACCCTACCCTCGTTCAGCAGCCCTCAGCCCCAGTCAGATGAGGGTCTCCAGAGCATGGATGATGAAAGCACATCTGGGATTCCAGAAACATTTCAGAAGCAGATCTGGCATGCTGACCTAGGGAAGAAGTGGATCTGGCATGCTGACCTAGAAAGACTTCAGAAGGCAGTGGTATTTGTGGAAAATTGAGATTAGCTACTTTTTCATCTAGCACCTCTCATTTTGGTTTATCGGACTTTGGCTTGTTTTATCAGCAACACATTTTTGAAGGCGTTCAGATCCCATCCCCTTTGGGGTCACTCCAGGTTTGAACCTCTCTTCTCAGTTCACAAGGGGCGCCCAGTGAGGAAGAGACTGTCACTCTGACAGTCAGTGGCAGGGCCACTGCCAATTGTAAAGAAATGGTAAAAACTTGACTGCATCAGGGAAGATGTCTGATTGAGAAGCTTGGACCCTCCTTGTGTTTTCATAGCACCAAGGAAGGAAGCATGGTGCTGGCTTTGTTGCCACACAGGACCAGGTAGAACTGTTTGCAGAATGACTTGGAATGTGCCTTTTGCCAAACCTCAGATGTGGCCTGTGCGGTAATAGCTGTGTCATTTCCTTGCAGTTTGTAGGAGTAAGTGGCATTCTGTTGCTACTCAAGGCCTGCTACAGGGACCTGGTCTTCCCTGAGAGGTTGTTTCCTCCTGTCCTGTGGTACCATGTCTTACTGAAGCCAGGCACCATACTACCTAGCTGTGCTTGCAGGTAAAGCTGAGTCTCTCCAATCCTTCCTGACTCTCCAAAAGTCCCAGATTCAGAGAATTATTTGATCCAGACTTCTGGATCAGAATGTCAAGCCAGTAAAGTTATCCAAAAATCTAAAAATTTCCAAAATCTGAAACAGTTCTGGTCCCAAGCATATTGGATGGATGGATGTTAAGCCTGTGTGGAACATGGAAGGGAGAGGGAGGAGCCTGGGCTGCAAATAAGAACGGATTCTGATGCAGATAAGGTGAGGTCCTTGGGTGAGGAAGAGGGAATCAGGAACTGGAGGACACCTGTGGGCAGGAGTGAGGGTTCTGGGGTCAGATCGGAACTCACAGCTTAGACCTGTCATTTAACTCTATTTCCTAGTTTGTAGAGTGGGTCAGTGTATGTGTATCTTACAGTGTTGGTGTGAGTCATCATGAGGTAATTCTGAAAAAGCAGTTATATGGTGCCAAGGCTGAGAATATGTCAGGTTTTATCTCATCCTGTTGAAGCCAGCATCACTTTACATATGCATGCCTTCATTCTTTTGTTCCTTCATTCGGTCAGCATGTATTTTTTTTTGGGGGGGGTGATATGTGCTGCAAGGGCTGTGTGCAGCTAATGAGATGGGGAAAAGTTGCTTTACTCTAGCTTAGCATCCAGGGTACAGCATGAGGGATGCATGATACTTCCCCCCAGTAGACCAGGGACAGTGGAACACTCTTAGAACCCTGGTAAGTTCTTTCTGGTAGGGAAAAAGGAATGGAGGCACTTGGAGGAGTCTGCCTGTCCACTCCTGATAAGACTCCTTTTCCCTCTTCACAGAGATTGAAGGATTCACAGGAGTATGGTACCTATTAAGATCATTTGCTTCAGTCCTGGACTGAACTCCCCAGGAGAGGCAGACTGTCGTGCTTACTGTCCATGCTGATGCTCTAGTCCATAATAGTACCAGCTGAGAAGATAGAGAATGGCAGAGAAGTTCTTCAAGGAAGAAACAGGCACCTGTCTGGTACCAGTAGGACAGGGGTCTATGGAGCTGTGGAGAAGAAAGGTGTGGGAGTTCTGCCAAGGATTATGGGAAGTGTGGGAGTTTTCACTAGGACCTGAAAGGACTGAGCAGAGTTTACAGGGCATCCCTGTATTAGATCTGTGAGCTGTTCTGATCATAATAGTGATGGCTGTCCAGTGGACCCATGGCAAGTGATTGTAGTTGTCCAGATGAGAAAGGAAGAGTACTTAAGAGGACAGTGGCATTGAGTGATGCAAAAAAAAAATATTTTCTGGAAAAGCCACTGACGTGATAGATTCGTCTTAATAGTATTAGTAAACATGCATTATGGACACTGAATTATTATATCAAAGACTTGGTTAGCTTTCTGTTACTATAACATAGTACCTGAGATAATCAACTTAGAAAAAGACAAGGTTTATTTTGGCTCATGGTTTAGAGGCGTGCCAGTTAGCTATTTGGGAGCCCGTGGTAAGGTAGTACATAATAGCAGACCGAGCACTGTGAAGCAAAGCTGTGTACGTCATAGTTACCAAGAGGCAGAGAGGGAAAATGACTGAGGCAGAGATATCTCCTTCAGGGGCCCTCTGCCAGTGACTGGAAGACCTCCTAGTAGGTCTTGCCTCTTAAAGGTTCTATAACTTCCCCACAGTGCTCAGCTAGAAACCATACCCTTAACACATGGGCCTGTGGAGGACATTTCAGATTAAGATTCAAAATAGAATAAAAAATATCCCTATCATAGAGACTTGGTTTTCAGTATGATTTTTCAGATTTATGTTATTTGTTTCTTAAGCAACATATGTACAAAGTATAAAATCCAAAACATTACCATTTATACATATCTACATATCTTTTTAATATAAACATTGGCATACTATCATATTTTTGTGAATCTTGTCCATTTTTCCCCCTCTCAACAATGTATCTTGGAGTTCGTCAACTCTAATGTAAATAGAATTGCTCCATATTTTAAAATGTTTACTTACTATAGATTGGGTTATGTTCTAACTTATTACTGTGTGATAAGTTTAGTACTCAAGAAAAGTTGCAAAAATATTATATACCATTCACTAAACTTTCTCTCATGTTAACTTTTTCCATAAGCCTAGAAGCATCACTGAAACCAGAAAACTCCCAAAGAAATACCAATATTTGAGGAAATAGATAAGTTTAACCTGGCTTGAACATTAAACAAGGTATATGTATCAAAACATCACATGATAGCCCATAAACATATGCAGTTTATGTTAATTAAAAGCTGTAAGTAAGGCTGGGGAGATGGTTCAGTAGCTAGAAGTGTTTGGTACATAACCAGGAAGGCCTGAGACCATCTGAATTTGATTCCCCAGTACCCACATAAGCAGCCTGGGTGGTGCCATGCGTGCCTGTAACCCTAGCCCTGTGGGGAATGGAGACCAGAGATTGATGGGATTAGTAAAAAAAAAAAAAAATTGCAAGACTGGGTACAGAAAGTGATTCTACCCCAAGGTCATCCGTGATGAGTGATAAAAAGGATATCCAACATTCTTCTCTTGCTTCCACACACTTGTGCAGGGGTATGCACATCTGCATGTAGACGTGCATATACCACATACACACCACATCACCGTACACTCGTGGAACATGGAAGCTTCTAGAAGTCCAGCAATGCTCTGTTTCCTAATGTACTGACCATAATTATATGCTCAGTGAAAAATGAGTGACTGTGCCTTAGGATTTATGTGCTTTACTGTGTGTTTGGTACTGTAATAGAAATACAGGGGGGCTGGAGAGATGGATTAGTGGTTAAGCACTTGCCTGTGAAGCCTAAGGGCCCTGGTTCGAGGCTTGATTCCCCAAGACCCATGTAAGCCAGATGCACAAGGTGGCATGTGCATCTGGAGTTGGTTTGCATTGGCTAGAGGTCCTGGCACACCCATTCTCATTCTCTCTTCTTTCTGTCTCTCTCTCTCTCTGTCTCTCTCTCTCTTCCTCTTTCTCTCTCTGTCTGTCACTCTCAAATAAATAAAAATAAACAAAAATTTAAAAAAGAGATACAGAAATTAGATATGTGAAAGATGATTTTTACCCACTTCTAAGTATTCATTCTGCAAAAAAAAAAAAAATGGCTCTTAGGGTATGTTGTGCAGCCCAAAAGACCTTTGGCAAGGTCTGAAGACAGTTTTTGGTTTCACAGCTAGGTCAGAAGCAGTCAATGGTAGAGGCCAAGGATGCTGCTAAATATCCTACCATGCACAAATTGGTGCCAATGACAAAGAAGTACCCAGCCAGCATGCCAGTGGTGCCCAGGCTCAGAAACTCAATCCGAATGACAAAAGGAAAATCACTGAGTTATAGGGGAGAATTCAGCAAGATATCAGTTTAGCCAGGCAGCTGAAGCTAACATGTCTTCTTTTAAATTGTTTTTATTGACAACTTCCATAATTGTAGACAATAACCCATTCCTTCCCTCCCCCCACTTTCCCCTTTGAAAATCCGTTCTGTATCATATCCCCTTCCCCTCTCAATCAGTCTCTTTTTATTTTGATGTCATCATCTTTTCCTCCTATTATGGTCTTGTGTAAAGAGTATCAGGAACTGTGAGGTTATGGATATCCAGGCCATTTCGTGTCTGGAGCAGCGCGTTGTAAGGAGTCCTACCCTTCCTTTGACTCTTACATTCTTTCCACCACCTCTTCTGCAATGGACCCCAAGCCTTAGAAGGTGTGATCAAGATATTTAAGTGCTGAGCACTCCTCTGTCACTTCTTCTCAGCACCATGGTGCCTTCTAGTCATCCCAGGGTCACTGCCATCTGATAAGAGAAGCTTCTCTAACCACAAGTGAGAATAACATTAATATGTGGGTATGAACATTAAGAGAAGTGCTTACTGGGCAGTTTGATGAGCATAGGTACATACATTTAGCCAGACACCAGCAGACGTTACACCTCCTAGGGCTCATGACTACCCCTATTGTAGGTTTTCAGTATCAGGAATATATTCCCTCCCATCGAGTAGGCCTCCAGTCCAATTAGAGAGTGGTTGGTTCCCCCCATAACAGACATGCCACTATTGCATCCATTGGCTTATTTGGCCTGGGTGGCCAAATTTAAGTCTTGCAGTGTCCACTGTTGGGTATCTTCACTGGTGATTTCTCTCTCTGTCCCATTGAACTGCAGGCAGTGTAGCTTTTCCAGCTTTCTGTCAGCTGGTCTACATGGAGGAGGTTTTCAGTTCAGCACCAGCAGGACTTCTCAGTGACCTTGAAGCCCAAGTATGTGGCGTCTTCATCAATAGGGTCTTACCATCTATTCCCGGTGGGAAACCAAGAGCCTTGGCCATAGCCTGTAATGTTTTGGGGGTACAAGTGACCTCCCTAGCCAACAACTCACTGGAAGGTATCCCATCTCTGGCACTGAAAACTTTCTAGTTACAATCTATGACTTCTGAGTGCTCCATTGTCCAAAAAAGTAGATTTCCATCAAAATCTAAGAGGATATAACATCTGGTTTTTTTCTCTTTCTTTTACCCTCCTCCCTCCCTCTCTCCCTCCTTCCCTCCTTTCCTTCTTCCCTCCCTCCTTCCCTTCTTCCTTCCTTTTTTCTTCCTTCCTTCCTTCCTTCCTTCCTTCCTTCCTTCCTTCCTTCCTTCCTTTCTTTCTTTCTTTCTTTCTTTCTTTCTTTCTTTCTTTCTTTCTTTCTTTCTTTCTTTCTTTCTCAGTGTTGGGGATTGAAACCAAGGCCCTGAACATGATAGCAACATTCCCAGTCCTTTTATAGACAGATTGACTAACTGACTGATTGATTTCAGTTAAGTGTGAGGTAGGGATTCAAACTGGCTTTGCATTTGAGGGTCTGTATTTACTGAAGAATCAAATACCATCTTTATAAAATTTTGTATACCCTAAGTATATTTCTGGATTTTCTGGTCTCTACCACCAATCACATCATGCACCTCTTAATGTTTATGTGACCATAACTTTATAAAATGTTTTAATATGCTGAACATATGCTCTTCCACACTTTTGCTAGAGAGTTATTTCTTGTTTATTTTCCCATGTGGTCCTTACAATCCTCTCCTTTAGTTCTAAATTGTGTTAGTATTTTAAATTCAATTACATTCTATGGTAAATTAACTTAGGGAAAAGTATGTTCTTATACTTCTGAGTCTTCCTAGCCAATTATATCATGTTGTTTTACATCCATTCAAGATGTCTCCCTATCCACTCCTCAGGAGAATTTTAAACTTGTCTTTGAGAATTTTCAATTTGATCTTAGAAGTTTCTTATATTCTTCTATAAAATACTTCTTTTCCTTTTCATTGAGATCTTCCTTCCATTTTATCATTGAATTGGTTATATTTTTCTGTTTATAAAAAAGGTACGATTACTACACATTAATTTCATAGTCAGCCATCTCACTGAATGAACCCTTCTAGACATTATAAAAATTTTTGTTTGAATCATTTGGGCTTTTTAGTTACACAATTAATTTTGCCTACCCCTTAGTTTTTTCTGAGTTCTAAAGTAACAGCTGCGATATTGGCTGTCCTTTTCTGCCTGACTCTGAGGAGAATACTTCTACTGTTTCTCACATGAGACTGATATTTTATCAAGTTAAGAAAGTATCCATTTATTCAAATCTTGTTAGGAGTTCTCATAAGAATCACAGTTGAATTTTATTGTCTTTTCATTATCGGTGGGGAGAAATGAATAACTTCTCATTTTTAAGTTACTATACTATGAATTTTATTAGAGGGTTCTCTAATATTGAGCTATCTAAATCCTTAGAGTAAACTTTACTTGGTCATGGCATATTAATTTGAATGTGCTGGTAACTTATATTTAAAGTCTTTGTCACAGTTACTCACAAATGAGTTTTATATGAGTTTTGTGTATGCTAGTTCTGTTTACTGTAAATGTTATATTAATTAGCATAAAACAGAGAAAATGTCTTCCTTCCTTCCTTCCTTTTCATGCTTTTAAACATTTTGCATGCATTGTTGTTATCTGTTCCTTGAAGTTTAAGCAGACACTGTGAGAGACATAGAGCTAAGATTCCATCCTGGCTGCCACAGGGAGGCTCATTGACAAACCTCCCTAGGTCCCCTGTGTTGCTTAGTTTACAGACATTTGTAATATTTCTCAGACAATTGATTTGTTATTTTCTGCACAGAGAATAATCCCTTCATATTAGGTTTTTGTTCATAAAAGCAAGCTATTGCAGTCAGGTTCACATTGCTGGCAGAAATCCCCTGACCAAGAGCAGCTTGTGGGAAAAAGGTTTATTTTGGCTTACAGGCTCAAGGGGGAAGCTACATGATGGCAGGGAAAATGATGGCATGAGGAGAGGGTGGACATCAGCCCCTGGCCAACATCAGGTGGACAATAGCAACAGGAGAATGTGCCAAACACTGGCAAGGGGAAACTGGCTATAACACCCACAAGCCTGCCCCCAACAATACACTCCCCCCAGGAGTTGTTAATTCCCAAATCTCCATCAGCTGGGAACCTAGCCTTCAGAACACCTAAGTTTATGGGGGACACCTGAATCAAACCAGGTCACTGATCCTTTAAAAAGTCTCTTCATATTTCTTTGGTCCATTTGTTTCCTAATAACTTTTTCCCTTTTATCTTTGTTCTACTTTGTTCTTATTGGTGGTGTTTTGTGGTATGGAGCATTGAACCTGGTGCTCACACAGTCTAGCAAAAAAATCAGTCTTTTACAAACAGATCATGATGTAATGTTCTGTTTTTGCTGTTTTTCTGTGGTCTAAAGGTGACTTAGAGGCAAAGAAAAAAGCAGACATGGTCACTGGTAAAGATGAAGGTGGGATATAGTGACATCATTCACTGCCCCGATCCCGGTTGGGTCACCATGAAGAGCCTCCCCAGAGGTTTCCAGTGCCAGTCAGGAGGTTCTGGTGGTCACAGTTCAGGCCACAGAACTCCATGTTCAATAGCTAGCCATTGAGTCCCACTGAGAGGCCAGTGGGAAAGAAAAAGAGAAGGCACAGACTTGCAGTGGTTTATCAGATATCAGAGAAGTCAGGAACTTTTCAACTTTTTGCAGACTTATTACCAAAGAAGGTTTTAACTAAGAAATGTCTCAAAATGCTTAACAAAGAGAATAGTGAAAGTGGTGATGACATACCAACTCTTAACCTGCGTGGGGCTGGAGAGATGCCTGACAGGATAGAGTGCTCATCACCCAAGCTTCAGTACCTGAGTTGTATCCTCGGACCCCACATTGAAAAGCCAAATTCTGGAGCTGGAGAGATTGCTCAGAGGTTAAGGTGGTTGCCTGCAAACCCTAACAACCTAAGTCCAGTTCCCCAACACCCACTTAAGACCAGACACACAGAGTGGCTCATGCATATGGAGTTTGTTTGCAATGGCTAGAAGCCATCGTGTGCGTTCTCTCTCCCTCCCTCCCCCTCTCTCTGTGCTTGCAAGTAAAATAAAATGAAAAAATAATAAAAAGCCAAATTCTGACATAAATATGATGCTTATTTCTGTGAGATTCTCAATGAGAGAACTATAACCACAAACCACAGTCGATTAAGAAGTCAAAAATGTCATCCTTGATAATAAGTACTCTGGGGACCCAGAATGAATAAAACTAGACTCAGTAGCATTACAAAAAAAAAAAAAAAAAAAAAAAAAGCTGGAAGCTGTGATGGGCTTCTATCATCCCGGCACACTGACACTGATGGCAAGTTGGGGGGCGGGCAGGAGAGTTCCCCGGAAGCTAGAGGCAAGCCCAACAAAAGATAGCAGAATAAGAATTCAGAGCGAGAAACCTGCCTCAAATGAAGTGGGCAGGTAAGGATGAACCCCAAAATTGTCCTCTGGCCTCCACATGTGTGCTGTGGCACAAGCGCGCCTACACCATTCCATGGACAAGCTCGCACGTGCACACACACACACACACACACACACACACACACACAATTAAAAACAAAATAAGCCATCCTGGTGAGGCCCTGGAGGTGGCCAAGCCCTGGTCAGAGGCTGCCATTCTAAAGTCACCTTTCTACTCATTGTTTTTTTCTTCTTTTTGTTTTTTTTTTAAACAAACACTAAAGTGACCACCATCCTGACTCCTAATATGGTATTTTTTCCTGTGTTTGAAATTTATATAATGAAACCATATAATACTGTGTTGCTCTAATATACTATAACTTGTCTATTCCAATGTTGATGGACATTTGGATGGTTTCTATCTTGGAAATAACACTAATAGTGAACATTTCTAACAATATCTTTGTGGAATATATATACAAATTCTTTTCAGTGCATTCTTTGGAGCAGAGTTGCAGGTATTAGAATGTGTGGTGCTTTAGTAAATACTGCTAAAGAATTTTCCAAAGTTGTTGAACAAACTTAGAATCTCATCATCAATACACAACAGTACTATTTGGCCGCATCCTCACCAGCACTTAGAGTTCTCCATCTTTCTCAGTCCAGCCATTCTAGTGGGTATGTAGAAATATATAATGATGGTCTTAGTTTACAATTCCCTAGTGACTAAAGATATTTGAGTATTTCTTCATGTACTTGATTGACATTTCAATATCTTTTTATAAAATATCTGTTCAAGTCCTGTACTCATTTTTCTAATGGATCTTTTCTTATTGGATCTATAGGAGTTTGGGCTTTTAAAGAATATTTTTATATTCCAAAAAAATGTTGGCTCTATGCATTGAAAATATCTTCTACATCTATTCCAAGTATCTCTTTCTCACTTCCTTATTATTGACTTTGAATAAACAGAAGCTCTTAATCCAATAGAGTATAGTGCATTAATATTTTTCCTTTATGGTTAATACTTTTTGTCTTCTGTTTAAGAAATCTTTGCCTAACCGCCTTGTCTTTCGTTTTGATAATTAGGGAAGTTTTATGAGAAAGCCCTGTCTGTAAATTCATGATAAATAGTCCATGCCACCTTCTTCCTGTCTCTCCTAGTATGGCTATTATTTCTCCTAATCCCAAGTTCTTCCACCCCATAATTACCCTCCTGGGTCTACCTTGCCTCAGGAATACGTGTCAGCACGTGGATGCAACACTCTTGAAGAACTCTTGTGTCAAAGCGCAAGGAATCAAACACTTGATGAGGTGCAGTCCAGCTTTACAGGACCAGCTGTGTAGTGCACAGGCTCTTATCTTTTTACTGTTCCATAGAGAAGTGAGCAAGAATGGGAATGTGAAGGCTTCTCTGAACCCAAATGTGCAGTATTCCACTGAATCATCAACTCCTTTGAAAGCACAAACCAGTTCCCACATACTTGAAAAGTGAGAAATAGCTGTGGGCTTTTCCTAGCTCTTTTTAAAAGCACCCTCCACCTCTATTTTCTTTACTTCCCTTTATTTTTATCCCTTCAACCTCTAAACTTTTTTTCTTAACCTCAGACAGCACAGTTGCGAATCTGTTCTATGCAGATGTTTGAGATTCCTTGCAACAGCGGACTTCTACACTGAGCGCGGCACACCCTTTGCAAGCCTCAATGTGACCTCACGGTGCCATGCCACAGGGCTTCCTTCACAATGCCCAGAGGCGCCATCATCCTCTGACCCCACGGTGAGGGTGAGGTCTTCCTATCGCAGCACCGTCTTTTTAGCCACAGCTGGACCCGGTGCCCTGGAAGTGCTGTGTCTTTAAATGACCTTCAGCACATCTGTTTCCAATTTTCAGGCCACGATCATGAAGATGTGGGTGCAAGTAGTTTATGTGGGAAGCAATCCCAGGAAACACTGAGAGGGCCGTCTGCAGGGGGAGAAGTAGAGAGAGAAAGGTGCATTGGTGGGTAGGTAACTGCCATAGGCTGGGGGACACCCCCCCAGCGCCCCCCAGCTTTGTAACCCTCCTCCAGAAGGATGGGGTCAGTCAGTTTCCATCCCTTATGGCTGATGTGCTGTCTGCGCACAACTCCTCTGGGGAAGGATGCTAGCCATCTACTCGATGATTTTGATAAATCGTCTCATTTTGAGCACTTTCGAAGTCCAGTTATCGTATTCATACAGTTGGGAGCCTGTCTTTTTAAATGCCTATTCCTGTTTTAGTAGAATTATTTTAATTGCTTGTGGATACTCAGGAATTCTCTAGGTGGAATACTGTAATAATTTATGCCCGATTCGGCAGAGCCAGAAATTAGACATGTAGAATAGAAGGCTGCCTCTGCACTTTGGCCTCTTGATTCTGTGCCCAGTGGTGACTGCTCTCACTCCTCTCCCACCCCAGCCATAATCCAGCCCACCTATCCTGGGCCTTGGCCACAGAGCTACCTCTTCCAATAAGCCCTCCGGCAAGGTTTGGCTAGGACAGTCAATTTGTGGGTACGTGCCTTATCTCTCCCACTAAAAGCAAGAGATCTATTTACTAATCATTCCCAGGAGGACCAGGCTGTCACCCCGATACATCCTAGGCCCTTTACTCCTTGAGTCTCAGCCTATGAGACAAGCTTCCCTAGGTGCAAGAATTTCACTGAACTGAACAAGTAGGTAGAAATGATGCTCCTGTTTGGGATGTCCAGACATATGACCAACTTCTCAAATTCCAAATCCATCGATGACTGCTCCACACCTCTGACCACAATTGGACCTGAGTACCTGTGGTTTTCTCATAATCACGGTTCCTTCCCCTGTCCTGCAGCATCTGATGTGTGCTGGGCTGTGGTGCCTGGTGGAAGGAGATACATCCTGCAAGACCAAGCTGGACCCTCCTCTGGATGGCACTGAGTGTGGGGCAGACAAGGTAACCCCCCAGCTTCCTACCACCTGCAGCAGGTAGCCCTGCAACTCCTGGGCATTGAACACCTCTCCTGGAAAGCCGTGTGCATAGTAGTTGGGTTCCCTGACACATCCCTGGAACACAGCAGTAATGTCCAATGAGCCTGAGACAGGCACATGGGGTGCCTACATCACCTTGTTTCTTATAAAGTTATAAGAACCAATCATTTGCTTGATTATTTTTGTTAAATTTACATATTTTATCACATGAGTGAATGTACTTAGAAGAAAACTTTTTGATCAGTTTGTTAAGTGATAAGTCAATTTCATGTGCCATGCACAAACAGCTATCATATCATGAATTTAATGATTTAATGATTTAATTTATTGCTAAATCCTAGCTAGATGTCAGACAGTAAGCTGGTCTTTGTGGAGGGGTGAGGTCCTAAGGGTAAGAGAAGAAAGGTGGGCAGGACCAGCAGCCACACGGATCTCTCTTAGTCTTACTGCAAGCCTGGAGCGGCTGGGTGGCTCGTTTTGTTGTTCTTTCCTAAAGGCAGGGTTTCCATATATATTGCAGGCTGGCCTAGAACTTGCTCTGCAGTCCAGGCTGTCCTTGAGCTCACAGTCTTCCTGCCTTGTCTTCCCAAGTGATGGGATTACAAGCCTGTGACGCCATTTCTGGCTTATTATAAACCTTGACAGTTAAGAAGAAAATATTGTTTCATTTTGCTGCCATGCTTGGGGGCCATTAAGTCACACACTTAGGGAAAAGTCCATTTTAGAGATTACCTTTCTTCTATCTTCAGAAAGAACCAAGGTGCGTCCACCCAGAGTTGAACTAGTGTGCTCACTCATTCCCTTGTTCTCCTCCTCCCCTCCCTTTTTTATTCCGTCTCTCCCTCCTCCTTCCATCTGCTCTCTCCCACTCTCCTCCCTCCCTCATATTTTTACCTAGCACTAGCTGGCCTCAGCCCTGTTGCCAGCCTTCTGCCTCAGACTCTCAAGTGTGGGATTACAAGGGTGTCACACCACCTTGTCATCTGTAAGTGCAGAACCTGACCCTGACGTTCTAGCCTCAGAACCCGAAAGTGCTGCCTTCCAGAGAGAAACACACATTAATCAAATTAATCTGCAGAACCTCAGTTCTCTTCCCAGGCCGTGCCAATCAATCTTTTTTTTTTTTCCTGAGAATTTAGGAAACCTCAGTATATATCACATTCTCCATGGATGTTTGTGGCAATATACAAACTCCTGAGGGATTGATTATAGGTGACAGGTTGAATAAGTAAGGAGTGTGGGGAGAGAGCAGAAAATATGCATACCCTGAAATTTTCCATTTTCATGTAAGTTCCCAAGAGGATGTGGCATCAGAAAGGAGTCATAGTCCCTTTGCTGAAGGGCGGCCACCCTCCTGTGTATTTCAGTGGTGCCGTGCTGGGGAGTGCGTGAGCAAGACGCCCATCCCGGAGCATGTGGACGGAGACTGGAGCCTATGGGGCAGCTGGAGCATGTGCAGCCGGACATGTGGGACTGGAGCTCGCTTCCGCCAGCGGAAATGTGACAACCCTCCGTAAGTGACTCCAAGGTGTCTTGATGGTTCTTTTCCACCAGGAGCTTTCTCTGCCTTACACTGAGAACTGGGGTGTAAGGAAAATAGGATAGAACCACAGTCGGGTACAAGGACCTTGAAGGTGCCAAGTGTTGCCTGAGCTTTGAAAGCGCTCTAAGGACAGGCACAGCAGTGTCCCAGGGTGAGCCAGCTCCTGTATCCCTGCCTGGCTGTGGCAGAAAGTCCCTGTGACAGCTGGGTGACAATCTGTCCTGCCTGCCTCATACTTCTCTTAGTTGAGGGTCATTTCAGGAAGCTAAGGTCAGCGTCACTTTTTGGAAGACTTAGCTTCCCGTTAGCAGATTTGGGAGCAGCCTGCTTACGCGTGAGTCATGAAGGATCTGTGGATTCAGCTGTCTTACTCATCGAGACAGTTTTCATGGTTCTTTATGGAACTATTTGACAAGAAAAAAAGTTAATGTGTTTTTTTCCCCCTAAAGTTCCTTTTTATTGACTATGATGACACCAGGATAGATTCTGTGCTCAGTTAGAACAGTTCCATCCCTGCGAGCTTCTCCGACTCTTGAACCTTGCCAACTTCGCATGTTCCCTTTGCCGTGTCTGGTTTGTGTCTTGCATGTCATCAGCAGCATCACATCACTGGGAAATGAACAAGTGGTAAGTCATGACTAAAAGTCAACTGCTTTCCCACAATTAAGTCATGTTGATGAATAATTAGCAATTCCCACTGGTGTGTAAAACTCCCCATTTTCAGGCTGTTCTGTTAAATCACAGGGCGTGGGTCATAGAATTTGACACAAACTAACCAGGTGATCCCAGTGGCCCGCCAAGGCTGGGAACCTCGTTGTTAAAGGGGACTTATCCTGAGCATGGTGGCACACGCCTTTCATCCCAGCACTCGGGAGGCAGAGGTAGGAGGATCGCCATGAGTTCAAGGCCACCCTGAGACTACATGGTTAATTCCAGGTCAGCCTGGGCAAGAGTAAGACCCTACCTCGGAAAAAAAAAGGGGGGGGGGAGGACTTACACTCATAGTTTAGTTGGTGGCAGGGCCATAATTTTTTTTTCCAGGAGTGCTGTAAGAGTTGCCTATGATTTCGTTTTCCTTTTTAAATTATGATATTGCTCAGTGCCCAGTACATAGTAGGTGTGTAACCTGTTAGAAATGATTTCTTAACAAAGTGCCAGATGACTTTTTAACTGAAAGGTGGATGATTAGAAACTTTATTTGGCCAGGTAGTGGCACATTAATAGAGGATGGTTTACGTTTTTACACAGCTCTGGGTTGAAGAAGATAAATAACTTGACCTCTGGCTCCAGAGGAAGAGCTATGGGCTTGGACTCACAGCGCTGAGTTATGAGCCTGTCTGTGGCAGTCATTGGCCAGTGACTTCAAGGAAGACTTCGGTTCTCTGGGCCTGTGTTTCCCTCATTATAGGCAGCTGGCATAGAAGAGTGGGAAGACCCCCACATCAAAGCTGGGACAGTGAAGTCTTAATGGTGGGTTCTGCTCCCTGTATCAACTGATAGGTTTTACTCGTCTCACCCTCTAAAAAATGGAATAATTCAAGGGAATACATAGAATTCCCTCCGTACTTCACAAGCGGTTCACTCACTGGCCCTGCCCTGCCCACCTCACACAGCTATTTTGCAGCTCAGCAGAGGGTATATAGGGCTTATAGGATGGAAAGGCTTTGTGAGATTCAGAAAGAAATTTGTAAGGCCTGCAGCTGTCAGGGCAACTTTGTATTTTCAACTGAAGCTCGTGGGTCCTAAATGAAGACTGGCTACCTTTGGCTTATCTGTATATGTCAACTCCTATCAGATGGCACCCAGTAGCATCACACAGAGCCTCTAAATGCCCAGAATCCCCTGCATCCTGAGATGGTGGGCAGTTCCCTTATGTTCGGGCGAGGACACTACTGTCTCACATCACTTGATGTCATCACCACTGAGAAAGCATTAAGTGCAACTTCTAAGAGACCCAGTGTTGTCTTTCAGTAATGGGGTGACATTGGCTAGGATGTTCCTGTGTTGGCAGTTTACAGTGGAGACTTTCTACAGCTTTGTATCTTCATGCCATGGCTGGAGCTTCTCATCATTCCAGCTACATCCTGCTGGGCCCACTTATTACTGCTGAGTTACCCAAGGGATATTTTGTGATGGGGATCTCCTTAAGACCCCTGCCTCCCAGAGCTGTGCTGCCATGGCTTCCCTTGCTCGGCCTGCCCTCTTATGTTGGGATTCTAGTCCCGTCCCTCCAGATCCAGTGGCCCCAGAAGACTGGATGCTTGTTAAAAAAAAACAAACAAACAAAAAAAAAACTTTTATTCCCCACCCCCATCATACATTTATCTGTCTTTGTTCATCTTCCTGCATGCTGTCACTGAGGAATGGGCGAATTGGCACAAAATGTACAGGCCCCTGCAAGTTTGTGGGTCTTTGTACACTGAACTGTGTTGCACACTGGTGCTCTTTCCTGCCCAGTCTCTGCTGGCCAGCTGTCTGTGGTAAGCCGCCGTTCTCACTCCTTCCAGGCCTCTGCTTCTTTCCGCTGATAATTTTCCAAAAATAAGCCTTCCATCTGCACAATGCTAGCTAGGTGTTGGCTTACACTGACAACACAGATGAAGCCCGCCCACCTTCCCATGATCCCACCCATCTTTCAAACTCCACCCTGTCTGAACTGTCCTCTTCCCCGGCCCCCAGCCACTCTGCCCTCTTGGTGCATAGCACCTCCAGCCACTGCGTTGCTTGAGGCCAAAATCCCTGTGTCTGCGCGTCAATCCCGTTGCCTCTTATATCGGCTCATGTCAAGATTGCCCGGCACTCACCACGTGCCAGGATTTCTAGGCATCTTGGAGGACGCTGGGCTGGCCTCTGTTGTTTACTGGCTCTGCAGCTCTCTGGGAGAGGCATCTTTACATCCCTCATCCCCTTTGTACAGATTCAAAACTGAATCATACAGAAGTTGAGTAGCTTTCCCAGGGTCACAGCTAGTGCTCATAGGCTGAAAAATCAGGGTGTCAGTAGGGTTTGTTCCCTCCTGAAGGCCTGGAGGTGAACACATCTACCTCTTTGCTGGCCTCCAGGAGCTCTGACGGTCTCCTTCCTGCATGGTTTGTAGAGAGCCTGTCTCAGCCCTCGCATGCTTCCCTCCTCCGTGCGTCATCACCTTTTCTTTTTCCTTCTCTGGGAAGAACACTCATCCCAGGGCTTGAAGCTCATCTAGTCCAGGACGTTCTCAGCTCAGCTTGCGGAGTTACGTCTCCCACAGTCTTTTTCTAATGGAAGTCACATCCTCAGGTTCCAGACAGGCGCGGCTCAGGGGGCAGAGGGACCGCAACGCATCCCGCTCTAACCTTGCAGTCCTGTCTGTTCCTCAGATGCAGCAGTTCAACTCAGGGCCCTCATCATGTTCTCTCCTGGCCCTGACGTGCCTTTACCCTGTGTGAATTTATAAGCTTCTTATTTTCAGAGAAGCCCATTCCCTGACCACCCTGCCTATAGTAGGGTGCTGTTCTGCTCTCCCTGAGCAACATTCACACAGACAAGTTGTGTTCCAGAACAAGCTCACCATGGGAGGAATGTGACATGGTTTTGCTCCTATAGTAGTCTGGTCATTTGCAGTGACAGGGCAGTTCCGTTTCCTCTTGGGAATGGAAGCAACTCACCCTGTCTCCCTGGGGAGTGTTCTACGACAGTCTCATCTCCCCAGAGCCAACTAAGGTGAGTAGGATATATAGGCAAGCCTTAGGCATTTCCTGAAGAGGTGCAGGATGAGGATAGTACTGAAGACACCAGCTCTGGGGGAAGTCTGAGCTTGCAGCATAGGGCCTGCTTTCCCACAATGCTTGTATGGTGATTGTTGTAAAGCGCAGCTGATCCTGGCCTTGGAGCCAAGTCCCGGCCAAATAGCATCCTCTCTGTCTCACTCCCTAAATCACCCAGCTCACTGCCTTGAGCTTTCACAAGGATGGCCAGAGCTCACTGCTGTGTGCGTCTTGGAACACTCCCATGACCCTCTCCCCACCACCGTCCCTGCATACCCCTGGCTCCATTCCCATCTTCTGCAGCTGGTTTATTCCCCATCCAAAGATATTGGCAAGAGAGTCCTATTACCCGCCCCCTCCCCCCTTTATTTTCTAGTCTTGGTCTTTATACAGCTATTGGAATTTTTACTTGCCAGCTGACATGGAGACTTTGGGGACCATCAGTGGTTTTAAATCAGCTTCCTAGGTTGGTTCTTTCCTGCCATTTGTATTGCTGTTAGAGGGAGTTAATAGAAAATACGTCTCTAGTTTGGCTTGTGGTGCCCCACGGAAGGTGTGTTGCCAGACTAGTCCCAGCAGCCACAGGATGGGATAAAGAGCAGAGAACTTAAGCTGTGTGCATCAGGACCACTCTACAGAGTCATCCTCCTCTAACAACAGCCATAGAGAAGGAAGCAGATGTTCACCCATACTCGGCATGAGAATGAATAAATTCTATGGCTCTGCTTGCTCTCTGCTTCCCCAGTGAGACCCCGCCTGTGTGTTTTCAGAGTGGGTCATTCCTCAAAATCCAAGTCTCCGGGCAACACATAGAAGTCACGCATGTTGCTTGGATACCTTGAAGAAGAGGCTTTAAATACTGGAAGTTCTGTCACAAAGTTGCATGAGCAGCCATACCTCCTCCCTAGCCCTATGGCTTCACCTGGTTAACTCATGGACGTTCACGGGGCATGGATGGGGTGGAACTGCCAACTGCCGAGTTCACAGACTCTCTGGATGGTAGGCATGTCTGAACTGCGGTTGTGGTCTGTATTCTAAGCTGTCTTCAGTTCATGGGGCAAAAGCAGAAAATAGATGAGGTATTTGCCAGCCGGGTCCTCCTTGTCGCCTATCTTGGTTTGCATGCCCATTCCTCCTTAGGGAAGGAGAGCCCTGCTGCCACTGATCCTGCTCCACCCCTACCTCCATGCTGCTCTGCTGGGTGCTAAAGGCAGCCCGACCTGTGGAGGAGCCCGTCCTGGTAGGAAACTGACTTTGCCCTGCAGAAGCTTGGTGAGGACCAGGAATGGATGGAGCTTACCTTTCTCTCCCAGCCTGCTTCTCTTCAAAACCTCTCTAGCTTATTCTTTTGTTTTTTATAAGACTATTTAAAGTGTTCATCATCATCTTCATCGTCATCACCCAGCTCCTGCATTGGGGCATCTGTGAGATGTGTATCTGAGCAATGGGAGGGAAGTCACGGCTCCCAGTGCGGCATGCGTGGCCATGCGTCAGCCCCATCTGTGCTGCCATGAGCCTGGTGGGTTTGCACTTGCACCACGCCTTCCCACTGGTCTTTCCCCTTGTGGTTATTCTGGTGGACATGTTGCCGTATCTCCTGGGTTTGAACTTGAATTTGGCACCAGCAAATGCTCAGAGGCTGAGCATCTCTGGTTGTCTTCCTTTCCCATTTCCATATCTTTTTCTTACTCAGGGCCTATTCAAGCCATTTTATTTTCTGTCTAAGCCTCTGTGGCCTTAATGTTTGGAAAGTCTCAAAAGAGAAGCGGTAGACACCGAGGACTGATACCAGATGCATCTCAGTAGACCCTCATACCCCAGCTAACTGTCTTTGGCCCAGGATATCCTATGTGGCCTCATCACAACCAAAGGGTGGCCTACACTCAGAAGCAGGAGCTCGTGTGTGTTAAGTTTCACATCTGCACTGTTACGGGGTAGTTCAGGAAAGAGTCCTTGAACCCCAAATCCTGGATTTGGGTTTGTATTTAACCAAAGAATTATCAAAACCAGAGTGAGAAGGATAATTATTAAGTTACTACATTTATTGAGTTAAGTATAAAATCAAAGGAAGGAAAATGGTTACACCTGCATGGTCTGGGAGCCCAAGGGGGTGGGCCTGGAAGAAACATAAACAGCTACCTGACTGACTTCCTCTCAGCACCTTTAACTCACTGCTCCCCCTAGCAGTTATTTCACCCACTGGATCGTTGGTTTTTTCATCTGAAGGACACCACCAGGAACCCCTTTAAACTCTCTGTGCAGAGATACTGAGGTCATGGCTATGAAGGGCTGGCTGGCAGTGTCAACCCTCAGGCATGCTAGCTATTTGATGATCAGTGTTTATGTAAAATGCCTCTTTGAAGTGTCCTCTGTGTGTCCTCAGGTGGCTGGTCCTCATTTCATGGTGAGATTAGAAGTTGCTGGCCCCTCCCACAAGACCTTGCAGGGCCATAGAGTCCATACTGGGGTGGGTGGGGGTAGGCAGGTCTGAACCTTCCAGCTCTACTGGGCAAGGTTGAGTGAAGGATGTGAACCCACCTTCAGCTCTCCAAAGGAGATGATGCTATTGTGAGTTCTGTTATTTTTACTATCCTCATAATAGCCCTGTCAAGCTGAGTTTTGTTGTCTTAGCCTTCTTAGTTGTGTTTTGTTTTTACCCACCCTGTATAGCTCAGCAGAACTTTGAGAGCCACAGCCCTCTGTTCCCCACCACCCCTGTGGTTCCAGCCATCTGATGTCTCCTGTACATCTGCCACAGAAGTTTGGTCAGGAAGCTTTTGAGGGACCTCCTGGCCCCCAAACACCTTCTTTCTCTCCTTTTCATGCCATGGGTGAAGGGGGGATTCCTTCTCCTGGTTACAAATCCAATATTCATGCAAGAGACCCCACTGATGCCCTGGTTACTTAAAGGGCTTCTGTGGTAGTCCTGCCTTATCTACTGGTGTATGTTCCAGAATATTCTACAGCTGAAACCATAGCTAATACCAAACTCTATATGTAGGTATTTTTTTTCTTATATAGCCAGGACTATGATAATTTTAAATTAGAAATTAGGCATGTAGAAGGTTAATAATGATGACTATGATAATATACCTATACCAATATGCTATTAGAAAAACTGTTTTAAGACTTATGAATTCATTTTATATTTTAAGAGCATATTTGACTGTAGATAACTAAAACCAAGGGAGGCAAAACTATGAGTTGAGGAAACTACTATATTAAAGAAATGCTTAGGAAAAGCTATGTGTGGGTGGTGAGATTGCTTATTAACAAACCATGTTCTCCTAGTAGGTTACTCTTCTTGTTCCACGTTATTCAAAATAATGACCCAAAGGAATTTTAAAATAGTTATTTTAAAATCATTTCTTTGAAGAGGGCAAGTTTTATTTTTATTTTTATTTATTTATATTTTTTAGAGAGAGAGAGACAGGGAGACAGAGAGAATTGGTACACCAGGGCCTCAGCCATTGCCATCAAACTCCAGACACTCCGCCACCTAGTGGGCATGTGCGACCTTGCACTTGTCTCATCTTTTTCTATCTGACTTATATGGAATCTTATTGAACATGGGTCCTTAGGCTTCCCAGGCAAGCGACTTAACCTCTAAGCCATCTCTGCAGCCTGTGGGCAAGTTTAATATAAAGAAACACTAGCTATATACAACAGGTGATGTGGAAGAGCTTCTAAGAGGCAAAGAGGATACCTGTGAATAAGGAAGAGCAGACCAAGGAGCAGCCAGGGCCTTCAGGCCTGCAGTGCTTCACGCAGGAATGGATAAGCAGGCCTAGATCAGGGTGCCCCCTTGTCCGTATTCATTTTCTCTGGGAATGTCTTAATTTGCCCCTATTTTCACAGGGTAGTTGTACAGATACAGAATTCCTGATTGATAGTTTTGTTCTTTAAGAATTGTGAATCTATCAGTCTGCTGTCTTTTGTCTGCCAAGGCTTCTGATGAGAAATCTGGTGATAACCTTATTGAAGATGCCTTGTATATGACATTTTTAATCCCCTTTATGCTTTCAAAATTGTGTTTTGACCCTTTAATTATGGAGTGTGTCAGTGTGGGTGCCTATATATTTATCCTCCTTGGTGTTTGCTGAGCTCCTTGAATTTGTAGATGCATCTTTCCTCAAATTCAGGGGTCTTCAGATTTACCCCTTTCTCTTCTCCTTCTAAGGCTTTTGTGAGGTGTACATTAGCCTGGTTGACAATGTTCGCTGGATCTTTTCTGGCTGCTTTTATTTATTCTTTGTTCTTTTGCTTCCTAGATTCTCAATTTTCTTGTTTTCACATTTGCTAATTCTTCTGTCTACTGAACTCTGCGTTGAACTCCTCTGGTTATTGTACTTTTCAATTCCATGTTTTATTCAAGTAATTTCTGTGTCTTTCTTGATGCCCTCATTTTGTTCACACAACATCTTCCTGTTTTTTTGTTTTCCTTTAGCTTTTCAGCATCTTTTGGACAGTTGTTTTAAAGTGTCTAAGTCTCACTTCTGAACTTCCTCAATGACAAGTACATACATCTGCTGACGGTTTTTGTTCCTTTGAATGAGCTCTACTTTTCTGTTTCTTTGGGTGCTTTGTGATATTTTTGCTGAAAATTGGAAATTTGCATCAGTGGCAGCTCTGGGTTTGATACCTTTGATGGCTTTACTTGCTTAATTATAGTTGAATAGTTATCTCCATGTCAGGGATCAATGTGAAATAAAAGCAAGATTTTTTTCATGTCTTTTCTGAGCCTGGACCTTTTCCTAATCATGCCTAATGCCTTTCTTTCTTTTTAAAAATATTTTATTTATTTATTTGCAAGGAGAGAGAGAGAACATGGGTTTGCCAGAGTCTCCAGCCACTGCAAACAATCTTCAGATATGTATGCCAGTCTGCATCTGACTTACATGCTTACGTAGGTACTGGGGAATTGAACTCAGGTCATTAGGCTTGGCAGGCAAGTGCCTTAACCACTGAGCCATCTTTCCAGCTCCCTAATACTTTTCTAACTTCTGGAAATCCAGTTGATTTAAAATGACTTAATCCTCAAGTGTCTCCCTTCTAACAGGAGAAAGGGGCTGTGTGGGGTGGGCAATTCACTGGAAGCCACCTCACCTGCTGGGGGCTGCCACAGTGTCAGTCAACCTCTGCATCTGCACCGCCATAGTCAGGAAGCGGCAGTCAGCACTCAGAACACAGAAAGAAGCTGAATCTTTGCAGGGTAAGGCCTGTATTACCAACGCTGGCTCCATCAAGCTGCATATTGGCAGCCTCCTCCTATAGGGCTGGGGGAGTGGAGGATGAACGCTAGCTTCTTACATGCTAACAACTAAAGTGGACTGAAATGAACTTCAGTGTGCTAGCCAGGAGTCTGTGAACTTTCAAGTAGACCCCAGAGTTTCAAAATAGATAGCAAAGACAGGGGCAATACCATTATTGTCTACACAGAGATAAAGTCGAACTATTGTCTAGATAAGGAGGCAGATTCCTGTCTTCTCTGATAGATCTCTTGTTCTCTTTCTCTCCTTCCTCCCTCTTCCTCCCATCCCTCCTCCCCTGTTATTTTATGGTAAGCATTCATAGTGCAGTTTAATTCAATGTACTGTTTATTGAGGGCCACCCCACGCCAGGCTCTCTGCTGGAGAAGGGAAGCAAGACACGTGGGACCAGGTTACTATTTCTGAAGCCTGATTCAAATTAAGCAGCTCAGTAGAGACCCAAACAAGAGGAGAGGCTCTGGGTGGGAGGAAAGATAGAATGAAGGTGGCATCAAGGATGGACAGAGGATTAAGGGGTGGAAGGTGATGGGGCAGACAGCTAAAGAAAGGTTGAAAGAATACTTGCTGTGGGAGAAGATGTAGAGGGGAGCAGCTGAAGAACACATGGGATGTAATGCGCTTCTACCTTTGGGATCCAGGAGGTCACTTATGTCACCCCTGGTCTCCTCTCCACCCACATGTTATATTGTTAGCTGTAAATGTATTTGGTGGAGGTTGACCAGTCAGCCATTGATCTGGCAAAATCAGTTGATGGAAATGAATGCAGGTGAAGCTTGAAGATGACTCAAGAATTGGGGGACACGAACAAGTTGCAGCCCATACCTTAAGATGTACAGGAAATGTAGCTTTCTTCATTCTTCTGGAAACCAACCTGAATACTATTTTTCACTCCATTTCAAGTCCATATGGACTGCCTAGTCCTTCCAGTTTGTTTCCCTTTCCCTCAGTTCTGTGAGGATGCACCTGGTTCTTGTGATGCCTGCTATGTGAGTTTGCTAGGGCTGCCATAACAAACTACCACAGATGAGCTGACCTGGATAACATACGCTTGTTTCTCACACTTCAGGAGGCTAGACGTCCAAGACCAATGTGTTTGCAGGGTTGGTCCCTTCCGAGTGTTGTAAGAATCTTTTCCTTACCTCTCTCTGATGATTTGGTGACAATTTGTGGTACTCCTTGGAGAGTGTAGACTTCATCATGGTCTCTGCTTTGAGCTTCTCATGCTATTCGCCCTATGTGTCTGTCTCCATATTTCCTCTTTTTTCTAAGGACACCAGTCATACTGGATTAGGAGCTCACTCCACTCCACTGTGACCTCATCTAACTAATTGGATCTGTAATGACCCCATTTCTCAATAAAGTTAAATTCTGAGGCACTGGGGATTAGGACTTTAACAAATGAATCCAGGGGAAGAGAGATACACTTCAACCTGTAACATTTTGCTATACAACATATGCTGTGCCTCACATCCCTTCTTTGTCTCCAGGCATGGGAGCTTACCATTTGTTGCAGCCAGGTTCACATTGCTGGTGGAAATCACCCAACCAAGAGCAGCTTGTGGGAAAAAAAGAGGTTTATTTTGGCTTACAGGCTCAAGGGGGAAGCTCCACAATGGCAGGGAAAATGATGACATGAGCAGAGGGTGGACATCACCCCCTGGCCAACAAAAGGTGGACAGTAGCAACAGGAGAGTGTGCCAAACACTAGCAAGGGGAAACTGGCTATAACACCTATAAGCCCACCCCCAACAATACACTGCCTCCAGGAGGCGTTAATTCCCAAATCTCCATTAGCTGGGAACCCAGCATGCAGAACACTTAAGTTTATGGGGGACACCTGAATCAAACCGCCACACCTTTGTAATGGAGATGCCTGTCCTGCTACCCCATGTGGCTCTTTGGGCCCAGCCCCTCTCTGTTCCTTCCACACTGTGCTTTGTGATATAGGAGTCCATTCATTCATTCTGCACTTGGTGCCTGAGCCCAGAATTCTTAGAGAGGCAATCAGAGGCTTCATCTACCTAAATGTATTATGCGATTATTTCCCTAGGTCTGCTTGTCTATCTGAGGTCCTCAGATCCCATCAACCTTTTAGAGGCTTGCGGTTTCTTAACTGGATCCTAACTGGAAGAACAGACCTCAAGGCTCCTTGATAGGACCTCCAGTGCATGTCATTTCCCCAGTGTCCTCCCTCCAGGGAAGGGACTGTTTCCTGATGTGAATTAGAATGATAGGAGGATATGCAGGGATGTCTACTACAAGACAAGGACCTGACCAACTATGGACAATGGACAAAATCAAGTTTACCACCTGATTTTGCAAGCAGTTCTATTGGAACTCAGCCTTTCTTTACATGTTGTTTTTATACTATGAAAGTAGTAGTTTCAATTGATCATATGACCTACAAAACCAAAAGTTCTTACTATGGCCATTTCTTTGAAAAAGTTCAGATTTTTATAACATAAGACTTAGGAAAATTCTGCTCCCTTTCTACCTTTGATGATTTTTCCTGAAAGCCATGATCACAGGGTGACCTATGAATATGAAAAAATGGCCCAGAGCAAGAAGGAAATAACCCAAAAGAACTGGTTCATATTACAAAGTGTCACATGGCCAGCAGGCATGTGCAGTGCAGGAGAAGTCCTGTTGCCGAGCAAGTGGAATAGGAGCCCATTTCTTGTGCTGCATTTCAATGAAAATCATAGAGTGAACACAAATGACATCTTACTCTGTTGGAATGATCTTGTACCACGGAGCTTCATGGAAGCATTGAGGTGTGGGACAGAGTCCCCTAAGGACACCCTGGAGCCTTACAGAGAAGCTGAGCAGAACTACTGTGTAGCCAGCCAGGTCAGCATCCTGCTGCTCTGACTCAATGCCCCTTACATGTGTGGACTCTGCCAGGGCCTGTGCCCAGGATCTAGAACTGCTTAACACCCCAATCTAGTCCCATTGTCTAGGAATGAAGACTATGGTCTGGTAAAGGCAGAGCGCCAGGACCTACCATGAACCTCTACCCAGAGCCCATGAACAAGTGAATTAATTATTGTACTTTATTATAAAGTAATTGAGTACCATTTATTCACTTATCCTGAAACTTGGCAACCTCTAGAACATATCCAGGAGTCATTTAAAGGTCTTCATTTCAGTGAATTAGAAAAAAAAAACCCCATACACCAAGAATTCCCTTGGGGTGTTCAGGGTTACACATGGCCAAGTTGTAAATTCAGATGAAAGACTCAACTTGTGGATCTTGCTGAACTGATACTCACTGTATCCTGTTTCCAGATGACCTTGATTTATAGTCCTTGGATACATTTTTTTTTCCTGCTGGCTCTCTTAAACATGCCTTTGGTGTGGGACTAGGCTTGCCCAGATGTGGTCTATAGGAGCAGGCTGAGTTGCTTTGAAAGCCATGCCCTGCCCCCTCCTGGCAATGGCAGAGTGCCCTTGTGATTTCCACCAAACCAGATGGCTAATGCAGACTTTCTTCCTTCCAGCCCTGGGCCTGGAGGCACACACTGCCCTGGTGCCAGTGTAGAGCATGCGGTCTGTGAGAACCTGCCCTGCCCCAAGGGTCTTCCCAGCTTCCGGGACCAGCAGTGCCAAGCCCATGACCGACTGAGCAGCAAGAAGATGGGCCTGTTGACAGCAGTGGTGGTTGATGGTAAAGGCATATGACCCTTCCTTTCATAGTAGACACCCCTTTCTCCATAATATTTAAAAACTACTTAGGAAAGCTTACAGCCTCCAAACCCACCCTAAGCCACCCCAAAAGTCACTCTCATCCTCCATCTAAGTCAGGTATGACCCCACTTCTGTCATAGTGGAGTTGAACTTGAATGACCTGACCCTCCGAGCTCTCCCAAAGCAGCTGTCAAGGCAGACAGCAGGCTGGATTCGTTTGTAACTAGGCAGGTATGCTGGAATCCTGTTCTCTGGCGGCACATGCTGAGTTACCAAGCGCAGGACAGTGTGCTTCAATGTGTGCATTTTGCTTCTGGCACTGATGCCTGCCTACATTGTTTGCCTCGGTTCATTTTGGACTGGCTCTTACTCTTTTCCTGGAGTGTTGGGGGAATTTTGAGAACAGTATCCAATCTGGGAAAGATGACAGTCACCCAAGATCACATGTTCTTTCTACGAGCTTTCTCCCACATCAGGAGACTCAGTGCCTTGGACTGCCACAGGATTCCCGACAGCAGGATAAAACCCTAGGTGGTGAGTCTGTAGGATTTGTGATGTCTGTTCATTGTGGATGAGGAAACCCACAAGGCCTAGTTCTGGGTTTTGTTTTTCCTATCTAAAACTATTCCTCTTCACGAATCATGACCCTGTGTTGTAATGCCAGCAATATGGTTCCATTTATCAAGCATACCATGTGCCAGGCACAAGTTAGCTCTCCACGCATCATCTCATTGGCTATGTGAGAGAAACTGTACAGAAGATGAGGGATGACTAGTTACGTGACATGACCGAGTTAACTACAGCTGGCAGGAGGTGAGGGAGCTGAGGCCAATTCTGGAGGACAGAGTTGACTCAGAACATAAGTAGCTCTCATCTTGCTCCCGACTCAAGGAAGGTGGGAAGCATGGCTTCATGGGTGCCCAGTGAGGGACCCTTGAGAAGAACTGAAGCTGCTGGGCCTGATTTCACATAGATACTAAGTGTATTACAGAAGAATGACATTCAGGGACCGGGTCTTGGTTGTCCTCCCTATGATGGGCAAAGCCTTTGGAATCTCCCTTCTGCCACTGCAGTTACAAGCTCGGATATGCGTACATCTGCGTACATGTGAGGGGAAGCCCAGGCGTCACTGGCAATAGCAGCTTCATATCTGAAGATATGAACAACCTGACCCCCCTGGCTTTAAGTTGTCTTGTAAAATGACATGTGGTGTTCTAAGTAGTAACAAAAACTACCAACATGCTTAGCTGGAGGTTCGTTTTACAGTCTTGGGAATCTTGTTTAAATCCTTATTTAAAAAGATACTTAGGGGGCTAAAGAATTGTAGCTGCACTGTCTGTTAGCCACTGTATTCAGTTCAGCTTTCGCATCCCCAGCTTGCCATGCAAAGAAAGGAGACAAGAGATATACCCTCTAAAAGAAAGCATGCATTGGAAGGGCCCTCACTTCTCTCTGCCTGGCATATTGTCTTGTTCCTGGGGGTTTCCAGCCACTTCAGGCACATTCAGGCTTCCTATGCGGACTGAGATATCACCAGTGAGAGCTGCCATTTGCCAGCACAGTGGTCAGTTCTAATGAGAACTTCAGTTGTTCCCAGGAAGCCAGATAAAGATGCTTTTAATCCTCCTTTTAAAATGTGTGTGTGTGTGTGTGTGTGTGTGTATGTGTATGTATGTGCAGGCATGTGTGTGGAGGCCAGAGGAGAACCTCAGGCATTGTCCCTAGGATGCAGTTCACCTCTGTTTTTCTTTTTGGTAAAACTGGAGAGCTCCTCATTCTTTGGCTAGACTTGCTCACCAGGGAGCCCAGCAATCCTTTTATCACTTCCTCATCTCAGTGCTGGAGTTACAGGCAAGCGTGGCCATGCCTGCTTTATATGTGAGTGCTGAAGATCAAACTCTTGCCATGTGAGCCATCTTCCCAGCTCCTCTGTCAACCTTTAAAAAAAAATGGGCTGGAGAGATGGCTTAGTGGTTAAGCGCTTGCCTGTGAAGCCTAAGGACCCCCGTTCGAGGCTCGATTCCCCAGGACCCATGTTAGCCAGATGCACAAGGAGGTGCACGCATCTGGAGTTCGTTTGCAGGCCCGGGAGTGCTTGTTCTCTCCCTCCCTCTCACTCTCTCTCTCTATCTCTCTCTCTCACTCTCTTTCTCTCTGCTTCTTTCTCTGTCACCCTCAAATAAATAAATAAAAATAAACCAAAAAAATTTTAAAAATTATTTATGAATGAAAGAAAAAGAGGCAGAGAGAGAGAGAGAGAATGGGCCCACCAGGGCCACTAGCCACTGCAAATGAACTCCAGACACACATGCCACTTTGTGCATCTGGCTTTATGTGCATACTGGGGAATCAAACCCAGGTCGTTAAGCTTCAGAGGAAGTGCCTTAACTTCTGAGCCATCCCTCCAGCTCTCCATCTACCTTTTTTGTGGATAAGATCTTTCATTATCCTGGAGCTCACCAACCGGGCTAGACTAACTGGCCAGGGATCTTACATTCTCTGCCTCCCCAGTACTAGGATTAAAGGTACAGGCCATCATACCCGACATTTTTACATGGATGCAGGGGTTGAAATTTAAGTCTTCATGCCTATGAAATAAGCAGCTTACCGACTGAGCCATCCTCCTGCCCGCTGAAGCCTTTTTTGTCCAGTCCTCATATCCTAGAGCCAGAAAGCATCAGGACTGAGACACACACCCTGTTCCCTTTCCACCCAGCCCTGCATGAAGTCGTTTGCTCCTCAGTGGCATGCTTCAGTGTCAAGTTCTCCAGCTTCCTGTTTTCAATGTAGAAATCCCACTTCAGTGCTTGTTTTTCCACACATTTCTTCAAGTCCAACTTAAACTCCTGTTTTTCTGCAAACCGCTTTTAGATGCCTGAACTATGCTTCCTGATCATCACAGTTGCTGAGACTTCTGTCTGTCCAGACCTCTCTCATAGGGAGACACCTGGTGACTCCAGTTAGTTTAGGATGTATCTTTTCACCAATTTATCTTCTTGTTTTTGTTCATTCCAAGTAATGATTATAGCTAGTGAATGCTATCTTTGATCTCAAAAGTGCAACCCTACTTGATAAGGGCAGCTAACAGGCTGTAAGAGGTTTGCCTTTGAAGGAGAGACCCAAGTTCACAGCCTTGCAAGGGTAGCTTGACCCATCATCCTCCTCTGGGATGAAATTGTCATGACTTCTTATATATGCGGTTCCATTTCTCTCAATATAAACAGAAGCCGACATTTTTTAAAGGAGCATCAGAAGGGCATAAACATAATAACAAATGGCCAATTCAGAAGTCAGATTGTAAGTGTGCCTCTCAAACACTGCTTTGTAAAAGGCACAATTCTAGCTCAGCCGTGATAGGAACGATTCCTGTGGTTGGGCTCTGGGCTCCTCAGCTCCACATTATGACTACCCTATTCATAGCTCTGCTATCGCTGCGGAATTCTTTGGCGAGTGACGCATGGTTCAAGAAAGGAGAAGCAGTATTTTCTCTTTTCTCCTTCTCCCCTTTTTAAAAGAATTCTTGCAGAGGCAGACTTTCCAGAGGAGAACTTGGGACCGCAAATCCATACCACCTCCAAAAGAAGACAAAGACCTTCCTTAGAAAGGAGAGTCTTAAGAGGAAAAGCCGCCTTTAGAAAGAAGCCCACGGAGGTGGCCAGTTGCCAAACCCAGCCGGTTCCTGCTTTCCCAATGGAATCTCATCACCAAAGGAGCCTTCAAGGGCTCAGGCCCCTCTGCCCGGGCCAACCGCAGGCCTCATGCCCACTGAAGCATCAGAGGGCCACGTCTGGACATGGTGGTTATTCTCCCAGTTCCTTCTCCCTGCGTGGTAGACCCCTTCCTGTCTGAGCCTCTGAGACATGGAGGCTATAGTGGTCAGGGCTCTGACCCCTGCACAGGCAAGCTGCCCGGACTTACACTTGATGAAATGGAGAGATACTGTCACAAACATGCCGGCAATCTCAAAAGACTCATGGGCCAGAATTCAGGGCCTCTGGAGATGCTAAGACCTTCCTCCATGGCCTGTAGGTATTACCTTTGGGAGTCACATCCTCCTGGCTCCACTGCTGGCTGCTTGTTTTGTCCACACATAGCTCCTGTTATATAAATCTGTATCCCTTGTAAATTCTTTGGGGCCAGCTATGGTTCTGAACTCAGAGCTTTTTAGCCTTTAAA
Source organism: Dipus sagitta (assembly GCA_036346955.1). Classification (NCBI taxonomy): domain Eukaryota; kingdom Metazoa; phylum Chordata; class Mammalia; order Rodentia; family Dipodidae; genus Dipus; species Dipus sagitta. The sequence continues at coordinate 132,375,929 of CM070772.1, read as the reverse complement.
AAAATTGTAATGCCAAACGGACCAAACATTATCATCCTTCTGGGACCCAGAGAGGCAACCCCTAGTCAAACAGATGGAAGTCTGTTAGGAAGCCCACCAACAACCTCAATGAGGAGGGTCTAGCTCCTGTTGGTCAAGCCTGGTTTTGCTGCCAGATGTGTATTTCCACACATCTGATTTTAAAAAAAAAAAAAAACAAATAACTTTTTATATTTCTTAGTTTTATTGTATTTGTGTATACTTGTGTGTGTGCATGTCTGAATGTACATATGTGCCCAAATGTGTGGAGGCCAGAGGATAATCTTAAATGTCATTCCTTGGTAAGGCCATCCACATTTGGTATGTGTATGGAGGGACAGGGTTCTAACTAACCTGGAGCTCACCACTTAGGCTAGACTGGCTGGCCAGAGACCCTCAGGGATCCTCATATCTAATGTATGCCACCACACCCAACATTTTTATGTGGGTCCTGGAGCTCAAACCCAGATCCTCAATGTTTGCAAGACAAATATTGACTGAGCTATCTCCCCAGACCCACGAGATCTTTGTATTTCTGATTTACAGATAAGAGAATATAGCCTTATTTGTCAATTATGAGACATGGTCTCTTTAGATCAGAGTTCCCATACTTTGTTCTTGGGAATTCTTGATCTGGCTGTGGCCAAGTGGTCTTGCCATACCAGTTAACACCTAAGACCTGTCAGTCAGGACTGGCTAAAGATCATAGGGCGGAGAGAATCTCTGATTTGTCTGGCTACAGTCAGATGGGCACTATTGGTTCACTTAGCTGAGGCCTGGCACCTGGGCGCTGGATATGAGGCCCTGGTGGGCAGTTGTGAGAGAGAAGGCTGAGCGGCTTTCTCAGTATTGTCTGGCATAAATGGCCTGATAGCACCTGTGATGATCTCATTAAGTGACGCCACCTAGGACTTTGTAACTGAGGCAGAGAGAACAGCTGTAGCACTGGGGACCACATGCCTCCCTTTCCCTGTGGAGTACCAGGAGGAATCTTCCAGACCTTCACAAGCAAATATGATCATGTGGCCTCTGAGCCCATCTCACCTCCTGGGACGCAGCTTCCTCTGGTCACTCAGAAGTCCTTACCACAAGCAGGCCAGACAGATTACATACAGATGATGAAGTTCAGCTCAGGCACGTACCATTCATGCATGGGTCATAGTCTAGGCTTCTGTCCTTGCTGTGTGTGGCTGTATAACTTTTAAGGTTTTCATCTCCTAAAACCATTCTGGATGTGGATGTTGACAGTGCCAGAGCTAAAACCCACCACCTCATGTTATTTTGGGGCATCTTTGATCTGCACATGCCATCCAAGAAGGGAATGCTCAGAGAGTTTTAAAGGACTCTGAGCCCCTTTCTCATGTTTAAAAAAAAAAAAAAAGCCACCTTCAGTCCCTTTTGTAAAGTGTTCCAAGCTAGAGGAGGGGATGTTCTCCATTCTGAGCAATGATCCTTAGTTAAGGAGATGGAAAGGGGAGTTCCAGGCAAGCCAAGGAAAGAAGCCCTGCCCCTGAACTTTTCTGGAGCCCACGTGTCTCCCGGCATCTGCAGACAGGAGTGTCAGGTGCAAATAGAGCTCAGTGTACATCCTTGCTTGGGGTCATGGTCAGTATCCCTCCATTTGAGGTTGCTTCCCCTGCTTTAGTGTGTCTTCCCTTTCTGATGTTGATATCAAAGAACTTAAAATAACAACCTTTTACCTCCTACCTACCTTGCTGGAACTTTTCGCTGGCTCTAACTTTTCTCAAACAGCCTCTGCTTTTCTGCCCTAATCCCATTTCCATTTCTGCTCAAATCAGAATAGACACTGAGAACCTATAACTCCATAAACATGGTGTTGGGCTTTCAGCAATACCATTTTATCCCCTGGCATTTTTGGGCCCCAAGAGGTCTTCATCCAGAGTAAACAGTGACAGTAAGCAAAGAGGTAGGAGTTTGGCCCTACCCAGCTGGGGGCAGTCATGTTAAGTCCCATGAGCCCCATCTCGCCTGTACAGTGGAGCAGTGAAAACACATACCACAAATGTATAGGCACTGCTGAGCGTGTGTTTGGCACATAGTAGGACATAAATGCCATTTATGATCTTATTATCATCACTGTTGCTTTGAATGAATTTGAATGTTATTGAATGAATGACCTCAAAACCCAACTACCTCCAGGGTGGAGTTGGCACTTCAGTCTGGAGGGAACTGAAGTCCACAACTTGAATCTACTGTCTCCCAGTGAAATCCCACAAGGTAGCCCAGAAGCAGGCACACCAATCCATCCAAACGGCTGCATTCCTCCCCGAGTTGCTCACAGGGAGCCTCCAAACCCTCAGTAATCCCGTCCAATAAGCTTCTTAGAAGCCAATCTCAGTTTTTGTCTCCATCTTCCATAGTTCTGTCACTGGCTACTTCCTTGGGCCATTCTGTCTAAATGGAGAGACAGCTGCTCCCACCTTGCCCACCTGGGGAATGGGTCATTCCTTCCAGACTAAGCTCTGTCCTCCAAGAGCTCACATTAGGCTTGTCCCATGCAGCAAGGTTTGCTCCATATTTGTTCACGAGACCAGTACGGCCTTGAGAAACATGTTAGTCTTTGTCCTTTCCCCACCCATGCCTAGAGAGTGCGTGGGGTGACCGTGCTTGTTGAATGAGTGCTGAGGCACTGCTGTAAGGCTTCCCTGGGGAATTGAAGGTCTGTAGTCTACTCTTCAGAGCAGACTGTTTTGCTTACAACTAGAAGGAAGACCTGAGTGGAATCGAGTGTTTCCATTGAATCTTGGAGCTTCTTATACTCCAAAATGATGTCCATATCAGCGGGCAATCAAGCAATCATGAAAACCCCAGAGGCTGGCTGAGGCAGCATGTCTGCTCTCATGGGACTCTCCAGCTGGGAGGCCAAGGTCCTCCAACACCAACTGCATCAACACCCAAGTCCCTTCTGTCCCCTGTCTTGACTTGCCAGAAACCACCAAAGAAACCTACTGGGGAATGCTGGTAGAGACAATGGACCAAACAGGCAGCATAAAGGTCGTTGGCTGTCTAGACGTTTCCTTTGCAAAATAATATTACATAGATAGATTAAAGACTTTAGCAAAAGCCACTGTCATGGAGACCCTGTGGGACCTTCCTGTTCCCCTATCAAGAACATTTTTGGTTACTTTTCACTACTTTTCCACTACCACAGCCCTTGACCTTGACACACAGTCGACTTACACAGAGAAGGCTGGTGTGCTTGGTGCCTGAAGGAAAAAGGAAATGCTGTATCTTTGTCAAGAAGGAGAACCAGGAGACCCAAGTCCGCAGAGCTCCTCCCCACGCTGGGTTCACTGATCAGAGGCTCTTGCTCCTTGTGTTCATTTGAATGGTCACTGGAGCTAGTGTGTGTATCTGAGGGCAGGGCTAAGTGACCGCCAACTTCACCTGTGCTAGTCCTTACGTCCTTGGACCCATTGCTCACGTGTGTGTATGTACCTGTTCCTTACATGGCCCACACTCTCCTTCCCACATCAACAGCCACCAACCTTTCCCTCCTCAGATAAGCCCTGTGAACTCTACTGTTCACCCCTCGGGAAGGAGTCCCCTCTGCTGGTGGCCGACCGGGTCCTGGATGGCACACCCTGCGGACCATACGAGACTGATCTCTGTGTGCACGGCAGGTGCCAGGTGATGTGCTCTTCTGTCTGTCCTTGGTGGGGCTGTGGAAAAAGGTTCCTTCTTCCCCAGATAGGCCTGGGGTGGAGCTGAGGCCTTGGGAATAGATTTTCACGAGGTGACAGGTAACCCGTGCTGCCTCCTGCAGCCGAAGGCCACAGGCACATGGTCCTGCCCTCGGCAGTGACTGAGGCCCATGAGGAGTTGGGTGAGTGAAAGAACAGCAGCAGAATAACCATCTTAAAACTGCTGTAGACATCATGATCCAAAAGAAGAAAAAAAGGAAAAAGAGCTGGTAGGTACTATGCTAGGACTGGAGGGTGAATATGTTTATTTGCAGCATATTGAGCAGAGCTAAGCAAATGTCTTTACGGCTGGCATTCAGGGAGGTGGATGTGACTAGGTCTGTGAGAGCCCTTAACCAGCTGGGATATGGGCCCAAGCTCTTCCTAGTACTAGGTGTCCATGACTTGGTAAGATATTGACAAGTAGCCACAGCAAGGATGGGGAGAAAGAAGGTCATGTGCTGTCCACCTGCAACACATCTGCACATCCATTGGAAGCAGTGTCTCCTGATGTCATGCAGCTAGAATGGAAGGGTCAAGAGGTTGAGGTTGTAGTGCCCAGAGGGGTGTGGCTTCTGTGAGGCCACCTCTACCCACAGGAGCTATCCCCTACTGACTCAGCTCAGCCTCAACTTGTGATAGAGTCCTCTTGGCTGAGTCTGCACAGCTGTAGCAAAGGATGTGGACTGGCTGGTTTGTCAAGATGGAAACACTTCTCACAGTTCTGGAGACAGGGAAGTTCAAGGCACTGACAGGTTTAACATCTACCAAGAACTCATTTTTCATAGGTACCTCTTTCCTGTTCTATCCTCACCTGATGGACAGGTGAGGCAGCTCTCCAAACTTCTTTTATGAAGATACTAATCCCATTCAAGAGGGTTCTGCCCTCAGGAGCTGGTCACATTCCAAAGGCCCGGTCTCCTAATAGTGCTGTGTTGAGGTAGGTGTTTGTAGGCATTTGGCGGCAGTGACTCTTCAGACCACAGCACTCACAGAGTCTTCCTTCCTCAGCCATAGGCATCTGCTTTCATCACTTTCACAGCCCTGGTCCTTCACTGTGTCCTTAGCAAGTGAGCCCACTAAGAGCTGTTAGAGGAGGCTATAGATACAAGGAGGTCTAGGATGGTCTTACAGTGAGTGATTTCACCACGAGTAGGCTTTTTTCCTGAACAACCCAAGCTAACCTCAAATGGATTTTTTTTTTCAGGGAAGTACTTGACAAGACCCAGGCTCCTTTGACATTCTCTGGCTTTGTTATCAAATAGATAAGTGCTCAGTGCCCATGAGTCTTAGGAAGGCCACCTCCCAGGGAAGTGGGCAGTGATAAGAGCTGGAGTAGGTCCTTAAGGGATGCTCCCTTTTAGAAAAGAATGTACCAGACCCTACTTCTTGGACAGTGTGAACAAAGCTTGTATCGTCATTACTGAAACAAGGCAGTGCTGACAGTTCTCAGCAAACCTACTAGCAAGCCAAGTGTGGGATTGTTTCCTTCCTAAATTACATGCTTGCCTGGGCCATCCTGCCCGTTGGTACATTGCAGACCAATGATGTAATTCATTTGCTAACAACTTCACAAGTCAAAGCTCTTATACCCGTTAGGGCAGTGCCAGCCAAACTACACCCAGTCCCTTGTAGGCATCTTCTGCAGGGCTTTTTGCCAACAGAGAGGTACTTCTAAGAATGCTGAAATTCTCTGTGATTCCTAGGGACAGGACAGTCCTAGTGTTCTGTGTCACTGGCACATCCATGACCTTTTCAACTAGGAAATGTTCCACATGCCAGGACAATAGGATTGCCAGTCCTTTGGCCAGTAAGAAGAAGGGTGATTTGCTGCTTAAGTCATTTAAGTAGCCTTCAGTTTGTGGATATCTGGTACCCTGGAGCCTGGGCCTCTTTTGCACAAGTGTGTTATCTTAGTTTGGGCTGATATAACAGAATAACACAAACAGGAAGGTTTATAAAATGGCTAGGGAGATGCTTCAGTTGGTAAAGTGCTCGCCAGGTGAGAAACCAGGGCTTGATCCTCAGAACCCACATACAAAATGACACATAAGGTAGGTACTTGTCATCATAGTGTTGGGGAGTCAAAGGCAGGAAGATCCCCAAGTCACGCTGGCTAGTCAGTCTAGCTTCCTTGGCAAGCTCCAAGCCAATGAGAGACCCTATCTTTAAAAAGGTAAGCTGGGCATGCTGGGCATGGTGGTGAACGCCTTTAATTCCAGCACTCGGGAGGCAGAGGTAGGAGGATCACCATGAGTTTGAGGCCACCCTGAGACTCCATAGTGAATTCCAGGTCAGCCTGAACTAGAGCAAGATCCTACCTCAAAAACAAAATAAAAAGGTAGGTGGTGTTCCTAAAGATGACAACTGAAGTTGTCTTCTGGCCACCGCATACATGTGCATACTGCACACATGTGTTGCATATCTACACACATGCTCCTGCATATACAAACAAGAATATGTGTGCACACACATGCACACATACATGAGACAGAGAGAAACAGACATTTGCTACTCCGTGTGTTAGAGACTGGAAGTCCAAGGGCAAGATGGCAGCATGGTGAGGTCCTGGTGTGGGGCCTCTTACTAACTGTAGACCATTCACTTCTTTGGGTGTTCACATGTACTGAGAAGAAACTAGCTCATCCTCTAGCTTCTGATAAAAGCACCAGTCACATTCGTAATGGCTCCACCACTTCATGACCTCATCATCTCCTGAAGCCTCCATTTCTAAATATCATCACATTAGCATGAAGGTTCAACATGAATTTAGAGATGAACACATTCAGTAGATTGCTGATGTGATAGGAAGAAATTGCATTGAGGAACATTCCTTCCTATCCCCAGATACTATGCCATCCCCCAGAAGCCCCTCCAGAATACTGATCTTCAGCACCTCCACCACTACCACCACCATTGCATTGGTTGCCAGCCATGCCGAGGCTGGCACTGACCAAGCAGACTCCAAGGGCACAGAGGTACAGACGGTGGTGCTGCTCACAACAGTGCATGCTGTCCTATGCTCCTCAGGGTCTCACATGCCCAAGGAGGCCTCACCTAAGCAGTTCTCACAGTTTCCCTTGGAAGAATGTCCCTGGGAAGTCACTGCCTCCAGGCAGCCAACCAATCCTGATAGGAAGGCCACTGCCCCCGTAGGTGGCAAGAACTCCTACCTGCAAGTATGCTGGAATATTAAAACTTGGCGAACCAAGTTTTCTAACATTCCTCCTCCTTCATAAAAATATTATACAGATCAACCTTAGCTCCCTTTCTTTTCTTTTCCTCTTTCTTTGTTTCTTCACAGCACGTGTGTGGTGGTCACAGGATAACTTTCAGGTGTCAGTCTCCTTGCTTTCTACCTCATCTGTTTTTTGCCACTGTTCACCAGCAAACTTCCTGCAGATTTTCTTGTCTCCTCCTATCCTCTCACTGTAAGCATGCTGGGATTGTAGAGACTCACTCTAGTATCTGGGTTTCCCATGGGTTCTCGGGATTCAAAATCAGATAGTCAGGCATACACAGTAAGTGCTTTATGCCATCTCCCTAGCCCATGTTTTATGAAACTCCAAATTATGGAAGCATAATTACTAATATTTTATCCTAACAATTTGAGCATGTCTAAATAAGATGGTAAATCAAATATATATGCAGTTTATTTTTAATATTTATTTGAGAGAGAGAAAGATATATATATAAGTATGTGTATATATATACATATATATATATATGTGTGTATATATATATATATATATATATAGAGAGAGAGAGAGAGGGGGGGGGGGTGGAGGGAGATAGAGAGAGAGAGAATGGGCACACCAGGGCCTGTAGCCACTGCAAATGAACTCCAGACACATGCACCACCTTGTACATCTGGCTTACATGAGTACTGAGGAATAGAACCTGGGTCCTTAGGCTTTGCAGGCAAGTGCCTTAACCACTAAGCAATCTCTCCAGCCCCAAACCAGGTTTTTATGCTTTGTTTCAATAATTACCAAAATGAAATGTTCTAGATTCCAGTGGTGCTCATGAGTGAGTAACACAAAAAATAAATTAATTAAAAGGTTAAAGACAATAATACTCATCATATTTTTTAAAAAATCATGGAGGTCTAGTGAGTTATCCACTGATATAATTACCTACAATAGATAAATCTAGATATCACTTACATTTTATGTCAGACATCAGAAATATTACCATGTTTGTTTACTGACTTTTCCTTGTGTTCCTTTGAACTATAACTTCTGCTATTTAAGGGAAGCAGAGGAATTATGGGACAAATTAAGGAACATAGTAACTAGTTGGTAGGAAGACAGGCTCCAAAATGGCATTTTGAGTACATTCCACGAAGCTCCAAATAGCAAGCTGATTCAAACCATAACATGAAACATGGAAATACCATTTTCTTCCATTTTATGAGGACTGAGTTAAGTTTCATTTCAGTGAGTCACAAATTACTTAACATGCTGAAATTAAACTTAACAACACTCATAAAAGTGGGAGGGAACTAGGGAGGAAAGCACACACATTGTATATTTTCCAGCATGTCCTATAAATCAAGAGTACCATCATTAGTGACTCCTACTGCTAGTCCCCAGAAGCAAAGAAACTAAAGTAATAAGTCTCCAGGATATAGCTTGCTTCTGGAGCTACTGATATCCTGTGGATGAATCAAACTGGCTCATGGCTTTACCACTGGCCAGTGGATGAGTCCAAGTACCCCTGAGATCTGTTATGCTTACATGCCCAGCCTTATATGTGGAACCTGGTACACTGCTTGGCAACATATTGGAAACCAGAGCAGGAAGTGGTCTCTGCTCAGATAAGACATTCACCTGTGGGTCCAGGGGCTGAGTCCTCCTTCCTGCCCCTTAGTCCTAAAAGGAAACTTCCTACACAACACTGCCCACTCTTAATGATAGAGCCCCCTCACAGACCTTACTGCTCTTCATCTCCTTGAGTGGACAAGCACAGCTTGTCAGCGGAAGAACAGCAGCGTGAACAGGAAAAATCAAGAAAAAATAAACAGAAAAACTGACGCTGGCAAAAAAAAAAAAAAAAAAAGAGATGATGGTAGAATTCTGCACACAGCTAAATTATGAACCAAGCATCTGGGCAAAAGAATTTTGAGACCCAGAAGAGCTCCGAAACTTGATTTTCCATGTGTTCATTCTGGAGAAATTACATGTAGTTTAGCAAAACACGAATGGAGTCAAGGAGGGGGAAGATGAGTGCTGCAGGCTCTGGTGGAAGTCACCCAGGAGCCCAGTAAATCCCAGCATGACAGCTGTGCAGCTGGCCTGAAATCTGCCTTCAGTTAAGATTCAAACAAGAAGTCAGTGGCCTCCCTCCAACTAAGTGATAGGATGAGGCAGCAGTTGGAAGATAGCTACTAAGCTGAAGAAAGCAAGTAATACTTCTGGCTAGCCAAGAGAGAGAGAAGGAAGGAAGAAAAGACCATCAGAATTTATACAGGATGGGCTGCTGGCTGAGTCCACACCAAATGGGTCCTAACCACTCAGCCTAGTGTACCCCGTTCCTGCCGCATTGTGGAGGAATATTGGCACCAGGCTGGACCTGACTGCACCCTATTCTCCCAGGCCTGATCAAAAGCACCGGGAGATATGCTCAGGGAGGAATTCAAAGCAAATGCTGGGAAGATTGTTGGCAGCAGAATTAAAATCATAGAGACAGAAGGGAGTCATCCACGCAGGCTAAAGCCTGAGAGGCTGAATTTCCCAGGTACAGTTGTGTGGGCAGGTATTAACGGCAGATTGAAAATGATCCTACATCATAAATACACGTATACCTGTCTTGTTCGTAAACTGATTATGCTAATACATTGAAATATGGTTCGTTGCTTCGAAAGCCTAGATACAAAGTCCCCATTTCAAATATGAGAGAACTAATTTCAGATTTAGGGAAGAGTTGATGTCAGCCTAAAGGTCCAAAAGGAGGCAGAGATCTCCTTTCTCGAAAACAGTTTCTGACTTCCAGTTTTGTCCACGACTCAGTTTGATGAGTGATCATCCTTTTTATGCATTTACTTCAACACGTGCTCGGTGCCAACCACTGGGTGAGCATAAATACAGAGAGTTATCAGTCCTAGTGTTGTATGCAGTTACAGTCTGCTGGGAAGGTAACCCACGTGTGAGAGCCTAACCACCCAGAGGCGACATGATTAAGAGCCAGTGAGAGGCTAAGTTGCAGAAATAGAGCTCACAGGATAGAATTTGATGTATTTCTGCATCAAGTCTTTGCTGAGCCTATTGTATATGCTCAGTACTACAGTGTGTGCAGGGTGTTCCATGGACAACAAGACAGCTAAGGAGATTTACACATACAGTAAATGGCAACACTTTGCCATGGTAGACCCAACACTGACTTGAATCCCATGTACAGACAGGCCATGTGACCGCTCAACAGTGATCACTCCAGGGACTGGTATATGTGAAGGAGGAAGTAAGATACTGACATAGAGACACCTGGTGGAAGTGTGCATGAGAAGGAACATTTGAATAGCTCCAGGTAGAAGGAAGCGGAAGTGAAGAAGATAGGCCTGGCCCAAAGGAATCAGACCCCAGAAGAACCTGGATTTTATTCTGAGTATGATGAGGGGTTGGAACAGAGGCGCACAGTGACCTTGGTCACCAGGAATTGCTGCTGTCTGGTCTGGGAGCCAGGGAAATTGTTGGGCTGTTAAGGAAACTCACATTTCTGAGAGAAATGAAGTGTTTGCTGGGGTCAGGTTGGGAGGTGCTTCAGTTTAGCATAGATTCCGAGGAAAAGAAAAGTCCGTTAGACAGTTTTACCATAACTGTGACCAAATACCTGAGAAAATTAGCTAAAAGAAGGAAAGTTGTGTTTAGCTCACAGTTTCAGAGGCTTCTATGCATCATATAAAAGAAAACATGGTGGAACAGAAAAGTTCAAAAACCACAGTGGCCAGGAAAACAAGGGAGGGGGGATGAAGAAAGGAGAGAAAGGAAGAAGAGAAGGAAATTGAGAAAAGGAAGAATAAATGCTTATGTCTCTGGCTTTCTCCTTTTCTCCCCTTTTACTCCGGCCGGACGCTCGGCCTCTGCACTCATGCTGGGTCTTCCCCCCTTAGTTAACCCTCTCTAGAAAACTTCACAGGCACACTCAGAGGTATACTTCTCTGGCCAATCAAGTTGACAGTCAAGATTAACCATCAGGAAAGACAAGCTGAGGGAGGGGCTGGGGAGATGGCTGTGTGGGTAAAGTGCTCCCAGGAGCATGGCCACAGTGCCATGGCCTGCCTGTGGCCCTCTCTAGCACATGACTGAGCAGCCCAGTGTGTCTGCATTTTTCACAGGAACCATCTTGACCAAAGAGAACCTACACATTGCTCACCAGTTCCATGCTGTCCTGCACCTTTAAGGGATTGTACCATGAGGCATTCTTGTCCTTTCTGTCCCTTCAGTGCCATGCCTACACCCCAACTTATCCAGGAGAACAATGCCTCGTTTTTGTTCAGGGTACATGAGAAAAGTGGCCAAGAATTACCAGATGATGTGGGAACATTTTAGAGAGTTTAGTGTTTGGAGTTTCCTTAGGTTTGATCATCTTTTGCTCTTGGAACACCAAGGCTCATAAATACAATCATTAAAGTTCCACCAACACTCAGAATTAATGACTTCAATTGTGCTTTATGGTACCTTCCATTTAAAAAAAAAAAAAAGAAGAAGCCTCGGTCCCTGCCAAAAATATTATAGACTGCTTTCACTGACTGTAACACAGGGTAAAGTGCCCTGTTGGCAGATTCGTTTGGCTGTTGCCCTTCGGGCCTTGGATTTTCTGCCTTTGAGACATGGATTTCCCTGCAGGCCCCGCTTCCAAATGCAAAAGATGCCTAAAATAACATAAGGGCAGAACACCCAAGTCTGTCCCAGCCCCTGAGGAACCTGACAGTTCACCTAAAGGGCCACTTGGCTTACACCTCTGTTTCCCCCTGACCTGAAAAGGCTCTCTCCACTGGGGCTTAGAGAAGTTGAGACCAAGTGGGATGTTTGGAGAGAGCATCCAAAAGCTGCTTAATCAGGAACTTATATGGAGGTGCAAGACAAGCAGCCAGGAGTGAAGCCAGAGACAGAGCAAGGGGTGTGGCTCCAAAATCAGAAGCCAGCAGAGGAAAGACCTAGGACTGAGAGCATATAAGGGAAACAGGGGAGCCAAAAGGTCCCGGTGACATACAGAGGCCAGGCTGAGGGGACACTCCACTGGTGCAGCCTGAGACAGTGGTTATCGGGCATGGAAGGGAACACAGAGTCACACACGTGTGGGTCCCCAGATTTGGTCCTAGGAAATTGGCTGAGCTTTCTCCACTTGGCTGTTGTATATCTTAGCCTCTGTAATTCTACACTGAGCAACTTCTGCACAACCAGCCAGCTCTAGGCTGGGTGAAGCATCCATCAGGCAGCCCTCCTTCCACAGGCTCCAGCTGTCAGGCATCCATCATAGCTGGTTTTCCTCCAGGTTCCTGTGGGGTGGTCTGTCCCAGCCAAGTGTAGTGAATGGCCAGTTCTCACCTGTTTTTTTTAAATATTTATTCATTTGAGAGAGGAAGAAGAGAGGCAGAGAGGGGGAGAGAGAGAGAGAGAGAATTGGCATGCCAGAGAATTTAGCCACTGTGAATAAACTCCAGACACATGCAATACTTTGTGCATCTGGCTTTATGTGGGTACTGGGTAATTGAACCTGGGTCCTTGGGCTTTGCCAGAAAATGCCTTAACTGCTAAGCCATCTCTCCATCCCTCTCACCTGGTTTTGATGTGTCACTCCCCCAGCTGGTGTGATGCCCACTCTTCCATATTCATTCCTTACCAGGCCTGGAGCCACTCACACCTACAGCTTTGAGCAAATTCAATTCTTTTTATTTTCAAATGCTTTCCTTCCTTAATTGTTATAATGATCACTTTTTAGTCTATACTCGATTAGCAGTTGGCATGTCCTAAAGTTTTTACTGAATTACGTCCATTTATGCTATCTTTAAAACCCACACAGTAGCAACCTTTCTTTCACAAAGAAGTAAAAGAATTCAAGGATGAGATTCGGGGACTCTTGAGTGGGAAGGCCATTTGACCCTCTGAATAGCAAATAGCGGTATAATGGTCCTTCTGGAGAAGACCTGGGCAAGCAGTAGCAGCATCACCTGGCAACTGTAACCGTTCGAAAGGCAGCCTCAGGTTTGGGAAGACGTTGTCGTGGATAAAGCACTTGCCATGCAATCATGAGGACTGGAGTTCGGATGCCCAGTGCCTGTGTAATTGGTTGGTGGATGTGGTAGCTCTCCTGTAATCTCAGCACTTGGGAGGCAGAGATGGAGAACCTCACTCAGAGCAAGCTAGCTAGCTAGACTAGCCAATCAGTGAGCCGTAGGTTCAAGTGAGAGACCTTGACTCAGTAAACAAAAGTGGAGAGCGATCAGGAAAGACACCTGACATCAGCCTTTGACCTTCACATGCATGTGCACCTGTGCACCCATACAAACACACATGCACTCCACATGTTTAAAAGAAAAAAAAAATGCTGACTTTCAGGTCAGAACCTCTGGGGTTGGGATTCAGCTGTGTGTCTTAGCTTCTCAGCTAAATCCTGATGTGCATTTAATTGGAGAACCACTGCCATAATGACGCTGAGGATTCTGGTTCCACTGGACACTGGGGCCAGGCATGTGCCTCTAGAAATTGGCCATCAAACTGGCTCTGGCCCACTGTCCCATAGGCAGGAGTGGAGAGTGAGGAGGACAGCACACGACTTGTTCTTACCTGGGCATCTCAGGACAGAGCTAGGCTGTCCCACCTGTGTTATCGTGCATCCTGGTTTCCTTTATGGTCAGAAGCACTGATAGCCAGGTTTGGGTGGAGAGCAGTTCTTATTGTGGAATTATTTAACATCAAAAACCATGGAAGAGGGCTTAAGCGTTTCTTACTACCAATAAACATCCAGTGTTTATCTAACTTTAGCTTGGATTATTTTGCAGAATACAAGGCTTTCATGTGTGCATGCATTTCTCTCGAGAATCCAAAGCCATTGTGTACTTTTCATGAAACTCGGGCTGTGCTTTACAGTCCTCCCTAGGGTCGACATGGTCCTTCCTTAGTTCTCAGAAACAATTCATTGAGGGTTTGACACATGGGTCTTTTTGTGGAATGTGTCTATCTGACTAACTGAGAAGGGAAGGCCACACCCAGCCTTGCTTCCTACCTCAGCAGAAACATCAGGGTGATATCACCTGTAGGCTGAGGCACCAGTGACCCAGACAGCTGGAAGGGAATGCTGTGCACACACAGGGCCTATGGAAGCCTGCCTTACTTCTTACCCGGAGCCTCAGCCTCAGCTAGGAGGCCCGGGCTCCAGGCATCAGTGGAATCATGGTGGGTACTTCAGCCTTTCCTGGCCTCTTTCTTTAGTAATCCATACTAAAAAAAATGTATTTGATAACTTCATTAAGAGATAAAAAGACAAATATATTTCAATCTGCATTTTGTTCAGTTTGTTTTCTTCTTCAGAAATTAAAAGTATATAAAATATTTCCTAGGACTCATGCGTGCTGGGCCTCATGGAGAAATCAGTCTTGCAGGGCACCAGTTTTCAAATGGCTGGATCTTAACCACGGAAATAACCCAGCCCTTTGGTTCTCTAGAAAATCGGTTGTGATGGTATCATCGGGTCAGCAGCCAAAGAGGACCGGTGTGGCGTCTGCAGTGGGGACGGCAAGACCTGCCGTGTGGTGAAGGGTGACTTCAGCCACTCCCGAGGAACCGGTGAGTGCTGGGCCCAGGGGCTGCCACAGCTGCAGGACTCCCGACGCCTGTGCTTTATTTCATCTTCTGTCCCCAGAGCTCATGATTGCGTGACTGCCATGCATTTCTTATTTAAGGTCAAGGTGATAACGGGTAGGTGAGCTCCAATTCTGAAGGCAAAGAAGAATGTGTTAGGCAAGAATGATACCTTTAAACTTCCTAGTGGCACATAGTTTGCCCACACAAGGAAACAGCTCCTAGCACTCAGTGGCCTAGTCCCCAAGGCCCATGAGTTAGTGTCAGGCAGCCTGCTTAGTGTCTGTTTTCTTGCCAACCCATTTTTTGATATGTGATGAAGAAGTCGTGTTTGCCTGACAGCAGAAGAGGCTTCCTCCCTTTCCAAATTTCTCTTGGTAAAAGTGGGATAGCATTGATATACATCTCTAAAATGTACATGAGCTGTACAATCCAGAAAGTCACTTGCCCCTGCCAGTTTTGACCCCAGAGCAAGTCCCCTGGGGACTCCTGCTTCCCAGATCTGGCCCTTTTCTCCCTTAACAACCTCCTTAGAGCAGAGTGTCATCATTCAGAGGATGAGTGCTCGTGATCTTTCCACTTGTACCATCTTTGCAGTCATGGGCTGTTGGGTCCCCAAGTGGGAGGTGGTTTTAAGATTTGAGAGTATGCCAGCTATGGCATGCAGCATGTTAGGGGACTGTATCTGTGGGTGATAAGGGGAGAACAAAGCAGGAAAAGCACCTAGAAGCTGACCTCTCTGAGCCTTAGAGCTCGCTTACCAGTCACACCAGTAGCCATGTCACTAAGGGAGCACCTATTGGGTGGAACCAAGCTAAAATGCCACCATTTGAACTTCTACAAGTAGAATGTAAAGCTTTGCATAGAAACTTTTCAATTCAACCCAATGAAAATGGAAAGAACCATGATTATAACGCTACATCACACAGAACAACGCCTGGGACAAGGCAGAGAAAAGTCTGCACATGCTCCTACATGGATAGAGAACCTGGTCTATAAGTACCCTCCTTCTAGAAGCTATGAAAATGGTGTCATAGTGCACACTTGGAGGATCTTGGGAAAGCCAAACCAGGAGAAAGGGTGGGAAGATAGCTTAGCAGTTAAGGCACTTGCCTGCAAAGCCTAAGGATCCGGGTTTGATTCCCCAGGACCCACGTAAGCCAGATTCACAAGGTGGCGCATGCATCTGAAGTTGGTTGCAGCAGCTAGAGGCCCTGGCACACCCATTCTCTCTCTCAATATATATAATCTACCTTTCTCGCAAATAAATAGATAAAAATTAAAACTTAAAAAAAAACAGAAAATGCACATCTAAAATCAAATTTTAAAATGGAACTTCAAATCCATCCTCTATAAGGGCAGTGAAAGCCGGGAGTACTAGAACACTGCAGAGCTCCAACATCCAATGCAGGAGGTGCTGGCCACTCGTGTCTACTCAGATTTAAATTATAGTTAGCTAAAATTTGACTTAAAAGTTGGGCTGGAGAGATGGCTTAGTGGTCAAGCGCTTGCCTGTGAAGCCTAAGGACCCCGGTTCGAGGCTCGATTCCCCAGGACCCACGTTAGCCAGATGCACAAGGGGGCGCATGCGTCTGGAGTTCGTTTG
The DNA here is from genome assembly GCA_036346955.1 of Dipus sagitta. Classification (NCBI taxonomy): domain Eukaryota; kingdom Metazoa; phylum Chordata; class Mammalia; order Rodentia; family Dipodidae; genus Dipus; species Dipus sagitta. Next base: position 132,359,802 of record CM070772.1, on the reverse strand, counting down.
CAGTGTCTGGAGGCCCTGGTGTGCCCATTCTCTCTCTTTATCTCTCTTTCTCTCTCTCTCTCTTTCTCTTTCTCTCTCTGTCACTTTCAAATAAATTAATTAATTAATTTAAAAAAAAGTTATAGCCACCTTTCAGGTACTCTGTTGTCATTGGAACTAGTGACTCCTGTCCTAGACAAAGAGAATATTCCTCTTGTCCTAGAGTGCTCCCTTGAGCAGTACAGCTCTGACCCTTTGCTGATTTCTGCTATTTTCTTTGGCATATTTGATGCTTTTTTTTTTTTTGTCTTAAGCACTCCAACTTCCACGTTCTCCGGGGAGTTTGGCCTTACCTATTGCAGCTATGTCAACAGTTGTGATTAAAACCTCTGTAGTTGCTGAGAAGCTGCTATTTACTGTTGACTGTTCTTTGTAAATTCAAGCATTTACAACCCTTCACTTACATTGAAGGCTATGGAAACTTCTAGTAATCAGAATGGACCACCGTGGCCCCATTCTATAGTAAGCAAGTGCAGCACAGACACCCTCCCCATGGGGCAGTTCTATAGACCTATATAGTGGTTCTGATCCCACCACATGTCTTTGAACTCCGCCAGTGTATGCAAGATAGCAGCTCACTCATCAAACAACCCAAATTAGGAGCAAAACATTCTCTCTCCTCTCTGCTCCTGTTCACTGGCCTTTGACTTTGGCCTATGAGGTCATCCATCCACAGAAGCACCCTTCTTTAAAAAAAAAAAAAAAAGCTTTCTTTTTCCTTGTTTCATTTTTATTTTTATTTATTTATTTGAGAGCGACAGACAGAGAAAGAGGGAGAATGGGTGCAGCAGGGCCTCCAGCCACTGCAAACAAACTCTAGATGCATGCGCCCCCTTGTGCATCTGGCTAACGTGGGTCCTGGGGAATCGAGCCTCAAACCGGGGTCCTTAGGCTTCACAGGCAAGCACTTAACCACTAAGCCATCTCTGCAGCCCAGAAGCACCCTTCTTTACTCCCACCTTCCGCTCTTCATCCACCCAATGCTGGGACCTATCTCTGTGCATGATGCAGTCAGGTTCGCATTGTTGGCAGAAATCACGTGACCAAGATCAGCTTGTGGGAACAAAAGTTTATTTTGGCTGACTGATTCGAGGGGAAGCTCCCTGATGGCAGGGAAAACGATGACATGAGCAGAGGGTGGACATCACCCCCTTGACAACATCAGGTGGACAACAGCAACAGGAGAGCGTGCCAAACACTGGCAAGGGGACACTGGCTATAACACCCATAAGCCCATCCCCAAAAACATACTGCCTACAGGAGGTGTTAATTCCCAAATCTCCATCAGCTGGGAACCTAGCAGTCAGAACACCTAAGTTTATGGGGAATGCCTGAGTCAAACCACCACAGTGTGGAAGATTCAACTTTCCCCTGCTCAGGTCAGACCTTTGTGGTCATAGAAATAGCTGACCCGTGAATGGACAGACCATGTGGAGAGCGTTCTTGGGGCAGCTGTTTCATCTGGACTTGTAGCTTCCAAATATAGAGGCACAGAAGCCCCAGCCAACCTTTAGAGAAAGATTGACACACGTTCACTTCACCTATTTGTAGATGGCTTGTCAGTCTGCACAGTTGCAAAATGCGACACATTCATTTTAAAGCACACAGGCTTCTTTCTGTGTCTCATAACCTCACTGTTGAAATCTGTGAGCGCAGAATCACATTAGTATGGATTTTATTTATTGAAAATCTGGGAGCGATGCTCATTCACACATGAGTGAACCACTATTTATCTAAGGTGGTTTAATTAGACACAAACCAGAGTCCGATGTGCTGGGATACGCAAGCACAAAGGTACTCAGAAGGCATCATCCACATGCCCATCTCCCAGTAAGCATCGACTCTGTATGTATGCTTTTCTTTTCTTTTTTTATTGACAACTTCCATAATTATAGACAGTAAACTGTGGTAATTCCCCAACATACCTTTCCCCTTTGCAGTGCTGCTCTCTATCATGCCCCTTCCTTTTCTCAATCAGTCTCTCTTTTATTTTAATGTCATCATCTTTTCCTCCTATTATGGTGGTCTTATGGAGGTAGTGTCAGGCTCTGTGAGGTCATGGATATCCAGGCCATTTTGTGTCTGGATGAGTGCATTGTAAGGAGTCCTACCCTTCCTTTGGCTCTTACATTCTTTCCACCACCTCTTCTGCAATGGACCCTGAGTCTTGGAAGGTGTGATAGAGTTCTTTCAATGCTGAGCACTCCTCTGTCACTTCTTCTCAGTACCATGGTGCCGTCGGAGTCATCCCAAGGTCACTGCCATCTGGAAAGAGAAGATTCTCTAACCAAAAGTGAGATTACTACACACACACACACACACACACACACACACATTAAGAGAAGTGCTTACCGGGCAGTTTGGTGAGCATAGTGTATACATTTAGCCAGACACCAGCAGACGTTACACCCCTAGGGCTCATGACCTCCCCTGTCATAGGTTTCCAGTATCAGGCATGTATTCCCTCTCATGGAGCAGGCATTCAGTCCAATTAGAGAGCAGTTGGTTTTCCCCATAACAGACATGCCACTATTGCATTCATTGGCTCATTTGTCTAACTGGCCAAATTTATGGCTTGCAGTGTCCACTGTTGTTCATTTCCACTGGTGATTTCTCTCCCCTCCCCAATGGACCTGCATGCAGCATAGCTTTTTCCAGCTTTCTGTCAGCTGGTCTATACAGAGGAGGTTTTCAGGTCAGCTCCAGCAGGATCTCTCAGTGACCCTGCAGCCCAAGTATATGGAGTGTTCAGCAATAGGGTCTTAGCCTCAGCAATGGCCTTTAATGTTTTTTGGGGGGGGGCATTAAGGACCTCCCTGGCCAACAACTCACAGGAAGATATCCCATATGGAACTGAAAATTTTCTAGAAAGTATCTATGGCTTCTGGGTGTGCCATTGTCCAAAAAGGTAGGTTTCCATACGATTTACTCAATACCCTCTTAGATTTTGATTAACCCTCCCCCTACCTTTCCTTTACTCAGTCTCTTCCCCTGACCTCACTTAGGCCTTTTAACCCTTCATAATAGATTCTTCTACTTCTACTTACAATACCATCCTCTTAAGTCCCCCTCCCTACCTTTCTATTCCCTTTATATCCCCTTTCTAGCTTACTGGCCTCTGCTACTAAGTTTTATTCCAACTCTCATATGCATTTTTAATATAAGGTATATGTCATCAAATTTAGCTGTTACCACATTGGTCACAGTCAAGGTGTGATACCTTGCCAATGACTTCAGACAGATCAGGGTGGCCTTAAAACATAAAGGACATGTGAGAATTGACTGACAACCAGAATGGGGAAAGGACTTCTGTGGTAGCGGGGGAAACCCATGTTCTTAGTAGACTCAGCATAGAAGTCCTGCGATGGTTTCAGATCATTCAGCATCTCAGAAACTCTAGCCAAGTGGACTTGTTAACCCTGTCAGTGTAGATAGGAAGGTAACTTTCATCTGTGTCCAGCCTCAAGGAATGAGGGCTAGAGGAATGTCTTATCACCCTTTAGGGTGAGCATCAAAGAGAAATGCCATACCAGAGAGATAAACCAGCACTAAATGCAGGATGTTTGCCAGGTTATATGAAGTGACCCCAGCCTGAACTCCTCTGAGTCTGCTTGCTAAAACCCTTCATCTGAGGCTGTATGGCAGATGCACACGGGACAAGCGTCAACACCCTGGGTGAGCAAGAAACCTGTGCTGGGAGATCCCAGTGCCCTGCCTGGGACGTCCTGAGTACAGGGCATTCACTACCCCTGACCCACCACCTCTAAGCTCTAAGCAGATGAGGTCCTAAGCTACCCATAGGTAGAATGAATCAACTGAAACAAGCTTTTTGGTGGGTGAGCTCATGACTGAGGCAGCTAGGCTGTTTGAACTTCGTAAGTTGAACTTTCCTGTTATGACAATTTCCTTTTATTCATTAAATTGCCATTTTAATTTTTATCTTTGTTTTGTCCTGCACTGTGGCTGGGGCTTATGGCTATCCAGAGTGCACTTGGCCCAAAGTCCCCACTGAGACCCAACCACAGTTCCTTGTGGGCTCTGAATCCTTTTGCGTTTTGTTCTTGAGCCTTCTCACAGAGTGGGTTTTTGAAAGAGGGGCTGGTATAATGCTTCTCTTCTAAATGTGAGTAGTCTGCGTCCAGTACTAATTAGCACTTGAGGCCCTGCCGTGTATGGGTTCTGTGTTCCATCTCTAGGTGTGGGAAATCAATGTTCCATGGGAAAGTTAACAGTTATATGAGGGTGACACTTAGTAGGGATTATTTCTGCTGTGGTTAAGAACAATATCAGTTCCTAAACTATGCACATAAACCAATTACAATGTGTTTCTTTTTCTTAGTCAAGAACAATCTTTGTATGAAGGTGTCCACATGTGTGATGGCAAAGGAAATTCCAAAGTGTTTCTCATGTAAGATCCTTGGCTATTACATGTGGTTCTGGAGGCGATTTGCTTGGTGTGGGGCTCCTGCTTACGCACTGCAGTATTTTCTGACTAGAATTAATGGGAATGAAGCCATGGATAAAACTAAGGATATTTACTGCAAAATGTTCCAGAGCAATTGCCATAGTGTTCCATGGGTAGGCTTTTTTTCTCTTCAACCACACCTGCCACTTTGACAGGAAACATTAGGCCAGGCCAGAGAAGCTAATACTAGTTGACACCTTTCTCATAGGAACGTTTCTATATTACAGAACTGAATCTCCCTGTTAGCCAAGGGTCTCTTCCCACCTTCCTTGTCTTCTTAATGAAGATAAAAGATGGCCTTGATCTGACCTTTCTATACTGATCTGACATCCCAAAGGGTCAACAAAAGCATGGCTTACACTCATGGGCTTCCAGAGCAATGAGGTCATTGTAGTTACACCCAAGAATTACCACTGGCTACAAGCATAACATAGTAACACATAGTCCCCAACTCAGGCTCACAATTTTTTCAACTTCGTGATAATATAGAATAGTATAATATTGATAGTATACACTTTCAATAGAAACTGTACTTTGAATTTTCTTCTTTTCCATGGCTTGACAGTTGTAGTCCAATCCTCTCTCACAGTGCTTAGTAGTGGCAGCAGCTCGCTGTCACCCACATGATAAGAAACAATGAAACTACACAATGTCTTTGTGCTATGCGATGATGTTCAATAAGGTGTATTACATACCTTTTGATTTAGGATGTTCTCAACTTACAAATGGCTTCTCAATTTGTGACCACATTGTGAATTGAGAAACATCTGTTTGAAACTATTAAAAGTCTATATACAACTTTTGTAAATAGAGAAAAGTAGAAATTTGTGCATACTGAAAATCTTATGAGTTAAAAAAAAAACTTTTAACTTTTCCCCCTATGTTTGATTCAACATGGGGAAAGAGTCCCAGTATGTAACCAGGAGTGAACATGGGACCTCGTCAGATAAGTGATTTTCTTGCAACTCAGAACTATAAACCCAGTCATCTAGAATACCTACTTAAAAAACTCAGACCAAAAAAGAAAGTGCTCATAGCCTGGTAATACACTCTATTTGATAAAGTCAGGACAGACTTAATGTCAGCATCCCAAAGAAACTCTCCACCCTCTGAGGCAAAAATGGCATCTTGTTCTGGAACAATGATAATAGGTTGATTTTCCCCATGACTTTCTCATGAAACCAAACCATGTCCCTCTAACCAGATTCCTCCAGCTTGATTGATGAGACGACAATGATAGATTACTCCAAGATGAAATCTTGTTTCTTTGCCTAAAATGTGAATGCATCTTCCTCTCTGTTCATTATATTTAATGTGAGGCCAGTGTGATATCTGGTGTCTAGGTCGTGGGACAGCTGGACTGAGGGACAAGATGCTCTGGGGCTTGGTGGTGGGACTCTTTCCCTTCCTGGTCATTCTTCCTGTCACCTAGTGTGGGCTTTGAGCTCTGAATCAGAACCTTAGTGAACAGCGAGAGGCAGCTTCTCTGGCTTAAGAACAGAGAGGCCTGTCTTTCATTTCAGGGACTTTGTTTTGTCATTGGTTCTCTCTGCATCAGGAACAAACTCATCACAGAAAGGGCAGTTAACAGAGCCCTGTACCACAGCTTCCCAGCAGAGGATATGCTTCACTTGGTTTGCACATTTGCAGTGAACTTTCAGCTGTTCATCAGCCCTCACGCCAGGAGAGACATGGGAGAAGACAAAAGGCAGATGCCTTCTATGGTGCAGCTTGTGCCAAAGTTAGGCTTAAAAATAGCATGGTGAATATGCATGGCTACACATGTACCTTACTCTGGAATGTGAGAAATTAACTAATCAAGACCTAGGCGACTCCACACACTGCTCAGATGCTGCAGCCTGACATGCTCTCACCAGGTTCTGTTGGTCACAACATAGGAGAAGGATGTCACCTCACAGCATCACCCTTCAGAGAATGAGAGTTCCACAACCAGACCTTGTTCCCAGGTGTGGCTTCTTGTTTAAATGGAAATTTCTCAAAAAACATTTTACTCACTTTCACCCTGAGCATAACAAAACAAAGTTTGTCTTTGTTTTCGATTCAGCACTTGATTATCATATATGCCTACAGTCCAATAATTCTTCAGTTTCTCAGGAGGAACAGATTTCTCTAAGGAAATTTGTCATGAAATCTAGTGCTCTCATTTACAGGCTGGGTTCTTGGTTTTTTGTTTGCAACCATTTAAAATAAGGAACCATTCCCAGAGCAAGACCAATTTTTCATGAAGACCCTTGTCCTTGCCCTTTCATGACTCAGCGGTGGAGGGATAGAGTGCAGGCTGCTTGACCAAGTCAGCATTGTCCTTCCCAATGCAAATGACCACGGGTGTTACCCTGCTTGTAGGGTTAAAGTCAGTATGCCTTCACTTTGGGAAGGGTCAGAGTACAAAATCCAGCAATTCCTGTCCTCAGACTGGTTTGTGTGTGCTTGTGAAGGATCACCGATCACCAGATACAATGGCTGACAACACGTGCTTATCTCCTCATCTTCCCAAGATCACCCGAGAAAGAAGTGCAAAGGAAATATTTAAAAGATCTGAGAGATTTAAAAAAAGGCATCCACGGTGGAAGTTCATAGGCAGATGAATCAGAATGGATATGCTTAGTTTTGCTGAAATAGATTCACGAACAAAATATCACACAGAAGCCCCGCACACCGCAGTGGCTTGATGCAGCCATTGACTGCTTGCTTGTGCTGTCTGCCTACTACTAGTAAACAGAAGGTTCTGCGTATCAAAGTCATTCATGAACCTGCCCTGCTAGAGACTTGACTTCTTCACACAATGCCACATTTGCCATGGCAAGGAAGGGGAAATACAGCAGTCCAGGTCCTGAAGCTGTAAAAATTGTTACATGGAAGTCACACATGCCATTTTCCTCACATGATGTTCAAGTAAATCATATTGCCACACAGGATTAAGGGAACAGGGAACTGTGTCCCTTTTGTGTTTCCAGAGAGAGAGAGACCTGGAAGTACTTGGTGGCTCCCACCATGACACCGTGCCTAGGACAAACTTCTCTGCATTCTGGTATTTGGGTTGCCAACATGTTACAATAGCCCTCACATCCCCCATGGAAAGCCAGTCCCACCCACCAGTCAGCAAGCCTCACCCATCCTCACAGACAGCTATCTTTGGTCCATTTCTGGAAGGTGTATCTGCAACACAAGTGAGGAATACCAAGATTAATAAAACATGGCCCATGGACAAAGAAAGTCAAAAACTACTTACAAAACTAATCTTTTTCTTTATTAGAAAGATCACACACTATTGTGGCCATAAAACAATACCAGAATTTGATGAGAAGAAACACTGAAGAAATTTCAAAACTCAAAATATGACTATCAAACTTAAATCATGCCATGAAAACCACCATTAAGGAACAGTAAATAATAGGTTGACTAAAAAATTCTGTGCTGTGTCTAGTAAGAGATTCAGCCCAGAAATAGTAAGTATATATGTCAATATATTAGAATATATTTTTAAAGCCCTAAGGATATGCTCAGTTTGTAGACTGCTTGCTCAGCACGCATGAAGCCCTGGGTTCAGTCCTCAGCACCACATAAACCTGGGTTTGGTGGCACACACCTGTCATCTCAGCACTTGGGAGGTATAGACAAGTAAATCAGAAGTTCAAAGCCAGCCAAGGCTACATGAGACTCTGTCTCAAAAAAAATTATATACATATTTTATGTATATAACATTATATGCATTATATACATACATTCTGCATGCCAGTTAAATTTTTTTAAAGACAAAGGATTATTAAAAAAGCTATTAACTAAAAAGAAAAAGCAAATGTTCCATAAGTATGGAATAAGCTGCTAAGCCCATAACATAGATAGCAGCTCATAAGAGGACTGATGAAGTGTTAAAAAGTCTGTGAATGAACGTGTAATCACAGATTTGTCTATTTTTAGACCAGGTATTTGCAAAACCATTGGAGGGCAATTTAACAGTGTACTTATTCTTGAAACTGCATGTATGTTACTCACAGTAGCTGGACTGGAGTTTATACACACTGTATAAATACATAGGAATTCATGGTTGAAACTGGTATTGTAATATTGTTTCTTTTAGTACCTTCACAAGGCTATAATTCACATGCTATACAATACACCTCTTCAAGATGATTGGTTTGGTGGGTTTTTGTACATGCACACACTTCTGTGCCATCATCGTACTCCTCCCATGACCATTAGCAACCCTTCTACCCTTCCTTCCTTCTCTATCTCCAAGTGACACTAATCTTATTTCTACATCAATCCATTTGCCTGGTCTGTGTATTTTGTGTGAATGGAATCATACACTATGTGGTGCTTTGTGATTAATTTCACTTACTTCACATAAACATTACATTCTTTTTATTGCCTAATACCACTCCATTGTTTGGATAGAGCATATTTTATGATATGGTCATCAGTATTTAATTACTCCTACTTTGTGGATATCACGCATAACACTGATAAAAAAAAAACTTTGTGCACAAGTCATTATGTGAACACATGTTTTCACTTCCTCTTTGTTTTACCTAGGAGTAGAACTGGGCCATAATAACAATTCCATCTTTCAGTTTTTTAAAATATTTAACTAATGTATGTATTTGAGAGTGAGAGAGAGAATGGGAGTGCCAGGGCCTCGAGCCACTGTAAACAAACTCCAGATGCATGCACCACCTTGTGCATCTGGCTTACATGGGACCTGGAGAGTCGAACATGGGTCTTTAGGCTTTGCAGGCATGTACCTTCACCACTTAGCCCATGTTTCAGTTTTTAAGAAACTGCCAGACTTTTCCAAAGTGGCTGCACCATTTTACATTTCAGCTAGCTGCAGATTAGGATTTCTCCACATCCCTTCAGTACTCCTTATTCTGCCTTCTGTGCAGCGATCACAGTGGGTGTGAAGGGATATCGCACTCTCATTTTGACTTGAGTTTCCTGAAAGACTAATAATGCAGGTATATGCCTTTATTGGAGAAATGCATATTGAAATCCTCCACCTACTTTTAAGTTGGCTTATTTTTGTTTTCTTATTGATTTATAAGCTATATTTATATATTCTAAAGACAGATGCTTTATGAGGTAAAGGCTGTGCAACTACTTTATGCCAAGATATAAGCTGTCTTTCAACTTTCTCCATGATGGAAGATAAGGTTTTAAACTTTGATGTAATTCAACATAAAGAAACCATTGCTTAACCCCAGAGTACAAAGATTTTCTTCTATGTTTTCTTCTGAGAGTTTTATAGCTTCACCTCTTTCATTTAGATCTGTGTTCTATTTAGAGTTACTTGTTCTGGGGGTCCTGGAGGGGATTTTTTTTATATGGTCTGAGATAGAAGTACAGCTTCATTCTTTTGTACATGGATATTCAATTATCCTAACACAGTTTGTTGAAAAGACTGTTCTTTCCCTCATTGGATATTCTTGGCACCATTGTTTTAAACAATCAACAAATGATTCATTTCTGGACTCTCAATTATATTCCATTGATAGAATTATCTGTCCTTATGCCAGTACCACACTGTCTTGATTAGTGTAGCTAGTGAAAATGTTTGGAAATCAGGAAGTGTGAGTTTTCCAACTTCGTTTGAAATATTATTTTGACTATTCTGGGTCTCTAGTATTTCCATATGAATTTTAGGATTAGCTTGTCATTGTTGGCAAAAACAAGGCAATTGGGATTTTGATAGGGATTACATTAAATCTGATATATTCCAGATTTATTGGTATATACCAATCAATTGGTATAGTCCCTTGCCCTTGTTAAATTTTCTGTGGCTGAGTATATAGCTCCCTTCTCATTGTTAGATCCCCTGAGGCAGTGTATACAACACCCTTCCCATTGTTAAATCTTCTGGGTCTATGGATATATCTCCATGGTAGAGTGCTTGTCTAGCATGTACAAGGTCCTAGCTTCAATCCCCAGCAACACACATTCAAAACAGCACTTCTGATCTATGAGCAGAGGATGTATTTAGTTAAATCTTCCTTAGTATCTCTCAATAAGATATATATGGGCCTTCAGTGGACAGATTTTATAGACATTTTCTTAAATTTATTATGAAATATTTAATTATTTTGGATGGTACTTCAGTTGTTTTTATTTCCTTCTTTTTTATTGACAACTTCTATACTTACAGACAACAAACCATGGTATAACCCTCCCCTCCCTTGCTTTCCTCTTCATAACTCTGCTCTCCATCATATCCCCTCCCTCTCTCCATTAGTCTGTCTTTTATTTTGATGTCATTGTCTTTTTCTCCTATTCTGAGGGTCTTGTGTAGGTATTGCTAGACACTGTGAGGTCTTGGATATCGAGGCCAATTTCTCTCCGGACAGTTGTATGTAAGGAGTGGTACCCTTCCTTTGGCTCCTATATTCTTTCTGCCACCTCTTCCACAATGGACCCTGAGCCTTGGAGGGTATGAGATGTTTCAGTGGTGGATACTCCTCCATCTCTTCTTCTCAGCACTATGTTGCTTTTTGAGTCATCCCAGTGGTCATCGCCATCTGAAAAGAGAAACTTCTCTAACCAAAAGTGAGAGTAGCATTAATATATGAACATGAACATTAAGTGTAGTGCTTTCAGGGCAATTTGGTAAGAGTAATATATGCATTTATCCAGATGAGAGCGGGCTTTATGCCCCTAAGGCTCATGACCTCCCTTGCCATAGGCTTTTGATTAAGTTTTCCATACTAACTATGTATTCCCTTCAATATAGCAGGCCTTTAGTCCAATTAGAGAACAGTTGGTTTCCCCCAGAGCAAACATGCCACTATTGGACTCATTCAGTCATTTGGCCTGTCTGGCGAAACTTGGGGCTTCCAGTGTCCACTGTTTTCACTGCTGATGACTTCCATCTCCCATAAGACTTCACACAGTACAGCTTTTTTCAGCTTTCAGTTGGCTGGGCTACAGGGAGAAGGTTTTCTGCTCAGAACCAGCTTGATTTCTCAGTGACTTTGCCACTCAGGCATGTGAACTCTTCAGCATAGGGTCTTACCATCTCTTTCTCTTGAGAAACCAAGGGCCTTGGCAATAGCTTATAATGTTTTGGAGACAACAGGGACCTCCCTGGCCAACAACTCACTGGAAGGTATCCCATCCCTGACACTGAAAATTTTCTAGTAACAATCTGTGGCTTCTGGATGTGCCATTATTCAAGAAATTAGATTTTCATATGTCTTATTCAGAATATATTGAATTTGGATTGACTTTCCCCGTACCCTTCTTTTATACAATCTCTTCCCCTGACCTCACTTAGGCCTTTCCCCTCCCTATAATCGGTTCCTCTACTTACATATATACGAAACCATCCCCTAAAGTCCTTCCATCTCCTCCCTCCCCTGTAGCCTTTTTCTAGCTTACTGGCCTCTGCTACTGATTTTTGGTTCCAGCTCACACATAAGTCTATACATTTGTAGCTAGGATCTACATATGAGAGAGAACATGCAACGTTTGGCTTTCTGGGCCTGGGTTACTTCACTTAGTACAATCCTTTCCAGATCCATCCATTTCCCTGCAAATTTCATAATTTCATTTTTCTTTACCTCTGAATAGAACTCCATTGTATAGATGTACCACATCTTTATTATCCATTCATCTGTGGTTGGACATCTAGGCTGGTTCCATTTCCTAGCTATTGTGAATAGAGCCACAATAAACATGGTTGTGCAAGTATCTCTAAGGTACTAAGAAGAGTCATTAGGATATATGCCTAGGAGTGCTATAGCTGGATCATATGATAAATGTATTTTTAGCTATCTTAAGAACTTCCACACTAATTTCCACAATGATTGTACCATATTACTTTCCCACCAGCAGTGTAGAAGGGTTCCCTTTTTTCCATATCCTCGCAAACATTTATTGTCATTTGTTTTCTTGATGGTAGCCATTCTGACAGGAGAGAGATAGAATCTCAAGGTAGTTTTAATTTGCATTTCTCTGATGGCTAAGGATGTAGAACACTTATTTTTAGATGTTTATATATCATCTATTTTCCAGTGGGAACTCTCTATTTAGTTCCATAGCCCATTTTTAATTGGGTTGTTTGATTTCTTATTACTCTGTTTTTTGAGTTCTTTGTATATTCTGGATATTAATCCCCTGTCTGATGTGTAGCTGGAAAAAAGTTTCTCCAATTCTGTAGGTTGTCACTTTGTTCTACTCATAGTCTCCTTTACTGTAAAAAAGCTTTGTAATTTCATGAGATCCCAGTGGTTGATTAATGGTTTTATTTTCTGAGCAATTGGGGTTATATTCAGAAAGTCATTACCTATGCCAATATGTTGAAGGGTTTCTCCTACCTTTTCCTCTAGCAATTTCAGTTTCATGTCTGATATTAAGTTCCCTGATCCACTTGGATTTTATTCTTATGCATGGAGAAAGACAAGGATCTATTTTCATCTTTCTACATACAGATATCCAATGTTCCCAGCACCACTTGTTGAAGAGGCTGTCTTTTCTCCAGTGAATATTTTTGGCATTTTTGTCAAAAATCAGATGGCTATAGCTGCCTGGATTAACATCTGGGTCCTCTATTCTGTTCCACTGATCTACGTGTCTGTCTTTGTGCCAATACCATGCTGTTTTTGTTACTATGGCTTTGTAATATAGCTTAAAATCAGGTATAGTGATACCACCAGCCTAATTTTTGTTGGTCGTAATCATTTTGGCTATTTGAGGTTTTTGTGCTTCCAAATGAATTTTAGGATTTTTTTTTCTATTCCTGTAAAGAGTGCCATTGGAATTTTAATAGGGATTGCATTAAATGTATAGATTGCTTTTGGTAAGATTGACCTTTTCACAATATTGATTATTCCAATCCAAGAACATGGCATATCTTTCCATTTCCTTGTGTCTTCTGCAATTTCTTGCTTGAGTGTTTCAAAGTTTTCATTGTAGAGATCCTTCACTTCCTTGGTTAGGTTTATTCCAAGGTACTTTTTTTTAGACAATTGTGAATGGGAGAGATTCCCCAATTTCATCCTCTGCATGTTTGTTGTTACTATATAGGAGAGCTGCTGACTTCTTTGTATTTAGTTTTTATCCTGCTACATTGCTGAAAGTGTTTATCAGCTCTGAAAGTTTGCTGATAGAGTTTTCAGAGTCTTTTATGTAAAGAATCATATCATCTGCAAATAGTGATAATTTGATCTCTTCCTTTCCAATTTGTATTCCTTTTATGAGTGTCTCTTACCTTATTGCTATGGCTAAGACTTACAATACTATATTAAATAAAAGGAACAGTGGATACCCTTGTTTTATTCCTTAATTTAGTGGAAAAGCTTCTAGTTTTTCTCCGTGTAGTATTATGTTGGCTGTAGTTTTGTCACAAATAGCTTTTATTATGTTGAGATATGTTCCTTTTATTCCTAGTTTCTGTAATACTTTTACCATGAAAGGATGTTGGATTTTGTTGAATGCCTTTTCTGCATCTATTGAAATTATCATGTGATTTTTGTCCTTCGGACCATTTATATGATATATTACATTTATCAATTTGTGTATGCTGAACCATCCCTGCATCCCTTGCATAAAGCCAACTTGGTCGGGGTGAATAATCTTTTTGATATAGTCTTGTATTCTGTTTGCAAATATTTTGTTCAGAATTTTTGCATCTATGTTCATGAGGGAGATTGGTCTGTAATTTTCTTTATTTGCTCTGTCTTTGTCCGGTTTTGGTATCAGGGTGACACTGGCTTCATGGAAGGAGTTCGGTAGAATTCCTTCTTTTTCTACTTTATGGAAAAGTTTGAGAAGCAGTGGTGTTAGTTCTTCCATGAAGGTCTGGTAAAATTCATCAGTGAATCCATCTGGGCCTGGACTTTTTTTAGTTGAGAGACTTTTTATAACTGCTTGGATCTCCATACTTGTTATATGTCTATTTAAATGGTTTATTTCATCTTGATTTAATTTTGGTAGGTCATATGAATCAAGGAAATCATCTATTTCTTTCAGATTTTCAAACTTAGAGGTATACATATTCTTAAATTATGTCCTTAATTTTCTGAATTTCTTTAGTATCTGTTATAATGGTGCCTTTTTCATCTCTAATCTTAATAATTTTTGTCTCTTCTTTCTTTATTCTGGTCAAATTTGCTAAGGGTTTATCAATCTTGTTTATCCTTTCAAAGAGCCAACTCTTTATTTCATTGATTCTTTGGATTGTTTTGGGGGGGTTCTATTTTATTAATTTCTGCCCTAATCTTTATTATTTCTTCTTGTCTGCTGATTTTTGGTTTGCCTTGTTCTTCCTTTTTCAAGGCCATAAGGTGAAGTATTAAATTGTTTATTTGAACTCTCTAACTTCTTAATATGGGCACTTAGAGCTATAAATTTCCCTCTTAGGACTGCCTTCATTGTGTCCCAAAGGTTTTGGTATGTTGTATTATCATCATCATTTGATTCTATGAATTCATTGATTTCCTTTTTGATTTCTTCAATGACCCATTGATCATTCAATAGCATACTGTTTAGTCCCCATGAATTTTTGTATGCTCTATAGCTTTTCTTATTGTTGATTCACATTTTAATCCCATTGTGGTCAGATAGAGTACAAGGGATTATTTCAATTTTCCTGTATTTGTTGAGATTTGCTTTGTGTCCTAGTATATGATGTATTTTAGAGACTGTTTCGTGTGCTGGTGAGAAAAATGTATATTCTGCAGCCTTTGGATGGAATGTTCTGTAGATAACTATGATGCCCATTTGTTCCATGACATCATTTAATTCAAATGTCTCTCTGCTTGTTTTTTTGTTTTTTGTTTGTTTGCCAGGATGACCTGTCAATTGATGAAAGTGGGGTATTGAAGTCATCCACTACAATTGTGTTTGATGTTATCTGAGACCTTAAGTCTGATACTGTTTAGTTGATGAAACTGGGAGCCCCCATGTTAGGTGCATATATGTTCAGGATTATAATTTACTCCTGTTGGAGTGTTCCTTTAATCAGTATAAAATGACCTTTATCTTTCCTCACTAATGTTGGTTTGAAGTCTATCCTGAAAGATATTGGGATAGCAACCCCTGCTTCTTTCCTAGGCCCATTTGCTTGAAATACCATATTCTAACCTTTCACCCTAAGACAGTGTCTATCTTTTATTGAGAGATGAGTTTCCTGGAGGCAACAAATGACAGGATTCTGCCTTTTAATCTAGTCTGCTAACCTGTGTCTTTGGTTGGTACATTGAGGCCATTGATATTATGAGTTATTATTGAAACGTATGCATTTATTCTTTCCATTCTTCTTATTTTATAGTGCTTCATGTTTTCCCTTTACTTGTTTGTTTTAACTGTTATTTGAGTGTGGTTTATTTTTTTCTATTTCCTCCTGTGTGTGTTTTGCTTTTTCTTCAGCATTATGAATTCCTTCAAGTATTTTCTGTAGAGCTGGTTTAGTTGTCATAAATTCCTTTAGCCTGTTTTTGTTGTGGAATGTTCTTATTTCTCCATCAATTTGGATAGATAGCTTTGCAGAATAAAGTAATCTTGGTTGAAAGTTGTTATCTTTCAGAACTTGGAATACATCATTCCAAGCCCTTCTGGCTTTTAGGTTTGTACTCAGTAATCTTCAGTTATTCTGATGGGCTTGCCTTTGTAGGTGATTTGCTTTTTCTCTCTAACTGCTTTCAATATACTTTCTTTGGTTTACTTGTTTAGTAGTTTAATTATAACATGGCAAGGAGAAGTTCTTCACAGGTTTTGTCTGTTTGGTGTTCTAAAAACTTCTTGTATCTGCACTGGCATTTCTTTCCCAATTTGGGGAAACTTTTCTTTTATGATTTTGTTGAAAACACCTACTAAGCCTCTGGATTGAAATTCTTCTCCTCTTGTTATACCCTAAATTCTTATGTTTGATCTTTTCATAGTGTCCCAGATATCTTGAAATTCCCATTCATACCTTGCTATTAGCTTGTCTTTCTCTTTGTTGGTTTATATTAGGTCTGCCACCTGGTCTTCTAGTTTAGATTTCTATTCTTTCCTTCATCCACTCTACTGGTGAGATTTTCAACAGAGTTTTTTTAAATTTCACTGACTGTTTTCTTCAGAGCTAGGATTTCAGCCTGGTTTTTCTTCAGCATTTCTATTTCCTTACTCATGTCTTGTAATAACCTCCTTATTTCATTAAGCTGGTTTTCTGTGTTATCTTTCAGAAGTTTGTTTTCTTCTTTAATTCCTTTGTTTTCTTCATTGATTCCCTTCATTTATTATTTCTTTGAGTATAGATACCATCATTTTCTTAAAATCTTTGTCAGGCATTTCATCTAAAACAGTCTCATTGGTGATCATTTCTGATGGATTAATAATTTTTGGTGGGACTATATTGTCTTGATTCTTTGAGTTTCTTGTATTATAATGTAGTGACTTTTGCATCTTGAATTGATTTGATGCTTGGGTTTTCTACTTATTTGCAGTGTTCCTAGATGTGGCAGTCCACCTCAGTATACCCTCAGGATATGAGTTCAAGGTGCCAGGTGTGGCTCTTGTCCCCCAATCTAGCCACAGAAGTAATCCTAGGTGTTGAGTTTGCTTGCTAAGCAAGTGTTCTAATGGACTGGGTAGAACAATTTACTGGCAAATTCTAAATTTCAACTGAGCAACATACACAATCAATAAAAACCAGCACAAAGTATGCATTTGTGGGGATTAAAACAGATATTCTTATAAAGCCAAATTCCCTAAGAGTGTGTGCTATTCTACACCCTTAATCTTGTCAGCTGGGAGGTAGAGATTTCTGTTCTGAATTGCATTCCCGGTCAACTTGGATCTGGATCAGACCCTGCCCTCAATAATGACAGAAGCAAAAGACAAAGGCCCTATAAATATGAAAGCATCAAATACAACAATATTCAACCACCAAATACAGGTCATTTCAAAATGGCAAAGCTAGCCAAGAATATATGAGGCATAACCTGCCTTGACAAGGGAAGAGAGATTAGCTCTTCCAATGCAGGCCTATGTGCCTGTTTTTGTTTATGTTTTGTTTTGTTTTTGTCAGTCAGCCTTGTTACCTTTTGGGGTGGCTTCTAATCTCACCAATGCTGAGTGCCCACCTTGATCCCTCTTTGTTGTGCTGTGGAGCTGGAGCTCTGATCAGGGGTGCTGGCTGCATTGCCACTGCTGGTGGGGGCTGGGAGAGTTCAGACTTCTGGAGTTGCTCACGCAGTTCCACCGGGGTCCTTTTCAGTAGCTCTCTAGTTGGTCTCAGCTGTCTTTCCTTCAGATTTCTTAATTTTGCAAGAAGACTGATGAAGTTGAAAAATCCCCCTGTTTGGTCTCTGCTGCTGCCGCCACTTGGTGTGCCTTGTGGGGTGGTGCCGGTGGGTGCACAGATCGCGGGCCACCAAGCGCCTCAGTGGGACTCTGGCCGTTTTCCTTTTTTCTGGTAGATTTTAGTCTCTCTGGCTTCTCCACTTTGTCTAAAAATAACCTATACTCCTTCACTTTTCAGAAGAAGAGTTTATTTTGCTGGGATTTTGTTTAAAACCCTCCCTAGGCTGGTTTGGCGTGGCTCCTGTGCCGCCATCTTACCTGGAAGTCCTGTTCATTCTTAATACAGTTGACTTTTACATATTGACTTTGTATCTTGCAACCTTCTGAAGCTTTTCTAATACCTTAGCTTATTCTTCATAATTTTCTGCATATAAGATGTTAACATTAACATCTGCAAATGAACATCATTTTGCTTCTTTCTTACCTGTATTCCATTTATTTATTTTTCTTGCATATATGCCCTAGGCATACACTATTGAACAGAAGAAGCAAGCAAGATATCCTTTTCTTACTCCTGATATTAGGGAGAAATCCTTCAGTATTTCAACATTAGGCATACTGTTAGCTGTGGGTTTTTATAGATTCCCTTTGTCAAGGAAGGGGTGTTACCTCTATTCCTAGTTGAATTTGTCAAATGTGTTCTCTGCATCTATGGAGGGAATCGTGCACATTTCGTCCCTTACTAATATGGTTGACTACCTTGAATTCTTGGGATAAGTAATATTGGACCACAATGTGTAAACATTGCTTACGAAGTGTGTTGGTATTTTGCTGAGGAGTTTTATGTCCATACTGATACACAATATGACATTGATTTTAACAGTGAATATTTTATAGCAATCTAAATGTTCATCAACAAAGTAGTAGTTACATAAGCTTCTTAGCAATGTAAACAAAAACACGAAGAACTGGGCTGGAGAGATGGCTTAGCGGTTAAGTGCTTGCCTGTGAAGCCTAAGGACCCTGGTTCAAGGCTTGATTCCCCAGGACCCACATTAGCCAGATGCACAAGGGGGCGCATGCATCTGGAGTTCGTTTGCAGTGGCTGGAGGCCCTGGCAAGCCCCCTCTCTCCCTCTCTCTCTCTCTCTCTCTCTGCCTCTTTCTCTGTCTGTCACTCTCAAATAAATAAATAAAAATTTTAAAAAATATTTTTAAAAAACACGAAGAACTATATAGAACAACATATATGATCTGCAAGACATATCATGTTTTTAAAATAACAAATGTTGCACAATTATTCCTAACATTTATGTGAAATATAGCTAGACCAATATCACACAATACATTTTTATTTCTGTAGATATTTAAATAGTAAGATATATGAGTGAATATATTTCAAATGGATAATGATATCTCCAACAAGAAAGAAAAGTGGAATAAAGTAGACCTAAGAGTTATCTGTATTCATAAAATACTTATAATAAGAAAATGTATTTTGTCTAAGCGTAAAAGACATAAATTGTTCTAAAATGACATAAATTGACTTAAAATGAAAATGGATTGATTGATATGTGTAAATCCTTGTTCTAACAAATTTCACTTTAGGAATAAACTCCTGTTACACTACCCTGTCCTGTTCCTGCCTCACAAACCTATTTACAAGTAGCTGGTAAAATTTGAACTTATCTCTCTTAAGTTTGTTGGTATTTTGCTGAGGAGATTTATATACATACTGATACACAATATGACATTGATTCTAACAATGAGAAGTACATTTTAAACAAGAATCATGCACAGGATGTGTACAAGTGGTTAATCTTCATTATTAACTTGCTTGGATTAAGGGAGGCCTAGTAATAAAGTAAGTCTCTGGAGTTGGAGCATGAGGGCACTGGCCTAATGAATGGATTAATCCCTTAGTGGGCTAGTAATGGCATTACTAGGAGGTAGATGCTATGTTTTAATTGTATAATCCTATGTAAATAACCCTACACTATATTAAAGCACAAAATATTACAAACATTCCTGTTATTATTAGAAATAAACAAAGGGGCTTAAATGTCATTTCATAAAGTCCCTACCACACAAGCAGAAGGCTGAAGTTTGATCTCCAGTACCCACATAAATGTCAGTGATGCACACCTATAATCACAGAACTGAAGGCAGAGACAGGCAGATTCCTGGAGCTCACTGACCAGTTAGTCTAGCTTTATTGGTGAGCTTCAGGCCATTGGGAGGCCCTGTGTCAGAGGAGGTTAACACCTGAGATTGCCCTCTAGGCTTCACACACATGTGCACATGCAATAAAAAAAAAAGCTAGATGCATACTCTCACCCATAATATTTAGCATTCATAGGAATCCTTCCAGTTGGAAAAGACATTCACTGTGAGAATGTGACAGTATCACTCATCAGGTAAGGACTTCTCTTTTCTCCTGGAGTATGACTAGCTTTTATCATGAAGTGGTAATGAAGTTAACCCACTGCTTTTGCATATCTACTGAGGTCTTAAAGTTCTTATTTATGCCTTAAACGCATATGTAATACCATATTTACATAAAATAATATGTGTCTGTTCAAATACACCAAGAGAAAAGTCTCATAAAACACCCAAATTCCTTCTTTCTAAGGGGTGATTTTCTTAGTGTAATGTGGTATGGATTGATTTTGGGTTTTGATCTTATGTTGTTTGAATTATTACGTACTATTTTATAATAAAATAATATTTTTCTTAAACTCTGGAGTTTAAATTCTTACACACCTGCTGAGTGTGCTGATATCACTGGGGAAGTATAGCGTCCTTACATATACTGAAGCAAGTGTAAAATATCCCTGTCTCAGACCCAAATAAAATGTAAAAAATCACCAGCCAGCATTTCAGAATTCAACAGCCATGTCAGGTGCAGTTATTGACATAGTTGCCCAGTAAACTAGACACTGTCCACTTACTGACTTTTGCCCTGGCAGTCTCGTTCATTTCCACCCTTTCTAGCTCCATGAACAGCCCGAGCAGCCCAGCTCCTACTTTGCTTGGAAATAATCAAAGAAATGGGCAAAAGTAAACACCAGAAGAGTTGCAGGAATAGCCAAAACAGTGGAGGCAGAAGGTGATGGTGTCACGTGAATCCATCGGTTTTGTCATGTGGCAAATCTCTTTGCTTCTGCTATCATCGTATGGACATTCAGAGAATGTCCTACAGCAAAGCACAAAGGAACCTCCCAATGGATGAGTGAGACTCATCATGCAACCAAGTAGGACTCCAGGCTGTTGTAGTTTGCCAGTTATTAGAATAAAGTGTCACAGACTAGATGGTATAAACAATAGAAACTTCTGGTCTCCATCCTGGAGGCTGAAGTCTGAGATCCAAGAGTAGGCAGGGTTGGTTCTTTCTTGAGTTACTAGGACTCACTCCATCCTCCTCCCCTAGCTTGTTCAGTGGTTTGTTTTCAGTCTCTGGTGCTTCCTGGCTTGTGGAAGCATCTGCATCGTCTCTGCCTTCATGCTCTGGTGCTCTCCTATGTGTATAGCCATGTGCAATTTCCTCTTCCTCTTCCCTAGAAGGTATTTTGTCATAGTGGATTCAGGGCTCAACTGACTATTGTATGGCCTTATCTTAGCTAAATACATCTATAATGATCCTAGTTCCAGATGAGGTCACACTCTCAGGTTCTGGGGTTTGGAGCTTCAAAATCAGTTCAAGGGAGGGAGGGTTGCAGTTCAACTTAGAGCACATTCAGATGGCACTCTGGAGAAACTGGGTAAACAAAAGATTCTGGCTAAAAAAAAAAAAAAAAATGAACTATACATGAGCTAACTCTTGACTTCCCAAGCAGTTTAAGTGGGAGGATGTTGTATGGGCCTTTAATCCAGCACCAAAGTGTGGCTCAGCCATATATCGTCTGTGATTACAGGTTACATTGAAGCAGCAGTCATTCCTGCCGGAGCTCGGAGGATCCGTGTGGTGGAAGACAAGCCTGCTCACAGTTTTCTGGGTAAAACAAAAACTCCCTCCACAGTTTCTGATCTGAAACTTGACATTGACTAGAGGCTGGTAGATTTGCTTCAGCATCCTTTTCTCAGGTCAACCCTGAGATTGCACCTACACTTTAATCATAATGATGTAAGTACTCAAAATGGACCAAACAGTACTGTCATATCTGGCTAAAATACTGAGCCCCAAGGTGGATTTCAGGGTGGAGGGGGGATGTAGAGTCAGTTAGAACCACCAGCTTTGCATGGGGATGAAGATGACAGAAGAGTGAAAAAAGCTGCCAGGCTTTGGGAAAGTATAAGTTTCCCAAAATTACTCCCAGAGAGCCGAGTGCTGTTAGCCTAACAGCATGAACCCACTGTCCATCCTCCAAGATGCCCCTGCAGACTGCCAGTGAATCTGAGGATCTCCCTTGCTGGGAAAGAGCAATGGCCTTTACCGAAGTGAGTTGGAATGCAGAACAACCCTGATGGTCTCTGAGTGCTGTATAGCCCAGATTTGTGGTAACCATCTACACTGACCTCAGTTGAGCACAAATACCTACATCTCTCTATGGAATAGGATTCCATCTCAGAACTACTGTTCATTGTTTTCTGTAGGAAATCTCTCAATGAAGCACATTCTTGTTTTTAAATTTTTTTGTTTTTATTTTTATTTATTTATTTGAGAGCAACAGACAGAGACAGAAAGAGGCAGATAGAGAGAGAATGAGCGTGCCAGGGCCTCCAGCCACTGCAAATGAACTCCAGACGCATGCGCCCCCTTGTGCATCTGGCTAATGTGGGTCCTGGGGAATTGAGCCTCGAACTGGGGTCCATAGGCTTCACAGGCAAGCGCTTAACCACTAAGAGATCTCTCCAGCCTTTTTTTTTTTAAATGAAGCACATTCTTAACCAAAGAAGACCCTGCAAGTGAGTTCCAGGCTGAATTTTCAGCCTTGCTCTTGACCCCAGTAAAGGTCAGCCTTATACTTGAGTACCGGGTGGTTGGAGCACTGAGTTGAACACAGCAAATCTTCCTGAGGAAGAAAACACTCCTCAGAGGCTCTTCTGCTCTTGGTTCACCAGGATGGAAATGCTGTCACACATGTTCTTTGGCCAGTTCAAACCCCATGTTACTGACTTAAAACTAAAAGTGACTGGTCTTCTAAGATTCCTTCATATTGTAATCTCAGTCTGTGATCTAAGGTACTGTTTTAGGTAGGGAAAAAGAAGGAAAAAGTGAGACATAATTTCTCAGTGTCTTGAATAAGTTGAAATTACCCACAAAACCCTATTATTTTAATTTTGACCTACTAACAGAAAACCATAGCACAGCATCTTTGTCCACATTCCTGCCTTAGTAGATTACTCAAAAGTATCTATGCATTTTTTTTTGAAAGGGTAACAACTTGAGTAGCTCTGAGACAAGCACAGAACAAATCCCTAATAGGCAAGTAGACAACAAGCCCACAGCCCTGTGAAATAAGGAGTAGGAGAAGACTTTGCATATCTACCCCAGGAATGGGCAGGATGAGGGCTAGAGCTTTGTACCAGGACTCACCAGCACCCCAGAGGCTACAGCTCTCCCTTGGGTCCCTGGCAGCCCTGGTGTCTCCTCCACAGTGTTGTCACCTGCCATCTACCTTGCTTGCTTGCAAAGCTAGTGGCTGTGGTTGTTCCTGCTCATGAGGTCAGACCTGTCCATCACCCAAGTTAATCCCCCATCATTTTTCCTACATACTCACACTGGCACTGTCCCAGCCATGCCTGGCACACTCCTCCCCAGCTGTCATGCTGCAAATAGAGAAACATTTACAAAGGCCATCGTTTGAAACAAGGCCTGCACAGCCTTTAGCAAACTTTTCAGAGTGACAGCCTTCCCTAAGTTCTCAAAGAGGCTGCCTCTTCTGTCTGCCGCCTGAGGAAATCAGGTACCCTCCATTAGAGTTGGCATCATAAGTCCCATCACCTAGTGTCGCCTCCAGAATTGACCTTAACCAACAGGTGCAGATGGAATGTGGTATTTTACCTAGGAATGGTATTTGTACTTCCAAGAGACACTGGATCTCCATGAGAAGTCGAGGTCACTTTTCACCCATATTCACATCACAATCCCAGTAGTCCAAGAGCTGGCCCAGTTGTGAGAGCAACATACTGATTCTTACATAAAGCAGCAACAGATGCCCTTCAGATAAGTTATTTATCTTCCAGTCCTGGCTCCTGAGACATCCCAGCACCCATCCTCTGGACTGACCTCATTCCCAGCTGCCTGAAGGGGACAGGAAGGTTTTTTCCGTCTCTGCTTTTCTGTAGCAGTATAAAAGCCGGTCAGAATCCTTTCAAATTGTCAACTTGGAAGTCCTGGAGTAAAAAGGAACTTTTCATCCGGTGCTCACTATAGGATCAACGAAAGCAAAGACTGGTGGATGCTGCCCCGAGGAGCTAGCCCCTGTCAGTTTTTCTCTCCCAAGTCTAAGGAAGACGTATGCAAATAAAACCAATTGCATGCACACTAGGTATTCCCTTTCACTAGACCACACTTTGCTATAGAGACCTGACACACAAGGTACCGCAAAGAATTGCTATGGAAGCAGAAGCACCCGAGGACTTGGGTACAGGCCCAGATTCCTCTCTTCATCTGAGTCCACTGCCATCCATGGAGCCTCTAACGTTTGCCAGTAGTGGCCAGTCAGGACTAGAAAGTGACCAGCAGAGATGTATTTCCACTGGAAAACACTTGACATGCCTTCATTGTATGCACTTGAGAGAAGTTCCTCTCTACACCAAGGAGACTGGTTTAAATGTCTGAATGATTTGGCTCCCTGGAAGCAGTGTATTTTCACGGGAGCTCAGGGCCAGCCTCACTACCCTGTCTTATCCAAAGATCACAGTCCCAGTATCCCAGGCCCTGGTGTATGGACAGGAACAAGCCTGAAGGTGGTCCATGCACATTATGTTTCTAATGTTAGTTCCAACAGGCCTCGTTTCCATTCAGACCTGGACGCATTGGAAGTCGACTGAGTGTAACTCTGAATTACTCTTGCATTTGCTGGGAGCAGTTTCTGAAGAATTTCCCCACCTACCTTCAGCCCACGCTGGCTGGCTGCTCAAACCACCTGGAACAGGAAATGCCTCTGCAGTTTGTATCCATAGCTCAGGACAGAGCTGGCAGGGCTCCGAGAAGAAATAAAAGAAACTGACTCAGTGCCAGGAGCAGGAATGGGTTGACAGTAGGTCAGGTCTTCCCATTGATTCCAGGACAGGGAGAGGTGAAAAGAGCCCAATCAGCCTTCAGCACCCCTTGGGGCATGAGGATACAGGGAGGAAATCCCACCTCTGCCTTAAACAGCTCCCCATCTTCCTTTATAACGTCTCAGGATAGGTACATATCCACCAAGAGAAAGGTCCAAGCTGAAAAATGCATATTTAGCACATTACCTTGTGTCTGGGCTATGAGGAGGTTTTGTTCTGCTGTAGCATTATAGGAAAACATGACTCTACCCCTGTGGCACCCAGCAAAAAAATCTGTCCAACGGTTGAAGGGATTCTGAGAAAAACCCACAAAAGCACACCTCCTTATTTTGTGGACAGTGGCTTAAAATATCCAGCCTTTGGCCTAGGCAGAAGCAGCAAGAGGAAATCTCAATGAATCAGAACATCAGACACTGCAGATAAAATCAAGCTGCTACAAGAATTCAATTCCCTCTGTTGTGAACTCTGCAATTTATCTATAACTCATATAATTCATGATTATTTTGATCACCCTGTTGAGTTTTTTTTCTGGGTTTCCAACTCCTAGTTTGAACTGCAAACTAAGTGATTTCAGCGTGCTGGCAAAGAGGGCTTGAATGTACCCACCCGTGCCTGAAGATTGAGGAGGCATTAGTTTATGGAGCTCAAACTTACCTCATGCAGAGGGTCTGCTTTAAGAAAAAGGGCATGCCGTGTGCTGGGCCTTAGGAGGAACACCTACACGGAGGAACAACAGGCCCAACAAACCCTGCTCTGAGCCACTCACGGAAGGCCAGAGAGCAGAGCTAAAAGCCCCACCAAGCCATCAGGTCATGGGACTCTGCACTGAAACTGTGTTTTCACTGTTAGAAATGTTCATGATATCACAGCAGATTCTGGAACTGAAAGTTTAACCCTGAAAGGAACACCAAGTGCTACATTCTCAAGTTTAGCAGAAAGTTCTGATTTTTGCAGCATGGAACACAGGAATTCACAAATGTTGCATCTTGCTATGTGACTTCTATCCAAATCAGAAAGGGTTGGAAGCCATCCCCAAGCCACCTCCAGCAGCCGACGTCCTCCTTCTCACTCTGCCTTCAGTGAGAAGTCACCAAGGAGTGCATGCACGCCATCTTCCTGAGGACCAGGAGCCAGCTCTTTCCTGGGGGGAGGGGGGGCTTCAGGGGCAAGTGGCAGTGGTAAGATGACATTGTCAGTGTCTGAAAGCTTGTAGCTACCATGGTGATAGCTACTATGTGTTCTCGGGTACTGAAATTTCCTCTTTCTGTAACCAGGCATGTTGCAGTACTCCTCGTGCCCACCCAAAGTTGTGATTTCCACAACTCAGCACTGGGACCTGCCCCTCCAAAGCCAGGAGTGCCCACAGAGCACCTGGGTGCTTGTGAGACACAGCAGTGTACACCTTTCTCAACTTCTCTTCACCATTGAAGCCTCCGTGTGAGCCTGTTTACACCTTGAACAGCAGCACACATCACGATCAAGGCTATTTTTCCCAGAGCCGATTGTTACCAACATTCCATTGTCCATTCAAAGGCTGGTTTACCAGTGCCTTAGCCACATCCAATGGCTCCTCTGATGCCCTGCAGGCCACCTCCTGAAATGCCTCTTCCACTCAGTCCACCAGGGATTGTAAGACCCTGAGCTCACACCACTGGGACCCACCTTGGCTCTACCTCCATCTTCCCCATGGTGCTTGAATGGCTCCCCCAGGACCATTCAGCTCACCACAGTAGGCGTCCTGCCACCACCCCACACATGGTCCATTCAGCTCACCACAGTAGCTGCCCTGCCACCACCCCAAGCATGGTCCCAGTTGTGGTTTCTGTTATCTCCAGATATGCCTTTTGCCCTTTTCCAGCCTTTCCCAAGTGACCTCATAGATGTGTAACTTTTGATATGTTTCATGGAAGTTTCAAGTTCATAATTCATAAGTCGCTGGAAGCATCTTACCAAAAGGGCCAAAGAGATGTACATGCAATAACTAGTGGGAAAGAGCCGTCTGGGCAGGAGCATTACTGTCAGCATGGAGAGAGAGCAGAGGCTTGAGGACAGTATGCCAGGCCTGCTGCACCTCAGGGCCACTAAACTTACGTTGGGAAGCAGCTCAAGTGACTTCTAGAAACCCATCAGAGTGACTTCCTTCTCCAGCCTGCTCTGTGTGCACAACTAGTCCTTTGTATAACCCAGCCTACAAAAGGCACATGTGACAGCCAAACCCAGTTCTCCATCTCTGAGCATCAGCTTCAGGCACAGCAGATTTTAGGAGGCTTATAGTGAATGAAAGGAGCCAGGCATGGTGGCGCACACCTTTAATCCCATCACTGGGGAGGCAGAGGTAGAAGAATCACTGTGAGTTCACCAGCCTGAGACTACATAGTAAATTCCAGGTCAACCTGGGCTGTAGTGAGACTTTACCTCAAAAAAAGAAAGAAAGAAAGAGAGGAGAGAGAGAGAAAGAAGAAAGAAAGAAAGAAAGAAAGAAAGAAAGAGAGAGAGAGAGAGAGAGAGAGAGAGAGAGGGAGGGAGGGAGGGAGGAAGAAAGTGAGCAAAGAAAAGGTAATTGGCAAGATCTGGGCTTTTATTGAAAGCCTTAATGACCAGTTGGGTGACAGTGGTTATAAAAAACATACACTCACCCAATAACCTGAAAAAACATGAGAATTAAAAGTTGCTGATGGGCTGAAGAGATGGCTTAGCGGTTACATGCTAAGCCTACGGACCCATGTTCAATTCTCCAGATCCCATGTTAGCCAGAGGCACAAAGGTAAGGCAAGCACAAGGTCGCACATGCCCACTAGGTGGCGAAAGCATCTGGAGTTATATTGCAGTGGCTGGAGGCCCTGGTGCACTGATTCCCCCCTCCCCCCCGCTCCCCCAGCCCCCCAAGCCCCCCCACTCCTCCCACCACCACCCCCCGCCAGTTAAGAACAAAAAGCAAACTTGTTGAAGCAGTAAGTGAGATTGGCTTGGTCTGTTAGGCTCAGGTGTCTACAGTTTTATAGTTGAATGTCTTAGCAAGTTACTTAACCCCTCTGTGCCTCCATTTCTTCATATTAAAGGTGAAGAAAATAATTCAGAGGATTGTTGGGGTGGTTAAAAAGGTAAAATGGTTACATAATGGTTCTAAGTAGTAACATGTACTTCTTAAATACTGGTCTCAGGTGATGATATTAGAAGAGGAAAAGAAGAAATTGTGAAGTCCTAAATATTCTCACCTCCTTTTCTGTAGACAGAAATTTTCTACTCTGGGTAGAATGTCTCCACACAGATTCAGTTCTAACAGAAGAGCATCTCTTTTTAAAATCTTCCATGGCCCTCCCTGGATAGTCATCTCTCCTATTTCCCAGGTACCACCATGCTGGACAGCAGGCTGCTTATTTTCATGGGCAGGCACTACCAGTCATGGCCCCCAGCTTGCTTCTCCTCCATGTTTATTGCAACCATAGCATCCTGAAGGCCAGACCTGCCCAGCATCCTGCAGCTGCTTGCCATCTGAGCTGGATTTAACCTCAGGCTTCTGACCCATCCAGGGCTACTGAATTCATCACCCACTGCTCACCTTCATGTCTCAACTCTTATCATCCAAATTTGGTGATGAGGGTGGCATTTAGTTTCTCACTTTGACCAGAAAGCATTAGAAAGTGAGTAAGCCTCGGAATTTGTGAACTGGTAACTAGGACTTCAATGACCTTGAGAAGCCTAGGGTTTCCAAGGCTCTAGTTGCATGTGTGGAGGGGGCTGCATGGGAGTTTCATTTTAGGGAACTACACAAAGACTTGCTGTCACCTTTTGTCATCTGCCACCTCCTAAATGCCAAAGTAGTTTCTAGTTCATTGCAAGGATTTCCCCTAAATAATGACATACACAAAAAAGAAGGGACTGCAGGGATGGCTTAGCGGTTAAGTCACTTGCCTGCTAGCCTAAGGACTCTGGTTTGATTCCCCAGTGCTCACACAAGCCAGATGCGCAAAGTGGCATGTGCTTCTGGAGTTTGTTTGCATTTGCTAGAGGCCCTGGCACACCCATTCTCTCTGTCTGTCTCCCTTCTCCCTCTCTCTCTCTCTCTGATTGCAAATAAATAGATAAATATAAAAAATGTTTAAAAAAGAAGAAAAAGAAAAACTCCAAATTCATTGCAGAGGTCTCTCCTCAGCACTTTGAAGCTAAGTGAGAAGGTTGAGAGAATACCTGCACTGTGGCCAGGAGAAGCATGTTGATTTCCTATCTCTTCCACAGGTTTTCTATCAAGCACAGGCATGATCAAGTACATGTGGGGAGCCCAGGTTCACAGAGCTGTAGTGTGACAGCCCCCAGCTATGAGCAGCTGGGCTTTTTGTGTATGTGTATGTAACAGAATAGACATTGTTTCCAGCTTGAAGAGTGCCATATCCTGGGGGGATGCTGGAGTGAGCCCACCCTTCCAAAGCCCCAGGGAGGTAACCGTAAAATGGACAGGTGATTCACTCTTCGTGGCTGAATAATACTCCATTCTGTATATTACACTTCATTTTCTTCACCCACTCCTCACATTGGCTCCAAGGCTGATTCTGTACCTCACCTGTGGTGAGAAGCACTTCAGTACTTCACTAGTATCTCTTTAGTATGCTGTTTTTCCTTTCCTGTGGACATTTACCCAGAAATAGGATAGCTGGATCACATGATGGATCTGTTTTTAGTAGGAATTCTTCATAATGGATGGAGAAATGTACATTCCCATCCACAGTATATGAACATGTCCCTTTATCTCCACATCCTGCCCAGCATTTGTTACTTTTGTTGTTGTTATTGTTTTATTGGTAATAACCATTCAAGCTGGAGTGAGGTGACTCACATTTCCCTGGTTACTAATGATATTGAGAATTATTTTGTATATTTGTATTATACATGGTTCTCTAGAGGAACAAAACCAATAGGATGACTTTATATTAAAAAAACTTTTATTGGATTAGCTTATGGCAGTCCAACAATAGCTGTCTGCAGGCTTGAAAGCTTGAGAGTCAAGGAACCTGGTGGCTGCTCTGTCCAGTGGCTGGATACCTCAGCAGTCCCAATCTGGCACTGAAGACCTGGAGGGTCCGTGGAGAGCTGCTTGTCTTCAGCCTTTCATTAGCTTGGAAAGCTAATGAAACTTGATTCCAAACTGGATAGAAACACAAGTGAATAGCGAAGTGCTGGGGTGGAGCTAGGCAAAAGGCATTCACTAGCGAGTAGCACAGGCAGCTGGGCAGAGAGAGGGTCTGCATCCTCTCAGAACTTCCTTATGTATGTCCACAGAGACCTCCTACTCTGGAAGGAGGACTTCATCCTTCAGTTAATTCTTCCTGGAAGCAACCTCATGGGCTGGCCCATGAGAAATGTCTGTGGACTCCTAATCTGATCAGTTGATAACAGAACTTAACCATCACAATATTTGTGAACCATTTCTATTTCTTCTTTTTAAAAGTGTTAAGCTGGGCATGGTGGTTCAGTCTTGAGACATGATTGCCATAAGTTAAGGCAAGCCTGGGCTACAAAGTAAGATCCTGTCTCAAAAAATAAATTGAAAACTGCTAGGGATGTAGCTCAGTTGGTAGCGTGTTGTCTAATGTTACAGGATTTGGGAAGAATGGGACCTCTCAGCTCAGATGGGCTGGACTTGAGTGGCTAAGGCTTTCAAGTTCATGTTACATGCCAAAGAAGAATCAAGGAATGTAGACAAGGAGGTGAGGAGAACTTTCTTAAGAAAAATATAAAGAAGATTCCTGGGATAGTAGGAACATCTCCCATAAGAAAGGGGATTTTTGGATCATGGGCTTGGAGCTGGAAATATAAAGGTGGAAAAGCCCAAAGTGTCAGGGGAAGCATGCTTAGGATTTCCATTGCCATCTGAAGAAGAGAAAGAAATGGGAAAGAGGGGGGAAATTTGTGCTTTTTGATTTAGAACTCAGAAAAAGTAGTCAGACTCAGCAATGAGTGTCTGAAAGCAGTTGCTCTGAGAAAGGGGCTTCTTGGTGTATCTTCGTACATTAGCTCATTGAGGGGATTAGCTGTTCCTCCCACCTCTTTAGCTTGTCTGGAGTAAGGGGTGGTCTCTTGACCAAATGAGTGATTGACAGGCTCCTCTGGTCTGAAGGAAGTATTTCTTCCCTTTCTAATGTGACCAGAAAAATGGGAGATGGGGTCCTTCCTTCAGTGATCTCTAAGCCTAATGTCTGCCTACTTACAATATTCCCCCCTTAAGAGTTAAGTCTCTAAAATCATTTAGGAGATGGGCAGGGACTCAATCCAGCTTCTTCAGGCTGAAGTGGAGTATAGAGAGATTCTGGGCCTGCCTCTTCTGTAATCCCCATTTTAGTCTTGCAGAGCAGGTCAGTATCTATGCTCTCTCAGGCTCTTGTCCCTGGCTACCTGCAAAAGAAAATTACTTTGCTCCTAATCTCTGTCACTAGCAGGCATTAAGCCCCGGATTCCATTCCCAGCACCACAAAAACCAAGTGTGCTAATGCACACCTGTAATCCAGCACTTGGAAGATAGAGGTAGGAGGGTCAATTCCAGCTCATCCTTGGCTACATAGGGAATTCAAGGCTAGCCTGCGTTAGGAGGAGAAGAATTCTACTGATATCACATACTCATTTTTTCCCCCTGTCATTAACAGCAAAATGGATGAGCAGGACATTATGTGAAGTGAAATAAACCAGAAACAAACTGAAGTCCTGCATGTTCTCTCATGTGTGGAAGTTTGAAAAGAAAAGGCCAACCTGAATATAGTGATTACTAGAAAGATGTTGGGAGGGTTTCTAGACAGAGAAAGGGAAGCTGGATTTGATCAGTGTGTGCTATATACATGGATTCAACTATCACCCTGAACCCTACTAATGTGTACAGTTAGTACTTTTAAAATTCAAAAGAATTCAAATTATTAGATGTTTTGCCCAAAGTGGAAAACACTTACTGTAGCCTTGAACACAGGGAAGTGAAATTCATTCATAGGCAGTAAACCATCTCCTACCATAGGTTGAGGTGAGGCTATTGTAGTCTCCATCCTGCTATTTGAATTGGTTCAGAGGCAGGCAGCCATGCAGGAGGATAGTGCCCTCAGTGTCCCCCGCCCCATCCTGCTTCCTATGGACTAGGAGCACTCTGGCCCCTGTGAGCCAGCCTTGGTCATCTTTCCTCTGTGTATGGAGAGCTCTCCTCCCTTCACTGCAGGCTCCTGACTGCCCCCATGGACGGAAGTCTCAAGCCCAGGCAGAATCCCCAGATACCCTTTGAAGACAGGCTGAATACTCCTAATTCCTCAATGTTCAATTTCCTTTCCAGCTCTCAAAGACTCCAGTAAGAGATCCATCAACAGCGACTGGAAGATAGAGCTCCCTGGAGAGTTTCAGATTGCAGGCACAACAGTCCGCTACGTGAGAAGGGGCCTGTGGGAGAAGTTTTCTGCCAGGGGACCAACCACAGGGCCACTGCATCTGATGGTAACTTGCTGGCCCTGCACAATTGCTTCACATGTTGCTCTCCCTGGGCCCTGGGTAGGAGATGTTCTCCTTTCTGGGAGTTTACCTAGGTCTCTGCTGCTCAGACCTCCTCTTGCTTTTTTGGTCTCATCTTCCGCCAGATACCTTGTAATTCCTCTCTTGAACCTTCTCTCTGGCTCCTTACTGGCAGAGCTTCTGTCTTTTTCTAAAGGAGCTGCCTCTAAGAAGGAAATGCATAGCCACATGAATGGCAGCCAGGGAGAGTTGTGCCATGTAGCAGACAGCCCTGCTCAGTTTGTTTTCTTATCAGATGGTGGGATGCATAGATCTTCCCCACCGATGAAAACTTTTGTAAATGAACTTTTGACGGCATCTGGTCTAGTAACACTCATCTTTGCCAGACTCTTCTTTCAGCCCACATCAGAAAATCGGGACAGAGAATCAAATTCCACCTGTGTGTTTAGGTGGGCTCAGGAAAACCTGTGCACTTGGGCCCAGCCATGGTATCATTGCTATCTGTTATTTCCCACGGACTCTTTTCAGACCACCTAACATTGGCTAGGTAAACCCTTAAACATCGTAAAGACCTTCGGGGAAAACCGTACTATCATTTTCGTCTCAGGATCTAGGCATTCCCAAGGACAATTTGTGACAGCTCATCAATATTAATAATGTTTGTGTGTATTTATGTTTTCCATGTGTGGGGGCACACATGCGTGTGGAGGCCAGAGGCTGACATCAGATGTCTTCCAATTTATTTGCTGAGTCAAGATCTATCACTTGAATCCACAGCTTACGAACTCAGCTAGTCTAGCCAGCTTGCTCTGGGGATCCCCTGACTCCACCTCCTGAATTCTTGGGCTACCTGGCAGACCGCCATGTCATTCACGTGGGTGCTGGGGACCCAAGCTTCAGAACTCACACTTGCACATCAAGCGCTTCCTCCACTGAGCCATCTCCAGCCCCATTATTCATATTTTGGGCATGGTGCCAGAGATCAAATGCAGGGCCTTTTGCCCACATGAGGCTGCAGTTATTGATTCTGTCTTCTGTGGGCCATTTTTTTTTTTTTTTTGAGATAGGGTCTCACTCTAGTTGAACTCACAGCAATCCTCCTGCTTCTGCCTCTCGATTGCTGGGACTAAAGGCGTGCACCACCACACCCAGCACACTGATTCTGTGTCCTGAAGGAGAGGATTTGTAGCAGCTTGTGCACCAGACAGCACCCACACCTCCTCATCCTCAGAACCTGCCAGTCTCTACTTGGAAGCTCTCTCTCCCTTTTAATTTGTGACTTCTGGCAACCTGCAGCTATTTGAGGATTCTCTGGCATGACCCAAGGACTCTCCCTGATGGAGCTTTGCCCAGGACCACCAGAACCCAGGGTGGTTTTGCTCCACAAGGGGCACTGATCTCATTAGTTTCTGGTGAGATGAAAGCTAGTCAGCTTCCACTCATGCCTTACCCATCTGGGATTCTGCCCATGTACCACTAAGCCCCTAAATCCACTGCAGATATGTTCCTGCAAATAGGCCTCTGGACCCAAGGGCCTGTGCAAAGCCATTTTCCTAGGATGAGATTGCTTCCTAGTCAGAGCCATCAGAACAAATCCCCACAGCTATTTCTGAGTTCAAAGCAGTTATTCAGAGGGGAGATGAGAGGCAGGCAAAGACAAAATAAGATCCACCAGAAACTTCACCTGTTGGTGTGGGAGTGCACTTTCTCTAATAAGCACCGAGAGGAGTATGCGTGTCTTCTTTACCAAACGTTTCAATTAACTGAGCAAGCCTTCAGCCCACTGAAGTCAGCCTGGAGACACCCAGACACCGTAACAGAATGGGCGGAAGCAACTCATGTCCAGCTGAAGTTTCAGTCCTTATTTAACATTGATTTCTCCCCCTAAAAATAAGGGATATTCCTTTGTTCATGAATAAAAGCCATCATCCCCAAACTGAGGTGTGCACAATACAGGGGCACCTACCCTGGAGACCTGAATTTGAAACAATTATACACATGCATACAAAAATTATATGTGGCTACAAAATTGCACGAAATTGGTTTCATATGGATTCTCAATTTCCCAGTCTTATTCCCACACTGAGATAATAAAGATTGCTTTTAAAGACTAGTTTAGTATAGTTCTTTTTTTTTTTTTTTTTTTTTGGATCTAGAGGCATTGTTCCAAGTGCATGACTGCAGGTTCATCTGTTGGGGAAGTAGACATTTAAGTTGTTGGATCTGCTGCTAGTGCCCCCACCCCCACCCCAGTGCTCAACCCCAGCGACCCAAGGAGCCCTGGGATAGGTGGCTCCTGTCATCTGGAGCCCTTCAGTCTAGGCATTTGGGCTGTGCATTCTGCCTTTAGCTCCTGCTCGGTCACTCTGGGGCCTCTGTGTCTGAAATGAACCTGACGAACTTGCTAGCTGCTTAGCCCCAGGAACACTCACTGGCCTCCAGCCAGGCCACTTCCCTCAACTTTGGGCAGCCTGCTTTGCACCGTTATGTTTCCATCAATAAAGCCAGTGGGCACGTGCTGGCTTTGTAAAAGCTTGTCGCATGCATTCTTTGGCAAGGAACAAACCCTTCTATTGTGTGCCCTTCTTAGGAATTCAGACCCTGGGGTCCCCAAGCTCAGGCTGGCTCCCCTCGGGAAGATGCCAATGTTCCTCCACAGGCCCTGGCCACCCTGTGTTTAGTTATCATTCTGCAGAGGCAAGGCACACACTCCCTCGGTATCCCCAACACACATCTGCGAACCACTGGTGGCTTGGTTCACACAGTCAGCAACCTATGGGCGATCACTTCCATTTCAACACAACATTTTTACTTCCCTGTGGATCCAGGTGCTGCTGTTTCATGACCAGAATTACGGCATTCATTACGAGTACACCATACCTGTAAACCACACTGCTGAGAATCAAAGTGAGCCGGCCAGGCAGCAGGACGCTCTGTTCTTGTGGACCCACAGTGGCTGGGAAGGGTGCAGCGTGCAGTGCGGAGGAGGTGAGCAACAGGCAGGGTGGCGGGTGTCTCCCATGAGAACTTCACCTCACCACTGGAAAGCTCTGCAGGGTGCATGGCAGAGCATCCATCTCCTACGTGTTTCTTAGTGGGCCGACACAACCATTTGGTCTGGTGCTTGGACCTACAATAAAGATTTGGCCACCAAGGGCTACATGATGAGTATGACAGAATAACACTGGGAATGCATGGAATAGACTTCTAACTTGGTTGAACAGCACCAGATGATAGTCACACCCACCCCAAGTATTCTGGATTTTTTTGTCTCACACACACACACACACACACACACACAGTACAATGGAAAGAAAAGGTTCTCCAAGTTGATTGCACACACAGCATGTAGTCCTGACCCCACGGCGCAGCCTGACCTCAGCAGATAACCTGCCTGCGCCCTTCACAGCTGCATTTCCTCAGCTCTAAAATGGGGCACTGGCCTTCAGTTCCACACCGCAAAGAGAGTTCTGGGCAAAGGTGCTGTATTTACTACTGGAAAGGGAACATGAAGCAATAGGAGACCATTCACCCAGCAGTCCCTTGCAGTGTCGCCTGTCATCCCAATGGGCCATGGGCCATACAGCAATGTCATGAGAGACAGGATGCAGGATGAGTGGGTAACAGAGTTAGGACAGAGGATTGGCCAGGATTCAGGAAGCCAGTCCATAGGGCAGGGTGGCAGGTAGAACCCAGGCATGGCTCCACCCATCCCTGATGTTAAGCAGTTGGTGATTGCTAAGACAATTTTGTCAAATATGCAGTTAACAGGCGAGTGTTCATTAAGAAGCTCTTCCCATTGTTCATGGGTAGGAAGCTGCCATAGTGCAGGTAAGCCCATCAGACATGCAGAATCAACTGTGAGTCCCTTCCCATGCATCTCAGCTGACTGCCCTCACTGTGTTTTCAACCATTCCCTCCTGCGGCTCACAGCCAGGTACATAGCCTGCAGGTGGCATCATCAGCCCTGCCACGCTGCACTCTGAGAGGCCTTCTGTCCCTATGGTTTTAAGTTGTCCCTCTGTGCTGACGGCTTGCCATTCTGCAAGCCCAGTGGTCCACGCCTGTGTCTGTAAATGCAACTAAACTTTGTTCTGGGCCAGCTTGTTGCATAGTAAGCCCACTCCAGTAGAACCACGGCAGGCTGTATTCTATGGGAAATCTAGGGTGTCAGTGTCACTGCTGGCTGGGTGGCAATCCCTTCATAACACCAATGATGTCCAACTCCCTACAGCTGTCAGATCTGCTGACAAAGCATGCATCTGGCCTGTGCAGCTCTGTGCTTTCATATTTGTACAAGGCTGCTGTTGTGGGACATGGGAATAGTGTGGCTCAGGACTTCCTTCCTGACAGATGTCTCAGAGGACAGACCCTGCAACTAATCCACATACCTGTGCTTGGCTCCCTGTTAATTTTTTGCTGTCCTTCTTCTCAAGTAAAAACAATGACAGTAATATAGGAACATGAAGTGTTGGCCCCCTGCCATTTTCCATTCCTGTAGATAGTCATTGTAGCAGCACTGGAGCATTCTAAAATGGAGGTGAAGCCAACCAGCCCACTTGGGGAAACTGGGACACAGAAGCATGGCGGCCAGCTGTTGATACTGTGGCCATTGTGACACAGTTAATGACAGAGCCGAGGTGACCCCAGACAGCTGGCTCCAGTAGCCACCCTCTTAACTGCCAGTCAGTCCGTTCTCTGGGAAAATTGTCCTCGTAGTATGTAGGGTGCTTCGGGAACAAAGAAAGGAATGTTAATGGATTTGTGGAGCTTCTCAAGAACACGTAACGCTTGGGCAGTAGTACCAGTGGGCTAAGTGGACACATGCAGTGTGGCTCTGGGACACCTTCCAGAGCAACGCAAGTCTGTGTGTCCCTCGCAGCAGCTGCCCTGTTCACCACTTCTCTCCAGAAAGCAGCAGTCCTGTGACAAACAGGTAACCCCTCTCTGGTGAAGGCTGATGTGTAGCTGTTTAATGGGACGCAGAGGTCCACAGACTTTAAACATCATACGCACAGATCAAAAGACTGGCAATCTTTGGTGGGAAAGACCCAAAGCAGAGTTTTGGCCTCAACAAAGCCCAAGGTGTCCAAGAGCACAGCTGACCTGAAGTTGCTGTGTTCAGCTCTTGCTCTAGAATCTTTCTTCTGTCCCACACTGCCTTGCCATGTCTGAAACACCTTCAGCCCTTAGATTCCAGCTGTTCCTCACTGACAGCTGATATGAACTTATCAATCACTTTAAACATCACACCAATCAAAAGTTGCACCCAAACACTCCTCCTTGAGCATGAATGCAATGGCTTTCCAGGTGTGTGCGACCATAGCACTTCAGTGCCCATGCTCTGCCTTCCAGGGGAACGCAGAACCATCGTGTCATGCACACGGATCGTTAACAAGACCACCACTCTGGTGAACGACACTGACTGTCCCCATACAAGTCGCCCTGAGCCCCAGGTCCGAAGGTGCAACTCTCATCCTTGCCAGTCACGGTAAGTCACTGCTTTCCGTGGGTTGGATCCACAAGGGTCTGGATCAGCAACACTGTGGATGAGGGTAGGGTGTCACCCACTTAATGCCACTGTA
Organism: Dipus sagitta; assembly: GCA_036346955.1. Taxonomy (NCBI): domain Eukaryota; kingdom Metazoa; phylum Chordata; class Mammalia; order Rodentia; family Dipodidae; genus Dipus; species Dipus sagitta. The sequence goes on along the minus strand of CM070772.1, from coordinate 132,321,778 downwards.
CCATTCTGTGCCACATTCTTTTATGGTTGCTGTGGTATTTTTACTGGCTCAAAATAGTCATGTTGCTTAACAATGTGGGAACATTCTGAGAAGTGTGTGTCTAGTCAATTTTGTTGAACAGATTTGATGTTTACTTACACATACTTCAGTAGTAGAGCCCACTACATGTGTAGGTGCATTGGAGTGTTCCTAGGGCATGATAAATAAAATATGACATGAATGTGAGCACAAGAACAAAACAGTAAGGCTTGGGAGTGACCAAGACCATGCAAACCACTCTGAGGCAAAGATGAAAGCTTTTATTCAGGAAAAAACATGAGCTTCCAGGGCAGGCTCACAAGAGTGGAGCACAGCCAATCTGAGTTTTCAGATAGTGGGCTTTATAGGGCTTCTTCAGTTGGGGGAGGTGAGGAAGGGAAAAGTTGAATAAAAAAAGGTTTCTTTAGGGGAGATTTAAGATAGCCAGGGTGTGAGACAAGAACAGTGACAAGGCGACTTATAAGATAAGAGGCAGGAAACCATGACCTGGGGGATATTATTAGGCAAGGAAGGGATAATGGTTGAGAAGTTTCTTAAGGAATGTGGATAATCAATCCACTTTCTTATGCCATTCTGTTGTCCTTGGTGGCTCCATTTTGGGAGCCCATTCTGACCTAACAAAAACATTTCAATCAAGAGACACAGTAAACATGGGATTATGAAGCAGATGCTGGTATGATAGGGCAACCATTTCTACAGTAACAGTTCTTTTTAAGTAGGGGCACACTCTAAAATAACAATAGCAAGTATAGTATAGTAAGTCCCTGAGCCAGTAGCATGGTCATTTATTATCATTTTCAGTATTGTGGACCACGCTGTGTGCTATACTTTTATAAAAGTTACAGCACAAGAGGTTTGTTTCCATCAGTACCATCATAGACATGTGAGAGACTTACTGTTCTGTGACATTACAGAGGCACAGTGTCACTGGGTGGCAGGAATTTTTCAGCGGCATTATAATCTTCTGGGACCACTGTGTGTTGTGGCCCGTCACTGGCTGAAACAACATGATGTAGCATGTGACTGTACTTATTTTTGCCTGCTAAACAAGAACACTGGTGGAAATACCCAGCCCTAGATAGAATGGATAACACATCAGAGAGAAAACCTCGCCATCACTGCACTGTCACCTGCCACCCATTGGCTCCCTTAAATCACTTACATTGGAGGAAACAGCAATAAGTGTTAGACTATGCGTATCTGGGAGTAAGAGCACATGCAGTTCAGTGTCAGAGGCTGTGGCTTGTCTCACTGGCTGAAATTAACTCTCATCCTTGCCACTCACATGAGTACAGAGCTTGGTGTTGTGTGGAATCCATTTGAACTTCCCTCCCAGCTCCTTCTGAAACATAAGATATTCGTGCTACTCATGTGAGCTCTTGGATTGTCAGTTGATATAAAATGGGTTTATCAGCTCCACATTCTTCTTTCTAGTTGTTTCAGTGGAACTGAGCATGGTACCATGCCCGTTGCATTGTGTAATGTCACTCCTCAGCTTCCCTTTCTGCTCCAAGTTGAGCTGAAATGGTTTTAGTTTTGTGGCTCTGTCCATCATTTTGAGGTATGTTTATGTTTATAATTAAGATGGGATTTTGCTATGCAGTCTTAGGTTTCTTAAGCTGTACTTGGACCACTTGCCTAATTCAGGAGATTCACAATATATTTGCCTTTAAATCTACCCCCTTTTCTTTGTTAAACTCTTAACATGTGCTTGAGAGAGAAGAGATGGGAGGGAGAGCAAGAAGGTGAGACATGTTGCATTGACTTTATGTGCTTCATGGGAAATTAAGAATGAAAGTCTACCCTCACACTGCTGGCTTTAAAGAAAGACTCACTGCAGAAAGCCTCATTGGGAATCTTGAAGATTAGCAAGCCCATAAATCTCAAGCCCATAAATCAGTCAATCACACACTCACTTGACCAAAGAAAGAAGGACTTGCCACTGTAAAGATTCAGAAATAAGACAGGTGAGAGTTTCTTCTCCTGAAACCAAGGATGGCCTAACTCCAGTAAAAGAAATGAGGGCAAGGGATTCATGATTAAGAGAGGTCGGGCTGGTGTCAAGGCTGACAAAATTAAGTCTTAAGGATTTATTTAGGAATCAAGTTTCCTTTATTTTTAGTGTGTGTGTGTGTATGTGTCTGTGTGTGTGTGTGGTGTATGCACATGTATGTGCCCTTGCTACACCCTGTATACTCACCAGTGGCTGGTGGAGGGGAGGCACTCACCTTCAGTGGTTGGAGTGGAACTTGGGGTATCCTGCTCTGCTGTTATTCCACCTGATCTTGTTATGAGCCAGGGTCTCCTTTTACTGATTCCAGAGCTGGCAAGCTCTAATAATTCTCAAGTCTGAACTCCCCTATAGGAATGGGGATACAAATGTGTGTGGTCATGCCCAGATGTTTTACAATTGATTTGGAGATTTGAACTCCTGTAATTTCAGGCCCCCTCGGGTCCTCATGCTTGTGCAGGAAGTGCAGTTAAGTGGTAGGCCACCTCTCCACCCCAAGAATAAGTTTTCTAGTAGTTTTCAAACTATTATAGCATCTTAATCTTTTAAATATTTCATGCAGAAATCAAACAAAATGAAACACATTCTCACTCAGCATCTACCTCTCCTCACAGTGGGCCCTTAGCTCCTCTGTAGGACACTGAGGGCCAGGTTGAGAAACTTCTAGTCAAGGATTCTATATTCAGTCATGATAGAATAGCTTGTATGGAGCTAACCATTCTGCATTAAACAATGGAGAACTCTGGAGAATGTACAAAAGAAACTGTAAAAGCTAGAAAGCAGGCAGAAACTGGAGAGAAGAGAGGGAGATGAGTAGAAGACTAGAATGTCCCTGAGTGAGTTTCCATCTTGACAGCTTGTCAACTGAATGGAGGCTATATTAGTTACTCTTGCATTGTCAGTGTGGCAAAACACCCAATAGACACAACTTAAAAGAGGCATGGTTTACTTGGGATCATGAAATCAGAGGTTTTAGTCCATCACAGTGTGGAAGGCATGCTATTGCAACTCAGCCCATGGTGGTGGAGGCTGTTCATATGGTGGTAGACCAGGAAGCAGAGAGCCAGAACCAAGATACAACTTTCAGAGGCCTTCCCCCAGTGCCATTCATCTACCAGCTAAGCCCCAGCTCTAAAGGTTCCATAGCCTCCCACAATAGCACCACCAGCTACGGAACAAGCATCAAGGCATGAGCCTGTGGGGGAAATTTCACATTCAAACCATAGCAGAGGCTCTTGCTGGATCTCTGTGAGATGGACACATGGCATCTTTAACTGGTTGAACTATCAGAAGATGTTCAGAAAAACCACAGTTAATGGAAATTGAGATGGAAGAAAAAAAAAAAAACAGAAAGAGTTGAGCCACCAAATCTTATATGTATTAGCCATTTCTAAGGCTAAGACATGAATAGTGGGGCAAACTTAACCAAGCACAGCAAAGGGGGAAAGATCTTAACTGCTATTAAAGCAGCTGTCTACCATGGGGAGCAGGTATTTGGGGTTTTATGCTATCCAATTTAGCTGACTGTTAAACCATAAATTCAGTATTCTTTTACAGTGATACTCTAGAGCCACACTGCTCAATATGGTAGCCATCAGCTAGTTCAAATGGAGATGTGCATAGTACCAGATTTCAAGATTTAATATGTAAATAGATTGTCAATATTTTAATATATGTAAGATATCTTAACAATTTTAAATGTGACTACATTGACTGTATCCATCCAAAATAATTAAACTTTGAGGTTAAGGGTATAGCTCAGTGGTGAAGTGCTTGCTTCCCATGCCTGAAGACTGAGTTCAATCCCCAGTGCCACAAACAAAAGAAACAAATAGTTTCAGTTACTTCCTCCTTGCTGGGGAAAAAAAAAAAAAAAAAAAAAAAAAAAAAAAAAACACCCAGCCAGAAGCAGCTGTGGGAGGAAAGGATTGATTCAAGGGGAAGTTTCTTCATGGCAGAGAAAGCATGACATGAACAGACAGCAAGTCACCACATCTTGTCACAGCATCAGGGAAGAAGCATCAAGTGTGAACTAGCTGGCTAGCACTGGCAAGTGGTCTGGACTGTAAAATCCAAAGGTCTGCCCCCCTGTGACACACCACCTCCAGCAAGATTCCATCTCCTAAAAGCTCCACCAGCTAAGGACCAAGTATGAGGTTTAATCACAAACACATGAGGCTATCGGTACAGTTTATATTCACACTACCACAATCCACCCTGGCCCCCATAGACTCGTGACCATCTCATGATGCAAAATGCATTAAGTCTAACTTGAAAAAAATCCCATAGTATTTACCCATCCCAACAATCTTCAAAAGTCCAAAGTTTCATCTGAAACTCAAGGCAGTCTCTTAATGGTGAGCCCTGTAAAATCAGAACACAAGTTACATACTTGTTGCAGTCAGGTTCACATTGCTGGTAGAAATCACCCGACCAAGAGCAGCTTTGGGGGAAAAAAAGGTTTATTTTGGCTTACAGACACAAGGGGAAGCCCCATGATGGCAGGGAAAATGATGGCATGAGCACAAGTTGGGCATTACCTCCTGGCCAACATCAAGTAGACAACAGCCACAGGAGAGTGTGCCAAACACTGGCAAGGGGAAACTGGTTATAATACCCATAAGCCCGCCCCCAACAATACACTGCCTCCAGGAGGCATTAATTCCCAAATCTTTATCAGCTGGGAACCTAGCATCCAGAATACATAAGTTTATAAGGAACACCTGAATCAAACCACCACATTCTGCCCCTGGCCCCCATAAACTGATAACCATCCATGATGTAAAATGCAATACATTCAGTCCAACTTTTCAAAGTCCTCATAGTTTATGTCAATCCTAATGATGTTCAAACATTCCCATAGTCCGAGATCTTTTAACTGAGTCATAATACCAAAAAATCCACTAAAAACCCATAATGGCACAGAATAAACATTCACACTGCAAAAGATGCCATGGGGCATAGCAAAGAAATATTCAACCAATACAAGATTTAAAGCAACCAGGGCAAACATCAGGCTCCAAGTCCAACAACTCTAGCCAGTGACAAGTCTCCAAATCTGAAAATTCTAACCAGCAACAAGTCTCTGGCATTCCAATTCCACCCCTCCAGCTAGGCTACTCACAGTCCTGGGAAAACTTTGTCTGGGGCTGGAAGTTCTCCTTAGTAGCTGTCTCGTAGTCACAGCATCTCCATTGGGTCTCCACTGTAACCCGTGGTCCATCCTCACAACTCTGTCAGGTCTTCATGTAGGCATCCAGCAAACCTACTTCACACTGCCCATGGCCGGTTCCAAAACACAAGACTGTGTTGCAAACTCAGTGACCCTCTCTTTTCTGCATTTCTCATACTCCATAATACCAGATGAAGTGCTAATTCGTTAATCTAGGGGGGAGTAAAGCAGACTTTGAAGAACATGACACTCCTTCAGCATTCAGGCTTCTTCAAAAGACTGCATTCTTCCTGCTGTCTCAAATCAAGTCAGCTGGCCCAATCTCAAAGATTGTAATCTCTAATACAATTTCAGCTGAATGGCTAGAAGTTTTGGCCCAAAGATTTCATTTTTTCTGTGCCATATCTCTCTGCTCACACCAGTCCATTTCTACACAATGCAACCCGGCACAAATTCTCTGGACATGAGTATAACAGCAAGCCTCTCACACAAACTTCTAGTCCAGTCCAGTCAAAGTTCTTTGTCACCTTCATAAGCCAAACCTCACAGTACATAGTTCTTACTGAATTCAATAAGCAATTTTGTGATTCTGCCTCCTTTAGGTCTTCTAAGTTACACTAGAAAACTAACCAGAAACTCATATAGGAAAATGCCTATGAGACAAAGTGACCTTGAGTTGAGGAGGTAGCTCAGTGGACAAAGTGCTTGCTGCACAAACATAAGTTAAGTGTGTACCCTCAGAACCCATGTTTAGTCAGACAGACTAGCACAAGTGTCTGTAATCCCAGCACTCCTATGGTAAAGAAGGAGGCTGAGACAGGAGAAGCTCATGGGCCCACTAGCCTGACAAGCACAGTGGTGACATTACCTCAAATAAGATAGGCAAGGAAAAAGACCCCAGGTTGTTCTCTGACTTCCACATGTACTGTGGCATGCATGTGCCCACACACACACACATACACACAGAAGATCTTTTCTCAAATGACGTATACAAATCTGATGTAAACAGGATGGCATGGAGCTGATCTAAACCTATGACAGAGAACTCCGTACTCCATGACACTCAGTCTTCACAGCTTGACAAACCACAGTTATCATAATTTTGCATTTGAATGAAGTTAGACTGAAAGCAACTTATCAAGGAGCTAGAGAAATAGTTCAGTCAGTGAAAAGCTTGCCTTGCAAGCATGAGGACCTGAGTTTGATCCCCAGAAGTCATGGTGTTTTGCAAGTTATCCTAGTGCTAGGGAAGCAGAGAGAGACAGTTACCTGTGTTTCACTGGCTAACCAGTCTAACCTACTTGGTGAATTCCAGGCCAGTGAAAGACCCTGCCTTTAAAAACAATGCTTCTGCCTGGCCTCCACATGCATACATCTACATGTGCATGTACACACATATACAAACTTTATATATTGTCCAGGTTCTTTACATACGTTACATGTAGACACATTTGGGCACTAGCATTTGAACTATTGCAGAGCATGGTCTACTTGTCTTGTCTTTCATAAGAACCTGTAGTTACATAGACCCAGGAAAGTTGAATGACACATAGAGAATTTGGCCTTAAATAAAGGCTAGAAAAAAAGATATGACATGTAAGTGGATCTGCTTTGTGTAAGGCAGGTAGAACTTGGCAATGTGTGGGGTCTGGAGAACAAATGTCAATTTGGGATGAGATGGGCATGATTGCAGGACAGAGCATATAGTCCAAACGAACAGCCTCAGAACCCATGGCATGAATTTAATAGAGCCAGAATGTTACCCATTATTGAACCTGGCAGAGGGAAAGCCGTTCTATGTTATTGTTACTCTTTGACCTTGAAAAAAAGAGAGGGTTGTCCTTCTCCCTTGTATTTTCCTTTATTTCTCATGATCGCTCTTTAATTTTCTCCAACCCTCTTTTTTTCCATTGAGTTCCTGACAGTTTCCTTTGCCTTCCCAACTGCACACTATTAGCACCTCTTTATTCTAATCCAGTGCCTAGCTCTGTGGATCCCTCTCCCAGCCCCTGCCACAACCATATGGAATCTGGAATCTGACACGCAGGACAATGGCTGCTCTCCAGCATCTGGTACCCCAACACAAACATCGGCAAAGCTGGCCTCGACATTGGCAGTAGAGGCAGAAATCACAGATAACTCAGCTGTTATGACTGCGGCCAGCAGCCTTCACCTTGCTGACCACAGTCTGCGGGAAGAGGCCCCTGTCGTTGGCATTAAAAGAGCCATGTCGTGTGCCAACATTGGAGACCCATGCAGTGCAATGGGCTGCACTTGGAGCCTAGAGCTCATACGTTACTAGGTTTAGCATTTTTGCAGTCTTTTAGAGCTTATTAGGCACTTGAGAAGCCATTCCAAGTTATTAGATATTTCCCTATAGCATTTATGATTTGAACTTCTTCCCAGGCAGTACATGCTGTGCTGTACATTGAATTAAGTGATTCAGAAAAGAACATTCAACAGCTTACTGGCAATTGAATTGAACAGTCATCTGCAAGGAAATGTATTTGGTTTTTAAATTTGTCCTCCTTCCTCAATTATCTTAACTATGCTGGCCTTCTTTTAGGTTAAATTGAATGGAATACCACATTTTATTTTCTTCTTCCCATTTTTGGTGTGTGGTATGTGTGTATGATGTAGGTAGATGTGTGGTGTGTGTGCATGTTCACGTGTGTGAGTGCAGGTACTAACATGCTGAAGCATACATGTGGAGGTTAGAGGACAACGTCAGATGTTGGTCCTCATGTTATGCTTTGTTTGAGACACAGTCTCTCATCATTCCCCTCTGCATTTTCCAGCCCAGCTAGCCTGCAAGCTTCTGAGGGGTTCTGCTATCCCTGCCTCCCTAAGGTCACAGATGCTCACGCTACAGCATCGGCTTTATGTGGGTTCTGGGATCAGAGCTCAGCTACTTACACTTGCATTCCAAGCACTTTATCTACTGAACCATCTCTGTATACCAGAATACCACATTTTCTTATGAAGGCATGGTGTGGTTGTGGGCGTGTATGTGTGTGTGTGTGTGTGTGAGAGAGAGAGAGAGAGAGAGAGAAAATGACCAAGCAGGCAGAGAAGAGTTGGAAGATCATGACTTAAGAATGAAACTGTAAGCATGTGGATCTTAAACTACAACCATGATTTGGAAAGATGCCATTGTTTAATCATTTCTTGCTAGTCTGAAACTTCAAAGTTTTATTTCCTGCTTTCTTCTGAAATAAAATCAGCTAATCTAATCATAGTGCTGTTGGTCTACTATTGGCTTTGTTTGTGGTATGGAATGGTGAAGAGAAATTTATATTAGCTGAATTCCAGGGCATTCTTTAGACATCCATATCCCAGAACCTCACTTATGACTAAATTAATTAAGAGTTGTGAAGCCATTCTTATAGCAAAGTTAGAAAACAAATTAAGGTGGAAGAAGAGAAAATAATTTGAGTTCTTTTAATTATTTCAGTACTTTTCCTCTTAATTATTCTAAATAAGTGAACCCAGGCTCCCAGGTGAAATACCAGGTTCATAGATAACTAGATTTCCCCTATTAGGAAATGAGTTTCATACAGACTCAAAAGAAGTCTTTCTCTCTTCCCAACTTTTCTGAGGACTACAATATAAAGACCATTGAGAACTTGATGTTTCCATTTGACTTTTTATGTAACAGTTATGGGAAAGGGAAAATGTGAGATATGATCTGAAGTATACATAAAGAACAGAAGCATCAAAAGCAGTAATTTGCTGATGCCTGCCTTACATCACTACGTGCTCTGGTTTCATCCACTGAGATATGGATGGCAGGGGTGGGGAAACCTGGCCCTCAGCAGGAGCCCAAGTACTAAAAGTTAGCAGCATATACAAAGAGCCTGTTGTCTTTCTAGTCTTCTGTTACAAAGTGATCCATCAGAGATGAAGGGAAAATCCATTTTCTAGGTTCTGGAAGAAACATCAGACTGAAGAAAGGGCTCCGCGGTAAGGATGACAATGGAAAGATTGCTAACTGGTAGAATCACTGGAGAACTTTCAGAAACAAGCTGGATGTGCTTGGTGTCTGCATCTTAGAATAGTTCCTTCCTCTTGGGATCTAATGATTTTTCTTGACAAAGTTCTGTATGAGCTAACTCCCTTAAAGGAAAAAGAGAAAACAGTCTGAAGATACAGAGGAATAATTTATATCTCTTTTAAAGTACTTGTTTATGTATAAATGCAATGAAAATATAACTGTGAAAAAAGATGTATTAGGCACACAGAAGCCATAGTAGAAAAGCATGAATGCTTCATGAATATTAGACAAGATGATGTTAAAAACATGTCACTAAAGTGGGATGACTCTCAATGATAGAACACTTATTTAGCATGAGCCAGGCCCTGATTTTAATCCCCAGCACTGAAAAACTCTGTTACTAGAAATAGTAGCCTTTTGTTATGATAATAGAGGACTCCACCAAGAAGATATGACAATTACATCTGACCACACAGCTCTAAAATACAGACCAAAATCTAACAGAAATGTAAATTTAGAAATTTTAATTATGATAATGTAGATTTCAAAGCCCAATTTTCAATAATGTATTTGAAATAGGTATAAAATTAGCAAGAATTAGAAAGGCTTAAGTAGCCCTATAAATCAACAAGACTTAACAGCCATCTATATTACAGGTGACCTTACACAACAGAATTTAATTTTTTTTCAAATGCACATGGAATTTTCTTCAGGACAGAGCAATGTATAAGTTACCTTTCTCTTTGTAGGGACAAAACACCTGACAAAAATCAGTGTGAGGGAGAGAGGGTTTGTTTCTGCTTACAGTTCAAGGTTACAGGCCTTTATGGCAGGGAAGGCATGGCAGTGGGAGTTTGAAGCTTCTGGTCACATTGATTCTGCAGTGAGGAGGTATAGCATGCAGGCTAGTGCTCAGCTTGCCCTCTCCTTTTTGTCCAGTCTGAACCCTGATCCCACAGTTGAGGTGGGACTTCACACATCAGTTTACCTGATTAAGTTAATCCCTCACAGACATGCCTAGAAGTTTGTATCTCAAGTTATTCTAGGGGCCATCAACTTGATAATAAACATAGAACCCTTACAAGTATACTCCTAACCCTAACAACTTCTAGTAAACCTAACAAATGTAAAAGAATTGACATCATGCAAAATATGTTCTCTGAACACACTTAAAAGAAATTAGGAATCAATGAGAAAGAAACTTGGAGAACTCAATGAGGAAATTAAGCAACATACGACTTAAATAACCAATAAGCTAAAGAGAAATTGCAAGAAAACCTAAAAGGTTTTGTACAGTAATGAACATAAAGGCATACCTTGCCAAAACTTGGGAAATGTAGCCAAAGCAATCCTTAAAGGAAAATTTATAGCCTCAAATATTTATAATAAAATAGAAGAAAGATTTCAGATCAATAGCTACATTGTGACTCTGGAAAAGCAGACAACAAAACCTGAAGCCAACAGGAGGAAGAAGTAATAAATGTTAGAGCAAATCTTCATGGGACAGGACAGAATACCAGAGAAAACAACAAAGCCAAAAGTTGGCTTAATATAATTGATAAACCATTGTCTATACTGGTCAAGAAAAAAAGATTTACTGCTAAAATCTGGAATAAAAGAGAGGACATTATTATTAAATTTACAGAAACCAAAACAATTGGTAATTAATAATGTGAAGAGCTGCGTAACATAAATTTGATAACCTACATGATATAGCTGCACTCCTAGAAAGAACAAAAATAAAACAACAAAAAGCACCTCACAGCTAGCATTATGCTTAACTGCAAAAGACTGATTGCTTTTCTCCAATGATTAAAAGCATAACATAATATCTGCTCTTGCCACTTACATTTAACATTGTCCTAGAGATGCTTGCCAGGGAATTTACCCAAGAAATGAAATAAAAGGATTCATATTGAAAAAGAAGAAATAATAGAATATGTGTGTACAAAGGACGTGATCTTACATTTGGAAAATCCTAAGCAATGAACTAAAGAAAATATTTGAACTATAAAAACAGTTGGGGTTTCAGGATATAAGATCAATAAGTAAAAACAAACAGAATGTCTACATAACAGCAACAAGCAGATAGAAAATGAAATCAAGAAACCAGCTTTATTTGCTAAATGTTATGCTTTGAGTGTGCATTTTCCCCCACAGGCTTATTTAATGGAACACTTGGTCCACAGCTGGTGACACTTGTTTGGGAAGTTGTGGAACCTTTAGGTTGTGGCCTAACTGGCAGAAAGAGGCTGCCTGGGATGAGCCTAGAAGGTTATATCCACTTTCAGTTCTAGTTAAGCACTGTGTCTCCTAATCCAACAAGATGTGAAGAGGCCACACCACAAGCTTCCACCACCACAAACCAAGTTGTACCAGCTAACATGCATTCTCATATGCTGGACCACATCCTCTAGCCTGTGAGCCAAAGCAAACCCCTTCTCCCTTAAGTCACTTCTGTCAGGTACCATGTCAAAATGATAGGAAAAGTAACCCCAGAACACCATGAAAAATAAAATACGTAGAAACAAGGAATTTTAAAACTTGTAATCTGAAAACTACTAGAAGATCTCAGTGGAAGGAAAGATATCCCATTTTCATGAATCAGAATCCTTGAGGATAGTATCACTCTACAGTTTCTGTACAGTGTAATTACTCTTAACATTCCATCTGTCTTTGGGGCGCAGATGATCCTAAAATTCTTATGGAATTGCCAAGGACCTGGAATAGCCAAAACAATATTAAAAGCGAATTATAAATTTGGAGGTTTAATGCTTCCCAATTTCAAAACTTTCTTTGAAATCAGAACAGGGTGGCACCGTCACGTACACAAGCATAAAGAACAATGAAATGCAGCTGAGAGTCAAGAGGCAGCCTCGCGCTTACTGTCACTGGTCTTCAGCAAAGGTGCTGAGAGCGTTCAGTGGGACGTTTGTCTTCTCGACAAACATCATTTGTCTTTGCAGCAAATGATGTTAGTATGTCCAGATGTTCACATACCAAAGAATGGTGCAATACACAAAATTTGATGTAAAGTGCAACAAAGATCTAAAGACCTAAATGAACAAAATTAGTAAAATAACACAAGCAAAAATCTTCTTGACTTACCAGGGGTCTTTTAAGTTTAATATCAAAAGTACAGACAACAAAAAAAAAAAGTTAAACAGATTAGAATTAATCACAATTATGATACCATCAAGCAAATGAAAGATGACCCAGAAATGAGAGAAAATTTTAAAACTGTATGTGGTGGTTTGAATCATATGTCCCCCAGAAGCTTCTGTGTTCTGACTGCTTGATTCCCAGCTGGTGACAATTTGGGAGGTGGAGCCTTGCTGGAGGAGGTGTGTTGTTGAGGGCAGACTTAGGGGTGTTATGGAAAGTTCCCCCTTGCCAGACCTGGGCTCATTCCCCTGCTGCTGTTTCCACCCATTGTGACAGAGGCAATGTTCAGCCTCTGCTCATGCCATGCTGTCCCTTGCCATCATGGAGCTTCCCTTGGAGATTGTAAGACAGAATTAAAAAAAAAAATTCCTCCCATCAGATATATTGTGTTGGGTGCTTTATTCCAGAAATGAGAAGGTAACTACAACACCATGTATCTGACAAGGTACTTACATCTAGAATATACAAGGAACTACCACAACTCAACAATGAATCCACCAATAACCACAGTCAAAACTGCACAAAGGCTGCACATATGTCCAGCAAGCACATGAAAAGATGTTTAATGTTATCAGTCATCTGAGAAATGAAGAACAAAACCCTGAAGGAGACACAACTGTCCAGCCACTAGTGGCCATAGTTAAAAGAACTGATAATAAATACTATTGAGGATATAATCAGAGCCTTTGTGCTATGGGCCGGGGATAATAAATGGTACAACTTTTGAAAATATTCTGACATTTCTTCACAAAGTTAAATTTAATTCACCTGTCAATCTAACAATTCCAATCCTGTGCATAAACCCCAAAATAATGAAAGTATATTCACAGATGAATTTGTGCACAAATGTTTATTACAGCATTATTTTTTAATTGTGTTAAACTCGAGATTGCATGAGGCCATTTTCATGCACATCTACGATGTACTTTGCACATAGTTCCTCATGCCCTGCTACCCTCCCTGTTTGAGTTCCTCCCCCCAGACAGTTTCACTTCTTTCTTCATGTCATATGTACATACTTGGTCTTAGGTATCTATAAAGTCAAGGACCCCAAAATGAGAGGGAATATGGGATATATGTCTTTCTGAGACTGACTTAATTTGCTTAATATTATCTCCAGTCATATCCATCTTCCTGCAAACAACATAATTTTATTCTTCCTTATGACTGAATAAAACACTGTGTATACAAACCACATTTCTTTATTCATTCTTCTATTCACAGACACCTTGGTTATAATAATCCACAAGTTAGCTAGTGTGACTACTGCTGTGCTAAACAGTGACATGCAGGTTTTCTGTCCTACTTGCTTTGAAGTCTTTTGAATATCCAGGAGTGTGATAGCTGGTGATAGACCAGATCTACCTTTAGCTTTTGGAGGAAGCTTCCTAGTGACATCCACATTGCTAGACTAGTTTACATTCCCACTGGCAATGTGCAACCAACAGTTCTCTTTTAAAAAATCATTTTATTTAATTATTTGCAAGCAAAAGGATACAGGGGAGAGAGAGAGAGAGGGAGGGAGAGAGAGAGAGAGGGAATATGAATGGGTGAGCCAGGGTTTCTAGCTGCTGCAAGCATATGCATACATCACGTTGTGCATCTGGCTTTAAGTGGGTATTGGGGAATTGAACCAGGGTTGTTAGGCTTCGCAGGCAAGCACCTTAACTGCCGAGCCATCTCTCCATCCCAGCAGTTCTTTTTTGGCTACATCATCACCAGTGTTTCTCATTTGTTTTCTTAGTTGCTAGAGTGGCTGGAGTGAGATGGAATTGCTATATAGTGTTAGTTTGCATCCCCAATGGCTAGGGATGCTGAATCTTTTAAATACATTTATCGAGCATTTGGACTTCCATCTTGTGAGACCTCTCTGCTCATTGCATTAGGCCATTTATTGACTGAGTTCTTTTATTTCTTGTTGTTTAGTTTCTTGAGTTTTTTTGTATATTATAGACATTAATATTTCAGGTGTATAGTTAATAGAAGTTTTTCTTCCATTTTGTAGGATGTCTCTTCACTCAGTTGTTTCCTTTGATGTGCAGACACTTTAAGTACATGAGGTCCTATTTCTTAATGACTGGCCTTGTTGACAACTGGAGTCTTATTCATAAAGTCTGTCTGTACTGTATCTTGTAGTGTCTTCCTTACTTTTTCCTCCACCAATTTCAGAGTTTCACACCTTACGTGGGGGCCTTCAGTCCATTTGGAGCTGACTTTCATACAGAGTGAGAGATAGAGATCTAGTTTTATCTCCTACATGTGGATATCTAGTATTGCCAGCATCTGTCATTACTTATTGGAAAACAGAAATATGTCAACTACTCACCCACTGGTGAATTTACAAATTGTAACATATTCATACAATGGAATATCATGTGACCATAAAAAGGAAAGAACATAGATCCATACCTTAACATAGATGAACCTTTAAAAACCATGCTAAGGGGCTGGAGAGATGGCTTAGTGGTTAAGTGCTTGCCTGTGAAGCCTACTAAGGACCCTGGTTCGAGGCTCGATTCCCCAGGACCCACATTAGCCAGATGCACAAGGGGGCGCACGCGTCTGGAGTTCGTTTGCAGTGGCTGGAAGCCGTGGCGTGCCCATTCTCTCTCTCTGTCTCTATCTGCCTCTTCCTCTCTCTGTCTGTCACTCTCAAATAAATAAATAAATAACAAAAAAAAATTAAAAAAAAAACATGCTAAGTAAAAGAAGCCAGTCACAAAAGATTGCACACAAAATTAAGTTATTTCTATTTCTATTACTCATGTCTTGTATTGGCCTCCTTATTTCATTAAGTTGGTTTCCTGTGTTCTCTTGAGATTCCTTCAGGAGTTTTTCTTCTCCTATGATTTCTTCTTTAGTTCCTTTAAGCATAGATATAATCTTTTTTTGTTGTTGAAATTTTTGTCAGACATTTCATCGAAATCAGTCTCACTGGAGGTCATTTCTGATGGATTTATAATTTTTGGTAGAATTGTATTGTCTTGATTTCTTTTGTGTTTCTTGTATTATAATGTAGAGATTTTTGCATCTTGAGTTAATTTGATGCTTGGGTTTTCTAATTATCTACAGTATTCTTAGCCATGTGAATCCAACTTTATATATCTTCAGGGTAGGAGTTTAAGGTGCCAGGTGTGGCTCTTGTACTCCCAGAATAGCAGCAGAAGTGACCTGAGGTGTTGAGTTTGCCTGCTATTCAAGCATTCTGGTAGGCTGGATGGAGCAAATTACTGGCAAATTCTAAAATTCAACTGAGCAATACACACATTCAATCAAAACCAATACAGAATATTCATGCAAGAGTGGTGTGGTAATTTGAATAAATGGTCCCCAATATATTTAGTGTTTTAGTAGTTTGTAGTTTGCATCTGCAGCCACCTGGTTGGAGGTGATGTCCCTGCGTGGATCTTAAGGTGTGGTGGTGGGTTTCAGATTTCAATCTAAAGATATGCAAAGTGTGCCTAGCTGGAGTTCCTGAAGTGTGCTGTGCTATGTAGCTTTTGGCTTTTGGCTTGTGCTTCTCTCTCCCTGCTTGGTTCTATGAAAGCAGACCAGCTTCTTCTGCCATTATGGAACTTCCTCTGGATCTGTAAGCTTCAATAAATCCCTTCCTCCATAACTGTGCCTCATCTGGAAGTTCATCTCAGTGAACCTGAATCTGTCTGCTGCAAGTGGTGATTAAAACAAACAGATAATCTAATAATGTTAAAGTCCCTTAGGTTTCCCCACACCCTTAATCTGTCAACTGGGAGGCTGAGACCTGGGTTCCAGGTCAGCCTGGGGCCAAGTGAGACCCTGCCTCCAATAATGGCAAAAGAAAAAGACAAAGACCCTATAAATCAGGAAAATATCAAAGGCAACAATAATCAACACCAAAATACAATTTATTTGAAAATGGTAAAGCCAACCAAGAATATATTAATCAAATCTAACATATAACCCTGACATGGAAGGTGAGATTAGCACTTCTAGTGCAAGCCTATGTACCTGGCTTTGTGTTAGTAGGCCCTCTTACCTTTTTGAGTGACTTCCAACATCACCAATGCTGAGTGCCTACCTTGATCCCTCTCTGTTGTGCTATGGACTCGGTTAGGCTGCTTGGTTCACTGGGTCTGGTGTCCTGATAGGCTGTGCTGGATACTGTATGACTGGGAGGTGGAAAAGTTCTCTGGTGGTTGGGGAAAGGGAGGCTGTGCAGGGTTCCTGGAGTTGTACCAGATCTGCTCAGCTGGTCAAGTTTGTGATCTCTTCAGCAGCTGGTCCCTGCTATCTTCCCCTTCGGGTTTCTTGACTTTGCAGTAAGACTGATGTGAGTGGAAAATCCCTTCACCGGCTTCTCCTGCAGCTCTATGCATACAGAATTGAATCGAGAAGAAATGTCTAGAACAAGCAAATCCACAGAGATGGAAAAATAGACTGGTGAGTGCCTAGATGCAGAAGTATGGAGCTGAGTGTTGATAACTAAAGGGAATATATTTTTGGTATCACAAGAATATGTTATATTATGGCTTTAAAACCATTCAGTTGTATACTTCAAATGTCTGAATTTTGGCATATTAGCTATATCTCCATAAATCTCCCCCCAAAATAAATTTATTGCTGCAGGTTCTTGGGGCTCCCAAGGGGGTTACTAGGACTTCTGAGGCTGCAAGGCCAAGATTTCCTAGGCTTTGGGGAAGCATAGACTGTAATGGGCTATGGCCCCTCTGAGGCCAGCATCAATGGATCTTGTTATAATGACTCATATCATTCCTGAGCTGTTTATCTGGTTCTCCCCCACTATACAATGCTGACTTCCCCCAGCACCACTGATTGGATTCCTAGAATGGGGATGTTGGTGCAACCAGATACCCTCCAATTGGCCCTAATCAAGCTGTGCCTTCTGTCTGGCTAAGTCTTCTCATGTCCCCCATGCTCTTCCTCTGGAGGGGCTTCCTGGTAAGGGGTGTGTCCTGCACAGCAGACACTGATAAGGGTGGCACCACCCATTCTCTGAATGACAGCTGTCAGCCTGGGGCCTCACATGCCACCCTAGGCATCACATATACCCACTCCCCAGCAGGCAGGTTGGATTTAAATTTTGAGGGCAGGGCTCCCTCCATGGTCTCTGAGTAGTAGTTTGTGTGCCTGGGACAAAAAGAGAAAAACTGCACTTCATGGTGAGCTGTCTTTCTGTTTACTCAGTTGTTTCTTTTGACTATGGATGCAGTCATGTGACAAGTCACAGTGAAAGCACAGATGCACCAAAAATACCATATACAATTACCTTCAGCATATGTATATAATGTATATATAAAACATAAATGAGTGCTGGAGAGATGGCTTAACAGTTAAGGTGTTTGCCTGTGAAGCCTGAGGACCCAGGTTCAATCCCCCAGTGCCCACATAAGTCAGATGCATAAGGTGGTACATGCATCTGGAATTCATTTTCAGTGGCTGGATACCCTGGCATGCCTATTCCTATTTCTGTGCATGCTCTCTCTCTCTCTCTCTCTCTCTCTCTCTCTCTCTCTCTCTCTCTCTCCTGTCTCTCTGCCTGTTTCTCTCTCAAAATACATAAATAAACTAATTAATTAGAAAGGGAAGTACCAGGTCAGACAGAGCCCCACAAATTCAATACTGTATGATCTCTCGCAGAAGCACTTCTGTTGTACCAGTGTTCTGTCAACTGCTATGAGAATGCACATCTGTGCCACTACCCAGGAGCATTCTGGTCTGGGTAAATACCTTTCCTGGAGCTTTTACAGAGAAGGGTACTCCTATAAGCAAGCTCAAGAGGCCATTGGCCTTCAGTGGGGCACTGCTCAGAGTGACCCTAACCCTCTACTAGTAAAGCAAACTTGGCCAACCCCTTTTTCCCATTGAGTGGACACTGTCTATGAGGTGACCAGTAAGCTGATAGCATGGCTGCCTGAGCAACTCTTGACCCCACCAGCCTCCGCCCTCCTCTGATGCAGGAAGTGCAGTGGCACAAGCAGGGCAGTGACTACCATGTTAGACCTTGCCTTTAGTGAAAAAAGATGCTAAATTGGAAAAAACAAAAACTGGGTCTTTGATCCCAGGCTATAGAAAATAGACCTTAAAATGTACCAGAAAGAAAACAATACATAGAAAGCATGTGAATTAGCTCCCACCATTTAAAAAATGCTGAAAGCAGGTCTGAGATGTCAAGACCAGATGCAGCAGAACAGCCCTGGTGGGCCCTGTGGACACTGTCTGCACTTCCGGGGTGCTGCACTCAACACCCACATTCCCACTAGGTGTGGTGGCTCACCCATAAGCCTTCCTCCAACAATACACTGCCTCCTGGAGGCATTAATTCCCAAATCTCCAACAGCTGGGAACCTAGCATTCAGAACACCTAAGTTTATGGGGGACACTTGAATCAAACCACCACACTAGGCAAGCCTGCCAACTGAAGTTTGGATCCTCAGAATTCATGCAAAGCTAGATGCAAATAGCACATGCATCTGTGATCCCAGTGTAGTTAAGGTAGTAGAAGGCAGAGGCAGGAGATTCCCAAGGCTCCCAGGCCAGCTAGTCTGGTGTTTGTAGCAGCAAACAGGAGAAACCCTGTCTCAGGCAAGGTAGAAGACAGGGACCTGAGTTTGTCCCCTAACCTCCACATGGTCACCATTGTATACACACACACACCCCATACATACTAAACCAATAAATAGATGTAGAGAATCTTAAATTTTCGATGTTATGCTTTTTGTAATTAGATGGAAATTATAAAGGTAGCAGAAATCCAAAGCCTATTGGAATGGACCAGGCTCATGGGCAGCAAGAAGGGAGCAAGGGAGCTGTTACATGTGTTAGGTAATCCCACAATCCTCTGGAGCTGTCACATGGGTTATATAATCCCACAATCCTCTGGGAAAACTACTGTATTCACATTTTACAAATGCAGATGTCTAGATGCTTAGTTATTGGGTAGCTTCATGGAGTTCCTCATGGTAGAAAGGAGAACTCAAATCAAGGTTCTCATACTTTAAAATCTTACCTGCTCTCTGCTAGCCCATTCTCCTACAGTGCCACCTGCTTCTACTGACTGCATAAAAAAAGTGCTTTTTGACAAGGCAACTTTACAGGTTCAAAAATAGGTCAAGTCAGCAGGAAGCATTGTGGTAGCCTTTAGTTCTGGAGAACCTAAGAATAGGAAAAGGCATAGTGGCCCCCTCCTCTGGAAGTTAAAACACAGCCATGGATGAAATTGTGAACCTTGTGAAAATATATTGCTCTACTTTAAATCCTGAATGTCTCCCTAAAGGTACGTCTGTTAAAGGGTTAATCCCCAGCCTTGGTGCTATTGGGAAGTGGTGGAAGTGTTCAGGGGTGGCAATTGGTGGAGGAAATTAGGTTACTAGGACTGTGCCTTTCAAGGGGATATGGGAAACCTGGCCCCTCACTGTCTCTTTCTTTGCTTCCTGGCTGCCACCATGAGCTGAGCACCAACCTCTGCCATGTGGTCCTGTCATGATGGGCTGTCTCACCACAGGCCAAACAGAGCCAACTGAACCTGGACTGAAATCTCTGCATCCATGAGCCAAATAAACCATTCCTCCTCAGAAGCTGACTTTCTCTGGTGTTTTCTCACAGTAAGGGAAAGATGACTTAACATATAAACACTAGAACACTAGCATTTCCTAGAATGCTAGAGTTGGCCATTTTTCTGGCTTGTTCTTTCTTCATTTTCAGTGTTGACTATCATACTAGAAAAGAAGCTCAAATTCAGGGCCTGAGTCATCGTAGATTAGGGTTTCAAATAAGGAAGTTGTTTCCAGAAGGACTTATGGTGGAGTGGCCTACCACTGAACTCCACAAGCACTACCTCTGTGCCCAGTTAGCTGACCTCTGGCTTGGAGGAGCTAGGAAGGACCCCTATTCTTATTCAAGTCCCAAGTGTGGCAAGGGGTGTAGCTTGTGGCCCACGTTTGGGATTTTCTAGATAAAGTCAAAGCCATAGCCTCTGATGTCTCCTCCATATCACCTGTGAGCTCACCTAGGTCCCAGGGTTGCTTACGCACAAGGACACCTCTGGCACTCCTGAACAATCTGTGTTATTTTCTGGCTGTTAGCAATGCTCTGCTCACTGAGCAGATCTTGTAGGGCACATTTTGTAGAGCCAAAAGGGCTCTGCCAGTAGGAGTCCTGGGTGTGCTGCTTTCTTGCCAGGGTCCAGAAGCACCTGCCTAGATCCTGGCTCGACTGTGACCTGACCTTGAGCCGTTCTCCTTCAGCATCAGTTCCTGCAGAAACTCCCTCAAATCCTTTGCTTACCTGGTTGTGCACTGTTGTGGCTTTTGCATTAAAATCGATCTGTTTTAAACTTTGGAACAAATGCCAGGACCATAAATCCCTAGTGTAGAGGCACCGAGGCACACAGCTGGTTAAGCTCAGGAGCCACTCAGCAGGAAAGGGGTGGCCTCACCTGGGTCTCAGGTTCTCCCCTCACACTAGCTCCACACAAACCCTTGGGTATGTTCCCAGATCTCACCATCTGTAAAACTGTGAAATTAGAACCTCTCATAGAAGTCTTGAGGAGATTAGGTGAAGTAATGCCTATAAAATCCTTCGTCCCGAATAAGCACTTAATGATTGCTAGCCAAACCCATTGTGACTGCTCCACCACAAAACTATATTCATGATAAACGTCAGCCAGCTGTTGGAGCCTAGCATTTTATGGGTTATCCATCATATCTTCACATGCTGCACACACACACATACACATGCATGCACACATACATTTTTTAATACAGTTATAACTACATAACTTAAATAGCCCATGCTAGTGTTTTCCAGGTAATAAAATAGTGGGAAAAGTACTAACATTTTCTACATTTCCCTTCTTGTCAGAACAAGTTCATATAGTTTATATGCATTTCAGGGTAAATTGAAACTGCAGAAAAATCTCATGTGGTGCATTGCCAACCTTATGAATGTTTCTGAGCTCCATCCTCATGAGCTTCAGATAATGTTATCAGCAGGATGGGGGGGGGGGGTGAGACTAGGGAAGGAAAGGGGATATGAAAGGGCTTCAAGATGATTCAAACCTGAAGACTGGGTTATGGGCTCGGGCTCAGAACGTGACACAAGTCTTCCTTGACACTTTGTGCCCAGGTGTCTCATTACTGGCTGGGCTAAAGCAATGGTGAGAAGTCAGAATAATGTTGTTGAACTTGATGTGGATGGATGTGAAATGCTGGATCGATCCTGCCAGTACTTCTGTCTACTAGCAGGGATTTGGGTTTAAATACCACTGAAGGAGGGAGCTTGGTGATAGAGAAATGGGTCATTTCCAACTGCAGTTCTCCACAGCATTCAGAGCAGAACTTAGCACCGTGGAGGTAGTGGATGTGTGGCGGCCACACCATGCGCACAGCTCAGTCATGCTTTCCCCTCCCCAACTCTTAATCTTGGGGAAAAGGCCACTCCTGGTCAGTGAGAGAAGGCCTTACCCCGAATCTTGAGAGCACAGAGGGAGTACCTTTCAACTGCGCCTGCTCAGTGAGTTGTCAGGGGCAACACAGAGGCACACGAGGGCCAGCTGGCCCATAGCTTATCAGAAACGAGGCATGGACCTCGGTGATTATTTTCACAGTATGTGCAGTGGTCTCTCCCTGGGGAGGGGCTTGCTTCCCAACACAGTTCTGGGCCCCACTCTGGAGTGTGCTTAGTATAGCTTGGGTGAGACTGGGGAATCTGCATTCCCAGGCAGTTCTCTTGTGGCGCTGATGATGCTGGTCTAAGGACCATCTCATTAATGCATGGTGACAAGAACCACTGGCAGTCTTAAGTATGGTGAGCATAACTAAGTGATAGATTAGATCCTGAGACTTAAACCAGAGGGCTGATGCTATTGGTGGTACAGAGTGTGGTGCTAATCTAACCAAGTCATCCCATCTCCTGAGGGCTGGGAGACCCACGGCCCAGTCCCTGAGGGTAAGGACAGCAAGGCAGAACCATGAAGAAGGTTCTGAACCTTGTAAAGAGAAGTTCTAATGACTAGAGATGGGACAGGGTCGTTGAATGCCCCAGTTTACAGACAAAGCATTTTCTTCTTCTGATCCATAGTCAGACGTGTTATCTATCCATTGCGCCACTGGCCTGCCCATGCATTTTCTTCTTGCATGAAAGAACCTATCACCGACTTGAATCCTTACACACCAGGAGCACTTGTCCTCTGACCTTAACACACATGCATGGCTTGTGCATGCCAGTGTTCATTTTCTACCCCTGCCCACCTCTCTTTCTGACACACACATATCATATACCAAAATAGGAAAGAAAAGAAAATTGTTCCAAACATGGGAGGGCTTAGCAAAAACACTTTAGCCTCCCAGCGTTACAGAGGTGATGGGTCAGATCAGCACAGTACTTAGTAAGTTTTCCATGGCATCACTATTGAATCGATGCAACGGGGAAAACGAATGGTGGCCCATTACCATGGAGCTGCAGCTAGAACCAGGTCTGCTTGATCCGAGGTGCCTGAAGGCTCTATCCACAGCTCTGTCAATATGGCTTCTTAGTCACTTCTTATTATGCAACTGCTCTAGGCAGGGATCTGGATTAGGGACCGCCATGGGGTCAGGGTGTACTGCAGGAACATATGGTGGTTTAGCAGGGCTTCTCCTAGAATGGGGTGCCTTCTCTGTTACCCACTCACTCCTGGTGATTCCAAAGAATGGGGTACAAATGTACAGTTCTTTGGAGTTTAAGGGTCTGTGTGGTATCCTTAGAGAATAGTAGGGCAGGGAAGAAAAATGTAATTTTCTAGCTAACTCTTCTTTAAGTTTCATATTGAAAATAATTTTCAGTATAAATAAGCTCAGGACATTGTACCCAATAACATTTAAAAAAAAATTTTGTCAATGTAGGGTCTTGCTCTAGCCCAGGCTAAACTGGAACTCACTCTATAGTCCCAGGCTGGCCTCAAACTCATAGTAATTCTCCCACCACTGCCTCCTGAGTGCTAGGGTTAAAGGTGTGTATCACCATGCCCAGCCCAAGGAGCATTTTTTATAGCATCTATTAGAGTAAGGAAGAAAAAGATAAGGAATATAAAAGAGATAGAAAAGAGAAGAGAGAAGGAGGGAGGGAGAGAGAGAGAGAGAAACAGAAACAGGAGAAGATTAAAGTCAGTCTTCATCATACCCTCTCCAGGGCCTTGTGATTCAGGTAGCAAGAACCAGCCCATCACACCTCAAAAGGGCCCCAAATGAAACTAAGAATAATCATTAAGGGGTACCTGCTATAAATAATGAACATTCAGTCTGCTTCAGCTACAGGTCCTGTCTCCACAAATTCAACCAACTGTAGATGAAAATATTTTTAAACTCTACAAAAATTTGAATTTGCTATGTGCCCAGCACTATGTTAATTCAATGCTGATGAGGAGATGTACAGGAATATCTTGCTGTAGCCATGTGACATTCCATAGATCCTAGGTACTTCCAACACTCCTTGAGCATTTTTTTATTAGTTATGTACTCAGCGTATACAATCAAGTTGGTACCATCATTAGCCTCCTTCCTGTCCTCCCCCCTCCACAGGGACCCTCCTCATTGTGGAATATGGGTCGTGTATTGTGGGGTTAGCCATCAGTTATGGGTAAGAGGCAATGTCTCTGTATCATGACCCAACGTGTGGCTCTGACATTCTTTCTGCCCCCTCTTCCGCAAATTTCCCTGAGCCATGCTGGATTCATTTTAAGTCTGCTTCAGTGATGAGGTCATGGGATCCTCTGTGTCTGTGGATATTTAATTTGATAGGATGGAGTGTTCTCTGTGTCTGTCTCCTTCACCCTTGTGCTGATACCAGGTTCACCAAGAGAGCAGCACTCTTACTCATTTCACCAAGTATTCTTAGTTTCATCTGGTGCCCTTTTGAGGTGTAATGGGCTGGTTCTCTCCACCTGAATCACAAGGCCCTGGAGAGGGTACGATAAAGACTGACCTTAATCTTCTCCTGTTTCTGTTTCTCTCTCTCTCTCTCTCTCTCTCTCTCTCTCTCTCTCTCCCTCTTCTCTCTCTTCTCTCTATCTCTTTTATATTACTTATCTTTTTCTTCCTTCTCTTCTTGGGCACTGACCTGTAACTCCCAGTACCAGCAGGTGGCTATCATCCACAATGAGCTCTTGATCAGAGAGACCTACAAGGTTTCCCAAAAGAAGACAGATTTCTGTCAGAGTACTTGATGACCCCATAGGTTAGTGGTAAGACCCTGCTGTTGAAGACACCATATGCTGTTGGTATGGAACATGGAGTGACATGGCTAGAAGCTGGAAGAGAGTCAGTCCCCAGACAGTTAGCTTGTCTAGTACCAGAAGGTGTTACGTGAGTGACTGGGGGAAAATGACCAATATCTGTCCAAGCAACTCGTGGCCTAAACTACTCAGCAACAAATAAACTGATGTGATGCTCACAGAAGTGCAATAGTTGTACAGAGCCATGGTGGAAAACCAACTGCTCTTGATTTGGCTAACTGATCTGCTCAGTGGAATGGATCCCAAAGCTGGAGCTGGGAATCAAGTCAGAACCATATGCAAAATGAGCCCACTCTCCATTACCAACCTCCCACCAATCGCGGGCTACAAGAGGGCCTACGCCTATTAAATTCTTTCTAAAAAGCAAAAGTTATTCCATTTATCTGGCAGTAACTTCACTCTCTGTTGGAGAATTTGCTTCTCTTTTTCTTTGAGCATGTTTAAAAAATGTTATTTATTTACTTATTTGAGAGAGAGGAAGAGAGAGAGAAAGGGAAAGGAGGGAAGGCAGATACAGAGAGAAAATGGGCACAGCAGGGCCTCCAGCCACTGCAAATGAACTCCAGACACATGCGCCACCTTGTGCAACTGGCTTACCTGGGTACTGGGGAATTGAACCTGGGTCCTTAGGCTTTGCAGGCAAGCCCTTTAGCCACTAAGCCATCTCTCCAGCCCTCCTTGGGCATTTTGTATCTCACGTCTCATTCATGTACTGTGTGTTAGGCCTACAATAGTCATGTATATACTGAAGAGGTACGGACTTGTGAATTCTTGTAATTATTTCCAAAATAATAGTCTAACACCTGCTTGCATTGTATCAAGTATTAGAAGTAACCTAGAGATTAAAATATACAGGAGAATGTGCATATATTATATACAAATAGTTTGTGCCATTTTTATATAAAATACTTGAGTATCTATTGGCTTTGTTATCAATGGAGGTTCCCTGGAACCAATACACTGCAGATACTAAAAGACAGCTATATAAACCCACAGTCAAGACTGTATTACAACAAACTTTATTTACAAAATCAGGTGAGAATTGTTGCTTCCTACTTGTAAGATTCTCTTCATCAGTAGATGACTGAGGACACATTGGTAAAAAGGCTGGTAGTGACCATTTTAATAAATTGTGAGGCTAAGAGTAAAGCAAAAGTGAAGACAGGAATGGAAGAATAAAAAATAAATGTTTTATGTTCTAACCAAATAAAAATAATACAACCAAACTATAGAGGAAATAGAGTAGAATAAAATTATTAAAAGATTTAGAAAAGAGTTGACAAAGGCATTTATAAAAATATGTAGACATCACAACATCTAGCACACGAAGAGGAGATCCAGGTGTATCCATGACCTTATTCTGACCCTTGAGCTGTCATTCATCCTATTCTTTTTCCCCACGATGTCTTCACCTGTATTTTCCATCTGTACACAATAAAACCACAACATCCTATCACTTCACACCCACCAGGTTAGTTAAAATGAAAAAGACAACTCATAAGTTTTGACAAAGGCAATTGGGATTCCCTTCCATTGCTGATGTACATGTAAAGTGACGTAACCACTTTGGAAATCTCTGTCTAAACAAGTTCTCATGATTCAGAAACCCTATTCCTAGATTTACAACAGGTTATACAAGGCATGTATAATAATGTAC